>BSBM01000835.1:3852500-5145000 GCA_027924585.1 Larix kaempferi
AATTTTCATTTTTGCTTGCAGGTTATTTATCAACCTTTCTGGGCACGTACTTATGCTTAAAATAATATTATGTTCTAGCTATACAGTACGATGGATTCTACAGCATGGTGTCAGTCATCTTGAGGTTCAACCTCGGGTGAGAGTTTACAAAGAGGCAGATTATAGTGATACCAGAGATTCCTAGGTCCTTGAACCTACTATTTTATTTTATTATTTGATTCAATGAAGAAAACAAACAAGCTTTTGTAGTTATATACTTCAAATGGTTTAAACCCTATATGTACCAGTTAAATTTTGAGCTCAACGGATGAAGCTCATATGACCATTCGGTTTGTTTTGTATAAATAACCTGCAAGGATTTGGTATTTTTATACTTTATAATTAGATGGAATATAATGGCCCTCTATATTTGTATTCATGTGCATTTACAAATTTGTATAAGTCTTGATTATTTAATGGTACGGGTGGTTAGTTTTGACATAGAACTGTTGTTTATTTTCTTAGTGCAAACTTCGTCAACCATATTATTTTCTTTGTTTAGACCTATCATTTTGAATTTCAATTTTACTATTGGTATCTTTAAAGAAAGAAGTGGTTGAGGGTTAGAACCATAATAACCCAACCCTCAATTCCACATAGATGTAAATAGTTAATTGTGCAGATAATTAACTCGGCTACTACTCAAGTCGTAATATTTATGGTTAAAAGGGTAACATTTCTGTCTTTCTTGGTTTTTAAGAGAGACACAATTTCTCATCTAGTGTTTACATGATATCAGTCGTAGTCATTTTATCCACATTAATCCTTGTATAAAGAAAAGTAATTATTTAAATCCCCTTTCTGTAAAGTGGCGAAGATCATCCTGGTCTGTACCAGTGGTCTATTTTATAGGAAGTTGATCTGATATATAATTTTCTTTCTTGAGCGTGATAATTTATAATATAAGGAACTACTGACTAGGAACTAGAATAATACGATTTATTTAATTACACATCATGTTTACGGGTATTAAACGATTTTAAAATACATGAATAAACCAGAGAATAAAAGAATATACACTATATTCAGGGCTTAGTATAATATTTCTTTCAACAGAAGTACATATTCTAGTTGTAAATAGAGAAATGTATTATGTGTAACAAAAATATTACAGATACTCATATATTAAAATGTACTTAAGTTTACTTTGTTTGGTAATAATACTACTATGTTTATATCCATTTTTCATTAACACTGAACAATTCCATGGGCCTTATCTAAATCTTAAAGAAAAACATCTTATGCTACCTTTTTGCTAGACCGAAATGGCCGGGGGAGGGCGTGTGGTTGTCATGCAAGCCCCACCACCCCTTTGATTATTTTTAACTCGGAATGTTTGCGTTATTTCTCAATCCCATGGTATGCTTAAAAGGTTTACCATTATTTAATTATTTGGGTGTTTGAGACAGAGTATTACATAACAAGTGCCATGGGATGGCGATGTCTCTGTCGATATTGTCGAAGATTGAATTTGTGAAAATATTAAATTGTTATATTGTCAAAGATTGAATTTTTTATATTGTTTATGTACAATTTGGTAAGGGTACTATGCGGCATTGTAATAGAACTATGACTGCGTGTGACAGAAACGAGACTTCTTGTTGCCTTAGAAGAAGAGTCACTCACAATCGTTTCATTAAGTATTTCCATTGTTAAAAAGTTTCAACGTAGGACATTGATTCGTTTGATGTGATGCCATTGATTCTGCATGATGTGATGCCATTGATTCTGCATGCAGGGTCATTGACGTTGACTCTAGATGAGTACCAGTTGTACAATCTGTCCATGCATATTATTTTACAATTGTACCAAGTGAGGATGGAGATGGACCACTTGGCTTATGGACTAAGCGATATGAGATAATCCCAACATTAACTTTTAAGAGAATTTGGCAAGGTTCAATAAACTGTGAAGCTCCATTAGTGTCGTCGAGGGTTATTACCACAAGTAAGTTCCTGTGTAATTGGGCGGGTGCACAAACAAGGAACAACGTCTTTAACTTAGTCTAATTCCCCCTTTAATACATCTATGTGCATATGATATCTCCATAGAGGCGGTTAACTTGACATCTATATACAAGAATGTTCCAAAGCTTTGCATGAGTTCAGTTGTTCAACTATCCCGTCGTAAACTAAGTTTCGTTGTTTGTTGCACTGAGTAGTTCATATAAGCTTCAGTTACAACTACAACTCTTATGCTACTGGCCTCGCTACTCACTATAACTAATCCAACAACTAGTAGTTAACAATGGCACCGTCCCCCATAGTTAACAATCCAACTAGTAACAATTAGCTGTAGTGAACTCTGAGTAGTAGTCCCACCCAATAGTTGAAATAAGACTTAGCTTCTACAAAGTGGAAGGCAACCATAGGCGCCTGGTGGTGGGTCCCTGTGCGAGCATCTAAGTCTCCCAAAAGAGTGACATCACCTGACATGAGTATTTTTATATCTTATCATTTAATATGCTATTCCGATTTTGGCGAAGATGAGGAGGCGAGGGTTTGGTGCTGCGTAGTTGGCTAATGATAATGAAACATACTGTGTATTATGACATCATTGCAGTTTTCATTATCAATTTCATTACTATAGCTAAACAATGTTCTAGTCCCCAAAGATTAATAATAAGCAATGAATTACTTTGGATGTAGCTAAACGCATGTTATAATCCCGAAAAATAATAATAGGCAATGAATAATATAAGGGAAGAGTAAAAAAAATAATGAATATGCACATGTGACCGACCTCCGTCACGTTCTCCTCCGAAGAGAACTAGTGAAGGGACAACATTTAACCTCTGCAAATCCTTTGCTTAATGTGCACTTTGATGAATGTTTTAAACTTAAAGGTTTGAGAGCTCTGAAAATTATTGAAGAGATATAGTTTGGCTTTGGTGCAAATGAAATAGATTGTAATTCGGTAGTGGCAATGCATGCAGTTGTCCACGTTGAGAATTGACATGTTACTTACCACATTGCATGATACTACTTTGAGAACTAACCTCAGGTTGCATGCGGTTGTCCACGTTACAAATTAACATGTTACTTACCACGTTGCATGATGCTACTTTGAGAACACGCTGTGATTTATAGTTGGTTTTTATAGTGAGATGTATTGAAATTGGGGCATGAAATAAACACTATAAAATTAAAAAGAAAAACTCGCAATCAATTGCATGCAAAACAAGTGAACTTTTTTTTTCCTGAAATATTATCCAAAAAGGAATTCAAACCAGTGGCGGTCGGCAAAGAAGACTTAAAAAGTCAACTTAAGAAAGGCCATTGTTGTTTCACATCTACATTAGATTATTTTTTAAATATTTAAAAACCAAATACTCTGATTGTTGTATTTGCAGGTGAGACTGCTGTCTGGCTGTCTCAGCGCTACTTTCCATAAGTGTTTAAAATCCCAAGTATGTTATTAGCTACCAACAATCGATATCCAACGGTTGCATGTCATTTAATGTTGTACATTTTATCCACCTTTCATCTTAGCAATTGTGTTCTTCTCAAAATGTGAGGTATATTTATGACCACACCAACCAATTCCTTTATATTGGTTAAGGTCGCTATGGTTTGATTTGTAATTCCCTTTGTCTATGCCCTGTAAAGTTAAGACATGAAACGGAGTTATGAATAATCAACGTCCATATTCATTAAAATTTGATCATAATAAAAATTTTTACTAATTAGTTTTGAGCATATATATTTAAGAGAGTCATTTACTTAATTAAAACACTTATTAATCTTTTGTGCAATAATTAAAAAAAGAAAACCTAAGATTTATATTAATACTTATTGGGAAGAGTTGTTAAAACATTTTCCTCGCCATTAAGTATTTAATTGAAGCCATGGTTTTCTTTAATATTTCTTGAGATCATATAAAAGATGAGTCGCCAAAGCCTGAGCTCCACTGCCAGTTCATATTAGTTCATATTAATGGTTTCTATTATATGTATCCTGATTTTTAAGGTTAAATGACCATAATAAGATCACCAGCAAAGCTGCTTGAGGTTAATGTAAAAGATTCTAAAACTTGCATTGAATTTTATATTATAATCACAATCATAATATAAAATTTGTAACATTTATACGATCGAGTATTTGTATCTTATATAAAATGGACTAAAAATTAAAATTTCTTGAAAGAGATGCTACCTCGAAGGTTGAAAGGATGCTACCTCGAAGGTCTGGAAAAACAACGATGTCGTGTTATACTAAAATTTGCTTGATTTGGATGAAGACGTAGCATCCACTACTAAATCAATGAAAACAATGCACATGTTATTAAACACTTATGTAATACTAAAATTTGCTTCCATTATTAATATAATTTACATTGTTTATAATTTACATTAAACAATGTTTCTTCGACATAATTTTTGTTTAGGTAATGCATTGCAATCATTTCAATGCACTCTACATCTGGAATCCATGCATAATATCTCTATTCAACAATAAGCCATGCTCTCAGTATCTGGTTCCTAGTTCCTCAAATGTAGACTCGATGCAAATTTTACACAATGGAGCTTTTACATACCAGCCTATTCACTTTGCTTGCCAAAATTTTGCGCTTGACCTGGTGTTGAGGTTTGAGTTGTACAACATTCATTATGGGATGTTGCAGAGGAAGCTGCATTGCACATAATTGTTTGCCAGTCCTAATTAAGATTGATTTTAAGTGGATTTAAACCACGAGATGAGATTTGCATTACCATACAATACTTCATATATGATTCACTATATATATATATTGGGGAAACAATATATGCATGGTATTATGCATCTATGATTCCCTGTCCATTTAACACACCAGGGACATGTCAGTATTGGCAAGAATACACATTGCACAGCCATAGACAGAAAAATGTCCAAACTTTGAAATGCCTCGATCTCATCGAGTGGACGTAGGTGGCAGTTCATGCATTTGTTCGCTTGCCAGTTGTGCACTAAATATCCACTTAGGGATTCAACTTGTCATCGCCCCCTACACTTTTATTTTCATTCGGTCCCTCTACACCTTCACCTTAGGATTATCTCACAAACTCAACGCTTGGTTTGTCCATGTCCATGCTTGCGTCAATGTCGACTGTGTGTGGTCTTAGTAGAGTCTAGACATAGCCTAGATCGATAGCTTATTCGATTGCTTCCCTTTGTTTCAGAGCAAGGCCTGTCCACTAGAGCGTGTATCAAGGAATCAATGCTCTTGGACCAATAAATCTATCCAGGCAAGAAGAGAAAAACGCCATTGAAAAGTAACTTTGAACATCTTTTGGTAGGTGAAAGAGAAGCTTGGTATAGTGTTAAATTCGAAGGTACTGCCTAAAGCACTTGCAGCTGGAAAACTACAGCCCTTGCCCTTATTGCAACGAACATCTATAATTTTGGAGTGGAGCTTTGGCAAGCCCTCAGAAAGGACAAGAAAAATAGGCTCCTTGTGTTTCATTAGGGTTTCTTCAATGCGTATTTAACAGCGACGGCGAGGGGAAGCTCAGAAAGGTATTTGTAAATGTTGCAGTCTCTTAAACGTTGGAAATCTATGAAGCTGTATTTGGATGATTTTTTTGTCTTCATCTTTTCAGTAATAGTAAAAGTAAATCAATAGTAATGCTTATTTCATCATCTTACTTCATAAGGTAATCCTCATTTCCCTAACATAGATATAGCAGATCATTGAGGAAAGTCCCAGGAAAAGAACATAGCATGGTTACATGAGCTAAGGAGTGAAGGTGCCCCTATAATGCTTGCCCCGAAAAAAACCAAGAAGTGTACGAGGTAGGATTACTGCTTACCGTATCATATGTTTTTTGTTTTAAGAGTAAACTGTGAAATTGTTGTTAACACAATATTAAGCTATTTTGCAGACAGTATAACAAAAATTCGGAACAAGCTTGTTTTATTATGGTTGTTTACACTACTTTTGCAGATTTTGTATCCGTTGTGGGTTATATTCATAGTCTCTTTGTCTTAGTTGCAGCAAAAGACTGTTTTCTCAAAGTAGAATAATTATCACCCCTAGTCATGTAACTCTCATGGTTATAAGCTTTATGTAGGGATGTGCCTGGTTCTCACAGATAATTGCTAAATTTGTCACCATTCATCGAATGTTATTGAGCTTTTAATTGGCTTGCACCTTGTTTCCTAAACTTTGAATCAAATTATCTTATGACCTAGAGAATTACCTTAGTTATCTTTCTTTGAGCTAACTTTCCTTACCTAAAAGGAAGAGCCTTCTTAAATCCGTGAAATTATACTCCACAACTTGCAGAAAGGAATGATGGATTCATACATGAAGAGTGCAATTTGGTCATTTTGTCCTTGAAATAGGTTTTCAGTTTTTGATAAAATTTCATTCTTTTTTTTACTTTAATCTCTATCCATCGAATTCGAATTCAAACATAAGAAATATGATTCTGTAGTGAATAAAAAGTACACACACAGAGAATGTTCACAAAATAGTAAGTACATACACAGAGAATGTTGACAAATGATCTAAGAGTGTGAGAACTAAAGTGTAATGGATTGAGACTGTGAGAAATAAGAATGTTTCAATTTAAAAATGTTATGCAAATAATAGACCTTGCCTCAAGAATCAAATCTGTCCTTGAATTTGATGGTGCATGTCCTCTAAGGTTCTGTTATTCAATTGTTGCTCAAATGAGAAGGGAGAGATGGTGGATGTGCCTCTGCCAATGCCTGAGCCTACGCCAAATGCAATCTCTCTATGGAAGCCATTCAATTCCTATTTATGGAAGCCATTTAATTCCTATGTTAATCGCGAGAGCATTCCAAATCCTCTAGATCAAGAATTAGTCTGAGTCCCTGCATGCATCCGAACCAGTAGCATCAAATCCAATTTGAGTACCAAAGCCTATATATCCCGCACTAACGGAGCAAGTAACCAAGATTTATCCAGAAATTTATTCTAGCACCAAGACCCGCATAGTCAGTTCCAAATCCGGTTGATCATCCGGTTTAATTTACGGTGTCAATTCCATTTATAAAATCATAATCATAGTCACAGAAATGAGAATGGCTAAACAATATTTGTATGGAGGCAAATGCAATCTCCTTATGGAAGCCATTTAATTCCTATGTAAATCGCAAGAGCATGGAGGCATACCTTAAAATTTGATCAAAATTTTAGAAATGAGAATGGATAAACAATATTTGTATGGAGGCAAATGCAATCTCTTCATAAAGCAAAGACGACCCGAGAAGGCGGTGCTAGAAGAGGTGGCGGTGAATCGGCGGTGGTGAATCGGTGGCTGTGAATCTGTGACTACCAGGTGAATTGATGGAGAACCTTGAAAGATGTGCTTAAACCTTGATAGCTAAGCTAAACCTTACACATAAGCACCAACATTAAATGATATATTAATTAACTGCCCTTCTTTGCAATAGTTATGCCACCAGTCCGGTAATAATGGTTCAAAGTTTGAGCCAATAACATTGGAGTTAAATACTAGCATTTGCCCTTGGAGGGGCAAAGTGAACGTCGACAGGAAAAGAGGAAAGGTAGAAGAAACAAAGATAGGGGTAAATCTATCCTCAAGTATCATGCCAATCGAAGATATGACATCTGATATGTGCGGCAATATAATCAAGCTCATCAAAGAACAAGATACATGGTGCGGATTGTCTAGATTTGTCAAAAATCTCTTATACATTAACCTAATTTTCTCCAAACCACATTGGAATATTTTCTTTTCTTGTAAATCTCGCGTCGATCTTGTACGGTTTTGATATCCATGGACAACTGTAACGGATTAGTAGTTATCTGTTTGTTCCTTGCAGCATTGCTTGTGTTTTGTGTACCGCCTGCATACTCTACTGGTAGGATATTTGAATGCCATATTATGTGCGACGACCATGGAGAGAAGGATTTCAGGGAAGTGAATAACAATTGGTCGATGTAGCCAAAGTTATCGTAGTATCCAAGGTTCAGGGCAATGGTGATTACACAACCATCCATGATGCCATCAATGCGGTTCTAGACAATAATGCCAAATGGATCTTAATTCATGTCAATGCCGGTACTTATAGGTGAGCAATGAATGAACAACGCTTTAAGTTTTATAAGAAAACATGACTCGAATATTGTAAATTTATGAGAGAACTAATACGTACTTTCAACATCTTCACTTAAATAAGTTGTGTTGAATTCAAAATCCATAAATTGAAGTAGCTAATTTGAGGTTTCGCTGGGTAGACATGCATGATTTTTGATAAGACCTTCAAAATGTCCAACAATAGTGGATTTTGTAGATTCGGGATGAAATCTGATTTTTTTTATTATCGAATGTTCTCTCAATTAGCATTTAAAGATTACATTATGTCCAGAAACGAGGCTTTGACGATGGGAAATTGGATAAAATCCTTGCATGGATTATGGATAACATCTTTACCAATAATGGAAATTACATCGGTTAAGGTACAACAAATAGCAAAGCAATCTATACTCATGTTCTTGCTATTACTACTATGAATGCAAGCTACCCTAATTTCATGTATACATGTATCATCATAATAGAAGCTTTCATGTTATATAGTATCAACATAATAGAAGCTTTCATGTCATACAATACATGTTAAACTCATAACAAGGAATGTTATAATATTCCATAACGTTATGGACATTAAAGAGTGCTCACTCGTACATTAAGGGAAGTAAACTAAGGTGAGTATGTTCCAAATAATGCTCCAAATTCATACATGGTGTGACACTTAGGTGAGAAGAAATGTTTTGGAAAATGAGTGTTACCAATCTAGAAGCTTTAAAAATACACTTTGTAAACAAATTGGGAGACCAGTGTCCTCAATGCTCATATGTCCAAGCTAGATTGTTTATGACCCTAAATCATTCATATCTGCTCATACAAAAGCAAATATGAGGGCACAACCAAGATAATATTGATCAAATAAATACTTGTGGAGTACATCGATTGAAAACCATAACAACTTAGAAGCAACAAATAAACAAATAGGAGTAACTGAGCTACATATTATGAAAGATATGGGCTCATACACACTGAAGAGGACAAGTGCATATCTACAACCCTTACGCGAAAATAAAATGGAATGAGCAATGCAATTCCACAACGATGCTTCTGACCATGCAGTACAAATTACCTCTCAACATAATTGTTGGTACTAAAATCTTCCCTATCAAATTTTTTAGTTTCTGGCAACATGTTGACCGGAAAGTTCAAAAGAAGACATTGTCGAAAGTTCAAACATACAATGATGTTTTGGCTAAAAATTTGAGTTAGTGTCAGCCTGGTTAATTTCTTATCACCTCAAACCTCCATCCTAATCAGTTTGTAACCTATAAATAGCCTTGTTCTCTTTGTTTTCTCAGAAAGCCATTCATTTTCTCAAACCCTTATCCAATGTGCAAATTCCACCATTAGCTATCTTGGGTATTATGATTTTTAATAATATTATTATTTTAAATAAAATATTTTTCTTAAAATAATTGTTTTTATTAAAAATGAAAAAGTAACTATTTTATATAACCTTTTTCCATAAAAAAATTTAATTATCACGTGGATTCAAGATGGATTAGAGTTTGTTTATTATTAAAATTTTGGGTCTTTTGTCCATTTTTACATTAATTTAAGTGAAGCCAAGGCATTCATGTTCATCAACTCGAAGGCCATCAACATTGGAACTCAAACATCATTGTCATTACCATAAATTCCCAGTCAATCAAATGTCAACGTAGCTTCACCAAATGCATTTAGCATGGGTCAAACTTGGTTTTCAAAACCGTTTATGGAGGATGAAGAATGGTTTGTGGTCTCATGAAACCACCCGTATAGCAAGACTACGAATCCTATTACCCATAAGTGGACCACACGACTAATGAATTTATTGAAGTCCAAGCATCAAACAATGAGGAGGACCATACACCAAAGGCAAAGGCTTCATTTATGTTGTGTATGTGGGATAATTCCCATCGCACAAAACAGAACAAAGAAGCTTCTGACAGTAAAAGAATCTGAGCTTCATCGTTTCAGTTATCAAGTGCGTCCAGTCAGAGTTAAAGAGCTCCATGCCCGCAGGTGTCGAGATAATGTTCAAGCATCAAACATGAATTATTTAATGATCTTCCAAGCATTCAAACAACGTTGCAAGTTTCAAATGTGTACAATTGTTGAAACTGTAAGCTAAGTGCCAAAGGAAATACGCAGATGTTGATGGTGTTAGTACAGAGATTTGATGAGCTGTAGAGGTCATTGTTCGGTAACTTATCTTTCTATTTATAAAGGGAATCAATTTAACTTTTGTAAACTCCTCATTATCTGCGTGTGCACTAATTTGAAGCAGAGATCTATGATGGAGCCTACCATTTAATGATGGAATGTTTTTATTCCATTTGAATATTTTTAATTTTCTAGAACTGAAAATGCCCAAACCACCAAGCTTCCAGGCATCGACAACACAAATAAAAGGTTGTCTAACAACTCAGAGTTATCATCGCCAGCGAAATGCACAAGTGTCATCATACTTCGATCAGCAGAACACCGACTATTTGAGCGCATGATATATTTAGTATTAAAACCTGAATCCAACTTCAAATATTATTCCTAAAATTTCAGGAGGCAAATCATCAAAATTTGACAAGCTATTGAATAAGGTTTCAATTTCTGGAAGAGCTCGCATGCCAAATTGTCGGCAAAATTGGAGTGATAGTGCAAGCGGTTGGCTTCTAGCATCTTGGAGACTGCAAGGCCGCTCTCGGAAGCCTTGAGAAACTAATCATCGATTTCCTGTAACACCTGCAGCAGATGCCTCTCATTGATTCGACCTCCCCCTTTGTGCAGGGCCACGTAGAGCTGCAAGTCGTTGCCCGCATTTTCAGCAACTTCCTTGTCCACCATGGGGACATACTTTTGCAGTGCCTTGACGGGATGCTCGCTTTGAGTATCAGTGTCGGTGTCAGTGGCAGCCTCGTCGTGGCTATGGCTCTGTTGCTGATCCTAATCGTGGTCGTGGTAAGGGGGAGAAGGTAACGATTCCTGCATTGAATACATTCATAATTCTGAGTGGCCTCAGCGCCAACAACACCGTCATCACTTGGAATGATAGTGCGCAATCGACTGGTGGGACATTTTACAGCGCAACAGTATTAAATAATATACCTATGATTTTTTTACAGAGAAATTCATCATGAGCTTCATCAACCATGTCTTCAACAGTTGCACACATACTATCAGTTACTTGAATTAATGAAATATGGATCACTTCAGGATCCTTCCCCTTACTCTTTCTATCCACTCCATCTATCCACTCCATTCATGAAATATTCAATCAACCTCATCTCTTTTCTAATCTGTAACATTTCCTCTTCATTGTCGAAATCCTCCTCATATATCAAACCTCTTATCGGAACTTATCCTCATCATAGACTGGTCCTCCAAACTCTCTTCTAAACTTAACCATATCTTATCTATCTTATGCATTTCCTTGTTCTTCTTCTGTAGCTTCAAATGCTTCACATTCAAATTCTATTGTTGATTTTACTTTAGCTATATCAACTTATTCAATACCATTATTATCTTTGTCTTCATCATCCACCTATGCATCTTCATAGTGAGCTTCACTCACTGCAAATTCAATTTCTTCATCAATAACTTCATCACCCACATGTATATCAACAAAGTGGGATTTACCATGAGCTACTTTCCAAATTCAATTTCTTCATCAATAACTTCATCATCCACATGTATATGCACAAAGTGGGATTCACCATGATCTACTGTGCACACAGAGTCTTCTTCAACTTCATCACATTCTTCAATCTTCTCAATATTGTCCATGGCTATTGTAGTTCTCATTTCATTTGTTGTATCTTCGACCATTGCTACTATATGTATTTCTTTAACAAGTGCAACACTCTATGACTCAAATTGATGTTGATTATAAATGGATTCGAAAAGACCCCAAGTTTGTTTGGAGCTAGATGCTTATGCAATCTTTGAAAATAACTTCTCATCCATGGGTGGATAAATGAGAGACAATTTGTTATTGCACCATCCTTGTGGCTTGCTATGAGTTGATCCTTGTGATCTTTAGACATGATCTCATAGGTTGCATCATTCTCGGGTTCACATAGTTCTTACCATTGAAAATTACTCGTGGAAAAATGAAAATTGTTCCACAAATCCATGATAATAATAACCATAAAATATACCCCTTAATCACTACAAAATGCAAAGAATTTTGCAATTCTTTTATTAACTTAAAAAAAAACTCTTTTTTTTAAAAAATTTTGGTTAAAAAAACATTTTCACTTTTTTCTTTTTACAAATAGTAAAAAGTAAAATTTGAAACTTTTAACTTTTAACAAAGTAATACAACTACTTAATTTAAAAAAAAATATTTAAGGTTTTCAAAACCTGTAAATCTTCACACACTAAATAACTAAAGTATAAATAAGTAGACAGAACACCACACCACTCTATTTTGCAATGTACCAATTTTGATAAGTAGACAGAACACCACACCACTCTATTTTGCAATGTACCAATTTTGATAAGTAGACAGAACACCACACCACTCTATTTTGCAATGTACCAATTTTGAATGTGTCAACAACTAACAACCAAACTAATTACCATACTCTAACAAAGAAAAATGTTCCAACTAATTACCATACTCGAACAAGAAATATATTCGAAATTTTCATAAAAATTGAATCATGAAGTTGAGCAGTTTAACGTTGCCAAAGATATGATCTGATTTTTCAAAGCTAAGAAATATATTCGAAATTTTCATAAAAATTGAAATATATACGAAATTTTCATTACCATACTCTAACAAGAAATATATTCTAAATTTTCATAAAAATTGAATCATGAAGTTGAGCAGTTTAATGTTCCCAAAGATATGAACTGATTTTTCAAAGCTAAGATTCAACGATCACCAAAATTTCTTAAATAAGATAGTATTTTATAGGTGAGTTGGTATAGCAAAATGTGAATGATGCTCTCAAGGATAGGTTGATAAATGGTATTGGTTTAGTCTTGTGAGATAGGCAAAATATTTTATGGATTTGAGAAATATTTGAACGTGCATTTTGGAATGAGTTAGCCAACAATAGGACACCAAAAACATAATTGAAATCAACATAAATAAGAATAAATTATAAAATTTATTAAAACCTATATACATCCATACTAAAACCCTCAGGTATACTAACCCAACCATATGAATATGGTAGTGAAAGATTATGATTCCGATTCTGGTGTGTAGCATGCAAACAAAAATGATTTTCATTTTTTAAATAAAATTGATAATATTTCCTTAAAATAAAACAACATAATTGGAAGGAAAAACAGCTCCTTCATAAATGAATTCCATGCCCAATCCCATCCTAAAGTTTTCACAGTATTAAGAAAGAGCCTCGACTTACTATAACCCGCACATTAATCCCAAGTACTTAAAATCCCATACCCATGCAAGTTTTGGAATTTTTTAAATGGTCCTCTTACAAGTTCCTCCCATTGAATTCTTGATCTTTCAAAAAAAACCAACGTACCTAATGGCCATTTACAAAGACCGTTGCTCTCTGGCCACATGATTTGGAATTTTTTAAATGGTCCTCTTACAAGTTCCTCCCATTGAATTCTTAATCTTTCAAAAAAACCAACGTACCTAATGCCCATTTACAAAGACCGCTGCTCTCTGGCCACATTATTAAAATCTCATCAGAGTTCTTCAGTGAGTAGAATGAAAGACAACAGGTTGGCCTCTGCTAGATCTGTTCTAATCGAACATTAAAAGGCTTATGTGTTTGAGTTCTTAAATTTTCATATGGGCAAAGAAATTCAATCCGCTCGAATGCTCTCACCAGAATTATATGATTACAAATAATCTTGTGAATCAATAAGAAGATGATTTGATATTGAGCTTCCTGGTTTCATTTCTAATGGTTGAATTTTTACAATTCATAAAAAAAAAACACTGTTACAAACTGTTTTATTTTCATTAGTTAATCTGACTTCTGCAAAACTAAAAAGCATTTCCAAGAGAATTTAATGAGGAGAATTGATAGTAAATGACTCTTGCCTTGTACTGGAGATAAAAATGCAGTTTCTTCTCCCATATTCTCTCCCGCTGTTTGCAATATTCTCTGCGATTAGGCGATACCCTGAAAAGATGCAGAGACATTATATTAAAATGTAAACACTCCATTGCAGTTATAATTTCAAAGCAAACCAATTAATTCAATCTCCAAGAGATAATTATGATGAACGATGTCAAATATTTCGTGTAGATTTCCCAAAAAAGGAAAAAAGCTATTAATTATTATGGTTCTAAGTGGTCTGGCTGCGTTGAACCCAACGTTTGCTCATGATTACCACGACGTGATTCTATAAATTCTCGGCATGCTTGGTTGGTTGAAGCCAATATTTTTAATATTTTTAGAATTTGGTTTTTTCCACAAAGTCTTGATTTATATTTTGTTTGGAACTTTGCAAAATTAATATATAATTCAAAAATATTATAAATTTAACTTGGAAAGAAAAATAGACCACATCCATAACCATTCTTATTTCATATTTCAAAACTATTACTACTTTAATTAAATAATATATAGACTCTAAGGTGGATTATAAAGGTTTTGAAAAGTCAAATTAAAGGTTTTCGACATCAAGCAAAAAAAAAAATATTGTGTTTGAGCCTATCGATTACAGAGATGTCGCGAATAGTTGTGCTTGAAAATTGTTGTACTTTAACCACTTGATGATTACTGCAAATTTTTGTTTACATTGGTCGATAGTCAAAGCCGACGGGTTTTGAAGGAGGCTCGCGATAAGTGATGAAGTTTGTTGCAATTGGTATTCTTTTATCAGCCTTAATGGTGTTAGCAATTTTGTGTCCAGCTTTGTTTTCGATGAATGCACTATACTGATCAGAATTCACTGCATATTTGTACGTGGGAGTGACGTTTATGGACCTCCTTCGAATACGCATCCAGCAACTTGCTCCATTTTCAGTTGGAGTTTATGTGCAAAATATAATTAAAACAAATTTTTAATTAGATGGGATTCGGGGATTATTAAAACTCCGAATTAAAATATACGAACTACATGACTGTAGATTATAGATGACAGCTAGATATGTCGTGGTCGATAGATGACTCCACTGAGGTCGGATTATGGCAGTAGAAGATGTGATTCCATTGAAAACTGTGGCCAATGTCATCTTTTGTTGACCATCTTTGCAAGCTTTCGGTGAAGTTCTGGCATGGCTTGCAATTACACGCTACAACTGGAAATGAGTCCGGTGGTCGGTATTTTGTCAACAACCGACCAAATTAAGGAGGCCGATCAAGGTTAACCTCGACTAATATACAAGTTATAATCTCGCAATTACACGCTACAACTGGAAATGAGTCCGGTGGTCGGTATTTTGTCAACAACCGACCAAATTAAGGAGGCCGATCAAGGTTAACCTCGACTAATATACAAGTTATAATCTCGACCAAAGTAACGTGTATGACCAACCATTATTCATCGACCATGGGCCTGACCAAATTTATATTAATCATATTAAAAGGGTCAACCTAGACGGCTTGTAAACTCGACCTCTTTTACAAACATATAAAAACATCAATGCCGATCATAACAAATAAATAAGGGCTCGCCTGCATTTTACAATATCCCAAAGAATAACGTCGATCATTTTACTTAATGACGAGCATATTATCGACTTTGATCATTGAAAACTAATGACTTTAATATTTATACTTTGGCTTTTTATGTTAAAGGAAACTTATATAAGCATAAAATAATGATATTAAAATATTCACTTATTTTATTGACAAGGTAACTATTTAAATTGGTACTTAGGGGAAATATCGAATGGCTGACAAGTGCAGATTGCAAAGCTTAGCCTCGACCACTTTGAATATCGACCAAAAAGTATGTCAACCATGTTACCATCTATTACTGACCAATTTTTTGTGCATTCAATAAGTCGATGACCTGAACATTCATCCACGAGTGACCTGAACATTCATCCACGAGCAGCAAAGTTAACTGTGTGGTCGAACCGGAACCTATCGGCACAAACTCGCCTATCGAGACTTGTCGAAACCTGTGGGAACCTGTCGACGTCGACCAACAACCCCACGAACACCTCATAGGGCAGATAGACATGCTAGGAGTCTTGTGCAGATTGTCATGGAATGAAGGAGCTTTGCAATTTCCCATAGTGGGAGACAATTTTTCTAGACGGCATGGGAATCATCATCAAAACGAAAAATATATATATATATATATATATATAGATATAGATATACATATAGATATGGAAAACGATGAAAACCCTACGAGGAGTGTCAAAGACAGCACAAGTTAAATTTAATTGCAGTGGAAGCTTATGGGGAATGTTAGAAATCAACGACTGTATGAAACGAGGATTGGGAACTCGTAAAGCTTAAATCAGTGATCATTAGTGTTATCTCCTCAATAAACATAGACTAATCATGGCATCTAGGTGATAGGAAGTCTTTAATTTTTCAATTTTGTTTGCATGTGTTTGATTTCTAGTCTGATTGGTTGAAGAAGGTAACAAAGTCTAAAATAACATTTTAACGTTGGCTCTCCTTCCGAAGGCAAATTTCAGGTTTCGGTAGCTTAGGCGAGCCTGGTGAGGGTTCATTAGCTACCGAAAACCCTATTCTTGGCAGCTTACTGTGTGAAAGACAGAACGCTCCAACTACCGAAAAGGAAAAATTACAGCATGAGTGGTGGGACAGTTTTCGGTGGCTTGGGCGAATATGATGGTATTCATTAGCCACTGAAAGGTAGATGTTTTGCGTAGTTCACAGTGCATGTTTGGGACCCTCTGTAGCTGCCGAAAAGAAAAAGTCATTTTCGCAATCCGTGAGGCCGTTTCGGGGGTTTGGGTGAACACAACGGTGTTCATTAGCCTCCGAAAAGGCGGATACCTTTTGTAGCTTAACATCCAAAGGCTGGGTTGTCTACAGCCACTGAAAGCAAAAAGCACTGGTTAAGATCGTTTTTCGGCGAAAAACGGGATTAAGGGCAGATTATCGGCTGCCGAAAAGGGAGTTGGCGTCGATCGGTGGACATGTCAAATAAGGGGGTTTTGGTCATAATTCAGGGAACCCATCATGGCTTAGCCACCAAAAGGGTCATTTCAGCGAAAACACGATTTACCCTGAGGGAAGGCCGGACACCATCGCCATAACTCTGACCAGATGAACCTCATTTCCCATCTACATAAAAATATTTCTTAAAAATCGTTCCCCTCGTACAATCATGCCACAGTATGCCATCATTACGCCCTCATGATTATCCACCTTTTCATTCCCTTGGAGTCAGCTCCCGAAAAGCCACACCATCTTTCTGTTTTCGCCTTCACCACGTCGATTGAGCTCTTTTTCTCCCTGTTTCCTCGTCTCTCCCTCAGTCCCGATTTGAGCAGCAGGTGCCAGCGAGCAGGTTACCGATGAAGAAAGGAGGAGGAGCGGTCCTGAGAAAGGAATTGAGCGACATCTGCTACCTGGAGGCACACCCTGAGGAATGTCAATTTTTCAAGAATGTCGACTGTTATAATTTCTGCAAAAAGCTACAGGGTTCTCATCAACAGGTGGCCGAATCATTTGCCCTCATGTTTGACAGCAGCAAGGTTGTGATAGGCAAGGAAGAATTCCAGGTGGACGACGACCTTATAGCCCAGGTGACAGAACTCCCAGCGACCGGAGAAAACTAGTTTAAGACCACTGTCGCAAAGGAATTCGAATTTTGATCTTACCTGAAACCCGAGCATAAGAACCTTGTATGGAAGAAAGACATCCCTATGTCTTATCTAGAGGATGGATGGAAGGTGCTGTTGAAGTCAATCTTGGGTTATATAACCTGTGAGGGCAGGTATACCAGGGTGTTGATTTACCATTTCAAATTGTTAGATCACTTCACAGGCAAGAGCCCCTGAAACCTCCCCTTTTTCCTCCGCAAGAGCCTGACTAAAAGGGCACGTCAGGTCAAATCCCGGCCAACCAAAATTGCAAGTAGGCTGTATCGACACGCTTTGATCAAGCTCATGGTCTTTGAATTGTTGCAAAGGAAGGGAATGAAATGGAATTTTTTCCTTTTTTGGAGTGGGCTCGAAACAGAATTACAGCCGGAGGATGGAAAGAAATCCTCCACCCCCAGAAGTGGAAAATGAAAGAGGAGGGCTATTCCCCTAATTTCAACTGAACCCCTTTCCTCAGCCCCAAAGGTGAATAAATCCAAAAGGAAACTGGCATTCAAAGATAAGGCTGTGGATGAGGGAGTTGTTTTAGAAGAAACCCCTTCAAAGAGTACAAATCTTTTAATCCTCCCATACACTGATTCTGAGGAGGATGAATTGCAAGAAGCTGAAGCAGGAAACGAGGAGGTCGCAACGGAACAGGAACCCTAGGAATCAGCCCCATCTATGATGGAACAGGAAAATGACTATGTCAATTTGTCTTCCCCTACACCTATGGAGGAACAAGGTCAGCAAGTGGCTGAGTGATCAATTCACAACGCAAATATTTCTGCCTCACAGAAAATCAACCGGATCCTCTAGCAGGATTATGAACGCGAGATACTTAAGAGGGTCATTAAAGAGAAAAATGAAAGGCTGACCGAAAGGTATAATGAGCTTTATGTGTCTTTTCAGTGATTGACCAAGAAACATGGAAAAATGAGAGGCATAAACATCAGACTGATCAGAGAAAACATCAAGCTGAGGAGGAAGGTTGACTCTCTGGAGGGTAAGGAAAAATTTCAGAGGGCTCAACCCAAGGTACTTTCGGACCTCGACACTCTGGCAGCAGTTGCAATCAAATTCGCTGACCCTCCGGTCTTTTCCCAGGTGGAAGAGAAATCCAGGTAGCAAGAGGACAGAAACACAGTTTTGCTAAATTTTTGCAGGCTGGATCATACATTGTTTTCGGTAGCTTGGGCGAACACAGGAGCTATTCATTAGCTGTCGAATCCCGATTTGGTGGTTTACTATGTACAAGCAGAGTCCTCCCGGATACCAAAAAGATATAAAGGTTTTCCAGCACTTTGAAGCGATTTGGTGGTTTAGGCGAAGCGTAAATCTAATTCATTAACCACCGGATACCAAGCTTTCGGCTTCTTATCACCTCCAAGCCCAGTTTTGTTAACCACCGAAAACATAGAAAACGCAGAGGTCCGTCTGTAGGCATCAAACCGCCTTTTGGTTAGCCCGAGCATCTTAAAGGCATTTTCCAGGGAATCGATAAGCGCTCAATTGCATCATGATCACCTATGGTCCCAGATTGAGGGCGCCAGCAAGCTGAATGGTCGAATATTTCTGTCTATTTTTAGAAGAAGATGCCTACAGGTTTTTGCAGACAGCAGTTTCAAACTCGTCCTCCAACCCCTAGAGGCTCTTTCAGCTGTCAAGCATAGGTGTATTAGCAGGAATTAGTTATTTTAATCATAATACGCTATCACATTTTCATTAACTGTTTTAGTTGTTATTTTTAGCATATTCGATCCATCTTTGGGATTTGAAAAACTTTGTAATGGCTATAAAGCCTAGAACTGAAGTAGAACGCAGGTTCGATTTTGGAGAGACTAATCCATATTTTTATTCTCAGACTTCAGTGACTTCTCAGATAAAATAAGCTTCTTTTACTATTTGCTTTCAGATTTCTATTTCTCATATTTCTGTACTTACAGTGGATGGTTTATTTCTTGTATGTTCACTTGTCTATGCTAGATAGTTGTTATCATGTCTTGGTATTTGAGAACTGAATGTATATGTCATTTATTTGTTGTGCTTGGCCATCTATATACATTTTTTTGTGTATGAGTATGCTAAACACGACAAGGATTCACTCCCTTTATCTTTTATCAACCCTATGAACAGCAGTAGTCAAAGCCTTGTCTACCTGAGCGTCTCTATGTGTGTTGTGAGTGTGTGAGTTTTGATCTCAGTTGCCCAGTTTGATCCAAACAAACCCCATCATTTAAGATAATTTTAAGTTACCAGGCATCTCTGAAATACAACCTAGGAGAGCTTCATGGAGTGATAACATTTTGGAGCCGTTGCCGAGGAAATATTATTGAAGCAGTAGCTTCCTTGGAAGACGACACAGTTCTAGCTTTGATGATAGAGAAAGCCTGGACATTATTTCGGTTGTAATCATCTATCTTGCGACTCCATTGGAACGAAGTGGCTTCGAGAAGAGCAAGTACCAGATCAAATCCTCAAAGGCCACCAGTGACACCTGTTTCAGATCCCGAACAGATTATAAGGAGAGGAAGGACTACGCAGAGACAAATTTCTAGATCCACAAGGCGAACTACATCAGGCCTTACCAAAGGTATTTCTTCGGTCTCATCAGATGAAACTCCTTTTTAATCTCCATTTTCTGAAGCAGCTGGTTCACAAGAAACTATAAGTAGAGCAGAATATTTATGGGCCCAAGTATCCTCATCCGTTTCTTCTACCCAAGTCCCTAGCCCTGATTCTGCTACCCGAGCCGACCTAGGAAAAGAAATCCTAGAATCCATCAAAGAAGAAGGTTGTTCCTCCTACCTGCAGGCCTCACTGACTGAACCATAAGAGAAGTACCCCTTTGTTTACACCAACATACTTGCCATTGAAAACATATTTCAGGACCTTTTAGACCAGCATGAGCAAAGGCTGTCCTCTTTACTTGCACAGTCCAATAAGAAAACCGATTGCCCGGAACAACCATTAATCTGTTTCACCCCCATTTTCGGCAACTCCACTGAAACAAAACCTCCACTTTCATCGTTACCTATACCTCCTCAGACACCGTCCACACCCAAATCTCTTTCTGCAATCCCTTTAGTACCCACACCTACCATGGCTATCCCTCTGACCAAAATGGAGAAGATCCTCCTTGCTAGGTATGCCCCTCTAAATTTTCCTAATCCCCTTTTTGCTATGCCTACCGGAGATTACCAAAAATATATGCCTAAATTCACTGGGGAGGGGGATTTTACAGTCGAGGAGCACTTAGAGGCATTTTATAGCTATGCTGAGAATATCAATATTGAGCACGAAGATGTATGGACTATGGCGTTTGTGCAAAGTTTGGATGGTCAGGCAAGAAAGTGGTTTAAAGAACTACCCGCTGGATCAATAGATGACATCGAGGCCCTAGATGAATTGTTTTTAAAACATTGGGGGGAAAGAAGAGACCACCTTTATTATCTCACAAAATTTGATAATTTGAAGAGAGAAAGTGGTGAGTCTGTGTCAGCTTTCACGAAGAGGTTTAATAAAATGTTTAGCAAAATCCCTGCTGAAATCAAACCCACTGATACCTCTACCAGGATCACTTACGCGAATGCTTTTGACCTTGATTTTTGTCTTCATCTCCGAGAAAGAAGAGTTGCCTCTTTACTGCTCATGCAAGATGTTGCACTCGAAGTTGATTCAAACATGGTTGCATCTAAGATCCTCAAAGGGAAAATCGACAAGAAAAAGAAGACCCTAGATTCCTCCTCGTCGTCAGGAACTAACCTGGAAAAAATGGCTAAAATGCTGGACAACCTGACCTCCGAAATGCCCAAGCTGAAATTGCAAGGCCAGCCATCTACGAGAAGTAAAGGACCGAACGAGTTTGTTCCTAGGAACACTAATGCCCCCCCTTACAGAAGAAATGGCCCACAGGTTCTGACCCTCCAGAGAGACAGGAATCCTATTGAAAAACAAAGGATCAAAGCCCCTTTCCAGCATGCAGTATTATAAGAAGAATAGGAACTCATTCAGGGAGAAGAAGAAGGAGAAGACAATGTCAAATTCATGGAGGATAAGGTTGACCTCACCTTCCTGACACAATCTGATTATGAGGAAGCTCTCATGAATGAACAAATCACCGAGGAATCATTGTATCAGGATGATGATCAAAGGAGCTATGATTTGAGGTCCAGGACTGTTTCTAAGAAACCTTTAACCCTTGCTCCTGGGAAGAAGACTCCCGCCCCGACAAAGCAGCCTGCTGCTCCTGCAAAACAGTCTGTCACTCTGTCAAAAAAGCAGCATGCTACTCCTGCAAAACAGGTTATCGCTCTTGCAAAACAGCAACAAAGACCATCTCATCCAGCTGCCTCAGATCCTGGCCAACTTACAGTTCCAACCCAAGAGACAAGGGTCCTTGACAAGTTGCCCTATTCCTTCAATCTCGAAACTGAGATTCAGAAAATAAAAATCCCTTTTCCACTAATCGAGCTGATGAAAAACGATTCCTTCAAGTCATCCATACTGAAATCCCTCCTGTTAAAGTCACCCATAGATGCTGACTTTGTGAATTTACAAGACAATAAGCCTACAATAACCTTAGGTCCCATGGTTGAAGAACAGGACGGGTCCTGCCCACCTTTTTATATATCCTTAAACATCCATGACAAAATCCTTCACAATTGCGTGCTCGACTCAGGAGCCTCTCACAACTTCATGCCTAAAGCTGTGATGGATGAACTTGGGCTTAGCATCACAAAACCCTACCATGATCTCTTCTCTTTTGATTCCAAAAAAGTTAGATGCCTGGGCCTCATAAAGGATCTTGTCATAACCTTGACTCAGCTGCCTTCAAAGAGCATGGTAATGGATGTAGTGGTTTCTAACATCCCACCGAAGTTTGGTATCCTCCTGTCCCGGTCATGGAGAAAATGACTAGGGGGTACCCTACAGATGGACCTAACTTATGCTACCATTCCTATGTTTTGAGGTGAAACTAAAAGGCTCTACAGGGAAAACCGGTTGGCTTATGTTATCAGCAACGAGAAGAATTCCATAAACCATCCCATCTATGCAGTAGATACAGATTTTGGGGCATGCATCCTGCAAATAGATGATGAATAGCCAGCCCCCTTGCAACTCACCAAGCCCACTGGTCAGTCACCTGAGGAAGTAACCACTGCTGTGTGGAGCATGTTTTTTTATGGTGCTAGTACCCAGGCTTTAGCAAGTGCAGGTGTAGTCTTGATCTCTCCTCTGAAGGATGTTACCCATTTGTCTTATAAACTGGAATTCAAAACCACAAATAATATAGTAGAGTACGAGGCTTTGCTATTGGGAATCAAGGCTGCCAAAGAAATGGGAATCATGTGCCTGAAAATTTTTGGGGATGCGGAGCTCATCATAAAACAAGTGAATGGAAATTATCAGGCAAGGAATGTCAGGCTGAACTCATACAGAGATGAGGTATGGAAACTCAGAGATTCCTTCATGTTTTTTGAGATTTCTTATATCCCGCGAGCGTTGAACCACTTGTCCAATTCCCTTGCTGTCTCTGCTAGCACATTCATTCCTCCCATGCCTCCCAAGCTGAATTATGATATCCAAGTCAGGTACAGGCCATCCCTACCCAACAATGTCAAATGTCAAATTCTGGAAAGTTTTTTAGAATGATGATGAGCTCAGTAGATTCCTCCAGGTTGTTGCTGAATTTTCTGATACGCACATTGACCAAGAGAACCTGAATATAGAAGAGTCTCATAAATCTAAATTGAAGGGGAAAATAGGCCAACATGACATTGCCCAATTGCCAGGGAATCATATACCTAGGGGCCTAGTACCTCTCTGTTGATGCCTCGGATATCGTAGCATCAATCAGAAAGGGATTCTCCCCGAGAGATGGTCCCAATTAGACTATCTCTAGTTTGGTGTAGGGAATCCGTCCGGTTAGCGGTTCCAGCAACCGTGGGTGTGGAGTTTAAATCCAATTCTACCGGTTATGGCCCGATCCACCTTTCTTTTGGGTTTTATATATTTTAAATGAGATGCAAGTGCCTAAATTATACGATCTCGATGTAACTAAAACAGATCTACAACTAGGAATCTAAACAAATCTATCTATCATTGCATGGAACACGCTTAAGGGATGAGCAATCAGCTGTAACAAATATGTAAATAAAGAACAGGTAGCTGCTATTTCTCACAATTAAAGCTACAGCAGGATAAAGATCTTGAGAAGATAGCTTCTCATTTAACATGGAACGCATCTATTGCTCATAAAACAGAGAAGGCAAAAAAAAATTATTTAATCTACATAACAAGAATAAAGAAACAGATCTAAATGTGACAAAATGAAATTGAACTTAAAGATCCCTGCAAGGAGCAATTTAAAGGCATGAACAATGAGCCACATGAGTTATCCTGAAGAAAGAACAGTTATCCATTCGATCTAGAAGAGAAATCTACAGCAATGTTAAATATATCAGCAGGTAGCTCCTGACTTAATGTGGAACGCATTCATTGTTCACAAAATTAGAGAAAAAACGCATGCAGGAGTAAAATCATTAATACAAAGAAATAGTTCAGATGATAAGAATGATCTCACATTACAGAACAGCAGTCATTAGAATAGTCCAACATACAGTCGTCCAACATCCCAGGCAAAACGTCCATCTCTTGTGGCTTCTATTAGAAAATTCAATTTACAGACCCGATACAAGATAGCTCATATCGTTTTCTAAAATTTCATTCCCTGCCAAAAGTCCTGGCTAATCTTTCCTAGCTTCTATTTATATCTACACATTTTCCCTTTGGGCTGACACCTAGCATCCTCCACCTGTCATTTACAGGAATTTCCTCTCTAATCGACTACCAAAATGATTATTCTTTTACAAAATTGTTCTGACAGAAATAGGGACAGCTGTCCCATGGCTTACGCCTTACATATTAAAAATATACATAACATAAAATTGGATAATACTAAAGCTTTCCCTGCCGGGCACGCGTTTGGCTGAAGAGAGTGGTTCAACTGAATTCAGTTTGCCTCATTCCTGTGCGTGAGCTTCTGCTGGCAGAGGGTCGCCCAAGTTAATTGTCACTGATGCTGCCTGGGAAGAGGCCCTCGAATCCCCTGCTGATGCTGCTCCTAATTGGGAAGGGAGAATTGAACTGGCCAGACTTTCTGCCATTGCTAGGGAAGAGGCTGCTGGGAGAGAGGCTGCCGGATCTACTGATGCTCCTGCTGCTGCTGCAGCTTTCCTGTCCTCCTCTGCTATGTAGCTGTACCACACACCTGTGTCCCGTATGATTATGTTTGCTGCAGCAGGAAACAAGATTTTCTGAGAAGTCACATTCTTCCCGAGCTCTGTTTTAATGCTTTGGACTTCTGCTTCAGCAGCTTGATGCGCTTCCTTCAGCAGATGGTTGTGAAGTGATGATGAACCAATATAATGCTGGAGATCATCCATGGCCAGGACATCAATCCTTTTCACATACTCCATCTGGACGCCTAGCTCTTCTTTTAGCTGAGACAACCGCTGCTCCTTTTCCGGGAAGTATTCTAGGGTCTGAGGGAAACTCAATGTGCAGTTGTCATGGACTCCTTTGAGCTTTTGGTATAGGCTGTTAATTCTATCTGTTGTTCTCTGCACACTGGTTATCAGCTTATTGGCACAGTTCCTGCCAAACTCCAGCAAGGCTATATCTTCATTAAAATCATCCACAGCCTTAAAAGGAAGATGCGGGGGGAAACCTCCTTTCCCTTCTCTCCATGCCATCTGACTTATGACATTTGCCTTGACACGAGTATTCTTAGCTTTGAGCCTGTGGGCCTCCGCATTAATTTCTTTTAATCTGACTATCATGGCCTTGAGTTTGCAGACCTCGTCAGTGATTAGCTCCTGCGTGTCATTTATTTGCTTCAGAATGCTGCAGGACAGCTCATGGAAGGGAGCCAAGTCCATCGTTTTGTTCTCAGCCTGCTCTAACCGCTCAGCTAATGTTTGCTTGTCTGCTTCTAGCTGAGAAACCTTTTCTTCCACTCCATTCTTCTCCGCTTCTACAATCATCATTTGGAGTGTTAGCTGGTCCTTTTCCTCCTCCAGCTGGCTGTACTTGTTTGACAGTTCCTTATGTTCAGCGTACAAGCAATTATACTTGTTCACTGCCAGATCTCTTTGGGCTTGCTCATTAGCCACAGTTTGTTGTAGCATACGAGCTTTCTTCCTCGTCAATTCACTGTCTCTTACCATCAAGCCTACATTGGCCAGGGATGCTTTTGCTGTTGCTACAGCTACGATCGCCATGGCAAAGGGATCTTGGTCCGTATTCTGCATTATAGTGACCTCCCGGTGGGTAACGATGTCCTCATGAAAGGGACTTTTGATCCTCTCTTCTGATTTGAGGACCATTGCTTTTCTTTTCTTTTCATAGACAAACTCATTCCATTTGGACACCGTACGCTTTCCTGATGGAGTGTACGGGACAATTGGACGGTTTATGATGTCTATGTCTTCTTCTTCTGGTGGTGTCCGGACTTCCTGAGCAGGGTCTCCTTCTTTATTCTGGGCACTAGAGCCCCCTGCTTGAGAGGTGTCTATTTCCATGTCCTGCATACCGGATCCACCTGCCTCGGCATCTTCCCTTGTCTTCAATTCTTCTTCCGCCCTCTTTTCTGCCTCAGCCTGCTCAGCTTCAGCTTCTTTCTGCTTTTGGGCTTCCTCAACCTCTTTCCGCTGTCTTTCATTTTCAGCTTCTTGCTGCTTTCTTGCTTCCTCGGCTTCCCGCTGTAACCTCGCCTCTTCTCTTAATCTGAGCTCTTCCTGAGCTCAGGCATCCTCAGCTTCTTTCTCCTTTTGCTGGCTGGTCTTTTGGGCCTTGGTTGAGCTAGAGCTTGCTCCAGTACCTTGGCGACAGATCCGTAGCTCAGTCATGTTGCTGATGCCTCTGAATGCTTCTTCCTCGGCATCAGGGTAGTGGGAGTACTCGAAGTGGGCATAGATATCCTTGCAATGCTCGGCCACTTTACCCTTTCGGTCGTTCCTGTGGAAGATAACCTCACCGAAGTGGAAGGCCTTCAACTCTTGAACAAATTCGTCGGCAGAGGCAACCCCTGAAAACTTGTAAGCACCTATGCAGAAAGGTAGGGGGGGAAAGGAGGCCTTATGTTGCTTGTGGAGCATTGCTCCAATCCCATCCAAGAAGAGTTGTCTTACTGCTTCTTTGAGAACCACATAGTCTGTGGCATACTGCGGCAAGATGTATGGGGGCTTGGTCCCTCCAAACATTCTTAGGTAGGTACCTTGCTCCGAAAAGTAAAAGTCCCCATAATCCTCAAGGACCTCCAAAGCATTTTCTGACAGGCAGTTTGGTTCTTCCTTGAACATTTTCTCGTATAGGGGCATGATGAACCCCTCACAGATGAGTTTGTAGCTGGGCTTGTAATTCTGAGCCCACAACATCTTGAATGCAATATAGACCGGGGCGGTAGCCCTATCCCATGTGCAGCCCAATTTGGGGAAGTCTATCTTGGCCAAGATACAATCTATCGGATATGAAGACATGAAGAATTCAGCCTTCTTCAAGGCTAGTCCTTCCCTTGCAGCTACTATCATTGAGGCCAGACTATCTGACAGGATAGTGGCCCAGTCAAACACAGTTCCCTGAAATGCCACATAGTGAATGATAGGGACCCACTGAATCTTGTATACTGTGCCATCGGGCATGCCAAAGATTCTGCACAGCATCAGGGCAATCAATCTAAAAGGAGCTCTTAGATTCTGTACGTCATACTCATCATTCCCTTTTTTTCTCAAATGCTTGCCGCTATTAGCAGCTTCTTGGCCATCTCGACGTTATTCATTTGGCCCAGCCATTCGTCAGTCAGAGCTTGTTGGACACGGGGAAATCTGTAGGATGCCGCAATATACGCGGGTTGAAATGAGGCGATGGCCACTTTCCCGCTATCATTTATCACTCTCCCTTCAGCATCGGCATGTTGGAGTATCCATCCGATCACTTCAGCACAGGGGAACAGCTCAGGGCGGGTAGCGGCTCTAGTTATGCCTGAGGCTCTGATGTTAAGATAAATCGGTGCTTCCTCTAACAACATATCTGGGATTTCTTGGTCCCGGATCATTCTGTAGATGTCACCCCATCTGATTTCTGGAAGGACACCAGTGGTGCACCTCGTGTCTTGGAGTGAAGCTTCAGTTTTGGGAGGGGCAGGTTTCTTTTCTATCATCTTAGCTTTCTTTTTACCGGTTTTCGGCATCTTGACCTATCCCTGACAACATCCATATCAAAGTCATCATTTGAGCAAGATACTGTGAGGTTTTAGCAGAGAGCAACATCGTTTTAATATCAATGAGATAAGTCAATGAAGATGTATATTTAGGAAGCAAAACATTATTTCAACATAAGACACAAATTAAAACATTTGAATTTCTTAAAAGACGAGTCTGGAATGCTCCTGAGGGGATAGGCTATGTCGCGGACACATTTTGTTCTCGGCTCGATAGGCGAATTGCGGAAGCTATTGGTTTTTGGTTCCGCCCTGGGGACGAAGGTGTCTTTCGTCATCATTGCGGCTGGAAAGGCTAATGGCGGGGGAACTCGGGTTGGAAAGACTTTGTGACGACAAGGGAGCCCCTTTCGCACTTTCGACTCGGTGAGGGCTTCGAATACTATTGTCACGCATGGCACTCGCCGAGGTGCCCTATGAGAAGTTTTAATCCGAGCGGGGTTTGACGGTGCCGGTGACATATTGACGGTAAAGGTTAGGGTGGCCACGGTTTCAGCTCGCGCGACTTGAATGCGCACGGGATTTTGAATCAGGGACAATGGCGCCGGAGACTAGGTTTTGACTTGTGTAGAGGGCGTCGAGGGACTGAGGTTTTATGGAGAGGCCCGGAGTTTTATATCCTGAGTTCTTCGGCCGGGGACATGAAAAGCATAAGGGGTTTCGACAGGTTCTCCCCACAACGAGGCACGTAGCCCGGGGATAAAAAATGGAACAGGTTTAACCGCCCAAACCAACTGTCTCGACTCAATAAAAGATAAAAATGTTAATGCTTCATATGACGAGACGAGGACTCCATTCAACTGCGTCTGACGGGTAAAACATAGCCCTTGACGGGTGTTTTGCCCGTCCGAATCCCACTAAAAATCATTGTTTTCAAACAAAAGACAACCCAATCAAGGTTAAGATCCTACCTGGCACCGTGGAGGTCGCTAACTGAGGTGGCCGCGAACGTGGCTGCGTAAGACGAGCTGGAACAGTCACGCAGCGTTCAATGGCTTTGTTTATAGAACAAAACGACAGTGGGTTGGCTCGTACCCCGTCGACTATTTATATGGGCCAGGCACGTGTGGGGTGTTAATTCGGTTTTAAATGCGTCGTACGCCGTCGATTAAATCGGGTCACCTCAGTTTGCGTGCGACCGCCTCTTGCGGGGCAAATTGGCGAATCCTTCCCGTCGTTGCGGGAGGATGCAGCAGAAGCTTTCGCTGTGCCGGGAGGAAAAGGTGGACCTCTTCCGCACCAAATGATCGTGCGCAAAACTTTGGAAACGGGCTCCTGCGGTAGCGGAGAGGAAACGGTTTCGACGTTTCGAAAGGATTCGGGAGATGTTTCCGCACAAGGCTTCCGCGGTTGCGGAAAGCTTTGGTGAATGTCTTCCGCGATGTTTCGGGCGGCTTCTTCGAGTTCCTCCGCGATCTTTTGAAAAAGTTTCGAGCTTTAAACAAGCGGCCTCTCTCACTGCAGGACGACACGGCGAAATTTTCTGCTATTTCGGGAGGAAACGATGAATTGCTCCACCGTTTCGGAAGCAGAACCGTTTCGGGAGGGAAACTTGAATTGTTCCGCTGCTTCCGCGATTACTTAACGAAGACTTTTCTTGGTCCTTTTCGGGCGTCTTAGATGAATGGCTCCTGTCGTTTCGGGAGCACATCTTATACTCTTCCGCACCTTTTCGCGGAATTATTTCGAAGCCCTTTTCCGAGTTTTAAACAATTGGCTTCCGCCGTTTCGGGAGGGAAACTTGAAAGTTTCCGCAGTTTCGGGAACATAGTCTGAATGATTCCGCGTGGTTTCCCTAGGGCGCTCCGCAACTTTTTTCAAAAAGAATCTAAGTCATTTTCTCAGTTTCGGAAGAAGCTCGTGAGTTTCCCATGGTATTTCGGGAAGCTTCTGCGAATGAGTCCCGCCATTTCGGGAGGAAAACGGGAAGCTTTCCGCGGTTGCGGAAGGCTTGATCGAAGGGTTCTGCCGTTTCGGGAGGCATTGCCCAAAGGCTTCCGCAGCTTTCGAGAAAATTCTAAGTCTTTCGGGCGTCTTTCCCAAGTTCTCCCGCCGTTTCGGGAAGAAAAACCGAAGGTTTCCGTAACTTTTTTCTCACGGTTTACGATTTTGACAAAGAAAATCTAAGTCCCTCTTCCGGAAAGGTTGGACGTTTGGCTTTTCGGAGTTTCGGGGAGATAGCCTGAGGGATTCCAAAACGTTGGGAAAAGTTCTAAGTTCCTTTTTGGCTCTTTGGGGAAAACATGGAAGGATTGATGGCAAGACGTTCACTTGGGAAACAAGATTTTATGTTGAAAACACAGCTAACGGCTGGGAAGGCTTCTTGGGAAAACCTTCTACAAAAAAGAAAGGAGGGGCCCCAATATGTACAAAATTTTGGGGAGGGGTGTTGCTGCAACAACAATGGCGAGTCGCTGGCGAACACAGATCTCTGAAAAATTCCTCTTCATGGTCCGGAACCTCATTAAAACATCCATCTCAGGTGCACTACTCAGCTGAGCATTTTAGACTCATGCGGGGGAAGGGGCACTTTTCCTGCTAGCCATTGGGGAAAGGGGAGCTTTGACCGAGACCTCTTCACCACTCTCAGAGGGCCAGCATATGAGATTCATTTTAGGAGGGTCATCTCTCGAATGGCCACTACTGTCGGACTCCACAGGATTTGCAACACTTTCTCATGGACATTATTGCTTTTGTTCCTCATTCCCATGTTGCTGGCATCCTTTGGGATGCTTGTACTTTGGACAGCTTAGCTGTTTGAGCCTTCCAGGGATATTTTCTTTTGGACATGATCTTTGATTTAGGCTCCTCAATCCATAATGTTCTTTTGTGTGAGTTAGAAATTTTATTGATTTGATCAAACTTCACGGACGGAGAGGAGCCCATTTTGAGCTGGGCCTTTTGGACAGCCTTCTTGATTTTACATGTCTTTTTTCTTTTGTCTCAGCCATGCTTTAATTGAGGCGAGAATCCCTGGAAAATAGACTCTTGAATGTAGGCCATTTTGGCTGTTAAATCTGCAGCATGGAGTCATTTCAATACCCTATGTCCTTGAGAGGTGCCACTTTCCATGGGTCCAACTTAGGTAACCTTCTTGAGATGTCTTTAAAGTGTGAGAGTGGGTGGAGCCCAACGATAGTAGTGAAGATGGTCATAGGTCTCTGCTATTAAATAGGATTAGTGTGACTAGTAGGGTAGGCTTTCTCCCTTTTGAACATTTCAGCGAGAGCACAACAGACCGGATTCACTGAGCAGAGTTCCAGACTCATGGGTTACAAGTTTTCTTTGAGAGAGCTATCTTCAACGGGAAACTCAACCAAAAGGGCATTCAGAAAACAAAACTTGTCGTAAAAGTTCAAATAACAAAGCGAGAAACAACATGGCCGAAAAAATAAAACAACTAAAAGCGAAAGCAAAAGAAAACTTTATTTATGTACAGGAAGTCTCGAGGAGACTATGCGAAGTATTGTTTCAGAGCGAGGCCATTGAGAGGAAGGGCTACTTCTTCTCCCTCGAGATTTGTCAATTTATAAGTGGATGGGCCTAATTTTGCAGAAATTTGGTACGGGCCTACCCATAGATGTTGAAATTTCGTATGCATCCCTTTGCCTTCATGATTATGGTCCCATTTCAGGACTAAATCCCCGACTTCAAAATCCCTCTTGTCGGATTTCCTCTTATCGAACCATCTCTTAACTATGTCCTAGTGTTGATGGAATCGATCTTTAGCTTTGTGTCGGGCTTCTTCCAGTTGAAGCAGGGTGTTGATCCTGGATTGTAAGGCTTGGCTACCAGAACCCCGAGAGGCTTGGGACAATTGCAAGGATGGCAGTAAGATGTTTGGGGGAAGTATGGCTTCCTTGCCATAGACAAGAGTGAAAGGGGAGACACCTAAAGCATTCTTCGGGGTTACCCTATCTGCCCATAAGGCGTTTGGGAGAGCCACATGCCAACTTCTCTGGTTTTCTATCATAGTTTTCTTAAGGATTCGAATCAGATTCTTGTTTGAGGATTCAGCTAATCCGTTTCCCTGAGGGTAGTAATTGGCTGAATAATGCAACTTAATTCCCCATTCATAAACAAATTCATTTATCTTGCAAGATGAGAAATAAGTAGCATTATCAAAAACAAGGGAAATTGGAACCCCAAACCTGGTTATGATGTTTTCTTTCAAGAAGCTGATGACTGCGTCTTCATTGATCTTGCGCAATGGGGTGGCCTCCGTCCACCTGGTGAAGTAATCGGTAGCCGTCAGGATGTATCGATGTTGCAATGAAGAATTTGGATTTATTTCTCCGATAACATCTATGCCCCATTGCTCAAAAGGCTCAGAGATGATGACCGGCTGCAATGGGCTTGCGGCCTTCGGTAACTTCCCAGCGCTTCGCTGACATACATCACAGTTTCGTGCGTATGTGTAGGCATCTCGAAACAGAGTGGGCCAGTAATACCCAGCTCTCAGTATCTTGTGTGCTGTTGTTTCTCCCGAATAATGACCACCTGCGGGGCCATCATGCAATTCTTTGACAACTTTGTTTGCATCTTCCTTTTCCAAACATCTAAGAAGGACTCCATCATAATTCTTTCTGAAAAGAATCCCATCAATAATTTGATAGGGTGCTGATTTCAAGCGGAGTGCCCTTCTTTGTTTAGAGTTCCAGTGCTCGGGTAGATATCCCTGCTGTAAATAGTGCACCAGATCCCTATACCATGACTGGGGAGTTGTGAAGATATGGCATACTTCAACCGAATTGAGCTCAGCTTCATTCTTCCAATGCTGTTCTTCATCAGTTGAGTCTCCCGCCAGTAACTTGCACATACCTTATCCTTTGATGATTGTAGCCGGTTTAAATTCCAAATCATACTCCTGCAGAGCTGTGACCCAGTTCCCTCTCCTCTCTCCCAATTCCTTTTGAACGAAAAGGGATCTAACAGCTGGATGGGGAACTATGACTTTAGTTCTGTTCTTCAAAATGTAGGGCCTAAACTGCTTGACTGCTTTGAAGACCGCATAGGCATGCTTGTCTACCACGGGATAGTTCAGCTCGGCCCCCTGCAGACCAGTGCTCATAAACGAAATTGGGTATTCGTCCCCCAACTCCACCTTTTGTGTGAGTACAGCTGCGAGAGAGTCATACGAGGCAAAGGTATACAAGATGAAATCCTTATCGAAATCTGGGCTTCTTAAGGAAGGAGCCTTAGCTACAGCTGCCTTGATATCTCTAAATGCGTCCTTCTCCAAATCTGTCCACTTGAATTGTATGCTTTGTTTAACCATCTGTTGCAATGGCTTAACAATTTGTGCAAAATCCGGAACAAATCTGCGGACAAAATTGATGGTGCCCATGAAATACTGCATAGATTTTTTGTTGTGAGGCATTGGAATCTTATTAATGGCTTGGACTCTTTCCTGTTCGATTGACACTCCCCCTTTGGAGATGATATGACCCAAGAGCTTACCTTCGGGTACAGCAAACACGCTCTTCTTGGGATTTAAAGAAATACCATACTTCCGGCAACGATCAAAGATATGCCTCAGATGAACAACATGATCTTCCCTCTTCTTCGAAAAGACTGTCACATCATCTAAGTAAACAACAACACATTGCCCACCCAATCCTCGGAAGGCAATATCCATCGCCCTTTGGAATGTAGCTCCTGCATTTATCAGACCAAATGGCATTCTTCTATAAGCGAAAGTTCCCCACTTAGTTTTGAAAGTGGTCTTGAGACGATCTTCTTCGGCTACTAACACTTGATTATAGCCCGAGAAACCATCGAGGAGAGAAGACAATTCGGATCCCGACACCATTTGTAAGATTTGCTCCATTGAAGGTACGGGGTAGTTGTCTTTCTCCGAGGCTTTGTTTAAATTTCTGAAGTCTACACATAGCCTAATCTCTCCCGACTTCTTCCTTACGGGAACCAAGTTTGCAACCCATTCAGAGTGCCGAACCTTGAAAATTATCTTAGCGTCCAGGAGCTTCTTTAATTCTTTTTGGATCAGCGGTTCAAGAGTGGGATGCATCCTTCTTAACTGCTGCTGAAATGGCTTGACACCCGCTTTCATTGGTATAACATGCTGAATGATGCGGACGTCATATGTTTTCAGATCTTCATAGGTCCATGCAAAAACATCCTTGTACTGTTTAAACAATTTAATGAACCTGTCTCTTTCTCCTGGTGAACAACATTTGCCAAGGTTGACAAATTTTGGTTTTGCCTCGGTACCCAAATTAACCAACTCATGTTGCATTGATGAGCTGTTAGTTTTGGTATTAGCTGGTCTTTTGAACTTATTTTGAAGATCGAAAAGCATTTCGAGGGACCTTACCCCCTTTGGCATGAAATTTCCTTTCTCCTCATCTTTCTTCATCAAATCAGCATCGTGTTCTTCCTCATCTATTACAGCTCTTTGAAAGCTATCTTAGTTTGTCAGGAAGCTGATAATTTGTTCATCATCATCGAAGACTCTGAAATTCGTGATGTTATCGGGAATGGAAGGCCTGAAAATCAATTCAATTGAGCACTTATTATTTGACGGCACCAATCTAGAAGCAGATGTTGCTAACAAATCAGCAGCAGAATTTTGCGATCTAGGAATTGATTTTATATTGAAAGCGTCAAAATGCATGATTAAATCCCATACCTCAGCCTGATATCCTTTCAAGTGAGGTGAGAGACAATGAATGGTGTCCCTTACCTGTCTGACAACTATCTCGGAGTCACCAAAAACCTTCAGGTACTTAACATTTAAGCCAATGGCCTTCTTTAAACCATGTACCAAAGCTTCTTATTCAGCGGTATTATTAGTACAATCGAATTCTAATCTACAAGACAAAAAATACTTGTTTCTTTTCGGATCCATTAGAACGCAACCGGCTCCGGATCCTTCCAGAGTTTTAGAACCATCAAAGTATAATGTCCAAAAGGTATCTTTAGATTCAGCTAAGTTAGTTTCTTTGTGGTCTATGTTAGCAACTAAATTGACTATGTTACAATCAACATCATCAGTCCAGGAGAAATGAAGGAGATCGGACTGTTTATCTGATTCATGGCAAAAGGTTTCAGATTGATAGTTACCCGGATCCATTTCTAAGAAGTAATTTCCCAGGACCGAGGACGAGAAAGTTACAGCCTCATTTTTTTCTTCTAGCTGGGTTACGTTTTGTTTCATATGAGGTTCCCTAAGAACTTTAATCAGATTCTGTCTGTTCTGATAAGGCAGCCATAGATGAGACCAATCGGTAGCAAATTAGCCACTCAACTTAGTAGACCAATCCCTACTCAAAATCAGCCCATAGGCTTCAGGAATATCGACCACCATTATGTCAATGAATTGACAGACTCTAGGATCGGCTGACAGCCTAATTAGAACATCTTTCATCTCCCCAATAACCTTGACAGCAGTCCTGTCTAATTGGATGATTTGAGCTGGAGATGGTACGGGCTGCCCATTAATTTTCCTACAAATTGACAGTGGCATAACGTTTGAAGAAGCTCCAGAGTCTACCAAACAGTTGTGAACATTGTGATTAAAAATTTCAAAAGTCAATAGGAACGACAATGTTTGAGATTTGGATTTCCCACCGATGCTGGCCTCATTAATTTCAGGATTGTCTTGCGAGTCCGTTAATGTAGTGCTGGGTTTTGGTTGTAAAACATGCAGCAGTTTGTCTCGTTGATGGGGCAAGCTACACATGTCAAATATTGATACGTTTGCTTTGACCTTCTTGATATCTTCGATAATATCATACCCTATATCGGATTCGTTCCCAATTCGAGTTGGCTGATCTGTTTTGTTCATGGTGACCTTAGGTGGCTGAACTGTGTTGTCAGCGCTTGGCTGTTTGGCAGCTGTTTGGTTTACTTTGGGCTGTGGTGGGATGATTGGTATATGCCTCCTAGGCGGATCTTTCAAAATTTTAGGCTTATGGGGAAAGGTGACTGGGACAGGATCCACAATTGGGCCCTTGCTGCGAGTGGCAACATTTATGGTAGAGGGAGAGCCATCTATGTGATCTTCTTCTACTAATTCGGTCATAGGTACCCAATCCCACAACACCATCGTAGTGTCCGGGGTTGGTTCCTCTAACTCAGGGCTCGACTCTTCTGGAGGATCATCCTGATCTAGGATCTGAGAATCTAACATTTGGTTCATGACTAAGCTCATGGAATTGATCCATTGCGGGCAGCTCTTTTCCGAATGTGGTTCTTGGTGAAAAGTGCAGAAATTTTCCATCCCTATCTCATTCAAGTTTAAAATAGGGGCAGCATTCATTGGTGGATGGGTTGGTTCCCCGTCTTCCCTTCTTTTATAAAATGGCTTGAACGGTTTCCTAGATGTGCTAGCAGCCTTGTCTTTCTCGAGATCTACGATTTTGTTAGATAATTCTGCATCATCTTGACTACATTTTCCATGTCTGTAGATGGCTCGTCTTTACCTCGAGTGAACAGCAAAGGTTTTTTGCTAGCTGCTGGTTTTGGTTCTACATCTAAGGCATGTTTAGCAATGCTATCAACCTCTTCTTCTACCTTTCTAGCTTCCTCAAAGTTCTCTATCAGGGTAGTTTTCTTGGACCTCTTCACGAACATTGCTATGGGTCCGTCAAGAGCGGTCGTATAGTATTCAATTAGAGATTCCTCAGCTGGTTTATTAGCTTGATTGAAGTTATTCAACAGCGTAGTGAATCTTTGATTGAAATCTTGAACCTTTTCTTTCTTTTCCATCCTCATGGATAAGAGTTCTTTCATAAGTGTGGCCACAGTCTTTTGGTTTCCGTATTTCTTTAGAAAACATTTTTCGAATTCATCCTAACTAGAGATTGAGCTGGGTTGTAGGCTAAAGTACCATGATGATACTTTTGGCTCGAATGTATATGGAAACAACCTGCAGACCACGTCTTCATGTTGTACGTTCAAAAGGTTCAGAGCTAAGTAAAAACTCTTGAGGTGATCTTCTGCCGAAATGGCTTTTCCTGGATCGTACTTAGGCAAGACCTTTTCTGAGTTTTTGGGGAGATTATGGAATGGTCCAGCTAGGTTCAGCGCTCCCCTTGCTCTCCAAGCAGGTACGGCCATGTTTGGGTTTGGATGTGGAGACCCTGGTGGAGAATTGTAGGGTGAATCCTGTGGGGTACTCTTGGGAGTGGTAACTTCTTCAAGATTTTCTTGGTCTGTCTTGTTAAGAGTGTCTGAAATTTCTTCCAAAGTCAGATTTACCAGTTCTTCAAAACTCTGAACGAGAATTGAATCACGGGTGTATTGTGGCTCCTTTCTAGGTGTAATTTTCTTGGGGAGGAAGTTGACAGCGTTTAAACCACCTAGCTGTCTGACATAGGATCTGGTATGCCTTCTCAAATCCTGTATTTCTGTAAAAGGAACAGCGTACAGAGCTTCTTGAGGCTCAGGGTCAGAAATGAGGCATTCTTGGTCTGTTAATCCAAGATCTGGGCTGTTTGAAATGCTTTCTTTAAGCGGGTTTTCAGTGTTATCTATGACCGCGGAAGATTTTCCTCTATCAGCCATGCATTTTCGGCCCTCCTTCTAGCGCCAAAAACTGTTGATGCCTCGGATATAGTAGCATCAATCAGAAAGGGATTCTCCCCGAGAGATGGTCCCAATTAGACTATCTCCCGTTTGGTGTAGGGAATCCGTCCGGTTAGCGGTTCCGGCAACCGTGGGTGTGGAGTTTAAATCCAATTCTACCGGTTATGGCCCGATCCACCTTTCTTTTGGGTTTTATATATTTTAAATGAGATGCAAGTGCCTAAATTATACGATCTAGATGCAACTAAAACAGATCTACGACTAGGAATCTAAACAAATCTATCTATCATTGCAGGGAACACGCTTAAGGGATGAGCAATCAGCTGTAACAAATATGTAAATAAAGAACAGGTAGCTGCTATTTCTCACAATTAAAGCTACAGCAGGATAAAGATCTTGAGAAGATAGCTTCTCATTTAACATGGAACGCATCTATTGCTCATAAAACAGAGAAGGCAAAAAAAAATTATTTAATCTACGTAACAAGAATAAAGAAACAGATCTAAATGTGACAAAATGAAATTGAACTTAAAGATCCCTGCAAGGAGCAATTTAAAGGCATGAACAATGAGCCACATGAGTTATCCTGAAGAAAGAACAGTTAGCCATTCGATCTAGAAGAGAAATCTACAGCAATGTTAAATATATCAGCAGGTAGCTCCTGACTTAATGTGGAACGCATTCATTGTTCACAAAATTAGAGAAAAAATGCATGCAGGAGTAAAATCATTAATACAAAGAAATAGTTCATATGATAAGAATGATCTCACATTACAGAACAGCAGTCATTAGAATAGTCCAACATACAGTTGTCCAACATCCCAGGCAAAACGTCCATCTCTTGTGGCTTCTATTAGAAAATTCAATTTACAGACCCGATACAAGATAGCTCATATCGTTTTCTAAAATTTCATTCCCTGCCAAAAGTCCTGGCTAATCTTTCCTAGCTTCTATTTATATCTACACATTTGCCCTTTGGGCTGACACCTAGCATCCTCCACCTGTCATTTACAGGAATTTCCTCTCTAATCGACTACCAAAATGATTATTCTTTTACAAAATTGTTCTGACAGAAATAGGGACAGCTGTCCCATGGCTTACGCCTTACATATTAAAAATATACATAACAGAAAATTGGCTAATACTAAAGCTTTCCCTGCCGGGCACGCGTTTGGCTGAAGAGAGTGGTTCAACTGAATTCATTTTGCCTCATTCCTGTGCGTGAGCTTCTGCTGGCAGAGGGTCGCCCAAGTTAATTGTCACTGATGCTGCCTGGGAAGAGGCCCTCGAATCCCCTGCTGATGCTGCTCCTAATTGGGAAAGGGGAATTGAACTGGCCAGACTTTCTGCCATTGCTGGGGAAGAGGCTGCTGGGAGAGAGGCTGCCGGATCTACTGATGCTCCTGCTGCTGCTGCAGCTTTCCTGTCCTCCTCTGCTATGTAGCTGTACCACACACCTGTGTCCCTTATGATTATGTTTGCTGCAGCAGGAAACAAGATTTTCTGAGAAGTCACATTCTTCCAGAGCTCTATTTTAATGCTTTGGACTTCTGCTTCAGCAGCTTGATGCGCTTCCTTCAGCAGATGGTTGTAAAGTGATGATGAACCAATAGAATGCTGGAGATCATCCATGGCTAGGACATCAATCCTTTTCACATACTCCATCTGGGCGCCTAGCTCTTCTTTTAGCTGAGACAACCGCTGCTCCTTTTTCGGGAAGTCTTCTAGGGTCTGAGGGAAACTCAATGTGCAGTTGTCACGGACTCCTTTGAGATTTTGGTATAGGCTGTTAATTCTATCTGTTGTTCTCTGCACACTGTTTATCAGCTTATTGGCACAGTTCCTGCCAAACTCCAGCAAGGCTATATCTTCATTAAAATCGTCCACAGCCTTAAAAGGAAGATGCGGGGGGAAACCTCCTTTCCCTTCTCTCCATGCCATCTGACTTATGACATTTGCCTTGACACGGGTATTCTTAGCTTTGAGCCTGTGGGCCTCCGCATTAATTTCTTTTAATCTGACTATCATGGCCTTGAGTTTGCAAACCTCGTCAGTGATTAGCTCCTGCGTGTCATTTATTTGCTTCAGAATGCTGCAGGATAGCTCATGGAAGGGAGCCAAGTCCATCGTTTTGCTCTCAGCCTGCTCTAACCGCTCAGCTAATGTTTGCTTGTCTGCTTCTAGCTGAGAAACCTTTTCTTCCACTCCATTCTTCTCCGCTTCTACAATCATCATTTGGAGTGTTAGCTGGTCCTTTTCCTCCTCCAGCTGGCTGTACTTGTTTGACAGTTCCTTATGTTCAGCGTACAAGCAATTATACTTGTTCACTGCCAGATCTCTTTGGGCTTGCTCATTAGCCACAGTTTGTTGTAGCGTGCGAGCTTTCTTCCTCGTCAATTCACTGTCTCTTACCATCACGCCTACATTGGCCAGGGATGCTTTTGCTGTTGCTACAGCTGCGGTAGCCATGGCAAAGGGATCTTGGTCCGTATTCTGCATTATAGTGACCTCCCGGTGGGTAACGATGTCCTCATGAAAGGGACTTTTGATCCTCTCTTCTGATTTGAGGACCATTGCTTTTCTTTTCTTGTCATAGACAAACTCATTCCATTTGGACACCGTACGCTTTCCTGATGGAGTGTACGGGACAATTGGACGGTTTATGATGGCTATGTCTTCTTCTTCTGGTGGGGTCCGGACTTCCTGAGCAGGGTCTCCTTCTTTATTCTGGGCACCAGAGCCCCCTGCTTGAGAGGTGTCTATTTCCATGTCCTGCATACCGGATCCACCTGCCTCGGCATCTTCCCTTGTCTTCAATTCTTCTTCCGCCCCCTTTTCTGCCTCAGCCTGCTCAGCTTCAGCTTCTTTCTGCTTTTGGGCTTCCTCAGCCTCTTTCCGCTGTCTTTCATTTTCAGCTTCTTGCTGCTTTCTTGCTTCCTCGGCTTCCCTCTGTAACCTCGCCTCTTCTCTTAATCTGAGCTCTTCCTGAGCTCGGGCATCCTCAGCTTCTTTCTCCTTTTGCTAGCTGGTCTTTTGGGCCTTGGTTGAGCTAGAGCTTGCTCCAGTACCTTGGCGACAGATCCGTAGCTCAGTCATGTTGCTGATGCCTCTGAATGCTTCTTCCTCGGCATCAGGGTAGTGGGAGTACTCGAAGTGGGCATAGATATCCTTGCAATGCTCGGCCACTTTACCCTTTCGGTCGTTCCTGTGGAAGATAACCTCACCGAAGTGGAAGGCCTTCAACTCTTGAACAAATTCGTCGGCAGAGGCAACCCCTGAAAACTTGTAAGCACCTATGCAGAAAGGTAGGGGGGGAAAGGAGGCCTTATGTTGCTTGTGGAGCATTGCTCCAATCCCATCCAAGAAGAGTTGTCTTACTGCTTCTTTGAGAACCACATAGTCTGTGGCATACTGCGGCACGATGTATGGGGGCTTGGTCCCTCCAAACATTCTTAGGTAGGTACCTTGCTCCGAAAAGTAAAAGTCCCCATAATCCTCAAGGACCTCCAAAGCATTTTCTGACAGGCAGTTTGGTTCTTCCTTGAACATTTTCTCGTATAGGGGCATGATGAACCCCTCACAGATGAGTTTGTAGTTGGGCTTGTAATTCTGAGCCCACAACATCTTGAATGCAATATAGACCGGGGCGGTAGCCCTATCCCATGTGCAGCCCAATTTGGGGAAGTCTATCTTGGCCAAGATACAATCTATCAGATATGAAGACATGAAGAATTCAGCCTTCTTCAAGGCTAGTCCTTCCCTTGCAGCTACTATCATTGAGGCCAGACTATCTGACAGGATAGTGGCCCAGTCAAACACAGTTCCCTGAAATGCCACATAGTGAATGATAGGGACCCACTAAATCTTGTATACTGTGCCATCGGGCATGCCGAAGATTCTGCACAGCATCAGGGCAATCAATCTAAAAGGAGCTCTTAGATTCTGTACGTCATACTCATCATTCCCCTTTTTTCTCAAATGCTTTCCCGCTATTAGCAGCTTCTTGCCATCTCGACGTTATTCATTTGGCCCAGCCATTCGTCAGTCAGAGCATGTTGGACACGGGGAAATCTGTAGGCTGCCGCAATATACGCGGGTTGAAATGAGGCGATGGCCACTTTCCCGCTATCATTTATCACTCTCCCTTCAGCATCGGCATGTTGGAGTATCCATCCGATCACTTCAGTACAGGGGAACAGCTCAGGGCGGGTAGCGGCTCTAGTTATGCCTGAGGCTCTGATGTTAAGATAAATTGGTGCTTCCTCTAACAACATATCTGGGATTTGTTGGTCCCGGATCATTCTGTAGATGTCACCCCATCTGATTTCTGGAAGGACACCAGTGGTGCACCTCGTGTCTTGGAGTGAAGCTTCAGTTTTGGGAGGGGCAGGTTTCTTTTCTGTCATCTTAGCTTTCTTTTTACCAGTTTTCGGCATCTTGACCTATCCCTGACAACATCCATATCAAAGTCATCATTTGAGCAACATACTGTGAGGTTTTAGCAGAGAGCAACATCGTTTTAATATCAATGAGATAAGTCAATGAAGCTGTATATTTAGGAAGCAAAACATTATTTCAACATAAGACACAAATTAAAACATTTGAATTTCTTAAAAGACGAGTCTGGAATTCTCCTGAGGGGATAGCTTATGTCGCGGACACATTTTGTTCTCGGCTCGATAGGCGAATTGCGGAAGCTATTGGTTTTCGGTTCCGCCCTGGGGACGAAGGTGTCTTTCGTCATCATTGCGGCTGGAAAGGCTAATGGCGGGGGAACTCGGGTTGGAAAGACTTTGTGACGACAAGGGAGCCCCTTTCGCACTTTCGACTCGGTGAGGGCTTCGAATACTATTGTCACGCACGGCACTCGCCGAGGTGCCCTATGAGAAGTTCTAATCCGAGCGGGGTTTGACGGTGCCGGCGACATATTGACGGTAAAGGCTAGGGTGGCCACGGTTTCAGCTCGCGCGACTTGAATGCGCACGGGATTTTGAATCAGGGACAATGGCGCCGAAAACTAGGTTTTGACTTGTGTAGAGGGCGTCGAGGGACTGAGGTTTTATGGAGAGGCCCGGAGTTTTATATCCTGAGTTCTTCGGCCGGGGACATGAAAAGCATAAGGGGTTTCGACAGGTTCTCCCCACAATGAGGCACGCAGCCCGGGGATAAAAAATGGAACAGGTTTAACCGCCCGAACCAACCGTCTCGACTCAATAAAAGATAAAAATGTTAATGCTTCATATGACGAGACGAGGACTCCATTCAACTGCGTCTGACGGGTAAAACATAGCCCTTGACGGGTGTTTTGCCCGTTCGAATCCCACTAAAAATCATTGTTTTCAAACAAAAGACAACCCAATCAAGGTTAAGATCCTACCTGGCACCGTGGAGGTCGCTAACTGAGGTGGCCGCGAACGTGGCTGCGTAAGACGAGTTGGAATAGTCGCGCGGCGTTCAATGGCTTTGTTTATAAAACAAAACGACAGTGGGTTGGCTCGTACCCCGTCGACTATTTATATGGGCCAGGCACGTGTGGGGTGTTAATTCGGTTTTAAATGCGTCGTACGCCGTCGATTAAATTGGGTCACCTCGGTTTGCGTGCGACCACCTCTTGCGGGGCAAATTGGCGAATCCTTCCCGCCGTTGCGGGAGGATGCAGCGGAATATTTCGCTGTGCCGGGAGGAAAAGGTGGACCTCTTCCGCACCAAATGATCGTGCGCAAAACTTTGGAAACGGGCTCCCGCGGTAGCGGAGAGGAAACGGTTTCGGCGTTTCGGAAGGATTCGGGAGATGTTTCCGCACAAGGCTTCCGCGGTTGCGGAAAGCTTTGGTGAATGTCTTCCGTGACGTTTCGGGCGGCTTCTTTGAGTTCCTCTGCGATCTTTTGAAAAAGTTTCGAGCTTTAAACAAGCGGCCTCTCTCACTGCGGGACGACACGGCGAAATTTTTTGCTATTTCGGGAGGAAACGATGAATTGCTCCGCCGTTTCGGAAGCAGAACCATTTCGGGAGGGAAACTTGAATTGTTCCGCTGCTTCCACGATTACTTAACGAAGACTTTTCTTGGTCCTTTTCGGGCATCTTAGACGAATGGCTCCCACCGTTTCGGGAGCACATCTTATACTCTTCCGCACCTTTTCCCAGAATTATTTCGAAGTCGTTTTTCAAGTTTTAAACAATTGGCTTCCACCGTTTCGGGAGGGAAACTTGAAAGTTTCCGCGGTTTCGGGAACATAGTCTGAATGATTTCGTGTGGTTTCCCTAGGGCGCTCCGCAACTTTTTTCAAAAAGAATCTAAGCCATTTTCTCAGTTTCGGAAGAAGCTCGTGAGTTTCCCATGGTATTTCGGGAAGCTTCTGCGAATGAGTCCCGCCATTTCGGGAGGAAAACGGGAAGCTTTCCGCGGTTGCGGAAGGCTTGATCGAAGGGTTCTGCCATTTCGGGAGGCATTGCCCAAAGGCTTCCGTAGCTTTCGAGAAAATTCTAAGTCTTTCGGGCGTCTTTCCCAAGTTCTCCCGCCGTTTCGGGAAGAAAAACCGAAGGTTTCCGTAACTTTTTTCTCACGGTTTACGATTTTGACAAAGAAAATCTAAGTCCCTCTTCCGGAAAGGTTGGACGTTTGGCTTTTCGGAGTTTCAGGGAGATAGCCTGAGGGATTCCAAAACGTTGGGAAAAGTTCTAAGTTCCTTTTTGGCTCTTTGGGGAAAACATGGAAGGATTGATGGCAAGACGTTCACTTGGGAAACAAGATTTTATGTTGAAAACATAGCTAACGGCTGGGAAGGCTTCTTGGGCAAACCTTCTACAAAAAAGAAAGGAGGGGCCCCAATATGTACAAAATTTTGGGGAGGGGTGTTGCTGCAACAACACTCTCAAAAGGCTTTTTGACCATAATGACATCCCCTTTAAACTTGTGAATGAGGAAAAAGACCTAGCTATCCATGAACAAAACATAGGCAGCCAAGATCACCCTAAATTCATAAATCTGTCCACAGAATTGACAGTTGATCAACAGTTAGATTATTGCAGCCTGGTAAAGAATTTGCAGATGTCCTGGCTTGGGAATACAGTGACCTGAAAACTTATGATGAAGACACCATTCAGCATAGAATTCCATTGGAAAAGGGCATCACCCCTTTTAAACAGAAGCTAAAGCCTATCAACCCTCTCCTGCTACCTATGATCGAGAGGGAAATAAAAAATCTCCTTGATGCTAAGATCATAATCCCGTTGAGGTATTCTAAATGGGTCACAAATTTGGTGATAGTAAGGAAGAAGAATGGTGAAGTCAGGCTATGTGTCGATTTCAGGAACCTAAACAAGGGCTCCCAAAAAGATAACTACCCTCTGCCCAAGATGGAGCACTTACTGCAGAGAGTGTCGGGAGCTAGGGTCATGTCTTCTCTAGATGGCTTCTCGGGCCATAATCAAATTTCTGTCCACCCCGATGATCAGGAGAAGACAGCCTTTACCACTCCCTGGGGTACCTTCATGTATGGCAATATGCCGTTTGGATTGATGAATGCTGGGGCCACTTTTTAGAGGGCCATGGATATCGCATTTGTGGGGATTAAGGATAAGTTTGTCCTCATATACCTTGACGATATCACAGTATACTCAAACAGTCATGAGGAACATTTGCAGCACCTAAGAGAGGTCTTCTTGAAATGCAGACAATTTGGAATTTCTTTGAATCCTAAGAAGTCACAGTTTGGTCTTGAGGAGGGGAAGCTCCTGGGCCACATAGTTTCAGCGCAGGGAGTAAGGATTGATCCAGTTCAGGTCGAAGTGATTCAAAATTTATCCATACCAAGGTTGAAAAAGGATATCCAATATTTCCTTGGTAAGATAAATTTCGTCAGGAGATTTATTCTGAATTTTTCTGAACTGGTAAAGCACATAACCTCCATGCTTAAGAAGGGAGCTGAAACAAAATGGACAGAACAGGAGAGACATTCTTTAGAAGCCATTAAGCAGGCCATCATGGAGGCTCCCAATCTGGTTAGCCCAGATTACACCAAGGTGTTCTATATTTTCTCTTTTGCTTCCCATGATACAGTGGCAGTGGTCTTACTACAGAAAGATGACGAAGGGCTTGATCATCCAATTGCCTTCTTCAGCAAAACATTGAGGGATGTTGAGCTGAAGTACGATCCCATAGAGAAACAGGCCTACGCTCTAATAAAATCATTAAAAGCATTCCAAATTTATATCCTACATGCAAATATTATAGCCTATGTCCCTTCAGCTTATGTGAAGGATGTTCTAACTCAGCCTGACATTGATGGTAAGAGGGCCAAATGGATCTCCAAGCTGATCGAATTTGACATAGAGGTGAATCCCACCAAGTTAATAAAGGGTCAAGGTCTAGCCAAGCTGATGGCTGAAGAAAATTGCAAACTGTTAGACATTAATCTCATCGGAACAAATTCTGAAAATCTTCCAACAGAGGCAGCTGCAGCAGAACAATGTAACAGCCAATAGGTAGCTGAAAATATGCTCTCATGCGAGTGGTATTTGGGTATCATTCATTTCCTGCAGAATTTAGACATTCCACCCAGACTTAGTACCACTCAAGCACGATCTCTCAAACTTAAATCTGCAAAATTCTGCATAAGTGGTGATCTGCTGTACTAGAAAGACCCTGCTGGAGTTCTCTTAAGGTGTTTGGACAAGGAAGAATCGGGTCAAGTCATGCATCACTTCCATTCAAGCACATGTGGGGGGCATCACTACTGGAAAACCACCACCCACGAGATCCTGAGGGCTGAGTACTATTGGCCTTGTCTGTTCTCTGACATATACACTTTTGTGAAAACTTGTGACAAATGCCAAAGATTCATGGGAAAACAGCAACTGAAATCTCTCCCCTTGAAGCCTATTGCGGTAAATGGTCCTTTCCAGTAATGGGGCCTTGATTTCATATAGTAGATCAATCCTTCATCCAGCAGTCAACACAAATTGATCTTGGTAGCCATTGACTATTTCACCAAATGGATAGAGGCAATTCCCACCATAAATGATAACCATCAGGTTATCATCAAATTTCTATATGAAAACATCCTCACCTAGTTTGGTTGCCAGAAGAGGCTGGTAACTGACAATGCACCTGCCTTCAAGGATAAAGAGTTAGTCCATATGTACGAAATGATGGGAATTCAGTTGGTTCACTCCACCCCCTACTATCCTCAAGGCAATGGCCTCGCCGAGTCTTCCAATAAAAGTCTAGTCAGGATCATCAAAAAACTATTGGAGGAAAATCAAAGGAGTTGGGATTTAAAGCTAAAATTTTCTCTCTGGGCTGACAAGGTGACAATTAAGAAATCTATAGGGACCTCTCCCTTCAGTTTGGTTTATGGCACTGATGCCATTTTTCCAGTCCATTTAATCCTGCTAGTGACTAAATTCATCCAGGAGGAACAAGATGAACCAAATGCTATGGTAAGAAGAATGCTCGATTTGGTTGAATTGCAGCAGGCCAGAGAACAATTAGTGGAAAGGTCAGAAGCTCATTAGGAAAAAATAAAAGGCACCTTTGACAAGAAGGCCAAGATTGATAATTTTCAGGAGGGAGACTAGGTATTGAAATGGGATGCCCCCAGGCAGGAAAAAGGCAAGCACGACAAGTTTGATTCTCTCTGGACAGGTCCTTACGTGATAACTCAAGCAAAGTAGAACAATACCTTCAAACTGCAAAGTCTAGAAGGTCAAGAGATGTTTAGTGGCCCGATCAATTGGCGTTTTCTGAAACTTTATTTCGTCTGAGGCTTCACAACCTAGTCACTGTAAATATCATTTTGTTTTCAGTTTTTGGTCTTGTTTACAAATAACTCCATGCCCAATGGAACACTCGAAGTTAGAGTTTGAATTTTTTTTTTTTTTAGGAAAGGCGTTTGGTCTGGGGTTCTTGGAGCCTCGCTGGGAGGCCTCCATCCCCAAGTAGGAGCCAGATGTTATCTCCTCAATAAACATAGACCATTCATGGCATATAGGTGATAGGAAGTCCTTAATTTTTCGATTTTGTTTGCATGTGTTTGAGTTCTAGTCTGATAGGTTGAAGAAGGTAACAAAGTCTGAAATAACATTTTAATGTTGGCTCTCCTTCCGAAGGCAAATTTCAGGTTTCGATAGCTTAGGCAGGCGCGGTGAGGGTTCATTAGCTACCAAAAACCCTATTTTCGGTAGCTTACTGTGTGAAAGACAGAACGCTCCAACTACCGAAAAGGAAAAATTACAACGTGAGTGGTGGGACAGTTTTCGGTGGCTTGGGCGAATACGATGGTGTTCATTAGCCATGAAAGGTAGATGTTTTCCGCAGTTCGTAGTGCAAGTTTGGGACATTCCGTAGCTGCCGAAAAGAAAAAGTCATTTTCGCAATCCGTGAGGCTGTTTCAGGGGTTTGGGCGAACACAACGGTGGTCATTAGCGACCGAAAAGGTGGATACTTTCTATAGCTTAACATCCAAATGTTGGGTTGTCTACAGCCACTGAAAGCAAAAAGCACTGGTTAAGATTGTTTTTTGGTGGCAAACAGGATTAAGGGTGGATTATCGGCTGCCGAAAAGGGAGTTGGCGTCAATTGGTGGACATGTCAAATCGGGGGGTTTTGGTCATAATTCAGGGAACCCATCATGGCTTAGCCGCCGAAAGGGTCATTTCAGTGAAAACACGATTCACCACGAGGGAAGGCCGGACGCCATCACCATAACTCTGACCAGATGAACCTCGTTTCCCATCCACATAACAACATTTCTAAAACCTCATTCCCCCGGTACAATCATGCCACAGTATGCCATCATTACGCCCTCATGATTATCCACCTTTTCATACCCTTGGAGTCAGCTCCCAAAAAGCCACACCATCTTTCTGTTTTCGCCCTCACCACATCGATTGAGCTCTTTTTCTCCCTGTTTCCCCATCTCTCCCTCAGTCCCAATTTGAGCAGCAGGTGCCAGCGAGCAAGTTACCAATGAAGAAAGGAGGAGGAGTGGTCCTTAGAAAGGAATTGAGCGACATCTGCTACCTGGAGGCACACCCCGAGATATGTCAATTTTTCAAGAATGTCGGCTGTTATAATTTCTGCAAAAAGCTACAGGGTTCTCATCAACAGGTGGCTGAATCATTTTCCCTCACGTTTGACGGCAGTAAGGCTGTGATAGGCAAGGAATAATTCCAGGTGGACGAGGCCCTTATAGCCCAGGTGACAGAACTCCTAGCGACCAGAGAAAACTGGTTTAAGACCACTTTCGCAAAGGAATTCGAATTTTGATCTTACCTGAAACCCGAGCATAAGACCTTGGTATGGAAGAAAGACATCCCTATGTCTTATCTGGAGGATGGATGGCAGCTGCTGTTGAAGTCAATCTTGGGTTATATAACCTGTGAGGGAAGGTATAACAGGGTGCTGATTTACCATTTCAGATTGTTGGATCACTTCACAAGCAAGAGCCCCTTAAACCTCCCCTTTTTCCTCCACAAGAGCCTGACTAAAATGGCACATCAGGTCAAATCCCAGCCAACCAAAATTGCAAGCAGGCTGTATCACCACGGTCTGATCAAGCTCATGGTCTCTGAATTGTTGCAAACGAAGGGCATGAAATGGACTTTTTTCCTTTTCTGGAGTGGGCTCAAAACATAATTATAGCCAAAGGATGGAAAGAAATCTTCCACCCCCAGAAGTGGAAAATGGTAGAGGAGGGCTATTCCCCTAATTCCAACTGAACCCCTTTCCTCAGCCCCAAAGGTGAATAAATCCAAAAGGAAATTGGCATTCAAAGATAAGGTTGAGGATGAGGGATTTGTTTCAGAAGAAACCCCTTCAAAGAGTACAAATATTTTAAACCTCCCATACACCGATTCTAAGGAGGATGAATTGCAGGAAGCTGGAGTAGGAAATGAGGAGGTGGCAACGAAACAGGAACCCTAGGAAGCAGCCCCATCCATGATGGAACAGGAAAATGACTATGTTAATTTTTATTCCCCTACACCTGTGGAGGAACAAGTTCAGCAGTTGGCTGAGGGATCAATTCACAATGCAAAGATTTATGCCTCACAGAAAATCAACTGGCTCCTCCAGCAGGCTTATGAACGCGAGATACTCCATAGGGTCATTAAGGAGAAAAATGAAAGGTTGACCTAAAGGTATAACGAGCTTTATGTGTCTTTTCAGGGATTGACCAAGAAACATGGCAAAATGAGAGGCAGAAACATCCGACTGATCAGAGAAAACATCAAGCTGAGGAGGAAGGTTGAGTCTCTGGAGGGTAAGGAAAAATTTCAGAGGGATCATCCCAAGGTACTTTCGGACCTCGAAACTTTGGCAGCAGTTGCAATCAAACTCGCTGACCCTCCGAACATTGCCCAGGTGGAAGAGAAATCCACGTAGCAAGGGGACAGAAACACAGTTTTGCTAAATTTTTGCAGGTTGGATCATACATTGTTTTCAGCAGCTTGGGCAAACACAGGAGCTATTCATTAGCTGTCGAATCCCGATTTGGTGGTTTACTACGTACAAGCAGAGTCCTCCTGGATACCGAAAAGAGATAAAGGTTTTCTAGCACTTTGAAGCGATTCGGTGGTTTAGGTGAAGCGTAAATCTAATTCATTAACCACCGGATACCAATCTTTCGACTTCTTATCACCTCCAAGCCCAGTTTTGTAACCATCGAAAACACAGAAAATGCAGAGGTTTGTCTGTAGGCATCAAACCCCCTTTTGGTTAGCCCATGCATCTTAAAGGCATTTTCTAGGGAATCCATAAGCACTCAATTGCATCATGATCACCTCTGGTCCCAGACTGAGGGTGCCAATAAGCTGAACGGTTGAATATTTCTGTCTATTTTTAGAAAAAGACACCTACAGGTTTTTGTAGACAGCAGTTTCAAACTCGTCCTCCAAACCCAGAGGCTCGTTCAACTGTCAAGCGTAGGTGTATCAGCAGGAATCAATTATTTTAATCATAATACGCTATCACACTTTCATTAACTATTTTAGTTGTTATTTTTAGCATATTCGATCCATCTTTGGGATCTGAAAATCTTTGTAATGGCTATAAAGCCGATAACTGAAGTAGAACGCAGGTTCGATTTTGGAGAGACTGATCCATATTTGTATTCTCAAACTTTAGTGACTTCTCAAATAATATAAGCTTCTTTTACTATTTGCTTTCAGATTTCTATTTCTCATATTTCTGTACTTACAGTGGATGGTTTATTTCCTGTATGTTCACTTGTCTATGCTAGATAGCTGTTATCCTGTCTCGGCATTTGAGAACTAAACGTATATGCCATTTATTTGTTGTGCTTGGAAATCTATATACATTTTTCTGTGTATGAGTCTGCTAAACACGACAAGGATTCGCTCCCTTTATCTTTTATCAACCCTCTGAACAACAATAGTCAAAGCCTTGTCTACCTTAGTGTCTCTATGTGTGTGAGTTTTGATCTCAGTCGCCCAGTTTGATCCAAACAAACCCCATCATTTAAGATAAGTTTAAGTTACTAGGCATCTCTGAAATACAACCTAGGAGAGCTTCCTGGAGTGATTACAATTAGGATTTATTTTCATTTACTACAGACACAATTTTTGTTTTTTGTTAGAGTAAATTTTGGTATCTGATTCCAAGGTAGAAGCAATGGGGATTCAAACCCTGATTTTGGGGATTCAAACCCTGATTTTGTTAGCGTGTTATCTCGTCGAGAAAGTTTTTGTTGTATATTTTTGGTTGTTTGAGCGATTTCTGTATTCATAATATATTGTATTCTATCCTGGTTAGAACATAGAAAAGATGGGGCAAATGATTATTGGCTTCTTTCATAGCCTGGGAAGCCTCGACGAAATATTTCTACATAAAATTGTCACCCACAAAACCAAAAGAATTTGTCGGTTGATCAGATGAGTTATGTTTATATGCATGCAATTTAAACATTGATCTTGTAATTAGTGGCAATGGTCTAGTTCAGAAGTAATGGATCCCACTCGACCACATATTCCCATCCGATGACCAAAAGCCATCTACCAAAATGTCTATTATGGTTGAGTATGAAGTATTTAATTGGTAAAAGCATGATGTCGACTATTTCTTTATTAAATGTCTCCCCCCATAATATTTGGCGTATCACTTTACTTTGAAATCATGCAAAAATATGTTACTTTGGTCGATATGCTTTTGGTCTATGAGTCAATTTTAAGCAGAGCAAAAATGTGGTCGATATTATAGTATGGTTGATCTTTTCCTTTGGTTGATTTTTATGTTTGGTTGACTCTTCATGATGTTTAACGCTTCGACAACAATTACTTGGAATTTCGTTGAGACTCCATGTTTGACAACAATTACTTGGAATTTCGTTGAGAGGTTAGTTAATGGTGCTCTGCTCCTGAATCCTTTATGGTAGTTGATGTCGAAAACTGTTGAACCGAGACATGGTGGTAGTTAAAAAAAAAAAATTGTATGGTATTTGGTGTCGAAACCTGTCGAACCACGATTTGGAATTTCGGTGACAATTTAGTGGAGTTTGTTTGAAGTCTCGGACAATGGAGTTAAATTGGCGGATATTGGTTGATTTGCTGGACCCTTGGTTAAGTTTCATGAGAGGAAATTTGGAGGAGCAAGAATTTCCCTGTTGATTGCTATAGGAATTCAAGTAAAATTATTGAAGATTTGCAAAATTTCAGTTCAGAATGGCGATAGAAGAAAGAATTGATTTGGAAGAAACGCTGTTTGAATTTGTAGAATTTTGTTATCTTGAATTAGCAAAATTTTGTTATCTATTGGGCTGGTCTTTTTTAAATTCGCAGACACTAAAATCCGCTTTTCTTTTTCAAATAATAATTAAAATGTACTTTATAAGAACTATGTGCAAACTATCTAGCCATGGTGCATTACTTCCTAAGGATGAGAATAATTAACTAATTAAATCAGCTAAAGAAATTAATGTAAATATTTACAAAATATTGAAAATGTGTTATGAAATAAATTTGTTGAAAAAGTAAGCTTTAGTCAAAGTATCTAGCCATGTATGAATTATGTGCAAACTATCTATCCACGAATGCATTAATTCCTAAAGATGAGTATAATTAACTAATAAAATCAAATAAATAAATTAATATAAATATTTACAACATAATATAGCAAATGTAAATGCAGTGGTCAAATGTATGATTCTCTTCATGTGAAAGGGACGAGCTTGTCCTTGACATGAGGAGGGTCCAATCTTCAAGAGTCGGTGTTGCATTTCTAAGATTGAGCAGGAGTTGACGAAAGGAAACTTGAGAAGGGGTGTTGCCTTGTTGTCGAAAGATGGTTGAGAGAGTGACAAAAGTGTCAAAAGTACGCTAGAGAGCATTCCCTCGTGACATACCAACATACATGTGGAAGTCCTTATAATATTAGATAGCTTGCATATAGAGACATAATAAAGATAACAACCATACACTTAAATGGTTTATAAAACATGATAAAAAAAGTACTAATAATGTCAATGTTGAAGTAAGTGAAGATGCTATTACATTAATTTATGTACTTGCACCTCAAAACCAACATTGACAAAGATCTTGACTTAGGTGCTGCTTTATAAACCATCTCTATCTCCCAATGGTTAAGTGTTTTGAGCTTTATTCCCCTTTTGCATTCCTACAACTATATTATGAAAATCTTGAAAGGGTTTATAAAACATAATAATAAATACCCCAATGTATAATAAATGTTTAGAGAATAAGGAAAGCTCCTTCAAATACCCCAATATATTTATATATCCAAATTCCATGTTAATAACAATAATGACTAAGTAACTTTTATATATACATTTATACCTTTCATTAATACAAACACCTTTTATATATAATTAGATACACATTTATTTAATAAATAACCCATCTAAATTTAACCACATATCTCTTTTTTGGATCATAATAATAAACAATAAAAAACAAAACAATGGTTGAGAACACAAAAATGTGTAAAACTGCTCTTAAAATATTAATTTGTCGACTTCCACACACACACACACACACACACATATATATATATAATTTTCCAATTATTAATTAATGTTTTTTATAAAACTGAAGTTAAAATGTTTTGAATTCATTTCCAAATTTTAGTTCATTGGATCATTTTCTTAATCATTGTGATTTGAATATGATGTGCGTTGTCCGTATGAAGAAACATTGAACAACCAGAACTCTATATAGATAATAGAGAAAAATGACAAATATGTGCGTGTCTTTGTTATAACCATTGATAACCATAGGTTCGCTGGGGCCGCCACTAAGTTTTGACGACATAACGTTCTTGCGGTAGGAATCTAGAACAAAATATAAAATATTATACAAAATAATTAAATTGAAAATTTAGTTAATTAATATTTACTTTAAAAAATAATAGTAAAATATATACAATATCCATTTGACCCTCAAATCATCTCCATTCATCTCCATTGATGCTAATATGTTGTATGTTAAACAAAAAAAACAAAAATTGTGTGCAAAAGGGCTAGTAGCATATCACACATGGTAATGGATTTTGGGTTCTAACTCTATGGTCCACTATCATTTAATGCACAATAAGTAAGGAATTCATAAAAACAAAAAATTCTTGGACGACATACTTCATAAAAACAAAAATTCATTGACGTTATACTTAATAGTTTCCTCTATACTTTTAATAAGGGAAATATAGTGGGCCTCATTGTTTGTATTGTCTAACAAGGGAAATATAGTGCCACCCTCATTGTTTGTATTGTTTTTGTATATAGTCCTTTGCTATTCAATAATTAAGTACTACACTTTGTGATACAAAACATAGGCTAGAACATTAAAGATGGATTATAATGCATGATATTTTCATACACAATTGATTTTTCGTCGATATTGTATCTTTCCACAACATCCATACATGCAATTTCAAATATACAAGGAAATAATACATTGAACTGCACTACACTATGGTACAATTTCAAATATACAAAGAAATAATACATTTAACTATACTACAATTTCAAATATAAAAAAAAAAAAAATACATTTAACTACACTACAATTCGGAAAGAGAACCCAAGTTTGTTCACCGTGGAAAGGCGTGAAAGCATAAGGCGGGAGATTTAGTCGAGTTTTATCCCTGTTGCGGAAAACATAAGCGAATTAATAGGCAAGTTTACAGTAAGAGATATCTTAAGTGTTTGCTGCGATTAATGGTGAACGCCACCCTTGGTTTATGAAGAGTTAGCTCTGCGATTGAAGGGGTTGAAGGCGTCAAAATTTCTGCAGTGGTCAAAACCTGCGGTAAAAGCAATTGGCAGGGTATCTCCACCTTTTGTTGGATATGGTCGAACTCGGCCAAGATCTGAGGTTTACCCACAACTAGGGCGAAGAGTTGCCGTAAATTTTAGGGATAGGAGTTTATGGGTCGACGACTGTGGTGCTGGATTACACTAGCAGAGAAGACGACCGCTGTATAATTATATATCTGCTGTATAATTATATGCTGCCTAACTGGATTTCGGCATACACATTGGATTGCCACTAAAGCATAGAATTTGGGCTTATGTAGCATGCTGCATGTAGGATCTTTACACGTACATTAAAGCCCCCAGGAACTTTTATATTGTTACATGAACTTATTATATATTGGTTATCTACCATCGAATGCCTGCACAAACGTTCTGCCTTTTGATAAAGGGTTAAACGCTAGGAAGGGGCGGCAAGGTAGTCGATTCCCAAACACACTGATATACATAGTTTAATTATATGTATGTGTGTTACTTGAAACATAAAATGGATCATGGGAAGAGGACGTTAAAATCACAAATGTTGTTAAAAAGGTTTTGATGTACTTCATTTATTTTTAATGGAAGATTGAAATAATACAGTTAAGGTAGATCCGTGAGATTTAGCCACATGAATATATATATATACCTTGATATTTTTCCATAGGTAGGGATTGGTTTAGTATTGATGTTAAAACTCTATCTATTTATGTTATGGTAGTAGTGTAATTTTAAGGAAGCATGGAGGCTTACCGTGTGACTTGAGTGAGGTACGAACCTCCAATGGATTAAAAGTGATTATATTCACATAATTATAAAAATAATCTCTTCTGATGATGTTATCTCCTTGTGTGTGTCTACTTGTGTACCTTATGTTTATCGCTTTTTGATGTTTCTTTATGTTTATTGCTTTATGATGGTCTTATGGTCTCTTTTGGAAATGGACCTTATCCTATGTGAGATTATTATCTTGTGACAATGGTTAAGTTGCAAATGTCGTTAGGATTAAAAAAAAGAAATGTGTTTAACTATTGTGTTCATGAACAATTCAAGTTAAAACTAGTAAATAAGAAAAGTTTGAGATGTACAATGTAAGAATATGTTTTATATGTTCATCGACTTATATATGTAAGTTATCCGAATGGTTGGGTGGGTATGACTAAATGTATATTGCGTCATCCATGTCTTAAGGCCAAGATGTTTTGAAAGTCATTGTGTTGAAATAATTAATAAACATAGTGTAAGGTTACATTGAAATGCGGAAACAAATATTTACACATGTTGAAATAAGATATCTGCTTGTTGAAATCTTGATTTATATAAATTTACTGAAGAACCTTATGACCATAAGCTAAGTAGTTAATGTAAAAAGTTCAAAATTTAATCGAAATTATGACCCAGAATTTTTTGGATTAGTGACAGTTTCTCTCAACCCAACTAACCTATTCCACAAAGAAAATAAATACAAAAAATGGAATTTCCATTACAAAACCCCACATAAAACCAGAATAGGCATTAGATGGCTAGTAAGCACTAGCCATAGGCACAAATTGAGAAAGATGGGAGTAAAACGAATGATTTCAAAACTTACCAGTATACACTTGGGATTTCTAAGTCGAAAGGCTTGGGACATGTACTATGCCAAAGAATTGGCGCCCTTTTTAATTTCAGCCATACATTATTAAATAATGAAAACTATGTCATGCTTTCTCATTCAAATAGTTTGTAAGTTCAATCCCTTTTTTTAATGGCCAAATAAATTTATATCAATATAATATATTGAGCTCAGATTAACTGAATGAAGTTGCAGGGTGCTAGCTTAATGGTAGAGCATCTGCATTATATAATGCAGAAGATTGGTGGTTCGATTCCACCATTGCCTATCATAAATATTTACATTCTATCACTATTACATAGAGGAAGTATTATGACAATATTTTTGTAAATAATCTCAACTTAAGACAAAAGAAAAATGGTGTATTGTCATAAATATTATCTCACAATATTTTTGTAAGTAGTCTCAACTTAAGACCAATTTTTCTTTGTGTATTGTCTTAAATATTGTTTTTAAGCGAGTATCTTAAACTATTGTCTTAAATTTGTGTCTTAAGTTGAGACAATTTACACAAATATTGTCTTAATACTCCACTCTGTGTAGTAGTGGAAGTAACATTTCATGTAATCTTCATAAATAAAATTCCTAAACAAGCATGAATGAGTTTCATGAATGAGTTTCATGAATGAGTTCTAGTGCAGAACTGATCTCTGCTTCAAATCCAGGAGCATAAAAGACCACAAATCCAGGAGCATAAAAGACCACAATAGACATCCTGGACCTGCAACTATTTGTTACTGCTCCATATTCTATGCTCTTGTATCTTCCATTTGTCATAACCTGAAACACCAACTACATAGCAGTAAGTAAAACTTCTCTACAACAAAGTTGTGATAACATGATTATTAACCTGTAAAGATCAGAAGAAGTTTAACTATATCAAGTTCCCAACGTTAATAACTAGAGCATAAGGAATTGGTTGCACAACCATCCATTGATCATCCTTGAGGACATTTAAACATACTACTTCATCATCCTGCAGTAACAGTGTAACTCCAGTCATGTCTGCATGTGGGTTCAGTCCAAAACCAAGATCTGGTCCTGGGCACTGAGGATAGTAATTCATCCTCATTTTTTGGTATGGATTTCCGAACATCTTCTCAAAGAAATCGGGCTTTAACTTTAATGTCTCAGCAATTAAACTTGCACTCAATTTAGAGTTGATTGCAGTACAATTTATGCCTTGAAATTTAAATGGATGGTATGAAGATATCTCTTTTGAGAAGCTTGACAATTCATCTTGCTAGTTGTTCACCTTTGTCGTTAACTTTCCTAAAATTCTGCACATTGCTCTGTCATCATTATCACCTTCTTGTCAAATAAGAACCATAAGGGCCTGGGAATGTGGAGCTATTTGGATAGACTACTAATCTTCTGCCTGGAAATTTGGAAATAGTTGAACTTCCAAAAATTCTGTAGCTGCAAAGTGTTGTGGAATATTCAACAACTGCTTAGGTGACTATATAAATTTTGATTATTCATATGCTCTGTCTACATGTACTCTACCATCTTCCCTGCTCTGTATTTTTGAATATATGAATTTTGTTGAGGAATAAGATTTTGCCACTTGTCTCTGTCGAGATCAAGCTGCAAAGGAAGCTCATAGTGATCATTTATCTTAACTCAGCTTTGGCATTTAATTTACACTTGGATGATCTCATGAGATGCTTGTGTTGATACTCAGCTCTCTGTGGACTCAATGACATCTCCCTTAGTGCTCTTTGGATATTGGAGACATGTTCCATATGTAAGAAGAAGAGTTTTGCACATATCCTATATCCTTTATATCATTAACTGTGTTTATGGATGTTCAACACGTACTATATAGTATTGACCCGTGGGCTCTTTTGGTTGTCACGCTCGCTTGATGGTGTGAGGTTCACCTGTCATGCTATTCATTATGGTGCTTACCACTTGTTTCACAAAACCATTTCTCATGGCTCATGGGAGGATCAGAGCTGTTGATGACTCCTTTGACATAAACCGTCAGAATGTAATGGTGAAAATACATCACGAACTTGTGGATTCCTTCCATGAGTGCTCAATACTTGCGTGCTTGCCTTGACACTTAAACTCGGCTGCTTGTATGACATTTGGTGGCGCACTTGAAGATGACTATTATGTCACCTGTTGATTTCGCTACCGAACTTTCAAATTTTTGCAGCGAATGCTTTCGCAAATATGTAGATTTTGCTATCAAAAGATGAAGATCTTCTACAACATACACCAGATTGAGATTGAGGCTCACAAGAAGTTAAGCAAATATTGCAGAAGTTGAAAAATTTTGGCAAGTGGATTTTAGTGCTAATAGGGGGCTTGGTGTAGGTGACTATAGTGATGGCAATGGTCACATGGGTGAGGGGGTATGGTGGTGGTGGAGAGGCGATGAGGTGTTTGGTGCATGTAATTGTGGTGGTGGTGGTGGTTAGGGGGCTAGTGGGATTAGTAGCGTGGTGTTTTGATTTGTATTAGATATGAATGTTATGTATATGAATTTTTTTTTGTAGTTTATGTATGGACTTTAGGATAATTTTTTAAAATTTATAAAAGTATTTTTTAAACTTTAGAGTTTATATGGAATTTTGATTATTTTTTTCACTTTATGATAATCATTGTCAAATATCATTAAGCTTATTCCATTTACATTTTAATTCGACAATTACTATATACAAGTTCTCACATTTCATTAACATCTCATGTGCAATTAAAATCATACTTATGTATTAGAAAACCATTTAATAAAACATAACTTAGTTTCAATGTTAATAAATTAAGAAAAAGGTGTTCCTTTCAAACTTGTATAGTTATCTTCTTAATTCTTATTGGCACAATTTCAAAACTCTAATATATATCTACATTACTATTTTACTACATGTAATAACTTGTTCACATGTATTTTGGGGTTTTGAGTTGTTAAGTTTGAGAAATATTTTCTTAAATATTGTATTTAAGATTAAATTTCAAAATCTAAACTAATATTTAGTAAATAAATAGTATTTAAGATTTTCATAGAAAATTTAGGGGCAAATTTTAGTTAATTGGCTATTTTGTTTGTTTTTTTTCAATTTTTTTCAAAAATTAAATTGGCTAAATAACCATTTATACTCTAAAAAATCATCTATATTTACAAGTTTTAATAATAAATTGTATGTTTCTTATTTAATGTTAATCTATCTTCTTCTTCTTCTTTTTCTTCTTACAGCTAGGAATTCCCCACACAAAGATGGATGTATAACCTAGGCCAGGAATCCCCCACACCCAAAGGGTGGGTCTATAACCTAGGCTAGGCCACCCCAATGTTGAATGGAAGAACTATTTTCCCACCCCAAAGATGTTATCACCAAGTTTGTACAAATATAAGGAACATCCTAGAAGCTCCTAGGTCAATTTAATTCCCTTCCGGGTGGCTCCCACCCTCAATCCTTGGCCTAAGGGAATTGAACAGCTAGCATGTGGTGACTTGATATTCATCTATCTATTTATACGTTTGATTTTTTTCAATCCAAAATAATAACTTGAAATACATACCTAGTAAGTAGATTATTTAAATACTTACAAAATATACAAAATATCTTAACATATAGCAACTAAAAACAATAAACCTATAATTCTTATATAAAACTTAAGTACCAAAATTTGTTTACAATTCAACATCATTTTCAAATACATAAATATTTTATATATATTTTTAAATTATTTAAATATTTTTCTAAATTTACAAAAATAAAAACATTATACTTCAATATCTATCTCAATTGATTTAATCTAAATCCTTCACATTTATACATTTCATTCAAATCTAATTCTAACTAATGTTACTTATATACAATATAAGTAGAGAAACCAAACACCTTTCCATAACATAGAAAAGGGTATGTACAATAAGTTAATAACGACCAATGGGATTTTAACTCCTTCAACCTCACGAGACATGCCAGCTATTTTTTTTCTATGACTATTCTATGCATTACTTTGTGCACGTGCTCTCGTTTGGAGGGTGTGGTCATTTGACATGATGTTTTACTTTTCCAGCCCATGTGCTCTTCCATTGTCCATGTGCCCTTGTTTCTTGGTTATTATGTTTTACTTTACCATAAATCCGTTGTACACTTTTTATCATTTAATTACTTTATAGATTCTTTATGCTCATCAAATGTTTCTATCTATTTGCCTTTCCTACCTAATTTGTATATAATTATTCAATTGAATGCTTGAATTACTTTAATTGAATGCTTAAATTACTTTGGAGATTCTTGATGCTCATCAAAAGTTTCCATCAATTTGCCTTCCCTATCTAATTTGTATCTAATTATTCAATTGAATGCTTCCATAATTTTTCTGAAAATGAAATTTTTAATAGATATATTAAAATTATTTTATCTGAAAATTTGTGTGAAACATTTATTATAAGTAAATATTTGCATAAAACAAAATACATGAGTTTTATGTATGTATAGGAAATAGAAAAGTAACTTTACATATAAAAGACTTTAATATTAAAGGACAACTTTCATATGATATGATTTTGGAAGCCCGGTATGTTTTTTCATTTTTTACACGTATTTGACAGGTAATTTGAAATTTAAAACGTAGAAGTTGACGTTTATGTATATTGATAGCCCGTCAAAAAAACTTATATGATACATTAGTGTTATACTTATAGGTGTTTATTACACGAGGTGTTTAGATATTATTTGAAACTTTGAACTTCCTTAAGTGGATCAACAAGATTAACATGAGTGTAACAAGTGTATAATGGGGATCCATTTCATGGTTGTTGTATTTTGTTATGCTCAATACATCTTGATTAAGATTTAAATAAGTTTCATTAAGCGGTTGTTAAGAAAATGGGTATGTTTATTAAATAGTATTTATTTTATGTTTATATTAATTAGTTCAATGCTTGTGTTAATTTAATTTTTATAGTAATTAGTTTAATGTTTAGACTTTGTTTAACAATCGAACATCTCTACAAAACTAAGTGGTTTGCTATCCCTATCGGTGTTCATCGACCACTTTACTTGTGTCTGCCCTAATTACAAGTGGTGGGTTTAGTGGAGTTATAGAGAGAGTCTATAGGTGTTGGTAATAACATTATCCTTGTAAAGAGGGAGTGTTAGCTTTTTGGGTTATTATGAAGCATTTACACCATGTTTGGGGGTGCTTATAAGATTGGGGTATTTGGTTTATGATTATCCCCTAGATGTTTCCGGATTTATTTTCACATTGGAGATGGATTACTCAGTGATTGCTTAATCCTAGTTGGATGCTTATATCACATTCTTATTTATGGAATTGGAAATCTTAGACAATTTGGTGAAATTCAATAATCATTGTCCAACAAAGTATTTAATGCTGTTGTGAGGTTTTTTAGCTGTGTTTTATTGAGATTTTTTATGGTAGAAATGGAATCACCACCCTAAAAAAACTTCGGGGCGCCCAAAATTCTAGAATTTGACAGTTGTAACCTAGATTTCGAAAAATTACGACCAGATTTTTTATGTTAGGAATGGTGATTGATGGCCCACTTTTCACACAATACAGGATATATATGAACATTGTCTAATGGCTAGCTGTGTTGACCAATAGGGCACTCTATAAGGGCTAACTAAAACGCCCCAGACTCATTGAATCCCACAAAGCAATTCTTACCAAAATCGCATTTTGGAGTGCTCAAATTGCAATTTCGCTGTCTTTTATCCTACATGGACCAATATAATTCAAATTTCAAACAGCTTTCCTCCATTTGTGGTCAAATCACACTATTGGGATTTCAATAATCAAGCCTCATAGGGTCATAGCATTCGAGAAAACAACCTTGAAGATGATATGTTGTCAAATCACAGAGGTTGGGATTTCAATGGGATTTCAATCAGGCCTGGAATTTCGAAATTCATGTGCCTGTCAATTTTGTTTTGACAACGGTTTCAAGTTTTTGGTGTCTATCATTTTACAATTTAGGCAATTTTAGTGAGTATCAGTTTTTTTTATGTTATATGTAAATGTAATTAAAATATTTGTATAAAATTTTACTCAATTTTAAATATGCAAATTTATTCAATTCTAAATCTAGCTGAAAAAGAAAAAGCCTGTATTTTCTAGTTGCATCAAGGTTAAATAGTATCAATCCAGCACAATGTCCAAGGGCAATTACCAGCTATGAAGCGGGCACAGTAAAATTTCTGAGGGGACAGTAAATGCATAGACGTCATATAGACGTTTCAAATATTTTATTACCTATCATTCTTGACATGCCAGTTTCAAACTTACGTGTCAAATACGTGTTAAATTGAAAAAAAGGTTCTGTGAGCCGTCAAATTCCAGGCCTTTTCAATATTCATCACCACACGGGAAAACAGCCTTGAAGACGATATATGTCAAATCAGAGGTTGGAATTTCAATATTCAAGCCTTGTAACATTCGGGAAATGAGCCTTGAAGACCATATATGTCAAATCACAACGTTGGGATTTCAATATTCAAGCCAGCATTTGGGATTTTCTGGAAATTCTTGACCATCAACAAGTTTCAATGTTCATCTCCTATTGAGTTCCTACAATCCTATAAAGCTAATAGTTTCACCATTCAATCAATATTGTTGCGTTATAGTTTGGAACAATGCCTTCGAGAACGTTGCAGAACTGGCGAAGAAGCATAAGGAAACGATACCAGAAAGATATATGAGAAGATATTCAGAAGAAAGAGCAATACCAATACCAGTCTCGATAATCTTCTGTTCTCTCTGCAGTCCTTCAGAAAGCTTGGCCATGTCAGTGCAGTCTGGTCATCAGCTGGACATTTCATCATTGACATGGCCAAGCTTTCAGAAGATTGTAGAGAGAACAAGAGATTAACAAGATTGCCCAGCCTTGTGAAGATTGGTGCTTCTTCCGGGTGTTATTTTATTAATTATTTCTCTCTTGTTATTATCGACCGCATAAACCACCGTCCAGCTGAACAAATAATTCAGGTTCAGTTCTAAACCGGTATGGTGATGTTTGCATGTTGGAATTGGTTTTGGACTTATTACATGTTAAGTGAATTTTAATAGGCTATGTGATGGTGATCTTGTAGCTCCAACTCATGGTGGTGTTAAACATAGGGAGAAGGAGTTTATTCCATCTTACCTTGGAAGACTAACATAACTATCAAATGAAGGGAGGAGATCTTAAGGGCTATGGCCACACATTTGTTTGCAAAAGCCGGATTGGGGTGATCTGTTTTGTTCAAAGGAAGAAATTTTTTTATATAAATTTTATATTAAGTCTTTCTATAATTTTTTAAAGTTTTCTCTCAACTTTGAATCTATTTAGGATTTTTGGAGAGAAGCATCAGATTGAAATTTGCAAAAAAATTGGTAATCGATCTTTTTAAAATCACTTACTGATTAATGTTTTCACCATTATTACGATATTTTGGGTTGGAGAATGTGTTATGGACGCAATGCTTGACGTCTATTCAGAAAAACAAATTGAAGATTTTGATATGATTACAGAGCTTTTCATCCGTTAAAAAATGGTTTCATATTTCTCCGGTTCCAATTCTGTATATGATCAATGACCAATAACAATCTTGACCGTCCACATCCACTGTGATATCCAGTATGGCAATACTTAATCCATAATACCCATATAACTATTAAGCCCTTCACCCATTTTGACATACAACCTAATTGGAAAAATACACTTGGGTTTTGAACAGATTCCTGTGGGCATTTTAATTTATATTGGTGCAATTCTGATCAATTCAGACGTCGTGCCATTATGCTGATGGTATTGTGGGTTTGGAAGGGGTATCTTGGTTGCTTACAACACTGAAATTTAAAGACTTGCTGCGAATCTGTTGACTTTAATGGCGGGGACATTACAGCTGAAGACTGATTTCACTCAGCAGAAGTTTAAAATGGGCATACCAAAGAATGAGGATGAAGTACTGTCGTCTTTGCCTCACAATACAACGTATAACTTTTGGGCCAAGACTATATACAAACATGACTGACATTACAATCTTACTGCAAGGTGCTGTAGTTTTAGGATTAACTATCCGCAACAATCATCAATGGATAAGCCTGGAAAGAAATTCCATCCTTTAGATTCTCTTCAATACCAATAAGTTTAAAAATGGGGCTTGCGTTCCTTCAGGCAAGTCTGGGAGGGACGTTGGATGAGAACATCGTCTTTCCACACTTACCTTGGGGACCGCCAGAAGTCTCACTAGTACTTAATGTTCACCTTAAAACTGCCTACCTAACCAATATGAAATAATATACTGACTTGATCAACAAGTCCTTGTTCATCTATTTTCCAATAAAGATTGGATATCCTGCAATTGTAAATGTGAACATTTGGTCCTCCAATGCCATTGTCCTTCACATGTGTATCTATTTTACAATAAATTTTGCATATCCCGAAATTGTGAATATGAATATTTAGTCCTCCAATGTCATCGTGGACATTCATTGGGGTTTGGGGTGGAAAACTTGCAAGGATGCATACCACAAAATATGATGGAAATCATAACATAAAATCTATTTCAAATCAAATACTCAAAGTTTATATATTTCATTAACATTGACACAGTTGCAATCTGGGTGCTTTATTAATATATTTATTTATAAAATTTTGGTATTTCTTTTAAAGGAATTAGGATTTATGATTGGTATCTTCAAATTCTGTAAAAAAAATTTTAGAATAGATGTAATATTTTTTATTTTTCTTTTTATAAAAAAAATTATAATATAATTAATATTAATTATTTAGTGGATTTTCATTATCTATAATATTATAAATAATTAACTATAATAACATAAAATATTTAGGTTATTGCTTATAATATTAATATTACAGGCAATTATGATTTTAGGTAGTTAATTATAATATTAATTATCTAGTGAATTTTATTTATTTCTTTTTAAACAAAAACGAAAAAAGATATTTTATATTAATATGAAAAATACATATAGGCCATGGCCTAAATGAAGGTGTATTGTTGTTCTTATTCTACTTCCTTTGTAGAGTATACCTTAATAAATAGAAAACATAGATATAAGCAAAAATACATAGACAAAAATTAAAAAGAGTCTGATGGCATCATTCTTGGGGCTACTTGCTTCCGTCAGCCGCTTGGACAGAAGATATGTCTTCCATTTGGGATTCCTCATCATGCACAGGGTCACTGTTCCCTCTTCCAATTCCATCCATCTCATCCTGCAACTAGTTAAGAATATCCTTTAGCTGATTGAACTAAGTTTCATTTATTTCATTAACATACATACTATGTTCCTAGTGTCAGCGAACCATGTCACTCATAGCCCTGTGAATTTCTTCATGCTGGAGGCTTGATATTGCTCCATATCCCGAAGAAAACGCTGAATATCTTCCACCTCTCTAGCCCGCACTCAAATGTTCATCTCAACGCCATCCACTCGAGTGTCCAAGCATGTGATGTCCACGAAGATTCTTTTATTCTCGCCAAGAAATGCCTTTGAAACCTAAAGCATGCAACACATCATCTTTTTAAATTCCACCATACGTTTTTTCAGAAACAATCTCTCCCATCATCTTCTCTAAGATGTTATCCTCAACGTCCATGGTCGTGGGAGCCAAGTTGCACTCCTTGAATTCAAATACCTCACTACCACAATAGGAGACACTCAAAGGAATGAGAAGGGATTGCAACCTTCCGGTTTTAACCGCAAAGACATTGCTTGAGAGATTTTCCATATCCCAAAGCCTATATTGCGCATGGAAGCCAACATGTGAAATGCCTAGAGAGAATGGACAGGACAAGGGCAATTAAGAAGAAGAGAATTCGAAGTGTGTTGGTTGTCCTCCACCCTCCGCTTAGTGAGCCACAAGTCACGATGGAAACAACCCCAAGGATGATATTTAATGCAAACCATTAAGACCAGGAAAACCCCAAGGGTTGTCCAATACCTTATTTCCATGAGCACTTCACGAAAGAAGTAAAGGGAGAAATTTAAGCTTGGAAGCAAGGAATCCATTTAGTGAAAGGGGGAGAATTGTTGCAACTTATTTTTCCTTCCTTTAGCCTTGAACCCACATTTTCCAAATGCCCACAATCTTCTTGTTATGACATTTCACATGAAAGAAGTGCACACTTGATATGTTCTGGATGAAAGCCAAGATTCTTCTCTATGCTCTCCCTATCTCTTTTTCTCTGTGAGTATGGATGTTCTGCATTCTTTGAATTACAATCCTGGAGTCACCAAAGATTTGGAATTCACTAATTTTAAGGTATGCAAGTATTCCCTGCATTAGTGAGGCCCATTCAGCTTGATTGTTCGTCCTTTTTCCTAACCCCCATGCAAAGGATAAGATCAATTTTCCTGTTGGGTCAAAGATAGCCCCTCCCCCTTGACACCCACCTCCGCTAGTGGATCTTATTTGATGAGGCCCATTACATTTCTTTAATACTAATACTAACTATCAAAGGATCTTATTTAATATTGATAGTTTTAGGATGGATCTTATTTATCTCATCAACAACCCATCCTCGTTTATATATATATAAGGATAATTAATTTGTTTTAATTTTAAAAATTCGAACATATACGAGTTTTATATAATTTCAGTCACATTGTGACGAATATATCTAATTTACAATGAATTTTGGGATAGAGATAAGTAATTTTTTTTTAAATTAAAATTAAATAAATATAATAAATTTACGAAAAAAAAGAAAATAAAACTAATCGCTATGCCAATTGTCATTAAGTTTAATTTAGTATACCATTAACAATCCGCCTCGAAGAAAACACACAATGTGTTCACTATATTGGCAAATACTTCTTTTGACAAAAGATTAAATGCAAGCTTGGTAACATGCCTGATTCAGAGATCTACTCCTTGTCCTCTCACAGTAAAGGGCTTATTCCGGAGAAGAAAAGAGATCGATATGGATAGGTTAAAAGTTAAGTGTAATGAGCAAATTATAGTTGTGATTTGTTCTCTATGTGTAATTGTAATCACCTATTGTCTATGTCTAAACTAGATGTTCTTACCTGGCTTCTTCTAGTTAAACAGGTTGTGTTTCCATGCATATATATTTTTTATAATTGTTACATAGATAGGTGTTTTAATTTTAGAATTTGGGGTGGACTAGAGCCTATGCTTTTCCTAGACTACATGAGGATGACACAAATGCACTATCCATATTGATTTTATGGCATTAGTTCCAAATTCAAAATAAGGAAATGATATATATATATATATATAATAGCCTTTAGCTATGCATGGATAGCCTATAGCCAGTAGTAGTTGATGCTTGGATAACAAGCAATTCATGCAACTCTGCGTAAAGAACAAGTAACTTGTTTGTAGCACTTAACTTGTCACCTTTTGGTGTTCACCAGCCACAAATTAAGTGGCTATGCTGGTTTATTTGGAATAACCACAACTATAAAATAAAAAATGGAGAGAATTATACAAATAGGTGTTATTCTACCTATATCCATGTAACTAAAATGCCCCCTATCCGAGAGATGGATTTCATTTATCATCTCGTCATGATTTCAAAACTGTGACGGATTTCATTTATCATCTGGTCATGATTTCAAAACTGTAACTGCATTCATATATTGGCATCCTAAAGTTTTAGCATATTTTAAACCGACGAAGATCCTCCCTCCAAATAGCAGTTTGAACAATATGAATATCAGATTTCGCAATTCCGCTGGTGACCGCATTCCACATAGTCTTTTTGTTTGTCGGTCGGTCCCTTGCCACCTCATAAACATCTAAAACGAACATTAACCTTCATACAACATTCGAAACCGAAAATACACAGAACATTATTCTTCATACAACAACATTCGAAACCGAAAAGATTATGAACATTATTCCGCATACAACGAAATATAGCAGGCTAACTGTCATCTTAACTTCTTAAGTACAAAAATACTAAAAACTACTATAATTTGCTCTATTTGTTTCAGTATACAATATATCATATACAAGAAATATAGTAGACGAGAGTGATCAATCCTAATCAGACTTTAGAGGAACTCTATGAAAACAGAAAAAACTGCCCATTAATTGTTGGCTTAAACTGACCCAGAGGTTTCCAATTAGACCCAGGTTCTTTGCGGTTCTCCCTTTGACCAACAAAACCCCTTCGCACCGGCCCTTTCGGCAATAACCCGTGAGCAGGTTGAGGTCTCATCCGAGGTGTATCTTATGGGGTACTGCGGAATCAGGTTTCCACAATAAATGATGAGTTGTTTATATGAACAAGATGCGCAGCGCAAGACAGAAGGAGTGCATTGTGGGGAAAAGTGATGCGGTACGCAACAGGATCTACGCTGCGAGCAGTACTGCGCAGTGGAGGCAACACTGCGGGCCTCACTAAGGGTTTCTTACTGCTGCGAATCTTCTACTGGAACTGCGAATCACCCACAATTATCCTCTACTTGGAAGATCTCAGAAATGTTAAGGCACTGAAATGAATATCACTCATCCATTCCTTCAGCCACTTACTGGTTATCTTTCTAGCATTCATTCAAGAACTTGGGTTATTACAACGTGAACTGAAATGATAGACATGACTAACTGTGTTTAAGAAAGTATTAAGATTAAATGACTGATTCACGATCTTAACATATAATTAAAATGTTCGCCATTCATCTGTTCACGTGGAACTTAGCATATCATTTCCAAACTTCGCCTATTGGTAAATGCATATCAAATTTCTCCTATTACAGCATGCAAGGAAACAATCAAACATCCATTGTACAGATATAGAGTCATCCATTCATAAACATCATCACATAACATAGGATTCAAAATGGTTCACTTCGTCGGATGGAAAGCTACGTCCACAAGAATGGTTGGTAATATATTTATTTCAAAAGGGATGGGGCAACCGTTCTTAGTCTGCACACTCAGATGTAGACTCTCCTTTCTCTCGGCTAGGTCTCTGCGCACACAGCTGCAGAGCCTTTACAATATTCTCAGCTCAGAGAGATTTTACAATACAAAAAGGTTATCTCAAGATTACTCTAATAAGTAACATCTAGTATCCAAAATAGAGCAACCCCCATTCCATACAAAAGTGTCTTCTTAAATAGATCATGCCTGAAGGTCATGTCTGTACAATGTCGAAAACCTAAAACCCAAAACCCTAAGGGTTTCCAAAACTGCGCCAGTTTTCCAAACCGGCTTACTGGCTCCTGGTAGCATCTGCTTGATCATGGCGGATCTCCACGTCCTCATTCTGTCGCTATCGACCTTCCTGTCGCACGCATGCCTACAGGTTGCTTCTGTCGAACTGTTTCTCTCTAATGGTTTTACCTTCTAAGCGTGCCAAACGTTGCTTTCCTTAACAACCCACGCGTGGCCGCCTTCCTGTTTTGCCTATGTCCGTCGCTTGGCAATCCTGGAATATCTTTCCAAAAATGGCTGCTACCGGTCGAGCCGGTAGCTACACTCGATACTTGTCCAGCACATCGCTTTGTTGGCTCCACGTGGCCTCCTAACTCCGTAGCACTGCTTCAACGCAGTACTGGTCTTCGCATCACAGCCAAAACTTTGATGCTGTGCGCAACTCTGCAGTTTGGTCAAAAGTTGGATGCTATGCGCAACTTCACAGCATCCTCAATACTTAGCCAAAATTGTATTTCTGAGCTGCACTCAACTCAGCTTTCCCTGCTTGCCTCAAAAAGGTGCTTCCAAAACTTTATCTCAACCTGGGCCCAACATGCCCCTAACACTTACATGTGGCTCGTCCCCGAGCCACTGATTGGTTCAGCTGTCTCACTCTGCGCCACGACCGGTGGAACGAACTTGGTCGCGAACTCGTCATATGTACCGCACAACTGCACCACTACATCTCTTGTATCGTGCTCAACCTGTTTAATTGTCTCAAGCAGTGTTGGAGTTATTTCTTGTCCAATTTGGTCTTGTACCTGCTCCTGGTTATCGCGCAGTTCTACTAACTTATCTTCAATCTGCTGCGATACCGCCATGGCATTCTCCAGGAGTTGCTGCGACTGATTATCCATCTCAATCTCTTTTTGTCATAATTCATGTACTTCCTTCTTTAAGCCGGATATCTCCTTGTATCTCGACAGCCTCTCTCTGGGTGGCAGAGCTTTAACCTCTGTGTTCAACTTGTCCAGCGCGATCTGTTTTTCTTGTACTGCGGTTTTGACCTGCAACAAACCTTGATCCTCTTCAAGGGTCGTGATTTCCTATGAAACCTTATCCAGGAGCGATTGGCACTTAGCCATCTCACTTGTAATGCTTTTCGAGGCGGTGCTCACTGCTTTCTCTCTAACTTATTGTTCAGTTAATGGCGCCTGCTTATTTAGCTTATCATTCAATGTGGCAATATCGGCCTCATAATAAATCTCTTTATCCTACATCTCCGACTGCAAGGATCTCACCTTATCTCTGATCCTAAGAACTGTGTCTGCAGGATCATCCTGGATTTCTATGCCTTCAATATCCTTTGCCACATTGGATATGGTAGTCTCCAAATTTTGTCGGGGGTCCAGTTCGTTCCGTAGCTATATTTCTGCCTACAGCTGAATTTGCCTATTTGCTACGGTGAGCTCTGCTTGTGGCTTCATCGATTCAACCATCCGTTCATGCATCTACTCAACAATCTGCGTGTGGATGAAGTGCAATCCTGGTAACGGTATTTTGGCTAAGTCGAGCTCTACCCTCTCGACTCCCTTTGTGTCCAAGACAACTTGTTCTGCTATTGGCAACGCAATAGCCAATGGGTCCACATGGACAATTCTAGTCTTCAATGGCAGCGTTATTGCTAGCTGTTGGCTTCCTTGCTACGAGGTCCCTACTGACCTCCCTTCAGCCCCTGCTTCCCATGGAAAAATAAGTCTTTTCTGGACATCGTCCATTTTCTTCATTAGGCCTTGCATTGCGAGCCACGTCTTGTGCAGGTCATCCTGGATGACCATGTCCTTCTTTTCTTTAGCCACCATAAGCTCCTTCATCTGCTCTGAGACTGTTTTGGCTATCATCTCATAGTCATCATCATTGAGGATTGCCTCCGATTGAATCTTTGTTTCCTTCACCTTTTTCCTCGACTTTGGCTTCTCCGAAGTCTTAGCTTCTTTTCTCTTCCCTGTTTATTCAATGATTGGGCATGAGAGCGGGATCGACTCATCTTCTGCTGATTCTGTCTCTACGTCCATAACCTCTACGTGGAACTCTGGTGGCCAATCTTTCATGAGGTCCTCAATATCCTACTCATACATGATGTAGTTTCCTGGGAACCACTCCGATTTCTTCGTTTGTGCTTTCGGCGATATGAATATACATTTCATATCCGCCGCAAAGTCGATGATGCAGATATACTTTGCCGTGACCTGCTTTGTAATGTAGGGTGTCTTCGTGATTGCATCGCGCAGCTGAATATAGTTCTGGTAAAATACTTCTGCTATCGCATGCTGGCGCTCTGCATTTGTGTTTTCCCAGAGGTTGACGAACTTAAACCCTCTAGGATCCTTGGTGTCCGTAATGACGCCCGCATAATCTCGCGGCTCCTTCCCTCCACACAAAGAAATCAGGACGATGAGCCAGGTGAAATGGAACTAGCTGCCATTCACCTGTGTGTCGTTGAGTTCTTCAAGGAACTCATTTAACATAAACTGACACCAATTAAAGTTGTTTCCTTTGGTCATTGCGGCACCAAGGATTATTGCGCCCGCAGGCACCTCCGAAGGCCTTGCTGTTTTGAGTATCTTGCCTATGAACGACTGCGTTACAAATCTTGTTGCTCTGTCCTCTATATATTTTGTCGGGAAACCTCTTTTTGCCTTCACCACCGGATGTGTTTTCTTCATCTTCTCAATAGCCTCTTTTTCTTTGCTCTTCCCCTGAAGAATTGCTTAGGATCCTTACCATGCGTGCTTAGCCCAGTGATGCGGTGGATCAAATCGATGTTAATATCAATGTTCCTATCCAGCCACAGATAACCTTGGTGCATTCGCTCCATGAGTGTGTGAACCACGATATTAAGTTTTGGAGAACGGTCAAAATGTGGCAATCTCAGCAAGTTCAGTAGCCCCGACTGAACGATAGGTGCTAGCCAACTATCAGCTACCAAGTTCAGAATTCCCTTGATGTCCTTTTTCCAGCACATATACTGGTCTGGTTGAAAATCTGGGTATTTGGGAACATCTGGCTCATCTTTCTTCATTCCCAAGAGGTCATAATCCTCCCATTTACAATCTTCTATTTTTCCCAGCCGATTCTTAGCAGTGTTTACATGCTTTGAGATAGGTGACAGCGGGATGTCGTATCTCACATTTTTGGACAATTTAAACATAGGGGAATTCAGTGCCCGTGGGGAGATATATTCGGGTGTCATCTTCAAGGGTTCTGTATGAAAGACAGGCGATTTCTGTGTCGAGGAGCCCATCTTTATGATGTTGGATCGAGGTGCAGTTGCGACTTTTCCTTTATCTTTTTCTTTTTCCTGCATCATCAGATTAATTCATGGTGATTTGCGGGATCCTTCACCTTGTTCTACGGTGACCTTCTTAACTGGAGTTTTCATTAACTATTGAATCCCTCCGTGCTAAAATATCCTCAGTGCTTCTTCAATGGTCAGTTCTTCATCTCTATAGGAAGGTTCGGACATTCACTAATGAGGTAGCGACTAAGGCAGACAGAATATAGATGGCTGCTAGCTCAGAGAGTTTAATCACAAGAAAATTCTAAGTGCTTGGTAACACTCGCGAGTCTCCCAACGGTGTTATTTATAGGCGCAGCAAACCCTCTCCCGTGCCCTTCAACGGCTAGATAAACAATTAATCTGGTGTCCGTTGGCGAATTTGAGCGGATCCTTCAGTCTTTTCTATCGCCAGTGTGCTCAGAATGGCTATCTTCTCTTTAAATGCTGAAGCGGTTGCTGCAATGGTCATCTAACAGCTATTTTTCTGAAAAGCCATGCAATGGCTATTTTTGTCTAAGTGCTGCGCCGAACTACGCGGCAAGCCATCTGCAGCCCTGCATGGCTACTTCGCAATGCCAAAAATTTCCAACTGCGCGACTTCCACTATATATATATATATATATATATATATATATATATATATATATATTTTTTTTTTTTTTTTTTTTTTTCCTTCCACGCAGCTTCAACAGTGCTGTGCGGTGCATAGATCATTCTTCTTATCATACCTTCTTCCTTTTATCATACATGTACAAACTCCTTTACATTTCTAGTGTCCACTTTCAACTGTACTTGACACTTAGAACTTCCTTCCTTTGTTCATTATTCAGGGTTCTGCGAAGCAGTTCTATCTTGGTATAGCTTTAGCCTGCTTCCATTTATCAAAGTTGGCAAGGTATCACCAGCTAAATTGGCTAACTGGACTGCACCAGTGTTAGTAACATGTATCACAATATATGGACCAAGCCAATGCATCTTAAATTTACCAGGGAATTTCATGAATTTGCTATCATACAGGAGGACTAGATCACCTACCTAAAAACACTTGTTCTTTATATGGATATCATGCCATGCTTTCTCGAGGTCCTTCTGAGCTTGCTGGTGGAAGCCTGCGATGAAGCGATCTTCTTCCAAGCCCAGTAAGTGTAGCAATCTTTCTTTTAGAGCTTCACAATCTTCCATCCCTGTGAATGCAGCGATTCTCAAACTAGGGACAATATATTCCATAGGCATTATAGCCTCCTTCCCATAAACCAACCAAAAGGGTGTTTGTCCTGTCAATTTCTTGCATGTGGTCCTATATGCCCATAGCACAGATGAGATGCGCAGGTCCCAATTGTCTCTATTTACATTGCACACCTTAGTGAGTGCGTTCTCCAATATTTTATTGAAAGCCTCTACAATAGCATTCGCCTGTGGATGATATGGAGTACTACGCTGATGACGAATGTGGAATTCCTCTGTAAGTTCCTCAATCATCTTGTTCAAAAAGTGAGTACCTTGGTCACTCATAAAAATCTTCGGACAGCCAAATCTGGTGAGTATTTCTTCAAAAATAAACTGCGCAGCAGTACTGGCGCTATAGTCCTTAACTGGTTTTGCTTCCGCCCATCTGGTGAGGTAATCCGTAGCAGTAATAATATACCTTGCACCCATTTTTTGTCCTGGTGGGTTTATAGGACCCACAAAGTCTATTTCCCATTTTTCAAATGGCTGCAGTGTCAACTGTGGATTCAATGGCATCTCATCTCGGCGTGATGGTTTCCCTGACCTCTGACAAACATCACAGTTCCTGCAATGTTCTTTGGCATCTTTATGGAGCGTAGGCCACCATAGCCCTGTGCGCAATATCTTCTGCACAGTAGCCCTTCCTACATAGTGACCTCCCACGATTCCTGAGTGTGCGTCGGCTAGAATAAATGGCTTCTCATGATCAAGTACGCACCTGTGCAGGACTTCATCTGGCCCAAGTTTGTATAATTGTCCTGCAATTATAGTGAAGTCCGCGGCGCACACCACTAACTATTTTTTCTGGTGGACCGAGAATTCCTGGGGTGCCAGCCCTGTGGTTAGGAAGTCAATGATATCCTTGTAATAATCATCGGCAATCTGTATACTAAATAATTGTGCATTAGGCAGGCTATCTTCAATATTCGTCTGCTCCTCTCCTGACTCGATCCTTGATAGATGATCAGGTCCCAAGTTCAGTCTACCTAGCTTGATAATAATTTCAAAGTCATATTCCTGGAATAGCAGTAGCCATCGGCATATGCGTCCCCCTCACACTGGCTTGTTGACCAAATATTTCAATGCAGAATGGTCAGTAAACATAAGGAAGTGCGATCCCAGCAAGTAGTGTCTAAATTTCTGTAGGGCATATACCATCGCAAGGCCTTCCCTCTCAGTAGTAGTATAGTTCTTCTTTGCTGTTGAAAGCTTTCTGTTAGAAAATGCAATAGGGTGGTCAATACCTCCCTCTCCTGGCTGAGCTAACAAGATCCCCAGGGAAATACATGATGCGTCAACATGGACATGGAATGGATTCGTCCAGTATGGAAAGACTAGAATAGGCGCAGTGACCATCTTTTCTTTTAATGTGTCAAAACCTTGTTCGCATTCTGCGTTCCAAATGAACGATGCATCTTTCTTCAATAGCTTTTCCATTGCTGCGGTTATCTGTGCATAACCTTTTATAAATTTCCTATAATATCCAGTATGGCCTAATGTAGATCGCAACATCTTGATTGAATTTGGTGTTGGCAAGTTTGCAATAATTGCAATCTTCGCAGGGTCTACCATCAATCCTTGCTTACAGACAATGTGGCCAAGTAAAATTCCATAGGGCACACAAAAAATACACTTTTTCAAATTCAAGGATATTTGATGCTGTCGACACTTCTCGAGCATCATGTGGAGATTCGTGCAATGATTTTTCAATAGACCAAATACAGTCCAATCATCAAAATATGCTTCTAAAAACTTGTGCATAAAATCTTTAAATGCTGCGACGATGACTCTAGAGAATATGGCAGGTGCGTTCTTCAGCCCAAAAGGCATGAAGGTGTACTGAAATGAACCCCATTCTGTAGCAAATGTCATCTTATGCCTATCCGAAGGATCAATCCTGATCTGATGGTAACCAGAGAAACCATCAGTGAAAGAATATGCCTCATTTCCTCCAACGTTATCAAGCACTTCGTCTGTGAATGGAGTAGGAAATGGGTCGTGCATGGAAGCATCGTTCAGCTTTCTGAGATCCACAGAAATCCTGATCTCGCCTTTTGCTTTCTTGTCTTGAACAACCATGGGGCTAATCCATTCGGATTCTTCGACTAGTTCAATGATTCCTGCTTCTAGCATCTTATCCAGTTCTGCGCAGACTTTTTCCTTGTAGCGCGGATTCAATCTGTATGGCCTCTGCTTGACAGGCTTAGCACCTGGCTTTAAAGGTATTTTTATGACCCCTAGGTCTCCCAAAATTCCTTTCATCTCTGTAAATTTTGTTGGAAACAGTTCCTGATACTCATGTAAGGTATCTGCGATCTCTTCTATAGTCTGATCGTCCCAATAATCTCCTATTGATGCGAACTTCGGCTCTTTGTCTGTGCCAATGTTCACTTTTTGTGTTTTTACTGGTCCAGTCATATCTGGGATTTCCAACGGAGGTCCTTCTACCACATGCGCGCCTTCTGACTCTGGTATATCTATGTTTCACGGGTCCTCCTCATCGTCTTCATTTGTATCATTGGTATCTTCATCTAAGTTGTAACACTCGATAAAGTGCTCTTCATGTTCCTTCCATTCTGACAGTAGGTGCACAGGAACGCACTCTGTCCCAAAAAAATCCTGCAATGTTATGTTTTGATGAGGACACTCGTCCTAGAATATGCGCTTCTTGATTAGCTGTAATGCTTCATGGATTAATGGATTCTCGTCTTCAAAACTGAAGTGCTTTTGGAAGTTCGCAGTGAGCAGCTCCCAATCAGTGAGTTCACTGCGTAGCTCCAGGTCGAGGTACCATTTTTCTGGGATACCCGCATCCAATGTATGTACAAATAAATGTACCCATTATGTAATTGTTCTTTCCACCCATGCCTTTGAATAGACTTCAATATGCTGATTAGGGTCTGTCTGTCCATTATACTTTTCAAAGGGTAAAGTAACCTTTTCGGCGAACTAGATCTGCATCTTAGTTCTGCATTGATCCCAAGTGGTCAATGTTTTCTTATGTGCATTCCACCATCGAAAAGGTGTATCGCGCAATGCTATATCTAAAGCTGGTAGTCTATGCTCATTTGGTATAGCTGCAGTATATTCCCTTATGAAACTGTAAACATTAGCAGAACCATCATATGTGGGAATAGGACTCACCGCTTTTCTTATCCAGCGTAGTGATTTCATAACCTGCGCACATCTTCTTGTTGATACTTCATGCATGCGGCTTTGCCAATTCTCCAGTCCTGTATTCGAGTCAGAGATACAAGAAGTGTCACATCGCCAACTGAGCGTACCATCCGTAGTAGGATTAATGTAGTCTTCCTTGTTCGCAGTCAGTTGATATAGTCGGTCTAAATCTTGAGCTTGGGATTCCTCCTGAATCGGCTCATTGTATCTATCACCATCTTTAGGATCCAATGGTGCGATGACCCTAAGATGCTTCCCTTCAAATATCTTCTTCTTTGTCTTCAAGTTTATGATAGCCAAGTTATCCATAGCTCAATCAATTCCCAATATTGCTGGAAAAGGTTGACTATCATCCACAATTTCAATAACCTCAAAGTCTGCATGACTCTGTACTCCGTCAATGCCAACTACTACATTAGCTAAGCGTCCAAAAGGTATGACCTTCTCCTGATTATCCATTCGTAACTGGATAGGTGACCAGAGCAACTTTGGTCAACCCATCTGCTGCCATGTCTGCTTAGTCAAGACATTCACTTCTGATCCCAGATCAAGGATGACTTCATCCATTTAAAAATCTCCTATCTGCGCAGTAAGCCTCATCTCTCAGCCTGTTCTTTTGTGCTTCCTTATATGGTGTACAGCGCTATCTGGAGTCTCTGTTGCAATCTGAGGTTCATACTGGATAATGAGCTTCTGGAGCTCTACTATGGATTTTTTTCCTTTTAGTAACTTCATGCAGCTTCACAAGAAATGCGCAACAGAAGTACGGACATCTGTCGCAGTGCTTGTTTTGTCATAAGGAGCCAGCATGTCTTCAACATGCGGTGTTTCACTGCGCAGCGGGATCCTTGATGACTTATCTGCTGGTTCTCTAAAGGTATCCTGCGCGTCAATGAAGATCTCCTTATTCTTTTGTAAGTTAAGAGGGGGTGCTTTTCCTAGAGCTTTCCTTACCCATACTGTTTCAAGGGGATCCTTATTTGTGTGTGCCTCTCCTGATGTTGAAGCTTCTGCCCCTCTGTCATGGCCTGTCTCATCGCCACTGCGCATGACCACATTAATGCTCGGATCCACTGGTCTATTTTCTACTACGATCCACTGGACATTTGGATTCGGAGCCTCTCTTCGTCTTCTCTTCTGCATTTCCACCTCTAATACTGGGCAATCTTCAATGACATGCTCAAACGATTTACAATAATTGCATGTAGTGCATGGGTTAACACAATCTCTAGATACGTGCCTGGGTTGGCCACAGTTATAACAAATGACTTGGCCACAGCCTCTTCCCTGTGCCGGACCAGCATTTCTTCCTCTACCGCGGTATCCACCACCACGACCTCTGTATCCTCCTTGGTCATGATTGTGCATTTTCTTGTTTCGACTGGGTATCTTCTTGTACGCAGTACAAGCCAACGCCTCACATTGAGTCTATATCCCTTTTTCTTTCATTCATTAATTCATATGCACGGCAGTTGGATTCATCATGTCCAACTGATTTATAGAAATTGCAGTATAAATTCTTAGGAGTTTTCACATATTTCTGGATGAGGTAACAGTCTTCAGGTTTGTGTCATGTGGTTCTGCAAATTTCACACCATGGGGCCTGATTTTGATTTAATGGGTTAGGCGCACCACTGTTAAGATAGTCGTAGAATAGAGGGCAATGCTTGGTCATGACCTTCTCCTTTACAACTTGTACACCAGACCTCTTGTCTAGGTTCATATCTTTGTTCTTTACCATTTTTCATACTTTGCAGTTCAAGTGTTAGCATGCTCAGCTGGTTCTCAATCTGAGACATCCGAGAACTAGTATCACCAATCGGCGAAGCTTATAGCTTCATTGCAATTTCCAAGGCCTTTCCTTGGGATAGAATCTTCTACTGCATCAATGGTAATCTGATATGAGGTAACAACACAACAATGAACCATTCTTTATGTTGTTCTGGTGGTATAACAAAACTTACTTGGGCTAGTAAGGTCTTAAATTTCTGATCAAATTCCCAGACCGTTTCAGTTGGTCTCTGCTTTATTTCCTTCAGCTCATTTATACACTGAGACTCAGACTTAGGTTTCTTGAACTCCGCCACCAGCATGGCTTTAATTTCTACGAGGGTTATCGATTGTACGGTAGAGTATTTCATAAACCAATGTAGCGCTCTATCCCTGAAAGTGGTGATGAGCTGTGCTTGCTTCATGGCATCATCCTGGATTTGTCTTACACTCCATATGGATTCACAAAGGAACCAATGCTGATCAGGGTCTTCTAGGCCAGTTCCTCTGAATATTGGCAGTTTCATATCAGTGTTTTCCATTGTGCTACTAGGTGGTGGAGAGCTGAGATTAGTGCGCGGCTGGTGTAAAGGGATCTGCGCAGTAAATACAAATGGGACTATCTGGAGAGATGGACTAGGCTGAGTCTTCTACGGGGTGGGCTGTGTAGTGGGTGGGTTCTACGATAAGGGTGGTGCGATTTGTGCAGCCGGCGGATTCTCAGGGGTAAATGGTTGTGCAACTTTACTATCAAGATCGCAGGGGATCTCAGTATCTATATGAAGTTTAGGGCCTTCCGGATTCTTATTAATTTTATCTCTTACCACTTCTAAGAGTATGTGTCTCTTCGTCAGAATCAATATATGTACTATTTATCATGACAAACTTCAAGAATATTACTACATTCTTAGAACACCTTTCTCAGCTAACAACATCTTAATGTATAGATTGATATTGTTCAGAGACTTACCTTGGAATCCTCCAAAAAAGTGTGCTTCTGCTTGGCTGTAGGATTTGAGTGTGTCTACAGCAAATTTTGTTACAAATCCTTCTAACATATGATCAAACCAATAATCAACTGCACGTGACAATGGGCTGTTTAACGCTTTAAGCTGTGCTGTGAGCTCGGGAGTCCACTCTGTAGGAACTCCTCCTTGGAAACAGTTTTTCTTCTCTGCGAGTCACGAGATCCACGCATGCAGCTCGTTTGGAAACGATGCCCAAAAGATCTCGTGAATGTTGTCCAACAGATATCTATCCGACCTCTATGTGTCGCTTAGACGCAGATGTCTATTTTCTTATTTGTTAAAATCTCTTATGGTCTTATCCCACCAAGCTTGGATTTCTATCTTTTCAGGATGCAAATAGTTAGATCCTTCGGGGAACTGATATTCTTCTTCACACATCGTGATTGCAACTCATCATGGATTCTAGCGCGGCAACGGAACCATTTGTTGGCTTAAACTAACCCAGAGGTTTCCAATTAGACCCAGGTTCTTTGCAGTTCTCCCTTTGACCAACAAAACCCCTTCGCACTGGCCCTTTCGGCAACAACCTGCGAGTAGGTTGAGGTCTCACGCAAGGTGTATCTTATGGGGTACTACAGAATCAAGTTTCCACAGTAAATGATGAGTTGTTTATATGAACAAGCTGTGCAGCGCAGGACAGAAGGAGTGCACTGCGGGGAAAAGTGATGTGGTACGCAGCAGGATCTACGTTGCGAGCAGTACTGTGCGGTGGAGGCAACACTGCGGGCCTCACTAAGGGTTTCTTACTGCTGCAAATATTCTAATGGAACTGCGAATCACCCACACTTATCCTTTACTTGGAAGATCTTGGAAACGTTAAGGCACTGAAATGAATATCACTCATCCATTCCTTCAGCCACTTACTGGTTATCTTTCTAGCATTCGTTCAAGAACTTGGGTTATTACAACGTGAACTGAAATGATAGACATAACTAACTGTGCTGCGTTCCTTCACTGTGTTTAAGAAAGTATAAAGCTTAAATCACTGATTCACGATTTTAACATATAATTAAAATGTTCGCCATTCATCTGTTCACGTGGAACTTAGCATATCATTTCCAAACTTCGCCTATTGGTAAATGCATATCAAAGTTCTCCTATTACATCATGCAAGGAAACATTCAAACATTCATTCTACAGATAGACAATCATCCATTCATCAACATCATCACATAACAGAGGATTTAACGTGTTTCACTTCCCCAGATGGAAAGCTACGTCCACAAGAACGGTTGGTAATATATTTCTTTCAAAAGGGATGGGGAAACCATTCTTAGTCTGTGCACTCAGCTGCAAACTCTCCTTTCTCTCGGATAGGTCTCTTCGCACACAGCTGCGGACACTTTACAATATTCTTAGCTCAGAGAGATTTTACAATACAAAATGGTTATCTCAAGATTACTCTAATAACTAGCATCTAGTATCCAAAATAGAGAAACCCCCATCCCATACAAAAGTGTCTTCTTAAATAGATCATGCCCGAAGGTCATGTCTGTACAATGTCGAAGACCTAAAACCCAAAACCCAAAACCCGAAGGGTTTCCAAAACTGTGTCAGTTTTCCAAACCGGCTTGCTGGCTCCTGGTAGTGTCTGCTTGATCATGGCGGATCTCCACATCCTCATTCTATCGCTATCGGCCCTGCTATCACACGCGTGCCTATAGGCTGCTTCTACCGAACCATTTCTCTCTAATGGTTTTACCTTCTAAGCATGCCAAACGTCGCTTTCCTTAACAACCCACGCGTGGCCTCCTTCCTGCTTTGCCTATGTCCGCCGCTTGGAAATCCTGTAATATCTTTCCAAAAATGGCTGCTACCGGTCGAGCCGGTAGCTACACTTGATACTTGTCCAGCACACCGCTTTGTTGGCTCCATGTGGCCTCCTAACTCCACAGCACTGCTTCGGCGCAGTACAGGTCTTCGCATCATGGCCAAAACTTCGATACTGTGCGCAACTCCACAGTCTGGTCAAAAGTTGGATGTTGCATGCAACTTCATAGCATCCTCAATAATTAGCCAAAATTATATTTCTGAGCTGCGCTCAGCTCAGCTTTCCCTGCTTGCCTCAAAAAGGTGCTTCCAAAACTTTATCTCAACCTTGGCCCAACATTAATTGTTTTATGTTTGTGGTATTTTGATACCAGCATATTTATACAACGATTTACTTCAGTCCACTCCATGAGAGAAATAATATTTCATGTAATCTTCATGAATAAAATTCATGAACAAGCATGGATGGGTTTCATCAATGAGTTCTAATGTAGGACCGATTTATGCTTCAAATCCAGTAGCATAAAATGTTAAAATTGTGACAGCTAATTAACAATAACAATAACTAAAATGGTTTGTCTAACCGTTGGTTGGTTGGCAGTTCCTCTAATCGGTGGTAGTTCTTCCATATACGTAACTCCTTCACCCATATATTTATATGTAATCTTGGAGAGGTGAGAATGTAACGAAGGAGAATGTATGGATGAGAGGAATGCCTATTGTAATCTCTGTTATTGAAAGGAATAAGATGTCAGTACTTTGTTAGGTGGATGTTTCCCCAAGTGTTGGGGTTTTACCACGTTAAAATCTCTGTTTTAGATGTGTCAATATTTGTTCATTATTATTGTTATTAATTTTTATTACAGACTTGAATACCAACAAGTGGTATCAGAGCCCTAAGGAGAAAGCTTGTGGTCGTAGGGAAGAATCGTTTCATAGAGCAGAAGTGGAGACCACCAAGATGGAGTCGCATCATCACCATAAGGGAGTTCATCCTGTGGTCATATTTCATAGAGCAGAAGTGGAGACCACCGAGAGGGATCCGCGTCATAACTGTAAGGGAGTCCCGTTATCACCGTAAGGGAGTCGTAATTCTGCTGGGGTTTTTGTTGAAGCCCAGTTCGTCGTGGTTGAAGCTCTTCCCAAGACATCAGCCAGTCCCGTGTGGTGGAGGTCACAGCCAGCAACCAGTCCTGTGTGGAAAAATGTGCAGCTTTGGTGGAGGAGTCGCAACCACAGCCCGCTGGTGGAGGTCGCATCCAGCAGGCAGATAGCCTGCAGTTTCTGAGTCGGAGGTTGTGAGGCCTCTAGGAGAACAGCTAACATGCATGTTCATGGAGGAGTCAACAGAGGAAGTGTGGTGGTAGAAGAGCTGCCAAAAGAGCAGCCAAGCATAAAGCTTGTGAAGGCTAGGAGGCTACCATAAGAGCTGTTAGAAGAGCAACTAAGCCATAAGCCTGTGAAGGCTGTGCATTGGAGAAGGTGATTGTGTAGAGAAGGGTTGAGAGAGCCTGTGTATACGATAGTAGCCCTTGCGTGATAGCATCCTAGAGAGAAGAATTCGTTGGCTGATGCAAGCGTAGAAATCCTATTGCTGTCAGAAACCTTGATCATGGTGTTAGTGCGAAGATAAGAACCTTAGAGGTATTTTTTTCGAGTTATTGATCTTCTAAGAAAATATCCTGGTTATATATAATTTTTTTTTGGGAAGTCTATAGTAAAAAATAAAATAAAAAATATGATGGCAAATATATCTAATTCTAAATTTGAAATAGAGAAGTTTAATGGCAAGAATAATTTTGAATCGTGGAAACTTAAGATGCGAGATCTGTTAGTTCAACAAGGGTTGTAGAAGGCCTTAGATGGCAAGAAAAAACAACGCTTATCTATGATAGATGGTGAATGGGAGGAATTAGATGCCAGAGAACTTAGCACAATTCATTTATGTCTTGCAGATGATGTCTTATTTAATATTGCTGGAGAAAAGACAATAGCAAGTTTATGGAGCAAATTGGAAAGCTTGTATATGACGAAGTCTTTGACAAACGGAATTTACTTGAAGAGATAGCTATACGGTATGAAGATGAAAGAAGGTACGAAGATTACAGAACATTTGACTGTATTTAATACTCTTATTTTCCAATTGAGTAGTATGGATGTTAAGATTGAAGTTGAAGATAAAACAGTAAATCTTTTAGTTACTCTACCTGAGTCTTGGGGTCATGTAGTGTCTTCTATTAGTCTTAGCACCACTGAAACTTTGGAATTTGAAACTGTGGTTGGAGGTTTGTTGTTTGAGGAATTAAGAAATAAAGCGAGTATTGAATTCTCTACGCCAGAAGCTTTGTTTGTTAGAGGTCGATCCAAAGAAAGAGAAGAAAAATCAAGAGGTTTTTCTAGATCTAAATCAAAGGGCAAAAAGAGCGAACTCAAGTGTTGGTACTGTAACAAGAATGGTCATCTCAAGAATGACTGTTGGAAAAGACAAGAATCCAAAAAGGAAGACTCCAAATTTGAGGCAAATTCAATTGAAACTGATTCAGGTATGATTGATGAGGTTTTGTCCATTTGTAATGTTTTTGAATACAATGAAGAATGGCTGTTAGATTCTGGTGCTTCACACCATGTTTGTCCTCATAGAGAATGATTTACTTCTTATCAGATAGTTAATGATGGTGTAGTTCTTTTGGGAAATAATTTTCCATGTAAGACTATTGGGTTTGGAAGTTTTAAAATTAAAATGTTTGATGGAGCTATAAGAACACTAACATATGTTAGACATGTGCCTAAATTAACGAAAAACTTAATATCTTTGGGAGTGTTGGATTCTTGTGGTCATAAGTTTACAGTTTTAAATGGGGTAATGAAAGTATCTAAGGGTGCTTTAGTGGTCATGAAGGCATTGAAAGTAGGAAACCTTTACAAACTGATTGGAAAAACTCAAGTTAATGAAACGACATTGATATCTGAAGTGGCATCAGAATCCACTCGATTATGGCATCAACGTCTTGGTCATATGAGTGAGACAGGACTACAAGTAATAGTGAATCGTAAATTACTTCCAAATTTGAAGTCTTTAGATTTGATGTTTTGTAGACATTGTATATTTGGGAAACACTGTAGACAAAAATTCAAAGTAAGGATGCATGCAATTAAAGGTACTCTTGACTACATACATTTTGATGTACGGGGTCCATCCCCTACTATTTCCTATGGAGGAGAAGCATATTTTGTGTTATTTGTGGATGATTTTTCAAGAAAGGTTTGGCTCTATGTTTTAAAAAGAAAGGCTGATGTGTTTGATACTTTCGAATGTTTTAAAATTATGATTGAAAAAAGAACTGGCAGGATGATCAAGTGCTTAAGAAATGATAATGGAGGTGAGTTTACTTCTTTAGAGTTTGAAAAATTCTTCAAAGAAGAAGGGATCGTAAGACATAAAACAAATGTATACACTCCTCAGCAAAATGGTGTTGCAGAACGCATGAACATGACTCTTCTAGAGAGAGCAAGGTGCATGCTTAGCGATGCTAATCTGGGTCAAGAGTTGTGGACAGAAGAAATTTATACTGCTTGTTATTTAATAAACCGGTCACCTTCAATCGCAATAAATTGTAAAATTCTGGAAGAGGTATGGACTGGTCAACCTTGTAGTTATTCGAATTTGAAATTTTTTGGTTGTGAAGTTTATGCACTTACTCCTAAAGATCAACATTCTAAGTTAGACCCCAGATCAAAGAAGTGCATCTTTGTAGGATATGATGATGTGAAGAAAGGTTATTGGTTGTGGGATCCTACTGCTCGAAAAATTGTCATTAGTAGAGTTGTAATTTTTTATGAATCTTCTCTCGCTATATCAGAAAATGTAAAAGTTGATGTGGAATAGGAACAGGTACCGTCAAAACAACTAGTTCAGTTAAATTTTCCATTTTCTAATGACTCAAAGAAATAATAAGAAGTTTCTGGTGATAAAGAAGTCATAGAAGATGAAGATATTGTTGAAACTCCACAACCTACACCACCTACACTAAGAAGATCTACGAGGGAGAGAAATCCTCCTAAAAGGTATACAGATTTTGTTTTGTCTGTTGATTTATTTACTGATGACGGAGAACCTTCTTCTTTTCAGGAAGCCATTGATTGTGTTGAAAATGCTAAATGGAAGATGGCTATGGAAGAAGAATTCGTATTGTGTTATCACTTGTTGCATTGCTTGATTTGGAGTTAGAGCAACTAGATGTTAAAACTGGATTTTTACATGGAGATTTAGATGAGGAGATTTTTATGGAACAACCAGAGGGTTTTGTGCAGCATCGCAAATGAAAATTAGTTTGCAAGCTCAAAAAACCATTGTATGGCCTGAAACAATCACCTAGGCAATGGTACAAGAAGTTTGATTCTTTCATGGTGACCCACGGTTATACTAGAAGTGAGTATGATCATTGTTTGTACTTCAAAAAGTTGGATGACATATTCATTATCTTAGTATTGTATGTTGATGATATTCTTATTGTGAGTAAAAACATGGACGAGATTGACAGGTTGAAGGCTCAGATGGCTAGGGCATTTGATATGAAAGATCTTGGAGCTGCAAAACAAATTTTGGGTATTGGAATACACAAAGACAGAAGAAATGGTAATCTTAGTTTTTCATAGGAGAAGTATGTTGAGAAAATACTTGTAAGATTCAGAATGAATAAGGTAAAACCTGTGAATGTTCCGTTGGCTTCCTATTTTAAGATTTCTTCAGGTTTATGTCCTAGTAATGACGAAGAAAAGGATTATATGTCTCGTGTTCCATATGCCAATGCAGTAGGATGTTTAATGTATGCGATGGTGTGTACTAGACCTGATATTTCACATGCAATAGGTGTTGTCAGTAAATACATGGCAAATCCGGGAAAATAACATTGGAATGTAGTGAAATGGGTGCTTCATTATCTAAGAGGCACAAATGACTATTGTATCACTTTTAATAATAACAATGATTCTATATGCAGTTTTGTTGATTCATATTTTGTAGGTGATTTGGACAAGAGAAGGTTTACTTTTGGATATGTTTTTACTCTTGCAGGTGGAGCTATAAGTTGGATGTCAAAGCTTCAAGAAACGGTTGCTTTATCCACTACGGAGGCTGAACTTTCACTTTCTCTTTTTAAAATATAAAATAATATTTTAAAACAAATCTAATAAATTAAATTTGATCTCAGTAAATGTTAAAGACTATCATTATCACAACTTCATTATTAATATAGGTAAATTATGAATTCAATACATTATAAATATGTACCATAATCTTATATTGTATATAACAGTGGAATTTCACTTAGTTAGTCTTCATATAGATAATGTGAGATATAAGTAAAAAATAAAATTTAAAATTTAAAATAAAAAAAAAAACTATTAAATTATATATATGTGATTCGTAGAAATTGATTTTATATCGGAAGGTATTTTTTTTTTTTTCTCAACTACCCACATTATTTAATCTTTTGTGAAGATACATGTTTAATAAAGCTAAATATCTTATTAATTCCAAGTAAATAAAGGGTGATTATTTATTCTACCATGCACAAAGGTGTATGTTAGTGAAACTGGTCACTGAATAAAAGTTAGATTGAAGGATATGATTGACAAACACTCACTTAAAAATGTAAAGGTGATGATCAGAACATTATAACAATAAAATAAAATAAATGGACAGTAAGTAGTTGAAATAGAAAAACATCTTTTCATAATTTTAACAAAAAACAGAGCAGCAAATCCCATAAATCAAATACAGAACCTCTCTGACCCTTGTTACTTTTGCTTTATGCAGAATCTGCAATAGAAAATGTATGTGGATGTCATCATAGTGGATTAACATCATGAAGATGAAGCGCCAGGTCTGGAAGGGAGAAGCACTTGAACGAAGTAATGTATACAAAGAAACATATGGAATAATGATGTAGTGGTTACATGGACGACAACGTTTCCAGTTATCTTGTTTCCATTTTCACGTGAAGATATGATTTCTTAAGATGAAATGTTTTGTTCGTATTAGAAATGGTAGGGTAGAAAAATTGACATAAAGTAGCAATTTTATTAGCGGGTACATTTTGATTTTGATTTTCTTGCGAACAGAAATCATAAGAGGACAAAAAAATTGGTAAGTTCGTTCACAACTTGAGGAAGAAAAATAAACATAAACAAAAAAATTTAAAACGTATTGTGGAATTTATTCTTAATTTTATTTTTAATATATTGTAATGATTCAATTTTTTAATTATTATTTATTATTATATTGAGAGGTTTTTGAAGAGAATTTGGTATAATGGATTAAATATGTTTCTCAATTCAAAAAGAGTTGTTTTCTTTTATTTGTTGGGGTATTTGGAAATCTAGGAATGCTTTGGTAATTGAGGATCTTCTGCATGTGATTGGTTTTAAAGTTTTGAGAATTTTTTTAATGATTATTATAAAATGCAGGTTCGTAAAAAAAAAACCTTTTCTTCCAGAAGATTATGCTAATGGTTACTTTGATGGAACAAATGTGGAGGTGGTAGACTCAAATTCTCATTCTTTATTAAATGAAAAGGATGAATAAAGTGGATAAGTATTTGTTTCAAGAAATTCTTTTATTGTGCTTTTTCTTAGGTTGTTGTTTTTGTTCCGTAGCTCTATGTTTCCTTTTTTCTTTAGATTAACATTCAAGTTTTCCATGGTATCTATGTTGTTTAAGGTTTTAAATATTTGTTCCAGTTTATTATTAGATGTGTTGGTGGTTTGTGACAATGATGTTGGTGGTTTGTGAAGAAGATGTTTGGTGTAAGTGAGAAATATAGATTAAGGAAAATAATTAAAGAGAATTGAAAAATGGAAATAAAGGTGGATGTTGAAAAGTTAGCATGATCCATATTCCATTTTTTCATTCCAAAGTGTTTGATTTTTACTCGGAGATGTTTAAGAAGCTAAATTCTTTGTATGCTTCAAAGTCATTGGTCAATAAGATGTCATTGAGAAGAAAGATTTTTGCATTAAAGATGAAGAAACGAACAATTTTTTTCAAGCTTTTAAATGAGTTTATTTTGTTAATGAAATGACTAGCTTCAATTGGAGGTTGTTGGAGTTCAGAGGATTGATGTATTTTTCTTCTTATTAGTATGCTAGGTTCATTGGATAATTTTGTAATAACTATCCATGGGTATCATTGGGACAATTTCCCAATTTTTTTTTGTTTTAAGCTAAAGAGAACTTCATTCTATTTCATCCAAGTAAAGGTTACATTCATAGAGTTTACATTCCATAAGGCACTGAAACATCCATCCCACAAACCCAAAATCCCATGACTATCTACATACAAACCATCTCCAGGAGTGCCCAAAGTCCAAAACTTAACACCTTTCATCAATACAAACAGTCCTATCCCCTTACAGTAAAGAAAAGTAACAGAGGTCCAAAACAGATAATCTCTGAGAATAAATAGTCGTCCAAGACTCAACCGATCCATCACCCGAAGGTATCAGTGTTACCCACAGTCACCAAAACCAAACAAGTATGACAACCCATTACATAACAAAAGCCGACAGATTTTGACATCCCATTACATAACAAAAACCGACAGAGTTTGACATTCCATTACATATTAAAAGCTGTCAGAGTTTGACATCCCATTACATAACAAAAGCCTCAAGAGGCACCAACCGAAAAAAGGATCCCAAAGTAATGTAGCATATGCATACCACACCAACCCAACATCCGGATCAGAGCATCAACACACCGTCCCTGTCTCGTTATCCAGGTTCACCACTAGAGAAGCTTCCGCTCCAGCAGCCTTGCCACAAAGATCAATAACCTTCGGGTGATCCACTTTCTTAGGGAAAGTTAAGTATGAAATGCCCAGATCCGCCACAATGGCGTCCAATTTCATATGGATCTAGTGAGTTTCCTTAGTATGATCCTTGCAATTATCCTTGAGCTTCTTAAGATGCTACGAATCCTCCAGAATGTCAACCTGGGTTTCCAAGGTCTGAGCAATGAGCGTTTTTGTAACCGAAAGCGTGACCACCGATCTGTTGTAAAGGGCCATCCGACCCTGAGTGTTTCTTGGATCATGAATCCAGTCAGCCATCACCACTTCCTCCGGTGGTAGCTCCTGTTCACCCACCATTCTCCACAAGCTAGCTTCCAATTCTTCTAATTCCCTCTGTAACGACTCAGGAAAGAGGTGACAGAAGAACACCACAGTTGACTCCGCACACCACTGTTCCCTACTCATCCCAGCTTGGGATTCTCCGACCCTAGGAATATTGTTAGAATCTCCCTGACTAAGATGACCCTGTCGGGCAGGACGACTTCTCAAAGACATCCTCACAGCAACACAATTTCCACACTCAATCCACCAGGAAGACACAATAAAGCTCAGTGCAACATAAACCTTCTCAGACTGACTGTAAAAATGACGAGAGTTGACCCTGAGCATGGAATTTAAAGGCCAGACACTACTCACAACCATTAAATTACGCATAATGATAAGGGCCTTGTAGTAATGCCGAACGTCCTTGGAAGATGTCATGCTATTAGAGCCCGGATCATCAACATCCATTAGAATCGTGGGGACTCGATTACCATTCACCATCCCACAATTCAGATCTCTGTCCATCATTGACATCAAGGAAGATGAAATGAAAGAAGGACAAGCGGTAATATCACCCAGGTGATCACCATTCGGCATCTCGATACCTCTGTAATCTAGAGTACACCAACTTTTATGAACCATCTCTTCATATTATGTAGAATGCAGGCCGCTTACATCATTTATCCCATATATGTCAATTTCAACAGCATGCAAACATTTATCCCGACACATTCTTACTGGCATGGTGATTTCCTCACGTTCCCATCCCTCATTGTGGTAGTTGGCCCCCTGGTTAGCCAACACATTAGCCAGGAAATTTTCACTACGCTTGATGTGGTGAAAGGTAATAGTGTTGAGCGATGAAATAATCTTTTCCATGCAAGTTATATGCCACGCCAGTTGCCACAACTGGGGCAGCTTGGCTGCACTGGTTCCAGTAACCAATCTAGTGGCTAGTTGAATCATCAATTTTGAGTCCCCCTCCATGTGGAGATAGTTAATGCCACGCCTCACTGCCATGCAAAGGCCCTGTAGCATCACCTCACACTCTACCACATTGTTAGTTTACAATCCCAAATGGCCGTAATAACTATACACAACATTCTCTTTTTCATCCCGCACTACACCACCGTAACCAGCATTTCTGGGGTTTCCTTTCGAAGCCCCATCAAAATTGAGTTTAAGTCACCTAGGTGAGGGAGGAGACAAAACCACTGGACTGTCCAGAGCAGTTCGACGGGGATGATTGCGGCTGATATGGATAGGTGGTACCCAGATGCCCCATTGATGCAGAATGATCACTTCATTATCTGGTAAATTCATATGTTGCTCAGTCCACAAAATTAATTGCAAAGTCTCAAGAATGCCTTACTGAATATGGTTCCATATAACTTCATTAGTCTGATGTTTTCCTGTGAAGATTATTTTATTACGTTCTTTCCATACTTCCCAAACAAGAAAACGAGGGAAGAGTTTTCCCCCGAAATAGATCCTTCCTCCAGCAATTGAGTGTTCCTGCGGGGTCAGTTTGTATTCGATCCGACAAACGGAAAAGCATGGCTCCCTTATACCATAAGCTTGAGGCAAACCCGCATTCATCAATAAGATGGACAATTGTTTCCCCCTTAGTCCCACAGAGAAAGCAGTAGGAAGGTCCTTCAAAGCCCCGCTTCGTGATGTTATCCCACGTTAGAATTCTGCCCCGCAACACCAACTATAGGAAGAGAGTGATTTTCGGCCAGAGTTTAGCTCCCCATAGTCGTTTTCATTTACAATCGATAATGACCTTATCCTGGCCTTCCTGGATACAGTATGCCTCCTGCATAGTGAACATACCTTTAGGTCCAAATCCCCATCTCAGAATGTCCTTCCCCTTTTGACATTTAAGCTAACGATGTTGCAAGATTTCATGGATGTGCATGCCAACCTCCTTCCGAAATATTCCTATCCACCAATTCAAAGGATTCCAGACTCGAAACCCTCTATCATTTGGTTCCTCCTACCAGTATTTCTCAATCGTCTACCAGTTATGGTTAAAAGCAGGGGATTTGGGAGGTATATCCTTAACCAGAGATAGAAGAGACGGTTCATATTGCCATGCATCAGACCATAAATTGGACGATGATCCTTGGTGAACCTCCCAAAAGCTATGTTTCTTAATCAACACTAGTACAAAATGAGAAATTAATGACTAAAAAAAGACTAAAATTCGACTATAAACGACTATTTTTGAGTCGGTGACTAATAGTATCCGATTTTCACTATCTTATCTCTAGTCGTATTTCACTAGTCATCAATTGGTTGACTTATTAGTCATTGATTTAGTCATTGATATTCACTGATTAAGTCATTGATTTATTCATTGATACTCACTGATTTAGTCACTGATTTGGTCATTGATTTAGTCATTGATTGTCACAATTAATGACCAAATATACGACTAAATAAACTACTAGATGATAACATATTAATGGCTAAGCTAAATACGACTAAATGTTAGTCGTGCTATAAGATACTGGAAATTAGCTACTAATAGTTGTATATATGAGAATTTAGTCGTTTTCTTAGTCACTAATTTATGATAGGGTATGGAGGAATCGAACCACCAATCTCCTGCCTATAATTAGGCATGTGCTCCACCATTGAGCTATCACCCTTTAAGAAGTTGTTATTGCTTGACAATGATGATATTCAAACAAATTTTGCATCATTCAAGCATACAAAATAATGATTACCAAGTTACTATAGATCCATAATGGCTTACCTTGTACTAGTCCTTCAAGTCTTTCAACTTCATTTATTAAGTGCAAATAAATAATCATGTGCAGAGAAATATGTAATATTATGTATGGGAGGAGCAAGTAACAAATTGTTCCCATCCTACAGCCTATTAGCAGGTATCTTATAGGTACTTGTTATGTTTCTAGATGGTAGTTTATTTAGGCTATATATAACAAACAATACGTATTAAGGAAATATAATGACAGACTGTATATGAAGTTGGGAAGTTCTAGCAGAATTTCTCATGTTTAGGAATTCCAAATGATTGTTTCTAACAAAGTATCATATGATGAAATCTATGAGATATTTATGACTATCACCAATTGTATCTTTTTGTTGAAGCTATGGTATGCATATGTGATAGAGGTATAACATTCCTCATCATACTTTTGGACAATGCTTGATGAGCATCTACTGAATGTATCTTTATTATATCTTAAAAAATTATGAATTTTTCTCCACGAGAAAACAAACAAACAAATAAATAACCAACAATGCAAAACATACTTGACCATCACGACGAGAGTCTAGATCTATAGTAAATATGACACTCTAAAATGAATCCAACAACCAGTACCACAAACGGGAAGATTCATCAATAAAGGTGTGAATCTTGCATGAGGGATTTAGTTGGTGAATTCCTTACATTTACTCCTTTTTCTTCTGTAGATTAAAGTTAGTGTGTTTATTTTTTGGCCTATGTTCTGCATAGGAGCCACTATAGCCATCCTTTGGCTGCCAAATGTAACACTTGATCTAAATTTAATGTTGCTTTAATATAGTCTAAACTTAGAATATAAAGAAAATATATTATTTTGTTATGTTAACTTTCAATTAGCAATTACCTGGTAACCCATCTCCAAGAGTGATGCCAAAGTGAGTCATAATGTTTGACCCTTATTGAAAGACACAAAATTCCTAACATTCTCTAGTAGAAAGAATCTTGGCTGAAAATAATCAGCATATGATAGAAATCCTAAGATCATCTCATATTGCACTTTGCTCCAATCTCTCTAATTGAATCGATTCATTCCAGAAAACCCATGAAATAAAATTTAATGATTGTCTCATATCCATATTTTCCCAAGATTATTGGAATCACTAAGGAATGCAGTAACTATTTCTATAGCATTACAGTTTTGTTCAAGATTAATTCTTACAAAAGGTTATGTGCATTGACAAATACATAGAAAGACAACAGTTATTAGAAACACAGTCATCCAACTAAGAACAAATATCCTACTTTAGGAAGAAGCATGATTGAACTAGACATATTGTAGATGACAAGACTATAACAAGAGATTTGAGGCACCATTCTAGCATGGAAGAATCTTATGGTAAAGTTAAACATCAACATTATTGTACTCTTATTTCAAACAATAGTGAAGTAGCAAACTGATTACCTGACAAGGTGGCCCACCATTGATAAAATCCACTTGCCTGGGCATAGTTAGGGTTTTTCCTTTGCTCACCTATCAGCTTTGCAGATAGCTCAACAACCTCTGCTGTAGAAATGCAGTCCTCCTCATCCCCTCCCTTCTCCATAATGGACCTACTAGTGCATCATTCATAGACTATCAAACACTTAAAGAGCATGAGCCATGAGAACAAACAAGTTAAAGAAATTTAATTTGAAATATAGAAAATAGTCATGTCTAAATTCTAGTTAATAAATCGAGACAAAAATTAATCATGAGCATACTTCTTAGTTTGAAAAATCAAGTTATACACCATATGTATACACCACACTAGTTTGCATATCTAAAGTTACCACTATGCGTGACTAGCACTTCCAATAATAATTACCTCAGTATAACATTGCTATTATCACAGAAAATCTTAGCTTCTGGATGGTTTAGCTTGAAAGCCTCGGTAGCAGGCTCTTCATACTCAATGGTCCACTTAGTTAAGCTCACTCCTACAAAATCCAATAAAATAATCTCAGTTGTGTGGTAGAAAAGCAAAAACATGTCAATAAAAAGTCTAGAACTGTTTATGAATGGTTTTTTTAATAAAACAAAAGTTATTGAACTTTTAATAAGTCTACAATATAAATTTTATGAAATTCAGAGCAGTGTATGAGAATTGTAATCTAGTCATGGAAAGAGAGACTGTTGGATACAATAAAATTATTCTCATATCTATACTCCTGTGCATCACTATGGTTTTTGACATCCAAGGAAAATGAAAAATCTATATCAGGATATTCTTTTCACGTGTATAAGCTTTGCAGCCTATACAAGTGAAAAGGATATGCTGGTATAGATTTTCCTTAGCTGTCAAAATAAACAGAGTGATCACATGCTTTGGTTCACTTGTGTTTAGGGGGGACTTTGGTCCTCCTGTTCATGGTTCCAATCCTATCTAGGGTTTTATGATTAGATGAGGGGCCTGGCTAGGGACAATGCCATTGCAGCTGGCATTACTAGACCATGTTTACCCAGGGTGGCCCCCAAATTTTTCTTTGGAAAAAAAATAGCCTTTCCATCCAAATATACATGAGCATCTTAAACCATTTGCAACAACACTTATCTGCAACCTTTGTTGTGTTTACCTGGGCTGATTTAAATCTATTTTGGATTCTTTTGTAGTTTTTCATATTATATGCATTATGTGTGCTTAAAGTGTGCATGAATAACAGGGGCACCATAGGTACTTTATTGATGCAATCCATGTGACAAACCTCCACATCCAGCAAAGATGTCTAGAGTCATAAGGAGATTCTGACAAGAACTTTCCATTTTGTCTTCTGAAGGAAGTCCCCCTACAACAGCCTTACCCTTTATCTTTGAATCTTCCATATCCACATGAGCCTTTCCCTTTGCATCTGCCATGTTTTTTTATGAACTCAGCTTAACATTAGCAGGCAAATGCAAGCAGCACAGAGTGAATTTCATGCAATGCAATGGAACAACGGAAACCTGCTCCTCTGTTGAAGAATTAGAGTGAAAGGAAAAGAAGGAAAATAAAACCACTTACTTGCTTGATAGTACCCTTTGAGGGATCAAAGATGCAACTGCACCAAAAGTTATGGTTCAAAATAACATTGCCTGATACAACTGAAAAATGGTGTTGCTTCCTCACATCACATTTTCCATGTATTGTGCCCACACTTAGAGTGGTAGTTTCCTCACTGTAGTATACCTGTAAAAATTATTTGATATATTATTTAGCTTCCTTAAGTCACAATTTAAAGCATCTAAGGCCTTCCAGGTATCAGAATTGTATTCAACAATCTAACAAACAGGATGCCATTCGAAAAGCAACTATTAGACTACTCTTGAAATATTTTTTGGCTGTGTGACAGTCCGTAATCATCAATACAAATGGATTTTTTCTTGTTTGGTAATTGTGTACCATGATGTTTTCTATAGCTTGAGTATATAAGACACGTACATGATAGAGCTATCAAATTTTCATGGACAAAATGATAAAAGAGTATAAAATAAAAGCCAGGGATATAATTTAGCAAATACCTCATGTCAGCAGTGTAGGCTTTCTCAGACCCAACATCTTCAGTCCTATAGTATCTTTTAACTATAACCTTTGCTGACTTCAAGTCAGCTTTCTTTAAGCCATATGCAATTTTGATTTCCAAAATTTGGCAAATGGCATAGGCTTTAAGTCCTTTATTTATGCCTCCTTTGGATATTTCAATTTCCTTTTCTTTTCCCGGCGGTAACTACAATGGGTCAATATAAACGAAATCCTAAACAAAGTAGTCCACTCCTTTATAAGTAAATCCTTCCTTACTCAGAAATAGTTCAAATTCCTTCTTTGTCTCATTTTCCCTTACTTTACAAGCATGACATTGCCCAATACCCAGGCCTAAAGTGTCAAAGGGAAGGCTGAAAAATGCACCCTTCTCATGTGAATAAAAAGACTTTCAAAAGTATACACTGGGGAATTGGTTATTCTCCAATTCCTTGGCTTGAATCCTATCAATTTCATTTGCAACAACATTTTATTTCCTGTATTGATAGCCTCAGGACCGTCGTCTGATTTCCACGGTCACAGACCTCTTCACACAATTCAACTCAACATCAAAACACTGTATTGTCAAAAATACCTCCCTTGTATTTGCTGCATTTCCAAGAGCTGTCTGAACTCCTCTTTCAAAAAGCCTCCCATGGATAGTTTTTGTGCTGTCAGATTTCTCAAACATATACTCCACTGAACTAAGCATACTGGTCTATATTTCATTGAATGTCTTATTTCAATATTTATCCAAAAACTTTCTACTAATAATTGAATCATGAATCATTATACTTAGACCAGTATGCTTACAAATAAGATCTTTAGAAACATTATGAGGTTTATGAAATCTAGCTTATATGCGAATGTTCCAATGCTTGTTTGCTAGTGACTTTTTTTTTCTACAAGAAATAGGGATAATTTGTTACACATTATTAATGTCATAGACATTGTCTAAACCCTTGATACCAAATACAATATAAAAACTTTAAACAGAATATCAAGATGCTTGGGCCTTTTTGGAGGGATTGAGTGGAGTTTTGGTACACCACTAAGTCATAATGATTCTTGTCGTCTCTATTCATCTTCTCATTAAATGCACCCCCTATCGCTAGTGCTTAATGTGAGGTGGGCTTTGACAGATCCAAAGGTGCAGTGGTTAATGTTGTCATATAAGCTATGTGTTTTTCTTGTTCAGTTATATATTAGGAGATTCCATCTAAGGCCAGGTTGACTAAGACTGGCCTTTCAAATGGTCTATGCCTAGTGTGTCAATGATCATAAATGGTCAAGCATATTTTTTGAGTTTTCAGTTTAGCAAGCAGTGTTGGAGTTACATTGAGGATCAACATCCTCGCTTGTTCCAAAACCATTTTGTATTGGAGGGTTGTTATTTTGGGGGATGGGTGAGCTCTTGTAAGGGATTCCTTCCTTGGTCTATAGCTTTGTCTACATATTTCTATGTTATTTGTGATACAGAAGCTCGGGTGTAATTATGTATTTGATCAAGGGATGAGTATTTTTTCTTCCTTTGTTGGTTTACAGAAAAATGAGGTACATTACCAACTATTGGCTAAGGGAGTCTTGTTGATCAAAGGATGCTAGAAATATGGTTCCTAATGTATATTTTGAATTTATTTATGTTTTAGTTAGCTTGAGGAAGAGGTTTTGACATGCATTGTATATACAATTCCACACTCTGCAATTTTGATTGTAAATATGTTTATGTCAATATATGAAGTATTTAAAAAAAAAAGATCGATATTCAGTGTGACTTCAAGGACGAATTCACTGGCGTTTTACTTTTTTTTGGAGATTGTTGCTCTCTTGTTTGTATTGTGTTTCATGGAATATGGCATTCCCTGTAAACACTCACCTTATTTATTCTTTGGAAAATCAGGGTTAAGTCTATATTTTATCATGAGGTTAGATCTCTGCACACATCTTGTTCTCTATTGTAGGATGAGGTATGCCATTAGCTCCTAGCAAAGGGCACTTTGTTAATCAAATATGCCCAATCTTTGGATTCAAAGAGTATTTTGATTTTTATTTCAATACTAGTAGCTCGGACGAAGAGGTTATGATATCAATTGTATTATACCCTTCCACTTTTTTTATTACTTTTTGTAAATATTTTTTCTGTAAATATAAGATGTATTTTTGAAAAAGTTTAAAAAAAATATAAATAATTTAAAATTAATAAATAGAAAACATCAAGAAAAGCATAATGAAATAATTGGGAAAATTAGAATGATAGACATAAACGACTATTTAATAGAAAAATCTTGTATATGTTAACTCCCACAGATAATTACACTTAGCTCTCCACTTCATCAAACTCTTCACTGGGGAAAAAAAAACTTTTAAATTTTATCCTGTGGCAACCATTGAGGACAATAATTTTCAAATCTAGGTATGAAGGATACGGTGTTAGACTTAGGACTGCTATCTAGTGTCCTTTCCTTTGAGTGTTGTCAAATGTAATATATAACCAATATTCCCTATGTTTTACACTCCAAACAATATGTTGCGTTTTTTTCACTTTTTCTTTGTCTATAAAATGAATTTGTAGCACCAACATGGCATTGTTTCACTAGTGATGTAGACAGACTATTAAGTACCCACCAAGGTTCCATTGTATCGTGGTATTACCCACCTAAATGGCATGAGGCCATAAAGGATGAGGGTGGATACAAGTCCTTTATGATTTTGGCAGAATAGTTACCCCTCAGAGTTCGCACCTAAGTTGAAGAAAGTTTGCTCTAGATAGTGTGAACCCTTGGGGCAAGTTTGTCAAAGCACTTCCAACAAAACGAAAAACCAACAAAAAACTTAAGGGTTTCCAACACTTCAAGAAATGGGAAGAAAATATTTTTTTCTCTTTCATTCTTCATAGATATCGCCTTATTTTTAAATAAAAGGACATTACTTGGGGTTATACACCAAATTATTAGACTAAGAGTTTCTAAAACTTCTGCCAACTTAAGAACTCACTAAAAGCATCACATGTATACCAAAAAAGATATGTAGCGTACTTCCTTAAATCCTTCCAAGAAAAAAACTTAACCAAGCAAAAAAACAAATATGATTTGAACAGTAGGCAGCCAAGGAATGCTGAGGCCATACATTTAAATTCAACAAATCTTGAGTTCTTAATAAATGATGCATATGAACCTAATCCCTACCGTTGTTTACAACAGAATGCCTTATCTCCAGAGAAAAGCATCCACATTTTATCACTACAAGTTCAATATCAATACTCTCCAGAATTGCATGCATATAGATTCAGTAAAATTGGGAATCAACATACCGATCAATGCGTAGCTTGTCATATTTTCCATCAATGTACTCTTTAACTCTTTTCTCACTCATCTTAATTGGTCTTACAAATATGTAAGTTAAAATCAATTTCAATGTCAAGGTATAACCTAATTTATCTATAAAATAGGACTAAATGTAAATTTCTAAATGACTGATTGTAATCTAATAATTCCTATTGGACTGAAAACAACAATTTACCTGAAAAAACTAGACACAATCAAGAATGAAAGTTAAATAAGTTATGGATTCATGAGTGAGTTCTGAACTGTTAATTGACAAAAGTACATGAGAGACTATCTGAGTAAGAGATGATCCAAGGACTGTAAGGTGCTGCAAGAATTCTTTACAAGCTTAAGATACTCAAGGAAACTGAAGTAAGCAAACTGTTTTATGCAATCTTGAGTTAATGCAATGGATGAATCGACATACTGCGATTCTACAAGTGTTGGAAAATTTACTTGAAGGAATGGTTATAATTCTATAGAGAGAAGAGAAACATGCAAAGGAGGGAAAGAACTAAATAGAAAAGTAGCTTTGAACTAGAACCCAACTGTGAGAGAAGATCTGATGCTGATCCTATAGAGATGGACGAAGTGCAGAGAGATAACAATAGTGAAAATGATGAAATACTTGGTATCCTAAGAGAGGGTTTTCCCGGTACAAATACCTTGTGAGTTGTCAAGGATACTCCTACTAGCAATGCACCTTCAGTCGATGCCAATAAGGCGTACACAATGTCCCCAACGAAAGAATCCCACCAAAAGGGGAATGGCAACTAAAAAATGTGTTTGATCCAAGGAAGAGACTAACTCCTGCAGGCTGGCCTGTGTATCGATACCTTAGACATGAAATATGATGATAACATAGAAACATTAAAGAAAAATTTTGTAGAACTGAGAGAACCAAACTCAAATAGGCTACACAGAGTTCACTTCATCTTCTGTATCTTTCACAAAGAACTTAGAAAACCATTGTATAAGGCTGTGAAACATATATGCAAGAGAGAGGTCTGCTGGATAATGCAATGTTGTGTAATGGAGCACTTGTTGTGCAACACAATGTTGAGTACTGGAGAGGGAGGTCATCGAGGTAATACACAGAGGGATAAGGTAGGAGGTCATGGAAAGGTGGAGGCACCAGATAGCAGAGAGGTGAAGCACCAGGTTATATTCTTGCTTCATTGCATAAATCAGAATCTGAGATGTGAAGTAAAAGACAACCTTCTATTAAGAAAAAACATTCCTAATACATAACATAAACAGATCTGAAATTTCACTCCTAGAGAGGACAACAATGTCACTATTAGACTTCTTTACACTGGAAAATAACTCTAAAAAACAACACCATTTCCAGCTAAGAAGAGATTGGCAATCTCCAATATGTCGTATGAACTCCAATATGTTCTTTGAGATTGGCAATATCTCCATCTTTGGCTAGGATTTATGCCTGTATTTTTGGCAATATTGTGTTGGAAATCTCAACGAATGCAATTTGGGATGCACAAATGGCAAGTGGATGCCCAGCATTGGTATCCTTTTGTGCAACAAACATTTATAAGATGATTTTCTATATATCTGTAGAGGCCAAGAAGTGTTTATCCTTGCTCTGTCTATGATGATCAAATTAAGGAGTTGCCTATTTTCTGTCATTTCCACTGTATTGTAGGATTTGCTTTTGTCTACATGGAAAATGGGAACGATGCTGAAGATATAATATGAGGTCTCGACAACACATAATGGTCAAGGGCAATGTTCTAGTTTCATCTTTTATTCTTTTTAATATTTACATATTGTTTTATCATGTAGTATATTCTTGAAATTGTCTACAGAGGTGACTCATCAGTAATTTTTTTGGAGAATCATTGTTTTTATGAATACACAACATGTTATCAAACTATATAATACCTATACTAGATTAACTAAGTGGTTGCACTTCCTTGTATATCATGAAACTTGTCTATCCTTAAAAGCAGTTGCCTGCCTGAATACTACATTATAGCATAAGTTGAATAATTAGCACATCAGTTTAGATTCAACAAAAAAATCAAAATCACTTCTAGGCCACAGGATGCAGCTACCAGGGCTAACAGACCTAACATACATAAACAATGCATAATGAGATCAGTTGGCATCATCATTCACCCAAATCTTTGCACTCATAGGTTGTTCCATCATTCTCTGTTATTTTCATCTATTTCTTCATAAGATCCCTAAAATTGATTGGTAAGAAAATACTAGAACTATCAATGATGTAGAAATTGTTTAGATTTGTCTACTAGCTTAATTTCATGATCATAGTCTTAGGAGGTTGAGGGAATTACAAGATGTATCATGTATTTGACTTTTCAGCCGTATCTACTCACTAAAGATGACTACCTCCTTGAAAGTTGACCTTTGGACTTGGGGTATCTTGTAACCTTTTTTTTTCTTTTTTTTGAGTCATGCCTCACAATTAAGACAAAGAGCTCTTAATCTAGTTGTTGAAATCTGTGTTTCCGGAATCCCAAGTAATTGGTAATATAAAGAAACACCAAAAATGAAATTTTAGTTTTTCCCCTGTTTTCAATTTTATCCTAATTCTTAGAATTTTAATTTGCCAAACCCTTTCCTAATTATTTGTAACCATCTTAGAATCAACCCAGAGACTGGAACCAATAATTAGTCCTAAAATTATAAAACTAGAAGGCGTAGGGATTCATATTATAAAACTTGGTAAGCCACAAAATCCTCTGGAAGCAGTTTGAGAGAAATACTAAATACTACATAACAGTTAGTGGAGCATTAATTCTTCACTGTGATGGAGTAGATAGGAACTTACTATTGATTTCACATGAGCCAGATCCCTGAGGAGCTGCTATCAGGAAGAGTGGATGAGATTCGATCCTTGGTGGTTCCTCCAGAGGAATTTGAAGGTTGAATATTAACTTGTGGTCGAATGATCTGAGGGATTGTACCCAATTGGTTTCTTTGCTGAAACCCATCTCTATCCTTCTCCATATCTGTCTTGGATTTGGTCGGTAATGGATGTTTTCACTGCTTTTTTAATGGATATTTTCGATGCTATGCTATTTTCTGCCCCTGATCGAGCCTTCCCTTCCAATTAGTCAAAGATTCAGCTCTGTCGTTTACCAAGCGATATGTACCTGCAGGATAGCTAGCTTACTAGGAGGTCAGTGACAAGGTCTCCATGATGAGGGGGCAGGGAAGTCCCAACAGAAGGAGTCACAGTCCCAACAGCTTCTCCAGTTGTAGATCCAGGATTTTAATCCTATCCAGCCATTCTGTGGGATAACATGAATGTAGGAATTTGCCCGGTTCTGGCCCTAACCAAGCATCCCGGTATTTCTTTGAACTTTATTATAATAGTTAGAATGAACACATACAATGAAGCTTTAGCTAATTCCTCCAATTTCTTCTCCCAATTTTTTTTCCCTCCAAGTATAAATTTAAGTTTGAGTTTTTAAAATTGATTAATATATTTATATTATATATTAATATAATATATTTATATAATAAAAATATATTAGTATTATATATTATATAGAAGAGTGCAACCCAAAACAAATAAATGCAATTAAATAACGCGGGACTATATTGGCTTAGGACTATGAAGTGGTGGATATTTTTAAAATTGATTAATATATTTATATAATAAAAATATATTAGTATTATATATTATATAGAAGAGTGCAACCCAAAACATATAAAGGAAATTAAATAACGCATGACTATATTGGTTTAGGACTATGAAGTGGTGGATATGGTATGTCAAATGTGAAAATATTTTGATTTTTATTTCATTGAAAAAAAAAAACATGCCAAGAGAGAAGCATCCAAGGAGGAAAGTTTCGCCTCTCCCCGAATCCAAGGAAAATCAAAGTTGGATACTCACTCTTCACTTACCCCCACCAATCATATTACATCTATATAGGCCACCTTGAGATGAGAGGGGGTTCTATGTTCGACACTTTTGGTTCTTGTTCTATGTATTTGCATGTAGGTGTATGCTTTTTCCATTTATCCTACATTATTATTGAGCTAGTGGATATTTCATAAGTTAGTTACCTACATTTATGTCAAGATTACAATGGCAAGTAGATGCAAAATTATTTACTACTATAGTGTTTCTAATTTGGTATTCTGCAAGTTGATAACGAATGATGCATGAAGTACAATGGGGATCTAAAGAGTAAGCATTAATAAGGCAATGTTGTGCAATTTGTAGGATTGGATGCAATAACTTAAGAACATGGAAGACAACTTGGAGAATCTCCAAGGTGCTAAAATATAGATGTGAAATTTGAAATTTCCCATTATTATATGCCATGGAATTGGAACTGTAAAAGGTAGTATCCATAAGGAATGTATGTGGAATTTTCAGCAAGGTTTGAACAAGTCAAAGCATTTCTAGAGATATGTAGATCCACAATGAAAACCCCCACGGAAGACACACAAATATTACAAAACATACCATGCCTTGCACGTAGACATATGTAGATCGACAATGAAAACCCCCACGGAAGACACACAAATATTACAAAACATACCATGCCATATAGGATATAAGGATGTTTTTAAAAAATTATAAACTATGTGAATGTAACAATCCTTAGCCACATATGCATAGCTAGTTGTTTTTATAAACACTTCTCTAAAAACATGAAAGGTAGGAATTTCAATCATTTTGGCTTCTCGGTACACCAAATTAAATAGGATGCTTGAATAACATAAAGGACTTTAGCAGTCTATTTGTTTCCCTATTCATTCCATATTATGTTAAGTAAATACATGCTACATGAAATCAACACTACATATCTTTTATCTATGTGAATGCAAATTTTGTTAACAAGAGGAAAGTGTAGGTTATTATCTTATGTCATAACTCATACGGATTTCCAAATGAAAATACCAAAGATTGATAATTGGATTATTCGTTGACACATATTCCAATCTTGCAATGTTTTAGTCAAGAAAATGTCCCTATTATCTTATGGAATAAATCATACGGATTCCCAATGAAAATACCGAAGAATGATAATTGGATTATTCGTTGATAATATGCAAATTATACATCACATTTGGTCAACGATGAAAGGCAAGGGTTCACATGGATCACAGAACAAGCTGAGAGAATTACTTAAGGATCGTGTGGTAATCTCACATGTTGCCACACCACCATGATAATGTTAGCTCCAAGTTGTAAAACGTGACTACTCCAAGTTCTAAAACGTAGACTTTTCACATTAGGGCATAATGCCTTCAAGGAGGTCCTTGTATCACAAAATATAAGAAACCATTTTTTCTTGGGAGCCTAAGTATAAAAGTACTTTGAAACATTATTAACTATGGGTGTTGGATTGGTATGAGGAATTATGAAATGCCATGACTAGGCCTAGAAATTCACATCCCATCCACCCATCAAATGGAAATTTCAAAATTGTGTATAATTATCAGTGCTCAATAAAAGGAAATGCTGTAAGGGGCATTGAATCAATATAGATGAGCAGTTGACTAATATTAACCAAATTTTCTTATTTATCATAATTATTGATTTGTTGTGTACTTGATAAATAGGATAAAAAGGAGCACCTATATGCTTTTTGCTCTGCTTTTTAGCACTGAGGGCTATATTTTTTATCAGCAATGAATAAAAAAAATAGGCTAAGAAGGTATTTTGTTGGCTTGCATCATTAATGTTCCGTACTACAAACTTATGTATTTAAAAGAAGATTGGTTAATGCATTCATATTCTTCATGTGGATATTGACATAGTTTATTGAGAAGGTTCTTATATTTCTGAATACTTTCAAGCCCACACTCATATAAGTGAATTCATTAAGGCCACGCCGGTTTGGGTAAATCCCCCTCATAAATATAAAAGTGGCAAGTCAATTGCTAGAATTCTTGGACAATGTCAATTACAAGACATGGGTTGAGCATACTAGAATTTTAGATCATTTTCTTGTGGTCATGACGTTAGAAACCTGCATATCTAGTGTCCTAAACTTCAAAATGAGCAGTACCACATCCCACTTCCAGGAAAAATATCCCCTATGGAGGGCCAATATGCTGGTTTAGGACCACACACATGGACCATGACCCCCATAGTAAGATCTCTAAATCCATCTGCATTGTTAAAATTTAGTAAAATATTGTACAAATTCATTATCAAAATTGTAATTTTCCATTAATGTCAGTGTGACACAACTAAATATTACTAACATAAATGACTAATTCACATTAATCGTTGTTAGCTATTCATAGTTATATTCCCATGACTAAATTAGTCATTTATGTTAGTCATTTTTATTTTAGTCACTTGTTATCTAGTCATATATTTTATCTCGTGACTAAATTAGTCGTTTATCTTAGTTTTTTTTAGTTGGCTTATTTAAAATTGCTCAATTTTAGTCGTTTATCCCTTGAAAAACCAGTGGTGACTAACGTTTTTAGTCACCTAGTCACTTATCTCTCATTTTGTACTAGTGCAAGTCACGCCCCTTCCTAGCCATCATCCAAATGTGCGACCCATTCTCTGGACCATCCATCCTGACCTAGTTCTGATTATCAACCTCCAGAGCATACTTCTTACCCTAAAAACTATCCCATTGCTCATTAGTACGATTTAGCCATCTCCACCAGATCTTAGCTCCGCAAACGATACTCAGCTTCTCCGGATCCTGGAGCCCAAGACCCCCTTCCTGGTTATATTTACACAAAGTCTCCCAATCCACTGGAGGCCACTTTCTGTGTTCCGTAGTTCCTCCCCAAAGGAAAGAGCGTTGGATATCTTTTATATTCTTCAAAACCGATTTGGGAGCAGATAACACAAAGAAAAGATATAGAGGCATCGCTTGTAGCACAGTTTTAACCATGACCACTCTGCCCGGAAATTTTAAATCACAGAGCATCCAATTAGAGAGATTCTCACACATTTTATATAGGAGTTCCTCCCAAGAAACCTTCTTTAGAACAGTATATGACAGGGGGGCACCCAAATATTTGGTTGGAAGGGATCTCTTCTTGAACCCTAGAATCCTCAAAATGTTCCTTTGACTAGCAGGAGGAGTATTAAAGAAAAAAATCAAAGACTTATCCATATTAAGAGTAAGCCCCGAGGCTCCTAAGAAGAGGTTCAAATCATGCTTAATTTGACGAGCTTCCTGAATGGGGGAGTGTCCCATAAGAAGAGTGTCATCAACAAAATGTTGATGTGTTATAACCTTCTAATAAGGTGGGAGTTTGAGACCTTTGATCTTCCCCTGTTCAACAAGATGCGTAATAAGCCTGCCAAGACCTTCATTCATGATCACAAAAAGGAATGGTAAGAAAGGATCACCTTGTAAAATGCCTCTCGTAGGATTGAAGATAGCAGAAGGATGCCCATTAATCAGGATTGAAAAGAACACAGTGGAGGTCAGATTAGCGATCCACTTGATCCAAACCTCACTGAAACCAAAGGAGATCATGATCTCTTTCATGTAGGTCCAATTTAATTTGTCATAGGCTTTGGATAAGTCTAACTTTAGTAGCATCCTAGATTTCTTGGTGTTCTTAAGGGAGTGCATGACTTCCTGTGCTAAGATAATACCATCGAGGATTTGTCTTCCTTCCACAAAACCTGTTTGCTCCATTGAGATTAAAGAAGGTAGAAGGGGTTTAAGACAATTGGCCAGGACCTTCGTTATGAGTTTATAAATGATATTACACAAAGATATAGGTCTAAACAAATCAGATCTATCAGCCATAAGAGTTTTAGGAATAAAGGTAAGAAAGGTGGAGTTTAAAGCAGGGAGTACCCCTTTCATACTGCGAGATTCTTCCACCACCTGCCAGACTTCAATTTTAATCAAATCCCATAAATGATGAAATAAATTGGCCGTAAATACATCATGCCCTAGGGATTTTCCATCCTCCATTTGATTTATGGCGCTTTCCACCTTTTGGAATTCAATGGGGCGCGTGAGCATTTCATTCTGCTCATTAGTTATAAGCCTAGAAATAACAGCCTTGATCTCCCTACAAGATTCAGACCGTTCCACCAAAGGTTCCTTAGTGACATCCTTAAAATGAGATATAAGTTCCTGCTCGATGTCCTCATGAGAATCAACTAAAATACCCTCATTGGTACAGAGATTGCAGATTTGATTTTGATGCTTGTGTTGGATGGTGGCTCTATGGAAGAACTTAGTGTTCTTATCACATCCTTCAGCCATTGATTCCAATATTTTTGATTTCATATAAGTTCTTCTTGAGTCAATCGTTGATGTAACGGTTCAGAAATATGTTTCTCCTCCATAGCTAGTTCAACTGTCAAGACCATTCGAATGATGCTTTCCTGGACCTACTCCATCTTTATTTCAATCTTAGCTTTTTCACCTAAAATATCCCCAAAGACATCTTTATTCCATCTTTTCATTTTTTGTTTCAACAGTTTCAACTTTTGTTGAAAAAAGTACATCCTGGTGCCATGATGGGGGATAATTTCCTTCCACCATTCCTCCACATAGGTTTGGAATTATTTATGGGTTAGCCAAAAACTCTCAAACCTAAATGGCCTATTCATTCTCATCCCAATATTACTCCAGATAAGGGAAACCGACCAATGGTCAGAGCCAGAAGAGGTCATCGGGCGGGATGAAAGAGTCCCCCCTAAAAGCATTATGATTTCGGAAATGAGAAATCTATCCAGTCGTGCAGCCACCAAATGTTATCCTCCTCGCTTATTATTCCAAGTGAAACCATTAATCCCCATATCAACATCAATCATATATCTATTCTCAATGAACTCATAAAACAAGGTATTCTCTGGAGTGAGGATCCGTCTACCCCCTTTTTTCTCATTGATTGACCTAATCAAGTTAAAACCTCCTCCCACAATCTAGCGAGTCTCTTCAAACAATCTCCTAATCATAGTCAAACTGGTAATGAAATTTTGCTTCTCCGGATAACTGCTAGGACCATAAACATTGGTAATAATACCTCTCGCATTAGAGCCTATCAGGGGAAATGCAGCAGAGAGACTAGATTTAGTGGAGAGAAAGTCAGTAAGTGACACAAGTCGAGGGTCCCATAGAATTTCCAATCCTCTAGAGTTCCCATCAGCATCCAACGCCATGCACTTACATTGTTTCCATATGCTACAAGCATGGAGCTCCATAGAAGCTCCTGGACACTTAGTTTCTTGTAACATAACAATAGCATGTCTTTCCTTCAGAATCTTACTTTTCAGAGTTCTTCTTTTATTGGGACCATTAGTCCCTCTAATATTCCATGAAACGATTTTCATCAAGCACTATATCTCACCGAGAGAAGAGATTCCTGGATCGTGGGGTACTGACCTGAGTCCACCAATCTAGCCTCGATTTCCCCTATTCACCCCCTGTTGGATCTCCTACCTCTCTTAGAGCTTCCTTCTTTGGATTTTTCTTTTACTCTCCTTCAGTTTTAGGGGACCAATTCCCAGACTTGGGGTAGGTTTTGTCTTAAGAATACCGTCCTTTAAAAGCTTGAGTTGATTATTCGTAATGGAGTGAACCTCAATGTTTTTATATGCCTCTTCAATGCTGTCAAGATCCAGGTCTCCTAGTTCTATCTCCTCCATATTCTCAATAGTCCTAGGGAGTTTCCTTACAGATTTACCTTTCTCAGTGATTTCCGGCATTACTGTTTGACACTTAGCCTCAGGATGCAGAGATTCCTGTGCTTCCATCAGAATATGAGGCTTTGTCAAATATTGATCCAGTGTAGCAAAAATATTAGTACTAGGTTCTTTATTTCTTGACTCAGATCCATGATGCCTCCTTCCCGCTTTTCGTCGATTAGGCATATTGGTAAAACCCTCCAAATCAACCTGTTCCTGAGATTTGCTACCTGGGATTTCCACAGGGAGATTTAAATGACAGTCCCGAGCCAGATGTCCATGGGTATGGCATTGTCTACAGCAGAAAGGAACATGTTCATAGTCCAGGGTTTGAAACCACTCATATTCTTCCCATGTTAAGGTGATCCCTTCAGGTAGAGTCTTGGAAATATTCATGTAAACATAGATACGGGCATACGAAACATACCTTCCTTGCTTAGTTTGATTAGAGATTTTAACAAAATGCCCTAGGGCACCTCCAATATCGTTTAATATGTAAGGGTCCCTGTATTTAGTTGGTAAAGAATATAGTCTAATCCAAACAAGAGCTATGGATAGATCTTCATTGTTTGGGTTGAAATGATCCTTCCACATGTGTAAAAATAGTGTAGCCGAGTAGAGAAAATATGGTCCTCCCTCAAAAACCTTATCCTTATCTTCCACATTTAAGAAAACCAAAGTAAAGAAACCCTTAGAGCCCAAAAGGAGATCAAAGTGTCCTTTCGATTTCCAGGTTGAATGAATCCACCAGGTTAGCGCTTTCTCCGAGGATGAGATGCCCACAAATTTCCCAATTAACGCATGATCCATCATGTTTTGAATTCTCTCCTTAACCCATGTTGGATTCACCAAAATGTCAAGAGTACTCAGTGACTTAGGAATACATGATCCCTACCCCACATATCCAGGATCTGATGCCGAAAACTCCATTTGCGAACTACCACCCTCTCCTCCGATTCCTTTTTCTTTGACTTGTACCTTATGGCTCTTTTGCATCTTTCCCAACTCCTGTCGTGGAGGAGGTGAGCCACCCCTCCCCTGCGAATGCACCATCCTGTCCACCACTTACCCTGAGCCCCAGCACCATGCCCGAGAATCAGAATTCAATCCCACGAACGTTGCAAGAAAGCACTTCTTGGAGCCTCATCCCTCCTCAATGTAATCCACCCTAACAAATGTACAAGTTCAATTTAATCGGGACAATTTCCCAATATTGAGATGATTATGGGACACTTGTTGAATGAGGAAAAATGACACTTATAAATTAAAAGTGTATTTAATTTTAGAGGCATTATTAACACGAGGTCACTCTAGAGAAACAAAGATAATGGATTTCATGCACTCTTGTTTATCTTCTCACGCCTACAATGAAGCGTGGCTTATAGACATTGGAGAACCATTTCATATGATTCCACATAAGAACTTGTTTAATTCCTATGAAGAGTTAGATGGCAAGACATACTTCTTAGGAGATGATAAAAACTATAATGTAATCAATAGTGGATCCATTCCAATATGATATATTTATGGAATAATCAAGTATTTACATGGTGTGAAACATGTATTAAATTTAAGAGTTGCAATGGTATTATCTTCGGGGGTTCACTTTGTGAACATATGCCATAGCAAGTGTGTTCATAGGATATTGAAGAAATCCCCTAATTTCACTACATATTAAGGATTTCCTCCAAAAACTGTTTTGTTGAACCCCCTCCCAATACACCATTAGAATAAAAAAAAAGCTTCAGTAGATATTCTAAGTATCCACTTTTTCCATGACATTTTTAATACCCCTTTTTATTTTTATTGTCATTATAGTGGCATGCCATAGCTCTTAGAACCCCAAGAAACCTTGCAAGATCAAATACGAAATCTTAGTGAGAGAAAAGGGTTGGTACAACCAACTGAGGGTCTCTTTTAACGTGTTACATGCAATAGAAAACTGAGAAAACAAGCATCTCTCAACTTATATGGACATTTTGAGATATTTACACAATGAATCTTACTTTGAGTAAAAAACATGAAATGTAGGAAATTGAATCATGTTTCCAAATATATAAATTTTATCTTATTGAAAATGTTCATAACTATCTCAAGTTTGATATTTTATAATAGGTACTTTTTAGTTTTCTGGTAAATGATAATGTATATGTGTTTGCGGGTGCAACCTTTGAGTGCCTAAATGATGGATTCAACCTACAAAAACTTGTAGACATATAGAGAACAAATAGTACTAGTGTAACACTATTTTTCCAAAAGAAATTTAATAACTTTATTTTTTTTTAATTATCTGAGTGATCAAACCACGAAAACAATACGCCAAGTGTGGGTGCAACTTTTGTAGGTCCAAATGAAATGATCATGACTCAATTTTTTATAGCATGTATAGGTCGGTGTCTAGTAGTGCAACATACAATTTTTTAAAAAATGATTGAGAATCAAAAAAGTTATGGAAAAAAACACTTACAATGTGTTTTTTGAGTCAAGGAGTAATGCCACAAGAAAAATATATATTTTTTAAATTACATATTTGGAATCTGCAAAAAAATGCTATCTGGGTCTAAAATTTCATAAAAAATGATTGTGTGTAGCATACTATAACAAGGGGTAAAACAGAATCATATTGAGAAAAATGATTAGATGCCTAATTAGCTATGGTTGGCCATATTCCATGCCACAAGTTTGGTTAACCCAAAGCTAAGTCCGAAGCAGACACATAGGAAGAGTGATGACACCCGGAAATGTGACAAGACTCGATCTTAGTGTTAAGAAGCATGAGTGTGTTTCTTTTAAATTCAAATTTTCCTTTCCCGCCTTTCTAGGTTCCATGGAAACCAAAACGTGCATGCATTTTAGCTCTACAAAATACGTACGTGTTTTGTAGTGTTAAAATGCATGCGCATTTTGTTAAAAAAAAATTTACCTTAGGGGAAAGGGGGAGGAGGGGGGTTGTGGGAGAGAAATAGATAGAGATTGAGATTGGGGGGCAGGGATTTAGGGAGTATTAGGGTACTTAGAGGGAAGAAGGTGTATGGGGTTACGGTAGAGAGAGAGAGAGATGGGGGGTGGGAAGTGGTAGGTGGAGGGCGATTAGGAGAGACAAAGAGTGAGAGGGGTAGGGTTAGGGGGAGTAGTACTAGAGATAGAGAGAAAGAGGGGTAGGGTTAGGAAAGTATGAGAGAGAAAGAGAGGGGCAGAGGGTGTAGTTCTAGGTAAGTAGAGTAGGAGGGGGGTTAGGGAGAGAGAGGGAAAGTTACGGGTAATGAGAGTGAGAGAGAAAGAGAGGCAAGGGTATCGGGGGGTTAAAGGTATGGGGAGGAGTAGGGGGGTGAGAGAGGGTGTTAGTAAGGGTTATGGAGAGAGAGAGAGAGAGAGAGAGAGAGAGGGTGTAGGTTAGGAGTAAGATGGGAGAGAGAGAGAGAGAGAGAGAGATAAAAGAGAGGAGGAGAGGGTATTAGAGGTAAGAGGAGTAGGGGAGAGAGGGAGTGAGAGATGGGGTTAGTAAGGGTGTGCATGTGTGTGAAGAGGGAAGAGAGGGTTAGTTGTAGGGGGAGGAGTAGGTGTGTGTGTGTGTGTGTGAGAGAGAGAGAGAGAGAGAGGGATTGTTAGTGGGTTGGGGGAGAGAGAGGGGGTGAGGTTAGGGGTAGGTAGAGAAGTAGGAGAGAGAGAGAGAGAGAGAGAGGAGGAGGAGGAGGATGGGTCTAGGTAGTGAGAGGAGTAGGGGTGAGAGAGGGAGAAAGCAGGGAGGTGTTATGGGATTGGGGGAGATCTAGAGAGGGTTAGGAGTTATGGGTAGGTGGAGGAGTATGGGAGAGAGAGATTAAATGAGGAGGAGAGAGGTGAGAACTGGATTGGTGATGATAAAAAATGAGAACGTTAAAAATATTTGGATGGATAGGTATATAGAATGAACATCTTTCATGAAGAAAGAAAATATGACTTGGTGATGATTTAACATGAAAATGATTTGGATGGCTAGGTATATAGAATGACACTAAAGATTAGTAAGGGTTAGGGGAGAGAGAGAGTGAGAGAGAGAGAGAGAGAGAGTGGGGGGGGGGTTAGGAGTTTGGGGAGGAGTAGGGCGATCAGAGAGAAAGGGGGGTATAGGTGAAGAGTGTGGGTGTTTGGGTTAGAGAGAGAGAGATAGAGGGTTAGGGGTTTAGGGAGGAGATGTAGGGTGATTAGAGAGAAAGGTGGGTATAGGTGAGGATTGTGGGTGTTGGAGAGAGAGAGAGATTAGGGGGTGGTAAGGGGTTATAGGTAGAGGCAAAGAGGGTTGTTATGATATTTGGGTTAAGTGGAGTAGGGTATAAAGAGAGTGAGAGAAGGAGTTAGTAAGGGAGAGAGAGAGAGAGAGAGAGAGAGAGAGAGGAGGGGGGTTAGTGATAAGTGGAGGAATAGGGGTGCATGTGTGTGTGAGAGAGAGAGAGAACAAATGGGGAGGTAGTGTGTTAGGGGTTTGGGGGAGAGAGAGAGGGGTGGGGGTTAGGTGTAGGTGTAGGATTTGGGGGGGGGGAGACAGTGAGAGAGGGGGTTGGTAAGAGTTAGGAGAGAAAGAGAGGTGGGGGTAGGGGTTTGGGGAGGAATAGGGAGATTAGAGAGAAAGAGGGGTACAAGTGAGGACTGTGGGTTTTTGGGTTAGAGAGAGCAAGAGAGAGAGAGATAGAGAGGGGGGGTGGTAAGGGGTTGGACGTAGAGAGAGAGGGGGGTAGATAAGGGGTTAGAGGTAGAGACATAGGGTGTTAGGAGATTGGGGGTAAGTGGAGCAAGGGATAAAGAGAGTGAGAGAATGGGTTAGTAAGGGTTAGGGAGAAGAGGAAAGGGGTGTGTACTGTGTGTGTGTGTGTGTGTGTGTGTGAGAGAGAGAGAGAGAGAGAGAGAGAGAGAGAGAGAGAGGTGTTATGGGCCCGAGGGGAGAGACATGGGTAGGTGGAGGGTGTGGGTGATTAGGGGGTGTTAGGGTGTTGGGGAGGGGGTGATAGGGGGTTGGGGGATTGTGTTACATGGTTGGGAGGGTGTTAGGGAGTTGGATAGGGGGTGCGGGGTGATTAGGAATATAGGGTGCTAAGCAGTTGGAGAGGGGGTGATATGGGGTTAGGGAGTTGGTTGTTACAATGTATTTTGCCACCTTGTGAGAATTTATACTCTTTGGCCTCTGTTATTCATTTGATTGACTCATAACAACTTTTTGCGCTCTAGGAACCTCTTTTTCCCTCTTTTTGTCCCTGTATGTGAGTTGCTTGACTCCAATTCCCGCATGCGCAGGCTATCCCACTATAGCCCGCGTACATCAAGTTAAATGGTAAATGATAGTAAAAACTCTATTTTCTTACTCCAAAAAGCGGCCATTGTGACCTTTGGCCCTCCATGTATCCCAAAACAACTCGATTCGACCTTTCACTTACCTTTGGAGGTTTATATATTGAGCTCTTATGGTACATGGAAGGAGGAGGAAAAGAGAGAGCATTGAAACTCTATTGGATTTTTGCCATAGCTTGAGTCTACATCCATTGATCCTAGTTGTTGTGAACCCTTTAAGTTTACCTACCAAACTCTTCCATATCTTGTGAAGGACCCTATCGTTTACTCATGATTTTTCCATTGCATGGGGGGTTGAATTGGTGGAGACACAATTGGAGGGACCTAGTTCTTGGTTCAGATGAGTTTCCGACAAGAGGTTGTATCATGTACTTCTTGTTTACATTAATAGAAATACTCATTTTCTCGTCCCATTGATATTGTGAATGGTTGTTTATTAACAATGGGTAACATTAGCTTATTATATCATGGACCATGCTATTGTTTATGCTAACATATTTCATATATTATATGCAATTGCTTGTGTTTATTGTTGAGACTAAGCTGTAGGTTCAAGTGTAGAGATTTGAAAGCTCAACGGGGATCTACATAAAAAGTCTAGTTGAAGGTTGGTCATTTATTCCACATCTTAGAATTTACATTTATATAGCATTGCATTGGGAATTGAGTTGAGTTTTGGTAGTCATCTGTCTGTTGTGGTCTACCCCAAGCCATTGGAAGTTTTTCTCCGTAATAGAAATGGCGACTCCACTGGGGAGGAACCTCCATTTTGGGGATTTTGGGCATTTTCCCTTATTTTGAGTCTTTGTTCTGTCGATTTTTTGTGTTGTTGATTGGTTGTTAGGATATGCATAGAAAATATTTATTTTTCTTGGTTGTTTGATTCATTTTTGGTCCAGCTACCTTTCCCTGTATGCAAGTCATCTTTTCTTAGCCCAAGTGGATGTGCTACTGTTAGTACAGTAGCATACATTACACGCTATTGTTCTATGAACAGTTGCGTACAACTCCGAGATTGTCTTGTTTATGATCTTTGGTTGTTGTTGTGTGAATTTTGGGTGTTCTTGAGTCTTAGTAGGCCTGTATTCTGACTGATCCATGCCTCTTTACTGATTAGAAATTCTTCTTTCTTTACTTTTTGAGATTTTGGTTTTTAACCATTTTTTGTTTTTTATAGCTCATTAGCTTGGTTGAGTCTTTCTTTTTGGGAGTTCCTGCTTTGTCTGCTTTGCATGCTCTACATATTTTCTGAAGAGTCTAGATTTTGCTTGCATTTCTCATTCATATATATTGAAAAATACAAAAAAAAAATGTTTTGCATTTTCATTTCATTTATTATGAAAATACAAAAAAATGGTTTATGTTATTGCATTTTGCATTAGAGTGCTTGTGCTTTCATTAGGGCTTTCTTGTGCATGAAATTATTGAGAGATTGCATTTTTATTTCAAAATGAAATGTTGGTTAGACTATCATTTTGTGGCATATTTTTCCCATTGATAGAAGAGTCTAGTATTTATTAGATGTGCATTTATTGAGTCTATTCACACCATTAGTTTCACGACCATAATATCCTTTGAGTAATCATAGCCATTAAAATTAATGCTTAATCTAAAATTGATTAGAAATGATTTTCTCTTTTATAGGGTGCACCAACTAGTATAGGTTTAGAGTTTTGGAATATATCATTGTGAGTTAACAATCCAAGACTATTAAACAAACATTATGTGTCTGAACAAGGAGTGGTGAAACCCATAGTATACATCAGTGTTCTTAGGAAACTCTACTCAAACCATAGTTAAGCACGAGGTCACGAGAGGTTGGTTGCGGAGATAGCCCTCCAATACTGGTTGAACGTGGGAGATATTTCCAGTATTTGTTCATATTTGGGAATCTTGGGGGATTTGAACCTCTTGAGTTTCAGGCTTAGATACCCCACCCATACGATGGATCCCACCTGTGACTGTCCGCTTGAGCATTGGTTATACGTGCTGGCCATAGTTGCTTTACCTAAGTATCACGTAGGGTACTTGCAATAGTTATTCTTTGAGTTTCCTGAGTCAGATATGGGTCGAACAACATAGTTGTGCTTGCACAGGGATTTGACCCTGTTCACATAGTGAAGTCTATGGGCCCTTATAACTGATTCTGTTACCTCCTGTTATATTTTGGGAGTCTCAAGCCTCTCTTAGGCGAGACATATCTCCTGTAGTGTCGGGAGGTCCGTTGAGCCAGTCCTGTTTGTGTGCATTTGGTTGTAGTTTCTTTTAGGTGTATGCTCTGTGACGATCTAGTAGGCTATTAGGAGACGTTTATTTGCTAACTTTTTGAAGTCATCATGGATCGAGATCTGCCTCTCCATCGATCTCATCGGTTGGCTTGTTTACCAGCTAGCAATCCATCACAGTCTCTTCCTAAGAGACGTCGGAGGACTACCGCTGGTCCTTTATTTACATCTCACGAGCTTCAGAGAACTCCCATTATGAGTTCCACATCTAGAATGACGGGAGTCCCTTCAACTTCGCCCACTAGTCCAAAGCGAACTTCCCCTCTTCACATATTCTCTCCGAGGACTGATTGGGAGGGAGGTTCATCACACACCACTCATCCTGGGTTTGGGACATCCCAACCCACGAGTATGAACCCATTTGATGAAACATGGTCATCAGGTTATTTGTATGGTTCACCTTTGGGTATTCCAGGTTTCAGTTCTACATCCGTCTCTACGACCTCAACCCCCTTTTTCATTGGGAATGCCCAGTTTTATGCTGACTGTTATTTCCACCATGTCTATTAGTCATGCTAGCTCTAGTATCGGAGTCAGGGGCACCGTTCCTCCTTACACCACTTATAAGTTTTGGAGTGGTCACATCCCTCCATCTATTCCGAGTGTTGGTGGAGGACTACCTCCTTTGTCGACCCCTAGTGTTAGCATGAACCCATTTTCGAGTGGAGGTTTGATGATTGGTATTGGATCTATGACTTACATTCCATCTTTTAACCTGCATGCCTCTATGCATGTGCCCTCGAATGCTTATGTTATCCCGAATCCTTCTCCTATCTCTAGTTTCTTGATTCCATGAAGTGGGAACGTATCATTTCATACGGCCCTCACTTGTCTAGTGGTTACATGGGACCCCATTCTTATGGAGGTCATTCTTATGGCTTTTCAACTAGTCTTAACTATTACCCCAATCCTTCCTATGGAATCCATGCTATGCACATGCCTGTGTATTCTAACATGGGCCAATATGGAGGAGGTTACCATCCTTATAGTCATGGTCATGGTTTCTTCCAGAGTTCATTGGCACCTTAGCTATCGACTTCAATGTATACAATCCCACCATCCGGTTCGCAAAGTCAGTCTCTTTCGGAGGCTTATAATCAAGCTTCACAGCCTCAGCTCCCTTTTCTCGCTAAATTAAACCTACCCGATCTTTCGAAGCTCACAAATGATTTGGTGTGTCACGATCCTACATGGCCTCCAGTCCCCACCAAGCTCCCTTCCGACATTCCAAAGTTTGAAGGGAAGAAGGGTGAGGATCCAGATGATCACGTCACCACTTTCCATTTATGGTGCTCCTCAAATTCCTTGAACCATGACTCTATTCATTTAATGCTATTTCAACGTACCCTCACAGGGGCAACGACGAAATGGTATGTTGAGTTTCCTGGGGGCACATATAGGGGTTTCAACGACTTAGATCTAGTTTTCCTAGATCACTTTTAGTTGCCGATTCATGTACTTCTTGTTTACATTAATAGAAATACTCATTTTCTCATCCCATTGATCTTGTGAATGGTTTTTTATTAATGTTGGGTAACATTTGCTTATTATATCATGGAGCATGCTATTGTTTATGCTAACATCTTTCATATATTATATGCACTTGCTTGTTCTTATTGTTGAGACTAAGTTGCAGGTTCAAGTGTAGAGATTTGAAAGCTCAACGGGGATCTACATCAAACGTCCGGTTGAAGGTTGGTCATTTATTCCACATCTTAGCATTTACATTTATATAGCATTGCATTTGGAATTGAGTTGATTTCTGGTAGTCATATGTTTGTTGTGCTCTACCCCAAGCCATAGTAAGTTTTTCTCCATAACAATGGTGTTAGAGAGTTGGAGAGGGAGTGTTAGGGGGTTAGGGAGGGATGTTAAGGGGTGATGGGGAGTTGGGGAGGGATGTTAGGGGTTGATGGGGAGTTGGAGAGGCAGTGTTAGGGGGTTGGGCAGGGATGTTAGGGAGTGTTAGGGGCCTAATTTAGGGAATAAAATATGCTTTACAAAACATGTTTGTGTTTTTTTCTCCTATCCTTTGTGGCATCCCACTTGGTTTCCTTGAGCTTTCCCATTGATGTGTTTAATAAATGCGTATGCATTGTGGAATTCTACAACAAGAACATGTTTTCAAAAAAATCTTTTGCATCTAAAAGGTTCCCCAACTTTGTGCGAGGACCCAAAATATTTCAAAGTGGGGATTTGACAACCCCTAAGCACAAGTCAAATTCATTCACAATCATTCCAATCAACTTCATATAACATTCAATCACAAATCATACATATTCAAACACTCTCTAACTCCAAACAAAATTGGATTCACATGACCTTGACATAGACCATACTTATTCAAACACTAATCTAACTTTACACACAATCAAAATTACACAAACTTAGATATAGAGTACCTATTAAAGCTTCCCAACACCATCTTCAAACCTATAGATATATAATTATAAACCCCTCTAATATATACATGTTTTTAATATATAAAAATACCCCTTGACCTTTATATACTAAGCAATACATTGCTTCCATATTTTAGAGTACTAAATCTTGCAATATGAACTCACGTTTTATGTTATTGCCTACTTAGTGAACACCGAATAGGTATTAGCTAAGCTTGTTTAGGTTATTACTCTCTATAGGTTATATGTGTCTACTCATTTATAACTAACATCAATACTACAATAACTGAGAAGAGTCAGTCCACCGAGGAAGAATCTAAAGGAGCCCAAGGGCACATTCTTTAGCATTTAAGTGGATGGGCCACTTGAATGGAAACAATCTACAAGGAATGAACTACAAGAGAATGGTTAAAGGTTTATTTTTAATTCTTATTCTATTAGGTTTTGTGAACCATGCATGCTGGGTGTGTTCTCTTTAATCTCTCATAGATATAAAGACATACCAGATGTAGTGCATTCAAACATATGTGGGTGTATGAATTTGGTCTAATTTGATGTTTCTTAACACTTTACCAATTTTATACATGACTTCAACAATAATATATGGGTTATTCTTTTGAATAAGGAAGTGAGGTCTCTAACTCCTTCAATAATTTTATTACTATGGTGGAGAGGTAAACCGATTGATAAGTGAAAACCATAAGAAGTGACAATGGTGTGGAGTATTGATTAAATAAGTTTTGTGCATTGTCACAAAGGCATATGATTGCAGGTATAAAACTACACCATATTTTCTAATCCAAAATATAGTGGTTAAGAAGTTGAATTGAACTATAGTACATAAGTCAAAGTGTATGATAGATGATGCAAAATGAGTTGAGGTTTTTTAGCTGAAGCAATTACAATAACTTGTTGTTACATGGTTAATTTGTCACTACTTTAGCCTCAAGTGACAAAACACCAAAGGAATCTTGGAGTAGTAAAAAGAAATGTATTTATCACTTGAGATTCTTTAGTTGTGATAAATATATGCATGTACCTAAGGACAAATAAAACATGGATGAAAATCTCAAAAAGAGTGTGTTCATTAGATATGTAGAATTTTTTAGAGTTAAGACATATATGTTATGGATTCCAAATGAGAACATGTGCATTTATAATAGAGATGTCATCTTTAGTGAAAATAAACCTAAATAATTTGAAAAAAAAAGTGACCTCATTAAAGAGTGGTGTTGCAAAGGGTGTTTGAGAGTCAAATTTCAACATAACTTTTCATCTTGTACGATAGTGATATAGACACAAAGAAAACTTGACACAAAGTCAAGCTAAGAAATATCAACACAAAATCCAATTCCATGGGACAAACTAGAGTCAAGTTCATCTCCAATAAATGATACAATTCCATTGAAGGAAACCATAGTGCAAATCATGGTCATACTAGTAGAGGAGAGTACAAGAGAGTTAGTTGGAACAACTCAATAGCATAGGAGAAACCAAAGAGCTAAGAATAAACATTAAAAGTATGATTATACTGGTGAATATTTTGGTTTCTTTGGTGGTTTATTTTCCCTTCATGAGGATACTAAAATTGTTGAAGAATCTGTAAAGTTGATTGAAATTGCATAATGAAATAGACAATGAAGGAAGAAATGGATTCTATAAAAGAAAACAAAGCATGGGTTTAGAAGGGTTGTAACAAGATAGGAACATTATCGACCACAAATAGGTATTTGAATTTTTTAAAGGTTGATGTAGTTGAAAAGAGCTATAAAGAAATATTGATAGCAAATAGATATTATTAGGTTTAATTAATATATTATCATTGTGATGTCCCTCCTTTTACGTCTATACTTTTGTAATTGAAAATGTAATATTGTACCAGTTCCTGACAAGGAGCTCAATGTAAAACCCCTCGATGTCATAAATAAAATAAAAAAAATATTTATAACATAAAACTAGAGATTCTATGTAAAAAGAAAATTGTGGTTAATTTAGTCAATCAATTTGAAAAGAGTAACTATACCTGCACCAGCTTAATAATGAACTTTATGTTTTAAATTTGCAATGATGTTTATTTGTTATTTGTAAATGTTCTAAGATGACAAGTTGAACTGAAAAGTGTTTTAATTTTCTTATAGCTCAGCAAGGTCCCTCGAGCATTCTTCAAGACTTACTTAGCTTCTAAAGCTAATGCATGTGGATCCTTTGTTTTGCACAAGTGATGGGTAGGTTACTTATACAATCAAGGCTAGAAAGATTAATAATTTCCTATGTAACAAATTACAATTTTACATGTTAAGCCTGCAAGGTGACTATGAAGTAGACTAACTCCATTAAAAGGAGAAATCCTAACTTAACCGTTTTTTAATCAAAAGGCTTGCTCCAAGTTGATAAAAAAGGCAACGAAGGAAGATGGTGTTTGAACCATACAAAAGTGGGTGTTAATTTGAATGAAGTCTTTTCAAGGACAAGGGGACCAGCTGGTGCCTTTACTGCATTTACGTGAACACATGTTTGGCTAACAATAGAAAACCCTTCGCGAGGGTTCCACTGTCATTTGGTATTGCATTAGGATAAAGACGAGGAGGCTAAGATTTGAGGAGAGTAGAGCTCTCTCCCATAGCTTCCTAGCAATTCTGCCAAAAAAAACCTCTGTACTAAAAACCTCTCTATGCGATTTCCTGTTGGTTTTAGCCAGTGGATCAAAAATGAACCAGGTTCCTTGTCTCGGCATCAGTAATTAACTAAATAATGAAGGTAAGGTTTTTAACACAAAGCAAAATCATTTAAATATTTTTCCTTAAGATTTGTAAAGAATCCACTAATTAAAGTAATGTTTGACAGGGTTTTTCGAACTGCATGGTCTCTAGCTGGCGACAAAGGTTGGACTGCTGGATCTCTTAGGGACTCCTCTATCCATCTATGTCTCGGTTCGGTCCTGCTCGTTGAGACCTTGATGGACTTCTACGTTTGGAAACAAATGTTGTTTGGGTTTTCCCTTTTTTTTTGTCAGGTTGAAAGTAGTTGGTATTTTGAGAAATATCTGTAACTATTTCAACTTTTGTAAAAAATGTAGAATGTGTAATTTTAAAGGCCCTCGGTCCTCCAACATTTTTGTTGTAGAGTTGACCTATAAGTAAAGGATTTTGGGTGAAGCATTATTACAGAAGTATAGTTTGATTTCAGACTTGGGGTTTCTCCCAAAGTAATTATTATGGTTTTTTTTTTAAGTACTTCGTACTTTGAAGAGATGTTGGCTGTGTGTAAATCAAAAGATTACAGTGACAAGTTCGAACCAAGATTCTAAATTTTCCAGAAATGGCAAATGGGTTTGGATAATCGTTTTAGGGTTTTGATAATGTTTTCGATTCTAGAGTTTTTGTATGATACTATCCTCATAAATTAAATGTTGAATGTTTAGTTAAAAGAATTTAAGGAGAATCGAATCTGAAAGGAAAAGTTAACGACTGTTTTTCAAGAATTATAAGTTCGCCTGTCTGAAATTTCCCTAAATGAAAGTAATTGAGGTTGTAGATTTATCTTCACTGCTGAGACTGTCCTTCATAATGTTTTAATTCTATGAGTTTGAATGCCATTTATACTTGTTTCAAATCTAGGGTATGTGTGATATGTTTGAAAACTGACAATTTTTAAAAAGAACAAGTATTGGAAACTTCATTAAATCTAGGGTTCTCAGACTTTATTAATTCGAAATAGTTGGAAAAGAAATGAAAAAATCTCAACGTAGAATGATTTGCCGATAGGTACTTCCTTTTATAAAATGAAGATTGTAAATTTCTAAAGGTACATTTTAAATGTTGGTAATGTTTCATTTAGGCTGCATAGATAGTTTTGAGAGGAATAAGTTACCAAAAAAATAGTCACACAGTCAATGAAGGGTTTAGGATTTAACATGCTATGTTTTTGTTTTAAGTAGCAAGTCATCAAGGTTGATATAAAAAAAAGGGGAACATAAAATAAAAGTCTATCAAGATAATGTTTTATTTAAATAAAGATAAACCCTAACTGAGAATTGGAAAAGAATCAAGTTCTAAGGAACGATACTAAAATGCTAACCACGTAAATGTCAGAATAGAGTCTGAATTTAGTTAAAACAAATTACATATGAATATAATGCTTTTATATAAAGGAAAATAATCTATGGATCTACACTTGTATGCATAATTTGGGAACAATCCTGGAGAAGGGGTCTTTAACGTTTATGCTAGCTATTACGAAATATAAGGAAAACAACAACAATTAATTTAAAGACCGAAATCTGATGTTCATGCATTATTAGGAATTTAGACATAAATCTAGATTACATAAAACATAAATAACTAGTGATTTTAATAAAGATAACTTTCAATTTATATTAAAGTACTGTAATTCCATAAATAACATAATCAGATAATTTATGAAATAAAATATAGAATATGAACCTAACGCGAACGCTGGAAAAACAAGAATGGCTTCGCTGTTCCAACCAACTATTTCTCGAAGCAGTCAAGCTCCAGAACCCCCGAGCTTGTCTACTGAACTACCTGAGTAAAAATCCTCAATGCGCCATCTCTTGCATTACAATTATCAATCCCCATCCAATGCTAGCCTCCTGGTGCTCATGGACTTACTATTTGTAGTATTTTCCTAGGAATTGGTCATTTATGAGCCTCCTACTCTTTAGCACTCAACTAGGAGTGATGACTCTATTTTTAGGGATGATGCCTCCTACATCTTTAACAACATTCAGCACTTGTCTTTTTCCGCAAGTAGTTCAACAGGCACTCTTCAACATCTAGATATATTCTTGTCTCTTGTTTTATTATATTAATAATAATAAAGATAATATCCTCAATACAATTATTTTATTTTTGACTTTTCAGTAAAAAATAACAAAATAATAATATTGTTTTTAATATTCTTTTTCCAGCAAAATAATAAAATATTTATTATTTTTGGGGGTGTTACATACACCTCCCCTTAGAAGGTAACACCATCCTCAATTTTACAGCATTGCTTTTATTCTTCTATAAGAGCTTCTTGGAACCAGTCTGGATATGCCTCCCGCATATCGCTCTCTAGTTCCCAAGTAGCTTCTTCCGGATTAAGGTGCTCCCATTGCACCTTGAGTTGTCCGATGATACAGTTCCAGAGAGTGATTTATCTCTTGTTGATAATGTGTACCGGTCCCACCTGGAACTCTCCTTCCGGTTCCACCTGGATTACATTAAAATCAATTACGTGTGAGACATCATCAACATATCTTTTCAATATAGACACATGAAACACATTATGTACCTTAATGTTAGGTGGTAATGCTAATTGATAAGAAACATGACCTATTCTTTCCAAAATTTCGAATGGCCCGCAATACCTAGGTGCCAAATTTTGAATAATTTCCCAACCTTAAGGAACTTTTCTTAGGATTTACCTTTATATATAGGTGATCACCCAGTTGGAACTCTCTAGGCGTTCGTTTTAGATCAGCATAACTTTTCTTCCTCTCTTGGGAAGCCTTTAAATTCTGTTGTACCTATTGCACGGGTAGTTCCATTTCTCTGAAAAGTTCAGGTCCTAGCATTAACCTATCTACTCGGATGCTCCAAGTTATTGGAGTGTTGCACCTACATCCATATAAAACTTCAAATGGACTCATACCTGCAGAAACTTGGAAATTATTATTGTAAGAAAATTCGACTAAATGTAAATAAAATTCCCATTTACCAGGTTTGTTCATGACATACATTCTCAACATGTCCTCCAAGGTTTGGTTTACTCTTTCAGTCTGCCCATCTATTTGGGTATGGTATGCAGTGCTGAAATTTAACTAGGTTCCCAAACCTTTAAACAAAGCCTTCCAGAAATTAGTTGTAAATTTTGCGTCTGTATCTGAGACTATTACCTTTGGTATGCCATGCAGTCTGAATAATTCCTTCATGAAAATATCTGCGATGTTAACAACTTTATATGTAGACTTCACAGGAATAAAGTGAGCATATTTGCTTAACTTGTCTACTACAACCATGATCGAATCATGCTGTCTGGATTTTTTTGGTACGCCAATTATAAAATCCATATTGATCGTTTCCCACTTCCATTTCGGAATGGGTAATGGCTGCAACAATCCTGCTAGATATTGGTGTTCAGCCTTGACTTGCTGGCATTCTAAGCATCAAGCTAAGTATTCTTCTATTTCCCTTTTCATGTTTGGTCAATAGAAATCCTTCCTAGCCATGGTAATCATCTTTTCATACCTTGGGTGCCCTGAATAGGGTTGCTTATGAAATTCATTTAAAACAATTAACTTGATTTTTGCAGAATTAGGTATGTAAAGTCTGATTTTAAACAACAATAAACCTCTTTCATTAATACGAAAATCAATCTTTAATTGATTACTTTCGTTTTCAACAGTTTTCTTCTTTAAAATCTGGTATTCTTTATCAAAATTTTCGACATTTAAAATCTGTTTTTCTAGATCAGATTCGTAATTACTGCTTGCATACAACAAGTTTGCATGACGGCTTAAAGCATTCTCTACTTTGTTTTCTGTACCCTTTATATATTTTATTTCAAATTCATACGCGCTTAAAAAGGACATCCGTCTGACCTGTCTAGCGTTTAAATTATGTTGGTCAAATAAGTATTTTAAGCTTACGTTATCTGACATGAGTAAAAATCTTCTTCCAATTAAGTTGTGTCACCACATTTTTAAGGCGTGTATAATTGCAACAAGTTCCATATCATGCATAGCATAATTTTTCTCATGATCTTTTAATTTTCGAGATTCGTAAGCTATTACATGGTTTTCTTGATTTAATACTCTGCCTAAACCTTCATTACATGCATCAGTGCATACAACGACATATTTCGACGAGTCAACAATTTTTAGTATAGGAGCAGTGGTTAAAAGATGCTTTAGTTTATTAAATCTTTCCATACATTTTTCATTCCAGTGAAAGCTTTTACCCTTCTTTTGTAGTGAGTTTATGGGATAAGCTATTTTTGAAAATCTCTAAATGAATTTTCAATAGTACCCCGTCATTCCCACAAAAGACCTTATGTCAGTTACATTTTTAGGGACCAACCAATCCATTATAGCCTTAATTTTATCGGGGTTGACTGAAATTCCATCTTTAGACACTACGTGTCCTAGATAATGAATTCGTTCTTTATAAAAGTCACACTTACTGAACTTAGCAACCAATTTTTGTTCTCTTAAAACCTTCAATACTGTTCTTAAATGTTTTTCGTGCTCCTATTCGTTCTTTGAATAAATCTGAATGTCGTCAATGAAGATAACTATGAATTTATCCAAATAATCATTAAAAATGTTGTTCATTAGACTCATGAAGGCTGTAGGTGCATTTGTTAAGCCAAATGGCATTACGACGAACTCGTAATGACCCTAACAAGTTCGGAAGGTTGTTTGGAAAATGTTTTCATCCTTGATCCATACCTGATGGTAACCATATATTAAATCTATTCTTGAGAAAACAGTTGCCCCTTGGAGTCGATCGAATAAATCGTCAATCCAAGGAAAAGGATATTGGTTTTAGATATTCATTTTATTCAACTGCCTATAATCTATACATAATCTCAAGGTCTCGTCCTTTTTCTTTACAAATATAAATGGTGCTCCCGAAGGGGAAACACTAGGTCGAATATAATTCTTATCTAAAATTTCTTGTAACTGTGTTTTTAATTCTGTGAGTTCAATTACATTCATTCTGTATGGAGCCTTAGATGCTAGTACTGCTCTGGGTATTAGATCAATTGTGAAATCTATATCCCTTTTTGGAGGTAGTTCCTGAATTTCTTCAGGAAATATGTCCTTAAAATCTTGTAAAATTGGTATGTCATCTAAATTTAGTTTACTTTTAGGTTCCCTGCTATCCATTACGTAGACAGCAAAAACTTTACATCCATTTCTCACAGACCTTTTCAATTGTAAAGTTGTTATTTGTCTAAGAGTGGTTTTTCTGGGAATTCCTATCACTTTAACTATATTTCCTGAATTATCCATGCAAGTGAAAGTTTTATCAAGACAATTTAATATAAATTTCTGCTCCTCTAACCAGTCCATTCCAATCAACAAATGATAAGAACCTAAAGGTAGAATATTCATATTTGCACTTGTATTTAACTCATTCATCACAAATTCACAATTTTTAACATGACTAGTAACCTTGCATTTAGTACCTGTAGCTAACTGTACAAACCATGATTTTTCGATTTTCAGGTACTAGATTACATAATTCTACAATTTTGGGTGCTACATAACTTAATCTTGCACCCGGATCAATCAATATAGAAACATGATGATTCTTTAACATACCTGGAATTTCAATCATTGATGTTTGATGATCTACTTGTTGATTTTACAGTGCAGCATTGATTCTAGGCATGCTCCTTGCCATATCTCCAACTGTGATGGCTTCTTGAAGAGAGTGAACCTTATTAAAAAAATTTCTTCTTTTAGGGAAGTCCTTAAAATAATGTGGGTCACCACATTCCCAACACTTTAATGGTTCCTTCTGAGTAGCATGCTTATTAAAGGATTCTCTTTCTCTTATAATAGGGGGTTGGGATCTGTAATTTCTGTGATTATTACGCTGATATCCCCTGTAGTTACTTCCAGTGTTTCGGTGAAATTTAGAGTTGTTATTTTTGGGCAGTGGTAATGTTTCTTTACATTCCAACTTGGAATACTTTCTCTTATGTTCTTCTTCTATTCATAGCAGTAGTTCTCCTTCCTCATTGTTTCCTCCAATGTCTTTGGGTTATCAAATTCAATTCATTCCTTGAACGAGGTGGGAAAATAACTGAGGAAGCGTTGTATTTTTGGATTTTCCTCTATTATGTACAACACATAATGGAGTAAACTCATAAATTTACTGCAGAATTATTTCATACTCATGGCTCCTAATCTTAACTTGTAAAATTCTTTTAACTTTTCTTCATAAAATTGTTCTGAAAGATATTTCTCTTTGAATACATTTTTAAAGATTTTCCAATCTACCCTCCATTCCTTTATTCCTTTCACTTTCTTGATGTCCTACCACCATATATCAGCCTTTCCACTTAGGTTGTATATGGCCATTTTTTCCTTAAGTTCGTCAGAATAGTTTTCGATCTGAAAATATTTCTTCATGCCTGATAACCAGGCTTCAACTTCCTCACCTTTTTCAATTTCACCATTAAACATTGGGGGTTTGATCTTCTTGAATTCCCCTGAAATTTCCTCATAGGGTCTGTACTTCCTTTTACTCTTATGTTGGTCACTACTTTCACTGAAGTCTTGATGTTCTTGCTTCAATGATTCCTCACTAGATGTTTCAGCTCTATGGCTGAAAAAGTCCAGTTTTCTCCCTTTAGTTTTAGGATGTGTGGCTACCTTATCCTCCTTAGTGCTTTTATGTTTATCTTTCTCATTACTATGTATTTTGGCCAGTAAAATAGTATTCAATTCTTCTTGAGCCTTCATTATTCGTTCATTTTCCTCCCTAACTCTTTTTAACTCTACCCTTAATTCTTCAACGTTTTGTTGTAAATCCACTGGATTATTATCTCGGATTTTATTTAACTGCACCCAAATTTTGCTTCCTCCAGTACCTTCTGGATCTCGAGGGGGTGTCTCTTCAGGCATTCCAAATTCTTCCATTTATCCCTGACAACACAGTTCGTCTTCTAATCCTGGAATTAGTAAGAGTAGGAAACAAAATACAAAAATAAAAATATCATCAATTAAAAATATTTTCATAACAATGACAATGTTTGGGCTGATTCAGGCCAAGTGCTGTAACACAGTTCTGATACCATATCTAAAATCCCTCAATGTCGTAAATAAAAAAAAATATTATTTATAATATAAAACTAGCGATTCTATGTAAAAAGGAACTTGTGGTTAATTTAGTCGATCAATTTGAAAAGAGTAACTATACTTGCACCAGCTTAATAATGAACTTAAAGATATGTCTTAAATTTGCAATTATGTTTATTTGTTATTTGTAAATGTTCTAAGATGACAAGCTAAACTGAAAAGTGTTCTAATTTTCTTATAGCTCAGCAAGGTCCTTCGAGCAGTCTTCGAGACTTACTTAGATTCTAAAGCTAATGCATGTGTATCCTTTGTTTTGCACAAGTGATAGGTAGGTTACTTCTACAATCAAGGCTAGAAAGATTAATAATTACCTATGTAACAACTTACAATTTTACATGTTAATCCTACAAGGTGAATATGAAGTAGACTAACTCCATTAAAAGGAGAAATCCTAACATAAGCATTTTGTAATCAAAAGGATTGCTCCAATGTGATAAAAAAGGCAGTGAAGGAAGATGGTGTTTGAACTATACAAAAGTGGGTTTTAATTTGATCAAAGTATTTTCAAGGACAAGGGGACCAGCTGGTGCCTTTAATGCATTTACGTGAACAAACGTTCGACTGACAATAGGAAACCCTTCACGAGGGTTCCATTGTCATTTGGTACTGCATGAGGAGAAAGACGAGGAGGTCAAGCTCTGAGGAGAGCAGAGCTCTCTCCCATGGCTGCCATAGCTACATAGCAATTCTGCCAAAAAAAAACCTCTATACTAAAAACCTCCCTACGCGATTTAGTGTTGGTTTAAGCTGGTGGATCAAAATGGAACCAGGTTCCTTGTTTCATTGTTGACAATGAACTAAACAATGAAGGTAAGGTTTTTAACACAAAGAAAAATCATTTAAATATTTTTCCTTAAGCTTTTTAAAGACTCCACTAATTAAAGTAATGTTTGATAGGGTTTTTCGAACTGCATGGTATTTGGCAGGAAATGCAGGTTGGACTGTTGGATCTCTCAGGGACTCCTCTATCCATGTAAATATCGGTTCGGTCCTGCTCGTTGAGACCTTGGTGGAATTCTACATTTGGAAACAGATGTTGTTTGAGTTTTCCCTTTTTTTGTCAGGTTGAAAGTAGTTGGTCTTTTGATAAATCTCTGTAACTATTTCGACTTTTGTCAGAAATGTAGAATTTGCAATTTTAAAGGCCCTCAGTCCTCCAACATTTTTGTTATAGAGTTGACCTATTAGTAAAGGATTTTGGGTGAAACATGCTTACAGAAGTATAGTTTGATTTCAGACTTGGGGTTTCTGCCAAAGTAATTATTATGGTTTTTTTTAAGTACTTAGTACTTTGAAGAGATGTTGGACATGTGTAAATCAAAAGATTATAGTGACAAGTTCGAACCAAGATTCTAAATTTTCCAGAAGTGGCAAATGGGTTTGGATAATCGTTTTAGGGTTTCAATAATGTTTTTGATTCTGGAGTTTTTGTATGATGCTATCCTCAGAAATTAAATGTTGAATGTTTAGTTAAAAGAATTTAAGAAGAATCGAAGCTGAAAGGAAAAGTTAACGACTTCTTTTCAAGAATTATAAGTTCGACTGTCTGAAATTTCCCTAAATGAAAGGAATTGAGGTTGTAGCTTTATCTTCACTGCTGAGAGTGTCCTTCATAATGTTTTAATTCTATGAGTTTGAATGCCATCTATACTTACTTGTTTCAAATCTAGGGTATGTGTGATATGTTTGAAAACTGACAATTTTTAAAAAGAACAAGTATTGGAAACGCTGTTAAATCTAGGGTTATCAGACTTTTAATTCGAAACTGTTGGAAAAGAAATGAAAAAATCTCAACGCAGAATGATTTGTCGATAGGTACTTCTTTTTATAAAATGAAGAATGTAAATTTATTAAGGTACATTTAAAAGGTTGGTAATGTTTCATTTAGGCTGTGTAGATAGTTTTGAGAGGAAGAAATTACCAAAAAAATAGTCACATGGTCAATGAAGGTTTTAGGATTTAACATGCTATGTTGTTGTTTTAAGTAGCAGGTCATCAAGGTTGATATAAAAAAAATGAACATAAAATAAAAGTCTGTTAAGATAATTTTTTATTTAAATAAAGATAAACCCTAACTGAGAATTGGAAAAGAATCAAATTCTAAGAAACGATACTGAAATGCTAACCATCTAAATGTCAGAATATAGTTTGAATTTAGTTAAAACAAATTACATATGAATAGAAATCTTTTATATAAAGGAAAATAATCTATGGATATACACATGTATGCATAATTTGGGAATAATCCTGGAGAAGGGGTCTTTAACGTTTATGCTAGCTATTATGAAATATATGGAAAAAAACAATGATTAATTTAAAGATAGAAATCTGATGTTCATATGTTATTAGGAATTTAAACATAAATCTAGTTTTCAGGAAAACATAAATAACCAGTGATTTTAATAAAGCTAACTTTCAATTTGTATTAAAGTACTATAATTCCACAAACAACATAATCAGATCATTTATGAAATATAATATAGAATAGGAACCAGATGCCAACACTGGGAAAACAAGAATGGCTTCGCTGTTCCACCCAACAAATTCCTGGAGCAGTCAAGCTCTAGAACCCCCGACCTCGTACGTTGAACTACCTGAGTAAAAATCGTCAATATGCAATCTCTTGCATTGCAATTATCGATCCCCGTCCAATGCTAGCCTCCTATTGCTCATGGACTTACTATTTGTAGTATTTGCCTAAGACTTGGTCATTTATGATCCTCCTGCTCTTAGCACTCAACTAGGAGTGGTGACCTGATTTTTAGGGATGATGCCTCCTACATCTTTAACAACATTCGCCACTTGTCTTTTTCCTCAAGTAGTTCAGCAGACACTCTTCAACAGCTAGATCTATTATTGTCTCCTGTTTTATTCTAATAATAATAATAAAGATAATATCCTCAATACAATTATTTTATTTTTGACTTTTCAATAAAAAATAACAAAATAATAATAATTGTTTTTAATATTCTTTTTCCAACAAAATAATAAAATAATTATTATTTTCGGGGGTGTTATACTCAAGGCCAAGGCCCTGTTAGTAAACTTTATAAGTAATTTTCCGAAGTTGTTTTGCAGTTTGATTTGCAGACTTAGGAGACTAGAGGGCTTGATGCAATTAAATGAAAAAGGCAATAAATCCACTAGGGAAAAATGTTGAATTGATGTAAAGTCACGCATTTTATGATGGGTGTCATCTTAGTGATGAAGACACTTAAAAAATAAAATGAAATGTGATGTTCACTTAGTGACCTCAAGTTTATAAGAGTTGGCTTGAGTTATAATAATCCAAAGTTAAAAGTGAGTCCTCAACTAAAATTAAAAAAAAATTAAAAAAAAATTCCTAAAAACAAATACTTTGAAAGAGTTTTCTTTCAATAAACATAATTTCAACAAAAACTAAAGAATTTCAAAAAATAATAATAAGGAACAAGTTATTAATATATATAAAATATTCCTTATGAAACCACTTTTATATATATAGATTGATTTTGTAAATACCAATGAATTATTTGGAAACTATTACTGAAATTACAAATGAAAAATGTTGAATATATAGAGATAGATATACTTTAATTATTATGGAATCTAGATTAATATTAATTGTACAAACCTATGCAACATATATAAATGATTATATTTCATATATATATATATAAGCTAATGGTCATGTATAAATAATTGAATTAAGTGATAACCGCCAACTAAATACGACTAGATTCCACCCATGGTAGAGGAGGTGGTGAGATATTTGGTAGAGAGAAAGGAGGGCAATCAACAGAAATGCAAATTTTACAATAGGATTTGTTACCAAATTCTCTTATATTTACGTTAAGAAGGAGGCGAGGGAGAGTCTAGAAATCTTTTTTTTGGGTGTACTTTTAGGAACCATACCAGGTAGTTAAAAGGGATGCGCAAAAATGAAAAATTCGATCCCCATATTGGGCACTCCCGTGGGAGGACTGATGAGAAGAAGGAGACGATACCTGTATTCTATGAATATTTACCTTTTTAGGTTGAAAGGTATGTGTTTTAATGAATTGTTTGTTTCTGCAGACTCTAGGTTGGAAGTTGATTATTGTGTTGAAGAGATTAATTCCTTCCGTGCTCAGCCGGACTTGACACATGTTATTTTAAAAAATAATAAAATATTATAAAATTAATATGTCGACTCAAATTATATTTAAAACATTTACAGCCACACATATATATAAAACTACATAAATTAGACAAATTAAAACTTTTCCTCAAGATTTACACTTTAAAAATAGGTTTGCACCTCGATAGATTTCATGTCTCTCAACTTTTAAGATGGATCTATGCTGATTTATCTTATTCATTGCTTGAGTTTATTTTTTTTAAAGATGAAGAGCTATTCTTTTTTTTTTATTTACTTCTAAATTTGAGATAAGAAAAGAACCATTTCTTTATTCAATTTCTGAAGGAAAAATAAAGAAGGGTTATTATTTTCAGCTCTTTCTCTCTCTCGTTAATGTTGTTGAAAGGGCGTTCTCCTTTATATCATTGTTTGTTGTGATGTGGAAGCATTATGTGTAATCAGGGAGGATGGCCTCTTGAAAAAAGACTGTTTCACATGGCTCATTGTTTAATTTCTATGCATGTAGAAAAGACGGTTGCTCTATTACAACAACACCAAATTCATTTATATTTTTCCCGTTAACAATACTTACCTCTACCTCTGCGTATAGATGGGATGGCCTTATAAATAGTTAACTCCAGCTAATTGTATGAAAAAGGGATGGCCTCTCCCAATCTTAGAGTTGAACCCCCACTATACGCAAGTCTTTAGATTACATCTTTTTACGTTGAAAGGGAAGAGATTTCAACGTTAAAAAGGAAGGCCAAGAATGGTATTCAAGGAGAAGGTGGATTTTATTCCTTTCTCCATTATATTGTTTAAAAGAATGATTAACATTGTAAAGGGAAAACTGATTAAGAGAACAGTCTTCCTCTTATTGTGTCGAGAGGTACTTTACAGGTCAGTATGAGGGAGATCTCGTAATGTGTGTCCATGTAACATTACACGAGTATGAGGGAGATGTTTAACTTTTGTTGAATAACATTACATGAATATGAGGGAGATGTTGTAACGTTACAAGAGTATGAAGGATATGTTGTAACATGTCGGCCATAAAACAAAAAGAATAATACAAAGTAAAAAGTAATAAATATTATGTTGACCATTAATAAAATTATAGCCAACATAAAATCAAAAAGTTAAAAAAATATTATAGTGGATATGAAAAGTAAAAGCATAATATTATACTTGACATAAAATAAAGAAGTAAAAAATAAAATATAGCCGACATAAAAACTAGAAATATAAGAAGCAAAAAAAAAAGATGCGTATTGATTTGAATCATTGCATTGATTTGCATCTGTAAATTGAATTCATCAATTTAATAGAAAAATGTTATAAAAAAAATATTATAGCCTACATAAAAACTAGAAATATAGAAGTAAAAAATATTATAGCTGACATAAAAAATAGAAATATAAGAAATAAAATAAAGAAGTAAAACATATATTATAGTAGCCATAAAAAGTAGAAACAAAAGAAGTAAAATAAATACTATAGCAGACATAAGAAATAGAAAAAATAGACGAGATTTGAACCTTAAGAAAAAAACATGGTTGCATTGATTTCATATAAGAAATAAAAAAGATAAAGAATATTTGACATAAAAAGTAGAAACATGGTTGCATTGATTTCAACAATGCATAAAACAAATATTAGAAATGTAAGAAGTAAAAAAGATAAAGAATAGCTCACATAAAAAATAACAACATAAGAAATTAAAGAAAGAAGTAAAAAATATATTATAGTAGCCATAATAAGTAGAAACAAAAGAAGTAAAATAAATATTATAGCCCACATACAAATAGAAAAAATATAATGGATTTGAACCTTAATAAAAAAACATGTTTGCATTGATTTCAATAATATGTAAAACAAATATAAGAAATAAAAAAGATAATATATAAAGAATAGCTGACATAAAAAAGTAGAAACATGGTTGCATTGATTTCAACAATGGGTAAAACAAATATTAGAAATTTAAGAAGTCGAAACATGGTTGCATTGATTTAAAAAAAAATTACTATAGCCGACATAAGAAATAGAAAAAATAGAAGGGATTTGAACCTTAATAAAAAAACACGGTTCCATTGATTTCAACAATGCGTAAAATAAATATTAGAAATATAAGAAGTAAAAAAGATAAAGAATAGCTGACATAAAAAGTAGAAACATAAGAAATAAAAGAAAGAGATAAAAAATATATTATAGTAACCATAAGAAGTAGAAACAAAAAAAAGTAAAATAAATACTAAAGCCCACATAAGAAGTAGAAAAATTGGAAGAGATTTGAACCTTAATAAAAAAACATGGTTGCATTGATTTTCAAGAATGCGTAAAACAAATATTAGAAATTAAAGAAGTAAAAATGATAAAGAATAGCTGACATAAAATGTAGAAGCATGGTTGGATTGATTTCAATAACAAGTAAAACAAATATTAGAAATATAAAAAGTAAAAAAGATAAAGAATAGCTGACATAAAAAGTAGAAACATAAGAAATAAAATAAAGAAGTAAAAAATATATTATAGTAGCCATAAATATAAGAAGTAAAAAGATAAAGAATAGTTGACATAAACATAAGAAATAAAATAAAAAAGTAAAAAATATATTATAGTAGCCATAAATAAAAGAAAGAATTAAAAAAATATTATAGTAGCCATAAAAAGTAGAAACAAAAGAAGTAAAATAAATACTATAGCCAGATAAGAAATAGAAAAAATAGAAGGTATTTGAACTTTAATAAAAAAACATAGTTGCATTGATTTTAACAATGAATTGTTTAATAAACCACAATGTCAACAATAATAATAGTTAGATTTGATAACTAAATATAATCCAAGCCAAAGGGTTTTGAACCTTGGTCTCTAGGTTAACACAAGCCCAATAACCACACACAAATGATGTGAAATAACACAAGATGCATATTTATTTGAATCGTTGCATTGATTTTAACAATACATATTTAGTTTTGTTTTTTATATCTATGTATTCAATTTATCAATTTAATAAAAAGTAAAAAATTTGCATTAATTTCAACAATACATCGTTTTTTGTTATTTACATTTATACATTGAATTTATCTATTTAATAGAAAAACTATTTGCAATGATTTCAACATTTTAAAGTTTTTTTTTCTTTATTTTAGGGTATATTGTGGATCCTCATGATAATATTGCAAATAATGAAGATATTGATGATCAAAACGAAAATCACGGCAAATGTATAGAAGAAAAAGATAAAAAGAATCATTATAACATATAGAAGAACCTAGAAAACGCAACCATGAACTAAAGAGATCATGAAGAAGTGTTATTTGTGCAAAGGGATTCTCAAAGGCATGAATGACAGATAATTTCACGGTTATATAGGAATCAATATATAACTACCAATGAATATGACATACTTGGATACATAGAATGTGATAACAAAGAAAAATTGGAACTCTAATTTTGTTGATATGGAAACTTCCAATCGTGCACTACATTTAATAAAACTGAGAATTGAATGCCATTGTTCATAATAATTGTACCCAAAATTATTCAATTGAAATATTAGCGGAGAAGCAAAGAAAATCATTTGAGATTATTCTTGAGCATTACAGAGGTGGGAACAATAAACCACTATGAATGCTTATCCAAGGAACTACAGGTACAAGAAAACCATACTTGATTGGAGCTATTAGAAAAACACTAAAAATTGATTATTTTCTAGATAAGTCACCATTACTTTTTTTAGCCTCAACCAGTATTGCAACGTTTAATATAGCTACATCAACAATTTACTCAATCCTTAATACTTATTATTTACATTATGATAATCGTCATAATTCTATCTATGTTTTGAACTTAACATGTTCCTTACAATGTTGATCAAACTCTAGTTTTGTGTCACCACCCACGACTGAAACTATCCTAGATCAAAATCCTAAGCTCTATCAAGCACCGAGAGGGATCAAATCTCTCAAGGTGCAAACCTCGAATAGCTCATTGAGTGCAATACCTGAGAAGAGGTTTGCACCTCATGAGATTTGATCCCTCTCGACGTTTAATAAGCCTAGGATTTGGATCTAGACTGGTTAAGAAAATAATCTCCCTCTCGATGAGATAACTGACTCCATAATGTTTACATTCATGCTTAATAGATAGGATTTGTGATTGAAGCTGACCCTAACTTTGAGATAGGTTTATTTTGGAAACAACCTAATTCGATATATAAAACATAAATTAAGTCAAGTTTGAACTTTGAAGTGTTGGCATCATAATTGTGGTTAATGGTTAGTGGCTTAAATATTACTTAGAAGAAGTAATTGTATATATAAAAGAATTTGCATTTATCCATCTATAGGGAAGCGTACAGCCAATGATTATGAGTTTTTAGAGACGAAATACTTCGCTTACATGCTTTATAAGGTTAACATTATTTAAATAACAAATGTATATAAGTGGGAAGTTATGCTTGAGGCAAGTATTATAATAATAAGGTTTACGAAAGCTTGCTAGAAAAATACTCTTAACTATATTAATGAGGTTGTCATTTATTTATTAAAGGCAAGTACTATAATAATAAGGTTTACGAAAGCTTGCTAGAAAAATAATCTTAACTATATTAATGAGGTTGTCATTTATTTATTAAAGGCATTTGTTATGAGCTTGGTTCTCATAATAGAATGGTAAGTATTATTTCTTGGTATAATTACTCGAAGAAGGATAATGAGATTTGAGATGAAGATTTATTAAAAGAGAATGTAGCTTGGATAAGTACTTAATGTAAAGAGATTACTATCATGGGAAACAATAAGTAGGTATAAATGTTAAATGGGAATGATTATTAAGAAATATCATTATAATTGATTATGATTATGAAAATAAAAGTTAAGAATTCTTAATCAGGTGCAACACCAATGTTATTTATAAGTATTCTTTTATGGAGCAAAAGAATAGTTAATGGTATAAGCCCAACTATTTCTGTTACCTAACTTGCAATATGAATAATAGTCATGACTTTATGTCATTGACTATGCTTGATAAGAGATAGGATATGTTTAACGATTTAAAATTTCCAATAGTAAGATTAACTAAATAGTCTTAAAATGTTAGGTTCAGATGCATGGTATCCAAGGTTATGAGACTTAAACCTTTACATAATAATTTTTTTAAAGTAGTTCCATGATAAAGATATTAAAATAAAGAGATGCACTTTATCAACAATTTATCGTGACAAGTAATCAATTTATCATGACAAGTAATCAATGACACTAATTTTAAATTAGATTATTTGGGTGACATTTAAGGAAATTTTTCATACCCCATTTCCCAAATAGTAAAAAAGATTTTGGGTACATTACAACCACTTCACTTTCTAACCTATGAAAATGATTTCTATTGGGATGATGTTGTCTTTTACAACAACATATGACCTAGAAGTGAAAGCAATGAATATTAGAAAACATTTCTTCATAGATATTGTAAAGAGGAAATATTCATGAAACAACCATAAGGATTTGTGGTACAAGGTGGGAACATAGTGTGCAAGTTGAAAATCTCATTATATAAGATTAAACAATCCCGGAGGGAATGTTACAAAAAGATTCAAAGGCATGTGTTGGACAAAAGGTTTTTCTAGAAGTGGGTGTGATAAAGTTGACAAAGTGTAGATTAGAGAATAATGCAACATATCGACTAACAACGAAATCTAACAGAGATTTTCTTGTGTGTAGAGATAATATTGGCATTCACACTTGTTGGAAATACCAAGATATGTGAGCCATGTGTAAATCCTCCTTTGAAAGGTTGTCTGCATTGTGGTTCTGATCACTAGAATATGAGTGAAAGGTTGTTTGCATCCTGGTTCCAATCAGTTAGAATCATGGGGTCTTCACTGAGTGAAAGTATTCCATAGCGCCTTTGTTCATGGGATATTAAACAATACCCTTAATTTCACTAGATATTGATAAATACCTACACAATTTTCTTGTTGATCACCCTCCCAATACATATTTCCAATTAAAAAAAAATATTTTTATGAGATGTTTCCTATTTTTACTAGATTACCCCCAATACCTATAAAACTTCCATACCCTACTCCCCCCAATACCTACAATATATTGACATTATTTTTTACAATTTAAAAATATCTCTTTATGAATGAATGTGATAAGATATTGGTCAACAAGGTGAATCCCCTGTACTTAGAATATGAGTGGTAAAAATAAATCGAATAGAATTGAACAACATAAAGGTTTCATCCAAAAGTATTTGAAAGTTTTGGTTTCAAAGTTAGAATTTGCCTAATATCAACCAAAAGAGAGTCACCATAAATATGAATCAAATGTAATCTTCTCTCAACTACTAACATTAAACCTAGCTTTAATGCCCACAATTCCATGGAATTGTTTGTGCCGTTCCCAAAACCATTTTAAGAGAAGGAAGTGAGATTCTGATAGGTTTAATATACCTCTCACACTTGCAAGGTTGTTATGGTCTTGTAATGCGCCATGAAAAAATCCAGGGGCTTCCCTCGATTTATCACCATGCCAACCTATGCCTTAGGAAGCTTCCATTTAGGAAGAGCACTAAACTCCTTTATGAAAATTGTGATGTAGATAGCAATAACCATAGGATGTTGAAGACGGTTGTTAAAAAGAGTAGATTTTCAAGAGCTAGCTATAACCAACATGTAATTGACACAAGGAGTGCACAAAGCAACTTTTTATGCTTATTCTCTCACAATGATTGAAGGGTGTTTTCAATGGATTGTTGTTCCCAAATTCCTTGAAGACCTATAAAACTAATGACTTCATCCCAAATCATCCAAGTGAAAGGGGGAAAAGATAAACAAGTGAAGGTTTGATTCCTCTTTCACTTTACATAGACCTTCTATCTAACATAGTACCTAATTTAGAGAATATCTCACTTAGGGATTATTATAAACAATGAGCCACATAAGAACTAAATGTTAAGGTTAAAGAAATGAGCAAAAAAGTAAGTGGTTTTGGGCATATGGTTTTAGTTATCTATAATATTTTGTCGGTTATATTTGTATGTAAAACCCCTATTTATAGGGGTTTAATCCTTCATTGTATGGGTACCAAAAGGAACATGAGAAATGCTCTTAACAACCTTGATCTTTCCAAAATATATCTAGTATTGATATTGTGGTTGCCTTTATTTGTATTTATTTTTCTCTCTCATATTTTATACATAATATTTTATATTTTATACATAATAGTGGTATGAAAGCCACAGTTCTTTGCTGTTATTGTTTCCTTTTAAATGAAGCAATCCGTCTTGTGTTGAAGAGCGTGAGAGGAGGTCTACCCTGATGAGAAGCTGATTGCAATATCTGTTGAGCATGGCGTGCATATCTATGTAGATGTCGTAAATTGAAAGAAATTGGTGTTGTTAGCGGCCAATTGTGCAGCCAAACACTACCTTGCCACCAGCGAATAAAGATCAAACGTTACCAGCTCCATATTGGGTATATGGATATTGAGATATGATTCCATATTTGCAGTAAGAGTGATGGATCTGGTGAAAGATCTATTGTGTGCAGGATTTTTTATTGCAGATCTGTTGAATGCGGTGGATTGGGATACCAGGTCCGGATCCAAAAAGATTTTCTTGTAGAAGCTAGAGCGAATTGATAAACAGTGAGACAAGGGTTTTGTTAAAGAGGTGCTGTTGGCTAGAAAGAGAATCCAGAAAGACTGCTTTATCGGGAGGAAATCTCTGCTGCGTGATGTTGCATCAAAGTCGTGGAGAAAGACATGGCTGAAATCTGTGAATAAACCATGAAGAAGTTTGCAGCATTAAAATCACATGAAGGAAGTCATGACATGGAGAAAGAGATGGCTCAAATCCGTGAATGAGCCGTGAAGAAGTCCGCAGTATTAAAATCGCGTGCAGGAAGTCAAGCCCTGAAATGAAAGCGCACTCCATAGCAAGCAAAGATACCTTTAAAACCATAAAAAAATATATCTCTTACGTCATCTTGGAAGATATGAAAATTTTAAAATGTTTTTAAAGGGCATCTTAAAAATATATCTCTTATCTTGGAAGATATGCAAATTTTCATTTAAATGAGATGTGGGTGTCCATCAGGAATGCGGTGTCGGTAACATGGTGGGGCCATCCAGGGTAGGAATTTGGTAAAATTATTATCCGTCAAAAATGACAGTTTTGACACTAATCACAGTTTTGACACTAATCAGGGTTTTTCTTCCGAAAAAAACAAAAATAAATAAATGGGCAAACATTTTTATTTGTGGGAGTTTTATCAAGTGCAAGAAAGGTTGCTTGGTGAAAATACAAGAAAATGGTATGTGAGGATATACTCAATATGGCAATATGGGTGCGACGGTATAAGCATATACTCAATATGGTTGCAGGGATAAAGTCTTTGTGAGAAAGAGTCGCCCACCTATGTAGATTTGGAAAATACAATCCGCTTATTATTTTTGTGTTGTAAAGCATTGAATGTTTTTGTATTTAAGTTGAAATTATGTGATGTAGAAAGGGGTGCATAATTGATTGTATCGACACCCCAAAGTTTTTGGTTCTCCGATAGAGTTGATTTCCCATGTGTTTAGGCCTATATGTATTGGGGTAGGTGTATCCCTCTTATCCGTAGAAGAAGATGTGGCATCAAGTTGTGGAATGAACCACTTGGGTAGGTATGAGGGTGGCAAGGGTACTCCTATGCTAGCTTGATGTGAAATTATAGAGGTTAAGTATTCGATTAAGGGGGAATGTGAGATGGAGTAATATCATAGCAATAGGACCAGGTTATGTTCAAGGAAGAGTCTAATGTATTGATCAACCATGCAGGTGAAGAGGATTCCTAGAGAATTGAAAGTTGTAGCAGTCGATGACCCATGTCACTTTCGGTAGATGGATTCCCTTTTATATGGACGTCAATGATGAATTTTTTGCAGGTACAAAAGGCTTGTGGAAGTGCATCAAGTGAAGTGAAATTCAAGGCGGGAGAAATGAGAGTTAAAAGAAGCAATGAAAAAAAAATGGAGATGGCATTGATATGTAATCTACATGTAAATGGGATATTGGATTCTCAAGTACCCTAGTTGTAAACTTTTTGGGGGGTCTAGATTTAGAGCAATTCCCCAAGTCAAGTTTAAAGGGGGGATTGTTAGGGTTAACCTTGACTTTGGAATGACACGAGTAGTAAGTGGTTTTGGGCACATGGTTTTAGTTTCCCATGGTTTCTTGCCGCTTGTATTTCCATGTAAAGAGCCCTATTTATAGGGTTGTAATCCTCCATTGTATGGGCACAAAAGGGAGTAGGAGACATGCTCTTGGCTACCTTGGCTTGGTTTGGACAATGATCAATAATAAACTATTATTGATGGTTGGTTTTTCCCTACGGGATTTTCTAGGATATATCTAGTGTTCTTGTTGTGGTTGCCTTTATTTGTACTTATTTTTCTCTCACATATTTGATTCATAACAACGAAAGCACCAAATTACTTTCCACAACCACCTGTAAGGGTCTTATTTTCCTGCTCCATCACTACATACCATATTTTGGAGTATAGATTCCCAATGGATGCATCATGTTGAGGAGGGTATACTCCTCATCCTTAATTTGAATTAAGTTTTCCTTAGATGCACAATGTAGATATCCCACAATCTCCCATCCTCGTACGATATCCCACAATCTCCCATCCCCATACAATAATCCTAGTGATCTACTCGATAACCAATCCTAATTCCAAATAGAGGTGTTCATGTGTTCTACCACTTGAGATAATGTGTAGATCCCACATTCCCATAGGCATTGAATGGACCTATTAGGATGTTGGTAGTTTCCATTGCATCTTGCCTAGGGATCTAGTCCAATATGGACTAAGTTTTTTTTCCCAACCTTCCAACACAACCAATTGTGGATCAAGGAAAGAGATAATATAATATGCTTCCATATCCTAGATGCATTTTGAATCCCATTAAAAAGACTATGAAGCCACTCCAGGATTGAATCAAGGAAAATATATTTGTGGTGAGTGGCATGGGACCAAAGTTCTTCTAAAATTATCATATTTGCAAACAATTTTAGCAACGAGGGCCATTGAGAATAGGAAATGTTTTTTAAACCTCAATTGTGCAAGCATTTTTGGAAAAGACACATATTTCTATTTTACAAGAAGGATCCCCTTCTTGTCCTCGAATGTTATTCCAAAAAACATTTAAGGGTCTAAGTTAGGGTGGTGCAATAAACCAACTGAGTATCTAAGATAGATTTAATGAGAACCAAACATCCTCCCCTTGAAATCCATTATTACACCATAAATTTATAAATTTCTACTGACATCGACCCTTTTTATGAGCTTTAACCAACTGGTTTTCTTGTAGTCATTTTCCTTGAGGATGAAGCCCATATATTTGATCTTTAATTCACATATGAGGAGAGGCTAGTGGAATATCGTTCTCAAGAAAGCACTATCCAGATCATGAGTTCCAAGTAGAAGGATGGTTGATTTATCTAATTTTACCTGCATACCATAAGATGTAAAGAAAATATATATTACTTCCTTAAGATATTTGATTTCCCTTACGTCGAAAGAAATAAAAATAAATATATCATCTACAAACAATAGATGAATGAGGGAGCAAGTATGACTATTTTTTATTCCCTTAATCCATCCATTTCTATCAGCACTCCTCATCAACTGATAGAGCTATTCGACAACCAAAAGAAATAGAAAGGGAGAGAGTGAGAATCCATGTCTAAGCCCACTCTCTAGGTTAAAGTAATGTGATGTTCATCCATTTCTTAATTGGGATAAAGGATACGAAGTGACACAACCCCTAATCCAAGAAACAAGGGAGACCTTGGATCCCAAAGGAATCAAAAGAATATGAATATAGAACCAATTCACTCGATCAATTCTTTAGAGAGGTCTATTTATTAAGTCGAGATATTTGAGTTTTTTAATTTCAATGGAGTGGAGACCTTCCTAGGTAGATCCAACTTGATTATTCTCTAGGTGGGATTTAGAACAAAAGGAACAATGTCATTCAACCACAACTCTTTCCATTATGAGTAGAGTAATCCAATAGAGAATCCATTTGAGAGGTAGGCCTTGACACTTTAGAGGAACCTATGAAGAGTTTTAAGTCACCAACCATAATGAGAGCACCCCAAGACATCCATTTCTTAGTGAAGAAGGGTCCTAGAACTATCAATGATCCAAGTAGGGCCCATATAAATTAAGACAAAAAATCCTTAGAACATCTCGATGCCTAAATTGAATGGAATAGATCACAAATTCAATAGCTAAAAATTTGGATATTTCCACTCAATTATCAACCCTATGAACTACCCTTTTTGGTCAATCTTGGCAAAGTCCCATTCAAAATATTTTCCTAAGTTAGCCAAGAATCCTTCCCCCCTCGATCATAGATTCTTGAAGGAAGATGACATTTGGAGATTCAACAGAGACTTGCCTTTTCAATTCCAATTTATTGGAGGGATTCGAAAGCCCTCAACAATTGATAGTGCAAGGAGATAACAATCATTGGGGGACCTTTCATAGGGACTTCTAGCCTCTAATTGCCCCTCCAAGAGATAAGTTCTTGTTAGTGATGATTTCCTTCCTATCTTGATATTGAGCCTTTGAGAAAATATATTTCTATCCTTTTGATCCTCCGTTTTGACTTCACTCCTCTATACTTCCAAACCCCATTCAAACTCTTTTGGAATGCCCATTGAAACTTTGGAACTAGGTCTAATGTTGTCCTTTGCAACCCTGATAGATCCTTCTACATTTGGAAAATGGTGTTCATCAAAGTTATCACTGAGATTGAAGGAGTTATATGAGGAGGTGGAAGCCATCTTGGTATCGACTTTATCCAAAGGGGGAGGGAGGGAAACAAAAAGAGGATAATGACTATTTAAACTATAAAGGCTATCCAAGAATTCACCCATGACATCGATTAATTTGGATGGAGAGTGCCCCAAACTAGAACATTCTAAATACCCGAATTTGATTAGATTATGAAAATAACTTAAAGAGGTAGGGTTCAAATAATTTCCCAACATAACTTGATCTTCCAAGGTTGAGCCAATCCTTTCCCAAAGAACAAGAAGCTTTATAGTAGAGATATCCAAGGCATAGATTCCCTTAAAGTCTCCTACTAGAGATAGTGGTTGTTGATTGTCATTACTATCTTAAACTCATATGTATGTGCTTGTCATGGTTAATATAAGTGTAGAGAACTCCCTTCATCAACATCTTAAATTCTAATGTAATAACATTTTAAATGTGCCTAGGAAAAATGATATTTTGGAAGGTTGAAATGTGTTTAAATTATAAATGTGGCTAGGCATTGATATTTTGGAAGGTTGAAATGAGTTTAAGTCATTATACCATTTCAGAGCCAAAGGGTTCAGGATATCTGTTCATCCTGGAATATTTCTCAACCACCGTAAAATTATTGTACTATAACACTTAGTTTTTGTTTTTTTTGGGTGTAGCTGCTGGTTAATGAAAAGGGACCACCCGTTTTGGTTGAAAAATCCTCTCTTCCACCCTTCAAAGTGGTATTAGAGCCTCTATCCTCAAAGCTGGTTGGAACTATCCTTCACCTTCAAGGTGCTCTGATATGCTTATATAACAAATAGTCTACTCCTATTGAATAAAGGAAATGAGTTGCATGTAATGTTTCACCACTAGCACATAGGTATGGATTTGTGTGTTCCAACTCCTTGAATTTGGGATGCCTTCAACGTGGTGAATGAGGACCTGCTCACAGATGATTTGAGATCTATTTTTTGAGCATGTGTTGTAGAAACAGGTGCATAATCAATTGTATAAACACCCCAAAGTTTTTGGTTCCCATTTAGAGTTGATTTCCCATGTGTTTAGGCCTATATGTATTGGAGTAGGTGTATCCCTCTTATGCATAGAAGAAGATGTGACATCAAGTTGTGGAAACACCTTGATGCTTCCACAACTTGATGCCACTTGGGTAGGTATGAGGGTGGCAAGTGTACTCGTATGCTAGCTTGATGTGAAATCATAGAGGTTAAGTATTTGATTAAGGGGGGATGTGAGATGGAGTAATATCATAGTATTGGGACCAAGTTATGCTCAAGGAAGAGTCTAATGTATTGATGAACCATGTAGGTGAAGAGGATTCCAAGAGAATTGAAAGTTGTAGCAGCCGATGACCCATGTATTTCGGTAGATGGATTCCCTTTTATATGGACATCAATGATGAATTTTTTGCAGGTACAAAAGGCTTGTGGAAGTGCAGCATGTGAAGCGAAAGTCAAGGTGGGAGAAATGAGAGTTAAAAAAAGCAATGGGAAAAAAGGAAATGACAATGTGTAATCTACATGTAAATGGGATATTGGATTCTCGATAAACCTAGTTGTAAACTTTTTTGGGGGTTAGATTCGGAGAAATTTCCCAAGTCAAGTTTAAAGGGGGGATTGTTAGGGTTAACCTTGACTTTGGAATGGCCAATGTAGTAAGTGGTTTTGGGAACATGGTTTTAATTTCACGTGATTTCTTGCCACTTGTATTTTCAAGTAAAGAACCCTATTTATAGGGTTGTAATACTCCATTGTATGGGCAGAAAAGGGAGTAGAAGACATGCTCTTGGCTGCCTTAGCTTGGTTTGGCCAATGATCAATAATAAACTATTATTGATAGCTAGTTTTTTCCTACGAGGTTTTCCGGGATATATCTAGTGTTGTTATTGTGGTTTCTTTTATTTGTACTTATTTTTCTCTTGCATATTTTATTTGTAACAACGAAAGCACCAAATCACTTTCCACAACCACTTGGAATGGTCTTATTTTCTTGCTCCATCACAACATAACATATTTTGGAGTATAGATTACGAATAGATGTATCATGCTGAGGAGGGTATCCTCCTCATCCTTAATTTGAATTAAGTTTTCCTTTAGATTCACAATGTAGATATCCCACAATCTCCCATCCTCATACGATATCCCACAATCTCCTATCCTCATGCAATAGTCCTAGTGATCTACTCGATAACCAAGACTAATGCCAAATAGAGGTGTTAATGTTTTCTTCCACTTGAGATAATGTGTAGATCCCACATGCACATAGGCATTGAACCAACCCATTAGGATGTTGGTAGTTTCCATTGCATCTTTCCTAGGGATCTAGTGCAATATGGACAAAGGTTTTTTTCCCAACCTTCCAACACCTCTAATTGTTGATCAAGGGAAGAACGAGTATAATATGCTTTCATATCCTAGATGCATTTTGAATCCCATTTTGTATTTTGTATTTCGATGTACTGCATGTAAGCTATTTGGGTGCACGCCCGGAGCTCTTCCAGTTTGTGCCAACTCCATTGATTGTAAACAATTACTTATACAAAGGCTTACGTGTGTTCATTAGTTTGGAAACCCCAAATTATACTTGTGTGTTGTATTTACCTGATGTTACAAGCATGTGTAAAATTGGCTAAGTGTTGATGCTAGTAGGCACATGTTAACAAGCTAAACTAGTAAACAAAGTTGCAAGTGTTAAGTTAAAGAGTTTCGCAGGTTAGGCGTAGTCTATCGGTGCAATGGTTGAGTTGGCCACTCCCTCAAGTCGTTCCCGGGAAGTTCCACACACCTTGGTTGGACGTGTTGCACGAAATTGCAAGTAGTTAGTGCTCCCCAGTGTATCATGACAAGGGACTAATGGCCTCTCATGGATCCTTGAAATTTGGCGCTGGTGAGTTTACCAATCACTTGCGGGTTTTGGTGTAACGACAACCATACTACCAACAGAACAATGGCGACTAGCATTTAATTTGGGGCTGTGATAGGTGGTATCAGAGAAAGGATTATGTGGAAGGCCGCAAGCCCGTAGAATCGTAGTGCCACAGTCATAGACGCATGACCGCAGAACCGTTGTCGCATGGCCGCGGGACTGCATGCACAGTGGATTGCACACGGTGCATAAATTTGGTGGATAGTTGAAGGTTTAGAAGAAGCAGTTGGAGGTTGGACGCAAAACAATCATTTGGGTTGCAAAAGTAGTTGGAGGTTGGACGCAAAACAATCATTTGGGTTGCAGAAGCAAACAAGCTACTGCAGTTGCAACAAAAGTTTGAGCAGTCTGTTGACAGGGTTGCAGAATACCAGAATGCTTGAAACCTTGGAAGCCGAAGTCAAGGAGAGCTCATTGCAAGCTCTCAGGAGTGTGTTTATTTGGAACCTTTGTTGCGACCTCAGCGAGAAGAACCATAGTTTGGTTGGAATAACACTCGCAGGTTGGCTTGGCAAGCCACTGCGTTAAAGTGTCGCAGAAGGCTGATAGTGGAACGAAGGTTGGAAGGTTGCAAGAGTTCATTGGAGAAGTTCACAGGAAGGACACACTAAGTGCTGTAGGTGTTGGCACCACTTGCAGAAGCACCATAAAGTGCACCGAACGAAGAGCATGTCCACGAATGAGTTAGAAGATAAACAACATGGTAGGAGCATGTTGTGAACATTTATCAAATGCGCTGGAGGAAACAACAAAGTTCTTGTGGGAGTTGGGATGCATTCCCGATAAGGTGTTCCATGAGCAGGCTAGAGAAGGTGCACATTGATTGTAGGAGCTTTCAAACTGGACTGTTGGGAGGAAGACAAAGGCTGAGTCACAAGATGCTCGAGTGGAGTCAAGCTAGATGCAACCCGATGCACCCAGGAAGAAAAATATTGACTGTTATATCTGCGAAGGTGACCACTATGCAAAGAACTATCAAGTGAAGGCAGCATTCTTGCAAGGGAAAACAACATTGCGGATGGAAACCATGATAGTGAGGGAAGCACCTCAATGTTCAGAAGAAATTTCTGAAATGATAAAGGCAGTGGAGGCTTACCTTAGCGAATTGAATGGGAGTTGAGACGCAAGTATGCAAGAGACGCAGCAAGGCCTAGATTTTGTGGAAGCAACAGTAAATGGCTTACGAGTTTCTTCGTTGGTTGATACAGGCGCAACTCACAGTTTGGTGAGCAGAAGGACTGCGACGTCCTTACACATCGCACTAGAGTTCAGTCAATCTAAGTTTAAGGCAGTGAGTTCAGAAGTGAGGGTAGTGACGGGAAGGATAAATGAAGATCTTCTCAAAGTCAGAAGATGGCAAGGAAACATAGATTTAAGAGTCGTTCCACTAGATGATCACGCGGTGATCCTTGGACAAGACTTTCTTCGGGTGGCCTGAGCCATGTTGGTTCCACACATTAGTCATTTGGTGTTTAGAATCTGGAACATGGAGTTTGTGAATGACACAAAAGAGCAAGTTGGGGTACAAACCGCGGTTTTCTTCGATATAGTTACTTGAAGAAACATGCATGTCTAAACGCTTGCCACATTGCAACATGGGGAAAAAAATGAGTTCAGTTGAAAAGAACAAGACAAGCACAACCCAGGGGGTTGGCCATTCTTCGACAAAGAAGTTGGCATCATTGGAAGAATGAGTAGACTTGGTCCTTTGGGAGATTGAGTCGTTGCGCATTTCAGGAGACACTTTGCAGCAGCATGGAGCCAATTTGTTGCTTGCTCCAGCACAGTCCGCAAAATTCATCATTGAAAGCACGCATGAGATGTCGTTGAGAAGCCAAGGAAACGATGTTTCAGTCAAGCAAAGTCTTGACAAGGGGCAGCATGAGCAGGTGGTTGACTAGCCAAGCGAACTGCAGAATTTGGAGGAGGCCAATGGGTTTGAAGGAAACACCGGTGAATATTACCCTTCATGTGATGCAACAAACATAGTGGCATTCTGCACTCACGCCATAGGCATTCCATAATCACAGTTGTCACCGGAGAAGTTGGCACAAGTGGGTTGTCGTCCACACGAGGTGGAGGAATTCGTCGTTCACTTGGAAAGTGAACCCTTGCCTAAGGTTGAAAATGAAGAAGAGACCAAGTATGCGGTTGTAGAAGTGGGAATTATTCAAATGCAAAATGGGCAAGAAACGTTGGCAGTTTTGGATGGTTCAATGCACCAGGAGGGTTGCGAGATCAAGGCACATGATTCATTCAAGGGATTGAGTAAGAGTGCCAAGAGACGAGACAATAGAAGACTGCGATGAACGAAGACATAAGATATACCTTCCGCAGGTTCACATGACAACGACGAGGTTGCAACAGATGTGAGCACACTTATGTTTGGAGTTCCTGAGTCCGAACTAACTACGACTTGGTTAGAAGAGTTGGGTTGTAGTGACACAGAGATAGAAGTTGCACTAAATCACTTATGCAACAAAGAATTTGATGGTGGTGGTATATGGCACCACCCTCCACTTTGCATGGCTTGAGGAAGGAGCAAGCGGGTTCATTGTTATGGAAAATGATAGTGACAACCTAAGTACCTTGGCAAGGTGGCCTTGAAGAAAATTCGCCCAAGGAAAAATGCAGTTGGCTAAGGATGTTGAAAAGAACTTGGGAAAGATGGTTTTAGAATGACAAAGTTTGTCTCGTGAGAAAGACACCATTCTTGAAATAGCTACCCAACCAGTCCACTCATGAGGTCCACAAAAAGAGGAAGTGGGATGAAATTCATGGAGTATGGGTTGCGAAGTAAGTGGTTAGAAGCACTAGCTACAGAATGAAGAGTTTTTTAGGAATATCGCACGGTTGCAATGACATTTGTATATATTCCAAGACGCGCAGGGTAGTGAGGATCACACACAACAATTGCAACATGTTTTTGAGTATCGATGTTACTTGGAGACGTTGTCGAGGACAACAACAAGATTAAGTAGGGGAGGTTGTCACAACCACATTTTTGGCACAATGCCCACAAGCTTATGGGAGTTTTGTAGTCCCTCCCAAGAGGCTGGCTTGTGTGCCCATTTGGGAAAAATTATCATTTAGTTGCAAGGATTGGCAAGTGGGGCACTTAGCCTGGGCACAATCCCACTAACGACACCCACACTCAAAACTTTGGCACACGGAAAGCTCGAGAGTGGGACGCGGTTGCACATCAACACATTGGCAAGGAAATGGGCGCCGGGCGCACCTTTGGACCATCGGACGCACTTAATCGTTTGGATTTGTGGCACGCCGGACCATGCACCCACCTATACCATGCAAGAAGCACCCAAAGGCCCAACACTTAGGCGTGATGAACCATAGCATGGGAAACGAGCTTGGGTTGGGAGCCAGGAGCGAGCACCAGTTGGAAGGCTGATGCGAACACAGGTTGGAAGACGAAAGCGAACATGGGATGGGAGCCGAACATGAACATAGGATGGAATCCCCTCACGAATATGTGATGGGAGCTTCTACCCCAACTCGGAATGGGAGCTCAACAAAATCTCGGGTCGAAATCCAATGGATGACGTCTAACAAACAGATCAGAAGACGCACCCTTTGTGGGGAACACAGACCGTAAGGTTGCAAATGGGATGTCGGCAGAATACTTGGCATGAAAGATAAGTATGGGTGCACCCAAGGTGGGGTTGCATTCTCCCACAAGGTACCGTATATAAAGGCTTAGGCCAAGATGAAAAGAATCATTCAGAGGTTAAGTGAAGTCGTGAAGGGAGCTAGGGAGGTTGTCCAAGCTCGTCACTCACTCACACTTCGCACAAGCTTCGTACAGTAGACTCGGTTGCAGCAGGGTTGCAAGACATAGTGCAGGTCAGGTTCACCAACACTTGAAGATTTTTCCCAAAGATAGTTCAGTTGCAGCATTGGTGGGAATCACAAGCAGTCAACGGTCTTGAGAGTTGGGATGCCCGAGGAGGGGGAAACTCTCCATATTTGTATTTTGTATTTTTGTGTACCGCGTGTTAGTTGGTTGGGCGCACACCGGAGCTCTGCTAGTTTGTGGCAACTCCATTGATTGTAAAAAGTTACTTATACAAAGGCTTACGTGGGTTTGTCGGTTTGGAAATCCCAACTTATACTTGTGTGTTGTATTTACTTGATGTTACATGCATGTGTAAAATTGGTTAAGTGTTGATGCTAGTAGGAACATGTTAACAAGTTAAACAAGTAAACAGAGTTGCAAGTGTTAAGTTAAAGAGTTCTGCAGGTTAGGTGTAGTCTGCCGGTGCAATGTTTGAGTTGGCCATGCCCTCAAGTCATTCCCGAGAAGTGCTGCACACCTCAGTTGAACGCTGGAGACTAGCGTTTAATCTGGGGTTGTGATAGAGGGAGCCACCGAGGAGAAGAAACCACGCGAGTGAAAGGAGGCGTGTCATGTGAAAGGGGAGGTTGAATCGTCACATAGAGAAGAAGAGCCTTATGGGAAGAGGTGAAGAAATGGTGGAGGACACATCTCTGAAAGAAGCAATAAGATAAGCACGTAGACATAGGGCATAGCCCAAGAGAAAAAGGAAAAGGAAGCCCACATGTAAGGAGATAGGTCACACAGGTAGAATTTGGGTGCCAATGGTAGAATAGACGACTCTGGTTACTATTAAGTAGAGAGTGTGTGTGGATGAAAAGTGCCATAGCCTTAGGTAAAATGTGAAGGAGAATTGGACGACAATCCATGTTGACGTTGACTATGTTAAAGAGAGAGCCTATTAAGGCCTTTGAAATTGAAGAGTCTTTAGAAGCATTAAATTGTAATCTCCATGAAACTTCATGAGAATTAATGGGTTGTAAACCTGGTCGATGGTTGAACCTGTTGTGTTCAGGAACTAGTTTTGGTCATAAACGTGAGTGAGTTGTGGAGTTTTCTATTTTTAAATGGAGGAAGAGGTTGAAAAAAGAATGTAATTTGTTGTTTCGGAATGACTACTCAAGAAGATGTTGAGTGTAAGGGGGGGAGAAGCTCCTAAGGCAAGTTGTCAATATAGAGAAGGGGGTTGAGTTGTAGATGATCACCTATGTATTTGAAGGAATCTACAATCCAACGGAACAACCTGCTAGCTTCAGTGCTAGTCACTTGTGAATTTGAAGCAAATTATTGACCGAAAGGGAGCCAGAAGGTTGGTTTTGAGGAACATTGTTGAAAGAGACAACCTTCTGAAGGCTAAGTAGGTAGATTGGATCTGTAAAGAAGGCAGCCCGAAAATAACCTTGAAGAAGGTGAGAGTAAACTTTAAGGAGGTTGACCTAAAGCGTGGTTTTACCTTTATAGAGGAGGGTCTCAACGTAAATCTGTGTTCTATTATTGTTGTTTACTTCTGTGTTTTACGTACTTTATTAACATGAAAAAGTTTATAAAATGTTCCATAAATTTTTTGATGAGAAGTCTCAATAGTGATGATGGACATAATGATGATAAGACTGAAACTGCTACATAATGATGATAAGACTGAAACTGCTACTGTAGCACTAAGAAAAGTTCATGGAGTGAAGAGGACTATGCATTTAGATCATGGCAAGTTGATAGGAATAAATTTTGAGGTTGATAATGTTGGTAGCTGGTTTGAACTTTGAAGAATCAAAGAAAATTTTGAGAATGAAGATGAAGTTGAATATTACAATAGGGATTACAAAATACAAAATTTTGAGTATGAAGAAGAAAAAAAACCATATGGATCATCGCTACAAGTGCATAATTTTCAGCATTGGCCGAATTTTTTTTTTTGCAGATATGAAGATCAACCGCCAAATAAGTTTACCAAGACATTAACAAAATATTGTCTTTGTAATTAAGAAATTTGTTGCTAACAAAATATTGTCTTTGTAATTAAGAAATTTGTTGTTAACAAAAGATTGTCTTTGTAATTAAGAAATCTGTTGTAAATGTTTAACTGATGTAACTGTTAGATTATTGTAAATGATGTAAACCTTATAGCATGGTAGTGACAATAATGAGCGGGTGTTGGATGTGGGAGGAGACCTGAGTAAGTTTGCACTTGAAATGAGTTTGAGTTTGGGTTATTCTACCATTTTGGAGCTATAATATAAAAGAGTTTGGGTTATTCTATCATTTTGGAACCAAATAACTATAATATAAAACTTGGCTTTTGTTTGTTTTGAATGTAGATTGTTGATGAAAAAATACAGCCAGTTTTGATTCAAACCTCATCACTTCCATCCTTCAATGGCCCCTCAGAAGAAACCGGGTCAAATTTTGCAGGTCTGGTCTGCTTTTGCACAATGGGGGACTGCATATCTAACCGGTTACCCAAGGCCGAAAGAGATTGAGATTTGGGTAGTTTAGGAGGAGGAGATTTTCTTAACCGCTTCTGACTTGGAGGAGGAAAGACGCCGTTAGTAACTAAAATTCATAAAGTCTCTGTTAATTTTAGTGATATATCTTAAATCTAAACATCATGGTATGTATATCAAAAAGATTTAAAATATATCATGTACAGTAACTAAAGTAGGCTAACAGTAATATTTTAAGTACGAAAACACCAGAAACTGCTATAATTTGCTCTATTTGTTTCAGTATACATATCATATACAAGAAATATAGCAGACGAGAGTGATCAAGCCTAATCAGACTTACGAACTCTATGAAAACAGATAAAACTGCCCATTAATTGTTTTCTGTATGTGGCCTTTTGATACCAGCATATTTATACAACGAATTCTTTCCCTCCACTCCGCGAGAGAAATAATATTTCATGTAATCTTCATGAATAAAATTCCTGAACAGGCATGGATGAGTTTCATCAATGAGTTCTGGTGCAGGACCGATCTCTGCTTCAAATCCAGGAGCATAAAAGACCACAATAGACATCCTGGACCTGCAACTATTTGTTAGTGCTCGATGCTCTATGCTTTTGTATCGTCCATTTGTCATAACCTGAAACACCAACTACATAGCAGTAAGTAAAACTTCTCTGCAACAAAGTTGTGATAACAGGATAATTAACCTGTAAAGATCATAAGAAGTTTACCTCTATCAAGTTCCCAACGTTAATAACCAGAGCATAAGGAATTGGTTGCACAACTATCCATTGATCATCCTTGAGGACATTTAATCCTACTACTTCATCATCCTGCAGTAACAGTGTAATTCCAGTCATGTCTGCATGTGGGCTCAGCCCAAAAACAAGATCTGGTCTGGGGCACTGAGGATAATAATTCATCCTCATTTTCTGGTATGGCTTTCCGAACATCTTCTCAAAGAAATCGGGCTTTAACTGTAATGTCTCAGCAATTAAACTCAACAGCTTCCCAGCCAGTCTTTTTATTTCAGTATTGTATGTATCCACGATCTTACTGCAAAACGTTGGACAACACGATCAGTAAAAACAGCAGCAACCCCGAATTGCACCATGTACAAATTGCTTTCAGGAATTTCGCCAGACACCAACAGAAATTGTCCACAACAAGGCTATATTTCAAAAAACACTCATAGATGACTCAAGGCTTAATAGTTAATATGGACTCCCTATATGAATTTGTCCAACAATCGAATGGAAATTGAAATTATCCACAGTAGGCTATATAGGTTATATGTAAAATAAAATTCCATAAATAATCTGCTTGATTACCTAAAATAATTACCAGCCAAAACTAACTATGTTATGATTTGACTATCTATGTTATGATTTGATAGCCAAAACTATGTATGTTATGATTTGACTGGGTTAAATTATTGAGGATGGTGGAAACTCTCATCATGTATGTTATAATTTGACTTTGTTAAATTATTGAGGATGGTGGAAACTCTCATCAACAAAATATAGATTTAATATTAAAAATAATATTATTTTAAGTTTTAAGTTTAAAGAGGAAATGTAGAACAAGAAAGATTTAAAGATTAAAATAAAATTACGATATTACATAGAGATAATTAATTTTAATATTGAGGATTAAAATTATCATTAAAGAGCTCAAAGAAAAAAATTAATATTGCAAAGATTAAAATTAATTCTTATGAGCTTCATAGTGTTGGACAGCCTCTATGTACTAGTCTATGAGCATTGAAGATGAAAATCATTTTCTCTTAGAATGCCTTGCTCACATCCATATGAGTTTCATAATCTTTGCCTCAACACTCACCGTTTTAACTTTCCATCTCGTCAAATTTTTTAACATAGGAAGAATATTATGTATTTTCTGTGAAAGTAAGATAAACTATATTTTGTATTAACTTTTAAAGCATCATCATTATCATTTATAAATCGACAACTTAATTATTGATTTGGGTATTATGGATGGAGTATATTATGAATTTGTAGAATATTCCCAAATTGTATATGAATTGTACCATGTTCCCATATTGTATATAACAATGGAATATCACGTAGTGATTGTAGTTGGTTAGTCTTGATATGGATAATTGGAAGAGAGTTAATAGTAATATTAAAAATATATTATTATAAACAAATTTTTTTTAAAGTTAGGAAAAAATTAAGATATTTGAGCAGGTTGTTAATAAAAAATATTTAAAAAAAATACTAAAAAAAAAGTTGTTGATAAAAACTATTTGTAAAATAAAATAAATTTATAAATTTAAAATATTAAAGATAAAAAAAATATATTAAAAATTATGTTTAAAAAATTTATATTAAAAATTTATATTTTTAATAATCATGTTTATCTACCATTACTAATAAAATTTCATATAAAAATATAAAAAAAATCCACATGAAAAAATATTAAAGATAAATTCACAAATATATTATAAACAAATCTCAAACATATATAAAGAGAATAACAGCTTCCTTAATCATGATATCATAATTAAATGTCTCGCTATGATAAAGAGTAGTAATATAACAATAATTAAATAATATAATAATGAACTAAAAAATTAAGACAAACATTTTAATCCAAACTTTTAAGTTCCTAAAGACTAGAGCACTGCAAATTAAGCTGGATGTACGCTGAGTATTACCGCCCAATACAATTTAGATAGTTACTTTGTGCTGTATAAAATCTTAGGATTTCTGTCGATAAAAAAATATGTTTATACCTAAAATCAACAGGCTGAACTGGCCACACATTCAAATCTCTATAATCGGAAGGAGACATAATCAAACCCAACAAATCACCCCAATCACGCTTTTGATCTTCAGACACGACGAATGTCTGGCCATAGCCCTGAAGATCTCCTGCCTTCACTGAATACTTCTGTTTCTCCTCCAGAGGAAGTTGGAAAAACTCATTTCCAACTCTCTTGACACCATCTATTAATGAATTGGGAATACCATGGTTCACAACCTACACAATTTCCACCACAACATATTTAGTATTCTTCCAAAATATTCTATGAGAACAAGATAGCATAAATTAATCAAATGATACCTGGAAGAAGCCCCACTCTTTACAAGCCTTGGCAACCTTATTCATCTCTCGTTCTCTCTGCAATCCTTCAGAAAGCTTGGCCATGTCAACGATGGGGATGTCGAGCTTATGATCAGACATTGAAGTTGGTGTTGGTCTTTCTACGTCTCTTCTTATATATCTTTCTGGTATTGTTTCCTTCTGCTTCTTTGCCAGTTCTTGAACGCTCTCGACTGTAAGACAAAACTTACCCCAACTGGGAAGGATTTTATGAGCACTCTCATAAACTGAAGCCATTCTTCCAAACACTCACTCAATAGATAAATCTAGAAGAAATAATTCTGCTGGCTGAACTAAATTTTGATTGAATGATGAAACTATGAGATTTGTGGACATATTTATAAGATCATAGAATGAAACGAGTCGATGAAGAGGAAAGTTGAAGAAAGACGTATTTTAATTGATATATCCTGTTATATGATAATATACTTTAACATGTACATGTAATTAGTAAGAATTGATTTTAAGTGGGAGGGTAACTCTTTTTTTCTTTCAACTACCCACAATAATTAAATCTGATTTGTAGGAATTGATTTCAAGTAATTCTTTCTCTCAACTACCCACATTGAATAAAGCCCATTGATTTGACCAATTTAAATGAGAAAGAAAATCTTCTTAGTGCATGATCTGCTGTGACTTGGAATATGGCCTCTTTCTCTTTCCAGTTATGGTAGGACATTGGTATGTTTTTTATATAGTAAGTTTGATGGTTTGGAAATGAAATATGAAAAAAATTGTTTAGGATATGATACCATTATCATTTAGTTTCATGTTAATTGGTGTAATTATTTTATATGGAAAAAGATTTCCAATCCCCAAAACTATTTTGAAGATTTACTTAACTTTAAGAAATGGTTGTAATAGTTGTTACTTTATTATAGAAATGTATTATAATTAATGTAGAGATTTACTTAACTTTAAGGAATGGTTGTAGTTATAGAAATATATTATAATTAATGTGGTTGTTGTTAATTAAAAATTACTTACATTTTTTAATAGTGATTATATCTAATTCATTATAAGAAGTTGAACAAATACCTTTCCTTAAAAGTTATTTACACTTTTGAATAATGATTATATCTAATTCATTATGAAAAGTTGAACAAATACCTTTCCATTTTTATGACCTGATTACAATAAAAAGTAGATAACTTTCTTGGGCTTTAGATAAAGATAAATAACTTATTGATTCCATGTGTTGACTAATTTACAGTCATGCAACAAAGTATATATTGGTGAAATTGGTAATTCAATAAAGAGTATACGATTAATAATTCAACACTCTGACTTAAAAAAAGTAAAGGCCGACACAATAATGAGACCTTATAACAATAAACAAAGAAAAACAGTTAAAATTGAAAAATTGCAAATCCCATAAATCATTTACAGAAACTAACTAGCCCAGTAGCCCTTGTTACTTTTGCTTTATGGAGAAACTGCACTCAAAAAAGGTTATTAAAAAAAAGGCAAACAAGGCAAACTTTCTTGTCTTCAAACTTTCTAAGGAACTTGTTTGATAAAGTTAAATGTCTCTTTAATTCCAAGTAGATGAAAGGTATTGATTAATTTTACGCTTTTGCACAAAGGTATACATTTGAAAAATTGGTCTTTCAATAAGAATTACATTGAAAGAGTATGTGTGTTTAATGTAAAGATGATAACAGTAATGAAATATTATAACAATAAACAATGTAAAGCTATGCTGCAGAAATTGAAGAACATCCCTGTAACAAATCCCATAAATCATTGACAGAACCTCGCTGGCCCTTATTACTTTTTCTTTATGGAGAATCTGCAATAAAAAATGTCATCATAGTGGACTATATGGAAAAGCAAAACGTAAAATCAACCGACAACATCATGAAAATGAAGCGACCAGACCTGGAAGCGAGAAGCACATATGGAATAGTGATGTGTAGATACAGGCAGAAAGAAATCCTTTCCAGATATCTTGTTTCCATTTCATGTGAAATATAATTTCTTGAGATGAAATGTTTTGTTCGTATTAGAAAATGTAGGGTTGAAAAATTGACATAAAGTAGCGATTTTAATAGTGGGTAGATTTTGATTTTGTGCTTAACCACAGGTTTTTGGAAATATATGAAAAGTATTTGGAAATATATGAAAAATTGATAGGTTCGTTTATTTTAATAGTGGGTAGATTTTGATTTTGTGCTTAACCATATATATATTTTTTTGGCTTACAAATCAGGTTTTTGGAAATATATGAAAAGTATTTGGAAATATTTATGAAAATTTGATAGGTTCGTTTACAAGTAGAGGAAAAGAACATACACGTTTGTGGAATTTTTAAATAATGTATATAAAATGTGGGATTATTTCTATTTTTATTTTAAATATACGGTTAGGAGTATTTTTGTTGTTATTATATTGAGAGGTGCTTTATCAATTGCTTTCCAGAATGTGTGACACTTAACAAAGCTTGAGAATAATCTGCTTTCAATGGGTCAATTTGAAGGGGACGGTTATGTCTCATTTTTATTTTTAAGAATGTGTGACACTTAATAAAGCTTAAGAATAATCTGCTTTCAATTGGTCAATTTGAAGGGGACGGTTATGTCTCATTTTTGTTTTTAAGAATGTGTGACACTTAACAAAGCTTAAGAATAATCTGCTTTCAATGGGTCAATTTGAAGGGGACGGTTATATCTCATTTTTATTTTTATTGTTTTAAGAGATGAAATTACATATTATTCTTTTAAGAGATGAAATTACATATACGTATGTAGTTTTTTTTGGCAATTACAATTTTCATATGTTATGTTAGAAAGTAATACAAAATTGACAACCAAATCAACAAAAAAAACAAAGTTCAGAAATATAGTCAGAAGATACTCATATGTTCTTTCACTACATTTGTTGAAATGGCACCTTTGATGCCAATACTCTGATACACTATTGGCACTCCTCTCGATGGGCTCTCTACAGACTTTTGATACATCATCTCTGTTAGATGGTGACATCCAATTTGCCAACAAAAGGATAGGGCGGTTTCCTATTATCACTCTAGCAGATCCTACGGGAGTTCATGATACTAATTTTTGTTGAAACTGATTAACCCAAGATAGGATGAAGCAATGAATGAATCTATTTCATGTAAATGTGGGGAGATTGCTTAAATATGTGAGCCTGAGAGGCAGATATTGAGCAAAGGGGCTTCAAGCCCTCTCATGTCTTATTGTTGTAATCTCTTGTTGGTTTGAGCAATAAGATATTGATGCCATTGTCCCGTGGATGTTTCCTTGATGTCTTATCAGGGTTTTACCACATAGATCATTGTTTTTTTGTCGTTTTGTGTATGATTTGTGTTTCTCTAATACTTGCTTATGCTTCCATTGCACAACAAGTGGTATCAGAGCGTATAGGTTGAATGGAGGTCAGCCTGTGCATGCAAAAGAGAACTCAGTGACTGATTGGAGTAACCCGTACGGAGCTGAAGGTGGAGGAGGCGTGAAAAGAAGTCGTTCTTGTGCCCCCGTCCGCATGTAGCCTAAGTATGAGGAAGAGCTGTCTGCATGAAGAGTTGTTAACCATCACGATTTGCAGAGGAAAACGAGAGAACGCATATCTGAAGGAGAAGCATCCAAGAAGCACAGAAAAATGATGAGCTCAGACTCCTTTACATTTGTGGTTGCATGTGAATGGTAGCCTATCTAAAGAAATGCATAGATCAGGTATGTTTCATATCTGCCACGAAAATCACAGACTAAGATGCAAATCTTTGAAGGAGATCGAAGAAGGGTTCTCAAGGAAGGATTTTCCACTAGATTTCTCAAGGAATGAGATCGATCGCTTGTCAAATGCATGGATCTATGTGCCATGTGAACTGGAGAATGGGAGGTCAAGGGATTGAGTCCACAATGGGAAAAGTGGTCTGGGAATGAGGGAACAATTTCGAGATGATCGGCTTGGCTCGTTGCAGTAGAGGCTTCAAGGATATATTGGATTCAACCAAGCATAAGGAAATCCATGAGCAATAAATGGAGAGGTGCATAGAGGGTCATTGATACAAAAATATTGATTCAAAAATATTGATTGTGAGTATGGAGAGGTCGTGGTGCCTCATGTTATGATGGTGGACCACTCCTTTGGCGGTAGGATATGGAAATGCACCGTTGCTATTAAAATATCCTAACACCCTCCCTTAATCCATACTTTTGCATCCCGGGCCCTGGTTACTAAGACCAAAGGTCACCCATATAAAAATCAAATAAATGATAAAAAAGAACTGTCGATGAACCAAGGAAATGGGGAAAAACCTCATGGGAAAAATACCCCTCCCAAAAGAACAACAGTAGGGAACTCAAAGAACCTTCATACTAAGAAGAGAAGGAAAAAAATTTCCTCAGTGAAAGCCTTTGCAAAAATATTGGCAAGTTGCTCCTATGTAGGATAGCAATACATGTGCTAGATCTGGATCTGCTCCTCTGATGTACCTCCCATTGTGTAGAAGTTGTATTTGCCAAAATAAGTCTTTCAGGAACCCTTCTTGCTACTGGAGCGAATGGCTCATTGTGGTCCAAATCATGAACCTTTGAGTACCCTTTGTTAGACAATCGATATTGTTGTTTAATTGTAGATCCCCTATGGCAAGTCTCTACAAGAGATTGTGGATCAAACCCCACCATACTGTAGCACCTCCCTGAGAGAAGTGGATCTACATGACATAGTGTACGTTTTGCATGATATTGAGATCTGGTGGTTTTATGGTCAGATGGATCCCCAACTGTGTTCCTAGAAGCTACAAGGACTTTGTGAGCCCATATTGACATTGGCCATGAATTGGGAGCAGGTGTTGGATCTGTATATGAATCTGACTCTCTTTGAAATTTATTCTCAACATTAAGATCTTGATCCTCACCTTCATTAGAAGAGATATCACTCCAATCTTCATCAGATTCCAATGGGGTAGGCCTAGAGTATGGAAAAAAATGGGAGAATTCATGTGCCTTGGAGGCATGGTTTGCAAACCCTTTCGTTATAATCTTCCCAGTAGAGATATCTGCAATCTCAACTGTGTCAGGAACAAAGACCACTTTATTCGGTGAGCCTGTGTGAGTCATCTCATATACAAAAAACAAATTTGGTGACAAAGAAGGCACAAATAGAACATTTTTGAACTTCCCATGCTCCATATGTACTGTTCCCTTCCCTTCAGCAGAGATCTGAGAGCTGTATCCCATGTGAATAATCAGACCATCTTTGAGATCTAGAGAAGAAATTGATTCTCTAGAGGCAACCATGTGGTTGGAGGCTCCTGGATCTATGAGGAGAGTTTGTGATTTTGAAATTCCATCCTTTAGTGCATGGCATCTCTCATGACCATCAGAATCACTTCCAAAGTCAGTCTCTCTTGCACTTTCTGGGAGGGTAGTGTTGTGTTGTTCAAGAAGCTTGGTCATCTGATCTATCTTCTTCTGCATGCAAGATCTCTCTGGGTGGTTTCCTTTTTTGCAATAGGAACACTTGGATTTCTCAAATCCCTTTTGTTCGTCCTTCTTGGAGTTGGAGGCTCATTTTGATGGACTTGACTTGGCATTCTGCTTGGGTTCAGATGGCCTCTTATCCTTTCCCTTGTGATTCCCCTTCCCATTCACACTTTTTGCTTCTCCAGCCATAAGAGATTGATCTTTGGAAGCCTTGTGATTCCCCTTCCCATTCACACTTTTTGCTTTTCAATTCCACACTGCTTGCATTGCATAGCCAGAGAATTGAATTTTGAAAAGAACTGTTGAATGGTCTCAAAACTGCTCAGTTGAAGTGCAATCAACTCATTTTCTATAATATGGCCTCTTAGATCATCTTGTTTGCCGAAGAGGGTCTCTAAATTCAACCATAATTATCTTGGAGTCTTCAATCTGTCGAGGTGGAAGAGTATATTTATGGAAATATGAATACACATGAAACCAAATGCTTCATCCAATCTATTCAGATACTTGTTTTTCTCCACAGCTGATTGTGGTTCGGGATCTTTCCCCATTGTCACCCTATACAATGATTTGTGGCGCAATCCCATCTGCATATCATCCCTCCAATCAAGGTAATTGAAGGGTGTCAGGATCTTGGGAGAGAGAGGAGAGTTCGAATTGTCCATTACAGCTACTGAAGCGAATACAAGGTGAAAACTGTTGCTTCTACAACAAAAATTGTTGCAACACTCAATAACTTTGAATAATCTGCAAAAAAAATAATAATGGAGGTAGAATACTACTGAGCACTGCTTTAGGACAATAAAAAAAATTAATTAGATCATTCACACATGTCTATACCTCATTGGATTTCTCCAATGAATTCAATGCAATGGCACCCGGATTTGCTGTGGAAATCTAGAGGCTTCTGGTGCACCATCGAAAGAAGCTTCTCAACCGATTCGCTCCATGGCTCTGATACCATGTGAAATTTTAAGTCATAGTAGATCTAAGAGCCGAGGATACCTCACATAGAAAGAATGCAGAAAAGTTGAATAAGAGTGAGAATTGCAATAAAAAAGAGCAAAAGAATAATTATGCAGCAGAACTCAGATAGGAGTAGAATAATGTCACATGATCCAATAATCAGTATAATGAACAATGATATTACAATGGAGAGAATTCATATCACACAGGATAATTCGAATCTCAGTTGGTCTAGCATAGGAATTGTCACCACTAGAGTTCTCTGGAAGAGTCAAACTCAACTGAACTAAACCTAAACTCAGCTAACTGAAGTTACAATCAGTTAACTGACTAAGGAGGGCACAATAGTGAGTTTGTCATGCATGTCAATCAGAAATGGGCGAATGAGGCCACAATCAGTGGCATCCGGAGCTCCAACCCCGCACAAGAGTTAGCTAACTCAGGTGGACTGCACTGGAACACTCAGTTGGTTCCTATCAAATATGGAACTGATTGAAGTGGTCTTAAAATTATGCATGCAAGGCTCAAAAGGTGGTAGATGGATCATGGATGACATCTGCATACAACTAGGGGGAAAATGACATCACTAACTACTAGAAAAAATAAATAATGCTAGGCAGGACAATGATGGAGCATTAAAATTCTCTAATAACAGCAGCTCCCTAGAATCGTGGTAAATTAGCCATTTAAGCCTCAAGAGAGCCAATGAAACGTGAGCTCAAAGGGACTGCATTCTGTGGAAGAGGACGTCACTGCTATATTCTTTTTTAATGAGAAGAGCACTCCCTTGTTGTCAAGGGAAACCTCTTTTGTATACAGTTGCACGGAAAATGTAATGTAGGTGGAAGATTGTGGATGAAGGATGGAAGTTTCTTATTCGTGGAGTGGATTTGAGGTTGTGGAGGTAGGGTCCAGATATGCCTAGAATGTGCCTAGAGGATGTGGATCTCCGAAGGATATGCTCACATCTGTCTACTCATTGATTTTGTAGAGGTAGCAGAGAGACCGGCTTGTAACTATGACATGTTTTGGTGAAAGTTGCAACAGACAACCTTGTTGGAACAGAGGTGGATTGAGTGGATCCACCTGGATTGGATGTGCCTCTAATCAGCAAGGGCTCCACACAGTGGATCATTGCGGTCAAGCAGCAGGAGAATGGCTGCGAGAGAAGATGTGCAACGTCACATGAAGACACCGGTCGTTGTGTGAGAGACCTGCTACTGCACTATGATTTGAGAAAGAAAGATACCTACATATCTGATTAAGCAGGTGAGCTTTGTTGTTCGTGAAGAAGAAGGCGCTCTGGCCCATGATTACGTGAAAGGGGGAGACGCTGTAGGAGTAATGGTGGTGCATGGAAAGGGTTCTCAACTAGGGTATAGGTGGTGGCCCTGATCTGATCGTCAATGAAGGTGGTGATGCAACGTTACTGATCCATGAGGGGGTCAAGGCTGAAGAAGAGTTTTCTAATATAGGGAAGGTGTCGGATCCATATTCTACTAGCAATATGGAGTTTTAGATGGTATTGGGATTGACAAGGAGAGCATCAAGGTGGATCCCTTGAGATACCACATGATGAAGGAGAGGTTGTTCGGTGTCTGCCACACTTGTATACTGTGAGAAGGATAAGAGGCCTTGTTGAAGGCTGGTAGGATGTCGTAGAGTGGTGATCCTGACTCAAAATTGGAGCTGGATTGCAGTGGGGATTGAATTACCCTACTATTTTTTTGCCTCTTGTATCTCCCAGGATTTGTAAGACCAAAATTTGTGAAGATCTGAGCATATGCCATAGGTTATTAAAGGTCTGTGTGTCTTGTATCCATGAGTGTCAGGCTGGTATGTATCAATATATGTCTTGTAGTATGACGAGCGATCGACAATTCAGTTATAATTGCTCGGAACCGGTTTGTTCTCGAGGGCAGTGGTGGAAAGTTCCTAGAAGAAACGTTTGTTGATTCAGACTTCGATACTCATAGCAAAGATGGCCACGACCATCATTATTGTGAGAATTCTTGTATGCATTGCTATTATTTGGGTCCGATTCAGGCTCAGGGTCGATTAGACAGAAGTTATGACAAAGCCCTGCAAAAGAAAGGTTTCATCTATGGAAACAATTATAGAGGGCCTCCAATAAGCTCAAGATTCATTGTGCGCATATTTTCAGATACGAGGAGCTGAAGAATGCCACCAGAGGGTTCTAGAAAAACACCGAGGTAGGGAGATACTTGTGTGTTTTTCAAAGGTGTTCTCTCCAACGACCGTGTTGTTGAAGTGAAGCGTGTGATCATTGATGTGAAAATTGCCAACACAAGTTTTGGTGTGATCTATAGCTTGGTTCAACACTCTACCAGAGAAAATCAATGCCACCATAATTAAATGCATTAAGTGGTCTGACAACAAAGCTAATATGGGAAGTTGGTTCAGATCGAGAGGATTCGAGATTCCTTAACGAGGTTGAAATAGTACTTGTAGAGGTATGCTTCTAATTCGATGGAAAACTAAGATGCTGGTAGCTTTGCTTTAAACCATGTTAATATATGTTGAAGTGATTTACGGTTGAAGTAAATTGGATATGGTACATTAACATATGTTGAATGTTGAAATGCAAAGTTCTAGTAGTGACAAGTACATGGAATTGATAAGAGGCCATTGCGGTCAAGCAATGGAATTGGTTAGAGAAAGGTCGCATTGGTAGAATGTTCCTCTAAATATATCTAGAGAAATAGTAATGGGATGGTAAAATCAGAAATCTATTTGTGAGTTGTAATTTAATTATATGTAAATGGGCATACTACTGTAAGACCTGGTTAGGTATCCGTACCCCTAGTATATTTGGTCACCTATGAAAACTCTAGATATAGATTTAGGTAGACTAAAGAATGGTGGGGGCATGTATGTTAGGTTAACGTTGACTCGGTAAATGAGTCATGAGTTAAACCTTGTAGCAGGTCAACAATTGTCATTATCGGGCCCATGGTTTTTTGGTTGCTCATGGTATGGTGTCCATGAAGTGCATGTAATGGAGCCTATTTAAAGGCCTAGTGAAATCCATTGTAAAAGGGCCTAGAGGTGAGCGGTGAAGGCTTACTTGGCTGGATTGGTTGGATTTGGTCAAGGTTTTCGAATGCAATATTCGAGGTGGAGCACTCAAGGTGTTCAAGATCGCAACATAATATTTGTTTGCAAGCTCAAGTATTCATTGTATATCCTAATGGTACCTAGGTAATTGGTACATGATGTTTGATTCCTTCATGGTGAGCCAATTTTTACAAGAAGTGAGTATAACCATTGTGTTTATGGTATTCACTATTTTGGTGTTTAGATTGTTTATGTTATGCTTGTAGCAATTTCAAGCATGGTTAAGATCAATAGGTTGGCTTAGTTGGCATGGACGTTCGAGATGAAGGATCTGGGAGCAACAAAATAATCTTGGGCATGAAAGTACACAGAGATGAGATTGATGGTAAGCTTTTGGTTATCACAACAGGAGTACAAGGTAATGATACTCAAGAAATTCGGTGTGAATAACATGAAACCGATAAACGTTGTTTTGTCTTTCCATTATAAGTTTTTCTTCAGGTTTATGTCCAATTAATGAAGAATAAAAGGGTTATATGTATCGTGTAGCATATGCTAGTTTGGTGTATGCGATGAGAAGGTCAAATATTTCACATGCAGTTGGTGTTGTCAATTGTAACATCTCCATAAAATATGTTCTTATTTTGGGGAAAATAAACTTTTTGCTCCTCTTCTAATTAACCAACTTATTGCGTTAGTAAAATAAAATAAAATATTCATGCTGTGCATTCTTTACTACTAGTCATCATAAGATATCTAATCATAATGATCCGCGTTACATAAATCTTCTTTTAAAAATTACTCTCGCAATCACCTTAAGGCTTATTTATCTATGCAAGGGTTTTAGACAAACATTTCCGACATTATCCAATTCTGATACCATGATTAAACACCGCATCAACCCCTCTTCTTCTGATTCACTTGAAATACTTAGACTTCACGTCTATCTCTAGAATTTTTCTTCAAACAAACTTGATACTATAAAAGTGAAAATGCTTTATAATTTGTCCCAGAGAGTTGATGTAACATACCCCAATATCCTAGGTTAGTTAAGAACTAAATCACACATGCATTGAATATCCTAGGTTAGTTAAGAACTAAATCACACATGCAGTGAGCATCCGGTTGCTTACACAATAATTAAATATTAACTACTTCCAATACAGACATTTGTTCTCTTCTTACTAAGTCTATAATAATTTTGCCATACTTTGTCACCATGTCCAAATCCTATCTATTGATATTCCAACATATTTGCATATAAAAGAACTTAGAAGTAATACATTTAACATCAATAACGCACACATAAGACAAGACAAGAACATAGATGGTTCACCCGTTCTCTAGGCTACGTCCACAAGAAGTTTCATATCATATCATATATTATTCCTCGAAAACGTGGAAAACTCTGTTCCAAAGGAATTATATGACCGTTTTCTAGGAGGTTCAAAAGCTCGGATCTCAAAGACGTTGTTACAGACATAACCTTTGTTCCAGAAACATATCTAATACCATTTCAAACAGGGATCAAAGCTTGGATACCGAGGACGTTATTTTTACAGTGATCACGCCGATCTGATAATATTATATATCGCAGAGCTAAGCTCGGATGCTATCACATTTCATACGAATCTGTAATTAAATAACATAATAGAATTCGACTTCTCATATTATTAACTTTTACAGAGAACTAAAACTAAATTTATGTAACCGAGTTTTTTACCATGGAAATCCTATGCGCCGACTCCACTCCGTAGGCATACTTGACCCGCCATCCAAAAGCTGTGAAAACTAGGACCCCCCCTCTAGATTCTATCCTCCATTTAAAAGGAAAATGCAGCCATCCCCGAGGTAGATCGTGCCTCCTACTTGAGAGATCCGCCCAACGAAGATTCTACCATTTGTAAGTTGGAAAAGTCAAGGAGATGCCAAGTGGGATTGAGGAGAGTTTTCCACATTTTTTCTCCTCAACCGCTGCATAGATTCCACTTATGACCTACTCGTGAGTCATTCCCCGCTTTTATTAGTTTTGGGGCTTGGCTCCATTCAAGGAGACCGCCACTCCTTTAATCTGTTGAAGACTAACTGTCAACAATAGTTTGTATGTCACTGAGTACCTTAAGTTTCTACCTTTTCATCAAATATATAGTTCTTTTATATAATCGCATTATATTGTTCCAAGGGAAATTCCCATTCAAAAAGCATTTTGGGCACAACTCCTATTCATAAATATATGTAATATTTATGCTATTCATAAGAGAATTTAGTGTATTTAGTCGTAACCTCACTTTATAGTATTAATGTTTTTCCCTTATGCTAAATCTTATTTATTGTATTTATCTTTCACTTCCTAAATTTTCTTGGCCTTTTGGCCAAGTCCCTCAAGGCATAACTTCACTTTTCTGCTCCAGGAAAGTTTCCTTTAGGAATACATTAATATGTATATATAAACGAATGATAGCAATTGTATTCCTAAGGTAACGTACTCTTGGTAACATTAACAACAATTCATTCATGGTAGGTTTATAAGTATTAAAGGTTTGGTAACTCGACCATGCTAAAAAATGCATAACGTGCTCATATTCTTATACGAGCAGGGAATTGTCTCGTAGTCACCTAAATATTTAATGAGCTCGCATTCATACTTATAGTTTTTATGGTTACTAAGCTAATAAAGTTATCTTGCTTTGATTCCAGTGCTCGAGGTACCAATGTGACACTTACTTATCAATAAATAGACTCACTGGTTTCCTAGTTGTCGAAATCCCTCCCTAGTGGATGTGTGGGAATTGGCTTAGTTAGACGTGGAGTTCTGAGAAGCTCGTCTTATTAATGCTTATCAAAACAAGTGACGTGGCAGCAGCACATCTCCGAGAAATAAGTGAAGTTGTCCTCTTGCTCTCGGCGTGCTTTCACATGAGAAGGGGTTTCACGCTTAACAACCCTTAGTATGGATATACATATCTAATATTATATATATCTATCTATCTATATATAATGGTATCGTTCACTAGAATGGTTAACATATGCTATCACATATGTTTCTCAACTTTAATTATATGTATACCTTCCCTTTTGTTCCCAAATAAAGGGTAGTTTAATTGCTTAGGGCTTAAGGCAACACTTATATCGTTTAGGAATTTAGGTAAACAAATACTAAGTGTCTACGATTGCCAAGATGACACTCGTCATTAAAATCTTAGATCTTCATGGATTCCTAGCCAAGCTTCCTCTTCCTTAGTAGATCCATTTCTCATCGTTTAGGTCGCGTCATGTCCTTAGTCTTCTAAGTCGAAAATAACATTTAGGAAATAACATGACGATACTTTCAAAGTCAATAGGTGGGGCCTTGGCCTTGAGCTCCTCACCAAGGCTGCTTACATAATCATAATTATATTTACAAAAATGATAACAGTACAGTCAAATTGGAGGGATGTTACATCAGTGGATACATGACAAATCTAGGTGAAACAGTGAAATGGATGCTTCGGTATTTTAGAAGCACAATATCACCTACAAAGATGATGTACGAAGAAGGACAAGGCATCATGAAAATTGTTGTCAAGGTGGAGATTGTTAGATGGTGACATCCAATTCGCCAACAAAAGGATAGCGAGGTTTCCTATTATCACTCTAGAAGATCCTGAGGGAGTTTATGAAACTATTTTTTTTTTAAACTGATTAACCCAAGATAGGATGAAGAAATGAATGAAAGTGTTTCATGAAAATGTGGAGATTAAATATGTGAGCATAAGAGGTAGATATTGAGAAAACGGGTTTCAATCCCTCTCCTGGGTTGCTGTTGTAATCTCCCGTTGGTTTGAGCAACAATATATTGATGCCATTGTCTTGTGGATGTTTCCTTGATGTCTTATCAAGGTTTTACCACATAAATCATTGTCTTTTTGTCGTTCTGTGTATGATTTGTGTTTCTCTGATGGTTGTTTATGCTTCCAATGCACAAAAATCTCTGATGTATATCTCCTTCTTCTTTGACATTTCCTCTACTATGCTCTAGCGCTTGATCCTAACAACTTTGTGGGGCAACTATGATACATCGTCTTCTATACACTATCGGACTTACTCCATTGAGACTTCTCTCGATCACACTTGTTGACACCTCTGATATAACACACGATACCAACTCAATTGTTGCCACTTGTCAACCCATCGATCATCTCGAACTTCAACAAACCTGAAGCTTAGAAAAATGCACATTGGATGAAACCTCCTATGGTGGACTTCTTAAAATACTCCAAGTAGTGGCAATATATACAATAGGTGAAACTTAAATGTTTAACAAGACTTAACCACAATGTCATTAAATTTGTCTGCAAATCTTTTTGAATGTGAGTATGGGTTGCTTCAGTGCCTGAACTGAACTAAATAAACCTCGAGCTTGCTACTACAAAACATTAACCTTTTTCTTTTTTAATTCAAAATGTTAGTTGTAAATGTTTTAAATTTGTTATAATTTTTATTTTTTTTTAAGTTTGTTTTTAATTTTTTTTTTTTTTTTTTTTTAATTTTAGTTTTTTTTTTTTTTTTTTTTTTTTTTTCTTTTATTTTTTTAGTTATATACATAAAATAATTGAAAATGGGTTGAATAAAGTTTGAAATGTCTTTATTTTCTCCTTTTTAACAATTTTTTCCATAAAAATTACTTATTTAAGAAAAAAAAATCCAATATATATATATATATTTGATTGTAACTTGCTTCTAAAAGTTAAAAAAATTTGAAAAATGTATATTATTTTTCATTATAACTAGCTACTAAATGTATTTTTTTTTGTTAAATTTGAAAAATCGCATTTGTAAATATAAATTATAGTTTTTTTATGACCAAGAAGTTCTAAAATTCCCCAAAAAGGGCTCAAAATGAAAAATGGTGCTACCAGTATACACACTTTTTGAAACGAAGGTAAAAACAACTACTAAAATTGAGACCCCACATATATGATACTCGCTCCAAGGGTTTTTACAAGAAGGGCATAAACCTTTCTTCACTAACTCCACATATTCATTTTTGGGCCTATTTTCAAAAACATGTTCAGCATAGTACTCAAAAGACATGGCATTTTGTGTATTTTTGCTTGAAGCAAGATATTCTTGATATTGTTGGGGCAAGGTTTTATATTTTTCTCTCCATCTTTGGAACTCACTCATAGAATTATCCTTGGTTGGTGTGACACACTCATATTCATCAGATCTAAAGTCATAAGAATAATCTTCATTTCTCTTGGAATTGTATGAAGTGTTGCATGATGGCACCTCTTCCTCGTACCATTCACATTTTGCTTCATATTGCTCATAAGCATATGCATATTCCTCATAAGAATTGTACTCATAGGATTCATCATAATAGTAAGACATGACTTCCAATTATTCTTGAATGTATGTACCTAAACCACAGGTGCAAGGACCATGCTCTGATACCACTGTAATGTCCCTTAGGAGTTTTATCAAAATGACAATTTTTCACTTTTTTTCCCTAGTTAGACCTTTGACTAGTTTTGATCTCTAGGTCCCAAATTTGCCCCAAATGATCCCAAATATTCTGAGAAGGTATATGAATGATATTAGAACATAAATATGTGTTTCAGGGATGCCTTTGGACCTTTAAAATACTTCTGCAAATCCTCTTTCAATTCTGGTCAATGTAGGCAACTTTACTAGAGATTTCCCTTCGACTAGTATTGGTCTCTAGGTCTCAAATTGACTCCAAATCCATTCAAATATTCAAGGAAGGTGTATGAATGATATTAGTACTTGAATATGATGTTTAGGGATGACATATTGCCACCAAAAGACCTCTGAAAACTCTCTTAATATTCTGGACCAAGTATGCAATTTTACTAGTAATTTAGGGTTCAAATCCCCCTAGGGTAAGTACTGAAAATGGCTTCCCAAATGCCTCCAAACCCACTCAAATTTATGAACAGAGGTATGTAATGTGTTAATTATGTTATTAAGGTCTCATATGCACCATTAATGGTTTATTACAACTATTATCACCCTCTCCCATTCAACTGCAAAAATCCCCAATTCGACCCTTGGGGAAATGGCACTATTTCACCTCCCAATACAACTAAACTGAGTAAAAAATGCTTCAAATGCTCAAGTACAGTACATGAAACTTGTATAAGACATCCATGGCAGTATAGTTATCACAAATATATCAGAGAATAATCCATTCATTCGAAATCATCAGCATTACATTGATTCACAACAAGGTAGTGGGGAAATGGCACTGTTCTTTCATTAAAATTGAGATTTATACATTTCTACTTGGAATTTTGACCTAAAACTTTCTGGAGATGAAGAATAGAGTATTTGCTTCATATTAAAAAAGAAATGGGGCATTAAATCTCCCCCAAAGAGTACAATATCTCACCAAAAACGCCCTGCCTCAAGGATCAAGAATATGCCATCAAAATTGGAAATGGTTGAAGGAGTGAGTTGAAATAGAAGAAACCATGAGCTGCCCTGTAGCTTACACCTACAAATAAAGAAACCATTAAAGCTCCAAATGAAAGTTCTAAATGGCCTTTCCAATTACCAACTTGGATGGGAATCTTTCACCCTCGAAATTGGCTAAGGCAAGAAACTAGTCATCCACTAGCTCTCCCTCTACACAAATGCAATTCCAAATTCTACAAAATGATCAAAAGCCATTCTCATACTTCATTTCTACATTTTATAACCAACATTATTCTTCTAAGAGTCGAAATCCTCTCAATAGATTCAATAGATTTCCATTTAGGAAATATTCCACATTTGCCACTTGTCTCCTAGTTCCAACCTTCCATCTTCTCCCAAATTCGATTTTGAGTCTCTTTGGCTTCTCCAACTCCCAAATTCGCCTTCCTTAAGCCTATTTTTGGGGCTGACATGTCATAGTGGTTATATGTCAGAGGTCAGGTCTGCAATTTGTCATAGTTGTCATAGATGCTCCATCATTGGTGTCATAGGGGCTAAGGAATCTAGCCCAAGTGTCCACAAACTTCCACTTTGACTCTTTATCTTCGATGGAGGTTACCAATCCTTCCCAATTCGACCTACGATGCTCAATGACATTTGTTATGACTTACCAACTCACCCAAGAGTGTTCACATTCCCATTAATTCGAATTTGCAAAAGAGAGATACCATGTATTATGAAAAATCAAGCTAGTGTGGGTCCCACATCCTCCATATGTCTCCAAAACCATTTGTCACCTAGGATTTCTCTTGAATTTCTTTATTCACTCTATTTATTAAATAATTGAACCCTTCTAATGTCTAAACATCATTTATTATCCCCCTTATTCCAAATCCCAAAGCTTCCACCCCAAACCTAGGAAACTAGTAATTTTCCTCCTTGGCAATTATTTGACCCTTAACATCAATTTTACAAAATCTAATGAATATGGCTAATGTGATTAGGCCATTGTGACCCAATTCCAATTTTGGGACATGACAGATGTGGTCTATATACTCTTCTAGTATACCTTCATAGGGAGAGATATCACATGGTTCAAATCCTTAACACCACAATCTATTATGAGTTGGGATGATCTAGAGAAATCATTCTTAAACAAATTTAGGGAAGACAAAATCCCCGATGAGTTGGTCCTTGAATTATGTAGGATAAAAATTGTACCAAAAGAGAAGTTAAAATAATCTAACCAAAGGTTTCTAATCATGTTATATAAAATTCCCGATATGTTAAAACCAACAGCCTACATCTCCATTGAATTTTTCTTTGCTACATTACCAACTACTATATCCATGTTTGTTAAACAGGCCGAAAATAAAACCCTTGATGAAAATTTCGAAGTAGCTATCAAAGTAGAATGAGATATGTTAATCCTAAAACTTGGAAATCCAGAAGGAGATGAAGGGTTTGGCTCAAATTCTTACAAGAAAAAGAAATCTCAAAATAAGAACAATGTTGAACCGAAGGAGATACATCCTACGGACATGGAAATCTTACAAATATTCATAAATAAATTTAGTAATGAATTCACTGATTTCAAAAAGACAGTTGGTGAGAAACAAACACATAGGAACTACTACATACCGTCGTATATGAAATATTTTCCACCCAATAATAGAAAAACTCCCCCTAATGAAGGAATGCGTATTCAATACCTATGCTTAAACATGTTTAAAAATGCTAATTTTGAAAAATCATCAAATCTTCATGGAAAAGGAATAAAAGAACATCAAGAATAGATGGAAGAAGAGGACCCTAGAAATAAAGAAATCCCTAAAATTCAAGTTAATTTATTATGGCAATTTTATCCCACTAGGAGAGAGGAGGAAGAAGAGGACATTGAATATTTTCATACCTATCAGACACAAAGAAAAGGACCAATTACAGATAAGGAGTCAACATTGAATTCGATCCCAACAAATAAAATTTATGTTGTCTCTAGGTCTAGTCATGTTGTAATAAATCCCTCTCTACAATTAGATTATTATGTCCTGAGAAACCCCAAGAAGGAAAGAGCAGGCCTTTTTCCTTATATGAAGTTCTAAAACTCTCAACGGTACAACAAAATCTAATCCATGATCTAGAAAAGTCACATGAAGAAAGAGGAAAAGTGGTCAATATAGAAGAAAACAATGGGACTATTAGAAACATTTGATTCAAGAAAAGAAAATACAAAGGAATAGTCTAGTGTCAATCCCAACCTCATCATAATTTTTGTTTGTCTTTAATGCTCCTCCATTCCTCCTAACATTCGAAATTTTCAACAGGAATGTTCATAACTTCATGGTAGATTTGGGTGCATCTTTCAACGTAATGCCATATTCTGTATGACTGAAACAAAACACAAAACCAAAACAGTGTGGCACTCAGATTGTTCAGTTGGATCCACTATTAAAGTCTACAGGGAATTAAAAAATGTTCTTATAATAATAGATTCCAATCCTAACATCCACCAAATAATTGATATAATGGTAATGAGATTCCTTGAAGCTTATGGTTTGTTTGTTAGCAGAGATTGGTCAAATAAGATAAACAGTTACTTCTCCACTGACTAGTCTCATATGTGGTTTTCATTTGGTGGGAAATATAACCAAATTAGGGTAGAATGGGAATGGTACATGAAATACATAGTTACCGACATAGGTTTAGCTAATGAGTCTATCAGGTTTAATAATATGGGAATTATACTTTGGACACCTTTTGGGGGAATTTGACAATCGAGATCCAACCCTAGAAGAAACTAATCAACAGTCTGAAATTCTTTAATGCACTTAGACTGATTATCCACAAAATTTATCCTTCTGGGTAAATGTAATGATCTAGGTCCCAGTTTTTGGACATTGTTATTTTATGGATCCAAATCAAAATATGGTTCAAGTACTGGTTGCATCCTAATTAACCCTAAAGGGGATAAAACCTTGATTTCATGCTTACTCAAATTTGAATGTACTAATAACATTGCATAATATGAGGCTCTAATTTTTAAAAGTGTTTGGTTATTTAGATATTGTTATCAAATTGGTACAAAATTCAATTCATTGTGTCTCCCATCACCTTAAAAAATATCATCTTGAGGTATGGCAAATTATCAATAATTTTACTACTTTCAATATTGATTCTAAACCTCAAAATCATAACTTTGATGCTAACATGGTTGAAAATTTAGCTTCTAGACTGATTCCATTAGAGGGGATTCCTATTGACTTGTTTTCTATTGAATTGCTTTTCAGACTCTCTATACAACATAACATGATGAATTGGAGGGTGTTCAAAGATGGCAAACAAATTATGAACTTTCTCACCATCCACGATACTTTTAAGGAATATTCCTTTGATGAACGACAACATGATGCATCTCTTATTCTAAATAATCATGGAGATTTGAATAAGAAGTAAAATGAGCAGCCCAAAAATCTTATCCCCAAATCTGTGGTCAATTTGGGAAAGAACTATGACCTCAATGATCAATTTAAGAAGATGAAAAAATGTTGGAATATTCTAACCATGTCATCTTGGTTTTGCATCCATGCATCCATGCATTGGTACTTGAGTCTCCTAGCACCTAGTCCTTAATTTAGGCCCCCCGGAGCTTAAATTTGGTCATAATTAGCGCTCTCATACACTAAGAGTGCCTTTATTACATCACTGGATTCCAAAGGCACCCTCATGCATAATTTTAGGAGTTAGCACAGTCAGTTCCATGATTTAGGGCGCCTTGTCCCCTTGATTGCCTAGTTAACTGACTGTTACACCTAGTTTCACTGCTACTGAGTGTAGGAACGCCTATTTTGACCACTACAAGTCAGCATTGCACCTCCTTGGAGTCTCATCCCCTAATTTCTATCCCCAATGACTCAGTTATATGCCAGTCGACCCCAATTAAGTATTCATTCATCATCGATGGCCACTAGACCTTATCAGGAGATGGTTTCAATGCAAACTAAGCCTGCCACATGTGCAGATTCCAACTACCTCTTTGGGCTCACGAATTTCTCATTTGGAGATGTATTATTTATGTACACATTTTATTGAATAACAGAGGTAATGGAAGTTTTTCCAATTGTTCTTCATTCTCTTGTGTTGTAACATAGTTTTTTCTTCTCTATTTTTCCTGCTCAATTCTTTTTTTCTCTGCTAGAATTAGTGTGAATTTTATCTTTGTCTCTTGATATCTGTGAGAATCTCAAAAAATCTCAAATGGTATTAGAGCTATGCTGAGAAAATTAATCTTCCGGGGAGTTTTTCAGTTTTTTTTTTGTGCAGGTATTCTACAACAGCTTCCATGAATTTGAAAGCAATTCCTCCTCTCTCTACATTCAACTATGATGAGTGGAAAGCAAAGATGATAGCATATTTGAAGAGACAAGGTATTTTTGATATGTCTATTGGTGTTATGAGAGATTTTGCTTCCTATGAAGAGGAGAATGATTGGCTAAATGACTGTGACAGAGCCTTTGGAGCAATGCGTATTGCTATGTCTCCTAGTATGCACTACCTCATTGATACTACTGAATATCAAAGTGATATTTGGACCAATTTGGATAAGGAATTTGGAAATCATAAGGAAGAGGATCATTCTATCCATTTTTAGAGAAAGCCCAGTGATACCTCCTCAATTGTTATCTCTAATTATGTCTCGACCTCAAGCATCTCTCATGATGAAGTTGTTCAAGATGAAGAATAAATTGCAGATCCAACTGATCAAGTTTCTATTGAATAATTTCCTTCCTCTATTTCTCTGGAAGTTAAAGACATTTTCAAATTGTCCCCTTCCCATGTAGCTAATGATGATGAAAGTGATATAGCTAATGAAGCTGATCCTTTTGGAGAGATTATCCATTCCTCACTCATGTTCTCAATGTCTTCTATTTCGATTTATGAGCAAGATATGTCAATTACTACTCTAGAGGTTGAATAAAGTTTTGAATTCTCTACTTCTGATGAGATTAGTGATGTGCAAGATTGTGATCTACTAGATTTTTTTGAGGCTAGATCAGTATTTGGAGCTACTGCATGTGCTCTTCTTGGTTCCATGTCTCCTCCCTAGTACTATTATGATCAAATGCACACCTCCTCAAGCTTCAAATGAAGTTGGAGACATTCTGCATTCGCTTGGACACTTGCTCCTCTCACCTGGAGCTGATTTGAAGTCCAAACCACCACCATCATGTCATGGTTCATTTGGTTCTGATCTCACCTATGTTGGTTCAAAGGAGATATCAAAGAACCATCTACACATTCCTCGAGTTGATCCCACCTTGACTGGTTCGAATTTCAATTTCTATGATGATATTCATATTTTTGGATTTGTTCTCATCATGTTTGGTATGAAGAGAAAGTTCAAAGAGCCTCCAGATTCGCTTGCATCCACTAAAGGAGAATTCAAGCACATGTTTTTGGAGCACAATCCACTTCTTCCCAAGAGGAACATACCTCCAGACATTGATTCAAGCATCACACCTACTTGAGTTTGGAGCAATTAATTTTTTTTGGGTGTGCTTCATGTCCATCTTGAGGGGGGTTTTTGTTCCCATAGTTTTTTCCCTCTTTCCTCACTTAAATGGACTAATAAATTTGTAAAGGGTGACCTTTGGTCTCAGTTACCAAGGCCCTATTTTTTATCTTTCCTGACATAGTCAGGCATAAGGGGGGGGGGGGTTGGAATATTCTAATGATCTCATCTTGGTTTTGCATGATTTGCATGCATGCATGCATTCCATGCATCACTCCATGCATCCATGCATTGGCAGTTGAGTCTCCTAGCACCTAGTCCTTAATTTAGCCCCCACAGAGCTTAAATTTGGTCATCATTAGGCCTCTTATCCACTCAGAGTGCCTTGTTTACATCATTGAAGTCCAAAGGATCCCTCATGCATGATTTTAGGAGCTAGCACTGTGAGTTCCATGATTTAGGGCACCTTGTCCCCTTTATTACCTAGTTAACTGACTGTTACACCTAGTTTCACTTCTACTAAGTGTAGGAGCACTTAATTTGACCACTACAATTCAGTATTGCACTTCCTTGGAGCCTCATCCCCTAATTTCTAGCCCTAATGACTCAATTATATGCTAGTACACCCCATTTGACTAGTCATTCATCATCGGTGGCCACTAGACCTTATTGAGAGATGGTTTCAATGCAAACTAAGCCAGCCACATGTTTGGATTCCAACTTCCTCTTTGGGATCATCGATTTCTCCTTTGGAAATGCATTATTGATGTACACATTTTATTGAATAAAGGTAATGGAATTTTTTCCAATTGTTCTTCATTCTCTTGTGTTGTAACACAGTTTTTTCTTCCCTATTTTTCCTGCTCAATTCTTTTGATCTCTGTTAGACTTAGTGTAAATTTGATCTTTGTCTCCAGATCTCTGTGAGAATCTCACAAAATCTCACAAAAACTGTAAAATAAATATTTCTTCAATGATGCATGAAGTTATGAACCTTGATACCGATGATGATCCTCAAAATATCAATATTAGACTTAGTTGTTCTCCCCAAGATAAAAGAAAATTCATTTGGATATTGAAAGAAAACAAATATATGTATTTGCATGGATGTATGATGATTTGAGAAATTTTGACCACAAGATTATGCAACATGTTATTCTACTCAAGCTAGATACCAAACCGTTTCAATAAAAACTATGTAAGATGCACCCTACTCTCAAGCCCCTACACTAGTAGAAAAAGTGAGATAAATTACTAAACAAACTACTAAAAATTATTTCAAGTCACTTAGTCACTTATAACATGACTAAATACGTGACTAAAAAAATTTAGTCATTTATTGGTTGTTATGATTGATTAGTTTGGTCGTATATTTAGTCCTTGATTGTTGTTAAATGGTCATTTATTTAGTCATTGATTGTTATTAACTGGTCATTTATTTAGTTATTGATTGTTGTTAACTGTCATGTATTCAGTCATTCATTTATGTTAACTGGTAATTTATTTAGTCATTGATTGTGGTTAACTGGTCATTTAGTTAGCCATTAAGTGCAATTAACTGGTCATTTATTTAGTCATTGATTGTTGTTAACTAGACATTTAATTGGTCATTGATTTATATAGATAGGGAAGAGAGGAATCGAACCACCAACCTCCTTCCTATAATGTAGATTCTCTTTCATTGAGCTAGCACCCAAATAGAAGAATCCAAGTTCACACTAAAAAATAAGTTTAGTTAAATATATACAATGAAACTAGAATAAATGGAGATCCAATAAGAATCCCATTAAAATATACAATGAAACTAGAATAATATTGTTTCACAATACTTTTATAAACCATTTCATAATTGTATATTCTATCACTATTGAGTTTGTGTGGTCAACAAAAATTTAATAAATCTTAGCATCAAACAAAAATGGCATAATTTAAACCATTATCAATAATATTAACAACAAAGTGTCTTATTCCTATAAAGATTGGGAATTGAAAAAATGCTTTAGCACTACTTAATTCTTAGATTGCTATAAAGAGTGCATATGTTAAACATCTTAGTTACAAAGATGAAGAGATTAATGTATTTACCTTACGCAACAAATGCAAATGCATATTACCACAATAAAGAAGGTATTGAGATTACATCCGTGGCCTAAGGACTAAACTAGTGGAAGAGCAATCATAAGAATGAAAATGTTTTAATTGTAACAAACATATAAGTTACACATCAAGCAATTCTATATACTTGCAAAGTAACATATAATCGCTCAGAAAGAAATGGGTTTAAATCTTTGATAGTTGAATGAATTCTACACAAGATCCAAGTATGAGTGGGAGGAAAAAAATACTAACCAGAATTGTCCATTCTTTGAAACCCAAGCATTCTTCCATGTATGAGTGAAGTCCATCAGTAAAACCACTTTTATAAACAAATCAGTAAAACCATTTTTATAAACAAAATCAATATGGAACCAAATCTTCATAGTGTCTATGCAGTTCAACAATTTAAAACATCAAACAGCAAGACAAGGAAAATATAATAGGGATGCTTGCCAAACCTTGTAAAAGTAAAGTTGAACTGCTTGCTTGAACAATAAATGAATTAAACCAGGGTATTGTGTACCCATTACTTATCTTTTCTTGTCAGAGAATGAACAAAATTCACTTCAATGTCGTTACAAATCCAATTCTAGTATTTAATTTTGTATTTATCAATTCTTTTCATTAGCACTAAAATAATGTTCCAAAGTGCCATTACTCACCATGTGCTCACCATAAATACCCATAAGACCATTGGGAACAAAAATCATCAATACTACTAGAGTACACCAAGTCATGATCATTGCCATCCATCCACCATGGTGCAAATTGTCTCGGGCATTTCGTTGGACGTTAACTCCAATAATGAGAAGTGCAAATACTACAAAAAAACAAAAAACAAAAAAGTGCCTTAGAACAACATTTCTCGGAAACCATTCTTTGCTAGGAGTGTGAGCAAAATAGTTAATCTTGATACAAAGAGCCTTGTCAACTTATGTATAATAGTCATTAAATCAAATTCATAGCCTAATTTTGATTCCCAAGAGCGCACACAGACAAACATTCTTTATCTTAAATGTTGTTTGAATAACTTTAGCTTAAATTCAATTTCTAGGTGGCACATGCCACATATCCCCCACAAATTCATGTCCCTTAAAACATACAAGTTAATGAATCTAGAAGATCAAATAAAAATATATACATTTTTAATGCACTCAAAAATACCTGTTTATACAATTGGATTGTCCTTGAAAACAACCAAAGTAATCTCTAAATGAGAAACTTACAAGGAATTTTTTCCATGAGCGGTGGATCAATCTCTCTGAAGATCCATTCAATAATAGAGACCACAATATACAATGCTTGCAGATCATCGGTAAATCCCACCAGCCACTGATTTGCATGCCTCACATGCACATGTGGCACAACACGAGGCAAGGCATGATGAAGTAATGTAGGTTATAACTGATACGTATATCCTGTAAAATAAATTCAATTAGCTAAAAACAAATTAACAACTTAGATAAAACAAGACCATTTCATTCAAATATCATGATGCTCAATAGCAAGAACCACAACTGTACATTCAAAACCAAGAAACTTTCAAAAAATTGAAGCCTGCCTTGCCTTAACATTACATGAGATGAATGTCGCGGGGGCCAGCAACATCAACAACAGACTGAGCATGCTGTGATACATCTCTATAAAGTGTCTTGAGCTCTTTTTTGGCCATCCTTGCTTCTCTCTTCTCCTTTTTCATTACCGTTTTCCAGATAAAACATCAACATTGATACAGTGAGTGTAAGTTTAAGGATAATTAGGTAGTAGATAGGAAGAACTGAAAATTAAAAGTAGCTAAATCATTACAAACATACCTTCCAATCTCTCTTTTGCTCTAATGTTTCTCCAGCCCTTTTATTCCCACTAACATTTGGACTTACATTTGAAGTTTCTGCTTTTGGCTTTTGTTCTTTTCCCACCTTCTTTGAAGACCCAATCCATGGAATATAGTCCACTGGAAGTTGCTTCTTTCCTAGAAGAAATATGACTGGACGTTTCAAATTTGAATCTCTATGAGAATTTTGAGAAATATCCTTCTTACCAGGATTTTGAGGAGCATCTGTTTTGAAAGGATGATTATCGAGGTTGGAATAAGTGGAAACAATGGTTTCACAGTCCCATGATTCATCTTCATTATCGCTGCTATCTTCAACTAGCACAATTTCCTTTTCTTCTTGAGACTTGTTTGTATACATCTCACCCTATGCTTTGGATTTAGAAATTACATCATTCACAGGTGTATCGCCATGCACTATTGCACTATCTTGATTCTTCCTTGGGTTTTTTGAAATCTTATCAATGACAATATCAGCAGGAACTGTGTATTTATCTTGAAAGTCTAACAGCTTATTAGGCCAGAATTCTTTCATTGCAATATCAATTTCAGGGGCATTAATATTGCCAATACCAACCACATCATTAGAAGCATCATTGTTTCCATCACTATATTCACGAAGAGTGAGCTGCATTATAAAAAAAAACAAAGTTAAAATTTGAATATAATACATCAAAACAAAACTAAACACTGAAACTTTAGAATTTCAAGTCCAGACAGCAATCCATCTAGGGAATAAATCCCACTATAGTAGTTTGCTTTTATGATAGTAGAACATTATAACAAAACTAAACACTGAAACTTTAGAATTTCAATTCCAGACAGCAATCCATCTAGGGAATAAAGCCCACTATAGTAGTTTGCTTTTATGATAGTAGAACATTATAATAGTGGCAGTCCAATTAGATTTTTGTCAGTGCTAGTGGGGTAAATAGGTAGATAATACACTAATCACAATAATCAACTGTCTTCTAAAATGAATACCCATATATAAAATATGCAATACAAGTCCCCAAATTACATAAAATTTAACCATATCATCAATCACATAAAAGAGGGAAACAAGAAAAAAAAAAAAAATACCAAAATATGAAAAAAATGATAGCTAATAAGATCGAGTATGAACAGGGCATAATTAGAAAAATGGCATCATCATCTATTCATGTCCCTCATCATCTATTCATGTCCCTCTAAAATCTAAGGAAAACAAAATTCATAAATTCAACTGCCTCTCTAACATTGCAATCACTGTCATTTTCTGTTTATGATTTATGTTTCAAATAAGTGAATGATTGACAGCAGAATACCATGAAGACTGATAGCTTTTTGCACCAATCAAATTAGAAGAAATATGTCCAACACATTTAAAAAAAAAATGAGAAGCATTTAGTGTAAAGGACATGCACGCAATCATAATACTTCAACAAGTAGACAATCACACCAAATAAGTCCAAAAAAACACTGACAACCTTATTACATTTTGTTGTTCAAGAGATTGTAAGAACAAAAGGTATGTGTGTCGCATATGTATTTAGTTTGCAGCATAGTAGCATAATTTCCAGTCTAGTGTAATACTGATACGGGTTCTTAGATAATTAAATTTAAAAAAATAAATTTTAATTATTTAATGTCGTATAAAAATATCATTCCATTTCATATCTTTTTATTAAAATAAATATAAATAACTAGTTGTTGTTTCTTACATTTACTAGGTATAGGTTGTTGAAATTTTATATTTTTTGTTTTTTAAATATATGTTTAATTTTATTATAAAAAATTCTACTTACATTTTCTTACACCATATAAATGTCTATGTATATTTATGGTATATTTTTGAATATTTAATTAAAACTATTATATATAATCATTGTATATTTAAGAATATTTAATTAAAAGTATTATATATAAGCAAATTACTTCCTTATTATTTTATTAGTACTAGAGTTTTCTCATTATGTTATTTAATCGTATTCATATCCCCGAATAGTATCGATATCAGCATGGGCTATTGTCAAAGTAGGATCAAGACAGTGCAATAATATTGCAAATAAAAGAATCTTGCTTGCTGTGGGATGAACTGGCAAGGATCCCAATCTTTCCTAGCTCTGTAAGCTTCTCTTCACGGGTTAAAGTTGGAGTTGGTACAACTTCCACCTTATAAGTGATGCCTAACTAATTGTCGGTGCTGATATTTCCACAAAAGATTCCAATTTATCATAATATCAAGATACTGGCATCTATACATGCTTGCCATCCAATACAAGCTATCACTTCCATATTTTTACGCATATGTCATGACTCGGAGAAGAGCCCAACCCAATTGCAGGAAACGGAGCTAAGGAACTGATGAGAGAATCATGAAATTTCAATGACATGGTATTGTCTTCTACCATATTCCAGAACTCAAATGTCTGCAAAATGTGATATAACAATATAAAATTAGCTAAGCCTAAAACCTGAAACAGAAAGACTCCCAAAAGGAAAATTGATTCTAATGAGCATTTTAGGTTTTAGGAATTAGAACAAAAATCCACCTAAAAATAGCAGAAAATACAACAAAATAAATGGAAATGATCTTCATAAGATTACCTACAACCAATAATAACTGACTGATGATTTCGATGGAAGACACAAGTCTGGAACAGATTACTAGTGCATTTGATCTCCTGAATGCATCTTCTATTTGCCACTGCTGGAATTTTCACAAAACCCTCACTTACGGATGCAACATACTCCCCAGTTGTATTCCAACACAATGAATGGACTTGATTATTATGTCTCAGCAATAAAATAATCTCATATATTTTTGCAATAAATAACAAAAAAAAACATGCACCTCTAAAATTGTTTGTGTTGTATAATGTGATGTGATAGCATTACAAATAGCAAGATCGATTGGTGCATCAATTGCCTTGTAAATGAATTCACTAATATTACAATCACGATCTGGTATATTCACCTGGATCATTTAAAAAGAAAGTCACTCATCTAAAAAAACCTAAATTGAACTAAAAAAACATATCTTGGCAGAATGAAAGCATTCATGTATGAAAAGCTAAAGCATCTCCAGGTACCTGCAAATAGATTCAAGTGGAGTTCGTTTAATCTCAAGGAATGGTAGTTAGGCAAAGTTGTAACTCAGACTTTGAAGAAGAGACGATAAAAAGTTCCTGGTTGGCAATGACCAACACGTCCTTCTAGTTGCTTAGCACTTGCCTTAGATATCCAAGTTGTCTAAAGTGTGAAAACATTACTATAAGGGTCATAACCTTTCTCCTTCATACGCCCAGACGTTTGAACCTTTTTTTCTATTCAACTAAGGGAACCATGGAGTGAAGAGGAAGTATTAGATACTTTGAATTATCTCTATATATAGGAGAATCTCGCAATCGATCTCTACAACGAGCCTGAGTGCTACATGGGACCTCTGGTGAGCCAGGCCATGAGCGTGGCCTAAAAGAGAAGTAAAATAAAAGACACACAGTGTGCCTCCAAATTAACTGAGTAAAATATATCAAAACAATTGTATAAAGTCAGTGACTAGAACTGCTCCATCCATAATTGGCTAAAGTGTCAACTTGTCATGAAAGGTAATATTTAACAATCCATCTTTAAAGGTAGTTGTGTGACACCCTAAACAACTATTTAATGGAGATGGCGGCTATACATTCCCCTAGATTTGGATATCAATCATAAATCCTGTAGACATAGTTCATATTACATGGGGGTCGAGACGATATCCCCCAACTATATCTCTATATACATCAGTCAAGCCCCCCATCCTGATATTTCCTCCCATCCTGGTAAAAATACTGGTAGAGCTCCTTCCTCAAATTCAGATTGTCCATATTAGGGTTCCTGCATATGGATAAGTTGAGATTTGAGTTACGATAAAAAGTAAATTGGATAAGTTGAGATTTGAGCTTCGAAACATGAAAGTAAATTAAAAATATGTGATAACATTACTTATGTATAAGTTAAGAGATTTAAGTTTCGAAACATGATAATATCGAACAAATTCGAATTCCTTCAATATTGGGTATAAGTGTAATAAGGATACTAATATATTACATTAATGAACAATTAAATTTTGAAAATTAATTTTTACATTGATCATATCCTAAATTATTGAGATTTTATATTTTTTTTAAATATAAGTTTATGTTTAATAAATTTGTATTAATATATAAATATTTAAGTATAATTTTATCAATATTTATGAATGAAAGGTTTTCAAATTAAAATGAAATAATAGTGTGGCTAATGAGATATGGCCACAAGATGAGTCATGATTTTATATTTTTTTTAAAATATAAGTCTATGTTTAATAAATTTGTATTAATATATAAATATTTAAGTATAATTTTATCAATACTTATTAATGAAAGGTTTTTCAAATTAAAATGAAATATTGTGATCAATGAGATATGTCCACAAAATAGTTTATATATATCATGATGCATTAAAATATTGAATTTATGAATTATAAATATATTAAAAATGTTTATGATCGAAACATACCAAAATAATATATTATACAGGGTGAAAGTGGTGAGTGTCATGCTTATAATCGAACTTCATTATTTATTCGCATAAAAAAAACTACTCGTTATCCATGTGATAAAAACCTAAAATCAAAGTGCTAGAAAAACCAAATCCAATACTGATAAATATAATAATTTATGATTATTAAAAATAAGTCAAATAAAATTAAAGTTAATAAAGTTATTTGATAAAGACAATAACTTAATGTTAAATTTAATGGGTATAGGTTTGTTAACTGAACTTTGTTTTATTTGATTTATTAGACTTACATAAAAAAAAAATGTGTTTATAGCTTTGTCAGGTATCCTGGTAAGTTGGTCTACCAAAAGAAATAATAAACAATTATTATTATTATATATATTAAATGTAAACAAGTATAAATAAATGATGTGTCCTAAGAAAAGTGGAAAAATTATCCATGGAACAAGTATAAATAAAGGTTGCCTTGTTCATTTTTTACCAAGCATTTTGCATAAAGTGATTTAATCTAGTGTGGAAGAGGAAGAAAAATACTCACCAACAAAATAAGGATAATTTTTGGGCTTGATATCTTTAGGATTATTTACTCTTCTATCTAGTTATACTTGTATGTTGAACTAATTCTCTCATAAAAAGGTTGTTGTGTTTTTTTTCCCTTCAATAAAAGGGTTTCCCACAGTAAAATTATTGTGTTTCTTTGTGCTAAAAGAAACCTAAATACCGGGGTATTTTCCATATTCTCATTAGATGTGGTGTCTTGGCTCGTGGTTTGGAGTTGTGAGGGTATTGGCGCATGGTATTTCATTAGTATATGGTATTTACTAATTTCTATTTACTATAGATAGGTTTAGTATGTGGAATTTCACATATGAACATGGTTTTCTTCCCAACACACGGTTTTACCAATTGGTTGGTGATTTTTATGCGCATGTTAAAAATGATTTTACCACAATTAAAACAATGATTACAAATAGGAAGTCAAATGTACCTAATATATTATTTATAAATACATTCCTTCTTACCCATGGTTTCACATCAGGTGTATTATCCTCTCAAGAGACGGAGGGTTAGTTTATTGCATATGTTTGATATGCATATTTGCTAGGGGATACTTTTTTATGTCATGTGAACCATGTTTAAAACCTAGTCTTGTAATAGTTTCCATTCATGTTAAAGTGGCGCTTGGTGATAGATATTTCCACACGTATTATGGAAACATGCAAGCAATGATATGGTTTTGCATTTGAAATATCAATTGTTGCACATTATTGGAAATGGATCTATTTTAGCCACTCTTGAATTTTTAAAGAGTGAGAGGCATTTTGTCCTATCTGTAAGACTTTGTTTGACAACATTGTAAATGGGTTCAAGAGTAATTTTATAAACTCTTGGATAAACAAGTATAGTTTTGTTGGTTACACTTCATTGATTTCTACAAGAAGGCAAAGATCAAGAGGGAGACAAAAGTAAAGGTAGATCCATTGTGGAAGCTCATGCTTGCAAGGAAGTCATATGAGCTGGATTCCAACTCAAGTCAAGCGGTAACAGGAATAATGCATGTACTAGAACTAAAAGAGAATGCAAAATACTCAAATGCAGAGTCTCCATATGCAGAGAGTGTAGGATATTCAAATGCAGATTGATCGGTGTAGAAAGCAGCAGGTTACTTTAGTACAAGATTCTCAGCTGTAGAGGGAAACCAGACTCAGAGGGAGTCAAGAAACTTAAGGAATTGAGTCCGAGACAGAAGGATGTGTTGATCTATGATATATTCTCTCTGGACTGGGAGAATGGTGGAACTCTCTATATGATGGATAGATATCTGTTGTTTATTGACATGAGATGCATGGGCACACTCGGGTTGAGTTACCATGGAATGCATGGGAACACTCCTTGAGTTACCATGAGACGCATGGGTGAACTCTTGACTAAGTTGAGTTACCATGAGAGGAATGAGATACATGGGAACACTCCTCACTAAGTCGGTTACCATGAGATGCATGGGCACACTCGAGTTGACTTACCATGAGATGCATGGGTGCACTCATTGAGTTACCTTGAGATGCATGAGATGCATGGGTGCACTCCTCATTGAGTTGAGTTACCATGATGAGATGCATGAGATACATTGGTGCACTCCTCAAATAACTGAGTTAAGTTACCGTGTGACATCACAATCCATGCAATGGAGTAGCTGTTGCGATGACATGAGAAATTCTCAAATTATCTAAGGTTGACTGTCACTTAAGGTAGGCTTGGAGTGATGTAGAATGTCTCCCTCATTGAGAGGGAGGGCTGATGATGAATTATCGGTGAGACATTATCCCTGAGATAGGTAGAATGGTGTTACTCTCCCTTGAGAGGGAGAGAGAGCGAGCTAACTAATTTGATGATTCTCCTCGATGGACTGGGTTGAGTTACACTTTGGCAACTCTCGATGGACTAAGTTGTGTCAAGTCACCTGGGTTGGTGCCCATTAACTACTATGATTTGGGAAGCTTGTCACCTGTGCTAGTACCCAGCAACCCTTATGGGTTGGGAGGCTTGTCACTATATTGGTGTCCAACAACTCTTGTAGTTTGGGAGACTTGTCACCTGGGTTGGTGCCTAACAACCCTTGTGGGTTGGGAGACTTGTCACTGGATTGGTGTCCAACAACCTTTGTAGGTTGGGAGACTTGTCATCTGTGCTGGTGCCCAACAACCATTTGTGGTTTGGAGACTCATGAGTCATTTGTTGTAGCCCATAGTGGACATCATGTTGGTTGTAGACACATGTACGAGAGAAGACCTTCCTTATGATGTAGAGAATTCCAAGACAAGACGTGATGCTTAGATGATATCCAAATGCATTCTAACATGATGATACCTCCCTAGCTAAGAGAGAGTGTTGGTGTTTATAGTTTCGTGAGGTATCCTCACAAGTCGATACAACAAAAGAAATAATAAAAAATATTATTATATATATTAAATGTAAACAAGTATAAGTAAAGGACACGTCAGTCCTAGGAAAAGTGGAAAAGTCACCGATCAAACAAGTATAAATAAATGATGCCTCATTCATTTTTTACCAAGCAATTTGCATAAGTGATATGATCTAGCATGGAAGAGGAAGAAAAGGAAGGAGCAACATAAGAAGTATAATTTATGGGCTTGATATCTTTAGGATTATATTACTTTTCTATCTGGTTATACTTGGATCTTGTTATGGGCTTGATATCTTTAGGATTATATTACTTTTCTATCTGGTTATACTTGGATCTTGAACTAATTCTCTCATAAAAAGGTTGTTGGATTTGATTTCCAAGATAAAATTATTGTGTTTTTTGGTTTCTATGCATGATTTATTTATTTAGTGATCTTAATTTTGTTTCCACTGCCAATAAGATTGAATTATACTTTTTTATTAAACTTTAACTAAAAATATTGTGAAATTTCTATGTTTCAACTACTTTTTAATAGTTAATTCCAAAAACAATGAAACCAAATCAAAACCCGCGTTATTCACTGTTAAATTCAGACTTAGTTACTATGGCTATTATTTCATAAGGTGACAAAAAAATTAAAAAGAAGAGATGGAAAAAGAGAAAGATTGAATAATTTTTATAAAGAGTAAGAAGAAATGTACATTACAAATGATTTTTTTTTGGAAAAAAGAAGAATATTGTGACTCTTGTATAAGAGTTCAAATAAGATTAAAATGAATGAAGTGATTTGATTAAAATTTGTATCTCAAAATTTTTATTTATTTGAAAAAAAATCACACCTTAATATATTTGATCTTTCTCAATATTTTGATATATTCTAATTTAAAATGGATATGTGTTGGTTTTACTTTTTTTATTTTATGGGTGAATATGGATTTTTGAATTACTCTTTATTTGGATTCTTATGTTACACAGGAAAATGAATTTTTTTAATTACTTTTCATTTTTTATAATTTACAATAAAAAAATTCAATTAATACTTATTAACTTCTTTTATAAATTATTTTTTTAACTTATTTCCTAAAAGAGGTGCATTCTACAGCTCAGTAAAGAATGTGTAACTCTCACCTTGGTAAACTAAAAGGAAAGATAGTTTTCATTGGTAAACTAAAAGGAAAGACAGTTTGTGTAACTCTCACCTTGGTAAACTAAAAGGAAAGACAGTTTTCATTGGTAAACTAAAAGGAAAGACAGTTTTCATGTTCAAAATATGACTTTTTACACCCACTCCTTATTGCTGATATTGTCAGCAGTTAATAAAAACAGCTGACCAACCACGTAACAGGTGACACGATGTAAGTAAGAGACAGTAAAATGAATTTTTTTAATTACTTTTCATTTTCTATAATTTACAATAAAAAAATTCAATTAATACTTATTAACTTCTTTTATAAATTATTTTTTTAACTTATTTTCTAAAAGAGGTGCACTCTACAGCTCAGTAAAGAATGTGTAATTCTCACCTTGGTAAACTAAAAGGAAAGACAGTTTTCATTGGTAAACTAAAAGGAAAAACAGTTTTCATGTTCAAAATATGACTTTTTACACCCACTCCTTATTGCTGATATTGGTCAGCAATCAATAAAAACAGCTGACCAATGACGTAAGTGAGAGACAGTGAAATGAATTTTTTTAATTACTTTTCATTTTCTATAATTTACAATAAAAAAATTCAATTAATACTTATTAACTTCTTTTATAAATTATTTTTTTAACTTATTTCCTAAAAGAGGTGCATTATACAGCTCAGTAAAGAATGTGTAACTCTCACCTTGGTAAACTAAAAGGAAAGACAATTTTCATTGGTAAACTAAAAAAAAAGAAAAGACAGTTTTCATGTTCAAAATATGACTTTTTACGCCCACTCCTTATTGCTGATATTGGTCAGCAGTCAATAAAAACAGCTGACCAACGACGTAAGTGAGGGACAGTTTTCAGGTTCAAAATTTGACTTTTAACACCACTGCCTACTGGTCAGCAGTCAAAAAGAAACAGCCGACGAATATACTTGAACACGTTTCTCTGCTACACTTGTCAAATCGGGAATCAACCGGGATTCGGGAAGACGATATATCATTCTTCGTTTCCTTCCTCGTCATCAACGAATTTCATCTCTGACTAAGTTCCGGCGATACTATAAATGTGTCCACAAACCTCATAGTTTTGTCATTCAATCAATATTGCAGAATTACAGTTCACTGGGTTCGCCTGAATTTATAATGGATTCAGTTTGGTTCGCAGAAGCCTTATTAATTGGTCGAGAGCGATATCGAACTCGCGATGTAGCAGAAGGATAAATGACAACAAAGATATATCGAAAAAGGCGAAGAAAGAACAATACCGACGTCACACATCTGTTGTTCTCTGCAATCCTTCTGAAAGCTTGGCCATGTCAATGGCTCGACATCCCCGTCATTGGCTTGGCCAAGCTCTCAAAAGAATTGTGGTTAAAACAAAGTGATTAACAAGATTGCGCTGGCTTGTGAAGAATGGATCTTCTTCCATCTATTATTTCATTAATTCCTGTTATCTCAAGTTATTATCCACTGGATAAGCTATCTGTTCTGTTGTGGGTGTGTAAACCAGAGGTGTTTGTATATTTTGATTGTCTTTCCTCTTTCAATTAACAAGATTGTCAATCAGCCTGCCATGCCAAGCATGCCATGGCATATATATCATTTAAGAGCACCTAGGCTAGTTCACTTAGTACATTCAATTGCAATTACAATTTTAAGAACAAACCCCTTGAGGGTTTCATCTATTTGATCAAGATGAGCACTAATTTAGTTTTTCCTATCCTTGGTTTCCCTGATACACATTAAATACCTCGACCACAGTGAAAAGCATAGGCAAACAAACCCTCGTCATATGCAAACAAGCATATCCCATACTATGTGGATCTGCAGTCGAATGAATCATGTAAACCTCCCATCAAAAGCTTCTACAAGAATATTTGATTCACACAAATTCTTTAACATAATTCTCACACCCTGACTCTGTGGTTTTCCTCTTGGCTGTCTAACTACAGACTCCGGTCAATGGTGGTTCATCCTCTTCTCACAGACACAAGCATCGTTGCTTTCAATTGGGACTTCTACAACTCATTAGTCAAAATAAGAACGATTCTATCGTTTTCCATTAAGTGAATCATGCGAGCTTGTTAAACTAAGCCAGACAAATTTTTACTCAGTAATTGTATGGCATTGAAAAGGGCGATTTGTTTAGTGTTGGCGCGTGTCTCAGCAACCAACCCATGAGGGTTTCATTTATTATAGGATTTAATGTGGACAAATCTCTCATATAATAACTGTGTGAATAGGTCAACAAGAATTTCTTCTTCATAATAGTATATGAGGAATACAAATGGAGTGATAAAAGAAACCATATATGATAAGAACACCATATAAAAACTACACAAAACATATTCGCATCAGAAAACATGCCATAAATTCTTCTATGAAATTTCCTTTGTCTGTTGTGAACCAAAATTTTATGAATCAAAGCTTGAAACTGGATTTTCCACCCAAAAATGTCCCTAGTCTACGAGTAGAAATAGGTGTTAAAATTTAGCATCCACCCCAAATCTTTAAAATCCATGAAACCTATGGGATTGTTGTTTTATATACGCTAAGATTAAATCCTTATTCCTATATGCATACCTTTTTTAGTGGAGTTTCCTCACTATGATGATCCTTCGTCCTCTACAATCTTATTAAACTAAGTTGAACAAATTGTTACTCAGTAATTATATGCCATTAAAAATATTAGGAGAAAAAGTGAGATATATGATTACATTAGCAACATAATTAAAATGACTAATTTAATCATAGGATAAAAAATACAACTAAATAATAAATCACACAAATAAAAATGACTAATTAATCCTATAAACTAGCATTTCAATATCAATCACTTATACTTGGTTATAATTATTCTCTTAATCATAAAAATAATATGATCTTTCATTTCCATGGCCATAAACCTTCAGATGATCACTGTACCTATAGAATGCAATTGTAATCCACGAGCGTGCTTGATCTTGTTTGACACTCAGGTAGAATTTTGGCACTTGGATTGAATGCATTGGTAGGCACTTGGCTTATTCTCATGACTTCATTGATTGCTCATTTGTGCATCCCAGAAAAAACGATGAAAAATGTGACCCTCCGGAGTATCACTATACCTCTGTTTCTTACCCAGAGTTCCAGAAGGGACTTGTAGACGTGATGATTTGTGTGAGTTTGCGCATGGTTTTTTTGAGTGTTGATTGCACCATGTTCAATATCGAACTCGTTTATGCAAAGATGAAACACATTCTACAAGAAGGGGCCTGGAAACACCTTGTTTGGCTATGGAAAATACAAAATTCATGGTGAAAGTCATGTTTCTCCATCTAATCTTGACGATCTATTTGATTTTCAGATGATGTCTCCTAGGTCGGTACCAGTCCTTGAGCCTTTTTTGTTTTATTGGCCAAGTTTTCAAATTCAGTCTCGTAAGGAAGTTCAAGTCCAGCCTCAGATGCAAACACCAATTGGTAATCAGATTTATCAGAGACAACAGATGCAGCAAGGTGCAATATGTGCTTAAGCAAACCGTCATTTGCGCTCTCCAGTTCAGCCATTACACTTGATGCCATCTCTTGGTCAAATATCGTTCCTTTGTTTGGCTTTGGAGTTATGCTTTGACTTACCAGATATCCTTATAAGTATCGTGTAGCAAGCAGTATTTCATTGCATTTGACTATTTCATGCATTGATAGGATTATTATAAAGCAGAACTATACAATCTTTCATAGTTTTAGTACTATTAGAACTTCTTTCATATTTTTCTCAAATCTTCTGCAAAAGATGAAATCATTTTCTTGTCCTCAAGGGGTGCAACATTAATCTGGTCTAAATACAAAGAATGATCAGGGTGATCAGATGACTCTAAGTTCATCTCAGAATCAGTTCCAAACAAATATGATAATGCTTCTAAATCTGAATCCATATCAAACACTGCACCTGAAACATGCTCATTTTCTTTTACCCTTGCCATCTTGAAGAATATACTGCTCAGGAGGGAAATCGAAAATTCTGTCACGAATTGTAAATGACACAGTTGGTTGTTGGTTGTTTCATGATGTTGTCGATGCGTTATGTTCTTATGTAACTTGTAGACCCTACATTTGTCATTATCTGTGGGCATTATATTAACACTTCGCTTGGAACTATCCCTTGGCATGCCTTCCTTAGGTTCTTTTTCGCACTTTGATACTTGGGTGCTCGGGCATTTGATTGTGCACTTGATGATGGGACTTGATAAAGGAGTTGTGGGAAAGTCCTTCCTCCCTCCCTACAAGAAATCCACCGAGTGTTCATTGTCCCATATATTCTTTCAAGGGTATGGGGAAAGATACCCAATGGGGATGCAACTTCTATTAGAAGTGGAAAATGGGATAAGCATATATTTGGATGGATTTAAATCTAAAACACTAAATCGAAGGTCAAGCATCTCAATTCAGAAAAGTTTATAGAAGCAAATCCATATGTTGAGAATCTTTGATGACGCACTAAAACATTTGTATTTCGATCTAAAGCCATGACAATATAAAACAATGAAATGTAGGTCAAGTATCTTAGTTAAAAAAAAATGGAAACAATTACATATGTTGACAAGTTTTAACTACGCATTAAAACATTTGTATTTTAATCTATAAACTGAAATGGATGTCAAACATCTTAGTTCCAAAAAAGTTCAAGAAAAGAAACATCCATATGTCCATTGTTAACAAGTTTTAATTAATTATTGATACATTTGTAATTTTGTTGCATAAAAGAAATGAAAAGGCCATTAATAAAACATGGTTAAGAGCATTTTTTAATTGGAGAGTATTTTTCATGAATAATTTTTAGGAAAATAATGTTGTATTTATACATTGTCGGAACTCTTAAAATTGTTATTGACGGGTAGTTAAATATTTTAACAATGCTACTAGTGTAATTGTCCATAACTTGGTAAAATCTTAGTTAGCTAAAAGTTGCACTTCTATAACTTGTACATATTTGCTTTCTTTTATTTTCCCAAGGAAATCTTATCGGGAAACCCAAGGGTTACTTTCCCACATCCATGGATTACATCCCTAGTAAACCCATTGGCATAACTATAGACTACTTCGACTAACCCAAGAGGATTCAAACCAGACACCTGCTAGAACAAAACTAGCCAAATGCCTAGTAACATTGGAGACAATCGCTTGAGCTTGAACTTATATGTTTCCTATATCATCATAGTTTAAAATGAATAACAAAGGATTCAATACAAAATAGTGTATTTCTGATATGTTTTGAAGGCATCCTTAGAGCTCTCATTGATTCTTGTTTTGAATTCCTTTGTTACTTCAACAATTTTTTCTCTCTTCCATAAAGTTATAAACAAAGCAACAATATTTTGTGGATTTTCATGTTATGTTAACATTTTCCATCAACGTGAGGGATTAAACAACACATGAAATCAATAGTAATATAACTTATAATCATCTATGGATGATTGGATTAATGGTGAAAAATGGTTAGTAACATGAGAAATGGAAATAATGATAACAATATTACAATAGTAGGTTATATTTGAATTTTCTATATATGGTCTTAAGATTGGAGGGTAGAATGTCTGTGATATTTGTTAAAGTTGTTCCTCCCATTCCTTCTTGACGTTAATTTATGAATTCATTTTCATAGCCTTGTATACAGAAGGAAATTTGAAAAAACAACAGCAGAACCTTTTTAAACAAGGGGAGATTGTGCCTATGATATTATTCTTTCTGCAGACTATGATAGTAGACTTTGTTCTTATAGCTCAATTGGTTTGACTATTTTAGTTTATAATTGTTATTTATGTATAATAATTAAATATTAGAGTACAAATTTGTACTCTAATATTTAACCATACCTTTAAAAGTATGGTTAAAGAATATCAACAAATATATATGTATTATGTGCCAATATTATCTCTATGGATACTAGCCGACCTACTACTAAGATTCCTTTTCATAAGTTTGTGGTATGTTTTATGTTATAGTTGGAATAGTATCTGACCCGCTACATATAGATACCCTTAATATAGAGTTTGTGATATGTTTATGTTACAGTTGGAATTGTAGTGTGTTAACGCTTGTAAGAGTTTGCGATATATTTTTAGTGTGAAATTTTATTCAATGTGAACTTTGATTCTATATAAGAGTGCTAGCTCAATGGAAGAGAACATGCCTTACAGGAAGAAGATCGGTGGTTTGATTCCTTTGTTCCCTATCTACATAAATTAATGACTAAATAAACGACTAAATGTACTGCCATACAATGATAATTAATGACCAAATAGGGACAATTAATGACCAAATAGCGAGAATTAATGACCAAATAAATGACTAAATATATGACCAACTCATGAAGCAATTCAAACAATTTATGATTAAGTGATAAATTACCAATTTGGTTGGGTGATAAGTGACTGCTAATTTATGACCCGCGGTCACCAGCTCAATTTTAGTCATTTATCCTCTATTTTAGTCACTTATCACCCATTTTTTACTAGTGTGTAGTTTTCATTTCTGTAGAAATTGATTTCTATTGAATAAAGTTGTGAGACTCAAAATACTCATCAATATCCACTGAACTTGAATCTTTTGGAGGAGCGCATTTTTGAAAATCCATAATTTTTCGTACTAACATGTAGACACGATAGGTCCTTCTCTTTGTTGGTAAATATGGAATATCTAGACCCGCTTGGATGCAAATCTCTATGATGGCTAGTAACCTATCAACCATAAACCTTTCTGTATGAGTCACAACTCTTCCTACTCTTTCATAATTATGGAAAGTTAACTAGGATGTCACCAACACTTCCCTTTCTCCACTTAAATCCTAAAATTAAAGCCAAGACATCATCACCATGTGGAATATAATCCATGATTCTATTTGACAGTGGTGATCTGATTCTTGAACTTGGAGCGCCTTCATTTAAAATAGGTGTTGCATCCATCATATGTTGTTTCTTGTTTCCAATACTTTGCTTTGTGTGAATTGTATTTGTGTTGGAATCCTTGGGTGTTTCCTTCTCAGTTATTAACTTATTTTATGTTTCAATACAAAAACATCTTGTTATTTCCTGACAACATCAAAAGACGAATGCAGTGTTTCACGATATGCACTTATTAACAATTTCAACTTCTTCTCTCAAATCTTATATCATTAATTAGAAATTCAGTTCAATATCCTATTCAACAATAAACTATATCATATATCATCCATTAAGAAAGGCACATTATCATCAACACATTACAAGAGACAATATATAAGCTTTGTAAACTTTGTATAATTGGAGACTTTAATCTCCAGAATAGGGTACAAACCAAAGTGACACCCACCACAAGATAATTATGTCAGCTGCAACTGACTGGGATGCACCAACACCCCAACAACCATAGATTTACAAATGATATTTTAGACTCTTCTTAAGTTTGCAGATTACATACATCATCAACCAGAAGCCTTTGTTTGTTTCCAAAGCACTTCATCATTCTCATCAAGCACTCATTATTCAATATAACTTCATTCTTTCCATCAACAAATATCACCAATCAGATCACATCTTCATTATGTCATCATTATTCATGGCATATCAATCTGCTACCATATATCCATTCATACACTTTACACTATCCATATGCATATCACAACATTCTTCCCATATCATCAGTCATCTCTTCACCATTCTACTAGCATGTCTTCATTCTGTCCATCAATAGGTTGCCTCAGTTTAACCCAAAATAAAAGATAGAAAGAGAGATTGTTTTACTACTCCACCTACTGCTGCTCCTTTACCAAAAACTATCCTCATCTTCCTGACCCACGAGATCAAAGCTCTTCTATATCTCCCAAATTCTCCCTCGAATTCTCCACACTCACCACACAAAAAACACAACCATCTTGTTCTTCATTTATACTTCTCATTTCCATGCATTTAGGAGGCCAACTTGTCATTTTGCTTTTATTAATTCAAATAAGTCAAATGATATTTTTATTTCCATGTTATCCTTAACCAATAAAAATACATATATTTTCCACATCATCATGGTCTTTATGCCCACATGGTCTCCACCCTTATGCCCACAAGGACCCATAATGTATGCCTGCGATGATATTTATGTTTGTAATGTATTCGTTATTGCACAAAGTTTGTACATTTTTCATTATAGCGAAATGTCATTATAGCACATGTATACGTTTCTAATGATTTGTTTTATTTTTATTTTTTTATTGCAGTGACGACCATGGATGCACATTCAAACATCCAAAGAGAAATTCAGAGGCTCAGAGAAATTCCAGCCTCAATAACAATTGTTGATGATAGGCATTGCATGCTTGCATCCAAGTTGGATGCAATGATAGAGACCTCTAGTAGGTCTAATGGTGCACTACAATATATTGCCACATTTAGAGAAAGAAAGAGGCAACAATATGAGGATGGAATTAACTACAAAGAGGTTAAGAAGTTGAAAATAAAAAAGCAACATATGTTTTCCCTCTTTAGATATCCACGGATGGGTGAAATCCCGAATGAAAACAAAAGACATATATCTATTGAGTGGTGTACATATTAACCATTCATAGATAATTGGATGGAACGATGGTACATGGTGTTTGATGTACCACCACACAACAACAGGGAAATGCCTCTGTATTTTCTGAAAAAGATGTATGCAGAATTTGTTTTGGGGATTCATGTTAACTATTTTGATATCTTGGAGTACCAAGGTGTTGGGATGGGGATGCCTTATCAACTTCCCAATGCTAGGCACATAGATCCCAATTTCCCTGTAGCTCCACCTCGCAGACAGTTACACAGGCCAAATGTGCTTCCTACACATCAGTTGGTCCCAGAGACACAAGAGTCCTTCCTACTATTTGCACAGGCGGTTGTTCGCCATAGTACGTATCTTCAAGGTATGTACCAGGTAGGGACATCAGAGCCACCATCTATGGGTGGAGTAGAGCCACCACCTATCGGTGGGGTAGATCCACCACCTCCCGATGGGGTAGAGCCACCACCTTCCAGTGGTCCAGTAGCATCTAGTAGTGGCACTAGACCTTCACCTCATGAGCACATCCGACAGCCCCACCCATGCATAGTATGTGGCCATCCTTGCTTTGGTCCTGTCCAAACAGATGATACCTTTACTGGGTATTTTACACAAGTAAGTAAGTGGTTAACAATTTAGTGTCATTTGTAAATTATTTTTCCTTACTACACACATATATATAGATTGCTAATATTTTTAATGATTTTAAAACTTGTAGTTGCTACAAGAAGGGCACGAGGTTGAAGACCTTTGCATTGATGATGTAGAGCATATTCTAGAGGCTCATGCACCAACACCGTCCGATGTAGATGATGTTGTCATACTTTCAGTGACAGCAGCTCACAATGAGGTAACTATTTCAACATGACATTATTTTAATACATGAGTAAATCCAGTTAACAATTTAGTGTCATTTGTAAATTATTTTTCCTTACTATACACATATATAGATTGCTAATATTTTTAATGATTTTAAAACTTGTAGCTGCTACAAGAAGGGTATGAGGGGAAAGAGGCTCATGCACTAGCACCGTCCGATGTAGATGATGTTATCATACTTTCAGTGACAACAAATCACAATGAGGTAACTATTTCAACATGACATTATTTCAATACATGAGTAAATCCAGTTAACAATTTAGTGTCATTTTTAAATTATTTTTCCTTACTATACACATATATAGATTGCTAATATTTTTAGTAGTTTTAAAACTTGTAGCTTCTACAAGAAGGGCATGAGGGGCAACAGGCTCATGCACCAGCACTGTCTGATGTAGATGATGTTTTCATACATTCAGCGACAACAACTCATGTTGAGGTAACCATTTCAACATGACATTATTTTAATACATGAGTAAATCCAGTTAACAATTTAGTGTCATTTGTAAATTATTTTTCCTTACTATACACATATATGGATTGCTAATTTTTTTAATGATTTTAAAACTTGTAGTTTCTACTAGAAGTGGATGAGGGGCAAGAGGCTCATGCACCAGCACCTTCTGAATTACAAGATGTTGTCATATCTTTAGCGAGAACATTTCACACTGAGGTAACTATTTAAACAAGACATTATTTCAATACATGTTAGTTTGTTATCACATGTTACTTAATTAAGGCTACACGATCTAATATTTACAATTTTCTAAATTGTAGGTTGTAGATCCCCATCAGAGGAAAATGATTTCATCTAGTGTTAGCTCCCCCTGGTGGGAATACAACCGGTATCTTTTCCATGGAGACACGATAGAAGGAAGACCGTACCTTAGAATTGATTGAACTATACAGTACATTGGTATGTATTTCATCATTGTCAGTTTTTTAATACATGTTATTTCATTGACCAATGCATTTCTAACTACGTTAGTATTGGTGATTGTAGCCACCAGCCTCTATACTTTCGAGATTGTTAGCGGTTGGATCTCCTCGTAGTCCAAATGTGCAAAATGGACAAGTGTATAAGAGAGGCTCCACTCCTAGAAAGGTTGTGGATGTCTTGTATAGTAGACACATGAGAGATCCATCTACCCCTGACCTAACAAGGGTCATTGATGCTGCAGTTAGTGCCGCATCTACAATAGCCACAAGTCATAAAGAGGTGACTATTTCAACAATCATAATGCATAGTATTTAACAATCTTACTATATTTTTTATTCATGCATGTATAACTATTTCCCCATTTGGTGATTGTAGCCATTAACGGCAGAAGTGTCTGGCCCGTCTGAAAAATCCATGGTTCTGACCGAGTCTCCTCTTGTGGTGAGATGTTCATTAATGACCAAGTTTTTTTATTCAATTTACCCAAACATGTTGATCAATGTTGAATTGTTGAATTAATTGAGATATGATCTTTTATTTGCAGAGCACAACTATAGAGAGGCCTTCCATGAGCACACCGCTCACATCTATACCCCATTAGGATTTGGTGAGTGTTTGTCATAAATAATGTGGCCACAAGTTAATTTTGTAAGTTTGTTAATGGTAGGGTATTAGTGCAATTATTTGATAAAAATAATGATTTTTTTTGCAGACTCTTGAGATGCAGAGCGATCCCAGGGAGATGGTCGATAGAGGAAAGTCGGGGAAAAACAAGCGAAAGATTGATTTTTGATGTTGCATAGTCTTGTATATATGTATTTTTACATGTACATGTACACATTTTTGTACTTAGGGATACATGTACATTGAGAGGCCATTTGAGGGCCGGCTACTTTGCCATATTTTGTATTACAAACCAGGGAAATTTTTAGGGGCGAAATTTCGCCAATTGGCTATTTTTTGGACTTTTTTTCAAAAAATAAATTCGCTATTTGGTCATTTTTAGTCTATAATATCGCCTATATTTACATAAAATATGTTTTTTATCACTATTCACCAAAATTTACAAGTTTCGGGAGTAAATTGTATGTTCCATATTTAATATTCGCCTACCTATCTATATATATATTTTTTCCAATCCAAAATAATCGCCTATAATACTACACTTAAGTATACTATTAGAATTTTTTAAAAATACCCTATTACAAACATTCGACTATCAATGCATGATACAATATATTCCATATTTTTTCTTGAGTTTCCACTTGTGCTTGTGATGATTTATCTCTTCCACAAATTGATAAATTATGCTATTGAAATTTATATAATTAAATTTTAAGCAATATTTATTCTCTTAAATTTATGGCATTGATCATGTAACATGTCACTATTGTGCTATGAAAAAATTACCTTAATGGAAAAAACTAATAATATCTTTCAACAGTTCAATGAACTTAGCACATGCATGCTAATTTGATATCGAATTTAAAATTGTGTTTTTTGTCAACTCCAAGGGTTCATACCCATTGATCAAGACTATGGTTGCAAGGAAAAAAAAAGTTAACAAAATAAGTCAAAATATGTTTGAATAACCTCTGTCATAATAACATGCTACACATATCATCCATGTAATCCTATGACATTTTCAAAAACTAAGAGGAAGCCTAATAGATGCTGCGCATTTAATCAATGCTACTGTATTTCATCAAACGATACGTACACGAGCATCTATGCAGTTCGGTTGAAGTGTGCCTACTCTAGCATGCTAAGAACAATGGCAAAGTATCAGGTACAATGGCAAGGTATGCATAACTAAAGTGTAATAAAATTCATTGGGGCCTTCATGTACATATGGTAAAATATATGTAACAAATATACCCTAGTTTGTAAGACCCTAGTTTGTTCCAATATGCTAACCAATAGCTGGTCATGAATTCACTCTCATAAAATCGTTGAAGATATAAATCCTATCCTTACTAAACCCTAGTATGTAAGACCCTGGTTTGTGCTTTACCTCTTTCATATGTCCATTTTCCACTTGTCATAATGCAAAAGTAATCATACAAAATCCATGGAAAATGAAATACCTAACTAGTTTAATGATATTCCTTGATAATGTTGTTTTAATGAAAAAAAATAAGATGTTCATGGTTCTATGTTTGTAAAAAGGATGGATTATCCTCATATGAAAATGTATTTAAAATTGAATTTTCTTGATTGATACAAACGATGATGTAATGGTTGTTCATTGTTATTTGGAAAGTATTCTCCCATAGCTTGATGGAAAAGTTTCATGGTGACTTTGATCTAACAAAGCTAGAAAGGATCAGAGGGATATCATCGATTAAACATTGCCTCCATTTTTTATTTCGAACTTTGAATTCTTAAAAATGACATTAATTACTCAAAATCCAAAAATAGTGGAACACTAAGGAGTTGTTAAATGATGTGGCACACTAAGGACATAGAAATCTACCAAGGGTGCAGTGTGGTAGGTTTGATTGCCACTCTTTGAATGTCTAGTTTTAGAATCAAAATCAAAAAATTTCAAATTTGACCCCATGTGCAAACTGCACACTCCCTTACTGAGCAAAACCCTATTTTCCAAAATGGACCTACAAGATGACACCTGGTAGATCAACAATAAAGACATATATCAATAGATTGTTACATATGAAATTGCAATCTGAAGAAAAAATAGTATCCAGTAGCTCATTACCAACCTGAGACGTGACCAATTGTATTTTCTTTCTTTCGTTCCCTCCATCAATATCATACATGACATATTTGAATCACTACAAGTTCACCTCCTGCCTCCCAAGTTCATGCTCATCGGTCACATGTATGCATTTTTCCAATAATGTGAATCCACCACACCCTGGGCATGTCTCATCTATGCAAGTTTTTTTATAAAATGTGCAATCGTTTGTCCTGCTACACAAAATGCTATGAATAAAGTCTCTAGATGGCATCAGTAGTAATGTAGTTGAACATTCCTGCACAAGAGTGTTATGCAATACACAAAAAATATATGTATATGTGTCATAATAGTAGCCATACTCAATGTGGTATCGACAACAACATGTGTTACGAATTGTGTTTATTTTAGCATACCATGGTTTCCATTTTTCAAAGGATCTTTGGCCCAAGTCAAGTTCATTATGTTCATTCCTAAGACTCTCATATAATTATGTTTGTTTCATATCAAGAAAATGTTTAATGTTTGGTTCACGATCCTTTGAACCCCTTCTCAATTTTAATACTTTTTTTGGTTGGAAGAAGGTCTAGTGTTGGCATGCCAAAAAGCTTGCACTAATCCCTTTACCGCATCAATGAGCTTCATATCAGAGTGTGGAAACCTACCAATGAAGGCCCAACCATCTGTTTGACCAATTTCAAGTTGTTCTCTTCTAACACAATACCTACGAAGTGTCTTCACATTCAAATTAATAATTTTGGATGTAGGTTTAAGAAAACGAAGTGCGCTAGTGTTTTTGTTCACGATTGATTGTGACAACACACGGTGAGCTGCATTGCGATCCTTTGAGCAAGATTTCTTTCCAATTGTACTATAAATGCATCTACTAAACTTTTAACAATATGAGAACTTGGTTCTAACTTTTTGGTCATCTTTATCTTTAATGTTCTTGTAACAACAACCATAGACCTAGATTTTAACAATGATAAAAATAATTTGTACTTATCCCCATCACATTTAGAATAAAAACAATTATAAAGTATTTGTCAAGTTTCATAAGCAATAGCACATTTAGACAATGTACCTTCAAGTGAACTAATGAGAGTTTCATCAACCTGTATACGTTTCGGATTTCTTCGGCGTGCAGTTGCTAATGGAGGTAAGGGTGTTGGAACTGGAGCTTGTACAACATCACAAAGACGCTCTGGCGTTTCAATAGGAGCCTCTTGTCTTTCATTCTCTTGGATGGTCTCCATAACATTTTATTTTTCCATTGTAAATCCTTCACTCAATGCCTCTCTAACTTCGTCGCTTGTATAACCACTACCCAACAAGTCATTCACTACCATATTCTGAGGTTGACTTGATGTGGGAATTGAAACATCCCCTGACGAGAACCTATGTCTTACTTCTTGACTAGTGCCATGGGGTGCTTGTTCATCAAATGTTGTTGAAATTGAGGGCCCCTCTAGTGAATTTCTTTGGATTTCTTGAGGTGGATGGGTAGGAACGACCGTGGCATCATCTACGGTTGGAATCGGATGAGTTTCCATGGAATTCCTTCGATTCCACATGTCCAATATTTTATTTTCTCTAACTTCTTCCATGGTTTCTTGAGGCTTCTCTTTCCTTGCCGATTTCCTTTTTCGGTTGCATGAATTCCCCATGACCAAAATGAGCAATACTAAGAAAATAGATTATGGAGGTCTGCTCAACTATTCAAATATCCAAATTCTTTCTCAATTGTGAATATAGGTTTTTCAAGCTTGCTCAATTGTCAATATAGATACTTCCTCAATTGTGAATATATATTCATCAATCTTGCTCAAATGTGAAAGTAAAGTTTCTACCTCACTTGTGAATATAGAAAATTATTCATTTGTGAATATAGATTCTTCAAGCTTGCTCAATAGTGAATGTAGATTCTTCTTCAACTGTGTTCATATTGATTCATCAAGATTGCTTGACATTGTGAATGTAGAATCCCCTTGAAGCTTGAAATTGTGAATGTAGGATCCTCTTGAAGCTTGAAATTATGAATGTAGAATCTTCTTGAAGCTTGCTAATTGTGAATGTAGAATCCTCTTGAAGCTTCAAATTGTGAATGTAGAATCCTATTGAAGCTTGAAATTATGAATGTAGAATCCTCTTGAAGCATGCTAATTGTGAATGTGGAATCTTCAAATCCAAATGCTAACTGTAGAATCCTCTTCAAGTTTTTTGATTGTGAACATAGAGTGTCTTGAGCTTCCTCAATTGCCTTGAATGTTGTTTGTGAAGTATTCTACTGTATAGGAGACGGGAAGACAAAACACACAATTTCGGGTATAAAAGCATTACGCTGAATTTTTGCACAGACAAAATGCGCTAGCATTATGGACACAAATAATGCTAGCCCGTTATGGACAAAAAAAATGAGCACGCGTTTCTAGAATGTTAAAAAAAATCCTAGGCATTTAATATGTTCAGTGCACAGCTAAATAACGTCGACTTTCACAAAACATGAGAGCGTTTCTTTATGCCAAAACGCACTAGCGTTATTGTAATTATCAAAACCTTATTCAAAAGTTTATTTAATAGTTTCTATGGGTTGGGAGGTTAAATAGGGATTTGTTGTTAGGGGCTTAGGGATTAGAGATGGGGGGTGGTTAGTTAGGGGTAAAGGGATAGGAGGGGGGTTAGTTAGGGGTAAGGGGATAGGAGGGGGGTTAGCGAGGGGGAGAGAGAGACTGAGAGAGGGGGTTAGTAATGGTTGGGAGAGAGAGAAAGAGAGACTAAGAGAGGGGGTTAGTAATGGTTGGGGGAAGAGAGAGAGAGAGAGAGAGAGAGAGGGTGTTAGTTGTAGGGAGTGAGAAAGAGAGATGGTAGGTGTGGTTAGAGGTAGGTGGAGGTGTAGGGAAGAGAGAGAGACCGAGAGAGCCTAGGTTAGCAAGCAGAGGGTTAGAGAGACTAATGATGATGATGATGATAATGATGAGGAAGATGGAGATGACAATGATGATGATGAAGATGGTTATGAGGATGATGATGATGATGAAGATGATGATGAATATGACGATGAGGATGATGAAGATGAAGATGATGGTGGTGATGATGATGATGATGATGATGATGATGATGATGGTGATTATAAAGAAGAGGACGATGATGATGACGATGATCAATCATCAATCATCATCGTCATCTCCATCTTCATCAACATCATCATCATCATCATCATCATCATCATCATCATCATCATCATCATGTAGTGGTAGGGGAAGGGGGATTGGGAGAGAGCTAGAGGGGGGAGAGAGACAGAGAGAGAGGGAGGGAGAGAGAGAGGTGTAGAAGCAAGAAAGAGAGAGTGAGAGAGGGGGGGTTAGTTAGGGGTAAGGGGCTAGGAGGGGAGTTAGCGAGGGGGATAGAGAGAGGGAGAGACTAGGAGAAGGGGTTAGTAATGGTTGGGGGGGGGGAGGAGGGGGAGAGAGAGAGAGAGAGAGAGGAGAGGGTGTTAGTTGTAGGGAGTGAGAAAGAAAGATGGGAGCTGTGGTTAAAGGTAGGTGGAGGTGTAGGGAAGAGAGAGAGATTGATAGAGCTTGGGTTAGTAAGGGCTAGGAAGAGGAGGGGAGAGAGATAGATAGGAGGGGGTTTTGGGAAAGGGGGAGTAGCAGAGAGATAGAAAGAATAGGATGGTTAGGGATGGGGGAGAGGTTAGGGAGAGGGAGAGGGGGTTTACACACACACACACACACACACACAGAGAGAGAGAGGTGTAAAACCAGGGAAGAGAGAGTGATGACGATGATGATGATGATGATGATGATGAAGACGATGATGATGACGATGATGATGATGATGATGATGAATATGATGATGAAGATGATGATGATGATGATGATGATGACGAATATGATCATGATCATGATCATGATCATTATGACATTGAAGATGATGATGATGAAGACGGTGAAGATGATGGTGATGACGACTACAACGATAATGATGATGAGGAGGAGGAGGAGGAATATGGAGATGATGATGATGATGATGAATATGGTGATGAGGATGAAGATGATCATGAATATGATGATGAGGATGATGAAGATGAAGATGATGGTGATGAAGATGATGATGATGATGATGATGGTGATGATAAAGAAGAGGACGATGATGATGATGATGATGATGATGATGGTGATTGATGATGATGATTCATCAATCATAATCATCATCATCATCATCATCATCATCTCCATATTCATCATCATAATCATCATCATGTAGTGGTAGGGGAAGGGGGATTAGGAGAGAGCGAGAGGGGGGGGGAGAGAAAGAGAGAGAGAGGTGTAGAAGTAAGGAAGAGAGAGTGAGAGAGGGGGGGTTAGTTAGGGGTAAGGGTCTAGGAGAGGGTGTTAGTTGTAGGGTGTGAGAAAGAGAGATGGGAGGTGTGGTTAGAGGTAGGTGGAGGTGTAGGGAAGAGAGAGAGACTTAGAGAGCCCGGGTTAGTAAGGGATAGGGAGAGGAGGGGAGAGAGATAAAGAAGAGGGGGTTTTGGGCTAGGGGGAGTAGCAAAGAGATAGAAAGAGTAGGATGGTTAGGGATGGGGGATAGGTTAGGGAAAGGGAGAGGGGGTTTAGAGAGAGAGAGAGAGAGAGAGAGGTGTAAAACCATGGAATATAGAGTGATGATGATGGCGATGATGATGATGATGATGAAGACGATGATGATGATGATGATGATGAATATCATGATGAAGATGATGATGATGATGAAGATGGTGATGATGATGATGATTATGATGATGAAGATGATGATGATGATGACGATGAAGATGATGATGATGATGAAGATGATGAAGATGATGATGATGATGAAGATGATGATGATGATGGTGATGATGACCACACCGATGATGATGATGATCATGATCATGATCATGAGGAAGATGGAGATGATGATGACGATGATGAATATGGTGATGAGGATGATGATGATGATGAAGATGATGATGAATATGACGATGAGGATGATGAAGATGAATATGATTGTGTTGAAGATGATGATAACGATGATGATGATGGTGATGGTGATGATAAAGAAGAGGATGATGATGTGTTAGGAACCTGTGTCAACCCTTCTCTTTACTTTGTTAGTATATTGTTGTTGGATGCATATGCTTTGTATGTCATCCCGTAGTATTTGTTGATCCATAGTTTGTATTAGCCCATAGTATTGGACGCATTTTCTTTGTAAGTCATCCCATAGTATTATATGTCTCATGGTATTGACCCATAGTATTGGGCATAGATTTAGTATATATTTGTGTGTTGAGGTCAATGAAGGCACCGTGAAGTTATTTGTATTGAGATTGCTCAAAGAGGTTTCCCCCTCGAAGTGGCCTGTGATCAATAAAGCAATTCTGAGTTCTGTTATTTCTGCTATCTCGTGTATTTTCATTAATTAATTGTTGCAGGTTCTTCACATCTGGTATCAGAAAACTTTCTTGGGCTCGTTGAGTGGAATTTCTACCATTTTTTTTTCGCATCTGTTGCAAGTTCGGATCTGGGAATAATCCCTATCCGCTTAACTATGGGAAGTACCACAGGAACCCCGAAGTAGCTGTCCCATTAAGAGGACCTGCCAACGAAAAGGGCATCAACCCATACCTGATTGACTAGCTCCCACCCGTGAGGTAAACCAAGAGCTGTCGTTTGTGACAAAGCGGTTATCAGTTTTATGTGAGTTGTGGAGTGAGGGGTACTGCCCCAATACACATGCCATCAGACAACATTGGTGGTCGACTGAAACCCTTGAACCGTTAGGAAGCCGAGCATACCTGGGGTCCATATCTAATTTCAGCTGAACTATTGCTGATCACTTCCATGCCATTGTAGATCCATCTATTGCAGATCCAACCATTTTCAAATCCATTCTGAGAGTCTTTTCAGATCCAGTCATTTTCGATCCATTCCAAACTGTTTTAGATCCCTCCATTTCTGATCCATTCTGAAATCTGTTTCAGATACATTCTGGAAAATAAATAAATAAATAAATAAAATCTATTTTTTCACCATATCTCCCTTGTTTTCACTCTATTTCCCTTGAAACTTACCTAACACCCCTGTAATCCCATTCAGTATATTTTATTCCTGAGGACCCTATCCCAAATTCCACTTCCCAAAGCCAGAAATCCCACATTTGTCTAGTTTTAGGGTTTGCCATAACTTCTTCGACTTTCACCCAATCGCCTTCAAATTTTACCATGGAGTTCCTTTACTATTTATTCTTTTTATCCCTCTTTACCAAATTTTCTCATTCTTTCACTCTGATTCTGAAATCCTCCTTTTCTGCTTCCATGTCCATTCGAAAGTGTCCAAAACCTAGTCAAACCCCAATTATCCATCATATTTTTTCCCAAATCCATATTTTCCTTTACTGAAATAGTTTTTGTTTTTCTACCCACTCAAAAAAAGAAAAGAAAAAACTCCTAGTTATGGTTGTCACCCACGCAGGAGAAAAAACCATGGAGGAAGCACTTGCAGCCATCCAAACCAAACTCCAAGATCTAGATGAAAAAATTATCAGCCTCTATCTTCAATATTCAGCCATGAACAATAACTGACAGCCAGAATCTTCTGCAACCACTGGGTTCTCTTCTTCCAGAAATTTCGTGGGCCGAAGCTTGGATTTCCTCGCTTCAATGGTACTGATCCGACCGGATGGATATACCAGGAAGACCAATATTTCAGTCTACATAATACTTTTGATGTCCACATAGTTCCACTTGCATCCTTTCATTTGGAACAGGAAGCCCTTCAATGGTACCGTTGGTACATCAAAGCTCATCACGAGCCAAACTGGATAGATTTTTCCCAACTCCTTATGCAAGGATTTGGTCCTAGTGCTTTTGATGACTTCACAAGAGCACTCACTAAACTTCTACAAACTGGCACTGTGAGAGAGCATCAGACAGAATTTGAGAAACTGGCAAATCAAACATAAGGATTGTCTGATGAATTCTACGGGAGTTGTTTTATCAATGGTCTCAAGGATAAAATCCGCTCAGAGGTTAACATGTTTTGTTCCAACACAACGATGGAAGTCCTAGGGTTGGGTAAGTTGGAAGAGGATAAAATTGCATCCCAACAATGCTCCAAACCCAACTTTGTTCCCTTCAGAAATATGGGTTCCCAATGACCTCCCATCATGCCAGCTCCTCGACCAACTCCGATCAAGCATTTATTTGAAGCAGAGATTCGGGCACACCAAGAAAAAGGGATTTGATATAATTGTGATGATAAATTCACTCGGGGACATAGATGTGTTGAGCAAAAGCTATATCTCTTGGATGTGGATTCTTTGCCTACTTCTGAACTTCATGAAGAAGCTCCAGATACAATAGATGATTAGCTCAACATTCAGCAGCCACCTGTTGACCCCCCATCTCAAGAGGACCAACCAGAGATATCTATCCATGCTTTATTCAATGTCACCACCCAACAAACAATGCGGGTCATGGGTTACTTCAAAAATATCCCTCTTACCATACTCATTGATTCTGGTAGCACTCATAACTTCATTGACCCTTGGATCGCCAAACAGGATGATTGTTTTGTCCATCCTTGCTCCAACTTTGAAGTCATGGTTTCCAATGAGGGCACCTTACCTTGTAAGGGGAAGTGTCACAATGTGTGTATCTCTATGGAAGATTATAACTTGCTTTATAACATGTTCGCCTTGGCCTTAGGCAGATGTGATGTGGTTTTGGGTGTTCAATGGTTACGCACTCTTGGCCCTAGCTTATGGGATTTTGCTGAACTTTGGATGCAGTTTTCAGTCAATGGGAAACAACAAAAATTTACGGGCTTACAACCAAGGTCTCTCCACATCATTAGTTCACATCACCTGGAAAAGATCCTTAAGAAGAATTCACAAGGTGTCATTTCTCAATTGCATTCCATTCAGATGCACCCATCAATGGTCTCCACTAATTCCTTGGATAGATATGCAAGTGTCTTTGCTGAACCACTGGGATTTTCTCCTTCAAGAGACCTTTCCGGTAAGAATTTAGCTACATCTACATCTCAAAAGGAAATGATGGCTATTTTGCATGCAGTACAAAAGTGGCAGCCATACTAATTAGGGAATTATTTCTGCATCAAGACTGATCTCCAGAGTCTGAAAAATTTCCTAGAACAACGGGTCTTCTCCCCAGCACACCTAAAATGGGTTATCTAACCCATGAGTTATGCCTATGCAATCACTTAGAAGAAGGGTAAGGACAATCTAGTGGAAGATGCTGCTTCTCACACATTTGATGAACTAGTTTCTCTTACACCTATTTCTCTGCTTGCTCCAAATTGGTTGCAATTTGTTCAATGGCGCTATCTCTTCTATCCCTCCTTCTCCATCAGCATGGCACTCTGGGTTCCTCAAAATGTATGACCGAGAACAATGTAACTTCTTTTGGCTGGGACTGGAAATGATAATTCAACAGATGGTTGCTGACTGTGATACTTTCCAGATCAACAAGGGTGAAACGACACTCCTTTCGGGACTACTCGAACCCTTGCCTATCCCTACATAGATTTGGACAACTATTTCTGTGGATTTCCTTGAAGCACTCCGGTGGTACAATACCACCTCTAAAATGACACCAAATAAAGCAGTCTATGGACAGGCACTGCCAGTTCTTCTTCCATACACCCTCAGTAGTTCCCCAATTCAAGAAATTGACTCAGTTCTTCAAAACCACGATCAGATTCTTCTCATTATGCAAGACAATCTTCGCATGGCAAGAATTCGACTAAAACAACAAGCTGATCAACACCATTCTGAGCGCACTTTTCATGTAGTTGATATGGTTCTTCTTTGTCTATATCCTTCCACGCAATCCTCCCTGAAAATCAAAAGGCGTAAACTTCTCTCTCAATCTATCACAGAGGTAGTCATTCAGTGGCACTGAATGCAACCCAAGGATGCTCCAGGGGAACCACTCCTTCAGATTCTGCATCAATTTCTACATCTAAAGCTTTGAGGATAAAGCTTTTTCTAAGGGAGAGGGGATGTTAGGAACCCATGTCAACCCTTCTCTTTACTTTGTTAGTATATTGTTGTTGGACGCATATGCTTTGTAAGTCGTCTCGTAGTATTTGTTGATCCATAATTTGTATTAGCCCATGGTATTGACCCATAGTATTGGATGCATATGCTTTGTAAGTTGCTCATAGTATTATATGTTTCATGGTATTGACCCATAGTATTGGGAATAGATTTAGTATATAAGTGTGTGTTGAGGCCAATGAAGGCACCGTGAAGTTATTTGTATTAATCTTGCTCAAAGGAGGTTTCCCCCTCGAAGTGGCCTATGATCAATAAAGCGATTCTAAGTTCTGTTATTTCTGTTATCTCGTGTATTTTCATTAATTAATTGTTGTAGGTTCTTCACATGATGATGATGATGATGATCAATCTTCAATCATCATCATCATCATGTAGTGGTAGCGGAAGGGGGAATTAGGAGAGAGTGATAGTGAGAGAGAGAGAGAGAGGTGTAGAAACAAGGAAGAGAGAGTGATAGAGGGGGTGTTAGTTAGGGGTAAGGGGCTAGGAGGGGGGTTAGTGAGGGGGGGAGAGAGAGAGAGGATGAGAGAGGGGGTTAGTAATGGTTGGGGGGGGGGGGGAGGATGGAGAGAGAGAGAGAGATGAGAGGGTGTTAGTTGTAGGGAGTGAGAAAAAGAGGTGGGATGTGTGGTTAGAGGTAGGTGGAGGTGTAGGGAAGAGAGAGAGACTGAGAGAGCCTGGGTTAGTAAGGGCTAGGGAGAGGAGGTGAAAGAGATAGAGAGGAGAGGGTTTTGGGCTAGGGAGAGTAGTAGAGAGAGATAGAAAGGAGGGGGTTTTGGGCTAGGGGGAGTAATAGAGAGATAGAAAGAGTAGGATGGTTAGGGATGGGGGAGAGGTTTGGGAGAGGGAGAGGGGGTTTACATGCGCGCTCACACACACACACACACACAGAAGTGTGAAAACTAGGGAAGAGAGAGTGATTACGATGATGATGATGATGAAGACGGTGATGATGATGATGATGATGATGATGATGATGATGATGATGAATATCATGATGAAGATGATGATGATGATTAATATGGTGATGATGATTATGATGATGATTATGAAGATGATGATGATGATGATAACAATTATGATGATGATGATGATGATGATGACGATGAAGATGATGATGATAACAAAGATGATGAATATGATGGTGATGACGACCACAATGATAATGCTGCTGATGATGATAATGATGATGATGATGAGGAGGAGGAAGATGGAGATGACGATGATGATGATGAAGATGGTGTTGAGGATAATGAGGATGATGAATATGACGATGAGGATGATGAATATGAAGATGATGGTGATGAAGATGAATATGATGATGATGATGATGGTGGTGGCGATGATAAATAAGAGGATGATGATGATGATGATGATCAATCATCATCATCATCATCATAATCATCAGCATCATCTTCATCTTCATCATCATCATCATCATCTTCATCATCATCTTCATCATCATCATCATCCTCATCACCATCATCATCATCATCATCATCGTCATCATCTCCATCTTCATCATCATCATCATCATCATTGCCATCTTCATCATCATCATCATTTTGATCGTCATCACCATCATATTCATCATCCTCCTCCTCATCATCATCTTCATCGTCATGATCATGATCATGATCATCTTCGTCATGCTCATCACCATCATCATCATCTTCATCATCATCATCATCACCATCTTCTTCATCATCATCATCTTCATCATCATCATCATGATATTCATCATCATTATCATCATCGTCGACTTCATCATCATCATCATCATCATCATCATCTCCATCATCTTCATCCTCATCATATTCATCATCATCATCTTTCTCTCACCCCCTTTATCTCCATCCAACACTCGAAAACATAAATTTGTGAAGATAATAATGCGCGCACGTTATGTATATACAAAACGCTCACATGTTTTGTATAGAATAAACGCGCTTGCGTTTCGTATAACATTGAACACGAAAACAATAAAATTTGAATTTAACTAAATGCACGTGCATTATTTAAATTTAAACAAAATGCACGCATGTTCCTGAGCACCTAATCACCCACTTCTCCCGCGCCCATGTGTCAGCCACATTCCTATGTGGTTGGTTTGGACTTACCAAACCTGTGCTATGGAATTTACTAAACCATAGCTAATTAGACATTTCAACTTTTTTCTCAATATGCCTATTTTTCACCGCTCTCTACAGCATGACATACATGACCATTATTGACGAAATTTTAGGCATAGATAGAATTTTTTATGCAAATTCCAAATATGTAATTTAAAAAAAAAATTGATATTTTCTATTTATTTCCTAATTTTCTTATGTCATCACTCCTCAAGTCAAAAAACATACTGTTAGTGTTTATTCCGTAACTTTTTCATTTCACAACCATTTAAAAAAAAAAATTGTATGCTGCACTAGTAGACACCGACCTCTACATGCTATAAAAAATCCAAGTCGAAATAACTGCATTAAGACCTTCAAAGGCTGCACCCATATTTGACATACGGTTCTCGAGGTTTGATCACTTACATAATTAAAAATAAATAAAAATTAAACATTTAATTTTGGAAAAATAGTGTTTCACTAGTGCTATAGGTTCTATACATGTCTACCAATTTTGCATCCCAAAACCGTCATTTAGGCACTAAAAGGATGCACCCACAAAAACATATACCTTATCATTTTCCAAAAAGATAAAAAGTGATTGTTAGAAAACATGAAATTTGACATAGTTGTGTAAATTTTCAATACTTAAAACGTATATATTCGGAAACGTGACTCAATTTCCTACATTTCATCTTTTTTACTCGATGCAAGATATCTTATGTAAGTATCTCAAAAAAACCAAGTAAGTTGAGGGATGCCTGAGTTTTCAATTTTCTATTGCATCTAATGCGCCAAAAGTGACCCTCATTAGCTTGCACATGCCCACCACTGTGTTGACATACTTCCATTTACCATTCCTTGAGACACACCTTTCATTGCAATGGGATCAGAAACCTCTGACCTACGAGGACAAATGCCTTTAGAAGGAACATTTATAGTTATGAGCATGTCGATGCATAAATAACTAGTCATGAAATCATTTGATTTAGAAATGCCACGCTACACTTCATGCTAACATGATTCTTCTGGTGCTACAGATAAGTGCAATGATCTTTACTTATTATCTTCTTCATTACAAGCTTTAAAAAAGTAACCATGTACTATTTTGATATTTGAAGCGTAAATAGAAGCTTCTGCAACTTGTAAGCTTTGAGGAAACAAAAAAAATACTAAGACACAACATGAGCCAAGTCTGAAGTATTTCCTGATACTCGTAACTCTTCAGTGCGTAATGCACTAACAGTTGACTGATGACCTAAATCAATGTCGAAGTGCTGGCCAGGAGAGAATGTTGGAAATTCTCTCATTGTCTTAGGGATTTCTTGACCAACTCCACTAAACACTAAATTCTCCATTGATGTCACTTGGGAACATAGTTATGGAAATGCAAAATTGCATGTCACAGGAATGATGCTTCAAGTGATGAAAATGAGGAAATTGTCAAAGCAATTGATGTAAGGTGGATATTTAGCTTCATCCGAAGCATATTATAGATGTTCGTAGTCATTAAATATATTGCAGAATAGTTTCAAGAAAATCAATAATTTGACTAAGTGTCCCCCTTAGGTGAGTAGAGAACATGGAGGCTTCCTTTACATGTAAATTAATGTTTCACAGAGTGTCTAATATACCAATGAAATATATCATCCACATCAAAGCCTAACTAGAAGGGATGAGAGAAGAATAAAGAAGCTTGGATTCTAATGAACATGATTTTCACATGAAATCAATAATATAATTCACTAGTCACTTTATGCAATTTTTTAGTGGTCCATCAAATTGAAGTTTCAAGCACTGAAAAGGATCCCACTTCTAGAGCCTTCAATTAACACAATCCAGTTCAATTGTTATCAAATATTTAGAATTGATCAATTAAATCAAGTTTATGCATGCCAGTTGGTCTTATAATCATGGAGAAATAATGGAAGTATAAGGGGTTTCTATTTATTTACAACCCAAGGATCCAAAAAAATATAAATAATAAGATAATTCTCATCCTTTTGGTATATTGATTTAGTTGTATTATTAAGGATTTCTATGTTCTAGAAAGTCCTTATGGACCACTTTAATCGATTGAATAATTCTTTTGGATATTATGTTGCTTGATCATGTAGATTTTTGTGCTTATTAGTGTGTTTGTAAAAATAAATTGGATTTTAAGCATGACCGTCTTACAAATTATGCAATCTGGGTGTAAGCTCTTGTCCCTAATTCTTAAAGGGTGATAGCTCAATGGAAGAGAGCCTTCCTTACAAGAAGGAGGTTGGTGGTTTGATTCCTCTATGCCCTAATGATACTGCAATATTGGCTTTTTAATAAAATATATTTTATTATGATTTATTATGGCTGTAGGGTAGATTTCAAACCCTCTTTGTATGTTTCTACGGGGGGGGGTTCTAAACTGCCTTCATATATTACTATGAGGGTGGTTCAAAACTTCCCTTCATATATTCTCTTTCTGCAGCTTGTGGATTGCGGAAGACAATTTGTAAAATTCAAAATACAGTTCCGCAATCCGCAATCTGCAAGCTGCAGAAAGAGAATCCACCATTGATCAAGATTCGATGGTCCATGATCACTGCAGAAAGAAACTTGTGGAAAGAGATTTGTGGAAGAAGTCTTCGGGAGGCAAATTCAGGAAGCTAGTTTGTAAAAATAAAACATGTAGTTCCGCAATCAGCAAGCTACGGAAAGAGAATCCACCGTTGTCAAGATCAGATGGTCCACGATCACTGCGGAAAGGAGATTGTGGGAAAGTCGTTGCGGAAAGGAGATTGGGGAAAAGTCGTTGTAGAAAAACAACTGCGGAAAGGAAATTGTGGAAAGGTCACTGCGGAAAGGTAATTGCGGAAAGATCGTTGCGGAAAGGAAATTGCGGAATGATTTTTGTTGCAGAAATATCTTTGTGGAAAAAGGAAAATTCAGAAGGAATTCTGGTGCAGAATTATCATTGCGGAGAGGCAATTTTGGAAAGATCTTTGTTGCATAAAGTCATGACTGATAAACATAAACAAATTTATGAATTACAAGTTTATTAAAATAGATATTTGCAAGGGCATGAAGGAGAAAGGTATGAGCCTGTTTTTGAAAAGGCGTGTTTATGATATGTGTCTATCCAATTTGAAGAGGTATGAGTTGAGAGGGTAGGAATATTTGAAGAGACATGAATAATGCATTTAAATGAAGATTCGAATTATAAGGTAAGTGTGTCTTCAGTGTCTTAGTTGTATCAGTAGAAAGAACATGATGATACCAATGAAATTCCAGGACTGAAGAGAGGATGTTCTGGATGATCTGAAGAAGTCAAATTAGCGAGGTAGGGTGGTGCTAGGGTAGGCAAAAAGGCTATAGGGGGTCGTAGCCTGCTTCTAGTACAAGCTGGAAAAAAGGGTGTCATTGCATCCTTGTCTGTAGCAGCAGGAAAAAGGTCTGGGGTGTCGTTGCATCCTTGTCTATAGTAGCAGGAAAAAGATCTAGGGTGTAGTAGCATCCTTATCTATAGCAGCAGGAAAAATTTAGGGTGTAGTTGCATCCTTTTTGTAGTAGCAGATAAACAATTTTGTAAAATTCATCTTATTAATGAGTATGAGTTGGTGGTTTTCTCTTTTAGGTTTTCACGATAAATATTGTGTCATAACTTGTTTGAATATTTGTGTGTCTTGTACTAATTGTTTTAATAAACAAAAAAAGAAGACAATATTGATTTACCCCCACTCTCAGTATTGCTGGATATTTCAACCATTTTTTTCTTTTTTACGATTGTTTCTTATTCAAACAAACGATCCATTCCAATGCTCAAGGCACGAGATGAAATATATATATATATATATATATATATATATATATATATATATATATATATATATATATATATATATATAATAGTTATCAACATTAATTTCCATGTATTTTTACATTTTGATTCATTTGTTGTCATTGAAATTACATTTATTGTCTCCCCAATTCCACTGACAATAATGCACAACTTCTGTGCAGGGATGAAAAACATTGCACATGCTATTATAATATCACTTATCTTACCAATGTTGCAGATTTTGGTATAGGGAATCTTATCTCAAACTTTGGTCCAGAGTGCATATGTTATCACTGCAACAGATCTATGACTCTAGTTTTTGTGCTTTTTGTCAAAGACATTCTATCTTCTTTTAATTTTGTCTTTCATATGAAACTTCTAAACCAAGTTGCTCTACGTCTTCAACAACTTCACTAGCAATTACTGTTTCTTTTTTGCAAAGACCCTTGAACATTTTTTAACATTGTTTGTATCTATATGAACTAGATGCACAGTGTTTTGTCTCTTTTCTCCACATATGTCTACTTTCATGATCATGTTGCAGAAATGAAATGATCAGATTGAAGTGGTTTTTCCTATATCTACTTTTGGTTTCATCAACTAGTATTTGTTTTCTTGAATCTGAGCGAAAACAAATCCCTATATTTTCTCTTAGATGCATATGATCACTAAATATTGGTTGTAGATAAAACATTAATAGTTAAATCTAACAATGCATTTTCATCAAATATTTCAAGAATATTGACTATGTGATTTTTCTTTGACATTTACTCAACAATGCTAGCTTTAATTTTTGGTTTATTCTAGCATGGACAAATAGTGTTATCAAATTTTTTTTTTTTTTGTCTATAGTTACATTATATTTCACTCCCATTGTCCATTTTTCAAAGTGCATGGATTAAAAAATAGTTTTCAACATTGTTTATGTATATAGTCACATTATATTTCACTTGTTTTCATCCATCTTGCAAATTGCATTTATTATCTAAAATTATATAGAAGGATTGTTTGTTGTTTGCTTGGTTCATGCTTCTTTATTTGAAAGTCTTGTAGAATTTCATAATTTTCCCGCAATTGGTTTTCTAAATTCTAGATTTTTTCTTTCTTTCTAATAACATCCATATTTATTGGGGAACATAAAAAATGTTAAACGAGGCTCTTAAGGTTTCCATACTTCTCTATTTCTTTCGCATGAGGGCATAATCATGATAGAAACAAATTCCTAGCAATTTTGTGTGTTGCCAAATGAGAAATGAGTTTATATCTAATAGGATCTCCTTGAATCCAAATTCCCCTTGAAAATAACTATAGTGGATGTGCCATGGATGGAAGAGATGTGTCACTGCAAGGTTGAGTATGACCTCTTAATTTTTTTTATCTGAAGATTTTTTCTGCTTGTTTTGTATCTGCAACCAATGAATTTACTTTGATCTTGTATTTTAAATAGATATTGAAAATAAAGCAATGCAGATCTTTGATCCAATTTGATAGCTACAAGCTTTAAGCATCATGGTTGTTGAGATCTAGATGTTTATTTCCATTCACTAACTACAATTAGAGGATCTTTTTTTGCATGCCTCCAATGTCAACTGTCTCAAAATTGGGAAGAAGTCTTCCAGAGTTTTGGTGATAGGTGGGCAAGATCACAAAATGGAAATCCGGGCCATTGGAAAACCCAATGCTATTCTGGTTAGTCGTAAATTTTGTCTTTGCTTTATTTTTTATTGCAAACTTCTTATTGGACTATATATATGTAATCATAACATGCACCTATAATGTTTAAATTCTCTCATTTGTGACTGCAATATATAGTTCCAAGGCATTGTTAGAGTATGCATTGTTTTTTTAAATAGAAGTATTATGTCTCGTGCTTCATCAATATGGATCACAATGCTATTTTATTATGTACTCATTTTAGTTTACTACTAAACATAAATTCTATCCTTTTTTTGTTCTAAAGAGGTTTTGGGAAGATTCTAATTTCACCCTTGAAAAAAATTACGGGATTCCTTACAGGGAACCAAAGCATTGTGAAATTGATGCTAATTGTGAATCGTGTAGATTTCATCTGGTCATTCAAGTACGGTGGATTCTGCAACCTTTGATTCTCTGGAATCTTTAGTTTTTGCTAGAGCTGCCAGTGGTACAACAAAGCTATGATATTTAGAAGAAGCAAAAAGTGAGACAAGTTATATGGCAAAGAATATGCCAAAACAAAGTGTGTGGTTGTTGTAATGTTTAAGTTTCCTTTGTTATCCTTGAATTCTTAATAAAAATTGATAGTTGTGTCACTTCTTTCCAATTCTCTACACACTCACCGGTCATAGGTCCAATTTTATATCAGTGGATTTCCACCCATTTGGGATGGAAATGCAAGGGAGGATGCAGAATAGAGAAGGATGTTAAACGACCTCGACTAGAATCCAATGGTGGTGCCCCTAGTATTAATCATTTTGATGACATTCTGAATGGTTTGTTGATTTTTTTCTTCGCCAAACTCAGCAATATTGTGAAATGCCCATCATATTTTATGAATGTGTTGTTAATGTGAGTTGAAATAAAATTATCTCGTTTTTGCTTTATTTACTCTTTAAGAAAAAGTGTTTTCTTACATGTTCTGGATCTAAACAAGTTCCTACAATCTACATAGGATTGGGCATTTCCTTATGTGTGATTATCAATGTGTTAATAGGAATGCCTTTGTGTTATGAGGCATACTCTGTATTTATTAGGAAAATCTTAGATTTCTAAAGCCCATGCAAATTTCACATTAAAAGAGATAAATTTATACATTTAAGGAGATAATTTATTACAATGTTTATAGATTCATTCCCACAAGTTCATACATGTCTTGCCTAAAAAAATTGTGAAGGGGTACATAAATAGAATGCAATGGAGGTTTATACTCCAGCTACCCTGCAACCACTTATTCGATTCCAATATGTTAAATTATGGCACATTATGTATTTTCATTTTGGATTATATTCGACCTTTCAGCTCCATCATTGGGAAAATGGTTCATGTTTACAACACGGGGGATTCACTAGTGAGGCAATATCATATCACGTCCATTCATATTGGGGGTTTGAATACTCTTAAAAAACTCAAAAATATATTGCCCCATATTAAGGGGTCAAGGGGGATTTTTAATTTGACATAGTAATATAAATATTGGGTGTTATTTTATTTGGGTGGGATAAGGAATAACCTCCAAATCGTTGGATGGATTCATACCTCCAAATCATGGGCTCAATTCATACCCACCAAAAACTTAAGGACCCTCCATTTTTATTTGATATTGCTTATGATCCTAAGTTTTACATAAAGGTGATAATAGTGTACCAATGAGAGTCTCTTTGAATTAATGACCTTGAGAAATCCTCATTTAATAGCTTATTTAGGCTTGGCTTTGAGCCAAACAAAAGTTCCCTAGCACAAAGTTTACCAAAATATTTGGAATATCGAATAAGACATAATAAATAATGAGTAAAATATATGAATGTGAATTGATGATCTCTTGACTAGGTTTCCTTTTACACATTTTGCCTTCCCCAGTACTATTTAGTTGGTTATTACACTATCCAACACTACAAATTGATCATTATCCCTTACAATCCTGGTGGGCTCATTATTAGTATTATATTATTATTTTATTAGGATATTGTTTGCTTATACTAAGATGTGTTAGGGATCCTGTTTGCTATAACTTGGTAATATGATATAAAGGGGGTATTGAAAATGGGTTGATAAAAACGGATACCTACAATATATGGTGAAACTAAGGATTTTCTTAATTAGAAAGGCATATTGGGAGGGGGGTTCAACAATACAATTTTAGGAGGCATTTTCCAATATTTAATGAAAGTAGGGATGTTATTTAATATCATGCAAGCGCTCATGGTATGTAACAAATTAACTGAGTGAATCCCCGTGGTTTACAATAACACGTTATTGTTTGGTCTTACGTTTATCTACTAACTATATTAACCATTTTTTTTTAAATTTCATATATATATAGTAAGAATATAGAGATAAATTCATTTGTTTGTTATGGGATCAACATAAATGGCTACTTAAAATTTTATGGTTTCTAGACCTAACAAGATTGAAAAGCCTATTAATAATTGACTGTAGATAGAGGTATGCGCATAAGCAAATTTGTCAACTTCCAGTCCCGTCAAACATTTTCCTCACTCAGGTAAATTCAATATTAAATTCAAAATATCATATGAAAAAGTGGTAATAATATATTTTTATTTTTTAATACATATAAGTCAACAATAAAATTTTAAAATTACCATACGTCACTCTTAAAAAATATATATTAAATTTATGCGAAAGTGGTAACAATATATTTTTATTTTTTAATACATACAAGTCAACAATAAATTTTTTAAATTACCATACGTCACTCTTAAAAATTATATATTAAATTTTTTAAATTTTTGTCGTAAAAAAAAATCACATTCTCATGAATTCATGTCCGTTCAAATCTCTTACTTTCGATGCAATTACAACACTTTAACTTATAAATAGATAAACAAACATACATTAATAAATATATAATTATTTATTCATTTCAAAACAAAACATTAAAAACTTTATATAAAAAATATCTTTCTTTTTAATATTAAGAAAATAAACCTACAAAATTTATAATTTTTGAAAAATTTTAGTTACCACAAAGTAAGTAAAATTAGCATCAAAGGTGCTTATACTTGTTATTTAGAAATGTTGTAATGTATTAGTTATTTATTATCCAAAGTTAAAAAGTTGAAATGGTAATGAAAATTAACTCTACTCTAATTTATTATGATTTTATTCTAATTTTTAGAGATTTTACAAAATTTAAGCTACCAATTAAAAATTGTCATGTCTGTATGACCACCAATTATTTGCAGAACTAAATAAAACTTTATCATTTACAAAAGTAAATAAAACTTTATAAATAGAAGTTAAATAAATAAGATAATAAGTTCTTTAGCAATATATATAAAAGTTTATATGTAAAAGTTAAGTAAACAAAATAATACTCTTCAAGGGCAAAACTAAATTTTAATGAGCTGTCACGAAAAGCAACAACATTATGTTGCAAAAGAAATTTATTGTTTATGCTTCTCTTGATTTGAGAAATTATATCTATGCATGTGTTTTATGACAAACGTTGGAAATAACTTGTAATGTTTGTGTAAATAACAAGTTAAGATAGACAAAAAAAACATTGAAATAAAAATTATAGTTTTTATTATAATATTCATAAAACACAATACCAAAGTTTGTACCACCTTAAAATTTGTTTAACAAGAGGTACGAGGTGGCAATGTCCTCGACATTACCACTAGATTTTTTTTAGGGTAGTTACTAGCAGAGGTTTCCTGCAAAAGGACTCTTTGTGAATATCTACTAATTGGTTTTGAGAATTTAAGTTAAATAATGATCTTGATATTTCAAACATGCATGCAATAATGGTAACCATCTGGCCAAAAGTATGATATGGGTTCATCTAAGTGCTTGTGAGGTTCATGTAAACTCTATGTGACTTTATTTTATATTGACATTGATCATGTGGTAGAATTATAATGTTGAAATATTATGAAGAGACACTAATGTAATTCAACTTTGCTATAGCGATTCGATATGAGTTGAATTTGGTGTGTAGTAATAATGGGCTTCCTTTCAATGTCTTAGGGTTACTTTATGTCATAGGCATAATGTTTAACATTGATTGTAAACATTTAAAGAAAATGAAATTGTATGCATCGAAGTAGGAATTCAAGATAATTATGGAGATAATGGGCTTCCTTTCAATGTCATAGGCATAATGTTTAACATTGATTGCGAACACTTAAAGAAAATGAAAGTTTATGCGTCAAAGTAGGAATTCAAGATAATTATGGAGACAACATTTTTCCAATCACAAAATGAAAAAGATTAGAATGGCATGAAATTTGTAATCCAAACTAAAAGGTATGAAATGAGATAAACATTAAATTAATTATTAAATTTAAAGAAAATAGTTAATTGTACACATAAAGTTGAGTCTTCTTTTTCCACTCAAGTTCTTGGTAACATGTCCAAGTTATTAGAACATGAAAACACATATATTATCCAGAAGTATGCTCATAATTAGTCCAAGCCTAGAACCTAAGATACAAGCGGGAGCCTTTAAGTAATGTGTATGAATTATATAATGGAATGCAATATAAATGTAAATGTTATATAAAAACCACCAAAAATAAAATAGAAAGGGTTGCAACACATGACCTATCTTCATTCTAGAAGAGATTAGAGACAAAAAAGTAGAAGCATTTTCAAAAACACTCCCCCTTGGAAGAACACAATCAACTCATTGATGTATGCTCATAATTAGTTGAAGCCTAGAACCTAAGATACAAGCAGGAGCCTTTAAATAATGTGTATGAGTTATATAATGAAATGCAATATAAATGGAAATGTTATATAAAAAACACCAAAAATAAAATAGAAAGGGTTGCAACACATGACCTATCTTCATTCTATAAGAGATTAGAGACAAAAAAGTAGAAGCATTTTCATAAACACTCCCCCTTGGAAGAACACAATCACCTCATTGATGAATGCTGACAAGTTTCAATTTGAATAAAAAATCCTTTGAATCCTAAGGACTCTTGAAATTATGAGTCTTTAATTCAAAATTTGAACACTCCAAACCAATAATTATAGAGGGAAAACTAAAATATAAATGCTAACCCTCCACCTTCATATTATAACATTCAAATCATGATTGAAATTCTTTGGGATCATAGCATTCAAATCACAATTGAAAATCCTTTGAATCCTAAGGACTCTTGAAATTATGAGGCTTTAATTCAAAATTTGAACACTCCAAACCAAGAATTATAGAGGGAAAACTAAAATATAAATGCTAAGCCTCCACCTTCATATTATAACATTCAAATCATGATTGAAATTCTTTGGGATCATAGCATTTAAATCACGATTGAAATTTGGTAATTTGATATATGTGAGTGTTTCTTTTAGACAAGGAGACACTTTCCATTGCTTGCTTGGTGAAGTTCAATTAACTCTATCATTAACACTATTTGAAATATGCACCGATCATTATATAAAATCACTTTTTATAAGAAGAAAATAAAACAATAGTACACAATTCTACTTATAAAACAACAATACACAATTCTACTTATAAAATAATAGTACACAATTCTACTTATTGGAAGGTGCATAAATTAATAATAATAAAATACAATTTTTTGAGCTCTTCCTAGACCTTAACATTTGGTCCTAATAAAATTTAAAGCCCTATCTAAAGAAATTATTGATGCCCATTAATAAAAAAAAATTAGGCCCTATCTAAAAATATTATTGGACAGTGCATAAATTAATAATAATAAAATGCAATTTTTTGAGCTCTTCCTAAACTTAATAAAATTTAAGGCCCTATCTAAAAAATTATTGATACCCATTCATAAAATTTGAGGCCCTATCTAAAAAAATTATTGATGCCTATTAAGGTACTAAGGAAGCCACCTTTCTAAACTTTAATAAGAAAATTGTATTAAAAACCAACATAAATACAAAAAGCTATCTGAAATGGTATGTTGTTCATCATTTAAAATTATTGATGCTCATTAAGGTACTAAGGAAACCAACTTTCTAAACTTTAATAAGAAAATTGTATTAAAAACCATTCCTAAACTTTAATAAGAAAATTGTATTAAAAACCAGCATAAATATGAAAAGTTATTTGCTATTGTATGTTGTTCATCATTTGAAATTATTGATGCCCATTAAAATACTAAGGAAGCGACCTTTCTAAACTTTAATAAGAAAATTGTATTAAAAACCAATACCAACATAAATAGAAAAAGTTATTTACTATTATATGTTCATCATTTGAAAGAAACCCTTAACTATTGTTGAAATAACCATAAAAATAATGTCTTACATGCTTTCTCCCTTCCCTTTCATTGATGTATGTATCTGTTTTTTTTAATTTATATTAAAAAATAATTATTTATTATAAAATTTTACATGTATATTATTTTATTAAAAAGTTGTTTTAAAAGCAAATGTTTAATTATTATCTAAGAAATTATCAAAATAATATTTATATGTTTTTTCCCTTTTTATCAAATAATATTTATATGTCTTCTTTTTCTATGGTGTAATATATGTGATTGAAAACATCATTTCGCAATTCATTAATATTTTGTTTTATCTGAATTTAAATTATTATAATTTCTTTATAAAATAAGATTATTAATATATTTATAATTATCTTAATAAAAAATTTAAATTTCACCTTTAAACATTGATCATCTACTTTTTACAATTATAAAAAGCTTTGTTGTTTGTACTCATTGTTCACTATTGTTCTCTACATAGTCATAACCATCAAACATTTTTTTAAATCCTTTTAATTTAATTAAATATTAATGTTTTTTAAATTAAATTGCATAATTTGGATACTAGAGGATAACGAAGCTAGAATCCCATTAAGGACAAATTGTGAACATACAAAGAACAAAATGTGAACGACCAAGCAAAAATTTAAAATAAGGAAGCTGGATTGGGTAGAGCGCTACCGAAGAAGTTGGGTCTTTAATCAAGCAGCGACGTTCCCAACAACGACATAAGTTGAACCAGGATTCCCATCATCCCCAGAAGCACTAGTTGAAGGGGCACAATATGAGCAGGAGAATTCCCGACCTCATTTCTAGCATTTTTGGCAACCTAATTTCTAGCAACTTTATTACCAATAGCATCCCCATGACTAGTTGAACCAGCATCACCAACCTCATCATTCAAGAACAAAATGTGAACGACCAAGCAAAAATTTAAAATACCGAAGCTAGATTGGGTAGAGCGCTACCGAAGAAGTTGGGTCTTTAATCAACAAGACTATTAAGGTAAAAGTTCTCAATTCTCCCAATTTCATTATCATACAAATGGACGTGGTCAAAATTCTTCAGTACTCACGAAGTTGTTCATAATCATGATTTTCTGGTCAATGATTATCTCGGAATAATCATAAGGTTTATTAAATTTTTTCATATATAGGCATTGTTGTTTCCTGTAGAAATTACTTTTCAAGAAGTTGTTCATAATCATGATTTTTCGGTCAATGATTAATCTCAGAATAATCATAAGGTTTATGAAATTTTCTCATATATATTCATTGTTGTTTCCTGTAAGAAATTACTTTTCCTGATATGATAAATTCTATTAAATCATTTCATAAATGTTCATCGATGTTACCTTCCCAGTCCTATCCTTTATGTTCGATAGTCTAAGCCATGGATCGAGTGCATAGAGAGAATAACATCTTGATTGAACGAACGACTGACTATGTATAAATTCATCTACACTGGCAAGCAGTTTGTGCTCAACACCCAAACACCCTAGGCTTATGCATGGTCAGAACTACAAGGGAGACATCCTTTGTTTGGGCCTGACCTCACAAAGATAGACAAGCAATTATATCTTGAGCCGGAACCCTAAGTACTAACTGAGGAACAAGCTCACCTAGATGCAAACTGTGACACTGATCCAGGCATGTCGGATCAGGCTGACAAACTGCGGAAGTACAATTACACTTTGATTAAACTGATCCAACAAGTCCAAGGTTGTCCAAGAGGTCTTTCCAAATAGGTCTTTCTTACTGTTATCACAATACTAGCGGGCTCAGTCCCCACAGGGAACAACCTATCCAAACTATTTCCTTACCTGTCTGAATGATTATTGACTCTCATAATAAATCTTCTTTTCCATATCTATATGCCCTCATTATGTTGGGCTCGACCGTCATTCCTGCTATTTTCTAGGCACATCAACATCAAAATAAATAAAAAGTAAATAAAGAGAAACCAATTGCCAATTGTTTAAAACTATTTTAATGATATGCCACCCGTCCTATTTTGAAGATGCGATAGCCACAGAAAATGTGTAGCTAGCATCCCCTAGGCCACTGTCTGGCACGTACAATAGACATGTATACCAAAATCACTTCATGGCAACAGGTGGAGTTGCATGAAACAGTTAAGTGACTGATCTTACGAGTGCCATGCCATGGCCATGCATATGCCTCACAACCCATAGCAGTGAAGAACAAATAGAGTTAATACGAAATAACAAAATGAGATGGATAGAACATGCACTAGTTAAGCATGGCAAAGGAGGAGCAAACGGGCATGGAGAAATCCACCTAGGTTCCATCCACATCATTTCTCTGGTGATTAGCAGTGAAAAAATTCTCCGAATTCTCTTGCTAAAGATGATTTATTGTCCTTCATCTTAAGCAACTAGTGTAGGGGGACATCCGTTCTTTAATCTCGAAACAAATTGTTCTTTTTATTATTATCAAAGTGCTGGGCCTCATGATCAGAGGTGAAAGCCAAGGGGAACAATGATCGGGGCGACCATCGAATAATGCCACTAATTGTGCATATTAAGGTAAGGCACACATTGATTTTCTATTATATCTATGTTTTTTTTTTATATCACTATTCTCTCGGTCAATCGGCTTCCTACATGAATTTTAGAATTTCAAAACCAAAGTATGTGAATGGACAAGCAATGGAAGCGCCTCTTGATGTTGGGAAAATAATTGGTTGAATCAGAGCCCAAATTTATTTTGTTAACTTCGTGACTTTCAACCATCAAGCTGCTTAGTAAAAGACTTTTTTCTAACAATTTCCTTCAGTTTGTTGTTGCGATGGATTGATTGTTGTCCAAATTAATTACACAAAACAATTGCATATGCATATTTGCTGCAAAATGATGAATCCCTAACAACGGTAGGATGTTGACCCATCATCAATTTCAATCTATTGGCCTATTGGCTACGAGATCGACAAAGATTGATATTTGACCTTAGATGGGTTCCATGTAAAAACAAGATTGGTGGTCGACTATTAGAGATCCTGTTCATGTGTAAGGTTGGGAGCAAGATTTTAAAACCAATTGAAGATAACTACAAATTGTATCCTTCAACATCAATTTTAAGCCCTTGCAACAGTAAACGCCATTACAACACGACTCATGAGTCGTAAACTTGGAGGAAATGAATGTCGTGCTCTATGGAGGCTATGAAGACTCGGGCTTGAACATGCTAACAAAGAGTTTTTTTTATAACCTAGGTCTAAGACAAAAGAAAGAAGAAATACATCCAAGGTATATAAGTAATATAATATGGCAGATTGTAGGATTCTCTTTAAATCTTACAAGAGCTTCAGAGAATAATTAAAAAAGGATAACATTAAGCTAGCTATATATTCAACATATGCACGCGGTCAATACGGAGTACGTAAAGAAACCAATTAGAACTAGTTATGGATCATTATATTGGTACCAAAGGAAGTTGTTATAACTTATGAGGCCACGGATCTTCATCGATCTGGCTGGCAGAAGACTTGGTGTCAAACGAAACTTCTGATAAGAGTACAAAATACTGCATACAGTGGTCAACATTACTGCCAATGGTAACACTATTCATGAGAGTTACGACATTTAGAACATAGTAAAAGAAAACTGCACTTGTGGTAGAAAGATATATTGTAGAAAGAAAGGCTTGTTAAACTTCAACTTCATAGTTAAAGGAAGCCGACAATAATCTCTCAGAGTTCACCTGAGAATACCTCTCAGAGTTCATCTCAGAATATCAAACCTTAACACTTTAAAAGGGTCTTAACTACGATTTGAGGCTGCCACATTTGTATACCATCTCCCAAATCCTATCCTCGAAGCTCTGAGTCCAATGGTTGAGCAAACCGCAAGCCAATATGTTGTGCATAATGCATCAACACTTTAAACAAGGTAAACCACTGCAATAACTGCTCACTGATTAAGAGCCTCGAAACCCTATTGTGTATTGGTATCAACACCTGCAAGCCAACATCCAAAAATTTCAATTAATAAATACGTATTTATAACATCGATCGTCTCATTTTGGTTACATTTTATTCCAATTTCATTACGCAACCATCAAACTCCCTTCCAATTTCATTATATAGTTATCAAATTGAGAAATGGAACCATATATGACTTCTTGATGTGTTTGAACTGCGAGAACATAGAAGCATTTTAATCATATCCTAAACTTCTAATACTTGATATTTATGCAGATTGATATTAATGCATTATAATCATATCCTAAATGTCGATCGAGTATGAGTCCCATTAAGATATTTAATGAATTACAAGTTAAAAACAACATTCCTAAATTCATAAGTATCAAATATTTTTGGAATGTAAACTATTTCACTGATTTCTAAAAGTTTGAGGGCGTTTCTAGTTTTCAATTTTTTTTGGAGGCATGTTTCGCCCCTCTTATTTTCTGTCTATTAAAGGCAAAGAAATCTCTTCTTTCATCATATATCATTAATTCTGACTTTTGGGTGAATTACTCAATTGAATGTTTTGATCATTGTTCATCCAATGGATAACTCTTATAGCATATTGAGAGACTATTTCAATAAAACAATCCCAGACCTCTAGAACTCTAATAGCACATTTGAGACACTCAAGGGGAAACTTGTCACTTTGAAGGTGGACATGTTCCATCTCCCAGGAAATCTGCAACCATTGAGCGATAATGAATCAAGCAATAGAGATAGATTGACAGATATGGAAGAAGGTAAAACAAAATTTGGGAAAAGATAAAGTGAAAATAAGGACTTTAATGGAATCCCATAAGGCTTTTTTGAGAAACTGCATGCCCCAAAATTGGACAAAGAACAACAGAATAAGATAAGAAAAGGAGAGTGAATTATATTATTGCCTGAAATGTAACTTGTAATTGCTATTCCCCAACTCCAAGATAAGCCTTCTCTCTGTGCATTGTGTGGGTAGAAAACCAATACAACTATAAGTGCATAAACACTAGGATAATTTAATGAAAATATTTTTTGTATTTACAAAATTGGTATACAAATAGAATGAAAATATCATAGCCGCGAAAGCCCAATTTATATGCTAAACCTATTACACAACCCTAAAGGTTTCAGCCAAGCCAACAAAGAATTGGCTATCTACTATCACGCTATATATTCCAATTTTTCTGGCTAAGGGAAACTATGGGACCACCGAGGGGGCATGTATGGTGAGTTCACTAAGAATACAACCTTGGAGAAGGCTATCAACATATCCAGGGTTGTGTCCTTGTAAGAGAAAAAATACTGGACCGTCGTCACCTTTGTAAGAGGAACTAGGACATGCAGAAAGGATTTACGAAGTTAATTAAACTATGAACCAAACTCTTACATATATGAAAGTAACAAAAAAAAATGGAAAGAGTAAGACCCTTACTTGAGAGTTTGCCGAGCGACTGAGAATGTAAGGGCCAGAGTGGCTCGAGGATGCAGCTCCTCCAACAAACATTCCCGATGTATCAAAGAAATAAGTACATAGTAAAATCAAGTGTATTAGTACTATGAATCTTGCTAACATCATTCAATAAAGGTCTTCTGGCTAACAATTACCTGGGTAACCATATTTTGTTGTGAGTCTACCATCCGAGAATTCAAAGGGTAAAAAGGGTAAGTTTCAACAACGAAATTATGTGTGCCGTGCAAGGCCTGAGACCCCTCCAAGCCTGATTTGAAGTCTATCAAGTTCGTTTTCCTTTAAAACATCTTATGCATCAAAACCCTAGTACACCAACATGGAAAAAAACCTACAATTCGAAAAAAAGTATTAAAGTAGAAACGTAACTATAATTTCAGGATGCTTTCAAATTGTAAGTTATTATCATAAAACTAATACCTGCACCTATTCAACGGGCTAACTAAGACTCTCTAGATTGATAACTGGTATAAAGCTCTGAGCTAAACTGCAAAGAATACCCTCTTGGAATGCTTTAGGAGTCGAGTGAAATCCTGTCATCCACAGTTCAGAGCAGAGGCTGATTCCATGGCTGAAAATTTGGTTACAGTGCAAGTGTCATTGAAACCCTACCCATCCTCAGAACGCGGTCCTAGTAAGGATGAAATTCTGACCAACACCGATATGTAAGCCAAAAAGCTCTCGAAATTTTGACAACAATCTCCATATAACCTTGCAGTTTGATCTGCTGCCAAGTGTCGCTAATATGGGGAGCTCTGTTTTAATTCCTGCCAATAATTGTCTAGCACTTGCTAATGGCACCTCGCCGTCGCTCTTAGGGCATGGAGCCAATAGAAACAATAAAAAAACACAAATATAAAATAAATAAATAAACGAATAATAAAAAAATCCAAACGAAGCCACTACTATGGTGCTCATTGAGTAACATAAACTACATTCAAATTTTATGGCGCATTAAAATTGAAAGGACGGAGTACACGACAAGACAAAATATTTGATAGGTGTCAAATATTTTTTTTAATTATATATTTATTTATGATAAATAAAATTTAAATTATATAAAATTAATCATTTCAAAATTTTAGTCTAATTAATAAAAATATAAATATAAATTTTTATAAATTTTAAAATTATAATTTAAATTAATATATGTTTTTTTTAAAACTTTATAAAACTATAAATAAAATAATTTGAAAATAGATTAATTGAAACTCGACTATAAAATTACAATATATTTGCTTTATAATAAATTAAATTGTCATTTTCAATGTACATTGTAATAACTTAAATTGTAATTTGTTTTTAACCAATTGTCACATCCAACTTTTTAACCAATAAAAAATTAAAATACTCAATTTAAAAAATTCTAATAGATATTTTATATTTTAAAAATATTAAATTAAATTTATAAATATTAAATAACTTTAGAAAACATAGAAAAACATTGTAAACTATTTTAAGTATTAATAGAAAGTCAAAAAAGTTTAAATCTGAATGATTGCTATATACCTGCCTTGGCAAATATAATAAGAAATGTAACATATTCAAAATACCTTATATCCCTAAGAAAAAATGATACATAGTAAATGTGACATTATTCAAACTATTAGAAAACAAAAATCTACATGGTGGTGGTTGTCATTTTGACATATTTTCCCAAAGCCTTGAAAGTGTCACATGGTTCAAAATAGAAAGTCTTTACGGTGGTTAGTGCATATGCCAAATGATTCAAGATAGAAATAATACATAGTACATATCATTTTTTAAAATAAAAAGCTTTCGTTTTGTTAGTTTTATATATATATATATATATATATATATATATATATTAATTAATTAATTAATGAATAGTGTTTAATGAAGAGAATTCATATTAATTATTTATATTTGTAAATTTTATTTTTAACAACTTTGCTTTCAGCACAACAAAAATAGTTTTTATTTGCAATGTTTTATAATATTAAAACAAAGAATTATATATATATATTTCACTAAATTTGTTTAAGCATTGACACATATTTCTTTTATGAAATTATGTTTTCAACTAACTAAATATTTTAAATATGTATAAATCATGTTATTTTGCATTCAAATTGGTTACAGAACTAATATCTTCCTAATGAAGTTTTAATGTATAGTTTATGACCATAAAATAGAAAACCAAATTGTTATTTCATAAAGCTTTTAATGTTATATAGAATAGAAAAAATCAAATTGTCATTTGTTCTTAATGAATTTGTTAAGTTAATGTAAGAGTAGGACATTCAATCTGCTCAACTTATTGCTCATGAAAGGGAATTTTTCCACCTCCTTTACAATGGAGGAGAGAAACTTTGGTACTGACTATGACTATTGGGGTTCTTATGAAATTATGAAAGAGAAACGTATCAAAGTGAACATGTACTATTTCACCTATTGTAGCTTCAACATTTGGAAAGAGATTTGTATGTGGCAAACAAATCTCTAGGAATAACAAGCATTCAGTCTTCAACATGTGTTTAATTGATCCATACCCCTTTCTAGATTTATTGAACAACCAGAAGCTATTGACATATATATATATATACATTTTTTTTTGCTTGGTAATATTCATCTTTGCCTAGAATTATATCTTCCAAGATATATATATTTTGTTGGTTGGTAATATCCATATTTTCATATGAAATGCTTTTAACACTTGCAATTGGATAATAAGAATATTTTTTTCATGTTGCATAATACTATGTAGATATGCTATGCCAATAAACTCCGATACTTGTAAATGCAAATACGCAATAGGTATTTTCCCTTATTTTGAATTAAGCAAAAAATACTACATCCTCTTTTTTAGTATATTGCATTTTAGATACGATTTAAATTAAAATTAAAATTCCTTCCTACTCTTTCTTGACTTATTTTTTAAATCCTCACAAATAAGTGAAAAAGAAAACATCACTCTGATAACTACACACTTATTATCAAAAAATTCACTTTATCATTTCATGGCAATTTCATATATAGTTACTAATACCACACTAATCGCCACCTTGTGGCTCTGGTTTATAGTATAATCTACACTTTCATTACTCTATAACATATTACATATTTAGCTTTAGACTCTTTTATTGGAAGTCTCTATAACATATTACATATTTAGCTTTGGACTCTTTTATTGGAAGTTGATGGGAAGTTGGTTTGACACTGTCCAAAACCAAAACATAGTACAGGTGAGCATGCCCCACTCACAAAATGGCCTATCCTGCCATACCTAATGATATCGGTATCAGGTTTAATCCTCTCTGTGACAGCCCACAAAAGTTCTGCATCCAACAAAATTCTAACAGTTCCCGAGGTTATGGGCATCAGGTGACACGCCTTATGCACCCTACAAAAATTCCGCATCCAACAAAATTCTGACAATCCCCGTGGTTACCCTGATAGTCGTAGATCTCTCATCCAACAGCCTTCTCACAGCGTGAAATCTATAGGAAATATGAAATTTGACTGTAACCTACATGATTGTTTTATCTTGTTTTCTTTCAGTGCATTACAGCATCGGTTGTTCTGATGATTTGGTCTTTCATAGATTTCGTTGATACGATGATTTGTTCTTTCATAGATTTCCTTATCCTCTATGCTTGTAAAAATACAATTAATTGTAACAACATACCTTTCGAGGTGGTAACAAGGTCGACTGGTCTACAACCAACCAAACCAGACTACCACTAGTTTACAGCCTTTCCATTCTATCACTGTATCTTTTTGGAAATTATCTTCTTGGACCCTTGCGATCAGCCAATTATTTGTGGATCTATTGTTTGAAATCAAAACCTTGATTGATGTGATAGGCAAAGCTGGCGATACCATACCACGGGATCGAATCGAGCAGAAAATCTGCATAATGCCTGTACTTTCCTTTCCTGGATCAGACTGCATCTCAAATGACTGATGTCTCACAAGATCACATTCAGATCGAGTGATCGCCCAGATCTTGCATCTTAGCTGTTACCCTTTACGACTTGCAATGCTCACACACAGTAACCGTGCCGAACTAGCTCTAGCTCCGAGCTCGTATGAACAACTTCGATTGATATAACGGGTCACATGCTCTACCTACAGGTTGGAAGTTGGATCTTTCAGAATACCTTATTGCAAGAATCATAATGGACCACAGTTTCCGTAATCCAAATATGTCCATTTACAGCACCGCTAGGTTGATTCTGAAATATCTGCAGAGGGACCAATGTACTTCGACAATCTTTTGTTTTTCTAAATTTGTCCACTGAGTAAAAGGATTGGGCTTTCAGACTTCAGTTTAACCTTTGTTCTTTTTAAGCAAAGTCCTGGTCATCCACGAGTTTCATGTCCTATCCAGTTCCTTCCTACCACTATAAATATGTCCAAAAAACCCATAGTTTCATCAACATTTCAATATTGTCTTCAGCACGCTGCATGATAATTTCATTAACTTGCCTGAATTTATTTGTTCGGTGGTTGTTTCGAAGAATGGCTTCAGTTTATGACAATGCTCACGGGAACCTTCCCAAATGGGGAAACTATTTTCTTGCTGTCGATAGCGTTCAAGAACTTGTGAAGAACCAGAAGGAAACAATACCAGAAAGGTATATCAGAAGAGAGGAAGAAAGGCCAACACCAACTTCAATGTCTGATCTTCAGCTCGATATCCCCATCATTGACATGGCCAAGCTTTCAGAAGGATTGCAGAGAGAGCAAGAGATTAAGAAGATTGCGAAGGCTTGTGAAGAATGGGGCTTCTTCCAGGTATCATTTGATTAATTCCAGCATTCTTAGTCTCATGAACTGTTCTGGAAGAAATAACTAAATATATTGCTGTGGGCGTTTTGCAGATTGTGAATCACGGGATCCCAAAGTCCTTAATAGATGGTGTTAAGAGAGTTGGAAAGGAGTTCTTTCAAATTCCTTTGGAAGAGAAACAGAAGTACTCAGTGAAGCCAGGAGATCTTCAGGGCTATGGCCAGACATTCGTTGTGTCGGAAGAACAAAAACTGGATTGGGGTGACTTGTTGGGTTTGATAATTTCTCCTTTGGACATTAGAGATTTGAGTGTGTGGCCACTTGAGCCCACTGATTTCAGGTTCAGTTCTACATATTTTGCCCATAGAGAGAATAATTAAATCGCTACATAATTTTGTTTACTCAATATATGTGGATTGTTTGGCAGGGAGATCGTTGATGCATACAACACTGAAATTAAAAGTCTTGCTGCCAAGCTGTTGAGTTTAATAGCTGAGACATTACAGTTAAAGCCTGATTTCTTTGAGAAGAAGTTTGGAAAGCCATACCAAAAAATGAGGATGAATTACTATCCTCAGTGCCCAAGACCAGATCTTGTTTTTGGTCTGAGCCCACATGCAGACATGACTGGCATCACACTCTTACTGCAAGAAGATGAAATAGCAGGATTAAATGTCCGCAAGGATGACCGATGGATAGCTGTGCAACCTATTCCTTATGCTCTGGTTATTAACGTTGGAAACTTGATGGAGGTAAGCTTCTTATGATCCTTACAGATTAATCGCCGTATTATCCTAACTTCGTCTTAGAAACCTTTTGCTGAATACAATGTTGTTGGGTTTTCAGGTAATGACTAATGGAAGATACAAGAGCATAGAACATCGAGCAATGACAGACCGTTGCAGGGCTAGGCTGTCGATTGGCGTCTTTTATGCTCCTGAAATCGAAGCAGAGATCGCTCCAGCAGTGGAACTCATTGATGAAACTTATCCATGCTTGTTCAGGAATTTCATTCATGCAGATTATATGAAATATTATTTTTCCCGCCGAGTGGAGGGGAAGAACGCATTATATGAATATGCTGGTATCAAAAGCTCAGAAACTTCATAAAGTTATGATTTTCTCCTTGGAAAACATACATCCAGTTGTTTTATGTAATAATCACATCGAAGGTTCTTCCATAAATAAGACATATATAATCGTTTGATAATAGAATTTATGATCAATGTTTTTATATATATATAGATATCTCGTTCCATGTTTTTATTTTGTAATATGGAACAACCAAAAGGAATGGTTATCAAATAGAAAAAAACAAAATTACCATGATTTCTTTGTTTAAGATTATAACAATTTGGAAATGGTCATTTTGTATAAATATAAGTTAATTTGGAAATACATTATTGAAAAAATATTTTAATGAAGGTTTAAAAGCTAATTTTGATGAGCAGATATTTTTTTAAATTTTGAAAAAAAAATATTTTAACATTATTTTAAAGAAAATTTGGAAATCACAATCAAATTTCAAAATATTTATGATAAATATTTTTAAAATTAAGTGTAATACCTCTTACATTTTATGTGTTTAGAAGTTGAGATTTAATCAAAGTTATTGAAGAACTAAAAGAAAATTGATAAATGATGCAATCTCTTGGTTAAACTATTGGAGGATAGTGGATAAGGATTCCCTTCAAAATCTACACATTGTTAAAAGAACTGTCATAATTAAGTTTGAAAGGAAATGTGAAGCAATATAATGAAAATAAGTGAACGTTGAATTATTACAAACTTAATAAGAGATTAAAATGAAAATAAGAGAACGTTGAATTAATACAAACTTAACACTCGATTAGACCATCATAGATCCAATTTCTTGAGGTGTACTTCTTTTTTTAAATTTAAATTCAAGAAATTTGATATCTCTTGATTGATAGATCAGGGTTTAAGTTTTAAGTTTTTATTTTATAAAAGAACATCAATTTTTAAAATAATTTAAACATAATTTTTTTATTTTATGAGTCGACATGAATTTATTAATGGCCGACATAATATAATTTACTATTTTTTTACTTTTTTACTCGTGTAATGTTACTGGACAAATGTTACATCTCCCACATACTGGCGTGTAAAGTTACATGGACACACGTTACAACATCTCCCCCAGAACATCTCCCCCGGGTGTGTAAAGTTACATGGACACACGTTACAACATCTCCCCCAGAACATCTCCCTCGTACTGGTCTGTAAAGTTACATGGACACACGTTACAACATCTCCCTCGTACTGGTCTGTAAAGTTACATGGACACACGTTACAACATCTCCCCCCCCATACTGAGCTGTAGAGCACCTAGTTTCACTCGGTGCAAAGATTCAAATCGTTTTTCCATTATTGTCAACTAAAAAAGGAAAACAAACTTAACACTAGATTAGAAGATTCAAATAGTTTTTCCATTATTGTCAACTCTAAAAGGAAAACAAACTTAACACAAAATTAGAATGGAAACAAGAGCTGCAAGCAACTTGGCCTCTGCCTTGTAAAAATGAAAAACATATTTTGCTCTTTAAAAATTAACAAATTTTTTTATCACTTTTTAATATAAAACATATAAAATATTTGAAATAAATTAAGACTAACACGATGCACCCATTCAACATTATAGACATTTTTTCTTTCCGATACACATCATTGAATGAGCTTGTCTCCATTCTTACCTTATATCATTTTGTAAGTAAATGTCAATCTTATATGTTTATGGGTTATTTCTCTCCCAAGTATTTTATCAAATTTTACATTACCATTCTCTATCTCTATCTATAATGTAACAACTCCATCAAAGAAAAAAGTTAACACTACTTGTCTTTGGAAGAAAGAAAATTTTGACAGCTTCCATTGTATCATTAAGACATGTAAATGAATCTAGTTAAAATTGTTGTAATTGTAAATATAAATTAATTTGATGATATTATATAATTTAAATGCAACATATATTTTCAAAAACATTGAATTCATTTTTGTAATCAAATGAAATTTAAATAATGAAAAATCATTATCTAACCCAAAAAAAATTATATACTAAAATTCACCACTAGAAAAAGTCAAAATCATGAATTATTTAGACTCCTTTTATAACCCTCACAAAGTAATGTTACGATTCCACGATCATGTCCAATTGTTAGATCATTTTAGTTAGAATAGATATTTAGCGTTTAAAAGCACACAATCCCTCTCACAATGTTTAAGATGTTTTATTTGAGAAAAAAAACTTTACCATATATTTTGTTTACTAAAAAATTTAGATATATTTGTTTATTAAAAACTTTAAAAAGAAAATAGAAGTATTTATTTATTTAAAAAATTAAATTAATTTGTTTATTAAAAAATGTTGACATGTGTGTTTGTTAAAAGAAAAGTTATGGACTCGTATCTTCATTCAAGAAGAAAATGAAAGTGACATCAACTAATTTAAGCATTGTTAAATTATTTGTCACTTTGTAGAAAAATACAATAACTATTTTTACAATAACTATTTTTAGATTTTACAATAAAATTTGTGATTGGGCTTTGCTTAGGTCTTTTTCACTGAGATTAAAATTGGCTCTCGGGATATATTTAAAATTCATTAATTCGACCAAGCTAATCTTAGCAATCTAGTGGGGCCTGTACCTATACCTAGGAAATTGGTACGTGGGCACCATTAAGGATGCACATAATACAAACTTATGAGGGGGCCTTAGGAAAACCCTAACAAATTGAGTTAGACAACGACGTGAAAATAGTGACAATCGACATAAGCTTAGCAATTTCCATCTAGGATTTCCTTCCAACAATCGATAGCTAACGAGTGCCGAGTGCCAAACCTCCCTCTAAATCCCCTTTCTACGGTTAGAGACAAGAAGAAAAGAGTTCCTTTACCTAGACCAATTGGCCAAATAAGGAACTACAATGTAGTAATGAAAGAACAAATAAATTTTTAAATATAAAGATGAACCTAATTTAACTGATTGGCTTATATCATCTGCCTAGAAAGTATTTCTCATTCTGCAAGTAATAAAAATACCCAGGACAATAACAAATTTCTACATTCTCACAATAAACAATAAATAAAACAGATTAAGGAATCATCATTGTTAAAATCTAGAACTGATAAAGAATGTTTTCAGGCAAAAGGCCAATAGTAACCAATTCGGATCATTTTATGGGCAGTGGCATTGGCTACAAAATGCCCGCCAATGTGGAAGGAAAGGTGTTTAACTCAATCCCAACGCAAACCCTAAATATGATTGGAGTCAAGGATCATACTACAACCTCGATAAATGTGGACACCTACACAGATTGATTGAAGAGCCAAGAGGGCACAAACGCTAAACGCAACATATAATAATATATCCATTACTTACTGGGATGGCCCGTTGCGGATAAGAAGGAAAGTATTCAACCCGAAATTGATGTCTTGTCTATTGATGGCACATAGAGGAGAGACGGGGAGGTGCATAAAGATAAGGCGATAGGTATAGGCGTATTTCCTTGGGAACCTCTTGCTTAGGAGAGCAAAGAGAAAAAGCTGAGGAGCAAGTAATAGAAAGACCAATATTGCATTTGCTGCTATGAATGGTGAATAAGTAATAATAGGAAAATGATTGGAAACCTTGTGTTTCTTGCAATTAAAATCCCGCAAAACAAATTAAAAGGGTTTGCAAATTAGAAACTAAATTTAAAAAAATAAAAGAAAAAAATGGAGAAGATGTAGTAACAGGAAAATGATGAAAGACCTTGCATTCCCATAGCCACATCTCATCCAGCTTCAACATTTCTACTTTATTTGTCAATCTCAAATCAACCCTAAATTGTAGGAGAAACTAAAAAGTCAATAAAAATACACTAAAATTTTATTATGCTAATAAACATATAATGAAAAAAAAATAGTAAGCATTTATTTTGCAGAGAAAGAGAACATATTTTTCTCTAGGAATGAGAGCAGAAGACCATGGATGATTGGGTAACTGGATTCCTTACCTTCGTGTGTCAATTGCACGTCTCTATCCACCCGTAACGCATGGAACCATCAACGCTTTTAAAAAGATATAATCTTTCTTATAAAAAAAATGTTGTTAAATGACCAAAGTGGAATTAAGCTTATTTTCTAAGTCACGCAAAAAGCCCTTTCTGAGCATTTTTGAAGCACACCTTATCATGTTATTACATATATATAACAAGAGCCACGTGGTGGCAATGTCCTTTACATTACCATCTTCTCTATTTGTAGAAAGTTGTAGGAAGGATCTATTTACTTGGATATGTGGACAATTGATAGAAGTTAAGATGCATAAAAATAACGTATCCATAAAATTGCTCAAATCATTAATCCTCAATTTTTTATGAAATGGAAGTTTTCCACCACCTCCACAATTCTCAGTAGTACTCAGGATTCCCCAAAAGAATGGAGATTGAGCATAAAAGAATGGAAGACAATTTGGATTAAAGTACCTCCCAACTCCGATCTCTATCTATTCCTTTGTCGTTGTTTTCCTTTGTCGTTGAGCATTAAATCCTACAATAGCCATGATAATCTATGACTATTACCATAAATAGAAGCCTCTATGCAAAGTGGAAAGGTGACTAAGGTATTATATTAGAATACACTTATTGTAACTATCTGGGAAAAATATTTGTTTTGAAAGGAGACATTAAGACCCACATGTTTTTATATGGATTATGTTTCTTGGTAATTCCACAAAATTTATTTAACTTTGGAGCTTGTGATGGAAAGCAGCCCCAATTGTTTAGGAATTGAATACTGGAATATTGGGACAAATAACAAGGTAACCTATAGGCGAAATTCTTCATGGCTGGTGCATACCTTCCACGCCACAGTCAAAATGTGGGTGCCTAAGTTACATCTGAGCCTCGAGCTTCGTTAGCTTAAAAAAACTACTCTCTTCCTCTTGACTACTACCCTTGATGATTGTTATGAACTTTATATTGATTTTTTGTGCATTAGGCGATAGACTAGAGTTAAATTAGGCACAAAGTAGAAGGAAAAAGTATCATAATGAAACTTTTTGCCTTTGGTTGATCCTATTTGAGATTGGTCAGATCATGGGAGTCGTCATGTTGTACTAATTGCCTTCCAAAGAAAGAATATCCGATTGATGTCTAGTTAAATTGCATCAACTGCCAATGCAAAAAAAGGGAAAACAAAGCACGAAATTGCTACTCGATCTTTAGCAGTGACTTTAGAACAGAGAAATTTTAGAACGTTTGAATGGAAATTTCAGGAGATCTGAGTTTTTTGAGCAGACCTGGACAATTTTTTTTGAGGTTGTTTATTCTTGTCAATGTTTTATATGTGATTATTCTTACTTATATGTTGTGGACTGAAGCAACACAAAATCCACTTAGGCATTTGCGCCATTTGACATATTCTTTGGGTGCACGTTGTAGCTACATCAATTGTATAGTTTTGGCAATAACAATCACGACTATTTAGTATCTGTAAAGAGAGGAAATGGTTTAGGGGTTGTGCTTTTCATCAATTGGGAGCTATGTATGCAACTAGTAAGCAGCCCAGTCAACCATTAACAAAAATATGGAATGGTAGAGGTGCCTCTCCTGAGCGAGCACTCAGTGAATATTGTATTTTTCTGAAAGCAAAGGTAATCAACTATGTAATTGCAATACATATTCATTTAGTTCCAAGGCTGAGAGGATTGCAAAGCACTTCATCAATATGAGACGCAAAAGATGATGGACATTATTAAAAGGTGTAAAATCTATCCTATAATTTGTTCCTCGATTAGAGAAGCTTAAATTAAAAAATCGAATTTTTGTACAAGTATATGCTTTTGTAAGTAGTCCTATGCTTTCTAATAATTATGTTATCACTCAAAATTTCCCTTTAAGGAATTAGTCTCAAAGGGATCCAAATGATCAACCTAATGTGCACCTACCATGTTTTTTAATCCGACGGGGTTGTATCTAAGGTAATCTCGTTGAACGAGATATTGGAATCTGCAAAATAGGGCTTCAAATGAGTGAGAACAACGTGAATATCTGCAATCGAAGGTGTATATCAACAAGTAGATTCTTGAAATCTGTAAACTAATCTTCAAAATCAATACTTGAAACTTGTGAAGGATTTGATTGTGTAGCCTAAGTGATTGGTGCCAAGTCCAAGTAGGCACTTGCGAAAGTGGTATAAAAGAAGACCAAGAAAGCAATTTGAAATTGACTCTTGCTGATTAAAAGATAATAAAACTGACTCGTTATAGCTAAGAGAGAAATCAGATTGGGAATTGAATTATCAATAAAGAATCTTAATAAACCAGACAAGTAGAATTCGATTAATCGGAAATGGTGAGAGTACATAGTCTTGATAAATTTCAGGACTTAGACTGATGTCACTACTTCAGATCTTGATAACCTACAAAGATGCTTAACAACAACCTCTTGACTTAGAATGAAGACAAGAATGATTCTGGAAGAAAAAGAACTTGGTGCACTGATTTGAACTGCATGCTCCCTCCTATAATAAAATTTGAAGCCAAGATCTAAATCTGAAATATATCCAAAGATAAATAAGCAGTTGTTTTATCCAAAGATATATCTACTAAATTTAACCTAAAGAAGGTAGTAAAAGTTTTCAAAAGTAGAGCTGAACTTAGGGTAGAATTGATCTTTCCTTTATGCGTTTCAAGACGGATCCTCTTAACACTAAAATAACTGCAGAACTTGGAAAGTAGAAGAAACAAGGGAGAACCTAGGAAACAATCCTCGAGTTGGTTTAGAACCAATAGGTAGAGGCTGCAAGTCCCAGTCATTCTCCATAGAAGGATGATATACTTGACAACGCATGTATGTTTCACACGTCGCAATCCCAATCAGCCATAGACGACCAATTCTTCCATATCAAACTAAAAATTCGCTCAATTTCATAACAACTTCACAGAAGATGAGACTGACAATCCTATCGATGCTCCTCCTGCCTTGGGCTGCTCTACAAGCCACTTTAAATCACCCACGTGAGAATTATACCCTTATTCAAATGCCCTTCGAACATTTGCTCCAATTCCCCGAACTTCATAGCAATGTGGTCTTTATCTTTGTTTCTGGAACAGAAAGCGGATATCCTGTTTCAATAGGAAGGATCTGAAGCTACGATGGGATTTCACCTTTTTCTATTCTCTGCATAAGTTTACTTATTACAGCTTCGGGCTCTTTCTCCCTTACGAGAACCAGATTCTTCTTCAGGATTTATATGAGTCTTATAATCTCAACCTTTAGCTAATTATCAAATTATTTCCCATGACTCTCAATCCGAAAGAAAGCACTACCAAGAGCAGAATATTTCCACAGGCGGGGGTTTTACCTTATCTCGTGGTGGAACGAGTAGTTTAAAATGCACGCAACAGAGAAAATAGAAAAGGCAGGTGTTCTGGTTGTTTAAGTAAGTGATTAAACTGTTGATCCTGTTCCATATGTTCCAGACGCTCCACTTATAGTAGCATCCCTCCCCTACTCTTGCCTTCCTTTTCCTTTATCCTCTTGCCCTCCTTTTCCTTTATCCCTTATTTCCTGTGGCATCTGTAAAAAACACACGCAAGAGTAGAATAGTCATACCTGAACTAGACCGACGTCGAGAATCAAAGAATGATACCCTCGCCAATTCCTTTATCCCCGCCCGCCCATCTCTCCCATTTCTTAAATCGAACGCCTTCCCTCCTATAAACGTATAGGCGCGGGAACTTCCCAAACACGACACAACACCGCTACTCCGAGAGGCTCAATCTCTTGTTCCGAGCTTCTAGAATTCAAGGCTTCAGTGGCTAATAGAGAAGGTAAGTGCGTACTCTGTTTGCAACCTCTATAAAATTTACTGGCATGTTGATGTGAGCCATAAAGATGAATTATTATAAAATTTACTGCCATGTTGATGTAAGCCATAAAGATGAATTATGACGGAATAACACATCCACACTTCACTGCATAATCCCATACTCAGGGTGATGGAACATCTCCTTAATCCAGCATAGTCCATCAGCGCATTGCTGTAAGCATCAATTCCATTCTTGGTACCTGTAAGGCAAAATTGCTACTGTGCACGTACCAATAACAGATTCAACTTTCTATATATTAATTAAAACCATCATATTAGAGGATTGAAACCCATACGCAAAGTTCTTATGGCAAATCCGGGAAGTAAGATACGCTTATGTGGACGGACGGGTTCTGGGGTGAAGAAAACGAGAGCAACATCATATGGAGCAAATGAAATGGTGAAAAAATGATTTATTTATTAAAAAAAATTAATAATAAACTTCATGGCATTAAGCTTTCCACCATAATGCTGCCAAATATTTCATCCCAACCCATATTAATAGTTCCGCGCGAAAACATAATGTCAAGGACATAACAACATATGTATGCCCTAAAATACCAAGATCGGATAGAGCTGAATCACTAAGAATTCAACATCCCTGCTTCGCGATCTATTCATCCATCTCATTATAGTCCTGCTGAAATTGTAAAACTGCAATAGCTTCAGTAAAATAAAGTAAACCATTATTCCACACTACGCCTGCCCTTATCTACAAAAAAAAAATAGTTTCCGTAACAAATTTATCACATTGGTAGCAGTAGAGTAGAGGGTTTTCACCTGTGTTCCTCTAGTTTCTTGCTCAGCCTCACACTTCATGGTTATTACCTTCAAAGGACAACATTGTGAAACCATTGCTCACTTTACCCAGAAATGGCATGAATTCATGTCACTTAACAGAGGATATCTGATGCAGGAGGATCTCGCTCAGCTTGAAACCTGTCATAGATTTGAATTTTGTTTATTGGGCCTAAAATCTATGTAATGGGCGCCTTTGCCAGCCTAAGCGTGGTGACACGTCAACCTATATGATTTTGAAGCATGTGTTGTAGCATTTTGAAATTTCGAACTGCTAAGGGCATTTAAGATTATTAATGAGATGTAATAGGAGTTAGCGGTGGTAGTTGGTTTTGAAAAAATCTAGAATCTGCAGGTTGTTCAAGAGCTCCCCGATATATCATATGTAATTTTCATTTTCATGAGCAGGGGGGAAGAAAAAGAGACGAGGGTAGAAGAGAGAATAGCCTGTGAGCTAAGTGGTTTTTTTTTTTTTTTTGAAAAGCCGTAACTGTTCAGCTCATGCGTCTCTGCCTCCGAAACCAATATATGTATAGACATGATTAATCCCATATAAAGATAGAAGAAGAGCATTCAGCTCTCTGTTGTTTTGGTTTTATTTTCATGTGTTTATGAAGCCCGAGTACTTGGGCGTTTCTTATGCCAATTTGAATCTCTGTAGGTTATGTTCACGTTGAATGTTTGAATGTATATGATGAATACAGGTTCTCGCGGTGCCATGCAAAACTCAAAGATCATGTCTTTATAAAATACTAGATCTCTGGTTTTATTATATTCCATTGCTTCCTAGAAAGAGATTAAGGTTTTGTAGGTTCAAGAATTATTTTCCTAAGGGTTCGAATTGCTGATCAATCGCTGCTGAACGTAACTTCTTCTAAACAAGGCTCTCGTTGGAGTCTATGAGCTCAAGTTTGCTGCAGGTTTGTCCAGGGTCGAAAGGGGAAGCCCCACACGAGTGCAAACCTTGATCACGGCCGAGCAAGATTTAGACGGTGGTGCCGACCCTGTTTGGGTGCAGAGAGCATAGGAACAGCAGTTTGGGGAGAGGAGAAAAACGTGTTTTCACTTACCAATTGTCTGGGGTTGGCACCAGTGTGGTATCAGAGCCGGATTAAAGAGTTCTTTGGAATATTTGGAGGGTGATTTTCAAGAAGAGAACGTGGAAGTAAAGATGCCTCCCAGAAGAGAAAGGCATGAACAAGAGGTCCCATCCTGGGGACGAGGAAGAAGAAGAGGGGGACCAATTATAGAGGAGCAAATGAGAAGGCTTTAAGCAAGGATGGAAGCCATGGAAAGGAGACACCCTGGTATGTTTGATATCAGTGATAATGAAGAAGAGGCACAAGAGGAAGTTGGAGAAGCCCCAAATGAAGAAACCAGAGCATTGAGGATGTTAATAGCAGCCAGGCATAAACCAAGATTAGAAGTCCCGATGTATGAAGGAAACCTCAATGCAGAAGAATTAATAGATTGGATTAGTGCAGTGGAAAAATACTTTGACTTTGAAGAGGTAGAAGACAGAAAAAGGTAATATATGCAGTTACAAGGCTGAAAGGATATGCATCCATATGGTGGGATGACCTGCAAGCATAGAGAGAAAGACAAGGGAAGAACATAATCAAGAAGTGGGACAAGATGCTGGGAAAGATTAAGAACCAATTTCTGCCCAAGGACTACCAACTAAACCTCATAAGGCAGCTGCAAAACTTAAGACAGAGAGGTATGTCAGTTAAAGAATACACCGAAGAATTCTACAAGTTATGTATGAGATGAGGACAAAATCAAACTAATATTGAAAGAGTGGAAAAATATGTTAATGTGTTGAGGTATGAAATTCAAGATGAGATAAGTTTGTTGAACCTTAAGGGTGTGGAAGAAGCTTACCAAGCAGCCACTAAAGTGGAGGAGAAGTTGGTAAGAAAACAAAATCAGAAACAATAGAGGAAGAGGAAGTGCAGTGAGAGGTGGATGGTCCTCGAATAGGGGTGGAAGAACTCAAGAATATAGGAATGATGGAGGGTTTCAGAACAGAAATGTGAAGTCTCAAGGATATCAAGATGAGGCTAGAAGCTCAAGTAATCAGAACACTCGGAGAGGTGGATTTAGAGGAGGAAGGTTTAGCACAGCAGGAAGAGGAGAAAACAGAGTTATGAAGTGCTACACATGTGGAGATCCTACACACAAGTCATACAATTGCCCAAAGAACCAGCGAGTTCAAAGAAGTGCACACATTGCAGAAGGTAGAGTGGAATCTCATAAGGGAGGACAAAAAGATAATGCAACAGAGGATGGAGAGAGTCTCATGTTAAAGAGGGTATTGGTTAATGCAGAAAAAGAATTGCAAGAACCTCCACAAAGAAAAAACTTATTCAGAACCAGATGTAAAACTCAAGGAAAATGTTGCAAAGTTGTCATAGATAGTGGAAGCACTGATAACCTAGTCTCTACTAAGATGGTGGAAAAACTAGGATTGAAGAGAATGAAGCATCCTGCACCTTATAAAGTTTCTTTGTTGCAGAAGGGACACCAAATCTTAGTGACTGAACAATGTAGGGTTGAATTTCAAATTGGGGATTATAAGGATGAAGTATTGTGCGACATTATGCCGATGGATGTTTGCCATATACTCCTAAGGAGGCCTTGGAAATATGATAGGAAAGCCATTCATGATGGAAGAAGGAACACCTATTATGTGGAGAGGGATGGAGAAAGACAAAATTTGTTACCATTGCAGCTAGAGAAGGTTCAAGAAGCAGCAGAACCTAAAGTGTTGATGATGAGTGGAAAAGAGCTGTTGCAAGAAGTTGAGAAGGAGGAGAAATGCACTTTGCCATTGTTGGCGAACCCCACGGGGGGTTCACTTGATAGGCAATATCCTATCACGTCCATTCATATTGGGGAATAAACTATGATATGGAAATGAGAAAATATATTGCCTTGTATTAAGGGGTCAAAGGGTCTTAAATATGTTATATAGGAATACAAATATTTAGGGTATATTTTATTACATTTCATGTAGAAGCGTGGAGGGGACAAGAGTGTATTTTATTACCATTAATTTTAAAGTATATTTTTTTTCTATGCATGATATTAAAAATACCAAAAATTAATAATATATGTTATGAAAATTAATAAAAAAAAATTCTAAAATAAAAAAAAAATATTCATACTTGTCAATTTCCCAAAAATTTGTTAGATGTTTAAAAAGTTTAACTTTTGTTCATGAATGATACGCTATAAAAACCCTATTATTTATTTCTGAATTATCCATTAGGCTACCTAGACTACCCATTTTTATATCTTCCTCTAACAAATATATAGTAATCGATCTATGGTCTATTTACATTGACTTTTTATTAGATAACAAAATAATATCTTCGTTTCTAAAATTAATCTTTATCATTTACAAATTAATATTTTTTTATTATTCTTTGAAATTATTTATCTACCCTACAATTCGTCAAATGTGTGATATGAAATTATTTATCTACCCTGCAATTCGTCAAATGTGTGATATGGCAAAGATAGGACCAAATTCATGTTATTGCAGGCATAAGAAAATGTGAAGAAATTAAACTTTAAAACAAATAGCCATTGTTTGACATGACAACCATGCCAGATATGGCGAGCATCTATCCCCTTCCTATGGTATGTCATAATTACAAACATTTTACTAGGCATGGAATTTAAGGTAGAATCTAGAAAAATCTGCATTTAACTACAAGTATTTATTGGATCCATTTGCTACCGTAGTGCTATTAAATATATGACAAGTGCAATTGCCCAAAATCCATGTAAACGGAGGCTGAAGTTTGGTGTGCATTTATTCAATTATTAATGAACTATGCCCTTTTATGACGTTTCCGTATGACAGGTAGGAAATGTATCTGGATAGGGTTCAATCACCCTCTTATCAGACTGATACAGGCACACAATGGATCCGAAACTATCACATGATGAATTACAATTGGGAATCAATTCGTAGATAGAAAATCTAGTTGGGTGGCGTCCAATCCAATTCATAGCTCCTCGTAGTGCTCCACATTAATAGATTTTTCGGGTGATTGGGCAATTTTAATTTTTAAAGAAACTAAAGGGCCGGTTCATTTGAATTATGGGATTTAGATCAATGGATTATTCATTTAGGAATTTACCGGATAATTTATTTATTGGTTTCCATTTAATGACTGGATATGGAAATGGATATTTTATTGAGATCCCTACCATTAGATGACTAAGACAGGCAATCTATAATCAACATAGGCGCATGAATGTCTATCTGGAAATCGGTAAACTCTTATTAGATTGGCTTACCGTAGATTGCTTTTGTGTATTTCTGGGGAAGGAACCAAGGACTGAATTTAGCTAGAGGGAGGAACCTTTTACACTAGACCTGTTAGGAAATAACATTACTTGAGGCCAGGTGATTATGTGACCCATCACTCACACTAGGAATTGCTTGCTGCGGAGCTGGATAGGAAACTTTTGGAATGTGAATTAATATGTGAATGGAGGACAGGCGTTGGAGAAACGTTTATACCAGTGTTGCATTATCAATCCCGGCCGCGAAGCAAGAGCGAATTTTATTTTGAAGCAGGTTTGGGATCGACTCTGTGTTCTGCCTAAAAAGGTATGTACAAGAAAACCATTTATTGTTTTCTGTGAGCTAGTTATGCTTATCAGTGAACCAATGCTAAAGAATGCAATTTCATCAGTGAATCTTATCAACTTAAGGAGCTTCTTACTATAATTAGCCAATGAAACTTCACTCACTAATTGTATTTTTTAACAGTTTCATGTGGTTGCAATTTAATTACCTTCATTTCTTGGAATGTTGATGCTCATCTATAAAGATCTTTGTATTAATACCTGATGTAGGAAAACAACAAGGCACATTAGGTGTAAGTGAGAGCATCATTCTTTTTACGGAGCCAATTTTATAAATCTCTGTCCATATTCAACATTTTTTTAGCACCTCAATACCAGAGTTAATTTTTTTTGTCATTGTTTGTGGTAGTATGGACCCCCCTTTAAATCATTTATCTCGATTAGGTATAGAGATAGATAGCGCTATCATACGTTCTACTCAATCAAGTATCAAGTTGTAACAACCCTCATGTATGCATATTTACATAGCAATAGATAAAATACCATTTGAAACAAGGAGTAGTCGCTCCACACATGGTTTCTTATTGTTTATGATGAGGGGGGAAGGATGTTTCTATGGAAATGGAGGGATACATTAAAATTCTTTGCTCGTAGCCTCTGATTAAGATTCGAGGAAGTTCTCATTGATATCACTAATATTTACTCGAGCTTGGCACGGTTTATTACATAGAGAAGGCATGAATATACATGTAATAACAATTTAAGAAATAACCGAAATACGTACAAGAAAATTATCCCCATGGTTGTCATCTCGCAGTAATTGTTATGGAATCAGTCATGATGGATTCAAATTTCAGGGCATTCCCACAAGAATCCCAAGTACACAGTGGTTAGACCTATTATGAATCATTTCGTATAGGTTGTTCTGGGAAATTTGAATCAATTTTGGACAATTGGACAGTCTCATACAACCCCAATCGAGCAACCTAGGCACTCCTATACCAGTTGTTAAGTACACAATAAAATCAATGAATTAATACTATAGTAGACTCCATAAGTCTCGTCACAACCAGGATCAACATGTTGATTGTTTCATTTCAGCGTGCTTCGGTGTAAGCTTAGAAAACAAAATGACGCCAAGAGATTGTGACACAACGGATTCATGGAAAACTCCACAAAAATAATTTCAGATTCATGGAAAAAACAACATGGTGATTGTTGCATTTCAGAGTGCTTTAGTATAAGCTTAGAAAAAAAATGACACCAAGAAACTATGACACAATCTAGAAACGACTCAGGTAAAAGTAGCTAAATTCGAACTAATTTACCAACCATTTATGTAAAAGTGATTAAGCTCAAACAAATTGCCTTAAAATTTAAATTTGGTATTAGGATTAGGTTTAGGTATATATATGATTGACATTGGCTAGTTCAAGCCTGACAAAGGATAAAACTAAGGCCGATGCTACGGAATTTGATTTGAATCGGAATACTTTACTTGAGGAATATTGTATGGTACTCGATGTCCAATTTTAGAATGTAATTTGTCTGGAATTTACGCTAGTTGCATGATTGCGAGTATTTGTTGGTTATTAGAAAAAATATTGATGTTTACTTTCAAAAAACCAAAATCTTTTTCCTACACAGTTACAATTAGTGTATTATGATATAATACCTTAGTCATATTTATGCTTTGCATAGAGGTTTCTATCTATGCTAATAGTCATAGATTGTTATCGTTATCATAGGATTTAATGCTCAGGAAACTGATTTCTCTTTTGAAATTGGATTTATTTATTTTGAAATTGGATTGATGTTGTGTCCCTATCCCAACATATAAATGATGCAAGTCAGGCGTCAGAGAAATTAAACTAAATAAGAGATGAATACATTCTTTATTCAAATATAGGATTGGATTAGTTGACATTAGACATAGTTTCTTGTTTATTTGGGGTTTTCTGTGCAACTCATCATCACTATATTGGAGAAAATATCCATGTCAAATTAATCATTTCAGAAGTTCAATGTCAATTTTCTTTCAAAATAAAGAGAAGTTCTTTTTATGGCTTGTATTTGATAGCAGTCTCCACCTTCTCTTCCTCGAAAACACATCACAACTGTTTAGTCCAATAATTGTTCTGGAAATCAGTTATGTTTTTAGTTTTTGAGAGAATTGTTTCTTCCTTTTCTTCAGATATAAGGAAATCTTTCGTACTTCCTTCACACTAGCCCACTTCCCATCTTCTCTCTCACAACTCTCATTTCCATTTCCAGAGATCATAATTCTCTCAATTCCAATCCATCTGTTTCCCATAAGCGTGCCTCTATCACAACCTTGACAAAGAGTGCCAGTCCCAACCAAAAAGTTGTTATATCAACTATATACCTACTGCAGTTGTGTCTATTCACGTTGACAACAACCATCATGTTTACAACACTGGCTAAACTACAAAGCGAAAGCGATAGATAACAATTTGCATAACCAAGCATTATAATTATAAACAATTCACATTCATAGGAGTAAGCATTATGTATGTTAATGTGAAATGGGGTACCTGCCTTGGTCATTTAGTTGGACAGATGCTGAAAACGAAAATAGAATGCCCATGTAAGCACCACGTAAGCACACCAAATGGGAAAACATCGCCATGGCCCCATCTCATATCAAGTCCAATGCATTGATCAGTAGCTGGAAATATCTCCTCATTGTATGCTTAAAACCATCTTATTCAAGGCATCGACTACCTTTGATACAAATCTCTTCTTATTTATTTAAAGTGGAGAGACTAATATTTTTAGTGAATGCTTTAGAATAGTTACTTTTTCAAAGTAACATATAATGATATAATTGAATGATTTGTGAATCTAAGCTAGATTTAGATATGGATTATCATAAAGTGTAATGAGATTTCCTTAAAAATATTTAATAAGTGGGTTTAGTTGGTCATGAGTTTGTTGGATAAATGAGTGATTATTTATAACATCTCTCTTTATCCTTACCAATGGAGGCCTTAGTAAATTATTTATCCTAGAGAGGAAAACAACTTTAGGGTGTCCATCTATCTCCCTTTTTCATTATTATAATGATAATAATATTAGGAAGGTATTAGGGAAACCTGAGAAAAATAACACAATTAAGGGCCTCCAAATTATGTATTTAGGTTCCCTCTATCTCCCATGTTTATAATGTTTATAATATACTCATCATTAATCAAGGATGTTTTCAAGAAACCAAAAATATTTTGAGGGTTCTGCAGAATAATGACGAAGCTTTGGGCTAGGAAATCATTTGGGAAAATTCAAAAGTATTATTTGTAAACCAATCCTAGATTTATAGAGAAGGAAATTGAAGATTGTGAAATTCTAGATGTGTGAACTCCCAACCAAATGCTTAAGGTATCCATTATCTATCTCTAGACATAAACTTGAGATTAATCCCCCATTAATAAGATGAACAATAACATAAAAAATTATACACCTTGTTTCTCCCCATGATAATAAAGGGTTCCTCATTTAGCATATTGTATAATAATCCCTTAGAATCAAAACTGCATTCTAATAAATTTATGGGTTTTCCTTTCATAAATAGTTTGTAATACAAGGAGATTTCTCTAGAGGAGGAATAAAGATGAGAAAAAATGGCAATTAATATTTTGGAATACGATCTCTCTTTCTAAAAGGTAAAGTGCAATAGTTATACAAACATTGGAATTAGTGAACAAAGATTAAATAGTGGGTATTTCTAAATTAACAAGAGTCACTTTGTATAAAATTTAGAGATCAAAATATTCAAAGTTGAATATGTGGATGAAATCATTAGGAAGTAAAATATTCCGATTTAAGGATTTAGTATATGAAATATTATATCACAATGAAAAGGAATGATTGTCGATCTTATCTTTTTGGTATCCATGAAGGATTTCTAACTAATTTTTAGATGATTTTTTAGAATGGTGATTTTGTTGCAAGAGATAATATTTTGTTGAAAAAATCAATGCATGAAACAAAAAATTAATTAGACTAGAGTAAAGTATCACTAGTTAGAACATACAATGATAAAACATCAAGGTAGGATAAAATCCATCTCATGGAAACTATTGATTTCTTCCTCATATGTAGAAATATCACATAAATATCATTTGTGTTTAGCTTGTGATCAAGGTAATTTTGGAAAATAAGCAAGATATGTATTGTGTTGGAAGATCATAGGATACAGTACATAATCAATCAAAGAACGATATGTTGTTTGTCCAAAAAAAATCCAAGTGGAATTAGGACATCCCACTAGAGAGGAATTTATCTTAATTATCTATTAGAGAGTAAGAGAGATCTAAATCTAAACACATCTTTTTAAAATATGATCTAGTTTAGATGGGTTTATCCTACTCTCTCTCTCTCTCTATATATATATATATATATGACACTTAGTTTAGTTTATTATTATTATGGTAGAATTTATTATTATTATCATGTATTTTTAAGTATTTTAATTCTTGTTAATTTAATTTATTACATCTACTTAGTTTCTAATTGTATTTTATTTTTGCAATAATTCTCTTAAAAAATACATTGCATCTTTATATATTTTGGGTACTTTCAAGCCTCCTCTTTTAGAAGATTAAGTTTATTCAAACATTCTTTGATGAAGATAATGATGGTTATTAACATCCACTTTAGTATACGGACTTCAGAAAAATGTAAGGACTCACTTGGTTTTCTTTAAAATTATATTTATGTGTTTGAAATTTTTTAAGAAAATCGTTCATAGATTGTCATAGTTGTGACAAGTTAAAAGGTTAGAAATGTCAATATTGTAAGAGAATAGCCTCAAACAATGAAGATCCCCCTATGCACCCATTGGACAACTTCACCTTATTCTTGGGCTATTTCACCAACCACTTGTTAAGTTTTTTGTTGTTTTGGGAATGTCCATTTTTTCATTTTAATTTATACCAAAATCCACAAATCTGAACTTGGTACACAAAAAATAAAAACATAAAACCATGATAACATAACCCAAATGTGAAAACCCTCATTATGAAGGCATAAAAAGTTAAACCATAAAAACCTAAAACCACTTAAATTCCTCAATGCTTGTGAATTTATTTTTCTTTTCATTAATGCTTGTAAATTTATTTTTGTTTTAATTAATGCTTGTGGTATTATTTTTCTTTTCATTTTGTAGTGCTCTAGTTTAATTTTATTTTTTATTTTTAGTATTCTTTAAAAAATGGGAAAATGTGGCCAAAATATTTTAAATCCTTCGATAATAGTTGTAGGATTAATAAAACAAGAAGATAGAATGGTTGACCTCTCCATATTTTGTTTCACTTGGTCTCTACCTTGTTGTTTTGTTTGGTTTCTGGTCCCTAAATCATGAAACATATTTTATAAACCCCAAATATTTTAGATGGAAACCATGAGGACAAGCTTTTCCCAAATGCGAGCTTTCCAGTTATGGTTAGCCTCAACCTCCCTGATTTAATGAGATTGACCAATGATTCGATCCAACATGATCCAAATTCCCCCCTATGCCTATCGAACTCTCGTCATACATCCAAAACTTTGAAGGGAAGGCTGGGGAAGACCCCTAAAATCATATCATGTTGTTTCACCTATGGTGCTCACCAAACAACATCCTTGATGATTCTATTAGGCTACACTTGTTCCAGAGGTCCCTAACTAGCACTATCGCAAAGTGGTATATCGACCAACACCATGGGAAACATCCCAAATCCATGTCCTTAGAATCGACTCTAATTTTGGATTAATTTTGATCTTGTATAGATAGAGAAATGAAATTGATTTGTTGTGGAAGAATCCATGTTCTCTAAACCTGGAATACTTTATGCATAAAAAAATACCTACACATGACCTATTGCGATTTCGACTTGTTGCAGAAAATTTTGGTGTTGACCTTTTTACGTAAAATCATGAAGGTCCCTCGGCACATCAAAGGTCCTTCCCCTATTGCCTAATATGGGTTCATTAGATCCCATTCTCCACTATGAAGCCCCACCCTTCATTTATGAGTCACCTCCTCGTTGTATTACTAGTCTCAAAAAGGAAATCATATCATGCCTATGGGGAAAAGATTCCCTATGTAAGGCTTGTGTGATGGCATAGTGGGGCATGCATATCCACTGAATGCAACTCTTATGGCCCACCCATTTTTTGAATTCCTAGTGGGTCTATTGGGAATGTTATTTAATATATACAAGAGGCAGTTAATTGTCTATTGAATAAACCTGAATAAACCAAATATTTCTCAGTTTTCTAGTTCAATGAATTTCCTTCTATATAAATTCAATTTTAGTTTGAATGTTTCAACACCACTTTGAAAAATGTATGTTATATCCAATCTTTAGAAAAATGTTTCTATATCTTTATCCATTTTTATCTAACTAAAAGGTACATGTGGATGGAAATGCAGATGAATCCAGACAATGCTTTTGACTTTGTAATTGTAACTCGTGAAGAACATTCTACCCTTGGCATAGTTAGGTGTCAATCAGATGCTACATTTGCAGAAATCCGTCAAGAAATTGTGCTTGATAATATCATTGGATATCCTTTTGAGTTTACCAACAATCAAGGATATACTTTAAATGCAACACAAGAGAAAAGATGGAAAGCTACAAAAACACCTGTAGGCATCAAGAGGAAACTAGACACATTGGATACTAAAGTGTTGCAATCAAATGTAATGGAAAGAACACCAAATGTTGAAATCATTGAAGAGATCATGGAGGAACCTATGCATAAACAAGCAAGAGTTGAAATTGAGTGTGATTCAATAGAACAAAACGTAGGTGTTGATTCTACTATATTGGCATCTTGGGAACAAAAAGTGAATAGTTTAATGGAAGAGTTTGTTGAGGAGAAGGTTACTCTTAAAGTATATTCAGAAAATGGAACATCTAAAATAAAGATACGTTGTGAAAGTTGTGGTATTGATTATGGAACAGGGGAAATATCTTTGGCAGCACGGACACTTCGCAACTTCAAAAACAATCACATGAAAACAAGGGCACATCAACGTAACATTTCAAGGGTGGGAAGTAGTGAAACTCCTTTATGTAACATAGAAAAGGCAGACATCAATGGTTGGAGATCGACTTGAGATTGATAAAACCATCAAAATACTAGATGATTTCAACAAGACATAAGATCCAAATTTGTTCAAAGTGGTGGAAGCAACACTTGCAAGATACGAGGACAAGAGAAAAGTAAAAGTGGAATGTACACGGTGCAATAAATGGTTTTATTTAGTACCAGCAAGTGGTAATATTGTTAGTTCTCTAAATGAACATATGAAATCAAACAAGCACATTTCTACTACAAATGAGGCTTCACATAATACAATTGGGTTGAGGACTGGCATAGTTGGGAGACCTAAGAAGCCTACCAATGATAAGTCCCAACAGAGTTTGACTAGATTCTTGGTCCCATCATCAACACCACTATCACATAGGGGTTCTACAAGTGCAAATCCTTCTACTTCAGGTATGTTAATTTCACAAGTTTATTTAATTTGAATATGACATTGAACATAATTTTATTTTTTATCTTCAAATTTATTTGCTTTTATTGTATTATTGTAGATCATTTATCTCCCTTCATACTACAATGTTGGGGGTATTGGTATCCATATATTGATAGAAATGGGGAGAGATTGAACACAAAAATCCTAATGGATGATCAAAGGGGTGGGAAATTATGGGACATAGAGAAGCATACCAAGAGGATGCTATGTTATCATGGTACAGAATGCCGTATTGATGGTACATATAGGCATATTCATTGTTCGAGGGATTCTGAAATAGGGATACCTTTTGAATCATTGACATGCAAGTTTTGTAAGTTGATTCCAGACTGTGATGACTTTAGGATGCGTTTATATCATGAATCAAGGAGCCCCATTAAAAGACATGGGTGAGATACAAGGAAAGGGAGAAGATTAGACTTTTTGACTCAAACTGAGCTCAAAAATGTTGCAAGGGTTACAAATACTAGCTATAGATCAACAATGAGGGCTCTTTGGTGGGAGAGGACAAAGGTTGCTATACTCTCTATTAGAATAAGGTCCCTAAAGGACAAGTTGTTCGAATCTACAGAAAGGAAAGATGTATTTAGGTTTTGCAAGGATGTGTGTGAGGCACATAGACAAGGAAAATTACAAGGTAAAGATGCCGTTTGGGAATTTTTCAAAGATATCTTTCACAACCTGACACATCCAAAAGTAGGGAGAAGGTATGGTGCATCCACTAAATCCATTTATGAGATGATTAAGTTATTGGGGGGTCCTAGATTGCATAGCTTCATTATCTTGAATTTAGATGGTCCTTCAATATCTACAACTTTAAGGCAAGTGAGAAAATCACTGTCATATATCCCAGGGGAGCATGAGTACATTTTTGAGGCACTTGGAAAGGTTTATGCTTCTTATAAATCCAAACATGGTATAGAGGGTCTGACTCCTGTATGCCTTGCTGAAGATGAGACCATTGTGAAAAAATATGTTAGGTGGGTAGCAAAAAGTTATACTTTGGTTGGTTTTTGTGGTAATAAAGAAAATCATCAATGCCAATCACATTTCTTAGTGACTGTGGGCGAGGGAGCTGCAGGATATGATGTTATTACAGACACTTTTAAGAACAGTGTAATTGGTCATTATGCACGTGTCATTATTCCAAACCCTTTACATGAAAAGCTTCCCCATTTGGTTGTGGTTGTTCATCCAACATGAAATAGGTTTGTTGCAAATTTTGTTGCCAAGCAATGGGAAAAAATAGAATTTATGTGGAGGAAACATGTGGAAAATTATTTGGGACCTATTATTGGTCATTCATCTGATGGGGATAGTAGAAGAAGACAACTTATGTTGAAGGCTTATTCTTCAACAAAAGGTATTCGATATCAAATCCCTTGGGAAGGGTGCAGGCTATCTGGGTTGCATGATGGTGGCAACGTAACAGGACTACATGACTAGGATTACATACACAACGGGAAAAAGCTAATCAATCCTTTGTTTAGTGGCCGACGAGATTTGATCCTTGGAGAATAGTTGGTAAGTTTTAATCATGTTAGAATGGTTTATAACACTTTTAAAGTGGATGATCACAAACTTAAAATTGACGATATATAGAGGATGGATCGACAAAATTGGGGTTCAGCGCAACACATTGCTTCAAGGAATTTTCAAAGGTGTTTAAAAGAGATGAGAAGTACACCAAGTAGTAGGGCAGAGAGAACACTAGGTACATAGATTTATCTAATGATTGTTGCTGACTACATTGAAATTTTTATGTCTCATAGTTTGACTCTTTGGGAAAGAGTGCGAAATGTTTCAAGAGTTCAACATTTCTTTTTGTTATGGTTATGTTGGGTACAGAAACAATCTCATGTTAATGCCAACATAAATTTCATTAGTAGAGATGATCCGGATTTATGTGGGAACGAAACAAAAGATAGCATATACAGAATCATACACAGAGATATATTGCAAATAACACAGTGATACAGTAAACACATATTCTATTAAATAGCGGAAATAGAACAGACTGTAAAATACAATAGCTGGAATGGTGGTAGCTATCTCTGAGAAGAGATGTGGCCGCTATGCTCGTTCGTGCCAAAATGAATACAAAGAGAGGCCGAAAGGGCCTATTTATCATAAGCATGAGGGAAAGAATCCCAATCATCCAAAAACCTAACCCTAGAAGATGAACCGTCATAAAGTTTGCGGCCCCAAGGTGGTTAGTTGAACAGTCAACTTCCCGGGGTCATAACTTTTGCATACGATCTCCGTTTAGGGCGCTCGGTAGCCCATTGGAAAGGTCTATCCGAGATTTACAACTTTTGACTGGGGCCAAATGTATGTCAGGGGCAACCATTTGGCCCCCCAAATCGCCAAAAAATGTCGTTTAGGGCCTCAAAATGGCTCCGAAAGTTCAAGACCCGAAAAACTGCTAAAAATAGTAATCTACCAAAATTGCCAGAAGACTGTTTTGAGCCAGTTGGAAGATGTGGGCCACCACTGATATCCACCTGGATCAAGAGAGGCATATCAGGATCTGAAAATTTCATGCCACTTTGTGGTTTTATTGATGAGATTGTTTCGAGACCACTACTCTAACTTGCCATGTGTATTGCACTTGACTGGGTCAGATGTGTGTGAGAACTTCTTTAGCAAAGTTGGTGGGATGGTTGGATCAGAGAGGGCCTATGATTTCACTGACTTGCTTCATGTTGTTGGAAATCTTAATAGAGTTGTCGAAGAAGAATCAAATCCACAAGGGCTTCACTTTAATAAATCTCATAAAAAACAAGAAAGCATCTGGAATAAATTGCACCAACAAACAACAGAGAATCATGATGTATTATCGCATTATGGTCCAATATCTACAGATGATAAAATTATAGAAGCTCTGAAAGTAGGATTGAATTATGTGTAAAACCTTTTATCAAGACTTGGCATGCAACCAGAAGGACACACACAATCTTCTTGGTGGTTTAAACCATGGACAGAGGATCAAAACTATCCAACGTTCCAAGTAGTGGATGAAGTAGTTGATGATTCTACACCGAATAACTCCAACTCAATATTCCAATCTCCATCTTCATCCATACTCAATGTTAGTGAATTGCAAACAATGGAAAGTGAGTGGAGGCATGAGTTGGATGAAATTTTAGATACCATTGATGATAATGTGAACACAACTAGCAAACCAGTGATAGAGCTTGATAGTAAGGATATGTTCAAATCTTGTTTGGTTAGTCAGTTGAATGGAAATCCAACATTATCCAAAGATAGGTTGACTACAGTGAGAAATGGGGTCTACTTTAGGCAAGATGAAAGGGCTTCAAAAAAGGGTGTTTCAATCGGCTTTGGAATTGGATCGGACTGCGGGGTGTTGTTTGAGAGCAACTCAATACCTATAGTTGAACGTTCCACAAGAAAAGGTGTTTCTCAAAGTACCAAAGAAGGTGTTTCTTGTGGAACTTGTTACAGTGGAATGGTTCAAAGAATAAGAAAGAAGGATGGAAATAGGGTGTTTGATTACCATAATGACATTGATCTTTTGGATAGGCTAGAAGGTGTTGAGCTTCAGTTTTGTTGGTACAATAAAATAAAAGGGCAACGCTTGTACAAGTATGATTTGACAGATCATCTTTTTGTACAACCTGAATCTGTTATAGCAATGGCCAACTTATCATACAACAATAGGAATGACACATACAAATTAGAAGAAAGAGATTACAAAGTTTTTTCTGATTTTGTCAGAAATCTCAACAAGTTTAATTTAAAGTTTATTGTAATTTATTTTTCCTTATTCATTCCCATTTAATAGATAATTTATAAATAATTATTGGTTGTATTTTTGTTGATTTCATGTAGTAATTCCATCTTGATTTTATATTTTTTGGCCTCAGGTGCAGTGAACCCTTCGAATGGTGAATTTTGGGATAAACCAACCTAATTTTTTCCACCTACTTTTTTGTGTAAGTTTCTTTGACCATTCATCTTTTGTAGTTGTATTTCAACTTTCAAGATAGATATTGTACTAGTGTAACCATCCATCTCATGATTTTAAATCGGATTTCAATACAGATTTGGATTTCACATGATGATTTGATTGTTACTCGTACATGGGTTGATGCAAATTCATGTGTCATTCATGATGTCAACCTCATGTCAATGAGATTTAAAAATCAAGGCTAAAGATGTTGGAAAGTTTTCAATCAAGCAAATTGACATTTTGGAAGTTGGATAACTTGCTTTCCTCTATACTAGTGGTCATTTAGAGCTGATGTCAAGATCATTTGATCAAATACTTTATATTTACATGTTTTCAAAATTCGAGGCAATGCCCTCTTTAAACTTTTAATAGTTTTTTTGTACTGGAAATGGAGAAAGTGACCCTTTTGAGTACAATTTATATCATACATAGCATCATATCTATAAGATAAACTAATACTCTTGATTTAACAATGATTTTGACTTATCATATATTTCATTTTGCTTAGTAAAAATATATGTGAATGTTTATAATTAATTTAAACTTTATGGATTTATGTGTTAGTTAATTTTTTTCATCCTTTCTTCTTCCAGCAAAGACTTGAATGTCTTTGTAAAGATCTCAGAGCAAATTCTGCAATGTATTTGGATTTTTAAAATTTCGATAAAATTGCAACTATTACTATTAACTCTGCTCTGTGTTTTATTTTTGTGGGGTTACTCTTTTTGTTGCTTGGTGAAGTTATTTAGATATGAGGTATGATTCTTGGAATAACATGCATTACAATATTAGAATTTTGTGGCACTGAGATAACCATGGTGGTCGTATTTTTTTTTTTTTTATGTAGAATGTTATTGATGTGATGTCTAAAAGGTAAATGTTACCACTTATGAATATGTATGCAAGATTTTACACTTTCTTTGTAATTGAGGTTGAGTTTTCTAGTGTTAAAAGTGAGTAAAGCTTGTAACATTATACCTTTTGTTGTTCTATATGAGGCCAATTTTCAAAGTGTGTTTCTTTTCTAGATATAAGTCACGTTGTAACCTATGAAACTCTTCAGTATGTTTGAGTGTGCTTTTGGTTCCTTGTCAAATCCAACGTTAAGAGATATAGCTAATCGAGAATTTTGGAGTTGAACAATTATATTGTAATTTTTGTAGGCATTCTAGTAAAAGATCTAACTCTTCATTTTTTAGGTTGGGGTTTAGGTGGGTATTGAGATTCAATCAGACCTTGTTCCATGACAAGAAAGAAAAGTGAGATCAATCGTTCTTAGATCACTGGAACCAAGAAAAGTTAGATCAATCTTTCTTAACTAATAATTTCTTTCAACTTTTTGTATTCTTCTTTAACATTTTCACATTTCCAGTTAAGAATAGTTATTAGATTGAGTTATATTTGGCACATTCATAATTGAAATTTCAATTCTTATATGCAAGGCATCCTTCTTAATATTGTATTGGAACTGACATGAACATAGGTGAAAATCTAAATGCTTGTTTACATACATTATATGTTATTATTACCATGAAATGGTATCACATAAGTTTCACCATCTGTGTATCTTTATATCTATTGCATGATTGAAACTTAACAATGGATATTTTTTCCTCTCCCGTAAAGATAAAAAGAATTAGATATATTAACCCACGAAAAGGTAACTAAATGTTTCTAATTCCCTTGATTGCAAGAATAAATGTAGAGGAAGTAGAGGTAATTCATTGAATCTTGTGAATGACCCAAATCCAAGATATGCACATGATCATATGGTGTTATTGGAAAGTAAGAGGAAGTTTTCTATGTTCATTTGGGTTCAAACATCAATGATGTTTGTTTTGATAGGAAGGTAGGGAAGTCCATCCACGAAAGGGTTTCAATTTTGTATTTTTATGGAGTTTATTTTATTAAGCTTATAGAAAAAATGAGCTCTCTAAGGCTATATTTGTATTTACATGATATAAAATTGGTATATTGGTAGGTTGTGGTTTGAAACATCTGTAATTCTCATCTTTTATAAGCATTGCACTGACTATTAGACTATCTATCTTTTACTTTCTTTGTTACATTGATCTCTTAACGGGTTTCCTTTCACTCATTTTACCTTCCCCATTACTATTTCATTGGGTCCTCCACTATCCAATGCTACAAATTGATCAGTCGCCCCTACAATCTTAGTGGGATCATTGTTAGCATTATACTACTACTTTCTTTAGAATCTTGTTTGGTTATACTAAGATGCATTAGGGATCCTGTTTGTTACACCTTGATAATATGATATAAAGGGGGTGTTAAAAATAGGTTGATAAAAATGGATACCTACAATATCTGGTGAAAATAGGGGTTTTCTTAATTGGAAATGTATATTGGGAGGGGGGTTCAACAATACAATTTTAGGAGGCATTTTCCAATATTTAGTGAAATTAGGGATATTATTTAATATCCTACGAACGATGGTGCTATGTAACAAGTTCACTGAGTGACCCCCCCGTGGCAAACCCAAGGTAATCTTAAATACCCCAGAAATAGATGAACTGCATGTAGAGATTAAACATATGCTTGATGAATTTTAAGAAATTGTTGTAGATGAATTGCCTAGTAAGTTACCACCAATTAGAAGTATCAGTCATCACATTGATTTGATACCAGGAGCAAGCCTACCTAACAAAGCAGCATATAGGTTGACACCACAAGAAAATGAAGAAGTTAAAAATCAGGTTCAGGAATTGTTAGAGAAGGGTTTGGTGAAGGAGAGCTTAAGCCCATGTGCAGTACCTACTGTACTCAATAGAAGGAAAGATGGAGGATGGAGAATGTGCACCGATTCCAGGGCTATCAACAAAATAACAATCAGGTATAGATTTTCTTTGCCTAGAATGGATGATTTAATGGACTGTTTAAGTGGGGCAAAGTACTTTACTAAGTTAGATTTTAAGAGTGGGTATCATCAGATTAGGGTTAGAGAGGGAGATGAGTGGAAAACAACTTTTAAAACCAATGATGGGTTGTATGAGTGGTTAGTTATGCCTTTTGGGCTTGCTAACGCACCTAGCACTTTTATGAGGTTGATGAATGAAGTCCTAAAGGATTTTACAGGGAAGTTTGTAATAGTATACCTAGATGAGATATTAATTTTCAATCAAAGTAAAGAGGAACATCTGAAGCATCTTAGGTTGGTATTGGAGACTTTACATAGGGAGAAGTTGTTGATAAATTTGAAGAAATGTAGTTTTATGCAGACAGAATTGGTGTATTTAGGATTTGTGATCTCAACAAATGGATTAAGAATGGACCCAGAGAAGGTACAAGCTATATTGGATTGGCCTTCTCCAAGTAGTGTGTTTGAGGTAAGGAGTTTCCATGGTTTAGCAAATTTTTACAGGAAATTTATAAGAAATTTCAGTCAAATAAGTGCACCTACTATAGATACTATTAAAGGAAATAGAAAGCCATTTAAGTGGACAGAGGAAGCAGACAGAAACTTTAAAGTGCTGAAAAAGGAAGGTTACTGAACAACCAGTGTTAGATTTGCCTAATTTTCATAAGGTTTTTCAAGTTGAAATTGATGCTAGTGGAACTGCCATAGGAGCTGTCCTAACTCAGGAGAAGAGACACATAGCATATTTCAGCAAGAAGTTGAATGAAGCTAAATAGAAATATTCTTCTTATGATAAAGAATTGTACGCTGTTGTTCAATCAATGAAAAAATGGAGACATTACCTTATGCCAAGGGAATTTGTTTTATATTATGATAATCATGCATTGCAGTTCATTAACAGTTAGCCTAAGTTGAACCAAAGACATGCAAAATGGGTGGCGTTCATGCAGAATTTTACATTTGTAATCAAGCGCACCAATGGAAAGTCAAATGGAGTTGCGGACGCTCTAAGTAGAGTTAATTTGTTGTTAGAAGAGGTTAAAGTAGCATTGTGGGATTTGAAGACATGAAGGAAGACTATAAAGAAGAAGAGGACTTTAAGGATATTTATGTAGCTTGTGTAAGTCCTATTACTTGTAACAGAAGTCAATGGCTGGAGTATACCTTACATGAAGGTGTACTGTTAAAAAACAGTAAGTTATGTATCCCAAATTGTTCGGTAAGAGAGAATATAATCAAGAAGAAGCATAGCGGCAGCCTAGCTAGTCACTTCAGAGGGGATAAGACATTAGCCCAAGTGAATGCATTCTATTATTGGCTAGGTATGAGGAAGGACATCAAGAAGTTTGTGGAAAGATGTAGAGTATGCCAGCATGCAAAGGGAGGAAAACAAAATACAGGATTTTATCAGCCTTTGCCCATTCCTAACAGGCCATGGGATGCGGTTAGCATGGATTTTATTTTAGGACTGCCAAGAACTTAGAGAGGGAACGATTCAACTTATGTTGTGGTTGATAGATTCTCAAAGATGGCGCATTTCATTGCTTGTAAGAAAACTACTGATGCTACCAATGTTGCAAACTTGTTCTTTTATGAAGTTGTTAGATTGCATGTCTTACCATTAAGTATCGTATCAGATAGGGATGTTAAGTTTGTGGGCCATTTCTAGAGGACATTATGGAAGAAATTGGGACCAAAGCTAGATTTTAGTTAATCCTACCACCCACAGACAGATGGACAGACAGAGGTAGTTAATAGAAGTCTTGGAAACATATTAAGAAGTTTAGTGCATGAACATCCTAAGCAATGGGACTTGGCACTTTCCCAAGCTGAGTTTGCATATAATGACTCACCCAACAAAAGTACAGGAAGGAGTCTGTTTCAAGTTGTTTATGCGATGCACCCAAGAGGTGTATATGAGCTTAGAGATATGGAGAAACAAGAGTTTGGAAGTTCAGATGGGGAGGACTTTGCATCTGCAATGCACAAACTACAAGAGGATGTTAAAAGAAAGCTGGAGAAAAGTGTAACTAAGTATAAGCAGAAAGCTGATGAAAGGAGAAGGGAAGTAGATTTCCAAGTGGGGAATATGGTGATGGCTTACTTGAAGAAAGAAATATTCCCAAGGGGAACTTACAACAAACTGAAACTCAGGAAAATTGGACCTTGCAAGATCTTAAGGAAATTCTCTGCTAATGCACATGAGATTGATTTTCCATCTGGGTATGGTATATCACCTATTTTCAATGTTGCAGATTTGTCTCTTTTTAAAGAAGCAGGTGGACAGGATGAAGAACGAGGACTTTCAGACAGTGAAGGACAAACTATGAATTGGAAAGAACAACTGCCACAGAAGGAGCAGCCACAAGTTGAAGTTGTGTTGGACAAGAAAGTTTCAAAGAAGACCAGAAGCAGGACCTATTATCAGTATTTAGTGAAGTGGAAAGGGCATCATGTTGAGGATGTTGTATGGATGATAGAATCAGAGGTTTACCGGCATGGGACAGACCTTGAAGAACATGTGAAGAACTTTCTTTTCTCTCCCTGGGAGGATGATGCAGGAGCATCTCGCTCAGCTTGAAACCTATCATAGATTTGAATTTTGTTTATTGGGCGTAAAATCTATGTAATCGGCGCCTTTGCCAGCCTAAGCGTGGTGACACGTCAACCTATATGATTTTGGAGCATGTGCTGTAACATTTTGAAATTTTGAACTGCTAAGGGCATTTAAGATTATTAATGAGATGTAATAGGAGTTAGCGATGGTAGTTGGTTTTGAAAAAATCTGGAATTCGTGGGCTGTTGGAGAGCTCCCTGATATATCATATGTAACTTTAATTTTCATGAGCAGGGGGGGGGGGAGAGACGAGGGTAGAAGAGAGAATAGCCTCTGAGCTAAGTGGGTTTTTTTTTTTTTTTTTTGAAAAGCTGTAACTATTCAGCTCGTGTGTCTCTTCCTCTGAAACCAATATATGTATAGACATGATGAATCCAATATAAAAATAGAAGAAGAGCATTCAGCTCTCTGTTGCTTTGGTTTTATTTTCATGTGTTTATGAAGCCCAAGTACCTGGGTGTTTCTTATGCCAATTTGAATCTCTGTAGGTTATGTTCACATTGAATGTTTGAATGTATATGATGAATACAGGTTCTCGCAGTGCCGTGAAAAACTCAAAGATCGCGCCTTTATAAAATACTAGATCTCTGGTTTTATTATATTCCATTACTTCCTAGAAAGAGATTTAGGTTTTGTAGGTTCAGGAATTCTTTTCCTAAGGGTTCGAATGGCTGATCAATCGTTGCTGAAGGGAACTTCTTCTAAACAGGCTCTCGTTGGATTCTACGAGCTCAAGTTTGCTGCAGGTCTGTCCAAGGTCTAAAGGGGAAGCCCCGCGTGAGTGCAAACCTTGATCACGGTGGAGCAGGAGTTGGACGGTGGTGCCGACCCCATTTGGGTGTAGAGAGCGTAGGAACAGCAGTTTGGGGAGAGGAGAAAAATGTGTTTTCACCTGCCAATCCTCTGGGGTTGGCACCAATATCCTCTCAACCAAAAACATTATATATTACAATGTGATTATAAGTGACTATTGGGTTTGTAGAGCCATGTTGAGATTGGTAATCGTTTAGAATCAATCAACATACATGAAATGTCTATAGGATTGTGGTGGTATATAATTGAAGACCAAGGATATATGTTGGTTATCACAACTGGTAAGAACAAGAACTCTGAAATGGGGAAAATAATTTGCGAAAAGATCTAAGGCCGAGGTGACCTACATGCGTTTAAGCCTTTGCTATTGAAACCACCAAAAGGTTGAAGTGCAATCCTATGAAAATACTTTCCAGGTCGCAGGCATCAAGTCACATGAATTGCAGAAGATAAAAATATCATGCCTAGTTTGACAATTCCAAAAATCCCATTTTGACAATTTCAATTGAGGTGTGGAACATGTCAATTGAAGGAGGCCTAACAACTTGTATACATAAACATAAACTTGTGGAGGTGTCAAATTCTTTTAAATGTTGGCTGACAACTATGGAAATTGCAAACAAGTCAACAAGTCACATCTGTCACGTCCCCTCCCATCCTACCAGCTAGATGGAGAGGATCGTGAGGTTAAACCGGGCATCTAGCCCCATACACAGTAAATAAACATTCCATTTAAAAGAAAATGAAGGACGTGGTGCTCAATCTGGGCAATTAGCCCCATATCCATTCATTAAACTTATTGACAGAAGACATGTATGTGTGCAGGCTGTAGAACACAATGGAATTTAAATAAATCTTGTTTATATCTAACGTACATTCAAGCTATTCTGTAACAGCCATTAAATAGGGACCTTGGCAGAATTATAAAAAGGTCATATGGAATTGCATAAACTCGTAAAAACACAGCGGAATTTATTTATGAATTACACAATCTTCACACATGGAAAATATTCATCAAAGGAGCAATTGCAAAGTTACAAACAAGAGAATACTTATCTTATGCGAAAGTAGTCCCCGAGCAGCCAGCTACACTTCTGCAACGTTCCACCCAACCATAGGCCAGTGTGATCCTCAATCTCTCAGCACCACTGCCACCCCCGAGCTGGGCATGATCTCCACAAGGAAAAGGGGAAAACAGGCTCTCACATAGCCAAAGGTATATCAAAATCAGCCAAGCCAATCAGCAATTGGGTTTCTCAGGCTGTTAAGAGATGGGTGCATGCATCATCGAAAGCATAAGTGTTGGGCATGAGAAAAAATGCCTATACAGTGAAGTTTCCAACAGTGGGTTTCTACCAGTTCCAGAAAAATGTGGGTAGACTCAAAACGAATTTGTAACTAGGAAAATCGACTAGGAGAGCAACCCATTTCAGAAAAACGCCCCAAGGGCAAAAGCGACCTCTCCCTCAGTCCAAAATCGCACCCCTCCTTCCCCAGCTGCTCCAAAATACCAAAACGAGTTTCTGGGCATGGAAGAACGCAGGGTTATGGCCAAAACACATGAGGATAAATTTCAGGGAGCTCAGACTGCCTGCCAGAAGAATGGCCATGGGTGAAGAATGGCTTTGAGCCAATTTCGTGGGGTTTTTCTTGCCCCACAAGCAAAAACACAATTTTCCAAGTTGATGGCTTGCCCATGCACGAAAATTGACAGCCATACCTCTCCCATCCCAAGGCATTTATTGTCTCAACCAATCTTTGGAAGAAGTAAATGATTGGGTGCATGAGACAAAATGGGTAGTTGGTGGTTTATGGGTTTCCCCATTGACACATGGATTAATACCATTGGCTCAAGGGTTTGGATAATTTCCCTCCCTCTTCCTTGTAAAGATCATGCCCCCATCTCTTTTGTTGCATTGCGTAGCTGGTTGTGGGTTTTCTCATTAAAATTGCATATTTACATGATATCCGATTTTACATTGTGCACTGCTAGCACAAGGACCATATGCATCTATTCTAATTGCCGATACATAAAACGATAAGTCAGTGGCGGGGCCTTGGCCTTGAGCTCCTCACCATGACTAAACGACAGTATTTACATCATTTACAATGTTAATGCAATAGGGTTAAGCTGGGGACGTTACAACATCAGTGAAATATTTACAAGGAGTAGTAAGTAATATAATGTATTGTATTTTTTTTTTTAATTTTAAACAATCCATGCAATGATAAAAAAAAGTCCCATCCATGGTTATTGTCCAATAGAAACTTAGAAAAAAAAAAAAAAAAATAGAAAACCATATTATTTTGGTTCACTGTAGTAAATATAATGTTTTTTCTCTGCAATAATCTCCAACTAATAAAAAAAAGCGGCACATATAGTCTCTGCCGTAGGCAGAGACTAATAAGAGAACTTTAAATTATTACAAAATTAACACTAGATTAGAAGATCGAAATAATTTTTCTATTATTGTCAACTTAAAAAGGAAAACAAATTTTGATTAAGGTAAGGGTATTGGACAAGTGTTAATACTTTACGAAAAAAAACTGTAAATTTGAAATAGTGTAATGAAAGAAAAACATCAACTTAACGATAATAGATCTAAATTTTAAAACATTTGAAATAAATTGGAATGCAATAATTATCATTAATATTAAAAATTGGGTATTAATATAGATCATATTTTTTCAATAGAGTCTAGATTGGATGGTTGGGAGCATTTATTCTGATACTCAACAATATTCTAGTCTTGATTTGGGAATTGTTCTAACTAGAGATAGTGACATGATATATTCATAAAGAAATTCTTGACCTTCAAGAGAAAACAAAGACAAACATTATTTCTCTAGTAATCCAAGACATATTTGGATAAATGCCCATCAAGTAGGTATCTAGGGTGGTCTTGCAAAAGAATGGACTAATTATGTATTAGATCTCAATCGGGGAAACATACAGATCACAATCGATGAGGATTAGCTGAAATGGCCTTGGAATTCCCAAGATGGATCATTGTCTGCAAAATTAGCCTATGGTGCAATTTTATCTATCCTCCCTTCAAAAAAGGAATGATGGTATAACAGATGCTGGAAGTGGAATCTTCCATTGAAGATCAATATTTTCACCTAGTTGGTTGTAGAAAATAAGATTCTCCCATGGGATAACTTGCAAAATAAAGGTTTTATAGGTCCAAATTTATGTTCACTTTGCAAGTTGGTTGTTGAATCCATCCTCCACTTATTTGTTAGTTGCTCCTATAGTGCAAAAAATTGGTTAATTGTCAGACACTCCTTCCCAAGCATTTCAGCATGGATTGACAACTGACTATAGGAATATATGCATAATTGGTTTAACTAGAATTGAAAGGTGGGGAACTGGCTTGTTACATTATATGGGAAACATGGAAATCCAAGAACATAAGTATATTTGAAAATAAAAGCATTAATCCTGAGTGGTTTGTAGGTAAGGCTATAGCAAGCTTTTTGGAATTTACAAGATCCTCGTCGAATCATTCGACTGTAGTGAATAGACAAAAAAATCTTTCGATTCCTCTCTCATCGAAATGCAAAGCAAGATTTGATGGAGCATCTCAGGAAAATGCTGGTAGATGTGGTGGTGGAGCCTTTATAGAATTGGATTATAAGCGTCATGTTAATCTATGGATGAATTGTGGGTTTGGAACAAACACCAAAGGCGAATTACTGCCTTTTTGGCTGCTTTTTTATTATGCTAAACTCCGTCACATCGTCCTTCAACAAATAGCAGAGGATTCTCTCTCCATCATAAGCTGGGCACATCGTCCTTCAACAAATAGCAGAGGATTCTCTCTCCATCATAAACTGGGCTCGTGGCGTCGGATCCATTAAAGTCATGGTTCTCACTCCTTGGATGAAGCAAGTTTCATTTTTTTTTTAAAGATATGCCACAGGTTCAACTTATTCACATCCTCTCAGAAGACAATTCAATGGCAGATGCATTATGAAGAAGGGGAATAGATGTTGTGGAAGGGAGGATTCATTATGAAGTGTGGGAGGATTGACTTTTGGTTGACTCTCCTATTTTTTGCTTGACTTTTATCTTAGGGGATTTTCCTTGTTTCGGGTTTGCCTTTCTCAGAAGGCATCTGCTTAGGTTTCTTGCTTATTGTCATTTGGATCTGGTTTTAGTGGATGTTTCCTTTGGTATAGCTTAGGACCAAGACTTTCCTTTTTGTTTAATTTGGGATTCTCACTGTTTATTTTGATCCATGATTAGTCATTATTATTTTTGTAACTATTCATATACTTTTATAAATAAAAGTATAGCATTTTTTCTGTGTGAAAAAAAATACAAACTTTATTTCTATTGATGTAATGGATAATGCACCCAAGAATGCAGCCAAAACTTAACAATAATAAACAAATAATTAATCTCATTGAAGCCAAACAAATAGCACTTGATTTGAATTGTTCAACTTAAATTTCCAAGCTTGTGTATAGAGCTATATACCCATGAATGGGAAACACGCCTTTGGATTTTGTGAAAAGGTTTTGCATGTTAAATTGTAGCCATGTGAAGGGTGTTTCTAATGGTGTTGATTGAGTAGAAGTTGTAGAGTCTAGATATTAGCACTTTCTTCAAATTATTGTAATAAAAGTTTAAGAGGTTGGCCAATTTTATTAATAAAATTTATAGTCCTTTATGAATAAATAATTGTGTATAATTATTATTCTATGTGATAGATTCATATAATAGATATTTATGAGATTTTGTTGCATTTTTGCTTTGGATGATAGGGAATGTTGATGTTGTAGCGTCGGGAGGTATCCTCCATATAATAATAAATAAGTATTATTATATAAGTCAGCTCCTTAAAATGTGCAAGTCGCCATGAACTGTCTCCCTGAACTGTTTGTTGTTACTTGAGAGGCTTTACAACCTGGTATAAACTTGATGAATAGGATCCTGATTCCCCAACCTTGCAAATATCAGTTCTCACTATATGCTATTAGAACCAGACATGATCCTAGCTAGCCAAATTTCACAAAGTTTGATCAAGGGCCGTATTACAATCAAGCAGAGGCAGAACTGAAATTGATTTATGAGCATAGTCTGAGGGCCGAACCCTGAGGAAGACCTAAGGTGGATAGAGATATCGAGAGCTCTCTCAGTCGTTTTGGCAAAGATGCTCAGGTCATGTTGGATTGAGAAACTGGTCATCCATGTGGCTTTGTCTTTGTGACTTTTGCAGATCTGCGATCTTCCATTAGTTAATTGCATAGGAGGGATTCGTTCGTGGGTTCTAGCGTGTGAAGCAACTAAAACCCACTTGCATCAGTTCGATAAAAGCCATATCTTTGGTGATCCGATCAATAGAATTTGCTATGAGAGCTATGGATCGACAGCGGGCCGACGACATTTTGTCTCTACTAATTTTTATCATTGCACGATTCCTGCTTGCATCTTCGATTGCAGAGGAAGAAGCTTCGAAATTGGGAACTGTGATTGGTATAGATCTAGGAACTACTTACTCCTGCGTTGGGGTTTACAAGAACGGTCATGTGGAGATTATTTCCAATAATAAGGTAATTGTATTACCCATCATGGGTGCTACTAAAGTCAAGAAATTAGGGCATTCAGAATTCATCCTTTCTGACCACATATTCATTTCAATCTTGGCATTTTAAAGCCCACCTTGGAAGGGCTCACCTACATGTGAAAAGAAGATTGTGCAGTGTTTCAAAATAACAGATAATAACTCGATGACGGCGGATCTATTAGTCGCGTGAAGCCCTTCATGGTGGGTTTCAATATGCCTAAGGAGCTCCACATAATTGATATGCCTGATCGCAAGCATGCCTTCCATTCATCCCCAGTTCTTCTTAACCATGGCCAACGAAGACGACAGAAATGTATGGGAATGGCAAAACTTCGTGCCTTATCTCTTCGAACGACAAAATCAAGTTGCCCACCGCGAGTTGGCAGGTCACGACCTCTATATATACTCCCTCCTCCAGACATTGAATGTCGTTCTCTCTCTCTGTTATTTATCGCCCCGACACCTCAAATTGTCTTCCTCGTCTCCCTGATCAGTGGCAGCCTCGGGTGAGTGGATGCGCAGCTACGAAGAAGGGATTGGTGCTGAGTGGCAGGAGCCTCCTAATGAGCGGCATCCCTTGTATGAGTGGTTACCCAGCTAAGCTATAGAGAAGTGGGTGGTTATGTGTGGCGGGTGACTCACGAGAGGGTGACCAGTTATGGAGAAGGGACCGTTGTTTTCCATGGTTCGAGTAGCATCACTATTTTCGATCCAGCAGCGGCGGGGAAGCTTGGATGGTTGGAACAACAACAGAGAATTGGGTGGCGGTTCTCATGGTGCGAGTAGCCGCAGGAAAGTAGATAGCGATCCTCATGGTTCTAAGAGAGGTTGGGATGTGGGTGACAGTCCTCATGGTTTCCTGCAAGGAAGAGGAAGAGATCAAGAGGGAGCTAACCAAACAAGCGAAGATAAGTATTTGTATTTAAATTGTTATTTCTGCGTGTCTTGAACATATTTGTATAGTGAAGCATGATATATACAATTTTTTCCTTGATCACATGATTGTGGCCAATGTGTCATTATTTTTGTTGCATTGAAATGTTAATATGATCTAATTGAATTTCATGTCTATGCAATGTTGGTAATTATTTTCCTGAAATTGATTTCTAGGAAAGACCGTGTGCTATGAACTACAATCGAAGGATGATGAGACTTGTTCCAAAGAACAAATGATAATTGTTCAACAGTGACAACAGATATACGTGGATCTAGTACATTTAGTGTTATGTGAACCCATGACCCACAGTTCTAGAGGATCTCATACGAAGATTAACAGTTGGTCTCGTGTTCATCCTTCCGATGATCATGAGGAGTTGCAGATAGTAATGACGGATGATCAATATACTACTTGAGATTTGGGGAGTCGAGGACCACATCAAGAGCAATTGACCTCCATTTGGAGTCATGAAAGACTCTAGAAGTGGTTAGAGCATTACTTGTGCCTGAGTGAAGATGTTCTCTATATTAATCTTGGAGTTGACATTTGAGGAGGTGCGCCATACATATGTTCAGTTAGAATAGTGGATCGTGATTTAGCATGAGCAAATTGATTCATTGACAGCTGTAGAGGAATTTAGCATCTGAGTTCAAGATGAAGGACCTTGGTTTGAAGCATTACTTCTTGGGATTGGAAGTGTGGCAGAAACATGATGAGATCTTCTTGAGTCAAGGAAATTTTACTATTCATATCCTGAAGAGATTTGGGATGCTGGATTGTAAGTCCATGACCACACCAATGGAGACGAATCTAAAGAAGTTGAGTGACTCAACTTCCAAATCAAATTTGGTAGATTCCACCATGTATAGACAATTAATTGGTTCATTGATGTATATGGTTAATACCAGACCAGACATATGTTTTGCAGTGAGTTCCCTTAGTCAATTCATGAGTGAGCCAAGACATATACATTGGGTTGCTGCAAAACATGTATTGAGGTACCTGCGTGGCACAATGGGATATGGCATGAGATATGATTTCAGTGGTGACATGAGATTACAGGGCTATTCTGACACTAGTAGATTTGAACCCCAAATCCGACAAGCAAATCTGATGACCTCGGACAAAATGGACTGTTTCGTCGGATTTTTCTTTGAAAATTAATTTTTTTGTTTTTTTTTTTAAATTTTGAGAGGTGCCCGTCAGATATCCGACGTATTTTTGAATATCCGACGAGGCTGGATGGCTATCCAGCAGCTCTACTAATATCCAACGCCTATTCGGATATCCGACGCTTTAGATGTCGAATAACCGACTTCATTTTGAACCCGAAGATGTCGGATAACTGACGAATTTTTTCCCAACGGTCACTAGATTAGTGTCGTCGGATATCCGATATAGGTTTGACTTTTTGACTTTTACAATTTATAAATATGAAACCATTCCGACATGTTTGCCATACAAGCGACGGTTTGCGGATGTTTTTTTGTTCGGTGAACTGTTTTTCGTTGTTTTTGTTATTCAAGTGAGCAAAGTACTTTGGAGCTTCATTTTCTAAGATCGATAATCTTCATTTAAGCTCTTTACGAGAAAATGTCAACTACGAATATTTCTGATCCAGACGAACAAAATCGACAATTGCTTGCTAGATTGTGGGAAGGAGTTGAAAGAAGGGGTGATGGTAAATGCTATTGTCCATGTAATCAATGCAGAGGCTTTAAGAGAAGAAGAATTTTGATCACAACAACCACAAAACATTGTAGGGAGCATGGGCATGCCGAGGGGGGACATGAATACCATCCATTTGTAAGTTTGCATTATATATGTTTTTATTTTGATTGCTTTTGTAAATTTATGTATTATTATAATATTTCTTATTTTTGACCAACAGTACAATTGGTTGTTGTTCTTTGTAACTTTTATCTATTGATTTTTTCATGTAATTATAAAGGAAAGACATCTTACGGCATATCGTCTGGATCAGCAAGTGCTTCCAGAACAAGTACAGGAGGAACATGGAGCTATGAATATTAATGGAGAACAAGTCAGTGATCACATTGAAGAAAATGATCATATTGATAACATAGTTGAAGATGATGTTACAAATACTTTGATCCATGATTCATTTAATGTTGGAATGGATGATGATGATGATCATGAAAATGATGAACATTTTGATGATATTCATGATATACCTCTTCTTGACAAGGCATACGAACCCCTTTATGACGGCTCCAAGACAAATCTTCTCTCTACTATATTGTTGGTAATGAACTTGAAGGTTATGAATGGTCTTTCAAACATATCAAGTCACATGGATGTTAAGGTATGTAATATATTCCATCACAAAATATATATGATTGTCATGTATTTTATTGTTAATTCATATATAAGTCAAATTACTACATATGAAATTTGTTTCATTAATATTATTTCTATATTATATTAACTAGATTTTTATTTTAATTTGTTGTAGCATGATAGGTGAATATTTGTTACCACCTTCAAATATTTTACCTCGCACATATCGAGATTTATCTGCCATCATGAAAGAAATTGGAATGCAGTATGAAACAATTCATGCATGCCCCAATGATCATGTTTATTACAACCAGGATGAATTTGCAACAGAATGTCCTGAATGTCATATCAGTAGATATCGCACAGATCAAGTAACTAAAAAGGTGCCTCGCAAGGTTCTACGTTATATTCCCATTATTCCCCGTTTGCAACGACTGTTCAGGTTTAAAAACATAGCGCAGTTTATGGATTACCATGTACGGAACAGAAGTCAAGACGACACTAATCGGATGCCTGCAGATGGGTCTTCATTTAGAGATATGGAGGAAAAATGGCCTCACTTTAAAGACGAACCTTGTAATCTTAGGATTTCTTTGGCAGCAGATGGTGTCAATCCTTTTGCAGAGATGAGATCTGTTTACTCGGTGTGGCCTATTTTTGTTATCAACAACAACATTCCTCCATGGTTGACAATAAAGAGGGAGCACATAATGTTGTCGATGATTATTCCAGGTATGAACACTGCAGTTTTTTTTTATTGCAGTGGTATATTCTCATTTGTAGTTTTTTGTCTCATAATGTTATATATATATATATATTTAAAGTTTTTCTATTGTGAAATATGGTTTATATATCTAAATGGTACGTCTCATAATCAGAATATTTATTTTATATGTTCAAATCGATCAGGTAAGTACCAAGTCAAAGATATGAATGTATATATCGAACCTCTTATTGATGAGATACTGAAGTTATGGAATGGCATCACTATGTATGACTTATCTATACCAATATGACAAAGGCAATTCCAATTCCATGCAATGCTTGTATGAACAATACATGATGCCCCAGGGTTAACCCATTTATGTGGTATGTAATTATAAGTTCCACTTTAGTTGCATTTAATTTTACGAACTACTAGTTAATATAATACGCATGCATGCTTTTCTAAATAATTCAGTCATTTTTTATATAATTATAATAGACATTAATATTGATATTACATATTTTTATTTAGGTCTTCAGACAAAGGAGAAATTTGCATGTCCAGTTTGTGGTCCTAAGATCAAATCTCGTCATTCAAAAAGCTTAGGAAATGAGGTGTTTGATGAATATAGGCACTTCCTCTCCAAGAATCACAAGTATCGAACTACCGAAAAACATATTTTCAATTGCAAGCAAGAGACTGCATTAAAACCAAAGAGAATGACACATCAGCTATGGAAGTTGCAATATAATAGAAATCGTCAAGGTACATATAATCAATCATTGTATATGATCATATTGTATTTTATTATATTGTGTGTTGTTTAGTGTAATTGACGTTGATTTAATATTTAATTTCATCATTGTCATTCATGTGATCATCATGAAGGCATTAATGGGCTTCCACGAGGAATGAAAAGTTATCCTAGACAATTTAGTAGGTTGCCCTATTATGACCACCTACAAATTGCTCATCTATTTTACAGAATGCATATCAGAAAGAATGTGACTGAAATATTATGGCAAATATTGGATGGAAGGAGTGACAAAGAAAAAATTGTCAAAATTTGCAAAGACATTCAAGATAACAACCATGCAATGAAAGACATCATTCAATTTCATAGCAATGGAGAGCAAATTAATATAAACTCACTTCCATGGATGTTAATGGACCAGCAAAGTAATGTTGTAAAAGAAGTCATTCAAAAAATTAAATTTCCCACCGGATTTTGTGCGAACATGAAGAATATCATAACAAAGAAAAGTGATTTCGCGGGGGTGAAAACGCACGATTGGCATGTCTTCATGAAGGTAATAATTAATATGGTATGTATTTAATAATTTTTCTTTTTCCTTTTATAGTACTTTGTTTCGATATACTGAAACTATTTGGATATTATTGTTACAGTATGTTCTACCTCTCTCTATCCCAGACAACTTTGACAACAATGTCAAGCAAATAATATATAGTCTCGGGAAATACATGAGGTAAGTGGTGATTTTTTCATGTGCTTACTGTTTGTTTAATTCAACATAGAACTTATTCTTAATTTGATTTTCTTTCTCTGCTTCATGTTACGTAATATAATGACTTTTTTCTTTAATCTCTTGATTGAACGGTTGTCATGTCACTTGTAGATGGTTGTCATCTAAAGAATTCCATAAAGAAGACATAAATTATTGGAGGAGAGAAATTCCTCGTCTCATGTGTGAAATGCAAAAGCATCTACCTTCAACATTTTTCAATGCACAGGAACACTACCTCAAAAACCAAGTTGAGGAGATTGAATTGTGTGGACTTGCGCACTCAAGGTCCATGTGGATGGTTGAGAGGCACTTGAAATTTATGAAGGCTTTGGTCAGACAACGAGCATATGCTGAGGGTTCTATGATGGAGGGATATATGGTATACGAAAACATGTTGTACATTAGTGAATATCTTCATATATTGGTGTCAAAGCTCAATTTATGTTGCATTTGTGATCCAGACTCCAAAAATGATTTCGAAGGAGAGTACCCGAAGGGAAAAGGTAGATCGAGGAAGGTGAAAGGTAATATAACACATTTCACTAGTGATTTTTATGTTTATATGTCATACATATATATCCTATTTTTTTATTTAGTATTTTGCATCATTTTATATTGTAATTATATACATTTTTAAGTGACTAATATACATTTTCATTGAATTTTAATTTTATTGTCATCAAACAGTTGGTCGAGAATGGGATGCGATTCATTTATACATCGCAAACAATCTTGACTGTGTTGATGTATATGTAACTTCGGAATGTATTTCACATATATGTATATTGTATTCCTATAGAGATGTTATTATTCCTCTATACGGAAGTGGTTGTATTCCTATAGAGATGTTATTATTCCTCTATACGGAAGTGTCGTCATTTATATTGTAAGTGTCGTAACTTATACTTGATGGGTTATTAGACCACCTTGTTGGGGTCGGTCCTGTATGAGTCATGTGGGTCAAAGGGTTATTAGACCACCCTATTGGGGGTCAGCCATGTGGGTCAAAGGGTTATTAGACCACCCTAGTGGGGGTCGGCCCAGTCAGCATTATGTTAAGTGGTTAAGTTGAGGCCGACCTAGTTGAGTAAAGGTCAAGTCAAGTTAGTGTATAAATAGAGAGTGTCTCTCTCTCATTTTACACATTCTATTCTCTCACTCACACTTGGGAGAGTGGCGCACTGGTGGAGGAGGAGGCTCTGCTGCTAGGAGAAGACTATCTCTTGTATTCTAATTGTATCATTGCTCTATCTATCTCTGAGGAAGTTATTGGGGTTTTTTCACCTTTATGGTTTTCCCCAAGTAAACTCTGTGTCTCTTGTGTGCTTGCATTATTGTCTCCATGATTGATATGTTGTAGATTTGCTGTACATGTTGATCTTTCAGTTAAGATCCTAGATCAGATTGAAGTAAATTCTGAAAATTTAACATGGTATCAGAGCTAGCCTAAAAGAAGGCATGATATGGCATGTATGACACTTGTTGCACTTACGATGCTAGGGCTTGATATAGCAAAAACCAGTCATTGTAGCACTTTCGCTATAAATCCGTTTTGGCAAATTTTTTGGATCTGAAACTTTTACAAGTTGAAGATCAGATCCCCATGTACCTTGTGTCCAAAGAAAAACCTCTAATTCGTTGTACTTTGTGATTTATGATCTGTACAATATAGGGTTTCAGCCTCTTCCAGATCTGAGTCAAAATCAGGTGACCTTGGGAAAAAGGTCATAACTTGGGATAGGAAGCTCCAAATGAAATTTGTAAAAAGTGACAGGTAGTACACAGACTGTACTATCTCAGGAAAAAATTTCAGAGGCCGAAGTTGAACCAGTGACACGTGGCACACCGTACAAGTTCGCTCTCTTGTATTATCCCATAAACAAGTCACATTGCGACACTTGGCATAACTATCTCTCATAGAATCCAATTGAGGTCAGACCTATCGGGATGGAAATATAACAAGTCAGGCTATCTTAGGAAAATGTATCAGACCCTGTGGATCGAAATGTTCAGATTTACACTAAAAACAATCAGGTACATATTTCTGTCAAATCAGAATTATTTTTGAGCACCTTCATTCATGGCTTCCAGAATTTAGGGCTTCGGAGAAAGTTGGAATTTTTGTAATTGGAGACCATGGCTGAATGCTACTCATCAAAATAGAAATTTAGAGACCAATATCAGAATTTTTGGTTGGGCAGAAGGCCGGGCTTGATCAAACCCTAGTTCGGGACTTTGATCAGAAAAGTGGAATATTAGGGCTTCTGCAAAAATGGGAATTTTTGAAATCTATGACCATGCCTGGAATATCCTCATAAAAATAGAAGCTTAGAGCTTTGGATCAAACCTTTTGATTGGGCAGAAGAGTGGGCTTCATCAAACCCTAGTTCGAGGTCATGTCCAGTGAATCTGAAAGTTTCAAAGGCAAAATTGAGGAGTGAAACTTTACAGTTTTCAAATTCTGAATATACCAGCTTGATCAACTCATCAAGACGCATATTTCTATCCTTTAAGAAGTTTGAAATTCAAAGTTTGAATTTTTGGGGTTTCTCTGACAAACCCTATTACAGCTCCAGATCCAGTTCCTGTAAATCAAGTGGATTGGGTTAATCCTAGAAGAGGATGGATTGGTCACCTGCATAAGTGAAGAAGTTCCCGTTTTAGAGGGAGATGAGGCTAAGGCCTTCCATAAGAAGATTACAAGAAATCTTGGCAGGTATGGCTTACAGGTATGTTTCATGGTTAAGTTTATCATATGTTTGTCTTCATATCATTACAGTACAATCTTGATTAATTACTAGACTTGTCGTATCACCTTAATAGAAGATATTCATTGATTAAGGTTTTGACACTTATGAAGGTACTAATGCATTGTGATGTTGTATGAGGTTTATGTTGTTCGCTAACATAAAAGGTACACCAAGAAAGACAAAGCGTGTTCTACTTCAAGAACATATGATCATGGTGACATGAAGACAAAGATTCATCCATTGTCATGGATCAGATAGAAGATCTACTTTCGAGGTATGTATAACTTGGTCCTACAATGGTTAACCTATGAGACATGCAGGTTACTAGCACAAGTCACTGAAGAGAACCAGAAGAAATTATGCTGGTATGTTAGACATAACTAGCTAGCATGCTAATCCAGGTATGGTTTTACTATATCAAGCTAGAATCCTACCGTGTGTTAGGATCTTATACTGTTGTGTTGTTGATAGTGATTATTCATGAAGTCATAGGTTTGAATAGTCATGGTTGTATGCATATTATATTTCTTACCATAATTGATGATATGACTAACCAGAAGAATCATGAAGGTATAGGTTTGAATAATCACGGGTTTTATGCATATTATATCTCTTATCTTAATTGATGATTCAACTAACCAGAAGAGTCCTATGATCAAATAAGAATATGTATGAGTAAAAGAAGACTTCCCTAAAACCTTGAATACGAATGTTTATTATTTATGTTTGAAATGATCATGACTATACATGCTTAAGATTATTGTGTTTTGATAGTATTGAGAATATACTAATGAATGTATGAGATTACAAGGATAACACAATGATGATACTAATAAGCATGCATAGTGATGAAGGATGGATGTAAGTTCAAGAATAGGTAATCCAGGAAGCAAAGATCAAGAGGGAGCACACTCCAGTTGTTCCTGCAAGAAAGCAAAGGAGCACACTTCAGTAGTTTCTGCAAGGATGCAGATATTCAGAGGGAGTTGACCACTTCTCACAATCCACATCAGAATGGAGTTGCAAAGATTCAGAGGGAGTCCACCCAGCAACCATACAAAGATAAGTATTTGGATTATCATTTCTTACATAATGTTATTCAATGATGTATATGCTTATGTTCCTAGAATTAGGTTGTGTATTATGCATATTAGAATAGTTGCATTGATGAACAATATACTACTAATATACATGGCTAAGTGGCCTATGGCACTGTACAACATTCCATTGATACTTATCTAGAATGAAACCTCTTTGCTGACATGTTAGGAGTTGTGCACACTCTTAACAATGTTCTGGTAGAGATTGGAAGGCATCTAGAAAGTTACGGAATATGGATAAATGTTGTATTGAAGCATTGGCTAAGATAATTGCATGACTGTATGACATATTTCTTTATGTGTAAGAATTTGTTCTGAAAACTTTGAGATATTCTCTAATCATGCAATTTAACTTGTTGTGTAGGAAAGATTGTATACCATCACCTACAAAAGAAGGACTACAACATTTGTTCAGCAAAAAAGTTATCGATTGAAAATATTGAAGATATTGAAGTTCCCAGGATCTGGGAAGAATGCCATGATCAAGGAGTACCATTTGATCACGAAGATGTTTGGGATGCAGTCCCAAGACCTGAAGGGGAGTCTGTAGTGACTTCCAAGAAAAGCTACAATATCAAGCATGCTGCAGGTGGTAGCATAGAGACTTTTGCTCCTGTAGCCAGATACACTTCCATTAGATCAGTACTTGCTCCGACTACAGTGATGATAGGGAAGATACATCATATGGATTTCAAGACAGCTTTCTGTAGTTGAAGAAGAAGTGTATGTGGAGTAGCCACTTGGTTCTGAGACACATGACAAGGAGTCATATATGTGCAGAACTTGGTATGGTAGGATAGACAACTTTCTATCCAGTTTGGGCTTTACCAAGAGTAAAGCGGATTCCAACCTTTACTACAAGGTTGAGGAAGACAATCCAGTGACACTACTTTTGTATGTGGATGACCTGTTTATCACAAGTGAAGATAGATTGATGCTGACATGCAGTGGAAGCTTGTTGCCGAGTTCGAGTTGAAGAACTTGGGGATGCTGCACTATTTGTTTTTGGCATGGAGGTGTGGCAGAGTGCAGATGGAATCTTCCTTGGACAAGGGAAGTATGTAGTAGAGATCCTGAAGAGGTTAGGGATGATGGACTGCAAGGCCATGGCCACACCTATGGCATCGAACCTGAAATTTCTATGTGATGCTTCATCTGATCCGGTTGATGTCACTGTGTATCGTCAGATGATTCGGTCCTTGATGTACCTGACGAACACGAGACCAAATATTTTCTTTGTGGTGAACACATTGAGCCAGTTCCTGATGGATCCGAGGAGTGTTCACCTGGTTGCTGTAAAGCATATTCTGAGGTACCTGAAGGGTACAGTTGATTATGGGCTCAAGCAGGATGCGAATCAAAAGTTTAACCTGCAGGGTTATGTTGATTTAGATTTGGTAGACAGTGCTGCAGATAAGAAGAGCACTTTTGGGTGCTGCTTCAGTATGGGATCAGGTGTGATCTCTTGGTTTAGCAGGAAGCAGTCCTGCGTAACACTGAGTACAGTTGAGGCAGAGTATGTTGTAGCCTGTTCAGCTAGTTTTGAGGCAGTATGGCTACGGAAGCTACTGTCTAATTTATTTGATCTCCCGTTGGAGGCTATTGGTATCTTTTGTGACAACCAGAGTTGTGTGAAGCTGTCCAAGAACCCGGTGTTCCACGACAGGTCAAAACACATAGAGATTAAATATCACTATATCAGGGATATGGTACAGAGAGGAGCAGTGAAGCTCCTGTATGTTGCGACGGATGAGTAGATTGCAGATGTGCTGACGAAGCCACTAGCCAGAGTGAAGTTCGAGTACTTCATAGAGAGGCTTGGTGTTCTTTAGATCGACGACACTTCGAGGAAGAAGTGATGGGCACATTTGTTTAAGCCATTCCAAGCATGTTGGAAGGAGGATCCTTCACATGGCTGTGGATGTAAGCGCTGGATGATGAGCATCGGGATGATGTTCTAGTTTCTACTTTGTATGATCAGTTGGATCATTTATATGTATATGTATGTACGCATCATGTTGGATGCTTGATATGATCGGTTGGATAATTTGTATGTATTTTGTATATGCATCATGTCGGATGCTTGGACCATGTATCTGTATATTTATCAGGTGGATACATTGTATGATCAGGTAGATCATGTATGTTGATATGTATCATGTATTTGTATTTGTATCACGTGGATACACTGTATGATCAGGTGGATCATGTATGATGATATGTATCAGGTAGATACTTGGTATGCATCAGGTGGATGCATTGTATGATCAGGATGATCATGATGATGAGCTTCAGGATGTTGATCCAGATGATATGTACGAGGATGGTACAAGTGATGATGATCAGTATGATCATGGGCATCAAGATAATGCCTCGTGCGAAGATGATCCATTGGATCATGAGTATCAGGTTGATACTTGGAGGTCAGAGATGATATGTGGTAGGTTGTGCAAATAGCATGTAATCAATCCTGGGAGATATTTCCGGTCATGCTGCGGCACATAAATCTTCCTGGGGTACTCTTTCCGGTATTGCTATGTAGTATGTAATCAGTCCTCAGATATCCGATAGGTTGAGCTGTGTGCTCGTAATCAGTCCTGGGATGAGGTATTACTATGGAGACATGTAATCAGTCCTGGAGATCCGAGAGGTTGAGCTGTGTGCTCATAATTAGTCCCGGGATTCTCTTTAGAGATCTTGTCACTCGTGCTACGGCACTTAAATGTTCCTGGGATGCTCTTTAAAGGTTTTGTCTATCCACATGTAATCAGTCCTAGAGATCCGAGAGGTTGAGCTGTGTGCTCGTAATAAGTCCTAGGATGCTCTTTAGAGATCTTGCCGGTCGTGCTGCGGCACATATATGTTCCTGGGATTCTCTTTAGAGATCTTACCGGTCGTGCTGCGACACATATATGTTCCTGGGATGCTCTTTAAAGGTATTGTGGAGGAGATGCATGTAATCAGTCCTAGGAGATCTTTCCGGTCGTGCTTAGGCACATAAATGTTCTTAGGATACTCTTTCCGGTATTGCATCCGCACATAAAATTAGTCCTGAGAGGCCACCTCTATCAGACCGTTCGCACAGATGATGGAGACCTGCAGGTGGTGGGCCTACATCCAGTATGAAAAAGGACTGGCTCTGTAGAAATTCCTATGACAAGTAGATTCAGAGATTGATTGAGATAGCAGCAGCAGTGACGATGATGATGACTTGATGACGATTATCCAATGACGATGATCCAGAGAAGAAGACTTGTGCTAGAAGACCTGTGTCGAGAAATACCTTCCTAGTTAAGAGCAAGTGTTGATGTATATGTAACTTCGGAATGTATTTCACATATATGTATATTGTATTCCTATAGAGATGTTATTATTCCTCTATACGGAAGTGGTTGTATTCCTATAGAGATGTTATTGTTCCTCTATACGGAAGTGTCGTCATTTATATTATAAGTGTTGTAACTTATACTTGATGGGTTATTAGACCCTTGTTGGGGTCGGCCCTGTATGAGTCATGTGGGTCAAAGGGTTATTAGACCACCCTATTGGGGGTCGGCCATGTGGGTCAAAGGGTTATTAGACCACCCTAGTGGGGGTCGGCCCAGTCAGCATTATGTTAAGTGGTTAAGTTGAGGCCGACCTAGTTGAGTAAAGGTCAAGTCAAGTTAGTGTATAAATAGAGAGTGTGTCTCTCTCATTTTACACATTCTATTCTCTTACTCACACTTGGGAGAGTAGTGCACTTGTGGAGGAGGAGGCTCTGTTGCTAAGAGAAGACTTTTTCTTGTATTCTTGTTGTATCATTGCTCTATCTATCTCTGAGGAAGTTATTGGGGTTTTTCACTTTTATGGTTTTCCCCAAGTAAACTTTGTGTCTCTTATGTGCTGGCATTATTCTGTCCATGATTGATATGTTGTAGATTTGCTGTACATGTTGTTCTTTCAGTTAAGATCCTAGATTAGATTGAAGTAAATTCTGAAAATTTAACAGACTGGATGATTGTATGGATCGAAAAATGTGAACAATCTGGTCATGGAATATCATGGGAAGCTGTGGATTCATTGGTTAAAGCTGCACATCGCAATGGAGACACCACTATAACACAAAGGGAAATCAATTTAGCAAGAGGTTTAAAAGATAAGCAGGTAAGCATATTGATCAATGACACTATTTATTTATTTCTTTAAATATTGTCGTTGTATGTCACGCTGGTTATTTTCCTTTTATGGCATTATAATAAACATGCACTACTTTATCATAAATATGGTGTGATCATTATGTAATCTTTTCCTGTATGGCTTGTTGTACTAGGTAAAACACCATAAGGCTATGTGGTGCAATGGATGTAGATATCGCATCAAAAAGTTGGATGAAACAAAGAAAACATCTGATTGTGGGATATCTGCAGTCTTTGAGGTGACCAATGTTTCTTGTAGAAGTGAAACATCCAAAACTATCTGAAAATCGATAGTATGGGTATCTGGAAGACATTCTTCAATGTGACTTTAACTCCTTCAAGGTGTTTATGTTCGTTGTCAAATGGTACAGGTGTAGATTGAATCAACGTGATCCCGATAGAACAATTATTGAACATGATAATGGTTTTACCATGGTAAATACAAGGTTGTTTGAGCTAGGAATGGAGCCCTATGTTCTTCCAACCCAATGTGAACAGGTATTTTACTCTGAGGTTCCAGGTAGAGCGGGTTGGTCATTTTCTATGAGACACGATCCAAGGGGAAGGCCGGTAAAGTATAACGTTGATGAAGGTAATGAAGACGTTCTCGAAGAAGAAGACGCCATAGAATATGATCATGATCAACATGAGTCAGATGATCATGGTCTAGAAGAAGATGTCGAAGAACTTATTGAATCGGATGATGTACTATCAGACAATGTCCATGAAGATGATATAGACGATGACATGTTGATCGTAACTGAAATTGACGACGAGGATGATATGGCCAATCCTTACAATGTTGAATTTGGATCATCGGATGATAGTACAGAGGATGACCCAGATGAAGAAGATGATGAAGACCATTGAAGTTTACGAGGTATGTAGTAATAATAAATTAATTGTTTCGTAGTGAGTTTCCATTTTCCTATATGATATAATTAGAAACATTGCTTGTTTTAGAGTATGTCAAAAAACACATTTAAATTTTCTAGTGTACATAGATATTTTTTTCGGGTTATGGGGAATTGAGAGTGATGTGAGGGGGGGGGAGGGGCCATAAGAGCTTCCACCTTCACGTGGTTGGCCCTGTTTAGTAGAGAATATTAAATTATTCTTGAAACAGAGAGAAGCTTAGTAAGGAAATGCACAATTATCAAGACTCAAACATCATCATCTTCATCATCATCGTCATCATCATCATCGTCATCATCATCGTCATCATCATCGTCTTCATCATAATCATCTTCATCATCTTCATCATCATCTTCATCATCGATTGTCTTCATCGTCATCATCATCATCATCATCATCATTGTCGTCGTCATCATCGTCATCATCAATCATCTTCATCATCATCGTCATCATCATCAATCATCTTCATCATCATCAATCATTTTCATCATCATCGTCATCTTCATCATCGTCATCGTCATCATGATGAGCTTCATCATTCTCATCATCATCATCATCAGTAGCATCATGTTTATCGTCGTCATCACGGCCACCACCATCATCATCATCATCGTCATCATCATCATCTTCATAATCATCTTCATCATCATCATCATCATCATCATCATCATCATCATCATCGTCATCTTCATCATCATCGTCATCATCATCATCTTCATCATCATCATCATCATCATCGTCTTCATCATCATCGTCTTCATCATCTTCATCATCATCGTCATCATCGATCATCTTCATTGTCATCATTGTCATCATCGATCGTCATCATCATCATCATCATCATCGTCATCGTCATCATCGTCATCATCGATCATCTTCATCATCATCGTCATCATCATCGATCGTCTTCATCATCATCGATCGTCTTAATCATCATCGTCATCTTCATCATCGTCATCATCATCATGATGATCTTCATCATGATCTTCATCATTCTCATCATCATCATCAGCATCAGCATCATGTTTATCATTGTCGTCACAGCCACCATCATCATCATCATCATCGTCATCATCATCATCTTCATCACCATCGTCATCATCATTGTCTTCATCATCATCGTCTTCATCATCTTCATCATCATCGTCATCATCGATCGTCTTCATCGTCATCATCGTCATCATCGATCGTCATCATCATCATCATCGTCGTCATCATCATCGTCATCATTGATCGTCTTCATCGTCATCGTCATCATCATCGACCATCTTCATCATCATTGATCATCTTCATCATCATCGTCATCTTCATCATCGTCATCTTCATCATGATCATCATCGTTATATGATATCCAACATAGCTATTACCTAGAAAAACCAACGGTGTTTGTCGTCGGTGATTTAGCGATCTCGTCGGATTCTTTTGAAGTCAGAAGTCTGATATTAGACACATGCATTGACGGTGTGGGAGGATTTCAAGACTCGAATGAATGACACTCAGCATTGCAGCATCAGAAACCATAACTATAAATTAAATAATGTGATACATGGGGCCAACGTTGAAATTTTTTAAATATGTGTTGGCTTGGACTGAAATTTGGCATGGTTAGACTAGATGCATGCATTTACGGTGTGGGAGGGTTTCTAGAATAAAAAATGACTGACACCAACCATTAATGGAGCATTAAAAACCATGTAATGATACTTAACAAGGAGTAATTTGATCATCATGGTTTCACTCTGAAATAACTTATTCTTTCGTGGACTCGCTAGTACCATTGCTTATGGACCCTCACAAGGAATTCCTCTTAGGTCGTTGATTGTATTGGGATAAATCATCACTAACTTGTTTGATGGACCTAATGGTCCCATGATAAACACTCGTAACATGTAAACTATAGAGGACATACAAAAAATGGTTGATTCTCTCACCCAATTAGTTAGCAAAATGGAAACCAAGAATCACTTCTCATTTTCCGACCCTTCCAATAGTATGACGCCTCATTTTTCTGAAGTAATTCTAAATAAGTTTGGCGGGTCAGATCCGATTGGTTGGTTCGATTGATCAAATGAAGCACTAACTTTCCCTTAATGTAATATTTAATTACTTAATGAAATTCATTATAGGAGTCATCAAAGTTCATTTGTTTTTTCATAAAAATTAAATGATTATTTTTTAAGCAATTCCTTATTAGTGGTCTTAAAGAGGAAATTAAATCCCACTTAGAGGTGAACCACCCTACTACTTGGTTGGAGGACAATAATATTTATTGTCATGCCTGTGTTATATCCTATGCTTAGTCCAAAATCCCCAGCTTTATTTCATTTCCTTTCCCCAACTATGGTGGCTCTTCAACAACCTCTTACACCTTTCAAGGTCCATAAGTTGGCATAGGACAAAATGGAGGAACATCAACTTAAGGTTCTATGCTACAATTGTAATGAAAGATATTCTCTTGAGCATAGATGTAAGGAACATCAATTATTTGTGGACATATTTGAGGACATTTATGATGATGAACTTGATGGAAGAACTCAAAAGGAATCCCCTCCCATCATTGAGGAAGTTTTTCTTCCTAACCCTGTGAAGAACCCTATATCTCCCTTAATTATTTGACTAGTATTTTTTTCTCCTCATTAATGTTCAAATGGGTGATTACTCCCAGAAAAATAACATGTTTTCCATTGAAATGGGTGGGCATGATATTGTTCTCAGTGTGAATGGATAATAATATTATGTTATATCACCATGGATTTATTGGAATTACAAATGAGAGAGCATGATCATAGCATCTCATTGCTTCATCAACGTATCCTCCCATCCAATGTGTGATCATATTGTCATACTTTTGAACAAAATAATATATGAAATTAAAAATATAGTATCGTTGTTTTTAAGCCCCTTATATATAACAATTAAAAAAAAAACATTATATATAACAAAAAAACCCAATTAAAATTTAAAAAAATGAATATATAATAAATAGAATTTAAACATTAATAAAAAAATTACAACCTAAATATATAACAATGGTTTTTTTATTTGTTATTAATTAAATATATATATAACATTATATATAACAATTAAATTTTAATTGTTATATATAATGTTATATATATATTTAATTAAAAACAAATTAAAAAAAACAAAACACAAACATTACATAACATATATATTCAACAAATATAAAAGTTGGCGGCCATTTCATTTCCCAAACCTGCGATTTGGATTTGGAGTGACCTCGACTGACCTAAATTTGGAGTGACCTGCGATTTGGAGTGACCCTCGATTTGGAGCTACGCCTGTGCGATTTGGACCCGCACCTCTGTGATTTGGGTTGGACTGTTCGGACCTACTATCGATTTGGAATGACCTCGACTGACCTCGAATTGGAGTGACCTACGAATTGCAGTGACCTCGATTTGGAGTGGCTCTCGATTTGGAGCTGTGCCTCTACGATTCATTAGAGAAATTTTGAGGTCAAAAAAGGGCCTCAAAATAAAGAAAATGTACTATAAAAAATAACCAATCACATTCTAGTAGATGACATCATCCCCCTTGGTGAGGTGGCATTGCATGAGTTAAGAATGCTTATTTGTCAAATTTTCTATGGTGGATGAAAACACATAGTTAACCAAGGTAGTGGTGTAAGTACTTTTAAGTCATAAAGTAAAGTACTCATAATTATAGTCTTTTCATAAAATAATATTATTGTCATTTTCAAGTAAAGTACTTATAATGAATGTCTTTTTACACTTTCTCATAAAATAATATTATTGTCATTTTCAAGTGAAGTACTCTTAATTCATAAAGAAAGTCCTTTCACATTTTTTTATAAAATAATATATTATCATTTTTATATTTTTTATTTTAAAATATATATTCACTCCATTCTATTTAATAACATAATGTCAAACTAATAAAGAATAATAATAGATTTAATAAATAATAATAATGCAATGTGGAATATAATAATATTATTAATATTTTACATGTAAATAAATTCTCAATTAAATTACATTATATTAAATTCATGAGAAAAATACTAAATATAAAAAGTCAACATAAAATTTAAAAAATAGCTCTTAAAAATATTTTTTATTATTTAATTTCACTTGCAAGTTCAAGACAAATAAATGCTAACGGACAATAAATTTTTGGGAATTTATAATGAATCTTAGTCACATCAATGTAGACTTATTTTATTAATTTTATTTCTAGTGAATTTTGAAAAGCAATTCAACCATGGTTATTTATATTGTGCATAGAAAATAGTGTGGGAGGTGACTTGTCATATATACCTACCCCATAAAACCCCAAATTCATAATATTTTAATATATATCATATTTTTGTAGTACATCTCTTAGGAGGCCCATTTTTTACCTCAAAATCTCTCTAATGTGGACCTGCTATCAATTTGGGTTGGACTGTTCAATTGTGGCCAGAGAGGCGGTTTGTGATTGTGGCAGGGGAGAGGGAGTGGCCCATCGACCAAGCAGTGGGAGTGACCCAACTAGAAAGCATTGGGAGAGGCGGTTTGGAGTCCAAGCAAATAAACTATAAGAGGTGGAAATGCCTCCCACGTCCGTGAGTACCAAGCCCTAAATTGTTTTGATTTGACAAATTTATAAATTTGGTAGCAAATCACTGTGGTTTCATTGCTAATTCGATCTTCTAAAAGGGTTTTATTGCTAATTCAATCTACATTGGGGTATTTTTATCTTATTTTATCTACTATTTTTTTTAGTTTGATGGATGAATGGGGGGGCGAGGGCTATTACTAATGACGTCGATAAAGCAGAGTTACCAAGCTCTCATTGTGACTAAGTACTTGTATTCACACAAGCTCGAGTTAAGGTTTCCATTATTGCATTAAAGCACCAATCCGAGCTAACAACAAATAATCCCAATATCAAGAAGCACATCCTTGCTATCATTTCCAAACTTTGCCGTTAATGCTACCAACCGTCGATTCTCTTTAGTATAATCAACTAGAAAGACAAAAAATTGTACCACAAACAAGCACCAAAATACTTTCCTATTCAGTCCATCTTTTGCAGCTAATAAATTAGTCCCTGCAACATGATCCAAGACATTTAATGTAGTCTTGAGATGTTCCTTCACATGAGCACAAAATACCCTTGCAAGGGCAACTAAGTGTTGTTGTGTGAATGCTTTGCAAACTGCAACCATGTGCACAGCTACAGACATCCCTTTTGAAGATAGCGGAATACTTGGAAGAGTCAAGAACCTCATAAGGGTTTCAATGCCCTTTTACTCAACAAATATTCTACAAGTTTCAGGATTTTCCATTGCCAGATGCACAAACACCATGGCATGTGAAATGATTAATTTTAGAAAGCGTCCAGTACTCATATTTTCAAGAGACAATCCACTAGTTCCAACCCCGTCATTATGCTTATCTTCAGAATCAGTATCCACAGGAACAGGACCATCCAAACTGTCTTTGGCCTCTACTCTGAGCCTATGGACCTTGCTGGGGCATACGTTGTTGATCCCTGGTGGTTGTCAGCTATTGCAAAAAGGGTTTATTGAAAAATATATCTGATTATAAGGAAGGTCTAAACCAACATTACTGATGCTAGTTGTTAGTTCTATTTAACTTGTTCATTACTTTATTAATGTTGTTGTTATTTATTGTCCTTGTCTACTTCAACTTTAACACAGGGACCTTTGGGAGTGTTAAAGTTGAAAGAAATGAAAATTATGTTTAAATTTATATTATCTTGTCACAAATGTACTATTTTGTTTCTAGCATTGATTTAGGAATTTATTTATGCATTAAAGTATAAATATTTTAATTTTCTGCTCCAAACCTTAACCTAACTCAATTTTCAACTCATATAACAAGTTGTAGCCTCTCCTGAGTAGACCTCAGTCCCAAAACAGTCCCCAAGTAGTAATTTTTGTAAACTAAAATCACCATACTTTGAAATTTCCTCAAGTCTCGGCATGGAAGCAGCCTCCATCTCCGATTTTGAAATGAATGCCTCAGCCTCCACCAAATTAAATGAATGCCCCAAAAATTTGTTGTGAATTGGAGAGATGTTAAGTTAACCAACCAAACCGTGAATGCAAAAAGCAAGACTTAAGGCCACCCACATTTTAGTTTTGAAGGTTCCCTGTGTTATTAGTGAAGTAGCAGTGAATCCATATATGACTTGGAGTTTTTTTCATGGGGCCTGTCAAGGCTCCATAGAGTAGTGCAAGATTAGGTTTTCTTTATATATCTCCGATAGCCATTTCTTCATAGATAAATCCTACTTGGGGGCTATGAAAAACAATATGGGTGAGTTCAATTTGCTCTTCTGTCTTTTGAAATTTGTTGCAGAATTGGGTCTCACCTAGATTCAAGTCATACGGTCTGCGTGTTAAATAACTCAACAACAAATTAAAGATCAATTTGGTATGGATGTCAACCAAATCATCATCCTCTTTAAATTGCCCTGTCTCTATAAATTAGATTGCCTTGATATGCGAAGGATTAGGTTGATAACTATACTACGGCTAAAAATTGCCCTGTCTATAAATTAAATTGCCTTGTCTATAAATTGACATATCCTTTGATGTAGATTATAAAAATTGCAATTAGGTCAAGTTCTCCTTACATGGTTTGGATAAAATTGAAAGCTTCAATTTTCATACAATTAGAAAAGTTTGGGCAGTGTAGAATGTGAGGAATGAGAATGTATCAATCATTGCCACCATATGAGTTTTGAAAGTAGGATTTATTGGCCCCATCCCATTATAAAGTAGAACCATGTGAGATAGATCCTATAACACCATTAGCATCATGATATAAGCAAAATCGAAGTTCCATTTTCCGTCGAGGCTACTTGTAGATGATAATTTCCAGAAAGTGGCCCTAGGGTACAAAGTAAGGAAACATTTGACGAATTGGAAACATATATATATAAAAGGAACATAATTATATAGGCCTAAAATTGTGGTTGGTGCCATTGCGGTCAAACTTAAATCAATTTGTAAGCCACCTCGACGGAAAACGGAACTTCGATTTTGCTTACACATTTTTGTTGTTCTGGTTTAGGAAGTATTTCAGGCTATCATGGTTCATTAGAGGAAATTTGGGTAAAAAATGGGCCTCCTAAGGAAAATAATAAGAAAATAATTAAATAATAGTAGAGAGAGTAAAAAACTACTTTTTTGGATCGTATTTTCAACTTATCTCCTTGTAGGTTTACTCAAATTTCAAGCGAGAGGACTCATTGGTTGCATATTTAAATTATGTATCCAATGAGTACCCATGTTGCATACTTTTAACAATATCCACACCATGAAAAATTTAAAATACATTAAAAAATGTGTTTCTAGTGAGAGAAAACACATTTTTTTAATGTATTTTCAATTTTTCACAGTGTGAATGTTGTTAAAAGTATGCAACATGGGTACTCATTGGATGCATAATTTAATTATGCATCCAACGAGTCCTCTCCCTTGAAATTTGAGAAAACCTTCAAGGAGATAAGTTGAAAATACGATCCAAAAAAGTAGTTTTTATTTTTTCCCTCCAATTTTCTTAGGTGCTCCCTTATTGAATTTTAAAGCATTTTGATTAGCTAATACATGATGACATTAAATTTGTATTATTTTTGGAAGGCCCATTTTAAATTGAAATTTCCTCTAATGTGTTTTAAAGTCTTCATTTTCTTAAAATTGGCTTTCATTGTATCATTGATCAGGGTTAGTAAATTCATAAAAGGTAAGCATGCATCATCATACTTCAAACTTCAATCAAACCATCATGACTTGGATTGTGGCAATTTTAGTTTTCGACTAGGGTAGTATTGTAGCAGCTTTAACACTTAGAATATAGTAGCTTGGGGGAATTCATGTCAAGGTACTCAATGCAAGTTAAAGGGGAAATGATTAGTATTGCTCATGATGTAAAAGTAAAGGATGTATTGCTCATGATTATGATACTCTTGTATTTATAGTCATAAAAAGACAAGTTGTGGTATAGCTTTCCCAGTTGTGGTTACTGTTTTTTTATTTAGCTCATGAAGATTTATATGCAGTTTATTGTTTCTACTATCCCTGTGTTTTTGTGAAGAATGATTGAAGAATGTTATAAGTGTTCCTAGAGAATTATGAACATGGATATGTACCATTCCTTATATTTATTGTCATTTTGTTTTATATGATGAATTCATTTGCATGACTTGAGTATATCTGAAGCTCTCCTTGAGGTCCCATGAATGAAATTGAACACTTGTTGCATTCATTTAATTTGAAAGAGTAGTTATAGTTTGAAAGAACTCTCTCCTTACCTTAGCTAGCATTCATTGAAAGGAAAGGATTATTTTATTCATATGCATTTGCATGGTTTGAGTCAGTCATCATACCACGAGTTTCACTTCCATCACCCGATTGAGTAATACAACCACTAAAATTTACACCCCCTAACTAAACACACCATAACCTCACTTGAGGAAATCAAAAGAATTTGGTAGTTAGGTAGGACATCGGGGATAGGCATCCAAATAATTCCCCCTTGTCATTATCATCTGAGACATAGTTGTTGTCCTCTAGGGAACCAAAATCCTCTAGTATTTGTTGACACGGTTATACACCAGTTTGTGGAGGGGCCTCCTGTTGTTTCAGGTGTTAAACCGTCGTGAGATCGAGAACCGGACGGACTATGTGGAATGCCGCACTCCACTTAGCCCTAAGGCAACATCGATCATTGTCTTCCTTGTATTCTCCGGCCACCATACTGGTGATACAAGGGTGATAAGGCAGAAGTGCCGAAAACCTTTTTTGACGTGTCATGAACTAGGTAGCTTAGTGACTTTTCTACTAGGTCTCTTTTACCCAGGATCCCTTTCTGTAGAGGGATATCCTTCAAATTCGGTCTCTCACTTCGTATTGTTCGACTTGGATTTCATTAGCTTACGAAGGATACAATTTGTCGAGGTATCCAACTCCTAGTTAGGAAGTTTGCTTGCATTTTCACCTTTTTAGAGGGTCTTTTTCTTTTTAGTGCTACTTGTTGGCATTTTGGCCACTTTGGTTTCAGCTCGCTTACTATGACATCGGTCCCAGTATAGTTTTTTGAGCTTCTTTTTTTGGCCTGTGAGCCTTGCATTTTCATAGCTCCCCTTCTGCACGCTCGGTTGCTTTAGGGTTTTTGAGTTCATACATAGTAGTTACCAATACTTATTTGATGATGTGTGATGTTCTCTTCTCCTAGGTCTTCGAGATGGTTGAGTTAGATGGTCTTTTGAAGGGACTGAACACCCCTTCATGGAGCCACTAACGCTTGACCGTAGGAGTAGTCTAGAGGACCACATGATCACATCACCCGTGTGGACTTTTCCGTTTACTGTGATGATGGTCTTTCAAGTTATATGGAACAATTGTACATTTGAGAGAGAGATGAATGGTTGTACCCCACCTTGGTCAATTGTCTTATGGTCCTTTCATTTTGTCGATAATATTTTTGTGGTACCTTGCCTTTAACCTTTTGGGTGTTTTACTGATATTGGGATATCATTTAATTTGTACCACCTTTTATGTTTTAGGTCTTGTGGGTACTATGGTAGTTTGTCCACATTTTAGGCACACCCACTTTCTCCAAATTGTTATGTGTCTTTATACCCACTTCGTACCACCCTCTTGACCTTAGTTTGGAAGATTGCATGCTATCATACCTTTTGGTGGTACTATTTGAGTTTCAAGAGGTAGTTACAAGGAGCTATTGCATATATGAGGTAGTTACAAGGAGATATTGAATATATGAGGTAGTTACAAGGAGATATTGCATATATTGATTTGGACCGCCTTTTATGTTTTTGGTCTTGTGGTTATAACTATGGTAGTTTGTCCACGTTTGAGGTAGTGTACACCCCCTTAGTCCCAAGGGTTGTGAGTCTTTATACCCATTCTTTTTTTTTTACTTGTACATTACTGGATACCACCCTCCTGAACTTAGTTTGGAAGATTGCATGCTATCATACCTTTTGGTGGTACTATTTGAGTTTCAAAAGATAGTTATAAGGAGCTATTGCATATATGAGGTAGTTACAAGGAGATATTGCATATATGAGGTAGTTACAAGGAGATATTGCATATATTGATTTGGACCTCCTTTTATGTTTTTGGTCTTGTGGTTATAACTATGGTAGTTTGTCCATGTTTGAGGTAGTGTACACCCCCTTAGTCCCAAGGGTTGTGAGTCTTTATACCCATTCTTTTTTTTTTTACTTGTACCTTACTGGTTGGTCTTTGTACTGAGCCTTTTTACTTTCAGTGAATTTCTTTGATTGACCGTACCATAGCCCAGTCATCTCTCTCTCTCTAGTTTGTACTAGCCCTATCATAGTGTCACTTGGTTCCTAGAGTTGACTGGCCTCTAAGAGGCACAGTCATTTCTGAAAGTAACTCTTCTGAGTATATTACAGGAAACGTCTACACTAAGGTAATCAAATATGTGGTAAATAGTTTTCATTAAGTAGCCAGGACTTTTAGCATTAGAGAAGATCCTGTAATGTGTATGTGTAGTGTTTCATGTGTGCTACATGTGTGTTACATGTGTGATATAGTGTTAAATCAAATAGTAAAAAACAACTCATAAATATTGCATGACTTTCTACTCTTAAGAAAGATAAATTGGTCGTCTTCCGATCATCACTTGAATGCCTACATGTTGACAAAGGGAATGAGGATCAAGTAAAATTATAAAAGGCGATACACGTCAACTTTTAAGAGGCGCTATGCCTTGTGGTCAAATCTAAACTTTTTTCCAATGCTGCAGGTAGAACCAAACAGGTATTTTTCTGATCTGTCTTCCTCGAGCGAGGGGAGTTTAGGAAGGATAGAGGAAAGTGAGACATCCAGTAGGTCAAAAAGAATTGTATCAACTAGATGTCAAAAAACCAAAAGAAGATTCCATAGACGCAATGAATTTTTTCACAATCAAGGGGGGGCATGTTCCTATGGTGATGAGACAAAAGACGACGAAGAGGTGCCCTTGAGGTACAGACATTTAGTGAAACAATGGGTACCAAAGGATCTTCCTCCACTGAACACTAATTTTTGTGTGAACGAGACGAGATATCAAATTGCACCGTCGTTGATACATGGTTTCGGTTTGTTTTCCATGGATTGCATCTTGGTTGGTTACGGGACATGTACATAATTGATGGAGTATGTTGGACCCATATACAACTACAACGATTGGATGCGCCTTGTCCAATATACAACAAGTATGCATAGCTATGGATTGTCAACAAACTATTTACAATTGAAAGACAAAAATCAAAATAAAGGAGGAACGTTGTACGTGGATGGAAGGCCAAAGGCCACAGGGAATATTGCGGGGTTTATAAACAGTACACAACCAGGGTCTACAATTAAGCAAACAAACTACGAATTTGAGGGGCGTGAAGGAAACCATGTTTTTGTAGTTGCTATTAAAACAATATCTGTAGGGGACGAGTTGCTTATTAATTACCCTGTCAATCGAGTAGATACAAACAAGGTTACTATATAACATTTTGCCCAACCTTTTAGTAATAAATTAAACATTATAAGGATTTTTTGTTAGTTTATTTCATTTAAATTTCCCATATTTACTTCGCAGGCTAGTGATCGGGATAAATCCCTGCCAACAAATGGTCGAATGAGAACTTCTTCCTCAACGGAGTAGGTATACATCTTTCTAATAGTACAAATATATAATAAGAGAAAAAAGTTTTTATTTTCTTTGTTTTTCCATTATTAATAACTTGGTTTGTTTTATATAATGAAATTTATATTTGATGCAGAACGTTGATCGGGAAATACACCCATCGAATGTTGATCAGATGACAACACCCTCGGGGCAACAGGTAGACCTGATTTGAGTTGTAGAATTAAAATATGTCAAAATGTTTTAGCATTATATTAATGTTTCAATGAATATTTTGGTTTCGTTTACGTAATTTTCTACTCTATGTTTTTGATGCAGGCCGGTTACGTAAGGTCGGCCACACGAGGGTCTGCGCAATGGGTATACATCTTTGTAATATTAAAAATATAGTATGAATAATAATTTTTTTGATGTGTTTTCTCATGAATAGTTTTGGAATCGTTTAGGTGACTTTCACTATGTTTTTTTATTAGGGTGTTGTTAGGGGCAGCTCCCATATATTAGCCGATCGGGGCAAGTTGCTTATGACCATTGATCCAATGAGTGGATCGCGATCCTCGAGGTCGCAGGTATAATTCATTTCAATTGTACCAATATAATACGTAGCATAATGTTAATTTTTTTATGTATTTTTCATGTGATATACTGGTTTCGTTATGATAATGTAAATCGTGTTGTAATTTTACGAATCTATCATGATAGATGTGTTATATACGTTAATATAAAATTTGGAATCTATCAGTAGAGAACTCAGTAGTGCTTTATATATGTTTGTTGTAGCCCACTAGTGAATCACATTATGAATCAACATTGCAAGATTTTCTGTTAGACCCTGAAGTGGCAGAGGTGCTTCACGATTGCGAAAAAATTGGTGAAGCCGCACACCCGCTAAAGATGGCAGAGAAACTGTTGAATAGATATACTGCAGAAATCCTTTCTCTAGTAATCCAGGTTCTACAGACAAGCGCAATTAAAGAAAGGATTGCATTGTTGGAACATAAATCTAATAACTTGCGAGTAAGTTGAGGAATCTTGAAACATAGAATAATTCGTTTAAATCTTTATAATGATCTCTTTTATATGATAGTATTGAATGTATAAGACGTGGTGTGTATTTACAGAATTATAAGGGACCACACAATATTGGTCAAGGTGGTGTTGGCCCCAGCGAGGCTCATGGAGAGACTTCGCATCATGACCAAACGACTCCATGTAGTTCGAATCCTTCGCCATTGTTGTTGACAGAACAGTCAGCAAGACGTTTCGAAACACCACGGACCCCCGCTGTGAGTGCAACAACCACTACTGACCAACACACAATGGATCCTCCACAAGAAGGGGTCGACACCGAGTCCCCTATAAATTTTGATGTCGAACAAGCTACATTTCCAGGATCTTCCCGTATCAAAAGCATGGGAACACTGGAGACAACATTTTTGGTGGACGAAGATCTCGTCCCAATAAAGCTACCGACGATCCCAGGTAATTAATCATAGTTGATCAGGTTAGTTAGTGTTTATAATTTCATTGTAATATACCAATAAAATGTTTTTTATCAACTAATTATGATCATGGCATGATTGTTGTGCAGGAAACAATGTTTTCTATAAACATATGAATGAATTTTGCTTGGAGATATTCGGGCCCACCATCCGATCAAGGTGGGATAGACAACCGAAACATATAAACGATGAACTCACTAATCAGTTGGTTGACCTATTTGGGGAGAAAACCTTCAGTCATGCCAATGTCTTGAAAAAGGCTTGTCAACATGTGAAGGTTGTCCGAGACCAATATAGGACACACCTCGAAAGAAACCATAGGTATGAGCGCCCACCAATGATTCCAACAATGGAGTGGAGAGCTCTAGTGGAAGATGGAAAGGAGAAGGCTCTGAGAAAAGAAGGCAAGCTAACACCAGGCACAAGGAGGTATACAATACTTTCCACAATGTAATTCTAAACCTTATCATCCTTGATTTCTATATCGAACTTGGAACATCTAACGTATTTCAACACTTGCATAGGCTACCAGACACATCAAAGGCCACAAAGGCAAGACTAGAAAAAGTAGGTCAGCATAAGCTTGGCCCTGGTGGTTATTCAAATTTGGCGGCACGATTTGTATGTTTTGAGAAACCAACAATGAATACAAATAATAAATTGAAAATTATTTTTTGTTTTATTGCACCGTAAAATGTTAATTAACGACGATAAGAAAATATGCAGGCCGTTCGATTCAATGAAGTACCCACAGAGGAAGACATGAAGCTTGGCTTCCAGGAAGGCTTTGGAGTTGTTGTTGAATGTAGAAGAAGCTTATCTAGGCAAACATTGTCTTGTGGTACCAATCCATCCGATGCATAGGTATATAGAATCTATATAGTTTAATGAAGATTTTTCACTTGTGGAATATTTTCGTTCCAAATACTTGATGTAAAATATTGACTCTATTTTTAACAGGAAAGTAATGATCCCATTAGTGTCGATGAGGGACAACAACAAATCGATGATCAAGCTTCAAATCCTGGTAATGAATTTATTCATATGCTACAATTTTATGTATAGCATGTGAAATTTCCCACATAAGATCCAAAGAGATGATGTAAACCTCACAATTAAAGAATTTAGGAATAATAGAAGAAGAGACAAGCAATAGAACTTAGATCCAAAGAAACTCTGATTGAGGCAGAATAATTACACATGTTACTATTAACAGAATAATTAACTGGTAAATATACAATGTTGAGTATGAGGATTCGAATTCATTAGGAGGAATTCGAATTGGCCTTCATGCACAGATACATAATCAGTGGAGAGTCATCAATGCCTAACTAGGAGTCCACCTTCTCATCAGTGAAGTCATCAATGCACAAGTAATGATCAACCGGGAGTGAAACTAAGTCTAACTGAATGTGGTTGGTGTAACTGGCACATGGAAGCACTAATATAGTGAAGGAGGCTCAGTGGAGGGCACCATAGGTTCTAACTGGAGTCAAAATGATCAATCTAGTCTCACTGGAGGTCCAACAGAGTGATAAACTCAGTAAAGAGTCAATTAATCCTTAAATCAAGGAAATAATTGAAGATAACTCAATATAACTGGATATATATGGACTGGTAGGTGAAGAAGGTGCCCTTGTCATGCAGTGGAGAAAAGGAGGGCGCATTAGTCACTCGGAGGCCTAGAAATGATATGAAAGAAGCTTCGGGAGCTAGTTTGCTGAGGACTAGGTGTTGGGACTGATGACCTAGAATGCATGCAAACCCTAATTTTGCATGCATGACTGAAAATGAAAATGACTGGAAAGCTAGTAGGACTAGGATGGAGTATAGGAATATCCTAACATAGCATTGCAAATGGTGACCATTAATTGTAGTTCACCGTATTTCAACTGTAGAGCATGTAGAGGGTGAAACTGTACAGGTTGAGATTGGACAAGAACATCAACAACATGATTCGGTCACACTTGGTAAAAAAGCACCTTCGTAATGAATTTTTTTAAATGAAAAACTTGTCATTATAATAGCAAAATATAACGATGTAACATTTTCACATCGTTGCAGCAAATCTAAACCCCTTTCCGCAAAATCTAGGTCTAGAACAACAATCAACTAGGATATTGCAAACATCACCAAAAGCGCCTGCTAAAGAACCAAGAACTGGAAGAGAAAGTCTAGATGATGTAGATGGTCCTCTCATATATTATATACCACTGATCAAGAGAATAAAAACTTATAAAAAGAACGACGCGAAAAACAACGTCTAAATATTTTTTATAACAATATATCGTCCACTATTTTTGGTCTAATTAATGAATGAATGGTTTAATGAATGTTCTAATGTTTTAATGATTCAGTGTAGTAAACTGTTACCTTCATTGAATTTCAACTTTTATTGAATGAATGTGTTGACTGAATGATTAATGAATGGTGTATTGAATGTTATCTTTTATTGAATGAATGTGTTGATCGACTGAAACGATGGTTTAGTGAATGTTAGCATTTATTGAATGAATAATGGATGAAAGTTCATGATGAAATATGGATGAATTTGCACATATTTGTTTTTTTCAAGTACATGCATTGGGTATGGGGAATTGAGAGTGATGTGAGGGGGGTGGGGGGGGCATAATAGATTCCACCTTCACGTGGTTGGCCCTATTCAGTAGATAATATGAAATTATTCTCGAAATAGAGAGGAGCTCAATGAATGGCTACGATGTTGGCTTTCTACAACCCACTCGCGTGTTGTCTAAATTTTGACAATCTTTTGGAGCTTGTTGTGATCTTTGGTTGCTCCTCATAACCAATTTCCAGTTTCCACAACATCAAATGTTGAGTAAATGATGCACTGGAATCAATATCCTTAACCTTCTCTTTAATTTCCTTGAAATCAATATCCTTAACCTCACATTAAACCCTTCCAAATTGGTATATTTACCATTCAAGGCTGGCTTCTTCTGAAGCATGATATTTGCAACTAAGCTAGCATACACCGACAACAATTAGAGACATGTTGCTTGTTGTGAATGTTCATCTTTTTTTTAGGAATGCAACTTGACCATAATGGCTCCTCCTACGCTAGGGAATTAAAGTCAACAACAAATTAAAGAAAACATATAGTTTGCATCGAAAAAAAAATAGGGTACGAACTAAACTGAGGAGATCCAAACCTGAGACCTATGTCTAGTCCCAAGGATACCACCTTCAAGCTTGAAGTGCAGCTGGAAAGGGTGACCACCTTCAAGCTCGATTCATTCTACATGCATTTCACAATGGGAGATGGCGGGCTATCACATTCAACCTTGATTCATTGTGTATGCATTTCGCTATGCAATTGTCTCAGATTCTCGTTGCGTTTTCCCTCTATTAGTTTATCAATTCGGTATGACCCACGCCCGTCGTCCGAGGAGTGTTTTCGTGGTCTTGAGTTCCAGCCTGACAACAGTGACGATTCATTCTATATTTACGTTTCCCTTAAGATGCAATATGGCAAACTCATAGTTCACTATCAAGATTTCTTTGACCGTCATCTTTGTCAGACAAACCTTAATAGTGAACTATGAGTTTGTCATTTGCAGTCGAAGGGAAACGTAATACCATGAATCGTCAACCATTTCCAGGATGAAACTGAAGACCGTGGAAACACTCATTGGATGGCGAACGTGGGTCATACTGAATTGATCAACTAATTGATGGAAAATGCAATGGGAATTTGAGACGGTTGCATAGTGAAATGCATGCAGAATAAATGAAGAGTGGGTATCGAGAGAAATGGTTTTGGGACGTCATATGAGAGGAAATGGCGATGGGATTTGATTGATAAGGTCAAGCTTGAAGGTGGTATCCTTGGGACTAGACATAGGTCGCAGGTTCAAATCTCGTCTAAATATTTTTTATAACAATATATCGTCCACGATTTTTGGCCTAATTAATGAATGAATGGTTTAATGAATTTTCTAATGTTTTAATGATTCAGCGTAGTAAACTGTTACCTTTATTGAATTTTAGCTTTTACTGAATGAATGTGTTGACTGAATGATTAATGAATCGTTTATTGAATGAATGTGTGTATCGACAGAAACAATGGTTTAGTGAATGTTAGCATTTATTGAATGAATAATGGATGAAAGTTCATGATAAAATATGGATGAATTTGGACATATTTGTTTTTTTCGATTGCATGTATTGGGTATGGGGAATTGAGAGTGATGTGGGGGGGAAAGGGTCCATAAGAGCTTCCACCTTCACGTGGTTGGCCCTATTCAATAGAGAATATGAAATTATTCTTGAAACAGAGAGGAGCTCAATGAATGGCTACGATGCTGGCTTTCTACAACCCACACGCGTGTTGTTTAAATTTTGACAATTTCTTGGAGCTTGTTGTGATTTTTGGTTGCTCCTCATAACCAATTTCGAGTTTCCATAACTTCAAAGGTTGAGTAAATGATGCACTAGAATCAATATCCTTAACCTTCTCTTTAATTTCCTTGGAATCAATATCCATCCTAACCTCAAATAAATATAAGTGAACAGAAGAAAATGCAAGAAAGAGATTAAACTTGCAAAATATAACACTTGTATTAATAAATTCAAAAAGAGAGAGTAATGTTCATGGGCCTCTTGGAGAGGATGAGCTCCTTTGAGCAAAGCTTCAATACAATACCAATATTTGACAAAACAATATACATCCTTCTAGTGCTATAAATAATTTCTTAATAACTACCAAAACCCTAACTACATGCAATCTCAAAATTAATGACTACCAACCACCTACTGCTTCTTATTTAATAAAAATGAGCCTTTTACATTAAGTAACTACCCATTAACTATCTAATGAGCCTTATTCAAATAATATGATGTCATACATGAATATACAGACTCCTCAGTATACCAAATTAGAGAAGTTAGGTAAGAGTACCTTGACACAATGGAAGCACACTACCACCTCTTTGTGACGAATATACAACAATGTTACATAACTTCCCAGTCCTTTTATTCTGCTATGTGGAAAGCCTGTAGTCAATAAAGTAAGTTCCATAGACACTAGCACTTGAGACTTAGAGTATAGTCTTTTGTGACACCTTAATAGGCACCCACTAGCCTGTAGGTCCACTTGAATAATGATTGACTCTGCCGCTTAATACAATGACTCTAATACAATGGATTTATTACAACGGCTCTATTCCCTTAGGCTACTCCGTTGCTAATATAATGGGAAGAGCATAATGGGGTTCTCAGTTATATATATATGTAATTATTCTACATATTTCCACAATAGAGATAGAATATATTGATTTCCTGTATTTGTTTTTTTTTTTAAATGTATTGGGTAGTCGGTTAACCGACGACATAATAATGACGACCATAGGGTAATATCCGACGGTGTTGCAATACTACCGACGCCTCGGAACGTCGATTCTGTTTTTTTTTGCTATCTTGTCCATGTCGCTTAACTGAAGAATTTTCCAACGATTGCATGGTGATATCCTACGATTGTGCTATACTTCCGACGGCTCGGAACGTCGGAATTGTCTTTTTTTTTTGGCAAACACGTCGCTTAACCGGCGACTTTTTCGACACATAATCGACGGGGAAAGGATGGCATCTGACAAATATTGCAAGTTGACGCTGTCGCTTATCCGACTTCCTGTGAAGCTGGAGGAAGTCAGTTAACTGACGTGTTTTCTAGTCGAATATCTGACGTCTTGAACTATGTCGGATTTTAGCCGATATCCCACCGATGATAAAAAAAGACTGGAATTGTCGGATAGTCTACCATAGGTTGTAGCAAATTCAACTTTTTCGCCGTCGGATTTTGGGTCAAAAAAACTTAGTGTGATGCTGATTGGGATGGAAGTACTGTAGACAGGAAGAGAACCTCTAGGTGTTGCTTCAATTGGGGTCTATTGTGATTTCCTGGTGTAGCAGGAAGTAGACCTCATTGGCTCTTAGTACAGTAGATGCTGAATACATTACAATGTGTTGTAGCTCAGAAAGAAGTATGGCTTCAGAAGCTTCTTGCTGGATTGTTTGGACAAATGCTATAGCCAACACTGATTCACTATGACAACACAAGCCATGTAAAGATTTCAGTGAATCCGGTATCTCATGATAGATCAAATCATGTGGAAATCAAGTAACACTACATTAGAGATATGGTGTAGAGAAGAGTAGTCTAGCTCCAGTATATTCCGTAAGATGATCAGATTGCAGATATCCTCACCAAGCCTCTTTCCAAGGCAAAGTTCGTGTACTTTTGTGACGATATTGGAGTAAAGGAGAATGCATCCCTCATTGAGAGGGAGTGCTGATGACTACAACATCGATGTGGAATTCTCCCTAAGACAGGGAAAATGGTATGAATCTCCCTTGAGAGGGACAAAGAGGGAGTTGACTATTCTGTATTATGCTCCTCGATGGACTAAGTTATGGCATGATGCTCCCCAATGGATTGGGTTGTAGCATGGCACTTCTCAATGGACTACGAAGTGCACTTATTCTCCTCGATGAATTAAGTTGTAGCATGATGCTCCCCGACGGATTGGGTTGTAGCATGACACTTCTCGATAGACTAATATGTGTAGTTCTATTGTGCTCCTCGATGGACTAAGCTGATGCATAGTGCTACTCGATGGATTCAGTTGAAGCATTACACTTCTCGACGGTCTAAGATGTGTAGTTCTATTGTGCTCTTCGATGGACTGAGTTGATGCACAATGATCCTCAAGAGATTGAGTTGAAGCATGACACTTCTCGATGGACTGAGATGTGTAGTTCTATTGTGCTCCTCGATGGATTGAGTTGATGTACAGTGCTCCTCGACAAATTGAGTTGAAGCATGCCACTTCTCACCAGACTAAGATGTGTAGTTCTATTGTCCTCCTCGATGGATTGAGTTGATGCACAGTGCTCCTCGACGGACTGAGTTGAAGCATGAAACTTCTGAATGGACTGAGATGTGTAGTTTTATTGTGCTCCTTGATGGAATGAGTTGATGCACAGTGCTCCTTGACAAACTCAGTTGAAGCATGACACTTCCTGACATACTGAGTTGTGTAGTTTCATGATCCTCCTCAACGCAGTGAGTTGAGTTGATCTATTGTGTTCCTCGATGGTTTGAGTTGCGAATGACACTTCTCGACAGACTGAGTTGTGTTGAAAACCTTTCTTATGATGATCAGATGTTCAAGACAAGCTGTGATACTCATATGACAGTTGAATGTGTTCCATCATGATGATACCTCCCTAGCTAAGAGGGAGTGTTGATGTTGTAGCATTTGGAGGTATCCTCCACAGGTCAACTCAAAGAATATAATAATAAACAATTATTATTATGTAATTTGGCTCCTTAAAATGTGCAAGTTGTCACCGTACAAGTAAGGTGAAAATTCAAACTTGTCAAGTATAAGTAAGGTGGACACCTACCTCATTTTTCATCCATTTGATTCACTCAAGTTCAACTGATTTAGTGCGAGTTGCAGGAGAAAGAACACAAGGATGACATAAGACTTTCTCTGGGATCCATACTTATTTTGTATATTTGATGTACTTTGTGTCTCATATTATTTCTCTAAGTAAGAACTTGGTTACGGGGTTTTCTTCCATTGAGTAGAAGGGTTTCCTAGGATAAATCTCCATGTCTCCTTGTTTCCGTGCATGATTATTCTTTTAGTGATCCTTATATGTTCCGTTGCATATATTTTAAATAATATTGCTATATTATAAAACTCTAACAAAGAGACATTATCTGAGCTCCATCAAGTGGTATTAGAGCGAGTTGAGCCTACACTGGGGAGGACCAAAGAGATGTTGGTCTTGGATTGAGTAATATGTGAGTGTTGGTGAAGTGGGGAGGGCATAAGAAAGGGATCCTAGAACTAAATCATAGTGATTGAAAATAGGGAAGAGGTCGTGGAAGACCCAAAACACTAGATGGTGTAAAATATGTGAATGATCTTGTAATGATAGTGAGGAAAATGTTGGCCAAAATAGATTCCATTGATGTATCTTGGAGGAGAGGTATTGCACATGTGGTACAGGACATCAATGGCGATGAAGAGGAATTAGGGACTACAAGAGAAGAACCATAAGAGAACATGACAGTGGAAGAGAGAATGGTTAGAGCAATAAGAGGTATTGGATGTAAACATAATCTTGTTACTATTGTCTATTTTGGAAGTTTAAAGCTCGATAAATTGATAGATTGGATAGGAGAAATTGAAAATTGATTTGAATTTAAGTAGATTAGAAATATTAGAAGGGATAGGTTTTCCAATATGATGAAATGTCATGATCATTTGTGGTGGGATAAGTTGCAACTAAATAGAGAAAGTTGCAAAGAAAGAAGATTAAAACATGGGATAGGATGGTGTTAGAGCTTAAGAATTTTTTTTTCCCATGGATCATGATTTAAATATTTTGAGAAGTTTGCAAAATTTGAAGAAATTAAATATGTCATTCAAGAAGTACATAGAGAATTTAACATACTTTCTATAAGGTATGGGTAGAATGATGAGAGCGCATAATCCATTGCGAGATATGTGAATGGTCTAAGTTATCCCATTCAAGATTATTTTAATAGTTTCAATTTTCATTTAGTGGTAGGGGCTTACCAAGTGGCTTTTAGGGTTGAGCAGAAATAGTTGAGCAAATGATATACCGCAAGAAAAGTTCTAGGATATTGAAGAGGACAACACAAAGAAAAACATGTAGACGAGAATGAAAGCAACTCTAGCATTGTGAATTAGCATGCTAGAAGAGTACTTGAAATTGTTAGAGGAATAGGTAGATCAAAAAGAGGTAGAGGTAGAGGAGGAACATCACAAGGTCTTTGCTACACATGTGGAATGCAAGGCAATATCACATTTGAATTCCTACAAATTTTGAAGGATTGAAAAATACATGAAGGGGGAACTCATATTGTTGAACATAACAAATGGTAGTACCTAAGTGAGGTGGTGGAATTAATGAGGACAAAGAGAAGATAAAATTTGATGATGCACAAAGTATTATTACAACTTGAGAAAGGTGATGAGATAGAAACCCAACAAAGGAAGACAATCTTCAGAAGGAAATGGAAGATGGAAGATGTTGATCACATTTTGGCCAACAATTACTAGCCAACAAAGAGTTCATAGGCTCCCACCATTAGTCAAAGATTTTTCGCAATAATTCAATGTCCCTTGTTAAGTTGCCTTTTCAAATTCTTGATTTTTCAATCCTATCCTAGGTCTCTAGCCTGCTTGAATTCATCTTGGGGTTTCCACCACTTAGGATGTCTTTAGATTTCATGAAAGAGTGGCTAACAATGGACATATCAAGGTTTATGCTTTAGCTATTGTGATTTCACAAGTTGCCTAGGTTATAGGTTTCCACAGAGTGATTGTGTTCAAGGTTCAAGGCGTGGTGGTTTGGCACTCTTGGCTTCCTCCCATTTAGTCCCGTATCAATGTCATTGCATTACATGGCACATCTGAAAAGAAATATGCCTTCATGTGGCTCAACCCTTCAAGCTCCATTCTCTTTATATCTTGATTTGTCGACATATTCCTTATCATGTTCACCATCCACTCTACACTATTCATGCTCGATTTGTCCATTGTAAAACATTTGAGCTCGATTTTTCCATTGTAAAAAAAATTGATCACATTAAATTCATGTGGAGCTGTACATTTTCAAAGATCCACATTTTCACAATTCATCCATAGTTACGCACAAGATTGATCATTAGGTTCTCTAAAAACGATTAGGTCCTGGTCTCCTTAGATATGCCACCCTCCAACATTACTAGCCAGCAAAGAGTTGCCAGGCTCCCACCATTAGTCGAAACTTTTTCGCAATAATACAATTTCCCTTGCTAAGTTGCCTTTCGATGTTCTCGACTTTTCAATCCTAACCTAGGTTCCTAGCTCGATTGATGTAATCTTGAGGTTTCCACCACTTAGGGTATCTTTGGATTTTATGAAAGACTAGCTAACAATGGACATATCATGGTGTATGCTTCAACTATTGTGATTTGATAGGTGGCAACTTATAGGTTTCCACAAAATGATTGTGTTCCTAGTTCATGATGTCGTGGTTTGGCATTCGGCTTCCTCCCATTAGTACCATTACAGGAAATGCAGTTCCCAGATTTATTGCAGTGTAGGTATAGCGGAACAATTCATGCACGTTCTACAAAGGAGCTTTTGGACGTGCTAATGGTTGCAGACAAGTTAGAACTACCATCATGTGTTGTCTGGTGCAGCAGTAGTCTGCAGCAATGACCAATGTCAATGGAGACTACATTGCTTTATATAGACCTTCCCCAGCCTTTGCTTACCAATGATTCAGTCAAGACTTTGATAGATACGGAAAGGAAAGGAAGTTTATTTTGCAACATTTTGGTGATATTGAACAGTTTGCAGGAGATCTTACCAATCTTCTTCTATCAGTCATTGAGGCCGTGTTTTCAAGTGGCAAATTGCAAGTTCAATCAGAAGATGCACTATTTGGTTTTGTTATAAAATAGGCAAGAAAACACTATACCAACGTTGAAGAAAGTAGGGAAGTTTTGAGCAACAGGCTATGCCAGTAAATACATTTTCCAAATATGAGGCACCACAAAATCAATGATATTGTTTGCTGAGACTTGGACAGTGTATGCGTGTTAAAGGCAGTATTAGAGGCACTTCATTTGAAATCGCATGCACTACATAAAATATGTAATAACAAGCATATCCCAGTTACTGTCCCAATCCGGGAGTGCACATTGTTTTGGAACACGGGGAAAGCTCAGCAAATGCCACCGTATAAATTCCGATTCGTGGTGCAAATTTTCAAATTTGGTGCATTGCTTTTGAGCCACCATATGGATTTAAGATAATCATTGGCATTATCGATCATGAAGATGAAGAAAGACTTGACAGCGATATCACAGAGGCTGCGATTGCAAAGAAGATTCCAACCTGTTTTTTCGAGGATTGGAGTTGTTCCTAGTCAATTCGTAATCGAGGCAATTCGTAATCGAGTTGTCTATTACGATTTCGTTTGGGGAAAATCGTTTTTCGAGACACAAATTTGCCGGTTTCTGGATAGAATTTTTAGAATCTTAAATAATAGTATTAATTTTGCATAATTTGAAGTTTCTGGGGTTTTCCAGGGTGCAGAATTCATCTAAATATTCAGAAAAACAATTTTTTTTTGTTTTTTAACAGAAACAGAGAAGAGAGTATATTTATAAAAGCTGTGCACAGCCATACAGTACAAAATATATAAGAGCTTTTTCAGAATGTAAGGACTGTAATTTCTGTCAATATTCCTTTAAAGGCTCTGACTCTTGCCTTTTTGGTGCTGTTCAAAATGGTACTAGTATAAACCTAAACTGACTCTTTAGGAAAATACAAAAATACATTGGCAAAATAGTTACAAAAATGAAACCTCGGCTAGAAAAGGAGCTAGCCATAATTCTTTAGCTATGCTAAGGCTGCTTCCACCATATCCTGGTTAATCTCCTGATTAACCGTGGGAGTTTCCTATACTTGGCTGCCTTGCGTTTTTCCTGTCAATGCTGCAATGTCTTCTTGTAGAATATCAACCTTTCCCATAAGCTCAAGCAAGTTTTTCTCCAAATCGTCAATTCTCGAATCCTGACAAGCTAACTGGGTGACGGTATATCTGAGGTCGAAGGCCAATTCCTCATTTTGGTTCACACTACTGCAGATGGCGTCGTAGGTGCTGCGGATTGAGATTTTTACGTCCACCATGGTGCGGCTCAGGGCAGCTATGGCTTCCATTACATTTTGCATCGTGTTGAGACTATGACGAAGGGCAATCGGGGGTAGCAGAGAGGCACTAGAAAGAGGTGAAGGGGGGGAGTCTAATTCGCACAGTGAGAGCCGGCTTAATGCAGAATTGGATGGATAAGGGGGTCGGGCCATTGCAAAAGATGGGGAGAAAGATGAGGAGGGAGGAGTTAATACCGGCATGTGAGAGCTGACAACAAGGCAGGAGGCCATGTGACAAGCCCGTGGAGGGAGGGGACGGTGTGTGGCGAACGCTATGAAGGTTGTGAGTGAACTAAGGAAACCAGGCCTTAAGTGTTGGAAGGGGAAAGCCCTAGGTGAGCCGTGAAGACCATGCATTAAGCATGAAAAAGAGTGAAAAAACCTTGACATTGATTAGGGAATGTAATGAAAGCCCTTGACACCATTGTGGTAATGGATGTGCCCTAGTTCAAGAGAAGTTCCTTTATTTGCCTCGAGGTTTGCTAAACAATTATTCTCTCTTAATATGTGGAAGAAAGAGACGTCAGTGGGAAGAGCATAGGAGATTAATCTTTGTAGGAATCTGTGAACTTTCATGCCTTGGGGAGCAGAGCCCTTTCTCATAGTTTGAATGACATGCCTGGAGTCACCAAAGATTTTGAATTTGTCAATATTGAGGGAGGTGGCCACTTCTATTGAGAGTATAAGTGCTAGCCATTCTGCCTCATTATTCGTTTTCTCGCCTAGCCCCCAGGAGAATGCTGCGACTTTGTTTCCTCCGGGATCAAAGAGTATCCCACCCGCACCTGCCGCCCCAGGGTTCCCTTTGGAAGCGCCGTCGAAGAAAATACTATAGCTGTCTTTCTCAGTCCACCATTTGGTGAAGAAGTCTGGGTCTTTCCTGATTTCCCAGTCTGAGTGTGGATAGAGCTTTTTGGACTGAAGGGAGCTTTCCTTAAAAAAGACATGACTCCATTGATATTCGGATATAGAAAGAGATTCATGAGCTGGTATGGTTACTCCTTTGGATAAGAGGGACTCAAAAATCATTGCTATAGCTTTGTTGGCCACTCTATTACTGTTCACTATCCTGCCTTCAAAGGTGCTTTTGTTTCGATCTAACCAAACCTGCCAGCAAATGTTCATGGGGATGAGATTCCAGATTCTAAACATTGTTCGCTTGACTTTTGATCTTCCCGGAAAGAAACGGCCCCAGTGTTCAGTCATGTCGCTGAGAGATCTAGGATGAATGGAGCTTCTCCATTGATTTCCCAGAACCCGTGCCCAGACTTGCTTGGCAAAGGAGCATTCAGAAAAAACAATTTAATCAACACAAATCGCCAAATTTTAATATTTCATATCCCCAATTCCAATCAAGTTTTAGCCAAACCAACAAAATCGTCACACTTTTAAATGACTTCATTTGTAATTATACTAGATGGGTGTTATAGATGGGTATATTAACACGACATTAAGAACGGAGCTACAAGGAAACTTCAGGTGAGGAATGGTGCTTTACCTCAACTAGTATATACGGAAATTATGGGTCATTAAAAGGGCTATACGGTACATTCTTGTGAAAGGAGCAATGAGCATAAAGTATACAAGGTAATGGATTTTTAATAAAACCCCCACCGAATTCTGAATGTTGTGTTTACACAAGGTTGCAAGCAACCTATGTGGAGTGTGTTATTTGATCATTATTAGGTTTGTACCATTAGATAGGTGGTGCTTTGTAATGAGCTAGTGGAATGTGCTATATGTTCCAAAAAATGACATAGATCCATCTTAAAAGGGGATCTACCAAGCGTCGATAGGGATCAAATATCTCAAGGTACAAGCCCCTTTTTAGAGTTTAAATGTTGAAGAAGCTTTTGAATATATATATATATATATATATATATATATATATATATATATATATTCCATTGTAATTTTTAAATCTAATTTGATTTGGCATGTTATTTTTTATAATATTTTATTATTTTTTAAAAGGGATACATGTCAGCTCCAAGATGAGCACGGAAGGAGTTATACATCCCCCTTAGTGGGTTGTAGAATGCGCCTCTTTGGCGCAATGATGCAATGCTTAGATAATTCCCTCAAGTTAACAACATGAGATTAGTTCATGTTCAACAAAGCAAATTGTAAAGGTTTTGTTGGCGATTTTCACCTTATTTGCTACACATTGGCCCAATATTATTGATTTCAAATTTATTCTCAGGGACCAAATTTGAAGCTTTCATTGCACTTCAAGGCCTATTTAGCCCTTCATAGAAAGGCATTAAATTATTTCACCTGAAAAAGAAAAAACAAATTGCTTGTCAATGATGAAGTAAAAATCATTTCATATCATTGCTAATGAAAGGCTATCACTCTCACAACCTCTCAATAGTTAATTCTTAAGAATAAATACTTGAAGCTTGAGAGGAAATGTCTTTATGAATTTCAAAGTGGTACAATATATGATAGATGAAATTAGTAGTTGGTAAGTGGTACTAGTTCATTTTACAACTTCTTTATGTAAGTTTTAAACCTTAACAGTGTAGTAAAAACTCATACAGATTCTTAAGCATTAATAGAAAATACACAATGGCACACGCATAACACAGAGATTTTCACCTGGAAACCCTTAACCGGGAAAAAACCAGCAAAACTTAGAGCCACACAACTCCTTTCATTATGTATTTACTCAACCATTTACAATACAATATATGGTATTTTGCAGCATCTAAAACCCTAATTCGTTTACCCAAAATTAGGTTACAACCCTAATCCCTTTACTGGGATTAGATAGAATACAATGGGCCGAAATTGCAAAAAAGCAAAAAGCAACCCAAACGAACGGGTGGGGCCTTGGCAGGATACCCCCCCCTCTGGCCGCGCTCGGCGCAGCCGAATCACTACTGGGGAGGGGATCATGGTGTACGCACAGCCACCATGTGAAGAGATATAACACACCCAACACTTTACCTTAGCTTTCAATGAATATAGATTATTAAACTTGTGGCTGCTGATTCCAATGTTGGGTATACATTAATATACCTATAGTTGTTGATCTCCATGTTGAGTCTCATATTCAAAGCAATGAACATTACATTAATTGTAAAACACATTTAAAAGTATTTTCCATGTAGTTAATCTTGAGCTACAAAAGTATGTTGAAGAAATGTTCCATCAATTGAATGTTTTTTTCAATGATTCTACTTGCAAGGGTTTCTATTGGTGTATCATACTAGTAAGTTGTTGTAAGTAGTTATTGAAATAATATTTTAGAGAGATTATTTTTGGTAAACTATGAACTTGATTGTGCATTTGTGCCATTGAAACCTAGTTTCCATGAAAATTATGAATATAATTTAGACTATGACAATAAATCATAGGTACAATACAAAATGACATTTTCCCCAACATAGTTTCAAAATTTTCAACTACTATAACTTTTCTTGAATTGCTCGATCACCAATCTCAAAATTAGACATCAAAACCTTTTGACCGTTATGAGGATTCATATTGGTCTCAACTTAGAGTATCTTCAATGCATCCCATAAAAGGAGATGAATATCTAGTTGAGGTTCCACATGGTGGTTGTCGTTACTAGATGTTTAGACTATAAATTCTTCGTAAGATTGTTCATGTAAACATAATGAATTTCTAGAATGAAAAATGCTATATTGTATTTACTATTGTTTTTCCTTTTCGTGGTTAGGTTAGCCACATGATTATTTCATTCAAGCATGAACTATCTTTTAAGCATTATGTATGTATTTGAAAGATTCAAGGAGCCAATACCCATGGTATTTTAAGATTTATGTGGTAATTTCTTCAATTGAATAATGTTATTATCTTGTATTTAACCACACACCCAAATAAAAGGGCATGATTTCTAAGTTTTACTCAATCCCGGCCTTGGTTTAAGTACCCAACAAACTTATTCACCAAATTAATGCACATAAATTAAATACATTCGAAAATGAAACTTGTAAACATCTGAAACACATGAGATTTAATTCAAATACTGGCAGGGAAATAGAACAATAAGCCATGAAATTTTAACACATAATTTTTTGGGTAAATTACCCCTGGAAAAATCCCATAGGGAAAACCAGTTCAAGAGAGAAATTTTATTCCAGCCAATAGAAAATTCTTAGAAAAATTTACAACAATTAATACCTAAATGAATGCACCTAGAAAATCATGCCAACACCAATCAATATGTCCAACAGAAAAACTATGGATTGTACAGGTGTCGTACATTTTTGTACAAACTATACAAACCAGAAAAATTAGTCCCAACAAAATGCCTTGAAAACCATTCCTCCTTTATTGTTGTCCAAACCTCGAATTATGTGCCTCTTTTTTAGCAATACAACCCTCGATTTCTATGCCCAAATATCAATTGTACGATCCTGCATTAAATGCCACTATCCTTTCCTTGAAAATTGTGCCCTCTCTCTTCCTTGGAATCAATTCCCCTTCTCCTCTTGTTGCAACTCACTTCTCCTCTTCTCTTCATCTTTCTCACTCTCTCTTCATTACATCTATTCCTATCCTAGAACTCCCTTTTATCTCTCTATTAGTGAGAAATGACTTTAACTCTTCATCTTCCAAGATGGATGGAAAAGATTCAATATTGGGGTCTCAAGATCAACGGTTGTGATATGTTTGCACTTTGTCACAACTTAAGTCATTTTCACTCACAATAAAGCAAAAGTAACTTTAAATTTATAAAAATAAAGTTAATATCTAGGAAAGTCATGTTGGTCACTTTCTACATGCTCAAACATCAAGCCTATGTAGAAGACCATATGAGCTATAAAATCTCAATACTCCGTCTTAGTGAGGAAGGTGTTCTGCACCACCCCGAGCTTATCTGTGAATTTGACAAATTTCCCTTTCAACAAAGCCTTTGTGAGGATGCCCACAACATGGTCATTTGTAGATATCTAATGAAGTTGCACTGCCCCTCTCTAAACATAGTCCCGGATAAAGTTGTATTTGATCTCAATGTGTTTCGACCAGTTGTGAAACACTGGATTCTTCGAGAGTTTAATACAACTCTAATTGTTAAAATGAACACCGTTAGAAGCAAATCCTGACCAAATATCCCAACAAGTAGCTTATGAAGCAATATGGCCTCACAACTTGCCAAACAGGAAGCCATATACTCTACCTCGGTAGACCTCAATGCAACCAAATTATGTTTACTACTAAAAGAGGACACTACTGCCGAGCCCAATCTAAAGAAGCACTTGGAGGTGATTTTCATGTCAACCACAATTTTTTCCCAATCTGAGTCACTAAAACCAACTAGTTTGAATCCATCCCCCTGCACATAACTCAATCCAAAATCTATAAATCCACGCAAGTAATGAAGAACATGTTTTGTTGCAATCCAATTCACTCTCCTAGGATCAACCATAAACTGACTGAGAGTGTTCATAACAAAACAAATATCCAGTCTAGTGTTTACCAAATACATCAAGGACCCAATCAAATGATGATACAAGGAAGGGTTAACTAACTCTAACTTAGAAGCATCAAGCTTCTTCAATTTGGTCGTCATGGGTGTTGGCATAGGCCTATAGTCCTCCATCTCGAATCTCTTCAATATATCAACTACATACTTCCCTTGTATGAGAAAAATAGAACCTAGACTCTACCACACCTCCAACCCCAAAAACTGATGCATCAAACCAATATCCTTCATCTCGAACTCTGTAGCTAGATCCCTCTTGCATTCTCTGATGAGATTTTTTGACCCTGTAAGAAAGAGGTCATCCACATAAAGGGTAAGAATAAGTAGACCCTCACCAACCTGGATGTAGTATAGATTTGGATGTGCCTCACTCTTCACAAAACCCAACTGTAACAAGTAAACTCCAATCCTAGCATACCAAGCTCTAGGAGCTTGCTTGAGTCCATATATATCCTTCTTCGATCGACACACATGAGACTCTCTCCTGTGTGCCTTAAATCCATTTGGCTACTCAATATACACTTCCTCTTTTATGATGACATTCATAATTGCAGTCTTCACATCCATTTGATGAAGACTCCAACCCATCTCTACTACAATGGACATGATATCCCTGATTGAAGTGTACCTCATTACTGGTGTGAAGGTGTCCTCATAGTATACTCCTTCTACCTATGAGAACCCTTGAGACAGAAGCCGAGCTTTGTATTTATCAATGCCACCATTCACAACATGCTTGATTTTGTAGATCCACTTGAAAGTAACCATTGACTTCCCCTCAAGTATTGAAACAACCTCCCAAACCTCATTATTCATGATGGAAGCATACTCTTCTATCATGGAATCTCTCCATACCTGCTATTCAATTGACTCCTTAAAAGTGGAAGGCTCCTTCTCGCAAATGTTTCTCATCAAAGCCACATAGCTACATAATCTCTTTGGTGTCTTTCTCTCCATGACATTGTAATGTCCCTAAAAATAGTAAAAATTTAAAAAATTTATGTTACTGCAATAACTATTCAAGAGGTGATGATTTGTGAATTAACTTCAACACTGATAAGAACATACTACACCAGTACTTATTAGCAACATTTGAAGGTTCTCAGTTTCCTAAGTATCATGGTCGTACTGGTTGTTATTCCTACAGCTTTGCGGAAGCGATGTAATGAGTAGAAATGTAATTCTGTCGCAAGTGTACAAATGTTTAGAGCATAATAATACAAATCTCCTTCTTATTGTTTTAAGAGTTTGTGTGCATATTTATGAAATTCTAACTAATAATTCAGGTGAGATGGACCCCTGTTGGTGACGGTTGAGGCCCATGATGAGACGCTTGGTCTTTTAAGGGGAAAAGTACCCCGGTAGAGCTGCCGAGAGGTAGGGTGTAAGAAATGGAAACTTCTGACTTACTCAGCGATTTTCACTAATGCATTCAATTTGTACTTGGTTTGTAGGTGTACCTACGGAGGCATCTACCTAGGGTGCTTACTTCACAATTCTAGTAATTACTTAAGCCTAAAGTGTGTGATGTTTGAAGGTTGGCACCTTAAAAGCCTTGATGGGTTTTGCAATACTTGTTAACCTTGCAATTACTTGTGGGCACTACGTAATACTTGTGGTCTTTGCAATACCTATTGCGTTTACAATATTTGTTGATCATGAGTGACACTACTACTATAGATATCAGGGTTAATATCAAAATATTTGGGGTTGGTAGTAGAATTAAATGTATCTCTACGATGGCACATGGCCAACGCTTCCAGCTATGATGAGGGTTTTCCCTTGGGTTTTACACCAACGAAGGTTCATTTTCATCGTTCATTTGTCCTTGTTTGCTGTTGGATGCGTTTGAGGGTTTTGTGCCCTGACCTGAGCTTGGCTCATGGTCAGCGCACCATATGGGGTTTTATATGCAGAGATGGAGACTGAATAAGAAGGTAATGCTCATCCCTGGTTAGTACTACGTTTCTTGCTAATTTGTTTAAATATAGTTTGATAATGATCTCAGGGTTTGACCTTCGTATGGTTCACTTGTTTGGCAGGTAATCATTGACATTCCTCTTCTACGTGGCTACTAGTTGATGGCCAATACTCAACTTTGATGGCGTTGCACATCGTAAGTTCATAGTTCACCATACCTTATCCCCTCCTCTCACCTCTGTGGAGTGGTATTGTTTGTATTGGCTAAGGGGAACTTCATGAGCCCGGTTTGGGTTTACTGCAACAAGTTTTGGGTTCCTGGAGGTCGCAATTGGCTGGACCATTATGAAATGTATCTACTGATTTTAATGGCCCTAGAGGATTTTAGTGTAAGGTTTGGCCATTCGGCTCAATGTTGAACTTTGTAGAAGCTGTTTGTAATAATTCCCAATATAAACATGGGGTTTACATGTCTGCGTATTTTGTTTTGAAAGGACCCTGGACCTGTAACTAGAGGAAATGGCCTTCTACGTAATTCTATTAGACTTTGAACCTGTAATGATTTGTGGATTCTCGTTTTGCTGTTTATAATGGGAAATTAACTTCTGCATTTTCTTTTAAATGGATGTGTGAATAATTAGGGTCACTGGGTTTTTCATTTGGTATTATTTCAGCTCGAAATCTTGGTGAAAGGTTGTTTGACTAAAATAATAGATTCCATGCTAAATATGTGAGACTTACCTTTGCTTTGTCCTGCATTTTTCTTTCCTATGGCATAAGAGAATTTATATGGATGTATATGTTGTTTGTGCTTCTACCCTATAGCTAGTCGATTTGTGTTTTTAAATGGCAAGTCTATATTGCGTTGATGCCGGTGGTACTCCTATCTTTTGTCTAGTTTAATAAATGTTCCTGGGCAATTTGAGCTACTCTAGGGGTTTGATATTCAGACCTGTGGCTTTTAAATTTAAAATGTATGGGCGTCTATCGTTTGGTTATGAGATTCGACCCTTGGACTGAGAGGTGTCCATCAGGGTTTCAAGTTTTAAGATGTAATTTAAAAGTCTGGGTTTGTGCCTGGGTGTAGTCGTAACCTTCGTATGTCTATTGTGTTTTTGTTAAGACTTCATGGGGGGGAATTGTGGTTACAGAAGCCTGCGTGTTGTGTTGTTTAGCGTTTGACTTCTGGAAGTTTAAGCAATGGAACCTTTAATTCTTCGTATGAATTCTAGCTTACTGTTTGCAAGAATGATTGGTAGCTAACGTAGAGTAATTTTATGGTTGTTGTGTGTCTACAATTTTTGATATGAAAAGCATTTGTATGGTAGTGGGATTCGATCCATGAAATAAGAGACAAGCCCATGAGGGTCTTTGGATTGGAAACCATATTATAATGCAGAATACAATTAAGCTATATCTGAGTCTATATTTTGAAATCGAATCTCTTTGAAGTACCTATTGTGTTTAGTTGTAAAGTTTGAATGTTGGTTGAAATTGTAGAGATGTTGATAATGTGGAATGTAGGATACCTTGGTTTGAAAGAGCAGAAAATAATAATTACTGTTATTGTTTAATCTACGATTTCATGTGTAGTGTGGCTAAGAGATTTGATGTCTGACTTGATGCTGTTGTTATTTATATTTGATGATTCTCCAGCATAGAAAGAATAATAATTAAAAGAATTAAAAGGAAGAAATAATCCCTGCACCACGAATTGATAAAACGATTCAAACAGAAAACATAAATATTTAAAAAAAGCATAATAACCCTAACCTAGAAGATAATATGGGAAAACAACGGGAGAATTGCACAGTGTTAGGAATCCTTCGAAAACCCATAGTAGAGTTCCTAAGTTTTATGATGAGGTTTTGTCTAGCATAGGCTAGCTGGGCTAGGCTTGCTAGACCCTCCACTGGTTTCTGGGCAGAACCTCTAAGTTTGATAATATTTGGGTTAAGAATTAAAACAATGTTGAGCCATAAATTTTGTCTAAAAGCCTAAATTAAATACCTAGTTGTACATATAACTTGAATTGGTGAGTTAATAAGTCATACCTGGTTGTCTCGAAGTTTGACTTGCTCCTGTAGAGCCCTGCACACTTAAACAATAATTAGTGTAGAAAAATTTTGAGCTTCGCTGACCTGTTAGGATGATTCCTTAGTTGGATAACTTTTGGGCTACCATGTTCCTCCCAACCTTGACCCTTAGACCGTTCCTGGTTCTAACTGGACCCCCCGAGCTTTGTTCCAAAATACAATAAGAGATAGAGGCCCTAGGTTCACTACTGGTTCAGATAAGGAAATATTAGGTGAGACTGCTTCCACTTCTTGGAGCAGAAAACTTCTCTCTTATTACCATAAGAGAATGATAATGAAAAAGAATTGATTATCCCCAAACTTGGGATCTATCCTCTTTATGTAGGGGAGTCTTGAATTAGGACTCTTGAAATAATTAGTTTCTTTAAATTAAATAATTAATATTTAAAAGATATTATTTAATAAATAGCTAGTCTTTTTGCACTAGGACATTTTCAATTGTTTTAACTATAAGTGATTTTTTATTTAAGCTCTTCATAATAATTATAATAACAATAATTATATTTATACTTAACTATTAATATATCATTAATAATATTAAATGATGCATACACTATATTTAATAAATAAATAATAACAACATTATTATTAAAGCTCTTAATAATAATATTAGCCTTGAGGCCTTTATGCATGTTATTCATAGAATATTACTATTAGTCAATCCATGCTTCAACTGGTGGTAATTATCTTTTATTTAATTATGTATCTTCACATGATACTTCTTTTAAACATTAAGGATATGGTCCAATTCTTTGGACCATCTTTCGGTAAGCTTGGATATGCACCTCTAGTCTCTCTCTTGCATGTCGGATTCCCTCGTTTAACATGGTAGTTCCCGCAGTATTTGATGATAGATAAAAGATGAATCATTTAATCAAATTAAATAAATGTGATGAAAGTAAAAGTTCTATTCAGAGTCTTTCAAACTCAACACTTTTATATTTTGTAACCCCGAGTGCTCTTCAAATCCTTTTAACTCAACACTTTCACATGGGCGTTACGCTAGTTCAATTCCAGAGCTTCCTTCTCAACACTAGTACTAGAATGTGGTTGTGACGCACATCTAGAATATTCAAGTGACCTCGGATCCGATATTCATTTATCAAGCTTGGAGTGCTCCAGGGCTTATTCCCAACACTCAATGTACCTCAGGGCTTACTCCCAGTACATAAACATTCCTCTAGGTACATCGGGGATTATGCCCAGTACGTAGGTCATCTGTGTGTTTCTGAGTCCACGCTCAACACACCACATAAGTCATCCATGTAAATATCATATTTCTGCATAGTAAATAACAAAAGTTCATCTCAGTATATTAGGGTTTGTACCCATATCAAATCTGAAGAACATCATCAAAACATTAGGGTCTCCTCGCCCAATATACACTAAATAAAGAAGTCAATTAGGGTCCATGCCCGATATGTCAATATATAAAAGAATCAATCATAGGTGCTAGGGCTCATGCCCAATACTCAAAATAAAACATATGTGATGGGGCCGTGGCCCAATATAATAACAAATATAGTTAACCAAAATTTGGGATACTACAGACATCCCTCTTGGGAATCTCCACATGATCCTGTGCATTCTTTAGGTTTTTTTGAAGCCATCTTAGCTTATTCTTTCCTAAAGTGGCCTCCTATGGTGTAAAAAATCACCTTCTCATCCCTATCATTTGAATATTATGATCCTGAAGTCTGAGCACCTGTGACCTATGTACCTATAATATGGGAACCTGTAACCCCTAAAACTTGTGAACTTGTGCCCTATGTCCATGTAACCTATGGTACTTGTGAACACTATGGGACATGTACTGAACCTGTATGCTCCTACCCCCGTGCAAAAGAAGACTTTTGTAACCTCCATAGTGCCCTCTCTTCCTTAAATCTCATATACCACCCAACAACTGTTTTCCTCAGTGCAATAATATAAATCAAGCAAGCCTTCAAAGTCTCACTATATCCAACAAATATCGCCTTCTCTGCAGTGGGATCTAACTTTGTCCTCTTCTTAGAAGGCGCACGTGAGTAAGTAAGGCACCCAAAGATGCAAAAGTGCCCCACCTCTGGCTTCCTACCAGTGAAATCCTCCTTGAGAGTCTTCCTCCACAATACTCGATGTGGGATACTATTTTTCACGTATACTATAGTGTTGCATCCCTCCACCCAAAGAAACAAAGGTAGATCCTAATAATGCAACATGGATTTTGCATCTCCAAGTATGGACCTATTTTTCCTTTCCACAACCCCATTCTTATGAGGTTTGTAAGGAACAGTAAACTCTCTCTTGATTCCCATTGACACACATAAGTTATTGAAATCATTGGAGGGATAATCACGCCTATTTCCTTATCTCAACACCAAGCTTGATCTTCCTCAAAGTTTGATTCTCCAAAAGAGATTGGAAGTCTTGAAATTTTCTAAAGGTGCCATCCTGGTCTTCAGGAAGTAGATCCATATCCTCTTGGATAAATCATCTATGAAAGTGATATAGTACTGATATCCACAAAAGTACATGGTTAGCATGGGCCCATAAAAATATGAGTGTATCAACTTCAATATCTCTCCTCTCCTGCTATCACTACTAAGAAATATTGTCTTGGATTATTTTCCAAGTTCAAACCCCTTGCACACATCATGCTGCTCTACTGTAAAATCTAATAGTCATGTAACAATCTCTCACAATATTGTAAGAGCACAATTATGCAAGTGTTCCATCTGTTTGTGCCAAAGATCCCATAAATCGCTGCCAATGCAGTGTATCAATCTCGTGTTGACTGAAACATAATCCTATAAATCTTCCCACACCTGATTACAATCACCTTTGTTGTCCTCGAACTGGACCCTTTCGGGTGAATAAGCACATGTCCATCTCAAAAAATCACTGCAAATCCATGGTCCTCTATAGATGGCAGTGAAACTAGATTCTTGACCAACCCCAGAACATATAAGACCTTCTTCACCACCAAATGCTACTGGAACTCCCTTTGAAATGACACTATTCCAAGGACAACAACTTTGAGCTTGGAATCATCACCAAACTCAATATACACATCCAAGTTTCCGTCAGATAACTCTGGGAAGTGTTCATGTACCCCTGTCATGTTATTAGAAGAACCATTTTCTATGTACCAAAAACTGAAGGAATCTGAATTAGAAGCAAGACAAGTCACCAATGAGAACTCATTCTCGAACATGGTAGAAAACCCATCTTCCTCAGTTTATGTTTCTAAATGTGACTTTTTCTTCTTCTTATTGTTCATACATTTCCCTACATAGTGCTCGAACTTGTGGCAACCAAAGCATTTAACATTGCAGCTCATATCCTTGACTTATTTTCACCTTTCAATCTAGACCCACCACCAGGGCCTTTCTTGGGCCTCTTATTGCTCTTCCCTGTGAAAGAAACATTTTCCTCATCATCCCCATGCTACTGACATGTGAGGATGAATCCAATTCTCAACTCCTCTTGTATGAAATCGTCCTGAATCCAAACCATGCAAGCATGTTCTCCCTAGCAGCAATAGAATGCACAAAGTCTTGCCATGGTTTTGAGAAACCATTCCCGGTATTCCTAATCATATCCGAATCCTCCACCTTCTCTCCAACAACACCCAATTAATCATGTACTTGTGAGATCCTAGTAAGGTATGATGTGGCATAGTCAGTGTTGGTCATCTCAGTATTTCTCAAAATTTTCCCTCAAAACCATTTTTCTATTTTGATATTTGCTTTGGTACATCTTTGTCAAAGCTTCCCACATATCAAAGACATTCTTTTTATGGGTCAAATGAGGCATAATATGGCCTTGCACTACATCAAGAATGATTTTCATTTCCTTTTCATTCTTTTTTTGTATTAATCCAAAGGAACAAGATTAGTAGGAATCATGACAACTTTATCAACCATTTCCCATATCTCAAATTCTTCCACCAAAAAAGTAATCCTCTCATTCCATGGAATGAAATTCGATGCGCCCTCCAACCTATCCTCAAACCACAAGCCAAAATTCAAATATATAATTCACTGACCAACCAACAACTCAATCCAACTACACTAGGTGAATTAAATCAACAATACCCTTGCTTCACTCTTGTGTCAAATACTGGTTTTCTCTATTCAAATCTTTAATACCGTGTAAGTTTTACTCAATCATAGCCTTGGTTTTAGTACCCAACAAATTTATTCACCAAATTAATGCACAAAAATTAAATGCATTCAAATTTGAAACTTGTAAACTGAAGCACATGAGATTTAACTCAAATACTTGCAACGAAATAGAATAGTAAACAATGAAATTTTAACATAGATATTTTTGCATAAATTACCCTTAGAAAAACCTGCAGGGAAAACCAATATTTTATTTCATCCCACAGAGAATTATCAGAAAAAACTACAACAACTAATACAGGAATAAATGCACCTATAAAATCGTTCCAACACCCAAAAATATGTCCAATAGAAAAAATGCAGATTGTGCAGTTGTCATACAAGTATGTACAGACTAAACGGACTAGAAAAACTATCCTATCAAATTGCCTTGAAAATTGTGCCTCCTTTATTGCTACACAATCCTATAATTGTGTGCCTCTTTTCCAATAGTACAACCCTTGATTTATGTGCCTAAATATAAATTGTACGATCCTCCATTAAATGAACCTATCCTTTCCTTAGAAATTGTGTCCTCTCTCTTCTTTGGAATCAATGCCCCTTCTCCTCTTATTTCAACTCACTTCTCCTCTTCTCTTCATATCTTTCTAATCCACTCAACAGTTGGAATTGTTGTCGAATGCTAGCATCAACTGTGACGAGTCATAGACTTTGACAAGTTCTGAATTCGACGCGACTTCGACAACCTCAGCAACTTAGACAAGTTCAACAACCTCGACAGTTTCAGGACGTCGACATGCAACATCAACTAGCGACTGACGAACCACGACAAGTTGTCTCTCTGTCTTCCAGTCAACTGTAACGGTTGAGCTTATGAAACTGTTCTAGCTTATTTTACAATTGAACGTAATTGAAAGGCAGCCAAGCGTCTCAACATTCTCTATATAAGCATGTATAATATTGTAACATACATCGATCTCATCTTATCTTTTTGAATCAACAAGTAATAGAGAAGATCAGTTCGCATTCATGTATATTATCTGTGTGTATTTGTGTTTATCTACATAGTGTATTCCTTCGTTGCTTATTCTATTTCTTAAGATTCCTCCATAACAAATCCGACTCATTCAGTCGAACTTTTGTCCCCCTCGTGCACCTAGGCGCGTGCGGATCATTGGTATCAAAGCAACTAGTTTTTTTCATGCTTAAGTTTTGCATAGACACTTCCAGCAAAGTTACCTAACTTATGCATGTTCAAACACGCTCGCAATATCAGCAATCCAAGAAGACACTACCTCCAGAGATGGCAAAAGAAACAAACGATAGACATACAACTGAAGAGACAACACAACTTATTGAGCAAGCCCTAGATCGACAACGGACTGAAATGTTCTCCCAATTCAATTAAATTCTCACACGATTTTCTTTGACATCCAGAGGATTTTCGACGAGAACTAACTCCGACAAAATCAACCCCTTCAAAGTGCAAATGAATTTGGACATACCAAATATAGAAGGAAAGATTAACACATAATCCGTCGATAATTGGGTACAACAATTGGAATCCTATTACTCTATGAACCAACTCTCAGAAGCCGAAAACATCACCATTGCATCCCTAAAGATGTCAACATATGTGCACTGCTGGTGGGAGAACCTCTTGACAAAGATGGAGAAAAGTAGAGACCCCATCGACACATGAGATAAATTTATCGAATATGTTTGAAAGGAATTTTACCTTCCCAAATACCTCGAACAACAGTATAAGAAGTAGCAGCAGCTAAGGCAATGGAAATACCAATCAATACAAAGTTACACCGACGAGTTCTATCGACTCATGGATATACTTGGCATCCAAGAAGAAGAGAAATTACTTGTTCTAAAGTATGTCAGTGGATTGTCCCAATACATTTAGCAGGAGATGGAATTTATGACTGTCAATACGCTTGTGGATGCATTCCACTATGCCAACAAACTTGAAACTAAGAAGAAATGAAAAGTATGCTTCATGACAAAGCCGCAATCAGGACTACCACCCGACAAGAAGGTACCAACCGACTTCGACTAATCAAAATCTTCTCAGCCGACATTGCCAAAGCCAGATGATGGCAAAAATCGTTTTTAGAAAAGGGAATGTATAAAAAAATCGCTTACCGGGAAATGGTATGATTACCACCACTCATCTTGGCATGATACATCTAAATGCAAAGCTCGGAAGACATTTTTGGCAAAAGTGTCGACATCCAACACATTCGAAAACACTGTGGAAGAATCTGATCCAGGCGCAATGACTCTTTTGGCGGCGACATCGACACTCAAGTAGCCTCGACTATTGTCGACGAGGAGGAATGAGAGCACTTGTTCCATACATGGATATGGGTTTAGAGAAACTCATTACATCTGATTGTGAATAATGATAGCTAGAAGAACTTCATTTTTGAAGATCTCGTGAAGAAACTAGGCCTTGTCACCACTCCACATCCTCAGCCTACAACATCAATTGGATGAAGGATGGACAGGAACTACATATCACCCGACAATGCAAACTCACCTACTTCAAAAAACCTTTTGATGATGAAGTACTCTGTGACGTTGAACCACTCTCCATAGTCGACGCCTTGTTTGGGAAACCTTAGTTGTGGGATCGCCATGGAATTTACCAGTCACGGCCTCATAAGGTGATTTTCAGAATCCGAAATTGATTGTATCTGATACCAGAATGCCGACCTACACCAATGGTCTCAATGATATCTGCTAAACATACGAAGAATATCATCAATCATGCTCAGAAGTTCGCATTAATCATGATCAAACTGCAACATTCTAGGAATACTGCAGTGACAAGTCGACTCACTGACAAGAATCGATACCCTCTCTTGCGGATAGAAGAGATCATCGACTATCTAAAAGGTGCCAAATTATTCACTAAGCTCGACCTCAAGTCAGGATATCATCAGATTCCAATCGAGCCCGCAGATGTGTGGAAAACTTATTTCAAGAAAAATGAATGATTGTTTGAATGGATAGTCATGCCTTTCGGCTTAACCAATGCACCTGCGACCTTCATGCGATATATGGATAACATCCTTCGACCTTTCATCGGCAAATGGGTCATTGTCTATCTCGACCACATATTGATTTTTAGCCTATCATGGGAAGAATATGTCAAACAACTTCGACAAGTCGTCGATACTCTCCAACAACATCGATTTCAGTTGAACATGGACAAGTGCCCATTTGCAATGACCAACATCAAATATTTGGGGTATGTAATTGACTCTGCAGGCATTCACGTCTATCAAGAAAAAGTACAAATCCTCCAATATTGGCCCATTCCTCAAAGTGTTCAAGAACTAAGAAGTTTTCTTGGTTTGGAGAATTTATATCGATGATTCATACTTCACTTCAGTCACATAGCCTAGGCCTTGAATCAAATGACGAAGGCAAATAGAAAAAATACCTTCAATTGGACATCGACACAACAAAAAGATTTTGAAGAGCTCAAGCACAAGCTCTGCACTGCACTAGTACTTGTGTTACCTTATTTGCATCAGCCCTTTGATATTGAGACAGACGCATCAAACTATGCCTTGGGCGCAGTGATCACTCAGTCTAGTCACCCAATCACTTTTCATTCCACAATTTTTAACGAAACAGTTAGAAGATATTCAACATATGAAAAAGAATTGTATGGCATTGTGAAAGCTCTCAAGAAATGGAGGAATTACATCCTTGTCAAGTAAACAATAATCCTCACTAACCATAAGCCTCTGCAGTTCACTCTGACCCAGTCAAAACTACAAACAACTCAACAACTTAAGTCGATTAATTACCTACAAGAAATCCATTTGGTGATTAAGTATCGAAAAGGTAAAGCTAACGTCACCGTCGATTGTCTAAGTCGACCACCCATTACTCTCCTTTTCATATCGATGAGTATGCAGGGATACGACACGACCACTTGGACTCAATTGTATCAGGACGAAGACGAATTTTCAACAGTCTATCGACAACTACAAACCGATAAGTTGTTGACCTTTGACTATTTCATGAAAGACACTTTCTTATACAATCTTGGACAGCTTTATGTACCGACCGGTGAGCATCAACAACAACTCATTTGGGATGCGCACTACAACAAGACTGCAGGACACTTTGGAGTAGCATAGGCACTTGCTATCCTCGAGAAGTATTTCTTTTAGCCTACACTTAAAATTGATGTCAACAAGTACATTCGATCATGCATGGTTTGTGCCATTGCTAAACCACCTAATCAATGATAGGGATTGTACACACATCTGCCAGTTCGTAGTCGACCATGGGAATCTATTTCCATGGAATACTTGATGGGATATCCTACTACCAAACATCAACATGACGTGATCTTAGTAGTAGTCGACAGATTTTCGAAGATGGCCATTCTCATTCCATGTAAGAAGACCATGACAGTGCAGCAGACTGCTCAGCTCTTCTTTACACATGTTTGGAAACACTTTGGTTTACCGAAAACCATAATTTACTTCTGACTGAGATGCCAGATTCATCAGCATCTTTTGGAATACTCTCTGGAAGTGGCTAAACACACAAATCTCATTTTCGACATCTTTCCATCCTCAAACCGACGAACAGACAAAATTTGTGATCGCTTGGTAGTACAACTGCTTCGCATGTATAACCACAAGAATCGACGAACGTGGGATGAAAGTATTCCGTACATACAACATAGTTACAATCATGCTCAACAAAACTCTACGTGAAAGAGTCCATTTGAGATCTATTACAGATTGCAACCCTTATCACCTATCAACTTGATCAGCTCATCGACACAGTCAAACTTCGACACCGACTACAGTCAGCAGGAAGTTGATAAAGCCTTGAATTTTCGAGATCAGATTTGCGACATCAAGAAGTAAGCACAGGAAATGTTGAAATGAGAAAACGCGAAATCTAAGGTCCGACACGACAAGCATCATATTCCTCATTCATTCCAAATTGGGGATAAGGTTTGGATACATCTCAAGAAGGAGCACTTCACCAGTCCATACAAGAAGCTCAAACTTATGCGATATGGTCTGTACAGTATTCTTCGACAGATTGGAGAAAACGATTTCCATCTTGACATTCCTGCATGCCTGGGTTTGCATCTAGTATTCAATGTGGATCTACTTCGACCATACCATGCACCACTATTGGATTATAATGACTTACCGACAACAGAACACGAAGACATCCATCCAGATGTTTAGGATTCTCTTCCTTGTGACACCATCGTGGGACGATGAGTACGCCATACAAGGTCGAACACAATTCCCATGTCTCAGGTTGCTAAAGTCGGACAACTTCCATCCCAAGGAAAGTGGTACTGTTCTACTAAACTAACCAACAAGTTTCCTCACCTGACCGAGCAAACAATGGGGACCATTGTTTCTTAAGGAAGGAGGTCTGATCCACTCAGCAGTTGGAATTGTTGTCGAATTCTAGCATCAACTGTGATGAGTCATCGACTTGGACAAAACTTTGGCAAGTTCCAAATTCGACGCGACTTCGACAACCTTAGCAACTTCGACAAGTTCAACAACCTCGACAGTTTCACGACATCGACATGCAGCGTCGACTAGAGATTAACGAACCATGATAGATTGTCTCTTTTTCTTCCATTCGATTGTAACGATTGAACTTCCGAAACCATTAAAACTTATTTTATAACTGAACATAACAGGAAGACACCCAAGCGTCTCAGCATTCTCTATATAAGCATGTATAATATTGTAACATACATCGATCTCATCTTATCTTTTTGAATCGACAAGTAATAGAGAAGATCAGTTCACATTCCTGTATATTATCTGTGTATTTGTGTTTATCTACGTAGTGTATTCCTTCTTTGCTTATTCTATTTCTTATGCTTCTGCCATAGCAGAGCCGACTCATTCAGTCAATCTGTTGTGCCCCTTGTGCACCTGGGTGCGTGCAGATCACTTTCACTCTCTCTTCAATGTGTATATTTCTCTCCTATAACTCATTTTCATCTATTCATTATTGAGAAAATGAATTTAACTCTTCATCTTCCAATCATGGATAGCCAAGATTAAACCTTGGGGTCTCAAGATCAATAGTTGTGATATGTTTTCACTTTAGCACAACTTAAGTCATTTTCACTCACCATAAAGAAAAAGTCAATTTAAGTTTATAAAAATGATGTTAATATCTATGAAAGTCACATTGGTCACTTTCTACATGCTCAGACACCAAGCCTATGTATAAGACAATATGAGCTATAAAAACTCAACATGCTTTTGTTTAAAACAATATGCATACATTCAACAAATATGACCCTTATCTTCAAACTTGATCCGTGCATATGTTGTTGGGGGATAGTATTCAACAAGTTCTATGAAAATTATTTGTATAATTTTACATATGATATTTGGAATCATCAATTTATGTTGAAAACATTGATTTCCAAACATGTCACTATTACAGAAGGGAGGGAATGTATCATATTTAGAAATGAACCTGCATTTTAAATAAATTTCTTGTATCCTGATTGTACAATAGGAAAAATTTTAGGGTAAAAATTTAACCCTTGGACTAATTTTTGAGGTTTTTTTCGAATTTTCCATTTCTTTCCCATTTGACTTGCCCAAGTTCCATATGATTAAAAAAAAATTCTCTAAAAATCACCAAAATTGTCCAAGAACTATATAAAACCCTTAGAAATTTGAACGTTCTTTTAAAATATTACCAAACATTTTATGGTTGGAAACTTGATAATTAGTCAGATTCGCCAAGATTTCTACACTTAAAAAAAAATTATGGATCCTTAAAATTTTCCTTGTTGGACAAGCATAAGTAGATGTAACAAATTGATTGCCAAAGTGTCAGAATGCATCATAATTGGTGAAGGTTGAATATATCATATAATGCTTGGTACTAGAAATTTAGGAGGCCTATATAGCGAGCTCAAATTTAGGGATGACATCCATATTTTCCTGTTATGTTCCACCCTCAAGAGCCCAGTCCATCAGCAAAGGGGTTGGAGAGAGCACAAACTTGAAAGGATTTCATGTCACCTATAGGGATACACAGTTAGCAATTGAGTGGATACAACTCATCTGTGAACATGGGAAAAACATGACATGTGCACCCAAATATTTATTTCTCTATATTTATTTAATTTAATTCATTTGATCACTCCTAATTTGGTGAATAAGCTCCAAGACGATCCAAATCAAGTTTGGAGTCTAGCTTAGTTTTTTTTTCCTTTAGAGTGAATTTTAGAATCTTCTCTCAATGAATGCAACTACTCATAACTTTTGGGAAAACTAGTATCCTATGTGTGTGTGTGTGTGCTTAAGGAGCTTCAGGGGTGGTGGGAGTTCTGAAATCCTGGGAGTTGTAGGTATGTTTAGGGTTGTGAGAAATTTATATTATGTTTAATTTATTCACACATCATACTTTATTTTCTATTGGATTGACACTTTGTTGACAGCAATGAGTTTCATAAAGTAATAGAGAATGATGAAATGACACTTTGATTTGGATTCACTATGAGGTAGATTGTTTATCTACTCTGTAAAGTGTATAAATTTGACATTAATCATTGGTTTTATATGAAGATAATAGCATGGGGGATTTTTTTTTGTTAACCAATATCTTATCCCATTCATTCATAAAGAGAGGATTTTAAATTGTGAAATATAAGGTATTGTACGTATATGGGAGTTTTATAGGTAATGGGGGTGTAAAAAGGGATATCAAGTAAAAATAGGGTATGTCCAGTAAAAGTAGCCTTCTTTAATTAGAAATATGTATTGGGAGGGGACCAATAAAATCATTTTGATAAGCATTTGCCAATATATATTGAAATTAGGTGTATTATTTAATTTCACTGAGTGAAGATCTCATGGATAATAGTCACTGTGCATCACATTAGGTTTCATTTTTTATTGCTTGCATTTCTTTGTAAGGATTCGTAAAACATTAGTAAATTTTAGAATTTCACTTGGTGTCACTTGGTCCAAGTTCTTGCAAAGTTGAGTTTGTTGATAATAATCAATGGTTCTTTCTTTAATTTTTTCTATTTTATTTTAAATAGTGCTTTATCATGAGAAAATATGATTATGATTTCATTGCTAGCTTATCTATGATTGGTTTCACGGGTATATTTGAAATTTTCCTCACTGACTTTTGGAAATGGACTTCTTGACCAATTAGGTTATTTTTTAAAACCATAAATTACATTTTAGACCCCAGTTTCTTTTTGGCAAGTCAAGATGACAACCATTTATCTCATGATCCCCTTTCACAGCCTTTCGAGGTTTGCAAAGAGTAATTATTTAAATCAACCCTTCATGATGCCTTCCCATTTGAGGATTTTTTATTTTATGTTAGTGTTGAACATGACCTTGAACCCATCCTTCATGAACAAGACCTTACTGAAAATAAATCAGAACCTCATGATTGTTGGAGGCAGAGATAGATGTCTCTAGTGTTACAACACAAGAATAAGGAAACCGAGGAAAAGTAGAGTAAACAATAGCGCTTCATCTTTTTAACCAAAAAAATTTCATCTATATCGCCATACTGAGAAAGACAAAAACATAGAATAAAAAATGGTCTTATATTCCTCCATAAGTCTTGATGCAGTGAGACTTCCAAACTAGTAAATGCAAAATAGGACTACGCAATTGTCAAAACAAAGAGTAGGTGGGGGAAATTACTTCCTACACTCCTCCTAATTTCAACCACCTAAGCTATAGCTTTGCAATGCCTAGATTTTTCCTTTGAGTTACAAAAACATTAGTGGCCAATGGATTTGTGAACATCTCAGTCAATTGGTCCTGAGATTTACAAAATTCTAGATAAACTTCATGATTGCTTACAAGCTCTATGATAAAATGAAATCTAGTGTCTATGTGTTTGCTTCTCTTATGAAATACATGATATTTTGAGAGAGAGATGGAAAAATTGTTGTCACAATAGATTTGATTTGATGCCTTCTTTTCATATCCAAGATCACTTAGAAGTCTTCGTAACCAAACTGCCTGACAACCTGTTGAAGTGGTTGCAACATATTCTTCTTTTGTTGAGGAAATAGTCACAATGGGATACTTCTTTGAAGACCATGAAATCAATATTGAACCTAAGAGAAAAACATAACTAGATGTGGTCTTCCGATCATCCAAGCTCCCTGCAAAGTCACAATCAGTATATCCTATCAAAAAATTATCATTAGATTGAGAGTATAATATACCAAAATCTATTGTTCCTGCAATATAGCGAAGAATCTATTTCCCCACTTGTCAATGAGAGTCTTTTCGTGATTCCATAAACCTAGAAATAAGACCTACTACAAACATAATGACGGGTCTTGTAGCTATAAGATACAAAAGGCTACCAATGAGCCTTTTATACAAAGTAGGATCAACTGATGATCCTTCATCCATCTTGCTCAAGATGGTACATGTTGCAATTGGTGTAGGAATTGGTTTATAAGATAGCATCTAAAATCTCTTTAGAACATCAAGAGCATACTTTCTTTGGGAAATAAAAATACCTTTCCTTTGATTGATTTTCTTCAATTCCCATAAAATATTTCATTAGGCCCAAATCAGTCATCTCAAACTCCTTTTGCATGATTGTTTTAAAGTTGTCCACATCAAGGTTTCTAGTATAGATTATATCATCTACATATAGACACGTGCAATAAGTATGTTTCCATGTTGTTGAGGTTTAGTATAAAGAGTAGGCTCACTTAGAATTCTATTTAAACCATGAGCTATAAAATAAGAATTAATTCTACTATACCATGCTCGAGGAGCCCGTTTCAGTCCATATAGTGCCTTTTTCAATGTCTATAAATCATATGCTCCTTCCCTTTTAATCTCATAAGTGGGAGGTTGATAAACATAGAATTGTTCTTCAATTATACCATTTAAAAAGGAGGACCTAGCATCTAATTCATTAACTAGACAATTATATTGAGCTGCAATAGAAAGAATAGCTCATACAATATGAAGTCTCGCTAATGGAGAGAAGGTTTCACCATAGTATACACCAGGATGTTGGACAAAGCCTTTTTCAACCAATATGGCTTTGTACTTTTCCACCTCACCTCGTTGATTAAGTTTGGTCTTATAGACCCACTTGACTCCAATGATTTCCTTGTTTTAAGGTAAGGGAACCGAATCCCAAGTATCGTTTTTTTTCTATTGAATAAATCTCATCATCCATGGCCTACTACCAATGTTTCTCTTTGATTGCATCTTCAAAATATATGGGATGAGATGAAAAGAAAGCAAAAATGGATTGTTGATTTAAATCATTATTAATTTCTTTGATACTCGTGGTATTTCTAGACTATAAAGAAGCTATAGTAGGATTAAGGCTTACTACTGGAAGTGGAACTTAGTGAAGAATTGTCACCTTGATTTGGATAATTAGGTGTTCTACTTGAAGAATCAAGGTGTTGTTTGGACTGTGACTGTCATTCTTTATTTTCAGTGTCATAATTCACCAACAGACCAACTTATATGGACTATTGTTGATAGCTCTCCCATGTGTCATTCTCTTTAAACTTCACATCTCTACTAAGAATAATTCTTTTGGTGATAGGATTGTATAGTTTATAGGACTTGGAATGTTCATTATACCCAATAAAAAGAAAATTTTCATTTCTTTCGTCAAGCTTAGTTCGTAATTGTTCAGGCACATGTGCATAAGCTACCCAAGCAAAAAAAATTAAATGTGCCACACTACAAGGATGACCACTCTGGGTTGTTTGAGGAACCTTATTCTTGACAGTCTTGGTGGGAATCCTATTCAAAATATAATCTGAAGTCGCTACAGCTTCCCCCAATATTAATTTGACAATTGTTTGGCATTAAGCATGCTTCTGGACATGTTCATGATGGTCATGGTTTTCTTTTCAACCACACCGTTATGCTGAGGTGTATAATGAGCATTAAATTTCCTTCTAATTCCATGTTGTTTACAAAAGGTTGTAAATTATTTGGAGTCATATTCACCTCCCCTGTTTGACCTTAAATTTTTTATGAACATCCCACTTTGTTTCTCAAGAAATATACCCATGCCTTCCTACTGAAGTCATCAATAAATGTAAGAAAATAGTAGTTGCCTCCAAGAGATCGTGTTTGCATAGGACCAAAGAGATCTGTATGTATTAATTTGAGTGGAGATTGTGCTCTATATGATTTTTCTATTTGAAAACATCCCTTTCGTGTTTACCCTTGACACAACTCTCACAAGAGTCAGAATGTTCATGAATAGGCGGCAGCCCCTAAACCAATTGTTTTTGCTACAATAATTTCAAACCAGCAAAATGAAGATGCCACAACTGAGAATCGTCTTGATCTAATTCTTTATGAGCAAAGGTGTCTATGTGACACACAATTTTCATTAATAGAGGATACATCCTACTCTTGATTGTATTGACCTTTGTAATCAACTTGCTACTGGGATCCTCGTCAAAGATGGTGTAGACATCATTCTGAAAAAAGACCTTATATCCCCTTTCAATTAATTGACCAATAGTAAGCAAATTATGTTTTAAACCTGGGGTGAGATATACATAAGTTATGCTTCTTTTGTCTCATTGTCTTGTGAAAATGTTAACTGTTCCTTTTCCCACTACATGTACTACTTTATTATCACCCAATTTAACATTAATTTTAACTGAATTATCAAGATTAGTGAGCAAGAATACCCAAATAGGTGAGTCAGTAATTTAGCGACTTTTTGTTTACTTCCATAACATTTAACGATCTCCAAAATGCAATTCGTTTGTGGAAGGACCAAAATTCCTAACATACTTCCATTCATAAATTGATGATTAGTTAAATCGAAATATTCATCATGCATCACTATTTTTACCTTGAAACATATTCATGAAATTCTTACCCTATAATAATAAACTTAAATGATTCTTGAATTAGAACAATACATACATCCATGTGGTCATCACAAAAACAACATGAATAACAGGAATTCACTTTTTACCAATGAAACATTCTATAACAATATACATGCTCATAAGCAACAAATCCATTAATATAACAGACATGAAAGAGACCATATAACAACCAAGGCTACACACATGAAAGAGGCCATATATACGTGGTTCACCCAAATCTATGGGTTACGTCCACCAAGAATTTCCACATAATATATTATTTATCAAGATAGAGGGATTACATCCAGCAACATAATTGTTGCAATATTTATCTTCCACCTTTTTTCAACCTATTCTCTGATAGTTAATAACTTGACATAATTCTTTCCAGGCATATAAACTACATCAAAAATTGTGGCAGAGATCTATTATCCTAACATAATCCCATTATGAGGATACCTATATGTATCGAATTTAATCAAATTCAAGTTTTAATAATACACATACTTATACCATAATTTTTAAGGAGAAATAATCTAGATACTTGATCAGGGTTCTAAGCTATTCCCAAAAGTGCTTACCGAGGTCAAGCAAACCAATGCTAACCTACTATATATACCTTCAATGGAAAAGTTAATTCAATGCTCGCATAATCTTTATACATATCAAACAGATATTAAGTTAAGATCTATCCCAATGCACTCCCACAATACAAAGATTAACATAACATCTATGCCCCACGCATGCCCAAAATACCGAGATTTTATAAAATTTATCTAACCGGTATTTTAAATCAAGGATATCACCCAATCGCAAGCTACTAAGCGATGTAGAGCTATCCTTTTCAGGGTTTTGTTATGCGATTAGCTTGACAGAGGCGTCATTTTGGAAAAAACATAATATGACATTCATACAACCGAGAGTAACCCAAGATCAACCTCTTCGCTGCGAGGGATTGCATGGATAGTATACCCCTGGGAGATTACATACCACACATAAATAAAACCCAAAACAAAGCCGATAGTGGATCGAGCTCTACGGGATCATCATGCAAGCAGGGTTCAGTTTTTTAGAAAAAAAATTACCCGTTATAAAAATAAATGAACTGACTAGGGATCACGCATTTGGGCAATCCCTTCCCCGTAGTCTACCAACACAACACAGACAAATAAAATGTAACAAAAATACAAAGGAACAGGGATCTAGCCTTTGGCTATCCCTTCCCCGCAGTCTACCAATATACGATGCCGAGAATATAATACACAGGGACAGGGATCCCCACCTTCGAGCTCTCCAAAATCCCTCACTTAAAATCAAAAACCCCATAACAACACAAAGAACAACTGAGACAAAGAATACAAGGAAAATACACTACCGATTAGAGATCACGCATAACCTAAAATATATAGAGATCATAAAACATTTCTCCAATGCATTAATGATATAAATCTCACAATCAACATCGAGATTTAGACAAAATCCAATTGATTTCGTGGTGGCGTTATGTGTAGAGTTCGTAGATGCAAATTATATAACCAAGACTGGTGTCAATGCAGCATATCAAAAGATAATCGACCGGGTTTGAAACAAAAGCAAGCAGTAAATGGAAACTCGCCCGACAATACAATTCCAAGTAATAACATATCAATTAGGATTACGATTCCAGAAGATAACGAAAGCAACATGAATAGATCAATTATTCTATGAGATTGGGCATCCAAGGTCGTCCTATCCCCTTCATCGAACTCAAAAAGAAAAGAGAACAAAGCCCTTCCAATTTGCTTTCGCGCGCCCCCTTTCTTCCCTCGATGTTCAAAATAAATACTGAAGCAAACAAGGATCTGTGCCTCCACTTAGATAGACCTCTTACCTACACATTGCTATCAGTAAGACAGATTTTCCAAGGGACTGCCAAGTAGCCTTTAATAAAACTTTCCAAGCTTACATACCCACTAAAATTTTGGTGAGTCATCCCACGACTTCATCGAGTTGGGGTTTTGGATTTTTTTAAGGAGGATGCCACTCCTTGAAGTCTTGGATACTACATAGGGTAAAACAAATAGATTTTCATATGTAGAGTAAATTTAGAATTTATGTTTTCCCATAATTTTGTATCCATAGTGTAATAATCCTATAATGGATATTTTCCTTTCTAAATCATTCCATATATAGATATATATATCCTATAACATAAATCTCATAAACATATATGATAGATCATTTGAATAATAATCTAGCCTAATCTAATGCATAGATCTTATGTGTATTTACATTATAGATTACTAGGCAATAATAGCCTAGATGTGTAGAATGATATCATTAGATAACAATATTATCAAGGATACCCCTTTATCCTACATAGGTTTATCTATGACAATTATATATATATATATATATATATATATATATATATATATATATATATATTACTCAAGCTTTATAAAAGGCTTATCCTGGAGAGGGTTGTAGGAGCTCGTTTATTATTCTTTGACAAATAATAGCTTTACTGAAAAATCTTACTTAAGACTCGAAGTTAACTTAGGATCGTGTTAACCTAAGACGACACTTTTAGCTCTGGTTAATCAAGTGAACATCATTGCTCATAACCAGGGTTTCCATTTCACCTCTGCCCTTAGTGGATTCAGTCGCCCGTTGCTTAGTTGCATCACTATCCGGTAGTCTCCTATGTATAGTAACATTTACAACCTAGGAAATAAAATAACAAAACTTTCAAGGTCCACTGGTGGGGCCTTGGCCTTGAGCTCCTCACCAAGGCCACATATATAGTTACAATATACATTTACATTTTTACAAAATGCTAGGGGTATAGAAAGAGGGATGTTACATCCTTCCCCCCTTAAGAATAACACCGTCCTCGGTGTTCATCGTTTTTCAACAATTTGTTGCCTACTGTTGAGTCACATTTGTTTACTTCGTCATATTTGTTTTGATCATCTCCAATATTTCATGATTCCCGCAAGCTATTATTGTTCATGAGCTACATTTTATGCAACCAAACCGAGTCTCCAAAATTTGCTCAGTAAAACATATTATCAATTTCAGAATCCAACTTAGAGCATAAACAATGAGTTCTTTCTGCAACACAACATTTGCAATTCCTGGAACATCTTCTAGACTTGTTTGGCGCTTTCATCATCACGAGCATACGTAATACAAAATTATTTTTCAACATACTTTTATGTATCAACCTCGATGTATTACAAGCTCTTACTGTGAGTAGCCCCTTTGCACCTGCAACATTTGCTAACATAAAATATATGCCTGTCATATTCATGATACATACTTTAGTATCCCACCTACATCAATATTTGTATTTTTAAATCATCATTTTCTTACTAAGTAAACACATTCATCATGCCGTTTGATCTTAATCAAAAGTATACTCAAACCTACACTTACAGTGTGTTCTTCTGGAGTACCTCCGAATTTTCAATTGTTGGCGTCTTCTATTTTTCTCAAACAATTTCTATTACTATAAGACACATAGTATTCACAACATGCATGATCTACCCAACACGAGGATGATACCCATCATTGGATTTCCATAGCTCTCAGGCGTATCTCCTACTGGTGTCATTCAGGGTTTTTCATCATGAAATACATCGAGTGTTAGTAATCAACGCATCAAGTGCTAACAGAACACCAAGTACTACAACAATTTAAGTCATGGACTTATAGAAAAGTCTTAGACTTGCGTCCAGCATCAAGCAATCTAATGTCTTTTTCTCAACACCACACAGTGTCCTGTGCTTCCCTGGTGTTATAATGTTTTCCCAGGTGTTGTGCCATCGAAGACAAATTTTCAATCATCAATTAGATCCCTTTCAAAAGTAGATCTTGTTGTTTTATTTGACTTAAAGAACCAAAGTACCATTTGTTCTTTTCCTTGCTTCTAATTGTACATCTTCTTCATAGGGATTGTCCTCTTTTTCAAGGCTTGTCATCAATTCACAATGTAATTACTTAAAAATAAATCATGTTATTGAATGTTCTTTTGGTTTGCATACGAATGCACACCAACAATTTATAAGGTGCATATACATCTCGCTTGACTACCTTGTCAACATAACCTTTTTACTATGTACAAGGTTTAACAATAATCAAATCACTTGATAAGTAGTATATGACATTTACCTCGTCGACACCATATTCCATCCAAGGAGTCTTACCATTCTCCGATCAGGTGGCTTGTTGTAAATCACTACTCTTTTTTCAAATGTAAGGTTGTTTGCATTATGCCATCCCTAGCACATAACAGGAGAATAATAATTTTAGTCATCTTTTTAAAACCAATCATGATTGCATTTATCAACTTCTATTTTGCAAACTAGTTAATGTTGAACCATGTCTTATAACCCTCATACTATTTTCTTTTGCATGTACAAACACTGCATAAAGATTCTTGATCTTATATATGTAAAAAAAATTGAAATAACTTTACGAACGTAAACCATTTTCCTTTCTCATATTTTTGTTTCAGATGAGATTTAACTTGATCTGAGCCTCTTATTACCTGTACTCAAAAAAGACATTAGTGATGATATCCAACATTACTCATTAGTAAAATATTAACTACTAACGAAATGTAAGAATATTTTGATTTTGTTAACGGGGTGTAAAATAGACTTCTATATACTGTAGTGATCAATAAGATAACATATATCTATGGTGGTTGTTACACAACATTCACTAATACCTCAAGATCATGTCGTGAAGAAATTACAACAATATAGTCCATCTTTTGACTTTTAACTACCATGATAGGGTGTATTAAGACTCAATACATCAGCTTTCGATACTCATAAGGGTACATTATTTCCTAAGGTGTTAATCACCTTTTAACCAAACAAAATCAGCACATAGCATTTCTTAATCTCTTCTCATTAACTTTATGAGGTTTAAAAACTTATCCTCTCGATAAGTTGCAGCCTTTTCAAAAATTCCAATGGTTGTTTAATTTACCATTCTAAAGTTTTCAACTTTTGTCTTCACAAATTTACAAGACGATTGTGAAACAATTTATGTACCTTTATATATCTCCATATACCAAGAAAGTTCTCTAAAAACATTTTTTTTGTAAGTGTATCAAAGAACGATAATCCAACTTCTAATTTTAGTGTGTCCACAATATACATGATACGAAAATAGTATTCCTATGCTTACAATTTTTAATCCATAACTTTCGTTAGTCAACATAATATCATGTCTCATCATACATCTCCATATTTTTAAGATGGAACATAGCATTTTCCTTGATCTTTACACAATCTGTTAATACTTTAGTTGTCATTGTTACTGTCTCAGTATATTCATAATTAAGCATGTTTCTAATGCACGTTTCCCTATACCAAATATGAAAAAGGAAATTTCATTGTTAACATAATGTCATTATCTAAAACAATCTACTCCTATATTAGTTGTTTTTTTTAAGACAACTAACTTTGGCATACATTTTCTTTGTATCAATATTCTTTATCCTTCCAAATGCACGATCTTACTAAGAGAATGCTACTCTTTTAAGTGTTGCATTAAAGTACAACTACTAAGTACATATAACAACAGAATCTTGGTAGAGTTGATTTTATTTAAAATTCTTTCCCCAAGGTATTAGATCTACTAGACCAACTATCATTTATTGCTACTTGAAATCCTATTGTCATGTTATTTCCGGAAATGTAAGATGGTTATAAATTAATATACTACTATTGACTTCCTTTAATCATAATTTATGCAAAGCTGATTGACGATATCAGTTCTACTTTTATAAACAACTTACCTATCTATAATGGAAAACTTATTTCATAACTACTTATTTTTCAACCGAATGTAGCTATTCATTATTTTGTTGGTCTACAATATCTCATCTTATGATGAATTCTGCAAAACAATGTCCAGTCGTCATACACATCTTTAGCTTAGATGTTAATAGAATTTAGACACCTTAATCTATCATATTTTTAAAGCAATGTTTTCACTCTTAGTGGAATATACTTTGAACCTTAATTTCATTCATTTGTTTAAACGTAGTGCTTTAGTAATAAACATAATGGAACTTTACTTACTTGCAACTCGCAGACTACTTATCGATTACCTCTTGCCGAATCTTTGAAATTGAATTCGTCCTATTGCATCTAACCAGTAGAGTCCCTCCATTAGTTTATCTAGCTACTTCATCATACTCATCCTAATTAGGCCCAAGTGTTGTAACTCCTGCTTTGATACCATATGTAACATACCCAAATAAGTGAGTCAGTAATTTAGTGAATTTTTGTTTACTTTCATAACATTTAACGATCTCCACAATACAATTCATTTCTGGAAGGACCAAAATTCCTAACATACTCCCATTAATAAATTGACGATTAGTTAAATCGAAATATTCATCATGCATCACTATTTTTACCTTGAAACGTATTCATGAAATTCTTACCCTGTAATCATAAACTTAAATGTTGCCTGAATTCGAACGATACATACATCCATGTCCATCACAAAAACAACATGAATACCATGAATTTACTTTTTACCAACGTAACATTCTATAATAGTGTACATGCTCATAAGCAACAAATCTTTTAATATAACACACATGAAAGAGACCACATATACGTGGTTCACCCAAATCTATGGGTTACATCCACCAAGAATTGCCACATAATATATTATTTATCGAGATAGAGGGATTACATCCGGAAACATAATTGTTGCAATATTTATCTTCCACCTTTTTCCAACCTATACTTTGATAGTTAATAACTCCACATAATTCTTTCCAGGCATATAAACTAGATCAAAAATTGTGGCAAAGATCTATTATCCTAACATAATTCCATTACGAGGATACCTATATGTATCAAATTTAACCAATTTCAACTTTTAATAATACACATACTTATACCATAATTTTTAAGGGGAAATAATCTAGATACTTGATCAGGGTTCTAAGATATTTCCAAAAGCGCTTACTGAGGTCAAGCAAACCAATGCTAACCTACTATATACACCTTCAACCAAAAAAGTTCATTCAATGCTAGAATAATCTTTATATATATATATATATATATCAAACATATATTAAGTTAAGATCCAACGCAACGTATTCCCACAATACAGAGATTAAAATAACATCTATGCCCCATGCATTCCCAAAATACCGAGATTTTATAAAATTTATCTAACCGGTATTTCAAATGAAGGATCTTTCCCAATCGCAGGCTACTAAGTGATGTAGAGATATCCTTTTCAGGTTTCCGTTATGCGTTTATCTTGATAGAGGCATCGTTTGGCAAAAACATAATATGACATTCATACAACCGAAAGTAACCCGGGATCAACCTCTTCGTTGTGAGGGATTGCGTGGAAAGTATACCCATGGGAGATTGCATACCATACATAAATAAAACCCAAAACAGAGCCGATAGTGGATTGATCTCTATAGGATCATCATGCAAGCATGATTTAGTTTTGGGTAGAAAAAAAATTACCCATTATAAAAATAAATGAACTGACCAAGGATCAGGCCTTCGGGCCATCCCTTCCCCGCGGTCTACCGACACGGAGCAGAGAAATAAAATGTAACAAAAATACATAGGAACAGGGATCCAGCCTTCAGCTATCCCTTCCCCACAATCTACCAATATACGATGCCGAGAATATAATACACAGGGACAGGGATCCCCACCTTCGAGCTCTCCAAAATCCCTCACTTAAAATCAAAATCCCCATTACAACACAAATAACAACTAAGACAAAGCATACAAGGAGAATCCACCACCGATTAGAGATCACGCATAACCTAAAATATATAGAGATCATAAAACATTTCTACAATGCATTAATGATATAAATCCCACAAGTAGCATTGAGATTTACAAAAAAAATCAATTGATTTCGCGGTGGCATTATGTGAAGAGATCGTAGCTGCAAATTATATAACCGAGACTGATGTCAATGCAGCATATCAAAAGATACTCGACCGGGTCTGAAACAAAATCAAGCAGTAAATGGAAACTCGCCCGATAATACAATTCCAAGTAATAACATATCAATTGGGATTACGATTCCAGAAGAAAACGAAAGCAACAAGAATGGATCAATTATTCTCTGAGATCGGGCATCCAAGGTCGTCCTATCCCCTTCATCGAACCCAGAAAGAAAAGAGAACAAAGCCCTTCCAATCTGCTTTCGTGCGCCCGCTTCCTTTCCTCACTATTCAAAATAAATACTGAAGCAAATAAGGATCCGTGCCTCCACTTGGAGAGACCTCTTACCTACACACTGCCATCAGTAAGATAGATTTTCCAAGGGAGTGCCAAGTGGGCTTTCGGAAAACTTTCCAAGCGTACTTACCCACTAAACTCCTGGTGAGTCATCCCACGACTTCATTGAGTTGGGGTTTTAGCTTATTTTGAGGATGCCACTCCTTGAAGTCTTGGAGACTACATAGGGTAAAAGAAATAGATTTCCATAGGTAGAGTAAATTTAGAATTTATGTTTTCCAATAGTTTTGTATCCATAGCGTAATAATCCTATAATAGATATTTTCCTTTTTAAAGCATTCTATATATATATATATCTCCTAAAAAAAATCTCATAAATATATATGATACATCATTTGAATAATAATCTATCCTAATCTAATGCATAGATATTATGTGTATTTACATTATAGATTACTAGGCAATAATAGCCTAGATGTGTAGAATGATATCCTCAAATAACAATATTATCAAGGATACCCCTTTATCCTACATAGATTTATCTATGACAACTATATATATATATATATATATATTACTCAAGCTTTATAAAGTGCTTATCATGGAGAGGGTTGTAGGAGCTCGTTTATTATTCTATGACGAATAATAGCTTTATTGAAAAATCCTAATTAAGACTCGAAGTTAACTTAGGATTATGTTAACCTAAGAGGACACTTTTAGCTTCGGTTAATCAAGTGAACATCATTGCTCATTCCCAGGGTTTCCATTTCACCTCTCCCCTTAGTAGATTCAGTCGCCCATTGCTTAGTTGCATCACTATCCGGTAGTCTCCTAGGTATAATAACATTTACAACCTAGGAAATAAAATAACAAAACTTTCAAGGTGCATTGGTGGGGCCTTGGCCTTGAGCTCCTCACCAGGGCCACATACATAGTTACAATATACTTTTACATTTTTACAAAATGCTAAAGGTATAGAAAGAAGGATGTTACACTTCATCACCATTCATATAGTTGCTACAACCACTATCTACTACCCAGATTTCTATGTTGTTATCTTGAGCAATATTACAATATTACAAGCAACAAACAACTTTGTAACATCATCATCTTCAAAGGTATTAGAAAAATGAGCTTTATTTTTATTCAAATCTGCCTTTATTTTTCTACACTCACTATCATAATGCCATTCGTTTTTCAATAATAACATTTAGCTTCGGATTTATCATACATCTGGACTAAGATTGTTTTCTGCCTCTCTCTCTCGTGTGCCTTCAGGATTGACTTGCGATCAATCTTCATGTTCAGATTGTTGTCTAGTATCTCTTTAACTACTATTGCTACAAAACAAGAATAAGGAAACAGAGTGAAAACCAGAAACCAAAAAATGTTCATCTATATCGCCAGACTGAGAGGACTGGGAGTAGTATAAGCACTAACCATAACGCCCCAATCATGCCCCAATCAGCTAGAATTTGGTAGAGAAATTCATGAAATCACAATTTGGAGTTCTCAAATCCATGATCTGAGTACTTTGGAGTATTTAATTTTAACCAGCCAATTAAAATTGCTGAAATTGCAAAATTGCATAAATAGAAATTTCGATTTCAATTTCCATTTTTATAAAAATTGTGGAAAAAAAGGGCATTTTAGTCATCTTTTATCCTACTCGAACCGAACTGAACTGAACTAAACTGAGAGAGACAAAAACAGAAAAATACAAAATGGTCTTATCTTCCTCTGTATAAGTCTCCATGCAGTTAATTAGACTACTAAAAGAGTAAATGCAAGACATGACTCTACATTTACTGTTAAAATAGAGAGTAAGTGGGCGAAATTACTTCCTATGATGATCACCACGCCCAAATCATTGACTCGTGCCTCAATGAGCTCCCCCTTCTTGCTTTAACGTTGTATAATGACATTACATCACCACCGAAACACATGATCCAATTTTACGATGATGGTTGTTATAGATTTCTAAAGAAACTCCATCAGTAGTTCTGAGATGTAACGATTCCTCATTTACTTTTATAACAAGTCAAAATTTAGATAATGAAAGAAAAAAAATATTTTCCAAATTCATTTTCCCAATAGAAATTTTCATGTATTTATTATAATATTTTACATTATGAATGACACACTAAAAACGTTTCGATATATTTATATTATGAAAAACATGTCTAAATATGAAATTTGAAAACTCAATGATTCCAATAATCTTATTTATCACTATCCTAACATCCGTTTTATAAAAAATCATGTTAGGATGAGGGTGTACATCCACTGCATTCTCTGTATTTTATAATTTCATGTGTGTTACCTATTCTTTCAAAGTGCACAACATAACTGAACATGGTGAATATCATTCTAATTTGGTCATAAAGTATTGTATTAAAATGAAAGTGAAGTTGAAGTAATTGTAATTTGGGTGGGCTGTGATAGGGTTACAAGTACAATGAAGTTGAACTAACTATAACTTGGCTAGGTGGGCTTCTTATGTCGGCTTTGTGGAGAATATCCACAGCACTTCTCCAATAAAATATGAAGTATGTAGATTGCAAGAAGACAAGGAAATCTGTGGAAAAGCGAATAATCAGATCAACCGGCCATACCAAGAAGTAATGCAGCGAATGGGCCACGACAAAGCAGCAATTAACACATGGATGAAGTACTACATGGAAAGAAGACAATATGGAACAATCATATGAGTAACAAAGAAAATGGAATTTCACGTCCTTTTCAAATAGAGAAATGCAAATAGCATAATTTACGTAAAATGGCTTTGTGGGGGGTTGATTATTTGGGCTTGGAATAGTTTAAATACATGATAATGAGAATAATGGCCAAATTTCCCTGCACACCAATATGACCAAATCCAGTGTTCAATAAATGATACGCCTCTCTTCCTGAATGAATCATAAATCAACTCAAAACAATGTTGAATGAACAATGTGCCATGCTCACGATCATCCCTAACATAAAAATGGTACTCCTCGATCACTTCGCGTGATTGAGGAGTGTTATCCCTGCCATCAATTCTTGCTTGAGCATGTCTGTATCACTCTATAATCACTTTTATCTCTCTCTGAGGAGCAAATGTGTAGTTCTCAACAAATTCTACCACTGATAAGATTGTGCCCGGCTCAAATACCTCACAAGAATGTTTGAATTATGAAGCTTTCCACCTGAATCTATGGGAATGCTTTATGTATTTATAAATCTAATTTTGAAACTTCTCCATGAAATCTGAAACAAGAATCTCATCCTCGAGCAAGTCGATCCTCTTAGATGGCACACATGAACAAGATGATGGATTCATGGAGACATACTCGTACCTCTTCCACATAATTGTGATATCTGACATTCCAGGGTGTGCTGGATCGATAGGAAATTTCCTATGGAACAATGCCAACTCACTGCATTCAAGGCATATTCTCCCACCTACACACCTCTTATTGAAAAACACTTGTTCAGGATTCCTGTTGCATCATATCATACAAATAAAATCTCGTACTATGTGAGGAGTTAGTTCACCATTTGAGTGCCTTTTGCAAAAATCCAAAAATGTGTCATAGTATAATTGAAATTCAACGTGGTATCGGCAACAACAAGTGTCATGAATCGTATTCAGCCTAATATACCACGGTTTCAATTTGTTGAACATGCTAAATGATATATGAACACTAGGATTGGTTTCTTGTAATTCATCGTAAAGTGCAACTCCCATCATCTCCATCACATGCTTACAGTGCCCCTGATAAATGCATTTGGATAAACGTTGTCACAGGACATGCTTTCGGTATGGGATAGCACGAGAATGACTATCCAAAAACTCTATCACCTTCTCTCTAATTCCCTCTGCCATCCTCCCTCGATAAGGTTCCCTACAAATAAGAGCCCAACAAGTAGCTTCATCATTTTCATCTATCGAGACTGGTGAGCTCCTAGAATGGATACCTAATGAAGGCAGCTAGACCAGGAGCCTACTTTAATTATCAACCCGGGGGACGTACAAACTTCAGAGTTGCTGGCACTATATGTGATGTTATAGGATAGTCTTTGTCGTGGTTGGGTGTTCGTATCAATGTTTAAAGGTTTGCCTAATCTATGGATGAGAAATACCTATGATAAGAAGTTTGAATGTTGAAGAAAGGAAATCTATGTTAAGAAATTAAATGCCGAAAACAGTAAATATACCTTAAGAATTAATCTTGTGAAAAACAGTAAATCTATACTATGATTTTGAATGCTGAAAACTTAACAGATCTATTCTAAAATACCTAAAGCTAGGTTTCTAATTTAAGAAGTAGATACTGTAATTCAAATACATAAACTCGAAATCTGATTTAAAATATTCAAATGCCAAAAACTAAATTCAGAATGCAATTATCCAATGCTATGAATTAATCATCAATTAACCAAAGTGTTGAAAGTAATCTATCTTCATGAGAAACTATAATAATGGAAAAGTGCATGAGCTTCAAGATCTGGATCACTGTTTCATAAGTAATGCAAGCACACAGGAAAATAAGTGTCGAAATATGTCTTGGCAGAATGCTACTACAAGACTACAGAAACAATGTTACCGAACTACAAAATGTGCTATAAACTACTACGGAATCAGAATGGTCGCTTTACTACAGAAATCAAATCGTGTTATTTGACTGTCATCAAGAATACTTTCACATGCAATATAGATTAAGTCAATACAAAGCACATAATGAAAAATCCCTAAACAGTAAAATCTCTTGACTTACGTGTTGGAGGGGCCCTCTCCAACCCGTACTCAGGAGTGGAGAAAACTTATAGATGCCGAATTGAAAGCAACATCAAATCTTGATTCAAAATAGTAACTTCATGGTTTGATAAAGGTCTATAACACAAATTGTCTCAACAGTATAAAAACGTAAAATGATGGTTCTCAAAAATGGCAACAAGATCCTCTCGCTAGCCGAGAGGCCTGTATATATATGCTTCTAATGCTTAATCTAACTATATGTCTAATTGTTGATTATGTTTGAACAAGAGTTCTCTCTAGAAATCAGGGAAAAAGGCACTAATCTTTGTATGATCTTTCAGACCTTCGCTTGATTTGCGTGTTTGTCTCTTAGTGTACCTGGACCTGCTCAATCATACTCGATTTCATATAGTTAGTTTATTGAACATGCTTTCAAACATACAAGAATAATATTTAAAACAACTTCATTAAATAATCAAGGTAAATCATTTCTCCCACAAAACAAGTGTATTTCTTCACCCTTTCTTGTGCTTTATTGTGGGGGAAAAGGCTATCAGATACCTGTAACTTCGACTCATCATTCTCCCCCATACTTGACGGATTCACCCATCCTTGGGTGACATATTCAGCTCTTCGATGACTTCTATGATGTCCCATGCTACCACCTCAGGGGTCCCTACCTACCTGTAGTAGCCCATGCTCTGATCCTCCTTGACCCATGCTCTCCTCTCTTCTTCCTCATTAATATGTTCCTTAATAACCGAGGGAAGGAAAAATGGGGGATTCAGCCTCATTCCAATCCATCCGAGTTGATTCCTTATCAAGGATTCCCTGTAGAGTTTGGCTTTAAAAAGAGCAGCTTCAAGTCTAAGAGGGGAGTGGATCTCTCTTCTTTTTAGATCACTTGCTACTCTGCGCCATCTTTCATTAATAGACTCATGAACCTCTTTGTGTGTGCTTTGGAGAGTAACATCAAAGTGTGCCATAGCCTCCTGCTACTCTTCAAGGAGAATGGGGATCAGCTCCTCATCCTAGGTGAGGATCATATGGTTGTAAATTATTCTTTCAGGGTGAGTCACTTATGCCCTAAACATTAAGGGATTTTTCCATTTTGCTGCAACGTCAATGTGGTAGTCCCGAGCTCGTTCAATTTCGTGATTCATCCATGAACACAGTGCCCTCAACTGGAAATCGCTCATGTAAGGGTTTAGCGACCAGTTGGGCTAGCTAGGAACTACAAAATTGTGCAAGAAAAAATCACTTAGCTGGTCCTTCTCCAACTCTATGCAGTTTAGAGATGTATCCATAAATTCTTTGGGGGGGTTTATCTCTATCGGGAGTGCCTGTTTTAACCTTTGGAGCTGGAATTTGCCCCACTTTTCTTGTAGATAAACTGCATAAATTGTTGATGGCGGCTTGAGGTCTAGTAGTTTATCATATATTTTAGTGGTAGTAGCCAAAACGTCCCTCAATTGAACAATCTCCTGGTCCTTTTTGGCTAACTCCTCTAGTGCCTCATCCAATTTCTCTTTAAGTGCTGAATTTTTCTGATCAGCCAGTTTCAGCTCCCCTGCATGATGCATTTTCAGAATTTGTGTCTTTTCAGGTGAAAATAGGGGAGACGTTGGCTGGCTTTTGGATTCAATTTTAAATGTTGCCAACTCCTTTCTGAGCTTTTCTAGTTCTGCTCGTGACTCAGCGAGTTGGTCAGCAACCCCACTGTTTTCATTGTGCTCAGGAGGGTTGCCATGGAAGTTGTGTTGCTCTTCTTGTGCATTCTATTCTTCTTCTGCATCCTGTTCTTCTTGTTCATCCCGCTCTTCTTATTCATCCTGCTCTTCTTCTGCATCCTGCTCTTCTTGTTCATCCATCTCTTCTAGTGTAGTGGGATCTTCTTGATCTACCCAAAGATCAACATCATCATCAAACACATTTTGAACTAGTGGACTGGGTTCCCTTTTCTCCTCCTTGGTAATTTGGATTCTGGATGCTTGTGTGAATCTTTTACTTCGTCTCTTTGACCCTTGATTACTGGTAGAAATCCCTCATTTCGTTTTGGGGGAGTCATCTCGTGAATGATTTATCTTCACTAGGGTGTCAGCCACGCTGTCCAGGTCAATTTTCCTCTTAGTCCCTGATGTAGAGGCATTCTTGTCCTTTGATCCAGGAGGTAGGGGTATGCCAACTGTGGGTGTACCTTTCATTCTTTGAACATCCTCAGCAGATACCAACACAAATTCTTCCCAAGAAAGGTCTGGGATATGCAATTTTAATTCCTCACAAATGATCAATTTGATTAGCCCATGGTGGGCTAAAGCATCCTCTTTTCCTTTAATCACTTTCTTGCTCATTTCTACTAGATATAGGAGCAGATAGTATGGAATGCTAATGTTGTTGTTTGGTGGAAGATGGACCCTATGCCTCAACGGCTCCAGAATTCAAAAATGAAAAATAGGGACATAACTTAGCCTACGAGTGCATGTAATGTATTTTTGGACGATTGCAGCCATTTCATCCCATGGTGCCGGCATGGAGAGTCTTTTGACTCCCTTTTCATCTTCGTCGTAGGCCTCTCCTCGCTCGAAAAATGCTTCCTTTGCTTCATGGTTTGCCTCCCAGTCATCCCTGCTCCAATGTAGACCCATTGGTAGACCAGTGAATTTGGCAATCACTTCATCAGCCAACCTTATATGTAACCCCTTCACTTGGGTGATGAACTGTTCATCCATGATATGCTTTAAATTTCTTCCAAACTCCAAATCCACCCCTGTATTGTATCCTTTAAATCCTAAGATGAAAGGCACATCCCTTGCTGCTAATGATTGTTAAGATTTGCGGGTTTTGATAAATAGCGTTGTGTTCCTCTGGTTCGCTTTTCTTGAAACCTTTTGTCATCTTGGAATCCTTTACTATAACAATAAACCAACACTTGGAGCATGGCTATCTTACCTCAAATGGTCGAGGTTGATTACAGGTTCGAGGGCTAGATGGCTGGCTGTGTGACCACACTAACTTCCAGTTCCTTGCTTCTGGAGAGTTATGAGAGGTTTCGTATATGCAAAACTGGCTTTTTGGAAGATTATGCAACCTTACTTAACTTCCTTCCGCACTTATCCTCATCAACGTTTGTTGTACTTGCTGCATTTCTTTTCATGATTGTACATTGCACTTCTGCTCCGATTATTTGAAAGTATGGTGGATAGATGTGGGTTTATCATTTGCTGACATGACGAAGGTGGCTAATCATGATCTTGTGAGGTAGTCTGAACCTTGCCGCCGACTTAATTTAAAAGTTGTCCTTAGCTTCGAAAATAATTGTTTTGTGGGATAATGATTTGACCTTAAAAATAAAACAAAGATGCTTAGAGATTACCTCGTTATGCTTTAGCATACCTGAGTTCATGATCTGGCTTGATTTTTATGTGCGTTGGATTTTGTAGTAGATTTGGCATTATCTGTAGTAAATTTTGGCATGTCAGTAGTTACGTGCGCTTGCTTCTTTTTCCTTTGGTTCGTTTGAATTTTCTTTATTAGATGCTTTTGAACTTCGTGCCATTTTTTATATTTGATTTTATGATGATGCTTTTGCATTGGGTTGCTGATTCTTCCTTGTATTGTTGTAATCTAGGATGGCTCTCTTGAATAGATGGCAGGCTCGTGTGAAGAGATTATAGATGTTATTGAATAGCATGTTTGCTAGAAATGAATTCTGTAGTAGTTGATACCTTTGTTGTCTTCCTCGAATACATGGCTGGCTCACTTGGTTGCTATAATGGTTGATAATTATCGGGCTCACTTAATTAGATTGTTGGCTCGCTTGTAATCGATGGCAGGCTCTCTTGAATAGTAGCAGGTTTTGAATAATGGCAGGCTCGCTTGATTGAATCTGTAGTGTGATATCTTTGCTACTGACTTGAATATATGACTACCTCGCTTGATTATTGATATCTGGCTCTCTTGATTTGATTTGTCTGCAGTGTGCATGCTGGTTCTTCTTGGGGATGTATGATGCCCTGCAATTTTACCTGTGTTTACCTGATTGTATCATTTTTGTAGTTTGGTATTTGGCATTTTGCTCATCCCCCTTTCTCATGTTTTTTTTTCTTATCATTTTCTTTTTTCTTGTTTTTTTTCTCTTCTTTCTTTTTTCATTCCTTTTTTCATTTTGCTTCTTTTTTTTCAGCAATTTTTTTTTTTTTTTATGAACTGAATTTTAATGATTTTCCATTCTCTCTATCAGCATCAGTTGTTGCTAGTAGAGTACCTATGTAAACTCCTCCTTTGATTGTGGCTTCTTGTAAAGTTTGAGCCGATTTCCATTTACTATCACGGGGAACTCCTCTTCATCAATTGTAATGATCCTTATAGATCCATTTTCATAAATCTTTTGAATTATGTAAGGTTGTTAGCTTTCCCTTGAATGTGTGAAACCTAGAGTCATAGAGTAGTGCCCAGTCACTTTCCTTGAACTTTTTATCTTTTAGGTGTTTGTCATGCCACTTTTTCCTTTGATGTTGGATGATTTCAATATGGGCAAGTGCTTGTTGGCGTTGCTCATCCAGTTGATTCAATTGTAGCATGCATTCTTGTTGTATCTCTGATAGTTCCATATTTAACTCTGCTGCAATTCTTAATGTCTTTATTTCAAATTCAATTGGCTGCATGACTTTCTTTCCATATACTAGTTCATAAGGTGTGAATCCCATTGTTGTCTTCCATGTGGTATTATAGGACCAAACTGCCTCACTTAGTCTGTCATCCCAATCTCTTTTGTGGAGTTGGACAGTCTTTGACAAAATCCTCTCTAATTCTCTGTTGGCTACCTCAGCTTGACCATTTGCTTGAGGGTGATAGGAGGAGGACTGTCTGTGCTTGAAATTGTTTCTTTTAAGCAAGTCTTCTATTCAATTTGATGTAAATTGTGGGCCTTGATCAGAAACTAGTTCTCTTGATACTTCAAACCTGTGAAAGATCTGCTCAGTGAAGAATTTTGCCACGTTGGTTTCATTGGCTGTAGCAAGTGTTGCTACCTCAGTCCACTTTGTAAGGTAGTCAGTGCATACTAGGATGTAGCTTTGTTTATTAGACTGTGGGTTGGTTGGACCTATTGGGTCTAGGAAATGCCCTTTTTGGCTACCTCTATTACACCTTTTTGCCCTAATTCCATCCTATTTGCATGAGCTATATCCATGTCTTTCCAGATGAATCTATAACATTGACAGGTATAATTTGTTATTACTTTATTTGTTTTTATGCCTAAGACTGTTAAAGATTATGGATCTTAGTTCTTGGTTTATACTAATTTATGTGACTTTATTTAGCCAAGGTATAAAAGTGCAGATGTATCAGCCCAGCAGTGCCAGCTGTGACTCTTCAACGTCAGCTCCTCATACTCTAAGGGGCAGCGCATCCTCCAAGCGAGCTGTAACAGATTTCCACTGTAATAGATCTCATTGAAGAAGAGCTTAGCTGCAACAGACAGGTGGAATTCCAGCTGTCAAGTTTGTTGATCCAATTGCCATCGGGACATCAACATCCTTCAGTATTAACAACACTATTCAACACATTGTATCAGTTAGATGTAACTGCACAGCATTAAGATCATAGATATTCATTGCTGTGCTATTTTTGTGGATCTGAAACTGTCTTTCTTTTTTGTATAAATCCCAGAAGGCTCTCATAGCCTGGGGTTGGACAATCATTACTGGTGTAAGCTGTAACAAAGCATTGAAGCTCATGATCTTCCATTAATAATATGAGAGCAGCATTCTTCACTTCTGAGTTTTAATTAGCTGTGACTCTCGGCATCTCTGTTAGAAGGCCAGGGCCTTCCTTCTCACAGAGATAGCCGATTTAAGTAGGTAGAATAGTTTAATTTCATTCCTGTTGTGTGGTGTGGAAAGTTGCAGACATTGTTGATAGCTATAACAGAGAATAGTTTACTTTCATTTCTATTGTGTGGTGTGGAAAGTTGCAGACATTGCTGATAGCTGTAACAGAGATTAGCTTCCTTGCTGGTAGTTTACAATTGCATCTTGAATAGTTGTAGCAGAGTGGTGTGACAATCGACTGTGTAGAACAATTCAATTAAATTGCATGTGTGTTTTAATCAGCTGTAACAGCCAAGCTCGATCCCAATCAATTGGTAGTTATTTATGCTTTCTAGGACTTCCAGTAATCATCAGTAGAGTTCAAGCGTGTATTTCAATTCTGATTGTTGTTGTATCTTTAATTGCATACATAGATTAGACAAATAATGTTGGAGTTATAGTAGTCACTGGATAGATTATTTTGGTAAAGGTTAAATGCTGTAGTTTGATGATCATAAGGATTTAACTTCTTGCAAAAGTAATTTCATTTGATTTCATTATTAGATCATTAACTTTCTGGATTGATTCTGTAAGAAGGATTGTTTCAATTGGGATTTGTAGATGTGTGAATCAGATTAGTTGCTTAGGGAATGAGTTGGCTGAGCATCTAGGTAGTATCATTACTTATATTCATTAATCAACTACTTAATTTGTTTATGCATAGATTGTGCTCATTACCTTTGAAATAAAAGACCTTCCTGGGTTTGACAATTTATATTGATCATTCTGTGTGTTAGCTTTAATTAAATGACATATAGAGTGCCCAACATTTTGGCGCCGTTGCCGGGAATGGTAATAGATAGACAGAGTTAGTAGTTGGTTTCATTTGATTTTACTTTAGTTCAATATTTTTACGGCATGCATGAATACAAGAAAAACAAATCGAGAACCCCCTTTGAATACTAACATTGTAGGTGGAAGAGGTCGAGGTCGTAATACAGGTCAGGGAAGACACACTTATATTGACGAGATAATTGCTAGATCTGATTCTTCCACTAGACCACAGCGGAACTCTACAGGCAGGGGAAATTGTGTTCCTCCTAATCTTGAACATTCAGCATCCACAGTGGAGAATACAATGGGACCTTTAACTCCTTTTGCAGAAAGTAAACCTCCTGAAGATAAGGGAAGTGCTGTAGGTGCACCAGATAGAGAGGAGATTTATCATATTGACGGAACCAGAGTTACTAAAGAGGTGTGGTTGGAGACTCACAGAATAGCAGAAGAAGAAAGAAGGCAAAAAGAAGAGAGGATAAAAGAGGAAGAAGCTAAAGCAGAGGAAGAACTCATAAAAGAGACTATTGAATTTTGGACCAGAACCATGGATGATAGAGAACAGGGGGGTGAGAATGAACATGAGAACCGCTAGGAGGAAGAAGGAGAAAATAATCAGCCTGATAATACTGTGGCTACATTAGAATTCCCTATCCTTTAGACACCTGGAGCAGCTCATATGAAGAATATCTCACCATCAGTCCTCCCTAATTTCCATGGTAAGTCCTCTAAGGATCCTGATGAGTTTCTTTTTGAGTTTGATATTCTCTGTCACAGCTATGATTACACCTCCAGTGCTCAGAAGCTGAAGCTATTCCTAGCCACCTTGAAAGGAAATGCTCTGCGTTGGTTCATGAGTTTGGGTCGTGAGACCATTACCACTTGGGACCAAATGAAGAACACCTTCCTTTCTAAATATCAAGAATATTGCAGAACAAGAGATAGAAAGGAAGAGTTGTTCAAAATGGTTCAAAAGGATGAAGAGAGTTTGGAAGACTTTGTGGAGAGATTATTGTACAATTTGCAAAGATCTGGTCATGCTGAGATTGGAAAGGATGTGCTCAAGATCATCTTGCTAAGAGGAATCAGGGAAGATTTCCTTGACATGTTGAATCTGGTTGGTAAAGGGGATATCTCGAAGGAACCTTTTGAAAAAATTGTTGAATTATGCCGAAGGTACTCCAGGGGATCTTCCAGAACCAACAAACAACACAAGGTTCAAGATCAGGATGTTTTCACTAGGACTCAAAAGTCAGCTAGTGGAGGTGCCACTCGAGCAGAAATAGGCAACCTACTGGAGAACTTTAAAACAGATATGATGAGTTCCCTGTCCTCAGAGTTGGATTCCATGAAGGCAAAACAAAGACAAGTAATAGAAGATCTTACACTTGGAGTATTATGTCCCAAATGTAGAAAGAAGCATCCACTGAAGGAGTGCTCGTTGGACAAAGCAGAGGTATGTAGGATATGTGAACTCGAGCATGAAACTAAAGAGTGTCCTTCATTACCTAAGGTTAAAGCAGTCCTATAGGCGTCTATTCCTGATGTAGAGCCAGCATACTTTATGGCACAAAAGAAACCATGGCAGCCTAGAAACCAAGGTATGAATCCAGATCCAGCATTTATTCTGCATAATATGAATGGAATGAACAACATGCATAATATGAATACACAATTCCCTTCACATTTTTCCAACAACCAGTGGCATCCATCTCAGAACCCAATGCAAAATTCTAATTCATGGACACCTTGGCCACAACAGTCAAACCAAGCTCCTTGGAATTCCAACTGGAGGAACCCTTACCAAGGAAATAACTTTCCCCATCACCAGACTCAGTATCAACAATATCCTCCTCAACAGTATCAACACCAGCAGTATCAACAACCACAACTCCCTTTCCAGAACAATGCCGCACCCATGAATGCACCACTTAGACCCGAGCTACCTGCACAACCTAACCCGAAACCAAACAATAAAGTAGTCCATCAGTTTGAGACTGCCAACATGCCTGCATACTCCATTACTCAGATTCCTTGCAATGATATACAATTACGATTAGGGAGGGTAGTGGAGCCTATTATCACTGAGGATCTGTCATCCCCAGTGATTGAAACTGGAGTAAATCAGCACTATTCAGTAAGCCCCATTATTGAGGATGTTGATACTCCTACTAAAGCAGTAGCTGAAACTCAGGAAGCAACACACAATCTGCTACAACCTACATAGTTGAACAGAGAACCACCATATCCTGAACGATTGCAGCTGCAGAAGACAGTGGAACAGCCCCGATTTGATCTCGTGGGAGAGTTGAAGAATTTATATGTTAAAATTCCACTCTTACAGGCCCTTCATGATGTTCCTATTTATGCTAAGACAGTTAAATATTTGTGTGTTAAGAAACCAGGAAGAAGGCCCAGGGATCCTCCCACTGTCGACGTGCTGGGAAAATTATCAGAATTAATAATGGGAAAAGCCCCTGTGGCAAAGTATGATGACCCTAGGAACTCGACTGTTACAGTGCAAATAGGGAACACACGGATTCCAAATGTCTTGGTGGATTTGGGAGCAGCTATTAATATTATGACCATAAAAAATGTGAAGGAATTGGGACTCACTAATCTTCATCCAACCCCTACTGTTTTGGAACTTGCTGATAGATCAATGATCAAGCCTGAAGGAGTTTTAGATGACCTTGTAATCTCAATAGACTCGTGGGAATACCCTGCATACTTTTTGGTGTTACAGCCAAAATCTCAGTTGGGGGGACACCCACTGGTCCTGGGAAGACCATGGTTGGCCACAGCTGATGCCTGTATGAGCTGTCGGTCAAGTTCTATGACCATTTCAGATGGGACTGAGATCAAGAATCTAACCCTATACCCTCCAGCTCGACCAAGCACAGAAGATGATACTCCATTATGGATAGATTTGGAGGAGGAAGAGGGAGTTCAGCCACTATTAACCATAGGGAGAGCCTTGACATTTAAAGATGAAGAGGATGATGCCATTAATAGTTTCATCAGTGAGCCCACGTCAATCAATCAGAATGTTTATCAGATCTTGGACAGTACTTTAGCTGCAACAGAACAAGAAAACCTTACAGAAGAAACTCTGATCAGTGATGACAATGTAATTCCAGTACTTAAGAATTCGAAGAGTGTTCCAGTGGAGGTTGAGCCAGGAAAAACATTGAATATTAATCCTAATCTGGCACCTAGCGAGCTGGAACAACTAGTCACTCTGCTGAAACAGCGTAGGGGAGCTTTTGTTTGGGAGTACACAGATATGAAGGGGATTCCCTCTCATCTGTGCACTCATCACATTTATATTAAAAGTGACTCCAGGCCTGTATGCCAACCCCAACGAAGGATGAACCCGAACCTGAGAGACATAGTGAAAGAGGAAATCCAGAAACTGTTGGAAGCTGGATTCATATATCCAATTTCAGACAGTGAGTGGGTTTGTCCACTTGTGATTGTGCCAAAGAAAAATGGGAAATGGAGGGTCTGTGTGGATTACAGAGAATTGAACAAGGCAACGCAGAAAGACCATTTTACCTTACCCTTCATCGATCAGGTCCTTGATACCTTATCTGGGAAGAAGTATTTCTCTTTTCTGGATGGCTTTAGAGGCTACAACCAGATTCAGATTGCTCCAGAAGATCAGGACAAAACCACTTTAACATGTCCTTGGGGGACTTTTGCATACCGAGTACTTCCTTTTGGGTTGTGCAATGCACCAGCTACATTTCAGAGGGCAGTGATTGGAATCTTTTTAGAAATGGTGAATGATTGCATGGAAATCTTTATGGATGAATTTACTCCATATGGTGATAGCTATGAAGAAGCACTGAAGAACTTAGAAAAGGTGTTGAAACGCTATGAACAAAGTCAGCTCTCTTTGAGCACTGAAAAGTGCCACATGATGATGAGTGAAGGCATAGTGCTAGGGCACTTCATCTCTTCTGCTGGTATCCAGGTAGACCCATCTAAAATCAAGGTAATTGAAAACATACCAACTCCTGGAACTCAGAAGGATGTGCGTAGCTTCTTGGGGCATGCTGGTTATTACAGAAGATTCATAGAAAATTTTTCCAAACTGGCTTCTCCTTTGTTCACTTTGTTAATGAAGGATGCACAGTTTATCTGGAATGATGCATGCCAAACAACATTCACTGAGCTAAAAAGGAGGCTGTCCACAGCACCCATCTTGAGAGGACCCAATTGGGCTCTGCCTTTCCATATTTCTTCATATGCTTCAGACACTGCCATTGGAGCAGTTTTGGGACAGCAGGAAGGTAATGCTCTTTATGCTATTTATTATATTAGTAAAAATATGTCTCCTGCTGAACTGAATTATACTGTCACAAAAAAAGAATTCCTTGCCATTTTTTATGCCATTAATAAGTTTAGGCATTATATTACTAGATATTCTACTTTGGTTCACACTGATCAATCTGCCATCAAGTATTTAATGAATAAACCAATCACAAATGCTAGAGTTACTAGATGGTTGTTACTGCTACAGGAATTTGATATCACAATTATTGATAGACCAGGGAAGGAAAATGTTGTTGCAGATTTCTTATCTCGACTTACTAACAATGATGACAATTTACCAGTTGAAGATTCCTTCCCTAACGAACATTTGTTGCAGTATCAGCTCATTCCCCATGGTATGCAGATATTGCTAACTTTTTGGCTGCAGGTAAGCTTCCAGCACATCTCTCGAAGAGAGAAAGAAAGAAAATCAGACAGCAGAGTGCTAGGTACTGCTGGATTGATGGCCATCTTTTCTACACTGGGCTTGATTTAGAAATCAGAATATGTGTTAGAGAGGATGAAATATTCAGCATTCTTAAAGCTTGCCATGATGAGCCCTGTGGGGGACATTTTGCTGACAAGAGGATAGGTCATAAAGCTTTGAGGATGGGCTATTTCTAGCCTACATTATTCAGGGATGCAAAGAAGTATGTTCAGGCATGTGATAGCTACCAGAGGATGGGCCAACCCAACAGATTAGATGAGATGCCTTTACAGCCACAGCTTGTGGTTGAACCATTTGACAGGTGGGCCCTAGATTTTGTAGGGCCTATCAACCCTCCCTCAGAGCAGAAAATTCATATCTTGGTTTGCACAGACTATATGACTAAATGGGTGGAAGCTGTATCCTTGGTTAAGGCCAATGATCAGGCTGTGATTGATTTCCTGTATGAAGGAATTTTTACTCACTTTGGAGTACCGAAGGAGATCATTACAGACGGTGGACCACAGTTTGTATCTCACAAGCTAGAAGCACTGTTGCAGAAATTTCATATTCAGCACAGAATAACCTCACCATATCATCCACAGGCCAATGGGCAAGTGGAGAGCACAAATAAGGTTATTGAGGCTATTTTGACAAAAACAGTGAAGAGCCATCGTAAAGATTGGGCTGAAAGACTTCCAGAGGCACCGTGGGCCTATCGTACTACTTGGCGTAACACCACTGGTTTTTCCCCATATGAGCTAGTATATGGCAAGAACGCTATTTTCCCAATTGAATTTGAAATCAGAACTTTGAAAACAGTTGTTGAAGCAAATCTGGATTTATCAGAGGCTCGGAGGAATCGACTGAATCAACTCAATGAATTGGATGAGAAACACACAGCTGCAGTGCATCATACAGCTTTAATCCAACAACATCGCTCTAGATGGCATGACAGATTTATAAAGAAAAGAGTCTTCCAGGAAGGAGACTGGGCCCTGTTGTATGATTCACGGTTTAAGAGGGATTTTAAAGGCAAATTGTGCACCCATTGGTTGGGACCCTATCAGATAGATCAGGTATTTGATAATGGAACAGTCCGATTAATCACCATTGATGAGAACAAAGTAACATTATTCGCAAATGGTCATCGGCTGCGACTGTATCACAGGCCGATCTCAAGGGAAGCTTTTATTTCACAAGTTGCATCTGATCCAGAGTATCAGTTAACGTCAGGACAGGGATTTTTAAACCCTGTAAATTCCTAACAAATTGCAGTTTCCACACATATTTTTGTACATAAATAATCATTTTTTCTTTCATTCTGTATGTTATTTATTTTTAATTTTTGTTGCACTTGATCGGTTTGTTTTTAAGAACTGTGTGCAGGAACTTATTGGAGGAGCAGTAGTCGTGACTAGGCCAGATGACTACAGACACCTCATATTTGTTCCTGATCTAATAAAGCTCTTTGAAGAAGATGGATATTTCATGGTCTGTCACAAATAAAATTTGCTTCTACTACAGTTGGATGCAACTGCGACTCCACCACATTTGCCTATTTTTCCAAATTTGCAGCTGCAACTCCGCTACATTTTCCCATTCTGCCAAAATTCGCAGCTGTGACTCCGCCACATTTGCCTATTCTGCCAAATTCGCAGCTGCGACTCCGCCACATTTTCCTATTCTGCCAAATTCACAGCTGCGACTCCGCTACATTTTCCCATTCTGCTAAAATTTGAAGCTGCGACTCCGCCACTTTTGCTCATTCGGCCAAATCCCGTGGCTGCGACTCCGCTACTTCTGCTTATCTTTCTAATTTGGCAGCTGCTACTTCGCCATTTCTGTCTCATTTTTACTCCTTCCCCAGCAACTGCAACTCCGCCACTTTTGTCCATTCTGCTAAATCTAGCACTGTGGCTCCATTCCTTCCACTTCATTATAGCTCCTTCCATACAGCTGCGACTCCGCCATTTTTCATTTTTTTTGCTAGATTTCGCAGTTGATACTCTGCCAGTTTGTCTGCTCTCCGATTAATGATGCCAATAACGATGTGAATAGGAGTCATTTTTGGCACTTGCTCCACATGATCCACCACGAAGGACAATCCGGATGCCTTGAGTAGCTGTCAGCCTAGGTGGCAAGTGCCACATACTTGGGGACATATGCATTTACATCCGTTGGGATGACGGCCGACTACAATGATTAATTCATGGCTCAAATTCGTAAACGCAAGGTACGGGTCCTAACTTTTACATGATTTGGCAGAAGAATTAATACGGTAATAATGATTATGTCCTGTCATAACCTTTGATCAATGAACCAAATTGAATCACACTTTAAAGATTAAGTTAAAGGTCATAATTGTGATTATTTTTCCGTCACCTTACCTGATTTTGCACCTATTACTCCTATCTGCAAACCTCGTCGCTTCCATAGAACGTTCATACTACCATAGACTATCTTGAAACCCGATTCTTGAACCCCAACAACCCTTTGCATGTTCGAAAGCTGCAACTCTCCACTTCTTAACCAGAAATTGTTGACGTCTGAACCTTGAGGAGAGGTTAAAATGGGAAATCTAGTCAGACACGAACCTGTGAATACAGACGTTGTGCGTTCCAATGCACAGGTTCTCAATATTTTTATAGCAGCAGGTTGGATGGAGTATTTCGAACGGTTGAATGGTTTTCATACCAAAACCGCATTGCAATTCGCCCTCAGCCTGACTGATACTCATGCCGAGGTCAGAGGACTACCCGTGGATGTTACAGAAGAAATCATAGCTGAGGTTATTGGTTTGCCCATGGTGGGAAAGAAGTCATTTTGGCGGAAAGTACATAATGCGAATGCAGTGAGGGAATTTCTGTCAATAGGAGAACAGGTTATTCCAAAGCTCTGTGGGATGGAACTGGCATCCTTACCACCACCCTGGAATCAAGTTGCAGTCTTTGTGAAGAGATATATTTCTTGTGGAGGTAGGTACCAAGTTGTTTCATTCTCTGAACTTCCCTTACTGTCTCATTTACGACATGGTATCTTAGTAAATATACCATTCTATCTGTTTAAATCCCTACAAACCATGGCTGGATATGCAAGAACTGCCGAGTACCCAGTTTCCTCCCTCACTAATAATGGTTTAATCAAATTATTCATCCTAAGAGCCATTGCAAGTCGTCATTTAACTTGGGAGCAATTTTTGGCTAAGGACACACCAATCAAACAACTTGTATTAGAAGAGGGAGGTGTTGGTGACGGTAGTAAGGACCGGAGTTCCTCAAAACCAGTTGGGGGGGAGGTTAGAGTAACGGAAAGTCAGGCCAATAATGAAGGGGAAGTAAGTAAAGAAGAGGCTAGAGTAGCATAAAACCCTATAATTGAAGGAAGTATGATGGAAACCCTGGAGCAGGAGGTAGAAAAATTGGAATCTGTAATTGCAGAGTCAAGTACTCAATTGAAAGAAGTTGAAACTGGAGCAGCTGTTGAAGTTGCGACAGTTGAAGCTGCAATTGCAGAAGTAGGGATTCATAAGGAAGGATATCGGCCAGAAACAATAGCAGAAGGGACTGTGGAAGTCTTGGAAGTAGAGTCCTCTTCAGAAAAAAGGGGCACCATTATTGAAGAAGAAGAAACCAGGGTGAACACCCCTATGTCAAAGAAACAAAGAATAGAATCAAGGAACAGGGGTCATACACCCATGGCATCAAAGAGGAAGAAGAGTTGTACTGTCAAAGCATCAGTAGCAGTAAGTGGTGAGGAACACCCAGTGGGATTGTTGAGAAAAAGAAGAACTCGGTCAGCAGCAGCAGTAGAAGCAGCTGTGACAGTGGCAGCAATAGAAGTAACTATAATGGCAGCAGAATTAATAGGGACAGCAGCAGAAGCTGATACAGTGGATGTTGTTGGGGGTAACAGTGGAACACCCCTATTAGAGATAAAAGGAGCAGTTAAAGGGAATAGGGGGTCACCTGCGTTAGAAGAAGCACATATAGTAGGGGTAGATATAGAGATTCCTATTTTGAACCCCAAATTGCCTACTGCTATACAGGAACCCTCTAGGGAAGAACCCCAAATTGAAAACCTCCTGTTTGAAAATGAATTATTAAAGGAGGAAGTGCAGACATTAAGAAAAGAATTGGAAAAGTGGAATGGAGCAGCTGGGAGACAAGCAAAGAAAAATTTGGATACATTAGAAAACCCTGCAAATTTGTTGGAAAACCCATCTGTTGCATTTGAAAATGAGAAGTGTGGGGAGACTATTTGCCCAGAATGTGGAGATATATTTGCTTCAGCAGGACACAGAGTTGTTGTGTTGGGACTTGCATCCTAGAGTCATGTACAGATAAAGGAGGTGGAAGAAGGAATGTCAGGGATCGAATTGATAGAGGAGAATGAGCCAAGAATGGAAGAAATCCCTGATTTGAATTTAGAGTATGAAATGGTACAGTCCCAGCCATCAGGGGATACTGAGCTCCTTTAGGACCAGTCTTACCAGTCAGAAAGATATGATAAAAATCAGAAACAATCTCAGCAGTTTAAAGAAATGGAGGAACATGGGACTATTACACAAGAACCAGTACCCTTGAGAATGTTTAAATCTGCAACTCAAATAGCAAAATTTGATGTGGAGAATCAGGAGGGAAACACTGCTACACAAGAACCAGTGTTTCCAAAATCATTTGCTACAGTGGCAACACAAACTGAGATAGCTGAGATTGAAATGAAATACTTGGGTGTTGTTACACAAGAACCAACAACCCTAAAAATACTAACTGAGACGGTAGCATTGACTGAGGAAGTTGAGATGGATATGGATATGAATAATGATGTTACACAAGAACTAGCATCCTTAAACCCTATGGTTGATACTGCACCACATGCACAGGCCATTGCAATCCGGATAGAAGATGAAGCTGTCACAGTGCTGAGGCAAGACAAGGAAGTCATTCATCTAGATTCTGATGATGAAAAGGAGGTAGAAGACAGAAAAATTCAACGCCTAGAGAAGAAAATTCTCTGGTTAAACCTTGAACTGGATAAATGGCTCAAATGGATGGAACCATTCAAAGAAGGTATGATCTCTCTCCAGGAGCATAGGAATGTCATTAAGGGACTAAGAGAAAAATGGGCTGAGGAGCTATTTTTCTAGAAGCTTCGGTGGGAAAAAGTCCAAGAAAAATTGGAAGGTTTGAAGAAGCTTGAGTCCCTACAGCAGGACAAAAAGCAAATGTATAATCTTTCTATAGAGTTGATGAGTTGCAGAGCTCCATCCCCCTCTTATCCTATCTTCCTCTATGAGTAGAAAACCTTATTTAAATTGAAGGCTCTCAAAGATGGAAGATCATTTGAGTTGGCAACAGCTGATCAATTTCTGGAGACTTTTCTGAAGAGTGACTTTGAGGATCAGCATTTGTTATGTGGGTTATATTTGCATGATAGGGCTTACTATATTTCTATTCCATCTGACCCTTTACCTGTTCTTGGAGATGTTCAGCTAAGGGCATTTGCCTCCTTTGTCATTAACCATGTAAGATGGAAGGATGCTTTCCAAACTATTCTCGGGAATGAGGAGAATTCTACTCTCTGGATTAGGGAGGAACCTCAGAATCCACCAGTATTCATGGCCTGTAATGCTAAATCCCTCAGGGTTCCTTCAATTGCTCAATATTTTAAGAGCTTGCGAGATAAACTCCTTACTACATGCTTTCCAATGATTCTTAATATGCAGCAAGATGCCTTGGAAGGCAGTGAATACAGATGGCTATATTCATCCTCATCTCTGAAGGAAATGGATCCATATGGCTTCGAAAATTTTAGGCAAGCCTTCACTAGGGTGCCTAGATATGTGCAATGCATGTAGAGGTGTGGACCTTGGTGGATTGGTTTAAGATTTAAGTTCCCCCTCATTTGGTTGCCTATAAGCAATTCTTACAGAACCAATTATGCTCTAACATTAGAAGAAGAAGAGAGTTGGTGGGAGCATTGGGTATACTGCTATGGGTTTGTTCCTCGAGGGGAGGCACCAGAATTTGCTTATAACATCACCAATCTCCACAGATTTCACTCAGATTCAAATTCAGACTAAAGGAGGTTTTTGCATGAGGACATGCAATTGGTTAGTTGGGGGGAGATGTTGGGTCCAGGAAATGCCCTTCTTGGCTGCCTCTATTACACCTTTTTGCCCTAAATCCATCCTATTTTCATGAGCTATATCCATGTCTTTCCAGATCAATCTATAACATTAACAGGTATAATTTGTTATTACTTTATTTGTTTTTATGCCTATGACTGTTAAAGATTATGGATCTTAGTCCTTGGTTTATACTAATTTATGTGACTTTATTTAGCCAAGGTCTAAAAGCGCAGGTGTATCAGCCCAACAGTGCCAGCTGTGACTCTTCAACGTCAACTCCTCATACTCTAAGGGACAACGCATCCTCCACGCGAGCTGTAACAGATTTCCACTGTAACAGATCTCATTGAAGAAGAGCTTAGCTGCAACAGACAGGTGGCATTCCAACTATCAATTTTGTTGATCCAATTGCCATCGGGACAACAACATCCTTCAGTATTAACAACACTATTCAACACGTTGTATCAGTTAGTTGTAACTGCGCAGCATGAAGATCATAGATCTTCATTGTTGCGCTATTTTTGTTGATCTGAAACTGTCTTTCTTTTTTGTATAAATCCCAGAAGGATCTCGTAGCCCGGGGTTGGACAATCATTACTAGTGTAAGCTGTAACAGAGCATTGAAGCTCATGATCTTCCATTAATAATATGAGAGCAGCATTCTTCACTTCTGAGTTTTAATTAGCTGTGACTTGCAACATATCTATTAGAATGCCAGGGCCCACCTTCTCACAGAGATAGCTGATTTAAGTAGGTAGAATAGTTTAATTTCATTTCTGTTGTGTGGTGTGGAAAGTTGCAGACATTGCTGATAGCTGTAACAGAGAATAGTTTACTTTCATTTCTATTGTGTGGTGTGGAAAGTTGCAGACATTGCTGATAGCTGTAACAGAGATTAGCTTCCTTGCTGGTAGTTTACAATTGCATCTTGAATAGCTGTAGCAGAGTGGTGTGACAGTCGACTGTGTAGAACAATTCATTTAAATTGCATGTGTGTTTTAATCAGCTGTAAGAGCCAAGCTCGATCCCAATCAATTGGTAGTTATTTATGCTTTCTAGTACTTCTAGTAATCATCAATAGAGTTCAAGCTTGTATTTCAATTCTGGTTCCTATTGTATCTTTAATTGCATACATAGATTATACAGATAATGTTGGAGTTATAGTAGTCACTGGATAGATAATTTTGGTAAAGGTTAAATGTTGTAGTTTGATGATCATAAGGATTTAACTTCTTGCAAAAGTAATTTGATTTCATTTGATTTCATTATTAGATCATTAACTTTCTGGATTGATTCTGTAAGAAGGATTGTTTCAATTGGGATTTGTAGATGTGTGAATCAAATTAGTTGCTTAGAGAATGAGTTGGTTGAGCATCTAGGTAGGATCATTACTTACATTCATTAATCAACTGCTTAATCTGTTTATGCATAGATTGTGCTCATTACCTTTGAAATAAAAGACCTTCCTAGGTTTGACCATTTATATTGATCATTCTGAGTGTTAGCTTTAATTAACTGACATATAGAGTTCCCAACAGGACCAACGAAATCAAATCCCCATTTTTCGAATGCCTCCAAGGAGATTTGTGGATCGAGTGGCATTTCTTCTTTTTGTGTTGGTTTCTCCATCCTTTGGAAATCATCACAGTGTGAAATGTATTCATAAGCATCCTTGTGGAGTGTTGGCCAATAATACCCTGTTTGCAAGATTTTATGTGATGTTCTCTTTGCAGCATAGTGTCCTCCACATGGTTCATTGTGCATGGCATACATTATATCATGCACTTCATCTTCTCTAATGCATCTTCTGAGTATCTGATCTGGTCCTTTTTTGAAGAGCATGCCCTCTATCCATGTGTATGTGGCACTTTTCCTTATTACTTTAGTCTTCTCTTTGTAACTGTAATGTTCTGGAAACTTCCTAGACACTAAATAGTTTGCTATGTCAGCAAACCATGGGATTCTTGTGGATATGGAAAAAGGTGCTCGTTTGGAAAATTTTCATTGATCACTTCACTATCTTGTCCATGTGTGAGCCTAGATAGAAAGTCAACCACCACATTGTGTTTGCCTAGCTTGTCTAAAATCGTGATGTCAAACTCTTGGAGGAGTAGCAGCCATCTAATGACTCGAGCACTCGTGTTGGGTTTGTTCATGAGATACCTTATGGCTGAATGGTCTGTATGAAAAAAAACTTGGTAGCCAATGATATAGTGCTTGAATTTATTAATGGCATGTATGACAGCCAAAAATTCCTTCTCGGTGACAATATAATTTAATTATGCCCCTGCCAAATTTTTACTGATATAATATATTGCATAGGGCTTCTTCTCTCTTTCCTGTCCAAGGACAAACCCGATTGCCTTATCTGATGCATCTGAGTGGATGTGGAATGGAAGTGCCTAGTCTGGTCCTTGGAGTACTGGAGCTGTAATTGTTTTCTCCTTAAGGTTTTCAAATGCTGTCATGCAATGTTTTGTCCATATGAACTCTGTGTCTTTTGTGAGAAGGAAAAACATTGGTGCAGCAATCCTGCTATAATTTTCAATAAATCTCCTGTAGTACCCTGTTTTTCCAAGGAAACTTCTCACATCCCTTTGTTTAATAGGTGGTGGAAGCATTCTGATTACTGAAACTTTTGCTTGATCAACCTCCCCCTCTGTGATATATGGTGCCCTAGAACGATGCCTTCTTCCATTAACATTCTACATTTGTCATTGCTCAGACATAAGCTCATCTCAATACATTTTTTCAATACTAATTCAAGATGGTTCAATGCCTGATCAAAGTTTTGTCCATAGGGTGTGAAGTCATCCATGAAGACTTCCATTTGATCATTTATGAAATCAGAGAATATACTTAGTATGGCCCTTTGGAATGTTGCCGGAGCATTACATAACCCAAAGGGTAGTACTCTGTATGCATAAGTACCCCAGGGGCATGTAAACGTTGTCTTATCTTGATCAGCTGGGTGTATTAAAATTTGGTTGTACCCACTGAAGCCATCCAAAAATGAGAAATACTTGTTCCCAGCTAATGTGTCCAGCACCTGATCGATAAATGGGAGTGGAAAGTGATCTTTCTTGGTTGCTTTATTTAGCTCTCTGTAGTCCACACAAATTCTCCATTTGCCTCCTTTTTTAGGGACTATAACCAGTGGTGAGACCCATTCACTATCAAATATGGGATATATGAACCCTGCATCTAATAACTTTTGTAGTTCTTCTTTGACAATGTCCTTTAGTGATGGGTTCAACCTCCTTTGTGGTTTCCTGATAGGAATAGACCCTTCTTTGATGTAAATGTAATGTTTGCAGATATCAGGCTGTAGACCTTTCATGTCTACATATGTCCATGCAAAAGATTTATTTTGTTCTGATAATACTTTCATTAACTGTGTTTCCTACTCTAGCTTGAGATTGGAATTAATGTTGGATGTCTTTCCAGGCATAATTTTGACTGTCTTTGCTTTTTCTAATTGTTCTTCTAGAGATAGCACTTCTTCCCACATTTTATTTAAGTTGTGGTTTGAACTTACGCCTTCTTGTTGCTGGTCTGTGTCAAAGAATCTTTCAAGACCATCATTGTAAGAATATGCATTTTGTATAAACCTATCTATATGACCATCTTCATCTATTGCTTTTAGTGATAGTGCAACATCAATTGTTAGGACAGGTCGTAGGTTTTGATTTGGTGTGTCGTTATGATCATCAATCCAATTTTGATATTCTAAGTCTGAATATTTCCTTGATGGTGGGTAAATCGTGATTTTCTTCCTGGCATGTCCACTAGTGATAGCCATGTTTCCTGATCTGCAACCTATGTAAGCATATGCAGTTTCCAACCAAGGTCTGCCTAGTATGATTGGACAACCACTAAGTTTACTTTTTACTTCGATGACTATGAAATCAGCTAGGTATTCCCAAGATTCAATATTGATAATAATGTCTTCGAGCATCCCTTCGGGTTTCACAGTGGATGTGTCAACTAGCTGGAGTACTGTAGTTGTTGGTATGACCATTGATTGGAGTCCTAGTTGTATCATAGTATCCTTAGTCATCACATTGATAGCATCTCCCAAATCGATTAAGCTTCTATTTATTTGTCTATTATTGATGGTGACGTTTACTACAGGACTGCCTGGATCAAGATATTTAGGGTTAATAATAATACCCAACATTAAATCAGCTAATTGTCCCACTACATTTATGGTTGGCAGGTCGCGCTTCTTTCTACCAGGTTTCTTCAGACAATTTTCTCTAATAAATTTGTTATAGATGGGCACATCTCTTATGGCTTGCAAAATCGGAATTTGGATGTTTAAGTGCTTCAATTCATTTAAAATTGCATTTTCTTGTTCCTCTTTTGTACTTCGTATACATTTCTCTAGAAATGGAGGGTTTATGTTTCGTGTGAGTGGTTGAGTTTCTTCCTCTTAAGGGTTTGGTTCATTCAGATGTTGAATATGGGGTTGGGTCGTTTGTTCGTGAGCCTCAGGTTCTTGGATATTATGTGTGGGTGTATTTTGCAACATTTTCCCAGACCTGAGGTTTATTTCGTTTATTTCCATGGTGTCTACTACATAGGTAGGGAATTGTGTGATTTCAGCGTTATAAGTCTGTTGTTGTTGTGAAAGTCTATTATTATTAGGGTTTGGGATGGGTTGGGATGGAATTGGTGGGGGTCTTGGGGGTGGCATAATAAGTGGCTATTGTAATGGGGCTCTCCAATTTGATGGATGTGGGTATTGATTTGCATAATTCGTGGTTGATGAAGGAAAAGGTGGGGGGTATGGAGGGTAAGATGGTGGGTAATAAGATTGTTGATAGGGTGGTTGATAAGTTTGTTGATTTTGTTGTTAAGTCTTTTTATTTTGATTCCATTAGTTTGGATTTGGTTGTGCCTGCCATGGATTTGTTGCAGAGTTCCAATTTTGTAGGCCCTGATTATAGTAGGTTTGATTGCTAGGTTGGTATGGCCTGAAAAAATTACTCCTCCTTTGATTTATAAAACATAGCTATTCTATTGCTCCTTCAGTTGCGGGATCTTGAATAGCAGCCTTACATGAGGGTAAGAGGGGACATTTATCAGTGGAGTGATCGTTAGTGCAGAGACCACATATTTCTATGGTGTTTAATGTGCACTGCCCATTCTCATGTTTCTTTCTACAACGAGGACAGAATAATGCCAATGCTTGGTTAATTTCATCCTACTTCTTCTTTATTTGGAGTGCATCAAGTTGCATGGCCAAGGATTGTAGGATGTCATTTTTCATGTCATCAAGGAGGTTTCCTAGATCAAATTTTGTAAGATTTGGTCCTACAGATGATGATGATTTTATGGATAGATGTGTATCTCTTGTCCCATTTTTTCTTTTCCTAGACCTAGAATGGTTTTTGAAGATCTGTAGTATCTGGTCATAAGTTTTCTGGAATATGTCTCCATCTCCCAAGAGGTTTAAGATCTCAAAATTCTTTTCTTTGATCCCTCTAAGAAGGACAAGTTTCAGCGATTCAGGGTCTAGGGTGCAATGGTTAGCTTGTTTGTAACTGAGCTGAAAACACTGGGCATAGTATTCTAAGGATTCATGGTCTCCCTGTTGCATCCTAAATATTTCATCCCTTGTATCCTTTGCTTTGCAGCAGTCCCTATATTTTTCTAGGAATGCTTGTTTCATTTGGTCCCAGCTGAAAATACTATTTCCTTCTAAACTCATGAACCACCTAAGTGATAAATATTTTAGTGTGGAGGGAAAGAGCCTTAGCTTTTGTGCATCTGTAGTGTAATCAAAGGATCTGCAAACTACCTCAAACTCAAACAGGAATGTGTCAGGATATTCTTAAGTCAAACCATGGAAGTTTGGCAGATTGTTAGGGTTGATATTCTTCATCCTGGCATCTCCAAGAGGTATGCTAATGGGAAAGTTAAACAACTCTCTAGGTTCTTCTTCTTTGTCTGCCATGGTGGTGTTTGAGATGGAATTAGCAAAGAAGTTGTCTTTGTTTGGATCGTATGTAGAATCAGTTTCGTTTTCAAAGTTTAGGAACTAAAATTGAGAATGGTCAGAACTGTTGTTACCATTGTTACTCATAGGACACCTAGGCTAAAAGCATCCAAACCTATCCCTCTACCGACGAGGCATTCATTGGTAAAATCTTTATGTTTTTTCGTGTTTTTATATATGTTGTTTTTTTCCTTTTTGTTTTGTTTTTGAAGATGTCTCCTAAGAGATTTATCACCTCCCCGACAACGGCGCCAAAAAGTGGTGAGCTCTTAGAATGGATTCCTAATGAGGGAAGATAGACCATCAGCCTACTTTAATTATCAACCTGGGGGACATACAAACTTCAAAGGTGTTGGCACTATATGTGCTCTTATAGGATAGTCTTTGTCGTGGTTGGGTATTGGTATCAATGTTTAAAGGTTTGCATAATATATGGATGAGAAATACCTATGCTAAGAAGTTTGAATGCTGAAGACAGGAAATCTATGTTAAAAAATTAAATGCCGAAAATAGTAAATATACCTTTAGAATTAATCTTGCGAAAAATAGTGAATCTATACTATGAATTTGAATGTTGAAAACTTGGCAGATCTATTCTAAAATACCAAAAGCTGGGTTTGTAATTTAAGTAGATACTGTAATTCAAACACATAAACTGAAAATCCTATTTAAAATATTCAAATGCCAAAAACTAAATTCAGAATGCAATTATCCAATGCTACGAATTAATCATAAATTAACCAAAGTGTTGAAAGTAATCTATCTTCATGAGCAACTATAATAATGGAAAAGTGCATGAGCTTTAAGATCTAGATCACTGTTTCATAAGTAATTCAAGCATGCAGGAAAATAAGTGTGGAAATATGTCTTGGCAGAATGTTGCTACAGGACTACAGAAACAACGTTACCAAACTACAGAATGCACTATAAACTACTACGGAATCAGAATGGTCACTTTACTACATAAATCAAATCATGCTATTTGAATGTCATCAAGAATACTTTCACATGCAATATAGATTAAGTCAATACAAAGCACATAATGAAAAATACATGAACAGTAAAATCTCCTGACTTACGTGTTGGAGGGGCCCTCTCCAACTCGTACTCAGGAGTGGAGAAAACTTACAGACGCCGAATTGAAAGCAACATCAAATATTTATTCAAAATAGTAACTTCATGGTTTGATAAAGGCCTGTAACACAAATTGTCTCAGCAGTATAAAAACATAAAATGATGGTTCTCAAAAATGGCAACAGGATCCTCTCGCTAGTCGAGAGGCCCATATATATATGCTTCTAATGCTTAACCTAACTATATGTCTAATTGTCGATTTTGTTTGAACAGGAGTTCTCTCTAGAAATCACGGAAAAAGGCATTGAGCTTTGTATGATATTTTAGTCCTTCGCTTGATTTGCGTGTTTGCCCCTTAGTGTACCTGAACCTGCTCAATCATACTTGATTTCATATAATTAGTTTATTGAACACGCTTTCAAACGTACAAGAATAATCTTTAAAACAACTTCATTAAATAATCAAGGTAAATACTTTCTCCCACAAAACAAGTGTATTTCTTCACCCTTTCTTGTGCTTTACTGTGGGGAAGAAGGCTATCAAATACCTATAACTTGGACGCATCACGGACCCTGAATTTAGTATATTTGAATAATGTTATTTTTGAAACTTTGAGAAATGATGCCATTGTTGATACCATTCAATTTCTTGAGGTGCTTTGTGCCACAACAGCCGTTGTAATTTCCCTACGAGCAACTCAGATATCATTATTTCTTGATTTTCCAAACGACGATAATGCAGTTCTTACATTTTCTATTGCATTCTCGCATGTCTTTTTTGTTTTAACATCTTGAAAACCCAACAACTTTGTGCACATTTCAATTTTTTTTGTTTTATCAACTCATGTAGGTTTTGAGCTTGTGTCATCACAGAATGTTGTTCAAAATATGACTTAATTATATTACTGACATGCTCTCTAACTGTCTAACTAGGGATCGGGTTCCCAAGCTCTTCTTATGCAAAAACAACTGCACAATCCTCTAGACAATTTCCACCCCTTCCAACCCCACTGCAACTCCTAATTATACTTGAAATGTGAAAGGGAAAAGTGTCATATGATGGTCGATCAGGATCATGAGGGGGCACAAGATGATGTGATTATTTATCATAATGATGTGATGGTTGACTATAATCTATCCCTACATAATCAAAATTCATGTGAAGGGAATTTCAATCAGAAATGCACTATGCAAGGAGGTTAATTTTAAAGTACCAAATTGAAGTGTTTTGAAATGTATTGGTACAAGAATTGAAAATACTTTTAAAATAAGAAAATTGTTTGTAACTTGAATTCAAAATAACTAAATATGTACATTTAACTTGAAGTTGTACATTTAGCTTGAAAATTGTTCTAAGTAAAGTTTGAAAATCAAGTATATGTATTTAACTTGATAATTGTTAATAAGTTGATAGAACTTGTACATTTAACTTTAAAATTGCTATTAACTTGACATTTGTTACATGGAAATTAACAAATTGAAAATTGCTAGTGACTTGAGACTTGGAGCTCACATGAGGCTATGCAAATAATTTTTTGTAATTCCTTATTATGGTAAGTTATAAGGAAAAAAATATAGCTTATCCCTACATTCATGCATATAAAAAGTTGGTACACGAATTTTGTAATTCCTTATTACAGTAAGTTATAAGGAAAAAATTATAACTTATCCCTACATTCATGCATATAAAAAGTTGGTACAAGAATTTAAAATACTTTTAAAACAAGAAAATTGTTTGTAAGTTGAATTCAAAATAACTAAAAATGTACATTTAACTTGAAGTTGTACATTTAGCTTGAGAATTGTTCTAAGTAAAGTTTGAAAATTAAGTATATACATATTTAACTTGATAATTGTTAATAAGTTAATAGAACTTGTGTACACTTAACTTTAAAATTGCTAGTAACTTTAAATTTGTTATATGTAAATTAACAAATTGAAAATTGCTAGTGACTTTAGACTTTGAGCTCACATGAGGCTATGCAAATAATTTTTTGTAATTCCTTATCATCGTAAGTTATAAGGAAAAAAATATAACTTATTCCTACATTCATGCATATAAAAAGTTGGTACAAGAAATGAAAATGTTTTTAAAACAAGAAAATTGTTTGTAACTTGAATTCAAAATAACTAAATATGTACATTTAACTTGAAGTTGTACATTTAGCTTGAGAATTGTTCCAAGTAAAGTTTGAAAATTAAGTATATACATATTTAACTTGATAATTGTTAATAAGTTAATAGAACTTGTGTACACTTAACTTTAAAATTGCTAATAACTTGAAATTTGTTACATGTAAATTAACAAATTGAAAATTGCTAGTGACTTTAGACTTTGAGCTCACATGAGACTATGCAAATAATTTTTTGTAATTCCTTATTATGGTAAGGTAATCCATCTTAAACCCGTATCTATCAAGCATAGAGAGGGATCCAATTTCTTGAGGTGTATTTCTTTTTTTCCGGGTTTAAGTTTTAAGTTTTTATTTTATAAACGAACATTTATTTTTAATTACTTTTCACAATATTTTATTTTATGAGCCGACACGGATTTTTTTTAAATACTTTCCATAATTTTATTTTTTTCTACATTTTAATTAATGGCCGACAATACATTTTATTTTTTTACTTTTCATTACATTTTACTTTTTTACTTTCCATTAAATACTTTCCATTACATTTTACTTTTTTTTTTACATTTTAATTAATGGCAGACAATAATAAAGACAAACATTACATGTAACGTTACAAAGACAAATGTTAAATGTTACAACATCTCCCCCATAGTAGAGCACCGAGTGACATGTTACAACATCTAAAAAAAAAAATGTTTGTAACTTAAATTCAAAATAACTAAATATGTATGTAACTTGAAATTATACATTTAGCTTGAGAATTGTTAGTAAAGTTTGAAAATCAAGTATGTATTTAACTTGATAATTATTAATAACTTGATAGTTGTACATTGAACTTTAAAATTGCTAGTAACTTGAAATTTGATGTGGAAATTAACAAATTGGAAATTTCTTGTGAATTGAATTTTCCAACTAATACATTACTATCCATTTAACTTGAAAATTGTTACAAATTTTGAAATTTAAATAACATATATACTTACTATAAGAAAAAAAAAAAAATTTAACGTATCCCTACATTCATGCATACAAAAAAATTGGTACATGAATAGAAAATACATTAAAAACAACATAATTGAATTTCCCAACTACTACATAATTATCACAATGTTCATTTTATTTGTTGTCATTGAATTTTACATATATTACATAACTATCAAAATATTCATTTCATTTGTTTTCAAATTGAATTTTCTAACTAGTACATAATTATCACAATGTTCATTTCAAATAAAATGAGGGTGAGTTAAAATTAGACATTAATAGTTATTTCAATCAACAAATGTTGAGACTTGGAGCTCACATGTGGCTATACAAATATTTTTTTGACAAAAAAAAACAATTATTGGAATTACATTTAACTTGAAATTGTTAGTAACTTAGAAAATTGAAAATAGTTAAATATGTACATTTTAACTTGAAAATAGGGTCCAAGTGTATATTTAATTTGAAAATTGTTAGTCACTTGAAAATTATTCATTTAACATGAAAATTGTTACAAATTTTGAAATATAAATAACAAAGTTATAAAATAAATAAGAATCTCATTACAAACAAATAATAAATAAATTAGATTATGAAATAGTGATTTTTTTTTAAATTGTTACTAATTTTGTAGTCTAAATAACAAATTGTTAAAAATCTTATTACGAACAAAATATAGTATGGCTAAAATGAAAAAAAATAGTTAGTATATAACAAATTATTAGAGAAATATAAAATATGAAATTTAAATTAGGTAGCATGTAATTCAAAAATTTACCTTGGTTGTCCTCCATTGGAATTGTTGCACCAAATGTGCATCCTCTTCTTCTCTCAATCTTGCTCTTTGTTGTCTTATTCTTTCTCTATTCTTCTCACGCTCTTCATTGTCGTTTTGTTGACGAGCATGCTTCCTTTGTCGTTTTCTTTTACTCCCCATCAAACTACAATGAAAACAAACAAAGATTTCTTCAACTTGTTATAACAAACAACAATATGTTAATATGAAATTTTGAATTAGGTTTACAAATAACTTGTTACATGTCTAATGAACTCTAATTGAACAACATCAAATTGACATAGCTCTAATTGAAGTAAACTAACAATGATTTGAATAAGTGTTGTTGAACAATTGTTTAGTGATTATATAGAGATTTATCGTTGTTTTTGCGTGGGAATGGTGGTTGGAAACATTAAATGTCCAACTCCTTTCCCGAGTTCTTTTTATGTTTTTTTACACAAACAAATCCTCGATCAATATTTTTTTACAAAACCTCCATCGAGCAAAAAACCTCGATCGAGGGCTTGAAGAGACCGCGATCAAGGTCTATGTAAGACCCTCGACCGAACTCTCATTCAGCCTTTGATCGACGTATTTTAAAAACCTCGATCGAGGGCCTAAAAAATAGGCCGAAAGCCCTTTTCACTGCAGAAAGAAAGTTTTTTCTTCCTTTCAGAGGCTTAAACTATGTCATTAAATGCACATTAATGAGTGGACTTGATATCGTTGGATTCGTCAATAAATCCTCTATCCATATACATATAATTTATGAATTTTTATCTTTGTATGTCATTTGTTTTTAAATTTCTGCTAAAGCTTACCCTAAAAAACCCTGTCAACAAATTCGAATGAGCCTAAAGATAAATGAACAACATTCAAAATACACATCCAAAAAATTTGAAAAAATATAGAAGCGCTACATTAGTGCGTCCTCTTCAAAATGGTATTTTTAGTTTTGCAAATTATGTAAACTATCAAAATATTTCATGCGCACACGCACATGTGTGCAAAATGCGACTAAAATATTCACTAGTCAGTTTCGAAAAATAATAATAAATATAATTTTTCGATAAAAATTAAAAATAAAATGTGTATGCACTAGTGCATTCTGTCTAGATCATGTTCACATATTTCATTTTTTTAATTATTACTTTAAAATTAAATTATTTTGCACACACACAAGCCACTTGTTAATTCCTCTTCAAATTTTTAAGGACGCATGTTTCATTAAATAAAAATTTGACACGATAAATTACATTGGTATATTTTTAAAAACATATCATTGGAAAGCCAACATAATTCTATATATTTCTTTTTTTAACCGCACGTTGAAATTCATATGGAAAATATGTGTTTTGAGGGCTTCAATTTAATATATGGGTAAAATTTCCATTTTTCATCGCCATATTTGGCCAAAAAGAGTTACCCATCTTCATGGAATCGCCCAAATTCACACCAAGAACCAACACCATGGATTGAAGCAGAACAAATTCACCCCACCATATCTTGCAATGCTTTGGCTGGAATTACCACTCCTCAAACTCTCAAGATAGAAGGATATATCAAGAAGAAAAAGGTAATAGTGCTAATCAATTCTCACAGTACTCACAATTTTATTCATTGTAAGATAGCACAGGATTTAAATTGCTTTATATATCTACCACCAGAGTTTCAGGTGATGGTTGCAGATGTAGGAATGACAAATTACTTAGGAAAATTCATAAGATAGATATATCTATGGGAGAGTATGTCCTAAATAGTCCAATGATCTCCATTCCAATGGGTATGGCTGATGTGGTCCTAGGGATCCAATGGCTACAAACCATGGAAACATTAGCTTTTAATTTTCAAGAACGTTTCTTGAAATTTTTTCAGGGAGGAAAATAATCCGTGTTAAAAGGTATCATAGGAAGACCTGGTAAGATAATCAACTTTAATGGCATGACCAAACTTTTGCAGAAGGAATAAAGGGGTGTAATTGCACAATTTTGCTCACTAGATGTTCAAACACCTAAATTGTCCATCTCTCCAAATCTACAGCAGGTCCTTGACAATCATTCCAAGGTATTTGATAATATTCCCACAGGTCTCCCAACTACTCGAGAACATGATCATGTTATTCAGTTGGTTTCAGGAAGTGTTCCACCCAATATCAGGCCTTACAGATATCCCTATTCCCAGAAAAATGAAATTGAGCATATGGTCGCAGAAATGTTAGAGGCTAGAATAATTCAACCTAGCAAAAGTTCTTACTTTTCTCCAGTAATATTGGTGCACAAAAAGGATGGCTCATGGAGTATGTGTGTATATTATATAGAGCTTAACAAACTCCCTATTAAAGATAAATTCCCCATTCCGGTTATTGAGGAATTGTTAGATGAATTACATGGGGCAATGTACTTCACCAAGATGGATCTTCGCTCAAGCTATCATTAGATTAGAATGAAGAAAGAGGACATTCCAAAAACAATTTCTCAAACTCATGAAGGCTATTATGAGTTTTTGGGTATGCATTTTGGCCTTACAAATTGACCTTCCACATTTAAAGCTTTGATGAATTCCATCTTCAATCCCTTTTTTCGAAAATTTGTGTTACTATTCTTTGATGATATATTGATCTACAGTAAATATTGGGAATCCCGTGTTCAACATGTTGATAAGCTGCTCACACTATTGGAGGAACACCAATTATATGTAAAACCCTCCAAATGTTTCTTTGGAGTATAGGAGGTGGAATACCTAGGTCATATTGTCTCTTATGAAGGAGTTAAGGTAGACCCTAACAAAATTAAAGCAATACAGGAATGGAAGATCCCTATAACCCTAAAACACCTTAGGGGATTTCTTACGTTGACAAGATATTATCACAAGTTTGTTAAGAATTATGGGCGAATAGCAACACCCTTAACAACATTACTGAAAAAGGATGCATTTCCCTGGACTCCAGGTGCAACTAAGGCCTTTGAAGAACTCAAATATTCCATGTGGAGAGATCCAGTGTTGGCTACACCCGATTTCACAAAAAACTTCATTGTGGGATGCAATGTGTCAAGGGATGGAATTGGTGTTGTTTTAATGCAAGATGGATAGCCCCTTTCCCTTGAAAGTCGTCCAATTAAAGGGAAATCCACAGAAACCAATTTATGAGAAGGAAATGCTAGCAATTCTACATTCCCTGAAGCAATGGCACCCCTACCTCATAGGAATACATTTCAAGGTTAAAATTGATCATAATAGCCTTAAATATTTCTTGGAACAAAGGCTATATTTAGAAGAGTAGCAAAAATAGGTAACAAAGATGTTGGGATATGATTTTGAAATCATATACAAAAAGGGGAAGCAAAATGTTGTGGAAAATGCACTCTCTAGGAAATATGAAGATGTTCAAGCACTTCTCTATGCTATCTCCATCATCCAACCTGATTGGATAACCAAAACAAGGGATGAATGAAAGAACGATGACGAAATATGGACATTCATTAAAAAGTTGCAGCAGGATCCCAATGCCTCTAATACATTTATGTGGAGAGATGACTTTCTATGGTACAAGGATCACTTATATATTTGTAAGAGTTCCCAACTAAAGCAAAATATACTTTTGGAATTCCACTCCTCATCGGTAAGAGGGCACTCAGGTTTCTTAAAAACCTACCATAGGGTCAAGAAATATTTTTTGGGGATGGTCTTAAAACTGATGTTCAGAAATTTGTGACACAATGTTTGGTTTCCCAACAAAATAAAGTGGAAACAATTAAGACCCCGAGTATTATACAACCACTTTCCATTCCAAGCCAACAGTGGCCAGAGGTATCAATGGATTTTATCACAGGTTTACCAAAGTCTGAAGGAAAGAGTGTCATCATGGTGGTTGTTGATAGACTTGCTAAATATGCACACGTTTGTGCACTATCTCACCCTTTCAAAGCTAGCACAATTGCCATTGCTTTTATGGAGACAGTCAAAAAACTACATTGTACTCCAAATATTATAGTAATTGATAGGGATCTGATTTTCACTCGCAATTTTTTGACTGAATTATTTTCTTGTTTGGGTAGTCAGCTGGCTCATAGCTCATCTTATCATCCTCAATATGATGGACAAACCGATTTAGTGCACAAATGTTTGGAAGGATACCTTCGATGTTTTGCAGTTGATAAACAAACACAATGGGTCAAGTGGTTACCCTTGGGAGAATGATGGTATAACACTTCCTTCCATACATCAACAAAAATGATCCCATTTATGGCACTTTATGGCTATATATCATCCACCATCCATTACATCTTCACTAAGAGACTCATCTAAGGTTCAAGCAGTGGAATACCACATGCAGCATCAAAAACAAGTTCTTCAACTCTTAAAAGACAACTTGACATTGGCACAAGATCGAATGAAACAACAAGCAGATCAACACCGCAGTGAACGAAGCTTTGATGTGGGGTATTGGGTGTTTTAAGACTACAACCATACAAATAGATGTCCCTAAAGAAAACCAAGAAGGATAATAAATTATCACCTAAATACTATGGTCCCTATAAGTCTCTACAAAATATTGGTAGTATGGCCTACAAATTGGAAATACCTACATCTTTATGAGTCCATCCAGCTTTCCATATTTCATGTTTAAATAAGGCAATTGGTGACAATCTACCGGTTCAAAATATATTACATGAAATTGATGAGGAAGGAAAAATCATCTTGGATCCCAAAAAAATCACCGAAACAAGAATCAAATAGCTTCGGAATTGATCAATTCCAGAGTATCTCATTAAATGGAAGAACCTATTCGCGGAAGATTCAACATGGGAAGACGAGTCATTTATACAACAACATCCAGAACTACTTTAACGTTGTGGAAAACAATATTTGAAGAGGAGGGGCATGTTAAGCCCTCAATGATGGCACATTACCCCCTATAGAGTGGTGCATTACCCCCTATATGGTGGTGCATTACATATTATTGATGTCGGCTTGGATCTATTAGTGGGTCTCTTAGTTGTTACCGTACACCTTTGTCTCTTATATATAGGAAGGAGATATTTTCATTTTAGTCATCATTGTATCTTGTCCTTTCTTATGTACTTAGTACATTGTATAAGGAGGTTCCTCCCTCGAAGAGGATTGCTATTCATCTATGTTCTTCATTCTTAAGCCGTAGATTACTTTCTTCAACACTATTTCTTCTCTTTTTATGTTATTTCTGGGACTTGTTTGCATAACATACCATATGGTTAATAAAATGTTAATTATAATCTTAATATGTTTTAACATTAATCTTAATAAAATGTTAACATATAATATTGACATTAATATTCTTAACATAAAAATTATTAATAATATTTATACCAATATTATTAATTTACAGTGATATTAATGATTTTAGCAGGATTATTAATAATTTTGAACAATAATATTAATAACATTAATCTTATTCACATTAGTATTAATATTAACTTTAGAAAACATTAATGTTAATATTAACAATTATGTTAATGTTAATGTTTAAAATCACTTAACCATATTAAACCATAGATTGAAGTCAATCTTACTTAAAATTCAATTATGGATTGAAGTCAACCTTGCTTAAAAGTCGACTATGGATTGAATTCAACCATGATTCGGAGTCAATTAACCACTTTTATAAATGTGGTTGTGGATTGAAATGAATCATGGTTCAAAGTTAACCTTGGATTGAAGTCAACCATGGGTTTAAGTAAACCATGGATTGAAGTCAACCATGGGTTTAAGTAAACCATGGATTGAAGTCAACCATGGATTGAAGTCATTAATGTTAATATTATTAATGGATTGAAGTCAATCATTGGATTGAAGTCAACCGTGGATTGAAGCCAAGCATGGATTGAATTCAACCATGGATTGAAGTCACTTTTTCATTAAGGTCAACACTGGATTGAAGTCAACAGTGGATTGAGGTCACTTTCGGATTAAGGTCACACTGGATTGAAGACAACCTTGGATAAAATTCACCACTGGATTGAAGTAAACCTTGGATTGAATTCACACTTGGATTGAAGTCAACCTTGAATTGATTTCAACCTTGCTTAAAGGTTAATTATGGATTAAAGTCAACCTTGGATTGAAGTCAACTATGGGTTGAAGTCAACCATGGATTGAACTCAACTTTCGATTGGAGTCAGCCTTAGATTAAAGTCAACCTTGGATTGGAGTGATCCTTCGATTGAAGTCAACCTTGGAATGAAGTCAACCTTGGGTAAATGTCAACCATGGATTGAAGTCAACATTAGATTGACGTCCACCTTGGATTGAAGTCAACCTTTATTAAAATCAACTATGGATTGAAGTCAAATATGGATTGAAGTCAACCTTGGATTGAAGTCAACTATGGATTGAAGTCAACCATGGATTGAAATCAACCTTGGATGGAAGTAAACCTTGCTTAAAAATCAATTATGGATTGAAGTCAACCATGGATTGAATTCAACTTTGGATTGAAGTCAACCTTGGATGGAAGTCAACCTTGCTTAAAAGTTAACTATGGATTGAAGTCAACCATGGATTAAAGTCAACATTGGATCTAAGTCAACCTTGCTTAAAATTCAGTTATCAACCTTGTTTTAAAGTTAACAATGGATTGATGTCAACCATGGTTCGAAGTCAATCAACCACTTTTAAATATGTGGTTGTGGATTGAAGTCAACCGTGGTTCAAATTCAACCTTATACTAAAGTCAATCATGGGTTGAAGTCAACTATGGATTAAAGCCAACTATGGATTGAAGTAATTAATGTAAATATTATTAATGGATTGAAGTCTTCCATTGGATTGAAGTCAACCTTGGATTGAATTCAACCATAGATTGAAGTCAACCTTGGCCTGAAGTCTATCTTGGATTGAAGTCTACCTTGGATTTAAGTAACCCTTGGATTGAAGTAAAAATTATAATGAAGTCAAAGATGGATTTAAGTCAACGTTGTGTTGAATTCAATGCTTGATTGAATTCAACCTTTAATTAAATTCAACCTTACTTAAAAGTCAACCTTAGATTGAATCCAACTATGGATTGAAGTCAACCATGGATTGAATTCAACCTTTGATTGAAGTCAAAATTGGATTGAATTCAATATTGGATTGAAGTTAGCCATGGATAGAAGTAAACCTCGGCTTGAAGTGAACTATGGATTGAATTCAACCTTGGATTGAAGTCAACACTACGTAAAAGTGTACTAGGGATTGAACTCAAATATGGATTGAATTCAACCTTTGATTGAAGGAAACTTTGGATTGAAGTCAACCTTGCTTAAAAGTCAACCATGGATTGAATTCAACATTGGATTGAAGTCCACCTTTCATTGAAGTCAACCTTACTTAAAATTCAACTATGGATTGAAGTCAACCTTGATTTGATGTCAACTATGGATTGAAGTCAAATATGAATTGAAATTGACTATGGATTATAGTCAAATATGCATTGAATCCAATTTTTCATTGAAGTTAACCTTAGATGGATGTCAACCTTTCATAAAAGTCAACTATGAATTGAAGTCAATTATAGATTGATGTCAACCATGGATTGAAGTCAACTATGGATTTAAGTCAACCTTGGATTCAGGTAACCTTGCTTAAAATTCAATTATATATTGAAGTCAACCTTGCTTTAAAGTTGACTATGGATTTAAGTCAACCATGGTTCGAAGTCAAACAACCACTTTTAAAAATGTGGTTGTGGATTGAAGTCAACCATGGATTGAAGTCATTAATGTTAATATTATTAATGGATTGAAGTCAACCACTAGATTTAAGTCAACCTTGGATTGAATTCAACCTCTAATGGAAGACACCCACGGACTGAAGTCAACCTTGGATTGAATTCGACACTTGATTGAAGACAACCTTGGAATGAAGTCAACTATGGATTGAAGTCACCGTTGGATTAAAGTCAACCATGGATTGAAGGGCAACATTTGATTAAACTCAACCTTGCTTAAAGTTCAACTACATATTGAAGTCAACCCTTGATTAAATTCAACCTTGGATTGACACCAAATTTGGATTGAAGTCACCCATGGATTGAAGTCTACCTTGGGTTGAATTCAACCTTGGATTGAAGTCCACCTTGCATAAAATTCAACTATGGATTGAAGTCAAATATGGATTGAAGTCAACTTTAGATTGAAGTCAACTATCGATTTAAGTCAACCTTGAATGGAAGTCAACCTTACTTAAAAGGAAAGTATGGATTGAAGTCAACTTAGAATTGAATTCAACTATGGATTGTAGTCAACGTTGCATTGAAGTAAAATTTGGATTGAAGTCAACCTTGGATGGAAATCAGCCTTCCTTAAAAGTCAACTATGGATTGAATTCAACTATCAATTGAAGTAAACTATGGATTGAATCATTTGATTGAGTTCGACCTTGCTTAAAGGTCAATTATGGATTGAATTCAACCTTACTTTAAATTTGACTAGAGATTGATTTCAACCATGGTTCGACGTCAATCAACCACTTTTAAAATTGTGGTTATGGATTGAACTCAACCTTGGACTGAAGTCAACCATGGTTGAAGTTGTTAAATTTACAGCCTCATGAGTCATTCTCCAAGTCAATATTATGTGTCAATATTGAGCCTCATGTGTTGAGGTAGAGCCTTATAGGAGCTTGAGTTGGACTCAGGAAACTTGGAGAAGAATCTTGAGTTGGATTCAAGTATGAATAAACCCCATGTGTTGAGGTAAGCACTTTGTATGTCAAAGTGATGATGCTGTACAATCTCAATGGTCAAGGTTAAGGTCTTGTGTGTCAAGACAGATCCTCATGTGCTGAGGTGGTGCCTCATGTGTTGAGGTAATGCTTTGCATGTCGAACCATGAATGGTGTGTTATGTAATACTTACAATGGTTGACCTATTAAGTCTCCTCTGGAAACTGACCACCTCTAGAGTCAATTACTTTAGCATATAACCACATGGAACAATAGTAGAACAAGATGATCACATCATTGGAAAAATATCCTTAGTATATTTGATATGATAAATTAATTAAGCTAGAACATGTGGACCATGTAGATAAGACAAGAGATCAAGATAAGATATGATAAAATAAGAGAGAATTTGATTTTCTCACTTTAGATGATAAATACTTTAGTTAATTAGAGGAGAACTCGAATTGATCACTTCAGTGATGTTAACAAGAAAGACTTCAGTTAAAAGCAGTAACTAAGTAATAACAAAGAAGATATAGTTAAATAAGTGTTTGCATAACAACACTTTAGTTGAACTAAAACATGACACTCGAGTTACGACACTTGCATGACATCACTTAAGTTAGCCACCTAACTAAGTGGTCTAGCATCCAGATGGACGGAGAGTTCATCTTGAATTCAAAAGATAAAAATAGAAGTTGAAGCATGAGAAGAATATATATATATATATATATGTTATACAGGATTGATGAAATTCAATGTGAATCGAATTCTCTTCTCTCCTGAAGGAAATGTGCTTTTCTTTGTGAAGTATATTATTATAAGTTCTATTCTTCCATCTTTGCTCTTGATCTAATATATGCACCTGGGGCTTTTGATGTAATCTTCTTAATTACGAATCAAGTCATTCTCTTCTATCAATAAATATACTAAGGCAGATTTTGCTACAGTTTTCTCCCTCAAGTTATATAGGGTTTCCATAGAGTAAATTTATGTGTCATATGTGAATGCTTATGCTTATGATTTTTAATTGATTTCGAGTACTATTGCAATTTTGAATTAAAGATAAAAAATTAACATGGTATCAGAACTTAGGGCATGAAAGAGATAAGTTAAGTAGTCAATATTGAGGCTATAGAGATCCTGAGTAAGCATAGTACTTGAAGAATAATGGATTCAATATCAGTAAGATCGGAAGACTAACTTGAAGGAACTTTGAAATTTAATACTTGGAAGGCCAATATTCTGAATATACTGGAAGAGCATGATCTAGATGGCTATGTATCCAATGTTAATGAAGAGCCTACTACTAATGCAGGGCGCACCAACTTCAAGACGAATCAAGCCAAAGCAAAGAGGATAGCTTATGATTCGATGAAAGACAATTTGATTCTTGTGATTACTCCATTAAATACTGCAAAGGAATTCTTCGACACTTTGACCAATATTTATGAGAAGAAGGAAACCAGTCATAAGAGAGAATTGAAGAATAATCTACGTAATATGAAGATGGAGAAGGAATAAATTGTTGATTCTTTCTTCACAAAGATATCTCAAGTAAGAGATCAACTCATGAGCATTGGTGTAATGGTTTATGATGATGATCTCATACAAATTGTTGTCAATCTCCTTCCATATTCATGGGAGACATTCTTGGATGCATTAAATGGTCGAGAAGTGCAACCAAACTTTGAAAACGGTGACATGATTTCCTTCAAGAAGAAGGGAAAATCCAGAGCAAATATACTTCCTCCAAAGAAGAGAACCTTTCTCTTGCGGCACAGATGAAAAGAGGAAAGAAATTTTTTCTCAGAAGAAGTTTTCTCATCAAAAGGAAAATGATTACAAGAAATTTGATAAGTCTAAAGTTAAATGTTTCAATTGCAATAAGAAGGGCCACTATGCAAGAGAATGTCGTGTAAAGCAACAACGAAAGTTTAAGGGTAGGTTTCATGCTCGACTACTACTAAATATGAACCTACAAAAAAAAATCCATTCGATGATTAGGATACAAGGAAGGAGTACTATATTGTCTCATCCTTATCTGAATCCATTACCACTAGTGTTGAGACATGGATGGTGGATAGTGGTGCATCTAAACACATGACTGGATATAGGAGCACTATCACAGATCTGAAGAAAAAAGAATTTCTCTTGTCAGGTGGATCTTGGAGATAATACCACCTATTCGATCCAAGGAGTTGGGTCCACTTATTTTCAGTTGGATTCAAGAGATGTATTACATGTTGATGATATCCTATTTCTTCCCAGATTGAAGAATAAACTACTATCTGTTTCATTTCTAGAAGATAAAGGATTTAGAGTAATATTTATGGACAATAAATCACTATTGTGGCCTAAGCATGCAAACTTGAACTCTACATCTATAATTGGAGTACAAAGTTCCTGGAAATCTCATTTATGCCATGATTCATGACACAGTCATTCCTTGTGAATTGTGGCATAGGAGGATTGGTCATCTCCATTTTAAAGTGTTACCTAAATTGCAGAGGATGGTAAAAGGTATGCCTGTGTTTAAATATGAATACGATAGTGCTAGTAGAGGGTGAACTCTTGGCAAGAAAATCAAGAAGAGTTTTCCAAGCAGTACCAAAAGATCCAAAGGGATCCTATATGTTATCACCTATTTTGTACAAATAGTTGAAACCTTATTGAGCCGCCAGTGTTGGAACACATCAGTGTTCACTTCCAGAGTATCTGGGTTTCAGAATGCAGCAGTTAGCCAGTTTTGGCTAGCCATTTTTATTTTTGAGTCGACATGGCCATGGACCCATGGGGGTTTGTAATAAAGTGTGCTAGTAGGATCTGAGTGTCTCGGTTCCCCATGACTTGATTAAGCAACTAAGGTATTCCAGGGAGTTTTTTCCCTTTTCAATTATACTTTGCTTATAGCCAAGCTATAATCGATGAGGTTTTCTCCCGCTACATGTCAAAAAGCATTTATGATGATTGGAATCTTCACCCACCTCATTCAGATCAGTTTCGGAGCACTGGGAGTGATCTACAGTTGAGAAATTCGCCCACCTTCATGCAAATTCATTTTTGTGATTTGGCAATTGATTAATGGGTTGTTGGATTATGAAATCAATGCATGTGGGGCTCCTTCCTCAAATTATGGGCTCCAAACTCAATTTTAAAGATGAGTTAAGACTCCAAGCTCGATTTGGTTGGTGTTGACATGGATTTGATTGGTTTTTGATGCAGTTTTTGGCTCTCTTCATCACCAATTCGAATTAGGGTTTTAGAATTGAGTTTTGTTATATAAGAGAGGCCATTTGGGCTTTCTCTTCATGGATCTTTTGGGCAAACTTAGTCTGCCAATTTGTAATCGTGTTCTAGCTATTGCTATTGGGAAATAAAAGCGACTTTGGAGGTACACATGGTGTTGATGCTTGTTATGGAAATGCTTCATCTATTCTAAGGTGATATTGTATTTGTTTATTACTCATATTTCATCACTTTAATCAATTATTTAGCTTAGAAGGCTTTCTTAAGCCCATAGGGTGGGCATTTGGGTTCAACTTGTCCATTGATGTTGGGGTTCTATGTGATTTGAAAGGAGTAGACTGTAGTTGGAAATATTTATACTCTTATAATCTCATTTTGCTTTACATACAATATTTGATCAAGGTGTGTTTGTGAGTAATTTATTGTGCAGATCTCATAGGTTGAAGAGAGGTTTGAGCTTGGGTGCATCTTTCATCTCTTCAAAGACCTTTTTCCTAACATTTGTGTGCATTTCAGGATCTCCCAAAGTCGATCTTAAGCATTTTGGTAAAGAAGTGTTGAGTTTGAAATCCATCTTCAAAAGCATATTTTCAATTGGTTACTTGGTTCTAAAACTTCCCTCTTCTAGTCCATTCCCCTTACCTTTTTCCACCCATTTATCTCTTATCCCCTTCTCTCTTTATTTCTTTTTGTTAAGCCTAGCTTAGGATTTTCCATAAGGTTGAAGCTCCTTCAACCTTGGGGAATAACTTGGGATTTGTTCCCTTGTGCTCTCTTCAACACCATTGCAGGCGTATCATCTAGCTAGCTGGAAGGGTTTCTTGGATAGTGTTCTTAAGCCATCAAGTGTTCCACTTGATCTTTCCATATCCCCACCCATTCCTTATTTCCCCATCCATTCGTTTTACCCTACTCTTCACCCATTCATTTTTTTCCATCCTCATCTTTGTCCAATCATCCCTCCATTCGTTTTTTCCTCCAAGACTCCTCTTGTCCACCTTCCCAAAAAGCCCTAAAAACACATAAGACACAAAAAACGAATTGCTTAAGTGTAGTAGCTGTTAAAGTTTAGTCTTTCTTTTGATAATTAGATCTCATTGTTTGACATTAGTATAGATCATACTTGTTAGATTTTTTGTTTCCATTTAAAAGATAGATTTTTCCATACAAAAATATTTCAAAAATTTTACATTCTAGATCTCTTTCTCATCATTTTTTAAACATATGTTGTTCGCTGGTCCGTTTTTTCTTTTATGCATTTTTGAAATAAAAAATCTCATAAACCAATTTTTTGAAGTCTTTTGTAGACTCTAGTTTAAATAGCTTCAAAATTTTGTCTTGTTCTAATGATTAATGGGTGCCTTGGTTGAGAATTTCTAAGACTTGCGTAGATGCTATGAAAGGAGGAAACTTGAAAGAGCTTTGAAGAAGTAAGATCTAAGCAAAAGAAACAAAGTGAAGAAACCATGAGAATGATCAAAACTTAACGTATTTATCCTTTGTAAAAGCAAGCAAAGACTTGTTTCTTCTTTATTTTTCCAAGTATTATCTATCTCTCAAAAGTCCTTCAAGGGTTTCAAACCCAAGGCATTTGTAATCAAGTTAATAAAAGTTCAAGTGGAGGAGGCCTCCACTCTTTTGGTTTTCTTCCCCATTTGGGGAAGAGTGTTGTGCATGCTTAGTTTAGATCTCATCTTTTTCAAGTTCATAGATTAGTATTCATTTTCGTACTTAGATTAATTTCTCTTCCAAGTCTTGACTAGAATCAGCTAACTTTGAGATTTTATCCCAAAGGCCACATAACTTTGTGGTAGCTTCTCGTTCCCCCATCAGCTTCTTGTGGAAATCCAGCTAGTTGGAAGGTTTCCAAGACTGACAGCTCTAGTGGTTGACCTTGTTCGGAGTTTGATCCCACCTTTAGAGTAGAATTGCTTGGTAGAACACTAGATCTTTCGTTTACTTTCATTTTATTTTGCAAGTAGCATGTTAGCAATATTTCACATCTATTTGAGCTTTCACATGATTTAAGTATTACAAAATTGAAGTATCTTGTTATCACAACTGCTACTTGTTTCTTAAAACAAACAAAGTCTTTTGAACTTGGCCAAATCCAAGTCAAGAGCACTCTCTGTCGGAGAGCATATAGACTTGCATGTTCCCCCTGATTAGGCATTTTTTAAAATTAGGAAGTCTCTTGAAGTGTGGTCATAAGATCAAGTCAAGAGCGCTCTCTGTCGGAGAGTTGAACACATGCTCTAATAATAAAACTTTTCAATCCACACTTCCCCTTTAATTAATTTATCTTGGTCGTTTGTCCTACACCCGTATGCTCTGCCAACCGGAAATGGTTGGGCTAGTACTCAGAAAGGTGAAGGATTTGATAATCTCATAAGTGATAATTAATGAAAATTTTCACCCCCATAACCAACGAACCGGCGTTGTTCAAAATTATTTTAATCAGTTCTCAGGGGAGGCGCCGGAGTGCCCAATCTGCGACACGGTGGTTGTTTAGCATTGTGCGCCTCGCTGTGATTCCAAACAGGTTTCGACATGTCTCTTAAAGGAGATGCTTAGAATATATTTCTGGACACTCTTTGATATCCTTGGTTTTATCCTAATAATCAATACCATTAAAACTTTGAAATTTACCAAGATAATTTGCACAACGATCTCACAAACAGTTACTATCAAGACTTATTTTTCAGCATCCCCCAGCACTACAATCCATTTTTTTTTTTGACTCTGTTACCCATTTGATAAGGCACTGGTCCTTTTATCATTTAATTTTTTATCTGTGGATGCTTCTTAATTATCTCAAGTATTTATATATTTTTTCGCAACGTGGATTGCATCTTATGTTGTGTTTTATTTAAAAGTAAATTGTGTGTCTTTCATCACTAAAAACTCCTAAACAACACAAATCCGCATCACCATACATTTTTAACACTTAAAACATTGAGCCATAGACAACTCTTTGTAGGTACTACCCCCCTTGGCTTCGTTAGGAGTTATCCTAAACGGAGGAGCTGGGATTCAGGTGACAGTACCTGGCTCATTGCTTGCCCCCAAGGCCACACCTCTCTCACTTGTAGTGAAGAGACAGCTTTCGAAAGATTTCTGCTGCTGGTGTGCAATCTGGAGGACAACACTATACTTGATATGTTCTGATCTATGTGGTCCTATGTCAGCACCATCCTTGAGTGTCTATCTGTATTATGTTATTTTCATAGATGACTTCTCCCGTAGGTCTTGGATCTATTTTCTGAAGGTAATGAGTGAAAATTTCAACAATTTTGAAGAGTTTAAATCAATGGTTGAGAATCAAACTGGAAAGCACATTCGTGGTTTGAGATATGATAATGGATGAGAGTTCAAGGCTCATGACTTTAATGACTTATGTCGAGATGCAGGAATAAGAATACAATTGATTATACCTTACAACCCCCAATAGAATGGGGTTGCTGAAAGAAAGAATAGAACAATATGTGAGGTTGCAAAGTATATGATGTGTGATCATGATCTACCCACCTCCTTATGGGAAGAAGCCTCCTGCACTGTTGTTTATATACATAACATAATTCCTCATGCTATCCTGGGAGAAAATACTCCTGAAGAGGTTTCACTGGTGAAAAACCAGATGTTGGACACTTGAATATTTTCAGTTTTCATGTCGACATTCATATACAAATAGAGAAGAGGACAAAGATGGATCCATATGGAAAGAAATTAACACTTGTTGGATATGGTGACTCCTCCAGACCTTATAGAATCTATGTTCCATGACAAATAAACATTGAATTTAGCATAGATGTAAGATTTCATGAAGAGGATTCCTTCAAGCACTCTAAAGAACTTCAAAGTGATTTAGATATGGAGGATCATGATACTCCTATGATGGAGGATCCAATTTCTAATTCTCCCTTTTAATATTTTGAGAGGGAGAATTTAGAAGAGCCTATAGGTTCACTTGATCCTGAAGAACCAGTAGAACTGATAGAAATATATCTTGATGAACCTCCTACTAAGAGGATATCTACATGGTGTTGATACATTATGCAAGAGGCAGAAAAGAATGGAGCACCATATGGCACATCCAAAGAGTGAAAGAGACCTGACAGATATGCAGGATATGTAGCTCAAATGAGTCACATTAGTGATTCAGAACCCACCTCATATGAAGAATCTGTTAAGTAGCAAGTATGGAAAGATGCCATGGTGGAAGAATACAAATCCATCATGAATAATGATGTGTGGGAAGCGGTTCCTAAACATGAATGGAATTCAATAGTAGCTTCCAAGTTGATTTATAAAATCAAACATGCAACTAATGGCAGTATTGAAAAGTATTAAGAAATATTTGTGGCTCGTGGTTTCTCTCAGAAAGAAGGAATAGACTATAATGATACATTCACTCCTATGGCTAGGTACACTACTATTTGATCCATAATGTCACTTGCTTCAGTTCTGGGGTGGAAACTTTACCATATGGATGTGAATCTACTGGATTTCTCAGTGGTGAAGTTGAGGAAGACGTATACATATAGAAACATGATGGGTTTGTAGTTCATGGTAAGGAGTCCCATGTATGGAAACTTAAGAAATCCTTGTATGGGCTTAAGCAGGCCCCAAGGGTTTGGTATTCGAAGATTGACAACTATCCTCAGAGCTTGGGCTTCTCCAAAAGCGAAGATGACCCAAACTTGTACTTGAATATTGTGAAGAACCAACCTCTGAACTTGGTTCTTTATGTTGATGACGTGTTACTTATCGGAGATGAACAACGGATAGATCGGTGCAAGACGAAGCTCACTTCTGAGTTCGAAATGAAAGACTTAGGTCTTATGCACTACTTTCTTGGTCTCTAATTTTGGCAAAGGAAATATGAGATATTTCTTTCTCAAGGAAAGTAAACAGTTGATGTGTTGCACAAGTTTGGTACGATGGATTGTAAATCCATATCTACACCAATGATTTCTAACATGAAGAAACTACATGAGTAAGATTATGGATCAGATCTAGTGGATCCTACCATGTATAGATAACTCATTGATTCCTTGATGTATTTGATACATAGTAGACTAGACATATGTTATGTAGTGAGTATCTTGAGTCAATTCATGTATAAGCCAATACATAGACATTGGGTTGCTTCCAAGCATGTGCTTAGATACCTTCAAGGTACTATTTCTCATGGACTCATATATGGTTTCAATGGAGGAGTGATGATACTTGGTTATGCTAAATCTGACTAGGGTGGTAGTATTGTGGACTGAAAGAGTACATATGTATTTTATTTTAGCTTGGGATTAGCTATGATCTCTTGGTCTAGCAAGAAGCAGGGCTCTGTAACCCAGAGTACTATAGAAGCATGTAGTATATTGCAACTAATACCACCTGTCAAGAAGTTGTATGGCTTAGGAAGCTACTTGATGGGTAGTTCAGTGAGAAGCTTGAGACTACTGTCATTCACTCTAACAATCAGAGCTACATCAAGCTCTCAGAAAACCCTGTGTTTCATGAAAGATCAAAACACATTGATATGAAGTACCACTACATCAGAGACATGGTCCGAAGAGGTTCCATAAGACTTCAGTACATTGCTACTCATGAGAAGATACCATATATGTTGACTAATCCTCTATCTGTGATAAAGTATCGGTACTTCCGAGACAATATTGGCATGGCAGAGAATGCCTCCCTCGCTGAGATGGAGTGTTAAAGTTACAATATCATGAATCATTCTCCAAGTCAATATTTTGTGTCAATATTAAGCCTCGTGTGTCGAGGTAGTGCTTTATAGGATCCTGAGTTGGACTCAGGAAACTTGGAGAAGAATCTTGGGTTGGACTCAAGTATGAATAAACCTCATGTGTTGAGGTAAGTTCTTTGTATGTCATAGTCACAGGGGGGTTCACTTAGTGAACTCGTTACATAGCAGGATCGTTCGCATGATATTAAAGAATATCCCTAATTTCACTAAATATTGGAAAATGCCTCCTAAAATTGTATTGTTGACCCCCCCTCTGAATATGCCTTTCCAATTAAGAAAACCCCTGGTTTCACCAGATATTGTAGGTATCCATTTTTATCAACCCATTTTTAATACCCCCTTTATATCATATTATCAAGTTGTAATAAACAAGAACCTTAACACATCTTAGTATAAGCAAACAAGATGCTAAATAAAATAATAGTATAATGCTAATAATGATCCCACAAGGATTATAGGTATGGTTGATCAATTTGTAGCATTGGATAGTGGAAGACCCAACAAAATAGTACTAGGGAAGGAAAAATGTGTAAAAGGAAACCCAGTCAAGAGATCAACATAACAAAGAATGTAGAACAATCATAGTCCAAGTCTAGTTAGTGCAACGCTTAGAAAAGATGAGAATTGCAAATGTTTCACACCACAGCCTGCTAATATACCAAATTCATATCATGTAAATACAACTATAGCCATAGAGACCTCATGTTTTTTATAAGCTTAATAAATTAAACTCCATAAAAATGAAAAATTGAAACCCTTCCATGGATGGACTCCCCTACCTTCCTATCAAAACAAACATCTTGGTTCCAGTGAGCCAAGCAATATTGTTCTCACTTTTCTTGGTTTTCGTGGAGCAAGGTTTGATTGAATATCAATATCCACCTAAACCCCAACCTAAAAAATGAAGAGTAAGATCTTTTACTTGATTGCCTACAAAAAATACAATACAATCAAGTTCAACTCTAGAACTCTCGATTAGCGACATATCTTAACTTAAAGATGAAAAACAATATAACATTAATTCAAACCAACCCTAAATAAGCTATTAAATGAGGATTGCTCAAGGATATTATTCCAAAGAGACTTCCATCGATATTATCATTGGTACATTATTATCATATTTATGCAAAAATTAGGATCATAAGCAATATCAAATAAAAATGGAGGGTTCATAAGTTTTAGGTATGTATGAATTGAGCCCAAGATTTGAAGGTTATTCCTCATCCCACCCAAATAAAATAACCCCCAATATTAATATTACTATTTCAAATTAAAAAACCCCTTAATACAGAGCAATATATTTTTGAGGTTTTTAAGAGTATTCAAACGCCTAATATGAATGGACGTGATATGATATTTCTTCGCTAGTGAATCCCCCGTGGTCATAGTGATGATGTTGTACAATTTTGATGGTCAAGGATAAGGTCTTATGTGTCAAGACATATCCTGATGTGTTGAGTTGGTTCCTCATGTGTTGAGGTAATTCTTTGCATGTCGAAGCATGAATGGTGTGTGATGTACTACTAACCATGGTTGAGCTATTAAGTCTCCTCTAGAGACTGGCCACCTCTAGAGTGAATTACTTTAGCATATGACCACTTGGACTGATAGTAGAACAATATGATCATATCATTGGGAAAATCTCCTTGGTATATTTGATATGATAAATTAATTAAGTTAGCACATGTGGACCATGCATATAAGAAAAGAGATAAATATAAGATATGATAGGATAAGAGAGAATTCAATTTGATCAAGTGATGATAAAGAATTCAGTTAATTAAAGGAGAACTCAAATTGATCACTTCAATGATGTTAACAAGAAAGACTTCAATTAAAAGAGGTAACTAAGTGATAACAAAGAAGATGTAGTTAAATAAGTGTTTGCATGATGACACTTGAGTTGTGACACTTGCATCATGACAATTGAGTTACGACACTTGCATGATGACACCTAAGTTAGGAACCTAACTAAGTGGTCGAGCATTCAAATGGAGGGCAAGTTCATCCTGAAGTTAGAAGATAAAAATAGAAGCCGAAGCACATGAGAAGAATATATATATATATAGGATTGATAAAATTAAATGTGAAACAAATTCTTTTCTCTCTTGATGGAAATGTACTTTTCTTTGTGTAAGATATTATTCAGAGTTTTATTCTTCCATCTTCTCTCTTGCTCTGATATATGCACCTGGAGTGCTTGATGTAATCTGCTTAATTGTGAAACAAGTCATTCTGTCCTATCAATCAATATGCTAAGGAATATTTTGCTAGGGTTTTATCCCTCGATTTATAGAAGGTTTTCCCAAGTTAAATTTATGTGCCATATGTGAATGCTTATGCTTATGATTTTTAATTGATTTCAAGTACTATTGCAATTCCGAATTAACGATAAAAAATTAACAGAATTCAACTATGGATTGAAGTCCACCATGGATTGAAATCATTAATGTTAATATTATTAATAGATTCAAGTCAACCTTTGATTGAATTCAACCATTGATTGAATTTAACCTTGGCTTGAAGTCAACATTGGATTGAAGTCAACCTAGAAGTCAACATTGGATGGAAGTCACCCATAGATTAAAGTCAACCTTTGATTGAAGAAAACCATGGATTAAAGTCAACTATGGATTGAAGTTACCCTCAAATTGAAGTCAGCCTTCAATTGAATTCAACATTTTATTAAAGTCAACCTTGCTTAAAATTCAACTATGAATTGAAGTCAACCTTGGATTGACGCCAACTGTGGAATGGATTCAACCATGGATTGAATTCAACCATGGATTGAAGTCAACCTTGGATTGAATTCAACTATGGATTGAAGTCAACCATGGATTAAAGTAAACCTTAGATTGAAGTCAACCTTTTGTAAAAGTTACCTATGGATTGAATTCGAATATGGATTGAAGTCAACCTTGGATTGAAGGAAACTATGGATTAAAGTGAACCATAGATTGAATTCAACCTTGGATTGAAGCCAACCTTACTTAAAGTTCAACTATGGATTGAAGTTAACTATTGATTGAAGTCAACCATGAATTGAAGTCAACATTTGGTTGATGTCAACCTTGTATTAAAGTGAGCATTTCTTAAAAGTTGATTATGGATTGAAGGGTGAAAACGCGAAGTTGGGTAACACTTCCATGAGAATCGGTGCCCGAGAAACATAGCGAAAGTTATTCGGCCAAATAATCTATAATTTATTAGGTCGAATAACTATTAATGGTTCACCATTTAAAATAAGGGATACCTTGAACTGCGTGCGATGCAGTGTCATCCAGGGAAATTGTTCAGTGTTTATTTGTTTATTCGACCGAATAATTATTTTAACAGTTTGGTAACAGAAAATTATTATTCGGTCCGAACAATTATTCGGTCGAATAATTGTTCGGCTGAATAATCTCTGAGACCTGAAAAACTTCACGATTCTGCACAGTTTCCAGGTTTGTCCATTTTCATAAGGTAAAAACAATCTCTTACACTACAAATCGACTATCAAACTTGATACCATTAGTTTCATCATTGAATCTACTTTCCGTATGTATAGATTTTGTTGTGTATCAGTAAAATCTGATATTTTTAATTTTTTTTCTTAACATGTGTCGAGTTTGGTTTCATCTCTTTCAAAATGCGGTGAAATGAAAACTCCATAACTTTAAAAATGAAGCACCAAAAAAATTGAAAAAAATATGGTGGTTTTAATTGGAGTGTCTACTTCAAAAGGATATTCATAGATTTTTTAGTTCTATAGTCAATTGAGAGAAAAGTGTCGCAACACAAAACATGTTGAAAATCGACAAGGTTTCCCCATTGATCGAATTCAAAAAAAAAAAATAGTATATAGATCCATTGGTTACACAATTATATATTCATGCATTAGTATATTGTGTGTAATTGTCGTAGCATTTTTTTTTTTGCAAAAAACATGTTTAACAATGATTATATGTTCACAACAAAAGATGACTACTTTGTAGTCCTTTCATTTTATAAGAACACACTGTCAAACATTTTCCAAATCGACATATCAAATATCAATAAAAAAAATTGAAAAAATTATGAATAGAAATCTAACATAATTCTCTAAAAGAAATATTTTTACTAAAAAATGAAATTCTAAACAAAAATATCACTTTTGTTCGTCTGAAGTTGAAAAACATGAAAAAATCAGATTTATTTTCTCACAAAACCCCCTAAAATAGACACCCATCTTCATGGATTCACCCTGAAGTCAACCTTATATTGAAGTGAGCCTTGTTTAAAAGTCAATTATGGATTAAATTCAACCTTGCTTAAAAGTCAACTATGGATTGAAATCTACCATGTTTCAAAGTCAATCAACCACTTTTAAAAATGTGGTTTAGGATTGAAGTCAACCATGGTTCAAATTCAACCTTAGATTGAAGTCAACCATGGTTCAAATTCAACCTTGGATTGAAGTCATTAATGTTAATATTATTAATGGATTGAAGTCAACCATTAGAGTGAAGTCAACCATGGATTAAAGTCAACCATGAATTGAAGTCAACCTTGGATTGAAGTGAACCATGGATTAAAGTTAACCATGTTGAAGTTAGTAATGTTAATATTATTAATGGATCGAATTCAACCATTCAAGTAAAGTCAAGCTTGGATTGAAGTCAACTATGGATTGAATTCAACCATGGATTGAAGTCAACGTTGGATTAAAGGCAACCTTACTTAAAATTCAATTATGGATTGAATTCAACCATGCTTTAAAGTCGACTATGGATTGAATTTAACCATTGTTTGAATTCAATCAACCACTTTTAAAAATGTGGTTATGGATTGAGGTCAACCATGGTTCATAGTCAACCTTGGACTAAAGTCAACAATGGGTTGAAGTCAACTATGGATTGAAGTCATTAATGTTAATATAATTAATGGATTGAATTCAACCATTGGATTGAAGTCAACCTTGAAGTCACCCATGGATTGAAGTCAATCTTGGATTATCGTCATCCTTGATTATATTTATTTTGTTGTCCATCCGCAGAGTAGTGAGGATGTGCTAATTTATTTGTTTTTATGATATTTTATATATTATTACTACAACCATAATCACATTTTAAAAAGTAGTTAATATGATAAAATATGATAAATGGTGTTCAACTAATTCATATTTTTTTATAATATATATTTTCATTTTAATTATAAGGCTATAAATTGTTTTATACATATCCAATATAAAATTAAATAATATTTCTACATATGAACAAAATATAAATAAAATGCACCTAAAATCACTACGTTGAACCAAATATTGAAATATCTATAGTAGGAAGGAGACATTATCAACCCAATAAGTCAGCTCAATTCTTCTTTTTTTGTCCACACACCAAGAATCTCTGGCCATAGACATGAAGATCTCGTGGCTTCAGTGCATACTTATGTCCACTCCAAACACCACGGATGTCTATCCATAGCCTTGAAGATCTCCTGGATTCAATGGATATTTTTGTTTCTCCTACAATGTAAGATGGAAAAAATCCTTTCCAACTCTCTTAAAACCACCTATTAATAAGTTTGGAAACCATGATTCACAATGTACAAAATGTCCACCAAAATATATTTAGTTATGTTTTCCGAAATTCTTCATGAAACCAAGAAAGGAGGAATTGATCAAATCATACCTGGAGGAATACCCATTCTTCACAAGCCTTGGAAAAATTCTTAATTTATTTTTCTCTATGCAATTTTTAGCTTGGACATGTCAATGATGGGGATGTCAAGCTGATGATCAAACATGGAAATTGGTCTTGATTTTTCCTCATCTCTTCTTATATATATTTTTGGTACTCCTTTACAAGTTATTGAATGCTCTTGATCGTAAGAAAATACTTTCCCCATTTGGGAAGGTTCATGTCATGTAATGTCTCTTTTGAATAAAATTTCCCCTTGTGCTAAAATTCACCTTATTTCAACTCTAGGTATATGTATATAACTGATTCCAAACTCCTCCAAATACTTTCAAAATTGGTGAGGAAGGTCATGAGGGGTCATGGGACACATTAACACATCTATCAGACATATAGTAAACTTATATACCCAACCATGGTCTGCAATTTTCAAGGGAAGTATTTTCGGGACAAGACTAGTCAATTTGGGAAGTGGAAATTCCCCCTAGGTCTTGGAACAAATCTCTTCCAAACACTGTACAACCTTCTCTAATGATGGGTATGAGAGTTGTATATGTTATTAGACATCTATTAAAGTATATTTTCAGCATTATATGTGGTTTTGGGTTCGAATACGTATCCAAGAAAACTCAGGGAATTGACTAGTAATTTTGAGGCTCAAACCCCCAAGGGTAGATGGTTCCAAATAGCTCCAAATGATCTCAAATTGTACTAGAAGGTGTATGGATTATGTTAAAAAATAATAAGGGTGTTTATAGGTTCCTTCCAACCTTAAAATGACTTCTGCAACTCACTTTGGTAATCTGGTCAACGTAGGGAGTTTTACTAGCAAATTGTGGTTCAAATCCCCTTAGGGTAAATGACAAGTTGGCTCTCCAAATGCAATAGAAAACTCTAAACATTATGAACAGAGGCTAGTGAAATATAAAGGAAATAAATTGGATCTCATATGCATCATCATTCAGCTTATAATATCTTCTACAACTCTCTCAAATCAGATATAGAATTGTTAGTTTCAACATAAGGGGAAATGGTAGGCAATTTTCACTAAATGTTATGAAACTCAACCAAATGCCTCCAAATTCTTGTCTAATGAACATGAAACTATTTTAACACATAAATTACAGTACATTTATCATTAATCCATCATTCATTCACTTAACCATTGGAATTTATCAATATATCATTGACTTGCAACAAGGTAGTGGGGAAAATGGCACAATTTGTTCATTAATGAGCAATTTTACATAGTATTTATTGGAATCTCGACTTGTGGCTCTTATGAGAATGAAATAAAAATCATAAAAATCATATTAAAAAATAATGGGGCATCATAATCTCCCCCAAAGAGAATAGTATCTCACCAAAGGCGCAATTCCTCAAGGATCAAGAATATCCATAGAAAACTTGAAATGGTTGAAGAAGCAAGCTGAACTCGAAGTGACCATGATCTTCCCTGTAGATTAAGCCTGCAACAAATGACTCCATTGAAGCTCCAAATGAAATATATGAATGGACTTTCCAATTACCAACTAGGATGGGAATCCTTCACCCTCGAAATTGGTGCTAAGGAAAGTAGAGTAGCACTTCACTAGCTCTTCTCTCCAAATGCAATTGCAAATTCTAAATATGATCAAAATATGCCTTCGTTCTTTGTTCTTGACATTTATAAAGTTTCCAAGCTCTCTATGGGTCGAATTCCTTCCAAGATATGCATTCCAACTCAAGTTGGGAATAGATTCCAAAGAATGCCAATTGTACAACAATTCCTAGTCTCCCACTTCCACCAAATCACATGTGGAAGCATATTAGCTACCCTAACTCCCTTGAGCACCCTCTTGGAGGCTAGTTTTAGCCCTGACATGTCATATACGTTAGATTTCAGCCATCAGGTCTGATTTGTGTCATAGGTGTCATAGCATATTCATCATTGTTATCATAGAAGCTAGGGAATCTAGCCCGAATGTCACAATTTCTCTAAGATGCCTCTTCCTCTTCCACTCCAATTCGAACTTGGATGAGTCATGCCATAAATAATACCTTTTGAACTCCCCCAAGTATGTTACCCTTCACCTTGAATTTGAATTGGTGAGAGAATGATTCCAAGTGTAGTGGGGAAATCTAGCCACATGTGGGTCCCACAACCTCTTATGTTCCCTCATGATCCAATGCCACCTTATTTTCTGTTATTATTATTTATTTGACCCATTTAATGTGCATTTATAAGTCTGAGGTCACTTTGGGTCTTGTAGCTCCATCACTCCAATTTTTAATGCTTCCACCCCCAACCTAGGGAACTATTAAACTAGTGGAAATGTTCCTCCATGATATTTTGTGTGTATGGGGACATTACAAATTTGAATTGGGAATTTTCTCTAATTTGACCCACCTTGTCCATTTGGATATAATTATACATTATAAATAACTTGGACATCATGCTTGGCAATTATTTTGACATTTAGTACCAATTTGACAAACTATCATGAGTATGGCCAATTGGCTTATGCCATTGTGATCCAATGCAAAATTTTGGGACATTACAAGTCCTCCCTTCCAAAATATTGCTTGTCCTCAAGCAATTTCAAACATATGTGTTGAATAACCTGCCTTATTTTCCACTATATAACTCTTTGAAGCTGCCACTAAGTTGCCCAATTTTGAGTCCTCAAGACTCCCTGAAAGTTTTAGAGAGGAACCACCATGCTTGCTACTACACTACTCTGATTAAAACTACACTACTCTGATTAAAATCACTTTAATAAGTGGAAACTCAATCTCCCATAGTACTTATTTCAAAAAAAAAATTGAAATCAATGAGACAAAAATTATTCCAGGGTCCCATTGCTTGTATTGCACCCCAATAATTAAGAGTGCTCTCCAACCCATACCATCAGATAAGAGGATTCTTGGATCCCATTTCCTTGTATGCATTCTTCCAAATATCATAAGTACAAAATAGAGATCATCAAAGTACATAACAACATGAAAAAAAGTACATCAAGGAAGTGCCTTATCAAATAATCATGAAAGTCCTTATACCTCCAAGCAAGTAGACCACCATTTTCCAAGTGCATACAAGCATCAAGTGACCAATCAAATTTGCTCCAATGACATAGGTGAGGATCGCATGTCCTATAATGCTGTTCTAAAAATATGTGATATGCATCAATATATTCATCCATGTATTATTTCATCCAAGAAGTGAATGAAGAATCTTCACTAAAATCTGAACCAAATAATGAGAAAAAAAACAAGGATATTTCAAATGACTCAAAGAAGTCTAACCCATACATCCATGAATGTGAGAATCATAAAGATATAACCAAGTATGTGGCTGCCAACAAAAATGTTCTCCAATCATAAATCTATTCAACCAAGTGTTGGATGAAGTTCCTCCAACATCAAATGAACCAAGTGTTGAGCATGAAAAATCATGAGTCTTCAAGTGACTCAAATGCATATCATAGGTGCATCCATGTAGATGTGCATCATCATAAAGTAACAAAGGATGCTGCTGCAAATGTGAATAAGAATGTGCTACAACCATGTCATCATAAAAAGTAGATCTAGGAGTTCCATGCTCCTCATGTGGCACCATAAAAAAGAACCCTTTCACCCATACTTCATTGAGACTAATCCTGCAAAGCATGGAATTGGAGGATGTAGGAGAATGAACTAAATTACCCAAATGATCAAAAAGTGCAGAAGTTTCATAATGGGAAGGATCCATATGGGTACTATCATGCAACTCCTTCAAAAGTGTGAAACCTTTGTCGTAGATTGGTTCCAATGTAGAGGAATCATGCTCTTCTTTAAAAATTGCATAACCTTCATCAAGAGACAATTCAAGTTCCTCTTCCACCACATCAAGTGTTTGGATCTCTTCAAGTTCATCTTCAAACACATCAAGCACATTCAAATTTCCATGTTTCTCATGATCTGTCGTGTCATGAGAATCCTCCATGCAATCCACCATTTGAAAATTTGAAACATAGGAGGAAGAATAAGTATATTGCAACCTTTCAAGGAGTTGTCGATTTTTAATTTTGAATTTATGAATATCCTCATCATTCTTCAAGTATGCATCATGTAACAATTCATTAAAGTCAACCAAATTATTTCTATAAAAAGGCAAAGATACGAAATTACCTTTGATGTTGCACATTGCTCTTTGTTTCCTTTCCAAGGTAGAATGTGTCTCAAAATGATCTTCAATACTTTCAATAGAACCTTCTTCATGGTCATGTGATGGCTCTTCATCTTTTCCAGAGTCACTTGGGAGTGACTTTCAATCCTCTTCATGTACTACTTCTTCTACTTCACCTATTTTAGAACTAGATGGTTCATGGGTATCCTATTTTTACTCCTTCAAGCAAGTTGATTCATCTTTCCCCTTGGTTTCCTTAAGATCAATATATTTGGAATCTCTATTTTGAAATGGATTCTTATTACCTTCCTTCATCTTGAGCTTGTTTGAGGGATTGAGGTATTGATCGAGGGGTAGGATGTTTCTGCAATCTTCTCTCAAATTTTTCCATTCGATTAGAAGTTCTTGCACATCAATTGGAGTATTAATATTTTCTTTGGAATCAAGAAATTTAGGTGTGGTAGGCCTTGCTTCATTCTGAAATTCATTAGCTCTATTATGGATTCTTGTGCTTGAGAAGATATCCTAACCCATTACCTTCGTTTCCTCATGATGAGAACTACAGTTGCCTCCTATTACTCCTTTGATCCCAAGTTGGCTAGCCAACAATTCGAATCGTTTCATTATCTGATTGTTGATGTCTTCAAAGAGCGGTTTAATGAGTTTCTATACTCCTCAATATCATCCGAGGTTCCCTTTTCATCCCTAGCCATAGTTTCCTAAAAAAATGCTCTTCTTTTCCTACTTTTTCCTCTTCAACAAAAGCACTTTTGGTTTCAGTATCTAGTGGTGGTCCTTGACTTCTTTTCCTCATGAATATTAGACCACATCAGGTGCCAAGATAATTCTATGATACCATTGTAATGTCCCTTTTGAATAAAATTTCCCCTTGTGCTCAAATTCACCTTATTTCAACTCTAGGTATATGTATACAACTAATTCCAAACTCCTCCAAATACTTTCAAAGTTGGTGAGGAAGTTCATGAGGGGTCATGGGACAAATTAACACATCTATGAAACATATAATAAACTTATATAGCCAACCATGGTCTGCAATTTTCAAGGGAAGTAGTTTCCGGACAAGATTAGTCTGTTTGGGAAGTGGAAATCCCCCCTAGGTTTTGGAACAAAGCTCTTCCAAACATTGCACAACCTTCTCTAATAATGGGTATGAGAGTTGGATCTGTTATTAAACATTAATTAAAGTATATTTTCAGCATTATATGTGGTTTTTGGGTCGAATAGGTATCCAAGAGAACTCAAGGAATTTACTACTAATTTTGAGGCTCAAACCCCCAAGGGTAGATGGCTCCAAATATCTCCAAATGATCTCAAATTGTACCAGAAGGTGTACGGATGATGTTAAAACATATTAATGGTGTTTATAGGTTCCTTACAACATTCAAATGACTCCTGCAACTCACTTTGGTAATCTGGCCAATGTAGGGAGCTTTACTAGCAAATTGTGGTTCAAATCCCCTTAGGGTAAATGACAAGTTGTCTCTCCAAATTCAATAGAAACCTCTCAAAATTATGAACAGAGGCTGGTGAAATATAAAGGATATAAATGGGCTCTCATATTCATCATCATTCATCTTATAATATTTTCTACAACTCTCTCAAACCAGATATAGAATTGTTAGTTTCAACATAAGGGGAAATGGTAGGAAATCTTCACTAAATGTTATGAAGCTCAACCAAATGCCTCCAAATTCTTGTCTAATGAAAATCAAAATATTTGAAAACATAAATGGCAGTCCATTTATCATTAATCAATCATTCATTCACTTAACCATTCGAATTTATCAACATATCATTGACTTGCAACAAGGTAGTGGGGAAAATAACACTGTTTGTTCATTAATGAACAATTTTACATAGTATTTCTTGGAATATCGACTTGTGGATCTTCTGAGAATGAAATACAGAGCATATAAATTAGATTACAAAATAATGGGGCATCATAAGTCCCCCCAAAGAGAATAGTATCTCACCAAAGGCGCAATTCCTCAAGGATCAAGAATATGCATAGAAAACTTGAAATGGTTGAAGAATAAAGTTGAACTAGAAGTGACCATGATCTACACCGTAGATTACACCTGCAACAAATAAATCCATTGAATCTCCAAATGAAATATCTGAATGGCCTTTCCAATTACCAACTAGGATGAGAATCTTTCACCCTCGAAATTGGTGCTAAGGCAAGTAGAGTAGAACTCCACTAGCTCTTCTCTCCAAATGCAATTGCAAATTCTAAAAATGATCAAAAGATGCCTTCATTCTTTGTTCTTGACATTTATAAAGTTTCCAAGATCTCTATGGGTCGAATTCCTTCCAAGAGAAGCATTCCAACTCAAGTTGAGAAGAGATTCCAAAGAAGGTCATTTGTACAATAATTCTTAGTCTCCCACTTCCACCAAATCACATGTGGAAGCATCTTAGCTTCCCTAACTCCCTTGAGTGCCCTCTTGGACGCTATTTTTAGCCCTGACATGTCATATATGTCAGATGTCAGCCATCAAGTCTGATTTGTCATAGGTGTCATAGCATCTTCATCATTGTTGTCATAGAAGCTAGGGAATCTAGCCCAAGTGTCACAATTTATCTAAGATGCCTCTTCCTCTTCCTTGGGAGTTACTCTTCCACTCCAATTCGACCTTGGATGAGTCATGCCATGAATAATACTTTTTGAACTCCCCTAAGTATGTTACCCTTCACCTTGAATTTGAATTGGTGAGAGAATGATTCCAAGTGTAGTTGGGAAATCTAGCCACATGTGGGTCCCACAACCTCTTATGTGCCCTCATGATCCAATGCCACCTTATTTTCTGTTATTATTATTTATTTGACCCATTTAATGTGCATTTGTAAGTCTAAGGTCACTTTGGGTCTCGTAACTCCATCACTCCAACTTTTAATGCTTCTACCCCCAACCTAGGGAACTAGTAAGCTAGTGGAAATTTTCCTCCATGATATTTTGTGTAGATGGGGACATTACAAATTTGAATTGGAATTTGCGCTAATGTGACCCACCTTGTCCATTTGGATCTAATTATACATTAGAACTAACTTGGACATCATGCTTGGCAATTATTTTGACCTTTAGTACCAATTTGACAAACTATCATGAGTATATCCAATTGGCTTGGGCCATTGTGATCCAATGCAAAATTTTGGGACATTACATGTCATCAACACTCTCATAAATTGAAGTCACTCTTGCAAACACTCTTCCTAACATTCATTGAAGAAATAAACTCAAATAAATTCAGGTGGACTTAATTAATCTATAATTCAACTTGTTATTATATTTGTGTTCCCATATATGTTCTATATAGCTAGAAGTGTAATTTAGTCATCAACTTAGAGTTAAAACATGAGACTTAAATAATAAAATAATAAAATATAAAGTACAAGACCCTACCCTAAAGTTCAAAATAAAAAAGATATATATTTCAGTGAATTAAAACTTAAAAATCTAATGAAACTTGGATAATTGTTGATTTACATGTGGCTGAGATCTAGGGAACATTCTATTCCCTATTTTCAACTACATGTCATATATTATATAATTTATTAATTACTTGATATGGATATTATAGAATTTATCTATCTTTACATCTGTACAAGGGTTGATCCATGAAGCTTGTTCACCATTTTTGGCGAGCAAAGTGCCAAAAATTTGTGTTGCGGACTCTCGATCGATGTCTTTTAAATTCCTCGATCGAGGTATTAAAACCTCGATCGAGGGTTTTAAAAGAGCTCGATTACAAGATTTAAAAGACCTTGATCGATGGTTGAAACAAGACCTCGATCGAGTTATTAAAACATTGATCGAGAGTTGAAACAAGACCTCAATCTAGCTTTTGAAAAGCTAGATCTAGCTTTTGAAAATAATAAAAAAAGGCCTGTGGCTTGTTTTTTAGGCCCTCGATCTAAGTATTTGCTCGATCGAGTGCTTAAACATACCTCAATTGAGGTCTTGTTAAAACCCTCGATCGAGGTCTTGTTAAACCCTCGATCGAGGTATTTTAAATACCTCGATCGGGGGCTTAAAAAACAGGTTGAGAGCGCTTTTCACTGGAAAATGAAAGTTTTTTCTGCCTTCCAGAGGGTTAAACCATGTCATTAAATGCACATTAATGGGCGGACTTGATACCATTGGATTCATCAATGAATCCTCTATCCAGATACATAAAACTTATGAATTTTTATCTTTGTATGTCTTTTGTTTTTAAATTTCTACTAAAACTTGCCCTAAAAAACCCTACCGACAACTTCGATTGAGCTCAAAGATAAATCCACAACATTCAAAATACACATCCAAAAAATTTGAAAAAATACACAAGCACTAGATAAACGTGTCCTTTTCGAAAGGGTATTTTTAGTTTTGCAAATTATGTAAAAATTCAAAAGATTTCATGCATACACACATGTATGTGCAAAATGCCCCTGAAATATTAATTGGTCATTTTCAAAAAATAATAATAAATATAATTTTTCGAGAAAAATTAAAAGAAAAATATGTAAGCACTAGTACATTCTGTCTAGATCATGTTCACATATTTCATTTTTTAAAATTATTACTTTAACATTAAATTATCGTGCACACACACAAACTACTTGTTAATTGCTTTTCAAATTTTTAAGTACACACGTTTCATTAAATGAAAATTCGATACGATAAATGACATTGGTATATTTCAAAAAAAATATCATTGGAAATCCAACATAATTCTCTACATTTCGTTTTTCAACCACATGTCAAAATTCATTTGGAAAATATGAGTTTCCAGGGCTTCAATTTAATACATGGGTAAAATTTCCATTTTTCACCATCATATTTGGCCAAAAAGAGTTACCCATCTTCATGGAATTACCCACAATTCACATGGTTTTTAAGTTATTTGCAATTTAGGTGAGTGTTTTTTATAATGGTAATGGAATTCATTTTTTATGATTTTATTTAATATAGTTTTATCACTAGCATAGATTCATCTTATTACACCGATTTTGGACTTCCTTGAGTAGATCAACAAGATTAACTTGAGTGTAACAAGTATACACTCGGAATTCCTTTCATGGTCGTCATATCTTGTTATGCTTAAATGCATCTTGATTAAGATTTAAATAAGTTTATGTTAAGTGGTTGTTAAAAAAGTGTGTTTATTAAACAGTATTTGTTTTTACAACAATAGGTGTTTAGATATTATATGATATTTTGGACTTCTTTGAACGGATCAACAAGATTAACTTGAGTGTAACAAGTGTACCAGGAATTCATTTCATGGCCGTCTTATCTCGTTATGCTTAAATGCATCTTGATTAACATTCACTGACCACTTTACTTGTGGATGTGCTAGTTAAATAGCTATGCTAGTTATATTGGTAGTAACTCAGTAGTAGTTATATTGATATGAACTCATAGTAGATTAAAGTGGAATGGTCACCTTTACCTTTCTCACTTACATTTCAAAGTCAACTTAGCTAACAATGTTAAATGCATTCCATTGGGAGTAAGCTAAACTATAGACGATTTACACCCAAAATTTGGTGTTTTTTTTGCCAAAATTCAGCTGAAAATGTTGAAATGACAGTTTTGTGTTGTTGGAATTGCATACGAAAAACGTTTTCTACTACTGTTCCTATTTTTCAAGTACTAAAACCATTTCTCATAAAACTATTTTCATTTCTGATAGTTTTCGAATTTTTCATCCAAATTTTTAAATCAACTTGGTCGTCCTGGAGGATTCATAGAAGCGTTTCATCCATCCTTGCACACATTCTGCAACTGACTTGCCTTTATGACTGCCTCTCCCGGAGGGCCCAGCTTTCCCCACATCCATACTTAGCTCACTTGAGTAAATCTCGGCAGACCAGGTATTTAACTTGGTAGGAGACTATTTGGCTGATAGCAGATCGATCTATTTGCACGTCTCTATCAGCAGTTAATCAAATACCTCACTTTTAATAAATGGGTGTAGTGGAGTTTTCCATATAGCATGTCCATTCATTTCTCAAAGAGCTTCCAATCGAGAGGTGGAAGTGATCGATCCTACCCTAGGGGATATTTGAAACACTGAATTTTGATTTTATCCCTTTTTTTCAAGAATGGTGTTGATCTCTACATTGTTCAATAATGGAATTTGAGGATAGCCTTTAGCTTGGAACGGGGATAGTGCATATATTCATATGGTTTATAGGGCTTAGTAACGAGGGATGAGAGCACAATACATTAAATTGCTCAACCTCTTTTTCTTTGGGTAGAACTACTTTACGTTCAAATTTTTAAGACACAATTTCTTGTATTTTCTCTTTCTCCGAGTTCTCGTCTTGTTCACTTTTTTTGAACTGAATCTAGTTTATGTTGAATCTATTACTACAATTAAAATTTAAAGAATCAAAATTTCAATTTCAACAACAAATCACATAATTTTATTCGGATCATAAACACATTGAAAACTTACAAATAATGAATAAACCCATTGAAAACTTACAAATAATGATTATGATTACTCCATTCAATTATGAGTAAGCTTTCGACGGTATTCTCCAAGATCCAACAGCGTCAGTGGCTTTGTTGACACCGAATAGAAAACAGATCCTTCATCGTGCGAGATCTGGCCCATTACCTACAACCTCAAATGGTAATCGATTGGTATACGATCTTGTGACTTCTTACTCGATCAGCAGAATTTCTGTCACTTCAAAGTTTCAAAAATAATTTTATAATTTCATGTGCGTTAACTGTTAATTCAAAGTGCCAAACATAAGTCAAGATGGTGAATATCATTCTAATCTGATCATAGAGTATTGGACTAAAATTGGGCTGTCATCGGGTAAATGCAAGCCACGTTGAAGTAATTGTAATTTGGCTGGGCTGTGATCGGGTTACAAGTACATGAGTGTAGTTGACCTAACTGTAACTTGGCTAGGTGGGCCTTCTTATCTCGGCTTTGTGGAGAATCTCCAAAGCCCTTCTCTAATTAAAAAAACTGAATGTCTGTAGATTGCTAAAAGACAAGGCAATCTATGGAAAAGCGAATAATCAGATCAACCGGCCATACCATGAAGTAATGGAGCGAATGGCCCACGACAAAGCAGCAATTAACACATGGACGAAGTGCTGCAGGGAAAGAGGACAATATGGAACACATGGACGAAGTACTGCACTGAAATAAGACAACATAGAAAATGGACTAGATTTTCATTGTTTCGCGACCTTTTCAAATGTAGAAATGCGAGTAGCAGAATTGACATAAAATGGCTGTGTGGGTGGTTTACTATTTAGGCTTTGAATAGTTTCCATAATAAACCAGTGAGAATAATGGCCACATATAAAATTAAATTAAGTATTTCCATAAATATGACCTCTCTATATGTAGAAATATAAGTTGGTTTATTATTTAGATTTCTAATAGTCTTTTTTGTAAGAACTATTCATTGTGAATCAAAGTTATATCATTTAGTCTATATAATTAATATACTCTTCAAAGAAAGTATACTTCAATTTTTAGTAAAAAATCTCTATCAAACCCTACAGCAAAAATTGATACATATTAGATCAGAGATAAAGAACAAAAAATATAGATAAAGTGTCACAGTTGATGCATTGACCATGGACAAACTCCTAGAAATGTAAAAGACCATAAAAAAAACCAACAACTTCTTTTGATAAGAAATCAGCTTCCATGTTGAACTCTCTATAGATATGAGTAAAGGACAAATTATCCAAAAAAAGACGCATCTCTCCAATTCTATTTTTCCACGGGCAGTATCAATGGAGAAATTAAGATGCATTTTTATAAGAGTAATAGTAATAGGAAAATTGTATTTGGAAAGTGTAAAGTGTATATGTGTAACATAGTTAAATGATTTATATGAAAATTATATTATGGAGATGTTAAGATATATAAGGTTATTTTTTTTTAGATTTTAATTTTGATATAAGAATAATAATTTTATCATTTTATTTATTAATTGAGTTGTTTTATTTAAAAGATAAATAAAATTTTGAAAATAAATATTGATAATAAAAAAATGTTAATAATCTATATTTTTTATAAAATAAATTATGTTTTTTTAAATTTATTTTATAAAATTAAAATTAAAATAAATATAAAATTAAAAATATGAAATTCAGAGAAATTAGATATATTATATGGTTAAATATAGATGAGATGTTTAAAATAATTGATTCAATATTTATATATTTATTTCTAATTACTTAAAATAAAAATAAAAATAAAAATATATATAAAACTAAAAATATGAAATTCAAAAAAATTAGATATATTATATGCTCAAATATAAATGAGATGTTTAAAATAATTGATTCAATATCCATACATTTACCTCCTCGAGTCACTTAACTCTCCACTTTGAAGAAGCAAAAAATATGGAGATTGAAGAGAAAAAAAATGTATAATTAATATAAAAAAATTAAGATATAAACCATTTAATATTTAAAATAATTCTACTTAAAATAAATATATGTTAATATATTTTTAAAAAATTAAAATTGAATTTAATTTCATGTTTATGTAATTTTATTAATGTTCTTTAGAAAAAGTTGTGTTCATTAAATATAGTTTTTCTCCATATATATTTTTTTCAAAATTAACCATTACATATTAGAAACAAAACACATATATTATACTTACAATATACTCAAATGTTTTATAAATGTGTCATTGAAAAATACTTACATGACTTAATAAATGAGTCACTTGTTAATGTTCTCATTCTAGAAACATATACAGCCAAACTAAGGAATAAAAGATCTTATCTTGAGGGGCTTGGCCAATTTGTATTTAGATACTCTTTATTAAAAGCTATTGCACACTGAAAAAAAACAAAACACATGGCTTCACATGAAGTTATGATGTTGACACTTTATTAAAAGCTTTTGCACAATGACAAAAACAAAAAACACGGGCTTCTGAATTTGGGGTCACCATAGTTGGTCGTAGAGAAAATCGCATGAATAACATGATTCATGAATATAGTTATATGGTTTTTGGTTTTTTAAATATAAAAATGATTCATGAATAAAATGAGATTCTTTTATGAGATTTAAGAGTATTGGTTTAAAGTGTTTTATTAAATTTGATTATAAATTTAAATCTGAAATTAAATTTATTGATGAGTTTAAATTTTAGTTGAATGTAATTATATTAAATAAAAGTAAGCAAATTAAAATTTAATTATAACATATTTATTGATTAATTTTAACCAACTAAAATCATAGATTATTTTGTTAGATTGATATAATTCAAAAACATAGAAAGAAGAAGATATATGAACAAAGAACAAGAATAAGATTGCATAACAAAACATAAGTGCAATGAAATAATAAGAAAATGTATGAAGAAGAAAGAAGAAAAAATTGTCATGAAAAAAAAAAGATGCATGAAGAAAAAAGAAAAATGTTTTTTTGGTTATAAACACATAAAGAAAAGGGGATAAAGGCATTTTGAAATAAAAGCAAGGATAGAAAAGAAACCTAAAGCATTAAAAGAAAGAAAAATAAAATGAAACAATAAAAGCAAATGATAAGTAGTAAAAATAATCAACATAACAACAATTCTCATAAATTGTTGTATAGTTAGTGTGTTTAGTTTTGTTATGTATAAATATAGTTATCAATTTCATGACACTAATTCATATTATTTTTAGTTATAAACTCGATTTCAAATATAAAATATTTTTATATCTATAACATTAATTCAAATTCTTTCTAATTATAAATATAAATATGAAAGGAAAAAAAAATTCAAAAAACAAGGTTTTCATTTTATAATTTAAAAAAGGTTGATAATTTCTGAAAATATGCTAAAGAATAAATAAAATCCCTTGATTTATTTAGGGCAAGAAGCATTAGACAATATACCACAAATAAAATTTGTTAAAGAAAACCATCATTTATCACATTTTTATATTTAATAACATGAAAATATATTACCAGTTTCACATGAAAATAAAAATGGTGATTAAACCAACCAACCATCCTCAACGATGTCATCACAACTTATGTGAATGGAACCTCATCACATTATTTTCTGCAACATTCATTATGGGAGGATGAAGCTTTTCGATCGATTGTTCCATGTTTCCTTTGAGAAAAATATCTCTTCTCTCATCAATATTTTTAATCTTCATTATTACATATAGAAAGATAACTTAAATAAAAAATGAACAAGTAGTACTAGGTTGAAGGTTTTTTTTTAAATCCCATTTAAAAGAGTTTTAAAGATGAAGGTGATTGCACAACTATCATGACAATTCCTTGTGTATGAGAACACCTTCCTAACAGAAAATGCCACTTAGGAATTGAGGTTTAGCTAGAGAAACTTTGAATTGATTATAATTTTTTTTTAAAATAATATGTTATTTTGGTTGAATAGAAGATCTAATGCATAAGTTTGATTTCATGACAAGGATTTATGTTTGGAAGGATAGATCTAGGAAAATGTTGAGCAAAGTTGAATATTCAAATGTTTGATACCTATATTTTGGGAGACAAAATGGATGTTGAGAGACAATGAATGAAGTTGGTATTTATGGAAGAATAATGTATGGATTTATTGTGAATGCATGTAGATTTGAGAAGATGTTTGTTATGATTTATTGTGAATGGATGTAGATTTGAGAAGATGTTTGTTATGTTATTGGTTAATTTATTTGACTTAAATATTTTTTCTTTTCTTTTCTATGATAGAAATGAAAACTATTGGCTAGCAGTAAGTGGCATATGTTGACTACAAGTTCTATTTTTTATGAGTGCACTCACTGTAAACTTTATTGAATACACCACATGGATAATTTTTGGCTTTATGTCTAAATTAAAAGTTGGTATGAACACCAAAAAAACTTACTCAATTGACCCAAAGATTGAAATTTTAAAGTGTCTAATTGAAAATAAATAAGATTCAAAGGTAAAGTAGGTTAATTGCATCTTCGATAAGAATTTTGACCAAAAACAAATGCATTTGATATCCCAAAAAATGCATCACACCTAGCCATGATTCACAAAAAATGTGGATTGCATGTGATTCAATGTATATGAGGGAAAACGTAGTCCATTCACATGAAGTTTGTAATGAAACTTAAAAGATCAAATATGCTAGCTTGTAGAGATGTCATGATGGTTATTTCCCTAATTTCACAACTATTTCACACATACATTATAGTCGGACGAATTTCATCCAAGTCATTATAGATTCATTTCTGCATTTCCTCTAACAAAAGAAACTTACCATTACATATTTTTATTTTATTTTCCCTCAACAAATCTATAATCGACATTTTTTTTTTAGTCATGAAATTCATGGTTCAAACATAATTACATACTTATCAAACATGGAGGATTAGGATATCTTAGTACTAGACATTTATATGACCTCATTTTATGCACAAAAGAAACTAAATAATTTCATGAAATTTACACACCCATCAATCATAACATGTAAATTCAACAATACTCACTTCTAAAGAGACAATTTTCCAAACTCCTCTTTTTCATAACCTCACATCAATAGGAATTAATCATCCTTAGAAGTATATACTAAGAGTTCCACAAGATTGGGGTGGGAGAGTTGCTCAAATGGTTCGTTTCAACTTATAAACAAGCCCCCTCAAAAAAGGATTAAATTTACACCTAATACCAAATTATTATTAGACATACAAACTTGAAAAACAAAATTATATAAATCAAGGTGGGATTGTTTCCCTAAATAGTTCACTTTATCCTATTAATTAAGCCTCACAAAAACAAAAAATAATTCGTGTTACACCTAGTCCCAAATTCTTTTATATATATATATATATATAGAGAGAGAGAGAGAGAGAGAGACAAAATGGCTTTGAATTTGTGTAAGTATGTGTGTATATTCTTTCCATATGTTCAGTGTGGCCCTAAAATATCTACTGGTTTAGTTTCTTCACAGCAATAACCATACAAGTGCCCAATCTAATTGTCATGAATCAATCCTTTAAAAACAAACCCAAATCCCACATCAAGGAGAAATTTACTATTTGCACTCTTGAGGTCATTGAAACTTAAAGCCTTCAAATTCATTGATTGCAAGGTTTGAGATTCAAGCTTCAAAGTCAATGGAATCTTTTGTCTTATGGCGTACCACTAGAAGATGAAATAGTGTATGTAGAAGGAAAGGATATTATGGTATATATGTTATTGGGTTTCAATTCCATGTCAATCACAAAATCGTGGAATCACTTTAAAGAAGGGCCAATTTTTCTTACTGAAAATTGAGATCCTTGATGCCATGGAGAAGCATGAGACTTATTGGGGTTGAGAAATGTATCTAAGATAGGAACTTCTTTCAAACTTTTTAGTATTAATTAATGTGTGAGGAGTAGTTTCAGAAATTTAGAGCATGATGAAAGGATGAGATGGCATAATGGGAGAGTCTACATGGAACTTGGTGGATTAATTTAGGAGAAGGATGTATTTGACAAGGTAAATTTATGTCTTAGGTCTATATTTTCTATTATTCCATTTCCTCTAATTATTTGTAATCTTACCACTTAGGAAAAGTGGGAAATATTCCCATCTTGTAATTTCACTTAAAAAAAGGTGAAATTCTAATGTTTTGAAGTCAACTTAATCTTAGGGTTCTACATGAAATTTTCTAGAATGTTAGTGACTTAGATAAGGATTTAGTAATAATATCAATAAATCTCAATATTGAGATAGGTTGTGGCTAGTGTTGAGAAGTCAAAATCATTGTTGAAGAGAGAAAGAGAGAAGGAAAGAAGAATGTGTGCTTCAGTGTAACACCCCAACTTAACTCCATATTTAATAAATTGAAGAAAATATTTATCTATTCTCCACACTATTAATATTTACCAATGTAAACAAGGATCAAAATCATGGTAGAAAATTGAGTAGAAGGAAAATTGTGCATACCTATAACCCTAAGAAAACCTTATAGATGTACCTCTTGGATTGTGTAGATAGACGAGACCACCATAGGAACAACATGGAAAAACCATGTATGACGGACCACTCTCCTCCTAGACAAACTCCCAGTCATATATTGAGAGCCCATGATCCCTCACTTAGCAATACCAATCTAGTAAAACACTATCATCGTTAGAATCCTCCCTTAGCCTGCAAAACTCCCCTCTCTTCCAAGCCTGCCCAAGAACAACTGAGGAGAAGGAAGAGGAAAAGACCCCTTCCCCCTCTCATTTCCCCCTTTTAATCTTTCCCAAGATTCCCCCCAATAACCCCTTAATTTTATTACATTAAATCAACTTAACTTATAAATTATACAACTTATGCTTTCACGAATCCTCGTGCCCTTATCATAAATAATAGTATAGTATTATGAAACCATATATCTAATACTATTGTGCAAGGATAGGACCCACTCATGTGGCCATCAAAATTATGTTTCGCACCTACACTATAACTTTGGGATGTCCCCCCTTAACTAACGCAAATATATGATGAAGGGGTGTTACATACTCCCATCCTTTAAGGAAATCCATCCCAAATTTATTGTTGCAAGTTTCTTAGTTCCAATACTTATGCTTCCTCCCTTACACACCCTCACTCTGAGAATTTATACGATCCACCATCTCCATAATCCTATATGATAATAATCTAGATGGTCCCACTCACCATGGAATCGAGCCTCTACTATAATCTATCCTCAAATCATACAGTAGGCATCAAAATTTCCTTGGGAATTTTCTGCAACTTAGCCACCCTCCTAACTTCTTGTAAATTTGAGGCCTCATCAAAATTAACCAGAAACTAGGCCTCATTGGAATTAACTAACATCAAAGTTACAAGTACTCCAACCCTGTCATTATGATTATTACACCCTAGGAATCTTGAAAGGTTGGCTTATACCCCCTCCGTGTTCCCCTTAAGGATCCCATCCACAAGCATCATAAGTCCCTCCATATACTCTCCCCATTTGGATTTCTAGAAAGTTTAAAAATAACAACTATCTTAGTATTGTTGATTCAGTTGGTCCCAAACCCATAAGGTGTTACTTGCAATCATTCTCCCTATTGGTTATGGGCTCTCACAAGATCCTAGAATGAATTGGCCTTGATGGCCCTAGAGTGGAATACCTAAAAAAAACTTCCACTCACACATTTTGTCAATCATTGATCACCATCATAAAATCATCGACATCTTGAAATATCAGGAATATGTAGGTCATTATCACATACCATCAGGGTTACACAATACCATTTATCTAGTATTCAACAAGAATCCACTATGTAATTGTCACATGCCATAAACTTATACCATGAAACCATCTTGAAAAAAACCATGTTCTATCAATTATATTGTCACAAGTATGAAACAAGAAACCTAATGCAATCACTCCATACCATCAACCACTATGATTGGACCTTATGCAATACCACATTGCCATTAGAATGGAACCATCATGAAGTTACAATCCACCTGCAATACTACATGGCATTTAAATCATATCATGATACTATTATGCAATAAAACTACATGCATACCGATTATCATTAAGTCATATATCATGATTATGTCATATTAAGACCACGAACATCAATAAAACCTGATACCATGTGTTACTGTGAAAACATGGCATTATAAGACATCAACATAATCCATAATAACCTCAAATATAGTAAGAAATTGTCTGCTATCACATGGTATACCATAGAAACCTCACAAGTAGATATGTAGAACATATAAACCAAGGAGCATAGATATCTCATCGATTGTCCCAGTAAGGTGCATCTCAAACAACAACCATATGATCTAATAAAAGAACCCAATATGTAAGACATTTATGGAATGAAGCTAGTTACATATTGCCCTTAAGATTTATGATATCCATTCTATCTAAGAAATTCAATGCGCAATAATACAAGGTTCTTATAACTCCCCTCCCTTTTTTAGTGTGTCATATATAAACTACTAAACTTATCCGATAATATCTTCCTTTATCATTAGAAGTTTAGACAACTATGACTATAGTCTAGACATGCTTAAACATTTAACTATAACTTTGATAATGGAAGGTATGGTTCAGGGATCCATGCACTACATATTGTTCTGGTCCTGGGTGTTTCTTCTCTAGTACACGAGTTGTATCATAAACAATGGGGTAATAGATGGCAGGGAAGCATTCACAAAATGCTCAATTTTGTCATTAGTGTACTATAACATCTCATGAACCAATATAAAATCATTTGATATTAGAGGGAAGCCTTTGAATCCTGCTAATGTAAGTAAGAAAATAAAATCCTCCTATTTATGTTCTTGTATCGATGTTTGTGTCTCTAGTTATAGTAGATGAGAAATATGCTAGAAATATCTAAGTGAGTGGAGGTTCTCAGATTGATACCTACCTTGTCTTTATAGCTCGTCTTTAGTTTCTCCTGAAGGTTGTTTGCTTGTGTTTGTGAATGGGACTAGAATGCGGACAAGGTGTGCAATTACTCCTTTTCCTCATGGTTGTGCCCTCTCTCTGGTGTAGGAACTTGCAACTCTGAAGGAATATACAATTTTTGTGGGAATTAGTGCTATCGAAGTAGTCGTATTTGTTAGAAGCATATTTCTTCATCTTCAAACAATTAGAATGAATATAATCACTAATACATAGTTTGATTCATGTGGCCACCTTTATAGTCACATATTTTAATCGGAAGTTATGTAACTAAACATTTACTTTAGGTGGAGTGATGCAACAGAATAGTTGCCCCAAACTGCTTGACTCCTTCATGCATTCTAGAGGAGAAAGAGTGTTCTATCTATCTGACTGGAATGCCGCATGTTATATAAGGTGTGAGGTGGTGAAAACACCACCTGTAAACCATAGCCACACCTAGTGCATGAGAAAGCCAAAGTGTTAAACTTTTAGAATTTACTTCAATCTGATCTAGGATCTTAACTGAGAGAACAACATGTACAGCAAATCTACAGCATATCAATCATGGACACAATAATGCAAGCACATAAGAGACACAGAGTTTACTTGGGGAAAACCATAAAGGTGAAAAACCCCAATAAATTCCTCAGAGATAGATAGAGCAATGATACAACCAGAATACAAGAGATAGTCTTCTCCTAGCAGCAGAGCCTCCTCCTCCACAAGTGTGCCACTCTCCAAAGTGTGAGTGAGAGAATAGAATGTGTAAAATGAGAGAGACACACTCTCTATTTATAAACTAACTTGACTTGACCTTTACTCAACTAGGTCATCCTCAACTTAACCACTAAACATAATGTTGACTGGGCCGACCCCCACTAGGGTGGTCTAATAACCCTTTCACCCACATGGCCAACCCCCAATAGGGTGGTCTAATAACCCTTTCACCCACATGACTTATACAGGGCCGACCCCAACAAGGTGGTCTAATAACCCATCAAGTATAAGTTACGACACTTACAATATAAATGACGACACTTCCGTATAGAGGAAAAATAACATCTCTATAGGAATACAACATATAGATATGTGAAATACATTCCGAAGTTACATATACATCAACACTCCCTCTTAACTAGGAAGGTATTTCTCGACACAGGACTCTTAGCACAAGTCATCTTCTCTGGATCATCGTCACTGGATAATCGTCATCGAGTCATCATCATCATCAATGCTACTGCTATCTCAATCAATCTCTGAATCTACTCGTCATAGGAAGTTCTATAGAGCCAGTCCTTTTTCATACTGGATGTAGGCCCACCACCTGCAGGTCTTCATCATCTGTGCGAACGGTCTGATAGAGGTGGCCTCTCAGGACTAATTTTATGTGCGGATGCAATACCGGAAAGAGTATCCCACGAACATTTATGTGACTAAGCACGACCGGCAAGAGCTCCCAAGACTGATTACATGCATCTCCTCCACAATACCTTTAAAGAGCATCCCAAGAACATTTATGTGCCGCAGCATGACCGAAAAGATCTCTAAAGAGCATCCTAGGACTTATTACGAGCACACAGCTCAACCTCTCAGATCTCCAGGACTGATTACATGTGGATAGACAAAACCTTTAAAGAGCATCCCAGGAACATTTATGTGTCGCATCACGACCGACAAGATCTCTAAAGAGCATCCCAGGACTAATTACGAGCACCATCTCAACCTCTCGGATCTCCAGGACTGATTACATGTCTCCGTAGTAATACCTCATACTAGGACTGATTACGAGCACACAGCGCAACCTATCAGATATCTTAGGACTGATTACATACTACATAGCAATACTAGAAAGAGTATCCTAGGAACATTTATGTGCCGCAGCACGATCGACAAGATCTCCCAGGACTGATTACATGCTATTTGCACAACCTGCCACATATCATCTCTAACCTCCAAGTATCAACCTGATACTCATGATCCAATGGATCATCATCTCACAAAGCATCATCCTAATTCTCATGATCACACTGATCATCATCATTGTATCATCCTGATACATATCATCTAGAGCAACACCCTGAATCTTGTCATCATGATCATCCTGATCATACAATGCATCCACCTGATGCATAGCAAGTATCTACCTGATACATATCATCATACATGATCCACCTGATCATACAGTGTATCCACTTGATACAAATACAAATACATGATACATATCAACATACATGATCTACCTGATCATACAATGTATCCACCTGATACATATACAGATACATGGTCCAAGCATCCAACATTATGCATATACAAAATACATACAAATGATCCAACTGATCATATCCAGCATCAAACATGATGCGTACATACATATAAATGATCCAACTGATCATATCCAGCATCCAACATGACGCGTACATACATATACATATAAATGATCCAACTGATCATATCCAGCATCCAACATGATGCATACATAGAGTAGTAACTGGAGCATCATCCTGATGCTCATCATCTAGCACTTACATCCACAGCCATGTGAAGGATCCTCCTTCCAACATGTTTGGAATGGCTTCTGCAAATGTGTCCATCACTTCTTCCTCGAAGTGTCATAAATATGAAGAACACCAAGCCTCTCCCTAAAGTACTTGAACTTCAATCTGGCTAGTGGCTTCGTCAACACATCTGCAATCTGCTCGTCCGTCGCAAAATATAGGGGCTTCACCGCTCCTCTCTGCTTTGGTTGTACTTAGTGCTACGCAGGACTGCTTCCTGCTAAACCAAGAGATCACACCTGATCCCATACTAAAGCAACACCCAGATGTGCTCTTCCTATCTGCAGCACTGCCTTCCCAATCTGAATCAACATAAACCTACAGGTTAAGCTTTTGATTCGCATCATACTTGATCCCATAATCAACTGTACCCTTCAGGTACCTCAGAATATGCTTTACAGCAACCAGGTGAACACTCCTTGGATCTGTCAGGAACTGGCTCAATGTGTTCACCGCAAAGCAAATATCTGGTCTCACGTTCATCAAGTACATCAAGGACCCAATCATCTGACGATACATAGTGACATCAACTGGTTCAGATGAAGCATCACACAGAAGCTTCAGGTTCGATGCCATAGCCTCGCAATCCATCATCCTGAACCTCTTCAGGATCTCTACTGCATACTTCCCTTGTCCAACGAAGATTCCATCTGCACTCCGCCACACCTCCATACCTAGAAAGTGGTGCATCATACCCAAGTTCTGCAAATATATGACTCCCTGTCATGTGTCTCAGAACCAAGTGGCTTCTCCACATACACTTCTTCTTCAACTACACCATTCAAGAAGGCTATCTTTAAATCCATCCGGTGTATCTTCTATTTCATCACTTTTATATTTCTCTATGCTACCATCTGCAGCATGCTTGATCTAATAGTTCCATTTGGAAGTCACAACAGACTTTCCTTCAGCTCTTGGGACCGCATCCCAAACATCGTTCTTCATGATTGACGGATCATGGCATTCTTCCCGTATCCTGGGAACTTCAATAGATAATTTTTTTGCTTGAACAAATGTTGTAGTCCTTCTTTTGTAGGTGAAGGTATACGGTCTTTTCTACAAAACAAGTTAAATTGCATGATTAGAAACATCTCATAATTTTCAGACAAATTCTTACACATAAAGAAATATGTCATACAGTCATGCAATTATCTTAACCAATGCTTCAATACAACATTCATCCATATCCCGTAACTTTCTAGATGTCTTCCAATCTCTACCAAAACATTGTTAAGAGTGTGCACAACTCCCAACATGTCAGCAAAGAGGTTTCATTCTAGATAAGTAGCAATGGAATTTTGTATAGTGTCATAGGCCACTTACCCATGCATATTAGTAGTACACTGTTCATCAATGCAACTATTCTAATATGCATAATACACAACCTAATTCTAGGAACATCAGTATACACATTATTGAACAGTATTATTTAAACAATAAAATATGCAAGTAATGACAATTCAAATACTTATCTTTTTTTGTTTGTTGGGTTGACCCCCTCTCAGTCTTTGGTTCTTTTCTGCAACTCCATTCTTATGTGGATTGTGAGAAGTGGTCAACTCCCTCTGAATATCTGCATCCTTGCAGAAACTACTGAAGTGTGCTCCTTTGCTTTCTTGCAGGAACAACTAGAGTGTGCTCCCTCTTGATCTTTGCTTCCTGGATTACCTATCCTTGAACTTACATCCATCCTTAATCACTATGCATGCTTATTAGTATCATCATTTTGTTATCCTTGAGGTCTCATACATAATCACACATTTATTAGTATAATCTTAATACTATCAAAACACAATAATCTTAAACATGTATAGTCATGATCATTCATAGATAATAAACATTAGTATTCAAGGTTTCAGGGAAGTCTTCTTTTACTCATGCATATTCTTATTTGATCATAGGACTCTTCTAATTAGTTAAATCATCAATGCACAAACCCGTGATTACTCAAACCTATACCTTCATGATTCTTCTAGTTAGTCATATCATCAATTATGGTAAGAAACATAATATGCATACAACCATGACTATTCAAACCTATGACTTCATGAATAATCATTATAACCAACACAACAGTATAAGATCCTAACACAAGGTAGGATTCTAGCTTGATATAGGAAAAACATACCTGGATTAGCATGCTAGCTAGTTATGTCTAACATACCCACATAATGTCTTCTGGTTCTCTTCAGTGACTTGTGCTAGTAACCTGCATGTCTCATAGGTTAACCATTGTAGGACCAAGTTATACATACCTTGAAAGTAGATCTTCTATGTGATCCATGACAATGGATGAATCTTTGTCTTCATGTCACCATGATCATATGTTCTTGAAGTAGAACATGATTTGTCTTTCTTGGTGAACTTTTTATGTTAGCGAACAACATAAACCTCATACAACATCACAATGCATTAGTACATTCATAAGTGTAAAAACCTTAATCAATGAATATCTTCTATTAAGGTGATACGACAAGTCAAGTAATTAATCAAGATTGTACTGTAATGATATGAAGACAAACATATGATAAACTTAACCATGAAACATACCTGTAAGCCATACCTGTCAAGATTGCTTGTAATCTTCTTATGGAAGGCCTTAGCCTCATCTCCCTCTGAGACAGGAACTTCTTCACTTATGCAGGTGACCAATCCATCTTCTTCTAGGATTAACCCAATCCACTTGATTTGCAAGAACTGGACCTAGAGCTGGATTAGGGTTTGTCAAAGAAACCCCAAAAATTCAAACTTTGAATTTCAAACTTCCGAAAGGATAGAAATATGTGCCTTGATGAGCTGATCAAGTTGGTATATTCAGAATTTGAAAACTACAAAGTTTCACCCCTCAAAATTGCCTTTTAGATTTCCAGATTCACTAAGGAGGACCCTGAATTAGGGTTTCTGTTTCCCAGAGCTTCACCCAACCAAAAGATTTGATTCAAAGCTCTAAGCTTCGATTTTTCTGAGGAGCTTCTAGCCATGGTCACGGATTTCCAAAATTCCAATTTTTGCAGAAGCCCTAATTTGTTATCTTTCCGATCAAATTCCCGAACTAGGGTTTGATCAAGCCCAGCCTTCTGCCCAAACAAAAAATATGATCTTGGCCTCTAAATTTCTATTTTGATGAGCAGCATCCAGCCATGGTCTCCAATTACAAAAATTCCAACATTCTCTGAAGCCCTAAATTCCGAAAGCCATGAATGAAGGTGCTAAAAAATAATTATGTTTTGACAGAAATATGTACCTGATTGTTTCTAGTGTAACTCCGAACTTTCAATCCACATGGTCTGAAAAATTTTCCTAAGATAGCCTGACCTGTTATCTTTCCATCTCGACAGGTCTGGCCTTAATTGGATTCTCTAAGAGATATTTATACCGTGTCGCAACGTGACCTGTTTATGGGATAATACAGGAGAGATAACTTGTACGGCGTGCCACGATTCACTGGTTCAAATTCGGCCTCTAAACAATTTTCCTGAGATAGTACAATCTGTGTACTACCTGTCACTTTTTACGAAATTTCATTTGGAGCTTCCTAACCCAAGTTATGACCTTTTTCCCAAGGTCACCTGATTTTGACTCAGATCTGGAAGAGGCAGAAACCCTATATTGTACAGATCATAAATCACAAAGTAAAACGAATTAGAGGTTTTCCTTTGGACACAAGGTACATTGGGATCTGATATTCGACCTGTAAATGTTTTAGATCCGAAAATTTTTCCAAAACATATTTATAGCGAAAGTGCTACGATGACTGGTTTTTGCTATATCAAGCCCTAGCATCGTAAGTGCAACAAGTGTCATACATGCCATATCATGCCTTCTTTCAGGATAGCTCTGATACCATGTTAAATTTTCAGAATTTACTTCAATCTAATCTAGGATATTAACTGAGAGAACAACATGTACAGCATATCAATCATGGACACAATAATGCAAGCACACAAGAGACACAGAGTTTACTTGGAGAAAACCATAAAGGTGAAAAACCCCAATAACTTCCTCAGAGATAGATAGAGCAATGATACAACCAGAATACAAGATATAGTCCTCTCCTAGCAGCAGATCCTCCTCCTCCACAAGTGTGCCACTCTCCAAAGTGTGAGTGAGAGAATAGAATTTGTAAAATGAGAGAGACACACTCTCTATTTATACACTAACTTGAATTGACCTTTACTCAACTAGTTCGGCCTCAACTTAACCACTTAACATAATGCTGACTGGGCCGATCCCCACTAGGGTGGTCTAATAACCCTCTGACCCACATGGCTAACCCCCAATAGGGTGGTCTAATAACCCTTTCACCCACATGACTTATACAGGGCCGACCCCAACAAGGTGGTCTAATAACCCATCAAGTATAAGTTACGACACTTACAATATAAATGACGACACTTCCGTATAGAGGAATAATAACATCTCTATAGGAATACAACATACAAATATGTGAAATACATTCCGAAGTTACATATACATCAACACAAAGAGCCTATGTAAGTCACAAACTTGGGAAAAATTTTAATGTTAATGTATTAATTCTATCTCAGTGATAGTATTAATGCATTAACATTAATAGTTTTGAACCAATTTGATAAATTGTAACATTAAAACATAGGAAATCCAAAGATTAATTTGGCCTCACCTTGGGATGAGGCCAAATAAGGCTAACATTTCTCTTCTTAGCCAAAATAAAGTATTTATACATTGTAATTTAACAAAAGCATTGCCAAAAATTCAGATAAATGAATAATGCGTGTTTTGAAGGTTGTGCAAACTAATAGAATACACTACATACTAAGGTACCTAATTATGGGCCTATTAATAACTCATGGGGTCAGAGACCTCTATTCCAAGTATCAATGTCCATAATTAGGGTATGGATGTTGATGAAGGGTGGTCTAGTTCAAGTCTAACAAGAGGAAGGGGGACTTGTAACCAACTCTTGTTGAGAAACCTACTAGACTAGTGAGTCTTGCTCCTTGAGAAAAGTCCTTCAAAGAAGTTGTGTCCCTTTCCCCAAACAAGGGAGCCTCCTCCTTGTGTAATATAGAATCAACAAATAGGTTACGTTTAGGAGTCTTTAAAACCCCCTATTATTTGAATGAATATTTCTCTTTTTTCATGGAATGTTAGCGGGTTGATGATCCTTGGTTGGAAACAGCTTGTGAAGCAAGTCTTGCAAAAGGCCAAGGGAAATGTTGTATTTCTCCAGGAGGCGAAGGGTGGGTGAAGGATTTTGGTTTTGAGCTTCAAAATCACATGAGTTATGTGCGGAATGGTCCCTTTTGGACTTTAGACCATGTTCAAGGTGGGGTTGTGTGGGGGGGGCGGGGGGGGGTTCAATGCTTCTCTATGCCATTTTCTTCAATTTTTTATTAAATCTTATGGTTGTGACCCAGATAATCGCTGCATCTAGGTTACTCTTTTGATACAAGAGAGACTGCTTGTACTTTGTTCAGTGTATGCACCCAACATAGACACTTTTCGAACTCATATTTGTGATTCGATGTCTTCTTCTCTTATATATGCATAATGGATAATAGGTGGTGACATTAACATGGTGGAATGGATTGGTGATTGGAGTGGTGGATCAGGTTCTGTGGTGTTTGGTGTAGTGAGACAAGCATGGCCAAGTGCAAGGAAAATGTTTAAATCTTTGATCCTAATTGGGGAAAGAAAGGGTTGGATTATGGAGGTTGGTTCACTTGGTCCAATTTTTGTCAAGGGAGAGAGAGGGTGTAGGCAATGATAGATAGGTTCCATGGACCTATGAATGATATTTCCTTTTTGGAAGGATTTGACCAATTGATATGTTGATGAATGTAACTCATTTAAATCATCTACCGATTCAAACATCCATTTTGGTGGGTCATATGATTCCCTCAAAGCCTTGTTCTTTTTATAAGTTAAACACTACTCATTTGGATTCCCCTGATTTTCTTTCTCTCTTTCATCATGTTTGGAACCTAGCTCTATGTCCCATTGATGAAAGGAGTTGGATTTTTTTGTCGGAGGCAACCATTCAAAGAACTGTCAAATTTATGCCCGGTTGGGGGTGTATGATTGCTCACAAGCATATACGAGAGCTTCAAGAGGATAGGAGGAGGTTGGAAGAGACATGAATTCTCCTTGAGGATAACCTTCATAACTCTGTCCTTCAAAAAGATGCAACAAATTTGGAGTTTGTGTTACATAAGGAGGAGGAGTAGTATACTATAAGAGGTGCAAGAGTTCGTGTCAAGTTATAGTTGATTAAGGAAGGAGATGAGGGATCCAAGTTCTTCATTGATTTTCTAAAGAAGAAGGTTGTTTCTAATAGATTATTCCATGCCTGTGTAAAGTGTATGGTTCACTTGAAGAAGATCCCCCTAAGATTCGAGGTATGTTCAGTGACTACTTTCGAAATATTTGTTCTCTTTATCTACTAACAGAGGATATGGTTGTAGCTAGGAATTATTGTTATAGGGTGGTTCCACACAAGGTCTATACTATTGACCAAGATAGGTTGGATAGGGATCTGGAAAAGGATGAATTGGTTTCATCCCTTATCTCTATGTAGAACGATAAATATCCGGCACAAGGGGTTCACTAGCGAGGAAATATCATATCACGTCCATTCATATTGGGGGTTTAAATACTCTTAAAATCCTCAAAAATATATTTCCCCGTATTAAGGGGTCAAGGGGGGTTTTAATTTGACATAGTAATATAAATATTTAGGGTTATTTTATTTGGGTGGGCTGAGGAATAACCTCCAAATCGTGGGATGGATTCATACCGACCTAAAACTTAAGGACCCTCCATTTTTATTTGATATTTGCTTATGATCCTAAGTTTTGCATAAATCTAATAATAGTGTACCAATGATAATATCGATGGAAGTCTCTTTGCATTACTGGCCTTGAGCAATCCTCATTTAAGAGCTTATTTATGCTTGGTTTGAATTGATGTTATATTTTTTTTCATCTTTAAGTTATGAGATGTATCTAATTGGGAGTTGCGGAGTTGAACAATTGTATTGTATTTTTTGTAGGCATTTGAGTAAAATATATAAATCTTCATTTTTTAGGATAGGGTTTAGGTGGGTATTGAGATTTAATCAAACCTTCCTCCATGAAAACCAAGAAAAGTGAGATCAATATTTCTTGCAGTCTCACTGGAACCAAGAAAAGTTAGATCAATATTTCTTGACTAATTATTTCTTTCAACTTTTTGTATTCTTGTTTAACATTTTCACACTGCCAGTTAGGAATAGTTGTTAGATTTAGTTATATTTGGCACATTCATAATTGTAATTTCAATTCTTATATGAAAGTCATCGATCTTAATATTGTATTGGAACTGGCATGAGCATAGGTGAAAATCTAAATCCTTATTTACATACCCTATGTGTTATCCTTGCCATGAAATGGTATCATATAAGTTTCACCATCGATGTATCTTTATAACTACTGCATGCTTGAAACCTAAAAGTGGATATTTTTCCCTCTCCTGTAAAGCTAAAAAAAAAAACTTGATATAACGCAAGAAAAAGTAACTAAATGTTATTAATTCCCTCGATTGCAATAATAAATGTAGAGAAAGTGGAGGAAGTTCATTTCATCTTGTGAATGACCCAAATCTAAGCTATGCACATGTTCATATGGTGTTATTGGAAAGTAAGAGGAATTTTTCTATGTTCATTTGGGTTCAAACATCGATGATGCTTGTTTTGATAGGAAGGTAGGGGATTCCATCCACTAAAGGGTTTCAATTTCGCATTTTTATGGAGTTTAATTTATTAAAATTATAGAAAACATGAGCTATCTATGGCTATAATTATATTAACATGATATAAAATTGATAGATTGACAGGCTGTGGTGTGAAACATTTGCAATTCTCATCTTTTCTAAGCATTGCACTAACTATTGGAACATCATCATTTTACATTCTTTGTTATGTTGATCTCTTGATTGGGTTTCCTTTTACACATTTTTCCTTCCCTAATACTATTTCATTGAGTTTTCCACTATCCAATGCTACAAATCGACCATTCACCACTGCAATTTTGGTGGGATCATTATTAATATTATACTATTATTTTTTTTAGTATCATGTTTTCTTGTACTAATATGTGTTAGGGCTCGTGTTTGTTACAACTTTATAATATGATATAAAGGGGGTATTAAAAATTGGGTGATAAAAATGGATACATGCAATATCTAGTGAAACTAGGGGTTTTCTTAATTGGAAAGGCATATTGGGAGGGGGTTCAACAATAAAATTTTAGGAGAAATTTTCCAATATTGAGTGAAATTAGGGATATTCTTTAATATCATGTGAACGATCGTGCTATGTAACAAGTTCACTGAGTGAACCTCCCGTGATCTCCAGGTATTGATGGACTAACTTGTGAGTTCTACAAGGCAATGTGGAATACTATTGGAGATGACTTCAATTACATGGCTGCAGAAGAATTTGTTATAGGATTTCTAACAAAGTCTATTAATCAAGGTTTGATCAAGCTTATTCCAAAAAATTCTTCTAAGGATACCATTGGAGGATGGATGCCTATAATGCTATTAAGTGTTTCTTACAAAATCATTGCTAAGGCAATGGAACCGTGAGTGAGAGAAGTTGCCAGAAGATTTTGGAAAGTAAAAAACATGTTTTATACAAGGGAGGTTTATTCTCAGCGCAATGATTTCAGCATGGGAATCCATGGAATGTGCTAGGGAATTTGGGAAACAAGGTCTCTTTAGTAAACTTGATTTTGATAAATCCTATGACATAACTGATCGGTCCTTCATTATAGATATGTTGTCATGTTTGGGATTTGGTTCAACATTTTTGAGGATGTTCAACACCCTATTCTCTTTTTCCTCGGCTTTTTTTGTAGTCAATAATACACTTTCTCTACATATTCTTTTGCACCAGTCAATTAGACAAGGATTCCCCTTGCACCTTATCTCTATGTTTTAACTGTTGATTATCTTGGTTATTTGTTAGATGCTACTCGAGTACAAGGGAAGATTCAGGGACTTTCATTTCTAGATGATCCTAAGATGGTTACTAATCACTTTTCAAATGATTCTTTGCTTTTATTTAGGTGGACCAGGAGTCGATGTCTAGTGCTAGGGGTTGCTTGTATATTTTTTGCAAGACATCTAGGGATAAGCTTAATGATCATAAGACTGATTATTGGTTAATTGGTATTGATGAGCCTCTTAATTGGATCCTTCCTACATGAACCTTCATTCATCCAAGTGCAATAGTAAGGTATCTTGGCATCACTTTTAGTGTGGGGCTTTCTCCAACAACTATGCAGGATTGGTGTTTGGAGCATTTGCAATGCAAAATTGTCCTTTGGAAGAACAAATACCTTCCATTTACTGCAAAATTGACTATTGTAAGTAGGATTCTTCAAGCCTCACACATTTATTATGTTTCTTATTGGCTTCTTGGTAGAGCATAGTTTCATAGATTGGAACAACTCTTGCATTCATACTTGTAGTCCTAGGGGCCTCCCTATGGTACCTTGGGATGTTTTCATTATTCCCAAGGATGGATGATGCCTAGTTTTGGTTGATATTTCTACCCAAGGTAATATTTTTATTTCAAAATTGGTGATTCAATGTCTAGAAGGAATATCTCCTTGGCAAGTATTATTGAGACATCAACATCTTACAACAAAACACATTGGTAGGATCATGGGATCATTTGGATTTTGTGATATAATCTCATCCCCTGATAACTTCCATGTCTCAGGTTCTTTTATCATCAAAATTATTCAGGTAGCATAGAGGAAGGTAGTTGGCCTCATGAGGTGGAAGATATCAGGTAGTCGGGTAGGATGGGATCTGGCAAGAAGACTGATATGGATTTGGAAGGTCCAAGGAACATGTATTTTAGACATCCCTTGATTTGAAGGACAACGACTCAGTAAGAAAATATTATTTTATTGGATGGATTTGCGGAATTCTAGTGCCCAAACGTGGAAGGACTGGAAATCCATTGCTCATGAGTTTTCCTTATCCTCTATGTATAGACATGTTATTATCCATATTATCATTGTTATTCCACATGAGCACTTGTTCAAAATGAGTATAGATATGCATGGCCCTTTTTGGCATGATTGGGAATGTATTTTTGGGCACCCCTTGTTTCAATATGATTTTTAGAAGTTGTACCTTCTTCTTCATAAGTGGCCTGAGATTATGCCCATTCTTAACTCACGCTGGGTGGCTAATGATGTAGAGAGAAGGTGGATCAAGAGATTGCAAAATGTGGGGTTAATTTAGGTGAGCTACAAGCTTTGGGTGTTTGCATGTCTAGTGATTTACCAAGGCCTTCCCACTAAGGAAGGACTGGCAAAAAGTGGTCTCTCAAATGGACTTTTCCCTTCCTACCTCGAGTTGGAAATAATCAAGCATCTCTTATGGGAATTCTCCTTTTCTAGGTCTTGTTGGGATTTTGTTCAGTCTCAACATGCAACTTTTTTGCAAGGGAGGTTACATTGGAGAGTATTTCTACTCAATGATGTTGGAGCTCTAGTACGATCCTTAGTCTATGATGTTAGGCACTTCCTAAGGGTTTCAACATTGTTTGTCCTTTAGAAGCTTCGGTGCAAATATGTTTTTGAAAATGAGATTAGTTCTTTGGATGCATTTGGTCAACTATAGAAAGATGAGGTGTGGATGTGATTATCAGTTAAAGGTTTGCTCTTAGTCAAAGAGGCTAAGGGATTGGAGCCACAAGTTCTATTATTTTATTGTTGTTTTAGTTTCTCTCATAAAGTGAATGTAAATATCTTTGTACTTTTTTATTTTAAAGAATGTGGTTGCCTCTATTCACACCCTCCTATTTTAATATATTTTATCCATTATAATATTTAATGTAAATATTTGAAATATTTTTCAAAAAAAAATACATAAACCGAAAAAGTACGAAGTAATAAAATAAAAATTATTTATATTGTAATTATTCTCAAAACAATATACTAAATTATATTTTATTTAAAATATTACTAAAATGAAAAAAATCCTTTAATTTTTTATAATCCTTTCAATTATATTTTTTGTTATAGAGATTATAACGAAGCTAGGCAATAACAAGCCAATCTGATTCTGATAACTCTCAAGATCCTTCTTCGAGACAACATTTTAAACTACCACTTCATACATTGTTAAATCAATTTTAAGATATTCATTGAAGTTTCCCCATTGAACCATCACAAATTCAATGCCCAAAGACAATAGATCGTCAGTATGGAAAAACAACCCCCTAAACAATATCAGTTATAGTTGACCATAAACATATACTAAATTTAAAGTAACATTACAAAACCTTTGCTTATAACTATTTCGAAATAGTTATAATTGACCTGAAACTGCTATTAAGTTCTCTACTCGTATTATTATTTACAAGAAAGTCAATTCTCAATCCTAACCAGACGAAACAATCTGAACATAACGAGGACTACCACTCAATTGGTCTGTTTGCTTACGGATGTAAGCTTTTGATACCAGCATATTCATACAATGATTGCTTTCCCTCCACTCCACGAGAGAAATAATGTTTCATATAATCTTCATGAATAAAATTTCTGAACATGCGTGGATGAGTTTCATCGACAAGTTCCAGTGCTGGTCCAATCTCTGCTTCGAATTCAGGAGCATAAAAGACTCCAATTGACAGCCTGGCCCTGCTACGATCTGTCATTGCTCGATGTTCTATGCTCTTGTATCTTCCATTTGTCATAACCTGAAACACCAACTACATATCAGTAAGTAAAACTTCTCTGCAACAAAGTTGTGATAACAGGATAATTAACCTGTAAAGATCATAAGAAGTTTACCTCTATCAAGTTCCCAACGTTAATAACCAGAGCATAAGGAATTGGTTGCACAGCTATCCACTGGTCATCCTTGCGGACATTTAAACCTACTACTTCATCATCCTGCAGTAACAGTGTAATGCCAGTCATGTCTGCATGTGGGCTCAGGCCAAAAACACGATCTGGTCTGGGGCATTGAGGATAGTAATTCATTCTCATTTTTTGGTATGCTTTTCCAAACTTCTTCTCAAAGAAATCAGGCTTCAACTGTAATGTCTCTGCAATGAAGCGTAACAGCTTCCCAGCAAGTCCTTTAATTTCGGTATTGTATGCATCCACGATCTCCCTGCCAAGCAACGAACAATACCATCAGAAAAACAGCAACAAGACCGAATTGTACCATGTATCAAGATCAATGTTTCTAAAAATCTAATAATACTCCATGGAATCTGTCCAGAACAACACGAGTCCTTGCCTAAATGAAGCAAGGGCTTAATCTTTTATACATGGGTATCATGGATTCAGTATCTGAACGAGTAGCGTGTTGACATATTGTATATCACAGTGCATCATGCTTGGATCGAGCACGTCAGTTTCAGAGGTCGAACTTATCTATACAGAGTGGCAACAATTCTAAGCATGTTTATCAGAGGGAGACATGAATATAAGCAGAGTGGAAGCAATTCTAAGGATGTTTATTACAGAGAGACATGAATACAGCAGTAGTAGCATAATCATTCTAAGCATGTTTATCAGAGGGAGACATGAATATAAGCAGAGTGGAAACACTTCTAAGCATGTTTATCAGAGGGAGATAAGAATATAAGCAGAGTGGAAACAATTCTAAGGATGTTTATTACAGGGAGACATGAATACAGCAGTAGTAGCATAATCATTCTAAGCATGTTTATCAGAGGGAGACATGAATATAAGCAGAGTGGAAACAATTATAAGTCTGTTTATTAGAGGGAGACATGAATACAGCAGTAGTAGCATAATCATAGCATAATCATGTAGAAATAAATATGTTTTTAGATTAGATCTGTAGGTGTTTTTATATTTTACAATTTGAGATTAACGAGGAAATGTTTTTTTCTTAAATTACAAAGATATATAGATATATATATATATATATATATATATATATATATATATAAGGACGATGATGGTCTCTGAAAGAGAGATCCGAAATCGTTGTAAGACATAAAGAAAAGATTGAAATGGTATCAAACTTTTCAATTTCAACTTCAAAGTGCTTGTACCAACTTACGTGCATCGTAATTTATATTTTTCACCGGTTACGTTTTTATTTTAGTTTTAGGGCTATAGAAAAAATTATATATGTGCAGTTAAAAACTAAACAATATTTCTCTCTAGAACAAAATATGATTGAAATGCACCTGAAATGAGTAGGTTCAAGAGGCCAAACATTGAAATCTTTATAATCGGAAGGAGACATTATCAAACCCAACAAGTCACCCCAATCCCGCTTTTGTTGTCCAGACACCACGAATGTCTGGCCATAGCCTTGAAGATCTCCTGGCTTCACTGCATACTTCTGTTTATCCTCCAAAGGAAGATGGAAAAACTCCTTCCCAACTCTCTTAACACCATCTATTAATGAGTTCGGGATACCATGATTCACAACCTGCAAAATATAAACCACCACAATATATTAATTTAGTGATTTTCTTCCAAAAGTGTGAGTGGTACCAAGAAAGCAGGAAATGATCAATGATACCTGGAAGAAGCCCCATTCTTCACAAGCCTTGGCAACCTTTTTAATCTCTTGTTCTCTCTGCAATCCTTCCGAAAGCTTGGACATGTCAATGATGGGGATGTCGAGCTGATGATCAGAAATTGAAGTTGGTGTTGGTCTTTCTTCGTCTCTTCTGATATATCTTTCTGGTACTGTTTCCTTCTGCTCTTTCACGAGCTCTTGCACGCTCTCGACTGTAATAAAAGACTTACCCCACATGGGAAGACTCCTGTGAGCACTCTCATAAACTGAAGCCATCATTCCAAACACTCACTGAACAATAAATTCAGGCAAACTGAATTGAACTATAACGCAGCTTGCTGCAGGCAATATTGATTGAAAAACAAATTTGTGGAGATATTAATAATGGGAGGAACTCGGTGAAAAAGCCGTCGATGACGAAGAATTTGCATAAAAAACAAAAAAAAAATCCTATTTTAATGGTCTTCCTTTTTACTAGGTATTAAAAAGGAAAAGCGTGTTGAATTTCAACTATTAGCTGTATCATCGCGACTAGACTTCAAAGTCAACTTAGATCACGCTGTGAATAAGTCAGATTTTGAATGTAAAACTGTGTTCGACTGTGCTTTGTGGAAGATGACCTTATCGTCTACGTAGTTTTTCGATTGATAAAACTATCATTATCAATAAAAGGTTGTTCATACCGAATAGAAAACTGATGCTTGTGCAAGATCTCGGCCAACCTGAAATGGTAATTTATTTGTATATGGTCTGTGATACGCTATTTGGTAAACAGATTTTATGTTAAGTTAAAAGGCATAGTAGCATAATTAGTGTACTAAAATTGATTTGAATACAATTGATTTGAATACAAATAGATATGGAAAAAATATGTAAGACAAAATTTAGTATGAAAAAGAATGGAATAGATTGCTTATACATTAAAAAACAAAAGAGTAATATTTACTAAATTATTTTTTTCAATCTAAATATAATTAGGATTTGACTTAAGGTTAAATGTATTTTTTTAATATTATTTATATAGTTAAAATGTATTGGTCCGGTCTCATTTCTACTTATGGTTGATAAAAACATATAAATAATTTTATGTAGAATTACATTAAGTTCAATTAACTTATTTATAAAAACATTTCTTCTATATATTGATATAAAATTATCACAAAATACACAAAATAATATATATTCATTTTTACTTACAAATCTTTTAATTTAATTTATTTATTTTTCTAATAAATGATCTTGTTATTTATAATACTTTTCAACTTTCTAAGTTCATTTTGAGAAGGGATTGGGAACTCTCTAATCTAAGTTCATTTTGAGAAGGGATTGGGAACTCTCTAATCACTAATATGTTGTTTATAAGATATATAAATGAAAATTTTGATTTAACAAATTCATTTTTTTTTGTTTTTCATGATAGGCTGATTCTACGGATAACGGATAACATATCCGATTTTATAGAATTTTGAACTTTCTCCAAATTTTCATACAGGAAAGTCCAATACTACCAAATTATACTAAATACCATAATTCAATCTTATTGCATAATTATACAATACAACCGAATGTGCTGCAGGGTACTTATTACTAACTCAAACAATTTCATCTGAAAATGCCAAACACAAATCTACTAATGGATTAAATTCAAATGGTAATTTGATTTGTGATCAATGATCCAGTAAACCCAGTGAATTTGTACATCTGGCTAGGCTGTGATCGGGTTGCAGATTTGTGGGCCTTCTTATCTCGGCTTTGTGGAGAATTTTCAAAGCACCACTGTTATAAAAAATAAAGTACGAAAAAGCAAATCCTCATATCAACCGACCATACAGAAATAATGCATGGAATGGACCACACCAAGCCTGCACAATGAACACATTGAAGGAAATAATGCAGCGAAAGAAGACAATATGGCACCATCATATAAGTAACATAGAGAAAATAGACTTGGCTTTGATTAGTTCGTAACCTTTTCAAATATAGGCATAAATTGACATAATTTGGTTTTTGTGGGTGTCTTATTTAGTGTACTTTGAATACTTTACATAATAGAACTGAATGGTCACATGAAAGTTAAGTATCTCGTGTATTTTATGGTCACATGAAAATTTTAACTGTATAGAAATGCCATTTTAAGTGCAGAGAAATGCTTATCTTAAATAACATGGAAACATTGTTTTGAACAATGAATAGTTTTTATGAGTAATGGCAACACGAAAAATAAGTGTTTGGGAATGTCAAGGTGCATTAAGTGTATAGTAATGGTATCCTAAATAACATGAAAACTTTGTTTTGAATCTTGAATAGTTTATTTTGAGTAATGGAAATATGAAAATTAAGTGTTTGCCATTTTTAGTAATGGAAACATGAAAATTAAAACTTTATTTTCAATTTTGAATAGTTTATTTTGAGTAATGGAAATATGAAAATTAAGTGTTTGCAATTTTTAGTAATGGAAACATGAAAATTATGTGTTTGGAAATTATATAAGGGTGCATTTATATAATAAAGGGTTTGGAGATGTTAATATATACAAGATGACAACTTTTAAGGAAACTTTAATTTGATATTTTTATTTTATCCATTAATGGAATTTGTTACATAAATTTGAAAGAAAACAAATTTAATAAGAAAAATAAGATGATAATTAATGTTTTTTTCTAAATAAAAATAAAAAATAAAGTAGAATTATTGTATTTAAAGAAGTTAGGTGTATTCTTCCATGAAGAATAGATTTGTAACATTATGTAACATACCATTCCCATAAAAAATGAAATAAATCCAGGCTTAAGATGGATCTATACTAGTACACTTAAATATATATGACATATTTAAATTAATTGGTATAATATGCATACATTTACATGTGATATAATATGTATTCATTCACTCCAAATTACTTCACCCTATCTTCTTTATTGGCATGAAGCATGGAGTTAAGATAAAAGGGGATGAAAGTGTATATAATAAAAACAAATTGAGATGCAAATATTTGAATGTTTATAATATCCCAAATTAAGATAGATTTAAGCTACTATATATTTAAAATTTTTAAATTGGCTTTAATAATATATATTTATATATAATTTCTTTTAATAATATATTTCCCTTATATTGTGTGTGTGATGTCTTTTTTATTAGAGAGACAAAACACACATAATGTCCTCAAGTCATAATTAAAGTATTGTTAGTGATTCATTAGATATTTGTTAGTGTTTTTCATTCTTTTCCATTCTTAAGCATATATGACCAAACCTAAGAGTAAAATATCCTAAGTAAACTAAAAGTCACCACAATTTTGTTCTTGTAAACAATAGAGAAAGAAATCATAAAAATTACACCACCTAAGTTAGAAAAAATAAAAAAATAAAAAAATAAAAAAATCCACCCCCCACCTTATGAAAACATTGACACCTTGTAAATTTTGTATATAGTCGATCATAAGAGGACTTACAATCCCGTAGATTATTCAAAAAGGAACAAAACGGTGATGTTGACTACCATCCATTAGAATAGGCCCAAAGCAAAAAACATTGTACATCTATATTGTCTTAATATATATGGAGGAAGGAAAAAAATAGAGACAAGAAACAAAGCATGTGTTTGTAGCAAACTGGATCAGCCTTAGCATCAACCTCCTCCTCGTCCACGAATTCCAAGAAATAGAAGGTTCTTGTCCATAGTGTGGGAGCTTCCTTCGATAGTTTGTCACCCTTCTAATTAAATTTGCATAAAGGCACTTACTACCATCCATATTTACTATGTTTTGTGTTGGGATATTTCAAATGCTACCTATGATACTATGTCCTCATAGCTTCTTGAATTATATATTTATACCAATAAGATATAAATTATTTATAAAAACTATTTCCATATGCAATTTGTAGGTATGGGAATGGAGAAGAGAATTATTTGTTTCAATTCTTCAAACCTTACGTTATAAACATAATGCTTTTACAAAAAATATCAATAAAAGCTTCGTAAAAGAGTGCATAGTTATTTCAATAAAATCCCAATTTATTTAAAAATTTTAAAAATCTATCACCCACCTACTATTTATAAATTTCTTATTTTCTTATTGTTTCTTCTATAAGAGAGAAATGAAGGTGCACATGTTAGGTGCATACTTAAGATGTGTGCATAATTACATTAGGTTAGGTGTTTAGATGTGTGACTTAGGTGTTTTATGTTTGTTTATTAGGTAGATTCCATGGATTAGGTTAGTACCTTAGGTGTGTAGATTATAATTGACATTTTAAAATTTTGTGTATCTTATTAGTGTCATGAGGGTAACAATACTAATTCTTTAGCTCTTTATTTAATGTGAACTATCCAATAAATTTATATAATGTCAACTATCCATCCAATTCATATATCATGTAACAATCAATTCACCATTAAGATCTAAATCAATAAGGAACTCAAATAAAAAAGGGAAGTCATAACAATACTCAATTTAAATGATTTGATCACTTTATCTAATAATATCTATTACATATCCATATTGTTTTAATGTTGAAATTCATGCAATTCGATATCTGAATCATCAAGATTAGAATATGTATCAAGCCCTTCACAATCATTGCAAGGATTGTCTCTAATACCATCTAATTTGTCTAGTACTAATTCATCATAATCAAGATGAAACATAGGAAGTGAGGCAATGACTGTCTGGTCAACTTGATTCCCCTCTTTGTCCAAGTTCACTTCTTCCTCCTCCTCTGCATATTTATTATTATTTTTCTCCATGAACATATTATGCAGGAAAACTATACTTTGCATGCTGTCCTCTTGTATCAAATCTAACAAATGACAAACTTGCACTACTTGGTACCTATGAATAAAATACCTTCTCAAATTGAGTTGGAAGTACATAGGTATCTATATTATGTTAGGAACCTATGGCAACCCTTCTCTTTACTATGTTAGTATATTGTTGTTGGACGCATATGCTTTGTAAGTCGTCCCATAGTAATTGTTGATCCGTAGTTTATATTAGCCCATAGTATTGGACGCATATGCTTTGTAAGTCGTCCTATAGTATTATATGTCCCATGGTTTTGACTCATAGTATTGGGCATAGACTTAGTATATAAGTGTGTGTTGAGGTCATTGAAGGCACCGTGAAGTTAATTGTATTGAGCTTGCTCAAAGGAGGTTGCCCCCTCGAAGTGGCCCGTGATCAATATAAAAGTGATTATGTTCTATTATTTCTGATATTTTGTGTATTTGCATTAATTAATTATTGCAGGTTCATCTCATCTGGTATCAGAGCACTTTCCTTGGCACAAGTGGGAAATTTTTTTTCTTTGGGCGGCGACTTTCAGATCAATTTCTGAAACGTTCTGCACAAAATCAGAGGAAACCAATTGCATATCTAAATTTCTCTTTCAAAAATACATAGTTTCAAAAAAAAAATCATCTCATTTGGAGTTCGAAAAGTGGAGATATCGCGGATTTAAAATCAGCAATTTTTCAAAATTTCAGTGACGGCCGCCGAAATTGCGGCGAGAAAATATTTTGACCGAGTGCCCAGATTTCTATTCCGCTTCCATGGGTGGAAGCAGAGTGGTTGTTCTAGTTCCGGAAACATGCTATAATAGCGATTCTGAGCAATATCGATCCGGTTTTGAACATTGGGTGGAATTTCTGCCCAAATTTTTTCTGTTGCAGGTTCGGATTTGGGAATAATCCCTATCCACTTAACTGTGGGAAGTACTTGGGCATAAGCCCTAAAAATCATTGTGAGGAGTACCACAGGAACCCCGAAGTAGATGGCCCATTGAGAGGACCTGCCAGCGAAAAGGGCAACGACCCCTACCTGATTGACTAGTTCCCACCCGTGAGGTAAACCAAGAGCTGTCATTTGTGGCAAAGCGATTATCAGTTTTACCTGATCCGTGGAGTGAGGGGTACTACCCCAATACGCAAGCCGTCAGACAGCATTGGTGGCCGAGTGAAAACCCTGAACTGTTAGGAAGCTGCACATACCTGGGGTCCATATCTACTTTCAGTTGAACTATTGGCGATCACTGCTGCGCCGTTTCAGATCCATTTTGCAAGCCGTTCCAGATCTAGCCGTTCGGCGTTGTTCCAGATTCCTTCTGAGACGTAGCCGCTCCAGTCTGGAAAAAAAAAAAAAAATAGTTTTTCCTCCATATCTCCCTTGTTTTACCTCTGTTTCCCTTGAAAGTTTCAGGGAACCCCTGTCATTCCATTATGCATATTTCATTCCTAAGGACCCTATCCTCAATTCCCCTTCCTACAGCCCGAAATCTCACATTTGCCTATTTTTAGGGTTTGCCATAACTTCCTCAGATTTCACCCAATCACCTTCAAATTTTACCTCAGGATTTCTTTCTGAATTCTGCTTCTTTGTTCCCCTCTGCCAAATTTTCCCATTCTTTCACCCCGCTTCTGAAATCCTCATTTTTGCTTCCCTGTCTATCCAACAGTGTCCAAAACCTAGTCAAACCCCAATTATCCTTCTGATTTTTTCCCAAATCCAACTTTTCCCTTACTGAAGTAGTTCCTGTTTTTGTTTTCCTACCCAGTCAACCAAAAAAAAAAAAACCTGGTTATGGTTGTCACCTGTGCAGGAGCACACACCATGGAGGAAGCACTGGCAGCCATCCAAACCAAACTCCAAGATCTGGATGAAAATTTTCTCAGCCTCCATCTACAGCATTCAGCCATGAACAATACCAGACAGCCAGAATCTTTCGCAGCCACCGGGTTCTCTGCTTCTAGCAATTTTTGTGGGCCGAAGCTTGATTTTCCTCGCTTCAATGGTACTGATCCGACTGGATGGATATACCGAGCATAACAATATTTCAGTCTGCATAATACTTTTGATGTTCAGAAAGTTCCACTTGCATCCTTTCATTTGGAACAGGAAGCCCTTCAATGGTACTGTTGGTACATCAAAGCTCATCCCGAGCCAAACTGGACATATTTTTGCCAACTCATTTTGCCACGATTTGGTCCTAGTGCTTTTGACGACTTCACAGGAGCACTCACTAAAATTCACCAAACTGGCACAGTGAGAGAGTATCAGATGGAATTTGAGAAACCAGCCAATCACACAGAAGGATTGTCTGATGAATTCTACAGGAGTTGTTTTATCAGTGGTCTCAAGGATGAAATCCGCTCAGAGGTCAAAATGTTTTGTCCCAACACAATGATGGAAGTCCTAGGGTTGGCTAAGTTGGCCGAGGACAAAATCGCAGCTCAACAACGCTCCAAACCCACCTTTGTTCCCTTCAGAAATATGGGTTCCCAACGACCTCCCATCATGCCTACTCCTCAACCAACTCCTATCAAGCATTTGTCTGAAATAGAAATGCAGGCACGCCGAGAAAAAGGGCTTTGCTATAATTGTGATGAGAAATTCACTCGGGGACATAGATGTGTTCAACAAAAGCTCTATCTCTTGGATGTGGATTTTACGCCTGCCTTAGAACTTGGTGAAGAAGCTACAGATACAGTAGATGATCCGGTCGACATGCAACACCCGCCTGTTGACACCCCACCTCAGGACGACCCACCCGAGATCTCTCTCCATGCTGTAACCGGCGTCACCACCCCACAAACAATGCGGGTTAGGGGATACTTCAAGAAGCTCCCTCTTACCATACTCATTGATTCTGGTAGCACTCATAACTTCATTGACCCTCGAATTGCCAAACAAGCTGATTGTTTTGTCCATCCTTACTCCAACTTTGAAGTCATGGTTGCCAATGGGGGCACCCTACCTTGCAAGGGGAAGTGTCACAATGTGCGTATCTCTATGGAAGATTATAACCTACAATGATAAGAACCGTTACACCAAAACCTCGAGATGTTAGTGAAGGCCGCCCACTAGGATCTTAACATCCCACCATGCTCAGCAGTCCAGACTCTAGGCTGGATGTGCGCCCGTACGGTGGTGTCCTCTTTGCGCCATATGAGCCCCGGGCGAACACTGCAATGCCGACGTTTCCACCCGCTCTGTGACTTGAACCTTGGTGGAGGCTTTGATACCAAATGATACGAACCATTACACGAAAACCTCGAGATGCTAGTGAAGGCCGCCCACTAGGATCTTAACATATTCATATAATTCTTAGTAGTGTTAATCATGGTAAATCCATTCTCATGATCAATAATAGGTCTTTCATCACATTTTAGCAACAATATGTACCACAAGACCTTAAAGAGAACCACTTTAAAGGATTTAAAGTCTATATCCAATATATCTTCCAAATAGCCATACTACCTCAAATCAAATGCAATTGGATGTCTGTCTCCGCTATGAGAGATATTAGTAGCCTCGAAAATATCCAATAATTCTGGAAATGCAAAATGGAGAAGTAGAAATGAGTTTTGAAGCATATTGTTCGAACCACATCTCAGGTTAATCTTGGGAAAGTATAATTCGTTAACGAAATAATGACATGTATAGCTTGGTAGAGTTCCTTGCATCCTTGGCATCGGATTTTTTTTTCAACTTTTATAACACCGGACCATTCAAAAAGAGAATACTAGAACTGACTTCAACAGCTAGTTTAATCCAAAAGATGAATTAAGTGTAACGCCAATGTTGGTAGGTTTAAGAAATCATGATTCTTATGAAACAAGTATGAAGTTAAATTAATTAGATTCTCATGAAGTTATGCTTATGACAAGGTTAACCAGACATAGAATGAATCTTCCCTCGGCGGCGTCTTCAATTGCCTATTCATATTAGCTCCAAAGTGCTTAAAAGTATTGTAATAATTTATCATAAGAAATAAATATTAAAGATTTATAGAGAAATGCTTGAAGTTGTATATATATTAAATGTAAATTTAGTTCAAAAAATTAGCTTAGGTGGTCAAATGTTTATATCTAGATTCATATTGGTCATAGTGACAAGTTATTTAGGTGGCCAAATGCTTATATCTAGATTCATATTGGTCATAGTGACCAGTTATTTATGTCTGCACAGTTATGCCATTTCAATTTGTAAAATAACATTGTACGAGAAATTGCATGGTTATGTTTATAAAACAAATAAAATATAAGATGAAAATGATAAGGACATCTAGGTCTACCAAAGGATTTGTATTTTAGAACACTTTTCTACAGAATGGAAGAAATCACTAAATGGATCTCAACAAAGAAGCAAAACACCTCTCTACAAAATCAGAAGTGCTGATTTTTCTAACCCTACTTTTAATAAGCAAGACAACCATAATGAACATTGAAGAAGGTTTAATGATAACCTAATGGAGAAGATTGGTTATGAAAAAATGGCACTCGATAAAGATTTTAAATAAAACTCTCAACACCATGTATTAAAAAAATTAAACATTAATGACTGCAACTGATATACGATATATGAGTGATTAAAATTCATTTTTTCACTCTTTCATTTATTTATCTTTTAGTTAAAGGAATAAAAACATAAAAGTTCCATTGATTTGTATAATGTCCCAATTTTATGTGAGCTAGCTAGAAAAGAAGGTTATTCTTTATACTATTGGGCATGTTCCAATTGCAGAATTTGCAAAATTTAGTTTGTTTAATTGAAGACTATAGAGTTTAGTTGTGGTTTTTCAAAGAGTTTAGAACACTTATATACAAATTACTCCAATTTATCACTTAGTTAAACCACTAATTGGTGGTGGTGGTGGTGGGACCCTAGTTATTCAATTTGTTATCTTCTTTGCCAAACTCTGACGTCTAGATTATAGCATGCATCTAGCTTCAATTAGATACAAAAGTTGCAGGTATTGGTGTACAAACACTCTTGTAGGCTCACTTGAGCCACTTTTCCTCATTTTAGGACTTCATGTGCCCTCTTCCACCAATTTAGGGAATACAAGTTCCCTCCTCCACTTTTCTAGAGATTAGTGGACCTTTTCATGCATCATGATCCCAGTTAACTAGTTAACTACAACTCTATTTGATGTTATAGAGAAGTTAACTAAGATCAATCAGTTAACTAGCCTTACTTGATAGTTATGAGCTAGCTAACATGTCTTCACCAAGCTAATATAAAGGATATGTAAAAGTTGGAAGAGAGGAAGAGGTATAATTTTTTTTACTCTTCTTCCTTGAAGTGCATGCTTACCCCAAAACCTTACTTTCACGACACTTCACAAAAACACTCCAAAACAAAAACTCTCGGGTTTTGTGTTAGTTCTTTCACTACAAGGAAAACACCCTCTAGTGAAGGGTTTAACGCAATCCCCTAAAAAAATCCCAAATATCCATTTATAGCTGAGGTCTCTGGCAAAAATGAGCGGGTAAAGATTTTAGTGGAGGTTTTCACTTGGTGCTTTTGTACATCCCAAATCACCAGTTCTTTTTAACAATATAAACACTAGTGTGACTAAAAAACCAATGCAGTGATCACAAAAATCCCCTTCCAATGCAAAAACAAACAAAAAAAATTATATTTCAAAAACTGACAATACCGGTGTGTTCAACACCAATATATGCACCCTGGTGTTCATATTTAACGCGCCGTAGTTGGACCAAAAAAACTCTACCAAAAATAAAATATTAGAAAAAAACAAAAAAACCTGGACGGTGCGTTAGATTCAATAGAAAGCACCCGTGCATTAAGTGTATTAGAGCACCGAATTGGGGTAAAATTAAAAAAATGCCACGCCCACATTTTTTATATTTTTTTATAAAATAATGGTATGTTTGTATTATAATAAAGCATCGTTGCTTAAAATACTGTTGTGCAACGATGCGTTAAAGAGTTAATTGCACTGGGTTTGGGTTAAGTTAAAAACACATTGAAAATTATTTATGTTTTATATAAAATGTCGCATCCACATTTTTTATATTTTTCTATAAAATAACGGTGTGTTTTATATTTTTCTATAAAATAACGGTGTGTTTGTATTATAACAAAGAATCAGTACTTAACATACTATTAAAAAGTGATGTGTTACATAGTTAAGCACGACACATTAAGGTTAAGTTAAAATTGTGTTAAAAATTATTTATGTTTTATATAAAATGTTACACCCACATTTTTTTATATTTTTCCACATTAAGGTTAAGTTAAAATTGTGTTAAAAATTATTTATGTTTTATATAAAATGTTACACCCACATTTTTTTATATTTTTCTATAAAATAACAATGTGTTTGTAGTCCAATAAAGCACCAGTGCATGACATAATATCGTGCACTGATATGTTACACATTCAAGCACACCGGAATAGGGTTAAGTTAAAAATGTGTTGAAAATTATTTATGTTTTACATAATACAGTGCGTTTATTTTCTATGAACGCACCGGTGCATCCAGTAATCGGGTGCACTGAAACGGGTTAAATAAAAAACAATTACTAACCAAACTATTCATTTTTACCATTTCCACAATGCTCATGAGGTCTCAAGCATTGGTGCCACCTTTTCCTCCCTAAAGCACCCTTCCATCAGTACTCCCCTTACCTACATTTATCTCATCTATTACATGATAGTGCTTTTTTTAATTTGTCCAAACGGTAAAAAAAATTCATTTTTTGGACTACATGGAAACCATGCCCCCTGGCCAACAAATGTCCAGGTAATGCCTTTGTTTTCTTCTAACTTAAGGTTTTAGCAGATTAAAATTTCGAATTGAGCTTGAATTTTCAATGTTAAAAAAAAAATGTGCAGTACGTTCGCGTGTTTCGAATTGCACCACACCACAGTGCACCCTATAAATTTATAGGGTGCACCGGTAGTGTTCCACTATTATCCACTTAAAATAGTGCACCGTTCAAATAGTGCATAGAAAATATCACACCAAATCATTTTAATTAGAATTTAAAAATTTCTTCTTGGTGTGTTAATAGAGTATTGTGCGCCAGTGCGTTTAAAAACATACACCACACGGACAACAGTGTGTCAGTTACACGATAAACCTAGTGCACCTTTCTAATGGTGCGGTATAGTATAGTGCACCTCCTCATATTTATTAAAAAAATAAAAATTATAGACGGTGCGTTCAAGGTTAAGAGTACACCGGTGCTCTTAATAACATAAGGCACATAGATATCAATGCATCTCTTCCACCGTTTACCAAACAACCCATTTTAACGGTGCAGTATTATCGTAAAGTGCACCACTCAATATTATTTGGAATTTAAGAAGTTCTTTCCAGTGCACTACTATGTCATAGCGCACCAATGTTGTTAATAACAAACAGTACATGGAGACCAGTGCATCAATTCTATGCTAAACCTAGTGCACCGTGATTACGGTGAGCTATAGTATAACACACTAGAAAATATTAATTAAAATTTAAAAATTCCATTCTAGTGTGTTAATATTAGAGGGCACTGGTATGTTTAGTAATAAAATCACTACTAACAGTGCATTGATATTTAATAACTTACCAGTATTCCGATGCGTGGTATTATATGAAACACACTGGGAATCCACAAAAAATACAAATATCCCCAATGCGTTTATGATGTACACATCACTAATGGTGTTAGTTTTAGGTAAACACACTACAAATCTTGAAAAAAAGTTGGTGCTCCTCGTCATTTCACACATGCACATGCTAATAGTGATGCATAATAAATTTATGTGTGCAAGGATAGCTATGTTGAAACAATTATCATAAGCACCGATGCTTTCCATTGGTGCTAATATTTGCAAGGAGGACTCTAGCAATGCGTACTAATATTATACACACCACGTCGATGCTAGTAATGTTATCAATACACTAGTGACTTGTAGTCATAAGGAACACTGTGTTGATTTTAATATAACAATTTTTTGTAATCGGAGCACTCAATATAAGTGAGCGCACTAGGGCGAGTGCAGTATGAATTTATACCCACTGTTCTCGGTGCTTGTCTATTTTTTAGGAGCACCGCATTTGAAAGTCAACTTTACTTTTAGAAAAGAAATATTATTTCATATTGATAAATAAAATTCTCATTTAATAAAAAAATTATGTTTTTTATAATAGACTGATATATTTTATATGTTAATTGAAGATGTGAATGTAGAGAGCAAGACCAATAGTAGCAATAGCAAGTTGGCCAGTACAATGTTGTACGATCATGAGAGGTGAGAGAGAGGGAGAGAGATTTGTACCCTCTCCCCATTACTGCACAAATGTGAAGCCTCTTGAGGGGTGTAGTCCTCCTTAGTTTCTATGAGGAGGATACATCCCTGAAGGGGAACTCGAAATTTTTTATGCAATCGATCCATCGGTGGGATCACCGGAGAAATATATTCCAAGTTGGTTCTAATCATTGGTTCTATCCCACTGGGGAGGATATATATTTTATCACTAGGCTATATAGGAGAGGGGATAATTTTTCCCAATTTCTTGATGTCCCAACTAGCATAGTACAAAAGGGTTAGCTTGTCTACTCTCAGATATATATCAGTGATGACATCATTGATCCAACCAATTTTCAGGTTTCCGATGGACAACTACACATCTCTTTTTTTGGTGGAGAGGAGGTTAGGTGCCTCTCATTGTTGGTTATGACCATTGCACACTACAGCACTAATGGGAAGCACGTTAGTTTCCTTCTTTTATTTTATGTTGATTCTTTAGTGCCAAGGCCGGGATCCATTCGGTGGTCTACCATTTTTTGTGGTAGTTTTTTTTTTCTCTTGATAGATGTCGTGCACCGTGAAAGGGAAGGGCCAAAATCCCTTTTTCTTTAGAGTTGCTTTGTTTATTTTTTTAGATTTTTACATTCATGAGGCCATCGTTTGATTGTCGCACTCCTAGGACGATGACTGAGGAACAAACAAAAATGTGGGGCCAGATGATTCCCAAGAGGCACTAGCCGGAGTTCCCTGCTAGGATCACATCTGAGACAATGGACCTACTAGCCAGTGATGATGAGCATAGTTTAGACATGGTGTCATGTCTTTACGTAGGGTTGGATTGGCGAGGATGTATGAACATCCGCTTCACCCAAGATGAGCCACCAGAGGATTGAGGTAATATTAGTGTTATGTTTAAATTAATACAATTTCATTTTATTGTCTTACTCAATGCAAATAAAATTAGTTCTATCACTTTCTTTAAAAAAAAATTTTGAAATTTTATAATTATTGTTGTGTACTATATATTTAATTTGCATATATTGGTACCTTTGTTGGGGAGTGGCCTTCCTAACCTGCTGACGTCGATATGGTTGAGGTCAGGTCGACGGCCCGAGTTTTTGAGCTGCTGAGGAATGGCATGCGGCATAGGCCTAATGCTAGAGACATGGAACATTTAACAGACCAGTTGTTTGCATTTATGGCTTGATAGGGAGTCCACCCACTACCAATTCAAGAGATCACGCGAGAACCCGATCTTGTGGATATGTGGAGGCACCTTCCTACCTATATGATGCTTCTTACATGTTATATCATTGGAGATACCAGCCTTATAGCAATTATGAGGCCTAGCGGAGACATTGACACTTCGTCTACTCCATCCGATGAGTGTGGTGATCCTCCTCCTCCACCTCCTCCTTCATCTCATCAAGATGATCAACCACCATCTCCACCAGCTCATCCTTCACCTCACCATGTTGACCAACCACCATCTCTCTAGATCCTCCTCCTCCTCACCGATTCAACCGACCCTTATCTCCTTCACCACCTCCTCCTCCTCCTCCTCCTCCTCCTCACCATGATGACCAACCACCATCTCTTCTTCCACTGGTTGGTCAACCACCCTGTCCTCCACACGCATACAACCCGCCACCATCTCCAACTCCACTGCACGTCGACCGACCACCCTTTCCTTCAGGACCAAATGACCATCCATCATCTTCTACTATAGACCTAGACAAAATTATTCTATATAGGATGCCTTTGGATGATGGAGGTCCCGATGCCTCTAGCTCTATTGGTGGAGGTACCTATGCCTCTAGTTTTGAAAATGGACCAGATATGCTATAGCATTTATTTGACTTGAGGTGTATATTTGACATCATGCATCATGAGTTTGATATTATTGTTCATATATATATATATATGTGTGTGTGTGTGTGTGTGTGTTGCATTTTTCATGTTCATGTTTATGTACTTTATTTGTATGTTGATGTTGGTGTGTATATTGTTAGGTCATATTAGATATGTTAGCTAATGTGTATGTTAAATTATATTTGTGACGATGATGTTAGACAATGCTTTTGTTTTGTAGATGTCATTATTAGATTCCTATGCTAGATGACGTTTATATGTGTTAGCGAATTTTTATGTGTATGTTAGATGGTGCTTATCATGTTTGATAAGTGATGATAGATGTGTATTTTAGATGATGTGAGCTAATTTTAGATGTGTATATATTTTAGATAATGTTTATGTTTGTTAGATGGTGATGATGATGATGGTACATTAGATGACGTTAGGTGATTTTAGATGTAATTATTAGATGTTTATCTTAGGTTATGTTAGGTAACATTAGATGTGAATGTTTTTTTTTACTAGATGTGTATGTTAGGTGATGTTTAATGTGTATGCTACATGATTTTCTTAGGTAATAGTTAAATTTTTTAGATGCGTATGTTTCATCTGTATTCATATTTCCATAGATCTACTCTTCAACCTCGACGGATTGAAGACTCGAAAAGAGGTTTGGTTGAAGTTGGAGACCCTCTTCGGAAAACAACATGAGCTAAGGGGCCATATTCTGGAGAATGAGTTGATTTCTCTTCAACCCAGCAATTTCGAGACCATCCATCAATTCTTTTCCAAATTCAAATCCTTGGTCATGCAATGCAAGCAGTGTGGCATTGAGAAGAAGGATGAGCAGTTGGTTCTATCCATTCTGAGGAAGCTACGTCCTAATTTCTCCATCTTTGTCTCTACCTTCCATTCAAGGATATTGTCAATCCCTAGTTGGAAATTTCCATCCTTAGATGTTTTCACTGAATCTCTCATCCAATAACAAGACAAATTGATCCATATGGGCACCCTGAAATCCTCCAAAAATCAAGCTCTTGTGTCTAGAGAATCAAAGAGTGTGAATGAAAAAGGGAATCAAAAGGGAAAAGAGAAGAGGCAAACTGAACCTAAGCAGAATGCCAAGTCTAGTCCATCGGAAGGATCCTCCACCTCCAAGAAGCAAAAGAAAAAGAAATTTGAGAAATCCAAGTGTACATACTGCAAGAAGGGTAATCACAGTGAGAGTTCTTGTATGAATAAGACCATAGATAAAATGGAAAAAATCCTTGAACATCATAACATTTCCCTCCCTGACGGCGCAAGGAAGACTAATCTAGGTTGCAAGACATAAGATCATGAGATATTCCATGCATTGAAGGTCGGATTCTCACAATCCCAAGCTTTTCTTATTGATTATGGAGCCTCCAACCACATGGTTACCTCTAGAGAGCCATTTTATTCATTAGATCTCATAGATGGACCCAGCATACACATTTGAGATTACTCTCAAATCTTTGTTGAAGGGAATGATACTATACATCTTGAGCATGGAATGTTCAACAATGTGTTGTATGTACCTTCTCTAGAAGTTAATATACTGTTTGTTTATCAGATGAAACACACAGGTTCACCAAAGAGAGTTGTGTTTGGACCTGACACAATTGAGGTTGCAGATATCTCATCTAGGAAGTTGATAGCCAAAGGAGTTGCAAACCATGCCTCCAAGGAATATGAGTTCTCTTGCTTCTTTCCATACTCACATCAAAGTGATCTCTTGACTCATGCAAATGAGACAAGCAGACTCTGCCATGAAATATTCGAACACCTAAAATTCAAATACCTATATCAGTTGAAAAATGAAGAGATGGTTGAAGGTCTGCCGAACATAAAGTTCTCTCATGGAATATGCAAAAGTTGCTTGGTAGAGAAGCACCCAGAGCGAAAGTATGATGTTGGGAAGCAAAAGAGAGCTTCCTCCATCCTATATTTGATTCATAGTGATCTTTCAGAACCAATGCCCACTACTTCAATGAATGGATCCATATACCTTCTGACCTTCATTGATGACTACTCTAGGTTCTATTGGATCTACTTTCTAAACAAAAATATGAGGTGTTCAAAAGCTTCAAAGTTTTCAAATCCTTAGTTGAGAACATTTTTGGAAGGAAGATCAAGGCACTCAGATAAGATAATGTAGGGGAGTACATCAAGAAGGATTTGCAGCAGCTATGTGCTTCCTAAGGTATTCAAATGCAACATTTTGTCCCATAAACACCACAGCAAAATGGTAGGAGATAGGAAGAATAGGTCATTGAAAGAGATGGATACCTACTCGCTTGAAGCAAGAGATATCCCATCAAATCTCTGGGAAGAAGCAGTAAACTTTGCAACATACATTCAAAATAGGTTACCCCACAAATATGTTGACGGGGCCACTCCATTCGAAGCATTGAAGGGACACAAACCTGATGTCTCTCATCTAAGGGTTTTTGGATCCAAGGCATGGGCCAAAATCCCCTCTGAAAAGAGGAAAGAACTTCAACCTAAAAGTAGAGAATGCATCCTTCTTGGATATGCGGAAGATGCAAAGGCTTACAAGCTGATGGAGATTGCAACCAAGAGATGCTTCATTGAAAGAAGTGTTCAATTCAATGAGGATCCATTGCATGATCTACAACCAGTTGAAGAAGAAGGTATAATTGATATACCTCCTCCATTTTCTCCTAATGATGTTTCTACAGGTGATCCACATTCAGATTCCGAAGAAGAAGATCAATATGATTTAGATCTAGATATTGAGCATGAAGATCTATCAGATCTAGATCCAGATCCAGCACCTAATTCAAATCCAAAGCCTAAATGGGCTCAAAATATTATTGAGGCATCTGGGGACATTGCTGGAAATCCATCTGACTACAGAAGAACAATATCTCAATACCAAGATGCTAACATTTCACTTTTCCATACAGATCCACTTCTCTCTGAGAGGTGCTTCATGATGGTGGGGTCTACTCCACAGTATTAAAGAAATTATTTCCATGTTACGAGATGGAAAGTAGCCATGGATGAAGAAAATGAGTCACTACAGAACAATCAGACATGGGATCTTATCCCTCTTCCCCCAGGGAGGAAACTAGTTCAATGTAAATGGATCTACAAAACAAAGCTTGTATCTGATGGATCTACAACCAAGTAAAAAGCTCGGTTGGTTTCAAAGGGGTACTCACAAGTCCAAGGTTTGGACTACAATGAGACATTCTCTCCTGTAGGAAGAATGGATTCAGTAAGTGTTTTTTTTCCATTGCAGCTTCAAATGCATGTGAGGTACATCACATGGATGTAAAGAGTGCCTTCGTGTATGGTGACTTAGAAGAAGAGATCTACATGAAACAGCCTGAGGGGTACACTGATGATATTTCCTTGGTATGCAGATTGAGGAGATCACTATTTGGGATCAAGCAATCCCCAAGAGAATGGTATGCAAAGATGGATTCCTTCTTACTATCACTAAAGTTTGAAAGATGCAAATTTGATTGCAATGTTTACATGCAACAAAAGGGAGGATGTCTACTGTTGATTTTTTTCTATGTGTATGACTTGCTCATCACCGATGGATCTGTTACTGGGTTGAAGCACATCAAGTCTTCCTTGAACAAATCATTCACTATGATAGATATAGGACTGTTAACAAAATTCATTGGTACTGAAGTAACTCAAAATGCTCCAGGGATCATGATTTCACAATCAAGGTATGCATCTGATTTACTGACAAAGTTTCATATTGTTGATTGCAAAGCCACATCTTTTCCCTTCCTATATGGAATTATATTGGAAGAAGGTGGTTCCACCCCTTGGTTGATAGCACTCTTTATAGATAGTTGATTGGTAGCTTGTCATTTTTGACACATTCGAGACCATATCTATCATATGTTGTTGGTGATGTGGCTAGGTACATGTAGAAGCCACATAAGCTGCATTGGAAGGAAGATAAGAGGATCGTGCACTATGTGCAAGGTACGAGAGAGTTTGGTATACTTTATTCTACTAGTGCTCAACTAGATCTGGTTGGTTTTACTGACTTGGAATGGGATGGAGACAATACCAATAGGAATTCTACTTCAGGGTACGTATTCATGTTGGGATCAAGACCAATCTATTGGTCAAGCAAGAAGTGAGCAACACTCACACTTTCTTCAGCAGAGGCAAAATACAGAGGGGTTGTGAATGCAGTTATCCAGGCAGTTTTGTTGCATGGGATATTGGCTGAGTTTGGGATTCACACTTCTCCTTCAGTAGACCTTTTTTGTGATAATCAAAGTGCCATCAGGATCTCCAGTGAATCAGTACAAAAGCAAAGGACCAAACATATTGAGGTTCACATGCACTACATCAGGGAGCTAGTGAACGATAGGACCATCTCACTGCATTATTGTCCTACATAGGAGATGATTGCAGACATATTCACTAATTTTTTCACTCATAAGAGAGTTTTTTTATCTCATATCTTTACTTGGTGTAAAAGTTGTTTGAGTTCTCTGCTGTCCTATTTTGAGGGGGGGGTTCCCATGAGGTTTTCCCCATTTCCTTGGTTCATGGATAGTTATTTTATTTTTCATGATTTAGTTGATTGTATGGATGAGCTTTGGTCTTAGTAACCAGGGTCCAGGATGCACAAGTTTGGATTAAGGGGGGGTTTTAGGATTATTAATACTCCATCCTTGTCCTACCTAGCATTATTTGTTTTCCTTGTAGTTGATGATGTCATTTTCCCCCTAGGGGTGTGCCGATGTCATCTATGATCCATATACCACCTAATGCTCAATGCATGCATCATTTTAGGACCACTTAAGTCAGTTCCCTATATTTTAGGATCCTACTCAGTGTTCCAGTTCAGTCCACCTGAGTTAGTTCACTCTTGTGGGGGGTTTATGCTCTGATTGACACTGATTGTGGCCTTATGCGCCCTTTTCTAATTGATTTGCATGAAAGAATCACTAATGTGCACTCCTTAGTCAGTTAACTGATTGTGTCTTTATTTAACTGAGTTTAGGTTCAATTGATTTGAGTTTGGGTCTTCTGGAGCACTCTAGTGGTGACAATCCCTATGCTAGACACACTGAGACTCAAATTCTCCCAAGTGATTTGAATTCTCTCCATTGTAACATCATTGTTGACTATATTGATTATTGGATCATGTGACATTATTTTGTTCCTATTTAAGTTCTCATGCATGATTAATTGTCAGCTCTTTTTTACTGCAATTTTCACTGTAACTCAATTTCTCTACTCATTCTTTCTCTGTGAGGTATACTCAGCTCCATTATCTGCTGTGATTTATAATTTTACGCTTGTATTTTTCTTGTATCAACTACACCCTTGGAACTTGTGTACCTAGCTTGGTTTTTGAGTTGTATTTTTTCCATATCTTTCACTTGTTTGAGATGGATGGAGGTATTTCACATCTCATCCACCTCTCACATTATTCCTTTTTAAATATTTCCTCCTCTAAAATTCACTTCTTAGTTTATTAATAAGTATCATATTAGTATTAAGAAAGACATTATTGGGGATAAGGGCTACCTAAAAATGAGGTGCAGTCTCCTCGTCTATAGTAGTGATAATGCTTTTATTATAGGAGTATGTTTAGTCTTCCATTCCAAAATTAAAAAAAATGTACTATGGCAATGATGATATTGATATAGGGAGAAGAATGTTATTTAGAGAAAGGTTCTTACTTGAATTCATGAATGGGTATACACAATTGATCATGAAAATATATGCCACCTATCAGATAAGCCTTTTCATTATTTAATTGAATGTTTATCTTTATTTAAAGCGCATATTATAGCCTAGTTATTTGGGCATTCTTGTGGTAATATTTGTGATTTGAGAGAGTCAAATTGGAATGAGAACTTAAACAATGCAGGTATTTTTATGAAATGGTAATGCTAATCACAAATAAATTTATATGGTCGTCCCTTAGTGTGAACTCTATTTTAGGACATGGTTCAAAATTTGTAATACTAGTATGTTCCATTCTTTTTCAATGCTTTTTGGGAGGATGGTATAAACTCTACAATTTCTCCCAACCAATTTCTTCAAATAGGACAGATGAAATATTGGGTGGATCTTAGATTTGATTGGGAGATTTAATATATAGGTGACTTGTCCAAATTGCTTGAGTATTAGTTATGTACAATAGAACTTGGATGGTAGCTTTTGGTGTTCCTTCTTGTTGAGAAAAATCTACTTATATTGTTATAGACTAAGAAACACTTAATCCCCTTCTTCAATGTGGTGCTCTAAACAATGTGGATCAATTCATTACTTCATTCTATTTTAATCCAAGACCAAATTGTCCCTAACTGCAATGTCTCTACATATGAGATAGATAAGGAGGTTATTTGGTCATTAACTAACTTTTTTATCACACCTAAATATTGATCCCATTTTATGGAGTGGTCCCAACGTAGTTGGGTCTTCTACATTGTCTGGAAGTTCCCTGCGTCCTTTGTATCTCTATTTAAGGTTGCAACAAATATATAAAAATATTAGCTTGTCACATTTATAAACACTGCCTTGCATTGTTGAATTTTGATATAATTTTCATCTCTTTCAACTTTAGCAAAATGATTTGACATTGGAGATATTTCGGCTAGGATTCAACATGTCCATATTTGATGGTTAGAATTTTTTATGATGTTTTGATGGCCATAGTGCCATAGTGCTACCCATATCTGATATATTTCATAATTCTTGAATTGGTCATGATGGCTCCACAATGAGGGTAAACATATCGTAGCTTGATCTTGATTTTTATAATTGATTTTCATGGTGTTGAAAATATGGGGTACATTATAGACACCCTTTTTCAATTGGATGTTTTACATGGAAATCTTGGGGAACCCAAGTTACATATGTCAATGTGATTAAGTGCTTTAAGTTCTTTATTTATTGGAGAATTTTTTTCCCATGGTGCAGGTAGAACCAAACAGGTATTTGTCATATCTGTCTTCCTCGAGCGAGGGGATTTTAGGAAGACTAGAGGAAAGTGAGACATCCAGTAGGTCTATAAGAGGTAGATCAACTAGATGTCAAAAGATCAGAATAAAATTCCATAAACACATGGAAATTTTTCTCGCTGAAGGGGGATCATGTTCTTATTATGATGAGACCATAGGTGACATCGAGGTTCCCTTGAGGTACAAACATCTAGTGAAATAATGGGTACCCAAGGATCTTCCTCAAATAAACACATATTTTTGTTTTAACGAGAGGATATATTGGATTGCACAATTGTCATTACATGGCCGTTCGGGGTTGTTTTGGATGGATGACATAAAGGTCGGTTATGGAAGATGTACTGAATTGATGGAGTATGTTGGACCCTGTTACAGATACAAAGATTGGATGTGACTCATCCAATATACACGAAGTATGCGCCGATACAGACTATTTGCAAATTATTTACAACTGAAATACAAGGATCAAAATAAAGGAGCGATGTTGTACATTGATGGAAGGCCAAAAGCTATAGGGAATGTTGCAAGGTTTATAAATAGTACACAACCAGTGTCTACAATTAAGAAACCCAATTGCATATTTGAGGGGCATGAAGGAAAATGTGTTTTTATATGTGCCATTAAATCAATAGCTGTAGGGGAAGAGTTGTTTAATCATTACAATTTGAATCGAATAGATACAAACGTAGTTACTATGGGAGTGGTACATCTAACATCTTACCGAACCTTTAATTAATGAATATAATATCTTATGTAGTTTTCGTGATTCTATTGTTATAATTTCGTTAAAATTTTCTATATTTATTTCGTAGGGTAGGGATTGAGGCAAGTACCCGACAGTTGATCAAAGGAGTACACCATCCTCGAGGCAACAGGTATACATCATTGTAATTGTACAAATATAATATGAAAAAAATGTTTTTTTATGCTTTTTCCTGAGTATATTGGTTTCATTTAGATAATAGTATCTATATTTTTATTGCAAGGTGTTGATCAGGGCAATTACCCAGTTGTTGATCAGACGACAACAACCTCGAGACAACAAGTATACCTCATTGTAATTGTACAATTTAAATACGATCAATATGTTTTCTTATTATGTTTTTTCATGAGTATATTGGTTTCGTTTAGATTTTTTTTTGCAGGGTGTTGATCGGGGCACCTCCCTAGTAGTTGATCAGACAAGACCAGCCACGAGGCAGCAGGCATACCTCATTGTAATTGTACTACTATAATATGCGCAATATGCTTTTTTATTTTTTTTTCAATGAGTATATTGGTTTCATTTCGATAATGAATTCTTTTCGTCACAAGCTAGTGATCGGGGCATGTCCCTGACAGTTGATCAGAGGAGTACACCATCCTCAAGGCAATAGGTTGACCTCATTGTAATTGTACAAATATAATTATATGAGTAATATTTTTTTTTATTATGTTTTATTCGTGAGTATATTGATTTCGTTTCGATAATGTTTTATACAATTTTTGTTGCAGGGAAGTGATTGGGGCAAGTCCTTGGTCATTGATCAGATGAGTACATGATCCTCGAGGAAGCATGTATACCTCATTGTAATTGTATAAATATAATATGAGCAATATGTTTTTTTGTTATGTCTTTTTCTTGTGTATATTGGTTTCATTATGATAATGTTTTCTACATTTTTGTTGCAGGGTGATGATCGGGGCAAGTCCTCAGTTGTGGATCAAACAACACCATCCTCAAGGTAGCAGGAATACCTCATTGTAATTGTACAAATTGAACATGAGCAACATGTTTTTTTCCTCAGTCTATTTCTTTCATTTCAATAATGTTTTATATATTTTTGTTGCAGGCTACTGATTCAACGTTTGATCTAGCATTAGATAAATCAATAGATATTGATGTGGATGAGCTCATTCACAATGATGACATCACATATTCTCTATACGCAATTAAGATGATAGAGAAGACCTTAAAACAAAATCATGAGGATATCCTTCGTCTACTATTCATTCAGCCGCAGACAAATGAGATTAGAGCAAAGGCTGATGTTTTGGTAAAGAGATATCAGGCCTTGAAAGAAAGCTATGGGATCTTGAATTAGAAGATAAATTCATTTAGGATTTTATAATTTGGAATTTTATATGATCATGAAATAAAATATGGTTTGTATTTACATGAGTTTTTATGCCCACATACTAATGGTCGAGGAAATGTTGGTACTAGTGATGCTCGTGGAGAGTCGTCACATGAGCATATGACCCCACTTGCATCTCATGTTCCATTGTTTTCGATTGAACAATCGGAAACACATTCCGTAACACCCCCGAAGCTGGATGTGTGTGCACCTGCTAGTGGCCAACGCACACCAGATTCTACAGAAGAAGGGGTCAATGCAGAGACTAGTAATGATATTGCTCAAGCAACATTTCTTGGATCTTCCCGTGTTACTAGAATGGGTAAACTAAAGACCACATTTTTGGTGGACGAAGATATTGTTCCCATAAAGATAGAGAATATCCTAGGTATTTATACAATGTTTAAGTTATTGTTTATAATCTGATTGTAATATACTCATAAAACATTCTTTTTCAACTAATGATGACATGATCATGTTGCAGGAAATGATGCTTTTTATAAACATCTAAATGATTTGTAATTGGATATATTTGGGCCCACCATCTGTACAAGTGGTATAAACAAAGTAAAATTTTAAAATATGATCTCACTAATCGCTTGGTTGTCTTGTTTGGCAATGAGACCTTCAACCGAGTGGAGCTCCTAATGAAGGTTGGCCAACATATGAATATTTTGAGGGACCAATATATGGTTCATTTAGAAATGAACCCTAGGTATGAGCACCCTCCAATGATTCCAGGAAGAGAGTGGAAATCCCTAGTGGAAGATGGAAAGGAGAGGGATTTGGGAAAAGAAGGAAAGCTACCACCCGACACAGGAAGGTATGCAATACTTTCCACAATGTAATTATAAACCTTATTATTATTATTATTATTATTTAGATCAAATTTGAAACATCTAATGCATTTCAACATTTTCATAGGTTGTCAGACAAATCAAAGGCCACAAAGGCAAGAAAAGAAAAAATTGGACAGCATAAGCTTGGGCCTGGTGGTTATTCGAATTTGGAGGCATGAATTGTAAGTATCAAAAAAGCAATATTGCATCCAAAAAATAAATTGCAAATTATTTTCGTTTTATTGCACTGTAAAAAGTAAATTCATGATTTTATGCAATTATGCGGGCTGATCGATTCAAGGAAGTGCCCACGGAGGAAGACTTGAAGCTTAAATTCTAGCACGGCTTTCGATTTCTTGTTGAATGCCGAAAAATATTGTTTGGGAAAACACAGTCTTCCGGTGATTCATATTACACGCAAATATATAAAATCAATGAAGTTCATTTTAGATTGATTACTTGTGCAATCTATTCGTTATAAATATTTTCCATAAAATATTAACTCTGTTTTGAACAGGAAAGTAACGATCCACTTAATGTAAAGGATGGAGAACAACCTATCAAAGTTCATGCTTCAAATACTGGTAATGAACGTATTCATATGCTACAGTTTAAAATATTTCATTGAAAATGGTGAATATTAATTGTACTTTTTCATGTTTCAACTGTAGAGCATGTAGAGGGTCATACTATACAAGATGCGCCTAGACAGGAATATGAAGTACATGATGTGGCCACTTTAGGTAAAAAACACCTGTATAATTTCTTTTAATGAAATACTTGTCATTATAATAAAAAACGATACCAATGTAGCATTTTTACATTATTGCAACAAATCTTGACCCCTTGTAACAACATCCACATCGCGAGTACACTACTAGGAAGAAAGTACGGAAAGCTATAGATGCCACAAGAACTGAACAAAAATTTTCACAAGATGAGTTGCTTGCTAATTTTTTCAAAAGAAAAAAACCTAGAAAGAAGTAACTGAAAAAACACTACGTATACTTATTTTTTATACTATAATGTCATGCATTATTCTTTGCCTACTGAATGAATGAGTGAATTAATGAATGTTATATTTTAATGAATGAATGGTAAATGTTTCTTTATGATAAAATCCACATGTTTGTACATACTATTTTTTTTCAAGTACATGCATTGGGTATGGGGAATTGAGAGTGATGTGAGGGGGGGAGGGGCCATAAGAGCTTCCACCTTCACGCGGTTGGTCTCATTCAATAGAGAATATTAAATTATTCTTGAAACAAAGAGGATCTCAATGAGGTATTTATACGTACCATCAATGAAGTATCTTCAACACCTATCATAGGTGAGATCACACTCTTATGATCACAAGATCAACTAGGTTTCAACCCATCAAATCCTTCACACATGTCACTGCTCATCTCAATCACACTATGGTATCACCATTAAACAACCACTCCTAGGTTCACCGACTGAAATATTTGACCTTCAAAACAACAAGAAGGAAATTTCATCCCAATAAGCTCTAATGCCATGTAAAAATTTTGTGAATATAACTTTTAAATTTTAATGCAATTTCAAAAATATCACCTCAACCTTGAGGTTTCCTAGATCTATTTCCTATGAACTTTCAGCCTTAGGGCCAAATCTGAAATATGAATTTACAGCAGCAATATTTCACTTAACTTCGGCCCAATTTCACAAAGTAGCTCAATACAATACATCTTATTCAAGTGTACTCTAGTACCACAAAGCTACAACCCTTAGGGAACACTTTCCTAGCATATAACATATCTGAAATGTCTTAGCACATAATATTATAATAGTATTAAATATTCTCCCTTATCTTCTAGACGTGATAAATCACTTTACCAATTCATCTCTATGTTATGTCAAATCAGTGTGCACAACCAATACTATAATCTACCCAATCAAGAAGATAACATAAGTTGAAATTTGAATTTGCAAGAATGCATAGTTTGGAAACCTGGAACACTTCATATATATTAAAAAGATGAAGTACATACCATAGATTTCTCACAAAGTTGGCACAATTCAAGGTCTCCAAACCCTAGCCACCAACTCCCCCTAGCTATAAGAAATCAATTCCAACCAAAGTTGGTCGCTTCATCATTCGTATCACACAGGTCTATAATTGAAAATACCTTAAATCTTAGATCCAACCTTTTTATTTAAATATTTTTTATATTCGCTAAAAATAGTTTATAGTGATATTAAAATTAAAATAAATTCTTGTTCCAAATTTATATTCAAATTCTTATTAAAATAGTTTAATAAAAATTTGAATTAAATTATTTAAATTAAAATTTTGAATTAAATTATTTAAATTAAGAATTTGAATTAAATAGTTTAAATTAAGAATTTGAATTTAATGGTTTAAATTCTTATTAAAGTTTCATTTCAAAATTAATTTAAAATTCTTATTAAAATAGTTTAATTTCAAATTCTTATTTAAAATTTAATTTAAAATTCTTTTTAAAATAGTTTATAATGATATTAAAATTAAAATAAATTCTTATTTTAAAATTTAATATAAATTCTTATTTAAAATTTAATGTTATTTCCCTCATACTCGGCAATATTATTTATGGTCGACATAATATTTATTATTTTATTATTATTTTTTTGTTAGGAACAAAAGTTACAACATCTCCCTCATACTCAGCAATATTATTTATGGCCGTCATAATATTTATTTATTTTTGTTGAGAACAAAAAAATAATAAACATTACAACATCTCCCTCATATTTATTATTTTTTTGTTAGGATCAAACGTTACAACATCTCTCTCATACTCGGCAATATTATTTATGGCCGACATAATATTTATTATTTTTTGTTGCGAACAAAAAAATAATAAACGTTACAACATCTCCCTCATACTCGGCAATATTATTTATGGCCGACATAATATTTATTATTTTTTTGTTGGGAACACAAAAATAATAAACGTTACAACATCTCCCTCATATTTATTATTTTATTATTCTTTTGTTAGGAACAAATGTTACAACATCTCCCTCATACTTGGCAATATTATTTATGGCCAACATAATATTTATTATTTTTTTGTTGAAAACAAAAAAATAATAAACGTTACAACATCTCCCTCATACTCAAAAATATTATTTATGGACGACATAATATCGACAAACGTTACAAGATCTCCCTCATACTGGGCTGTAGAGTGCCTCTCGGCGAACTAGATTGTTTGCACTTGTCTTTCATAATAAACCTTAAAGGTAAAACTCTATCGTAATATAGAAGAATGACCATTAGAAGAGGATAAAAGGATAGAAGCATGGAATATCCCAATAAACATTGGTGTCTAAAGGCTTCATTCGCAGGAATTGAAGACAGCAATTGATAACTCAATGGACCCAAATGGTCAGTTGTTTCTTTTTCACAAAATGTCTTTTGCCACTCCCATAAAACATTTTTTTCAATATATCCATCTAAATTTGAATGGTTTTAGCCAACGGCTAATGTTTGACCAAGACCCCAGGTGAGTCATTGAGAACCAAAACATTTTTTTTACATTTATATCTCTTTCATATGAACCATCTGTTGAACACATCAAGTACACTAAGAGGGGGGGTGAATCAGTGTAACATATATTCAATTAAATCTTTTAGTTACTTTGTATGTTGCAGTTGTTATGTTTAATAAAAATTGCACTATAAAACAATAAACATCACAAACCAGATACACCAAGATTAATTTTTAATATTTGATAGATCTTTTAGTACCTCAGTTTCAGAAGACACCAATATTCGGGTTTCTCAGCACCAACTGAGAGGTGAGGGATCTAAACCTCTATGCAAGACCCAGCTTGCAAACAAAATCCAACCTGTCATGGGGAATCCAATCCTCGGTGCAAGACCCAGCTTGCAAACAAAATCCAACCTGTCATGAGGAATCCAATCCTCAGTGCAAGACCCAGCTTGCAAACAAAATCCAATCTGTCATGAGGAATCCAATCCTCAGTGCAACACCCAGCTTGCAGACAAGATTTAACTTGTCAATTGTTCTCAGCTCAACCTGAGAAGTATGTAGTTCAACTCTGTTTTGGATTCCCTATACTTCGATTGAGTAATTCCTTTCATTTATTTTTGTCAACTTATTCTAGGTACTAGTTCTTATTGTTCTTGTGACTTCGTACTTTGATCTAATTTAATGGTTTCATCCTGAGATTCAATCATTCACTTCCTCCTATGTCTTATGAATTTTCTTGAATAGCCCGCACTCACTCCTTTCTGCATCTTTCGAATCTTCCTTGGAAAGGAAAAGTTTTGTGATTTACAAAACTCTACTTTTGTGTGCAAATTATGAACGTATCTTTGTGCTTGATTCTGATCAAACAAATTTGCACCAAAATCTACTTCTATCTTCCACTCTTTTACAATTTAGATTACTACAATTCACGACTTTGTTGTGTACTTGGTTCCGATAACTTCACACAGGACTTAGTTCTAGTATTCCATTCCCATTTCAAACTACGACTTGGATTTCCACTCACTCTTCTTATTATTTCTCCCTCCTTTTGATCAATGAGTCATTGATTCCCCGAAAAAATTAACACTTCAGGTATCCATAGTTGCACCACTACTCTCTCACAAAGTGCACTACTACTTGTTTATTTATATCACTTCTAGTATCCACATAAGGGCCAACATGTTTATTTTATTTTCCTAATTTAATCAATTGACCACAATGATTATCCGAGGAAGAGGGATTTTGTACTACAACTACGGGCTCCTTTAAGTCAACAAAACCCCATATTTCTTAAACACTTCGTCAGCGTGTCGATTGTACTGCGCACTTCGATATACACACATCGACATGCACACTTCGACTTATCCACTTGATTTTCATATATATCTACTTCGACTTATCCACTATTTGTGCACTTCGACATTTGCTTGATATCTGCATTATGTGTCATTATGGCTATGCCACTTGCTTTCTATTACTGCATGCTTCTTGTAATTATTCTTGTTATTACGTTGTTTTTGTGTAGTCTTGTTCTATATACTTCTTCAAACTGGCTTCAAGGTCAACACCAATCCCAATAATCTCATATGCCAACATCTTATCTGACAGAACCAACAACGCCAACATCTTTTTTGAAATAAATCATTGAACCCAACCTTTTTGACATCAACTAACAACATTAAGTTTAACATCCTATTTGACATCAATGACAACATTAAGTCTAACAATCTCCCCCTTTTTCATTGATGGCAACACTTCGACCCTTCTTCTGTTACACTCTTCTACTTTTGGGCTACCCCTTACTGCACGCTTATAATTGCTTATTAATTATTATTTTCTCCTCCTTTGACATCAATGGCAACGAGGTCCTTATCCAAGTATTGTCTATGAAGAATGACAAGAAGCTACTAGATAATATAGGAGCTTCTTGCGCAAGGCCATGAGGAATTGTTTAGTAAGATAGATGCGTAAATGCAATGTTGCGGATTGAACACTCAGAAATGAAGAATGGATCGGGTTAACAACTGTGGATGCACCATTTTTGCTTTTAAATTCACATTTATATATAGTTAGAATTCCATATGGAGTATCCCTATGTTATTTTGTTTACCGATCTACATTTAAGTCATTTATTATTTTTATTAAATAATTTCTTATTTCTTATTTTTTAATAAATGACTTTGAATTGTTAGATCTCTTTTTCATTAATGATATGATCTGAGCAATGAATCCATACATACACAATATATTTCTGCCCACAAAATTTTTAGTAACAATATTTTTTGGAGGAAGACTAGCAGGTTAATGCTGATGTTTGCATGTAATTAGGTACATACACAAGCTCTATAATGGATCTCCAAACCATAGAACATAATGAAAGAAAATCCATGCATAACCAGGATTAGATGTTAATAGGACACAAACTCCATCCAAACTGAATATCTATATTGAGAAGACTTTGAAGCGTGTTCTTATATTTAAGAAAGGGCATCTCTAAAATAAATTAGAAAATTACATTAAGGGTGGCTAAATGTCATATGTCATTGAAATAGTCAATATTATAATAATTTATTTATAAATAAACTTTAATACTTAAAAGTAATTACTTTGTTACTACCCAATACAACTCTAAATTTATTTATTTATATATTTATATGTGATGTCATAGACATTGGGTCGTGGTTTCCGCCCATTGTTATATGGAAATGGTAGTAAACCATAAAACAATGTCCATGGTCAATGACATCAAATAAAAAGACACAGCCGCAAAGAATAAAAATACCCTTGGAGTGAGACTAGGGTTTTTGCTTTCATCAAAAAGAAAACTAAAGAGATACTTTTGATGAATAAATGAAAAAATAAAGGTGTAAAATATAATGGACAGATTTATTTCAATTTAAAATAAATATTTCAAACTTAACATAAAAATTCTTATGGTCAATATTAAATATCTAAAACGAAATTATTGGAATTGAGGTTGGTACACTTAGCAATGTCCTACCAATTGACTATCAAATTGATTTTAAGATATTAATAATCAAATATGAGAAATTCATGACTTGCAACAAATAATAATAAAGATTCATTTATTAGATCAGATTGAAGAAAATAAATAACACTGACTGTAGGGAATATTAAAAGAGACACCCCACCATATTCATTCAAAGACCAAAAAAGTAATTCTCTAGAGTCTTACTCTTTTGTTTTGTGGGTTAAAACAACAAGCTAAACAATAGCTAGATAATATTTCTAGAGTCTTACTCTTCTGTTTTGTGGGTTAAAACAACAAGCTAAACAATAGCTGGATAATATTTCTTAGGCCGGATAAGTGTGTTTCATACATAAAGATAGTTATCCAGCCTTGTAATTTTAATTTATGTATATTCTATGTAAATAGACCAAGAGAGTTTTTTTTTTTCAAACGAAAAGCATACTTATATTGATCAAGTATAAAGTAATACATCCATAAAGAGAGGAAACAGCAAAGCCTTGCTTTAACCTGGAAAATAACAACGACAGCGGAAACCATGCCAAGGCATCAAAGAAGAAAATACCAGGGAATACCAACCCCCAAATGGAACCAGCTACCATCAATGAGCCACGGCAACCTTGCCAGAGATAACAGGAAAAATACAGGGATAAGAAACCCCCAAGAGCCGACCTGACAAAAAAGAGAGAGAGATAGGGAAGCCAAGTGAGAACAGTAAGACAGAAAATATAAGGCTGCAAAAAATAAATAGATCACACCGTTAAAAAAGTCTCCAGAAGCCCTGAAGAGAAGGTTGAGAGCCCTCGAGTATATCATAGTGGATCCGGCCCTCAGAAGCATTCAGTCCCCAGTGAGAAAGGGCATCGGCGACTGCATTATTCTCACGGTATATATGAAATATAGAGGTAAGTGGAAAAGATTCCAGGAGGCACTTTGTGTGAGACAACCATGATGACAGAGTAGTCGATTTGATAGGGGCAACCGAGTTGGCCTAGTCCACAATAGTTAGTGAGTCACCAACGATCTGCTCCAAGGAGATATTGGCTTTGGATGCAAAAAAGAGGACCAGCCAAAGGGCTAATAGCTCGCCTTTGGTGTTCGTGCCTACACAAACATGAAGCCAAAGCATGAAACGATCCCCATTAGAACACTCGATAACAGCACCAGTGCCACATAACCCATTCAATGCCATGGTCGCACCATCGAAGCATGCACGGTTGCCAGAATGAGGAAGACCAGGTGGACGAGAGGGCCTATCAGAGTTACGAGGCCCCACTGGATGGCGAAACCAAATTCCTTTGCCGATGACTGGATGGCATAGGCAACACAGCAAGCAGCCAGGGAGACATTCTAAAAAATCAGCTTATTGCGGGTTTTCCAAATTTCCCAAGCCAATAGACAGGATAAGCATCCCAAAGGCTTGCCCTGATTGAACACCATGAAGAACCAGTTCTGTATGGAGACCACAACGTCAACATAGTAATCATTAGGTTTTAGAAAGTAGCCCAGGTAATGTGTCCCTTCAGACATCTCAGAAACCACAAATGGAAGAAGATCCATGAAATCCGAAAGCTGCTCATCGTTCAGTTGATGTTTTAACAGTTTGGATTTTCCCTGATTTATGCACATACCCAAGCATTTACAAAAGGTTTTGATAATAACCCACATGTGAGCCCATTCAACAATATCAGCAAGTCCAAAGATCATTATATCATCTGCAAAAAACTGGTGAGAAATAGAAATGTGAGGAGATACCTGTAAACCTGAGAATAATAGATTTGATTTTGCTTTGTGGATCAACCGTCCAAGACCATCAATTATGATCAGGAAGAGAAGTGGGGACAGTGGACAGCCTTGCCTGAGGCCCCTCGAGCAGGAGAAAGATTCAGAGGGACGACCATTTATTAAAATAGAAAAATTAACAGAGCTAATGCATGCCATTATCCATTGAATAGCACTCCATGGGATACCAATTTGGACAAGTGCCAGACGAAGAAATGACCAGTTTACGTTGTCATACGCCCAGGAAAGGTCCAGTTGAAGAATCAAATCTTGTAAATTCTTTGTTTTTATACTGTGCATAGCCTCTTGAGCTATACCCACAACATCTAGGATCTGCCTTCCATCAAGAAAGCCATATTGTTCCAAAGAAAGACCCCTGGAAAGAGTTGGTTTAATTCTGCGAGTAATCACCTTGGATATGATTTTATATACCAAGTTACACAGTGAGATTGGTCTAAAGTCCCGAAAAGTTTAACGTTTCGAAATATTTGGGATCAGAGTTACATAAGTGGCATTGATAATCCCCTCCACGGACCCCTTCAATATGGACCGTTCAACCATTTCCAGGATCTCAGATCCCATAATCTCAAAAAATTCTAGAAAGAGTTCCGAGGACCAACCATCTGGACCTGGACTCTTGTCTTTTGCAAAGCTCTTGAGAACAGAATGAATGTCCTGTAGGGTAACCGGCAGCATAATGTCCAACCCTTCTTGCTCAAAGAATATACGGGGGTATTCCTTTATCACCCCAATTTGTTCGAGGATAGATGTGGAACCAGGATCCATGTAGTAATCCTTGAAATGATCAGTGGCTACCAGCTCGAGATCTTCCTGTGAAGAGATCAATACCCCCGAATTGTTCTTTAGATGCCAGATGGAATTATTGATACGACGACCATTTGCAAACTGTTGGAAAAACTTCGTATTATGGTATCCCAAAGAGACCCAAAGAGCTCGGCTTTTTAGCCTCCATGAGGTTTCGGCTAGATTTAAGAGTTTAAGTTTACTGCCATCCAGCTCAACCAAAGACTTATAAACATCATCCGGAATAGGACCATTGTTCTGAGCCGAATGCAGCGAATGTATTTTAGCATTGATCTCTGAGATTTCAAACTTTTCAAGCTTCCACCAGTCCTTATCCCACTTAGTGACCAGCCCTCTGAGTTTCCCCAATTTCAATGCAAATCTCAGACTAGGAGAAGTGGCCCCGATTGCTTGAATCATTGGCCACACAGAATGAACAAAGTGACGGAAATCTTCAATCTGAAGAAGAGATTGATTGAATTTGAACTTAGGATAAGGAATACTTACAGCACCAAATTCTCCTTCCAAGATAATTGGCAGATGGTCGGATAAGGAGGAGAATGTTGACCAATTACGATATTTGTGAAGAGATGATAGCAATCTGTCTGAAAGCATATATCGATCCAATCGCTTTGAAATCTTTCTATTATCCATACGGTCGTTACACCATGTTGGCCCCAAAGGAGTAGGGGCAATATCATTTAAGCCAACATCTGAAAAGCTGTCAAAAAAGTGTGCACATAAACCATCCAAATGCGAGGAGTTACCCCACGTCTCTACCGAAGATAGGGTCAAGTTAAAATCGCCAACCAAAAGAAAATTTTCATGATCCAAAAGACCATCGAGTTTGGCCTCATTCCAAAATTGACGTCTATTTGAATAAGTGCCATAAACATTTAGCAAATTTATTTTTTCCGAAACACCCTGAATCAAACCCTCCAGATGGATCCTCGGCTTATTGGAGAAGGCATAAAGCTGGAAAAGCTTTGGATCCCAAGCAGATAAAAGACCCCTAGACAGGCTTGCAGCATCCGTTGAGCAAATAACCCAGTGCTTTCTGATGCTCTAAAAGTAGATACGAGCTCTCTTCGCTGACACCATAGTTTCTTGCAAGAATATCATATCAGGATTTATTGAATCTAATAAACCCTTGATGGCCAGTTTTGTTTTGAGGTCCTCCAATCCCTCGAATGTTAATGGAGAAAAAAATCGTCTTTTACCCCTTGCCAGGGATTTGTAGTCTCTAAGAGCCCGTTTGGAATCGTTTGGAATCCAAGGAACCCTTGGATGATGAAGATACTTGTGATGGAACACTTGGAAGAGGAGTCGGATCGGGTGGAATATTTTTCCTTGCACTGCGTGTTTTTATAGGGGAGAATTGAGCAATGCCCCCTAAACGAACCCCCTTAATCTCCATCCCCATTCCAGAACCGACATCCTGAGCAGAAGAGATAGGATTTTCCAATCCCCCATTCGTAAGGATGTTGCCAATAAATGTAATAAGAGGAGTTTTTGATTTAACAACATCGGCAAAAGATGGAGCCATAGGGTCAGCTGCAGATTCACCAGCAAGTGTTGTCACCCCACCGGCAGGCGTGCTCATTGAGGGGCCCATAAAAATACCAGGATCCGAAGAAGAAAGCAATGGTAATGGATTAGGAGAGGGATTGTAGGAGCTGAATAGGTAACCCTCCACATCAATAACATTTTCCACAGGCGACGGGACCATTGGAGAGGCCGAAGGTCCCGAAGCCCCAAGCTCCCCCGAGGGTGGCCGAGAAATATTAGTAGATGGATGTATGGATGGACCAATGTTTGAAGATGGTGGCACACCCAAATAGAAGGGCGCAGGGCCGCCAATGATCCCATCCCCAATGCGATCACCTTTGTTATCCAAACCATTAAGAAATGCCAGGTCTTCTGTCGATAAAGAAGAGGATAGAGTAGGGTCAAGCTGTGATAACTTACCAATAATGAATGAGGAAGTTCCCGAATATTCAGTCGAGACCGGATGATGAATAGAAGCTGATGTGTGTCTATCCAAATCACCATCAAAGTCAAAGCTACTATCAGATGACCATGCCATCACCTCCTGCTAGAGTCCCGATCCGAACCAGAACTAGAGTCAGTGCATTCAAGAGAGTTAAAATCAAATGCTTGACAGTCCATCATGGAGCAGACATTCAACACATAATGCGTATAACAGTAGCATTCAATGCATGGAGTCAATAAAGAGAGGAGTGACATGCACGAAGCTATAAATATGTTACATGTGCCATTCAATTAATGTTCAAAGAAGAGGTCGAACAGCAGAAGCTGGTGGCTTCCTTCCAATCCTACTACTACGTCTATATATGACTCTAGTGCTACCTCTAGTGCATGTTAACTGCGCGGTGACTTCGCGATCTCTGAGTTTTAATTGATGTTATTTTTTAATAATTGTTAGCAAGGGTTAGAGAAATTGAATTTATTGAAATGAAATGAAATAAAAGTGAAGATATGAGTATGAGAACATGTGTTCAAAGTTTTAGTAAAAAACGGGTGGTTTCAATAACATTATTAATTAAATTGAATAAGGAAACATGATGATTAAACAAGAGAAATAGCTGCAAAAGCTAGTCCCTAATTTAGAATAATGTTTATAGTTTGTTTAATTATTTAAAAGAATTAAAATATTTTGTCACAAAAATTTACTTAAGTTTTCACATTTATAGGACTTTTTATTTTTTTGTTCAATATGCTCGAGATGTAGTTCGTATAAAATATAACTTTTGAATTATCCCATCATTTTATTTATTGGATTTAATGTAAAGTACTCTACTTAAATATTTGCATTGAGAGTTAACTTGGGCTATTGTTAACTTGGAGTTTTAAGTTTAATCCCTACTTTTGAGTTTTAAGTTTAATCCCTACTTTTGAGTGAGGAGATTTAACATTGGATTTTTCTTTGACATTTGTCCACTACATATTCTTAGATAAAGACCTACATACAGAATTTTAAAAAGAATAAAAAAACATGAATTTGAAAATAAATAAAAACACTTAGGAACTTACGAAAGTCTCTTACCTTAAATGGAATTTATATCAAAATTTAATGGTAAATAAAATCATTGAAAATCAACTTGTATTTAAATGAAATTTGATAATTGAAAATAAGATCAAAATTTAATGGTAAATCAAATCATTAAATTGAAGATAAATAAAAAAACTAATCAACTTTTATTTAAATGAAATTTGATAATTGAAAATAAGATTTTCAAAACTAACTTTTATTAATGAAATATTAAGATAGCCTTTTACGTCAAATATAATTTATATCAAAATTTGATTTAGTTTCCTAAATAACTTGTATAGAACTTGAAAATTAAAATTAAGGTTTCCTAAATATAGCTGAATTTGAAAATATAAATAAAAAATTTATATTTAGTAAATTTAAAAATTAAAAATGAAATATATATTTTTAAAAACTATTGAAAATCTTGTCTAATGAAAAAAAAAAAATATTACCAATGAATGTTTAACATAGAATACAATGCATATCATAATAAGTTGTCCCACATATGCTTCAAAGATCATGATTATTTTCAAATGATTGTGTAAGTAACTAAAACACTTAGGAACTTAGGAAAGTCTCTTAGGTTAAATGGAATTTATATCAAAATTTAATGGTAAATCAAATTATTAAATTGAAGATAAATAAAAAAAAACTAATCAACGTGTATTTAAATGGAATTTGATAATAGAAAATAAGATTTTCAAAAACTAAATTTTTATTAATGAAATATTAAGATAGTCTTTTACGTCAAATATAATTTATATCAAAATTTGACTTAGTTTCCTAAATAACTTGTATTATAGAACTTGAAAATTAAAAATAAGGTTTTCTAAATATAACTGAATTTGAAAATATAGATAAAAAAATATATTTAGTAAATTTAAAAATTAAAAATGAAATATATATTTTCAAAAACTATTGAAAATCTTGTCTAATGGAAAAAAAAATATTACCAATGAATGTTGAACATAGAATACAATGCATATCATAATAAGTTGTCCCACATAGGCATATGCTTCAAAGATCATGATTACTCTCAAATGATTGTGTAAGTAACTAATCAAATATAAAAGGTGTTAACAAAAAGAAAACATATAATGAGAAAGTGATTGACATCATAATAATTCAAACTTTAAATTTAATACTTCTATAATTGACAGGTTTTTATACTTTTATGATATGTAATTAGCACCAACCAAGGAATGATAAAATCACTATCAAAATTTGTGGCAACCACGGGCATGCAAGATTCGACTATTAGGAAAGGAATTCTATGTTCTTCAATGGCTAGGTTTCTGTGCTCAAACGTTGGTTAAAAGAAAAGTGATCTTGTAGTCCATCTAGTGCAAGAGTGTGTTGCTTTTAGACAACATTTCATTAATTATCTTATGGATATTCTACAATATAGTTGGTGTTTGTTTTCAAGTTCATCTCAAAATATGGAATTTGGGCCAATTATAAAAAAAACTGGGGTATCTCGTGGTGCCTTAGTAATGGTGAAACTAGAGTTCCTAGTTGGTAGTTTTGTTCCTTAATTTTCATATTCCGATTATAAATCTCATCAATATGATCTATTTTCAAACTTAGAAAATATATTTTTCCTACTTTACACTTTAATATGATTGGAAAATTTTTCCTTACTAATGGTGAAACTAGAGTTCCTAGCTGGTAGTTTTGTTCCTTAATTTTCATATTCCTATTATAAATCTCATCAAAATTATCTATTTTCAGAATTAGAAAATATAGTTTGTTCCTTAATTTTCATATTCCTATTATAAATCTCATCAAAATGATCTGCTTTTAGACTTAGAAAATATAGTTTGCCTACTTTACACTCTAATATGATTGGAAAAAATTAGATGGACCATTCGAGTGAAAGAGTATAGTTTTCAGATAGAGCCTCTGTTAATAAAGATATTAAATTAGATGTGTGGGATAAGTGTAATGTAGCCATATCACTTAATCCCCATACAACATTTATGAGGATATGTGCAAAAAGGTTGTTTTTTCATTTGTGTGGAAGCAAAGGTCATTATTACAATGTAAGGGAGGCTTCGAAGATAAATAGAGAAACCAAAGAGATTGAACAAGCTTCTAGACAAGTGTGGAGGTCTCTCAAAACATTTTTATATGAGAAGTGTGAAACTTGTTAAGGGCTTGTTTCCTAATTTTCAAGTTCCAATAGCTAGGCTTTGCATTTGGATAAAAAAATTCTTTAGACATATTGATGTCACAATTGTTGTTGAATGATATTTTTCATATTGATATGTCACAACTGTTGTTGAATGATATTTTTCTTTTGGTGAATAATTTGTTCTTTAGACTTTGAAACTACTCACTCTGATCTCTTACTTGAGAAAATACCTTGGGCACACTATTGAAATAGCAAAAGTTGTAGATGAAATTTCAGCCTCTACTAAATCAGTCGTCTGATACCAAGAATTTCCTCATCTGATACCAAGAAAGGAAAAATGGTGATGAAGGAGGTGATACTAAGGTTGATAAGGATTTTTCTTGACATGTAGCAAGTTGTGAAAAAGCATGAAAATTCTATCAATACTACACATACCTCCAGCACCTACATCTTATACTATTATTTTTTAAGAATGTATTATTTCCCCAGTTATAGACAACCACACAGTAGAAAACTAATCAAAATTATACAAGTCCACCACTTCAATATCAAGTACTAGATTTTATAATGTATAAAAATATTCAAATCTAGAATGGTTGGGATCAACAACATCAAAACCACTAATATGGAATAATCCTTCTAAGCAAGTGCTTTAAGATTCCATGCTCTATTCTATTGGTCATGCATATGAGCAATAATACTCTATCACGTTGAAAAGTTATTGTGTTGATATTGAACTTGTTTTTTATGAGATGATCTTTCCAATCATTCCATTTCCATTCAAATAAAAGAAATGTAAGATTAACTTGAAAAAAGGGGAAAAGCAAAGATATGTATGTTCTTACATTGGTCAAAGAAATCTAGGAAAGTAAAGGCTAAAGCATCATTACCTCGCCTTTCCCAAGCCTTGCACCAGTCCTGGGATCAACTCCAACTGACCCAATGACAATTAAGTCAACTTTAAGCTTTGGATCTAAATTGATTGGCTTCCCATACTTCCCAGCTCCCGCTGAAGTACAAGCTTCATGTATGGCTCCTTGAGGTAAAATTGTAGCATCCAGAATAGAGAAGAACCTCCTTCTTAGACGTGGCTGAGGGGTCAAAATCTTTTTGCCTCCTACACTAACCTAGTAAATTCAATTTCATTAAAGTACAAAACATGAAGAGTATTCTGGAATTCAAACAGGCTGAAAACCTTTAGCAGAAATTTAAAAATTCCAAGGCTAGAAACAATCTAGCTTGAATGGTTGCGAGGTGCTTAAGATCCTCTTTGCTGTCCCGCAAGTTCAAAATTAAAGATACCAAGGAGATAATAGATGTGTGTGTTATACAACCTACCCCTGTATGATTGACAGAAACTTGAGAGTGGTTATACCTGGGTTACCTTTAACAGTCCAGAAGTGATGCTTCTAAATTTTCATGGTTGCAAATATCGGCAATATATCACAAATTGTTCGTCTACCAAAACTATCGGACCTTTTCCAATTTTTTCATCAGCGGAATCCAGTCAGGAAATCTTCATCAAAATTCTATCACTTGGATTTCGCTTAATATCCGAAAGGAAAAGCATGAAAATTCAAAGAGAATAAAATAAATATGAAAATTGTAAATCAAGTTGAAATTACGCCTTGCTAGACACCTATATTAAGAACACCCTGCATGAATGCCACACGGACACCCGCATGAAGCCTACCATGCATCAATATCATGCGACAGTCCTCCATGAGCCCTAAAATGAATCAAGAACACCCTACATGAATGCCACACGGACACCCGCATCAAGCCTACCCTGCATGAAGGTCATGCAGCAGTCCTCCATGAGCCCTAAACTGAAGACAGGACTACAGAAAACATGTCAAGATTCCCCTTCACGTTCATTTTCACTCCATTTGTTTACTTCTGTGGTTGCGGTCTGGTCCAAGGGTTCAACGTTTAGGGTTTTTTCCATAGTTTTAGCTCGACTAGTGAATGCTTGGTACGATAGTGGGATTATAGGAGCATGATGTGGGAACTTGCAGTTTATGTGACCTGGTTCTTAGTAGCTCTACATGATGAACAAATCCTCCCCGCTTTGTCTCACGAACAACAAGATACCAATGGAATAAATCCAAATTAATGCATTCTCGGTTGACACCAACGCAGTTGGTAAGCAAAATATGAAAACACAGAGGAGCTGCATAGGTACCAAGAGCAACATCTAGCTGGAGAATCTTTAAGGCATAATACTTAAAATGGAGTAATACAAAATTCATAGCACCCACATTATTGAAAATAAAGGAATTTTGCACAGTTGACATGGGATAGGGCTTGCAACAACTGGAAAACCCACAAGGTGACAACACGCAAGAGGCACCCAAAGATCGACACAGTGATTGTTATGGTGTGTGGAGACAAGGCATAAGCTTGTTGTATATGGTCTAACGAATGTTTATCTTCAACAGCAGCCCCTCAATAAACTCAAGTTTGTATACAATAGTATGTAGAGAAATGCACACCACAGACGGTCAGTAGTAAGGGCAAGGCTTAGAATGAAGAACCCATCCCACAAGTGTAATGAGTATGATTGATCAGTTATACATTGTGGAGGATATGAAAGGCTCAGTTCCACTATAGTACATTTACTTTCTATAATTTGAATGCTTGAATATTGTTCCTGCATTAACTCTAGCCGCTTGAGGAAGGTAGTTATGTCTACTTCTGCTTGTCTTTGAATAAGTATGGATTCTGTCACTTGTATTTTTGCTTGCTCGGTAAGTCTAGCTGCCTCTGCTTTTCGAGCCCTTTCTTTTTCCTCTCTCATTGTTTCTTCACACTCTTTGAGTAAGGATTCATGTTTCTCTATATCCTCTATATCCTCTATAGACTTAGTTGTATCTGAGTTGAAGCATCTATGGAACAGCTCAAACTAGTGTGTGGCCAATGCAATGTGGGTCGTGGTTCTCAAATATGAGAGATTCCTCATCAATAATTCCTGCGTGATGTGTTAGAGCTCGACTAGGGTTTTTGCCACAGTTTGAGCTTCCTCCTCAATAATTCAAATAGGGTTTTTCCACAGTTTGAGCTCGACTAGTGAATGCTTGGTACGACAGTGGGCTTATAGGAGCACAAAGTGGGTAGAGCTTATAGGAGCACAAAGTGGGCACTTGCAGTGTACACGCGACCCGCTTGAACTTGTGTAGACCAGAGAGATGAAGTTCTGCATGGACTATGATGGCTGCAAGAGGAAAGTGAAGAAATCTTCATTCCAAAGTTTCCCATATTACAAAGTCCCCCATATTGCATAGATTAAGGATCTTCGGACTAGAAAGAGTTTTTTTTATCAAATCTACTATCGACATTGCACGCAAAAAATATTTCTTTGTTCATCCGGCCTTAATTTCATACTGAATTTCAAGATTTGGCATTAAATTCGGCCTTGAATGGATGTTAATTGCACCTATTCTTTTAAGCTTTAATTTCTGTAAAATGAGGTAGCTTGTAGCTGGTAGGATATGTCTTTAAAGATAATCGAAATAGCACATATTTACTGTGTTAGAGATTTATATGTTGAACAGGTGACAAGATTACTGTTTAGTGAGTAGCGGGAGGAAATCTAGGTGTGGGTTGACGTAATGAGGTTTTCGAATGGTAGCAAATCCGCGAATGAAGGAATTGATGTGTGCATCAGGGCCAGGATTGCTTCCGGTATTGTTCGTTTTTCTGCTTTTGGCAACCACTCTTTTGATTGAATTTTTACTTTTTATGACATTAAATATGATTGACAAGGTTCTGTCATATCACCCATGCCACCACATTAAATATATATTATTTTATTAATGGTTGTTTATACGTGGCACGTTTTGGTTTTTTATTATTTAAAAAAAATGTTTTTATAATTTGATAACTATTTTGCACACCAGGTAAAATTTGTCAAATCGTTGTACTACACCAATAGCAAAATAGATAATGTAATTTGGAAAAAAAAATCATTTTTAAAAAATTCATTTTAATATAAAAAAATGTAAAACTTTAGTTGGCATTAGGTAAAAAAATTGAAATAAAAGAAGGTCAATAGAAAATGGTGACCAAACGATCACTATAATCCCTGCGGAGTAAGAACTAATAAAAGAAAAGAATTTGTTCGATGTGTGACTAGTTAATGAAATATCAAAATGGTTTGAAGTAGGGATTAAATTTTTGAGGTTCAATATTAGAAAAATGGGAAAGGTTTGATCGAACCAATCCTTAAAATATAGATGATCCTACTATATATATGAATAAATAAGAATGAATAAATCCCTGTGAGAGGATATTGTTGGAAATGTCTGGAATTGAAAAAAGATGTGGAAAGAAATGAATCAATAATTGATAATGTGGAAAAAATAGTTAGTGGTAAATTCAAGAGTTGGGTATTGATCATAAGAAGGAGAAGCGATGGAGTAGAGCATAGTGAAATTATTTAAGGGTTTAATTGGTGGAGAAGTAGTTTCTGAGATTGAATTATATTGTTATCATATTCTCAATTAAATTTAATGGGGTTCTTTTCACTTTCTAGGGCTTCCCTAATAAAGGGGGATGAATAGTAAGAGGTAGATGCAATAATTTTAGTTTGGTCAAAACATATATGGTGTTTATATTTGAATAAATTCTCCACTAGGGCATACTTGTTGATGCGATTATGATTAGTGTCGGCAATGTTCTCTTTGAGATGGGTTTGAATGGATTAGACAGTTGGTCAATATAGATTTTCCCAGATGAGCAAGGAATTTGATAAACACCTTGGGATAGGAAAGGATTGGTTTTGTCTTTCATGCTATTGAACATTTGCTTGGGGGTTTTGTAGGGATTGAAAATGGTTTTAATATTCTTTCTAATTAGGATCTTGGAATGTGCTCAATGATGCCATCGATGTACATAAGAGAAATTAAGGATTGGGAAGGAGGTTACGGCTGTAGAGGGTGGGATTTGGGTTTAGGGTGAATGGAAGATTGAAAGGAATTATTGGTAAGGTTAAGAGGATAGCCATTGGATTGGAGGGAATTGGTGAGGTGGGTTCTCTCTTTGGAGAGATATTAGGGGTTTGATAAACGAATCACTCTGCTGATAAGGGTTTTGAGTACTATCGATTTTTGGACGGGGTGATGATGGGAGTGGGAATGAAGGTATCTATTAGTGTGAGTGTTTTTGTAGTAAACCTGATGGGTAATAGATCCATCTAGTTGGCGGGTGACCAACACATCTAGAAAGGGTAAAGAATTGTCATGTTGGTTTTCCATGGTGAACTGGATGTGAGGAGAGATACTATTCAAGTGAACAAGGAAGTCATTAAGGGTGGAGCATCCATGCATCTAGATGATGAAGGTTTCATCAACAAAATGAAACCAAATTTTCACTTTAAAGGACTATATATTCAAGGCTAGGTTTTTTAAATGTTCGATAAAAATGATGGCAACAATAGGGGATAAGAAAGATCCCATAGTTATGCCTTTAGCTTGTTCATAAAATGTATCTATAAAGCAAAATAAGGTGGAGGAAAGGAAAATATGAATGAGGTTTATGGTTTCAGTGTCTATAATATTAGAGATGATAAGAAGGGATTCAGGGATAGGAATTTTGGTGAATAGGGATACTACATCAAAGCTAACCAAAATTTCATGCTCATAAAGATGGAAATTGTTATAGCCAAAATTGGCACTTCTCCGTCCGTGATGACACTTATATCTTTTGGTCACATGACGACACTTCATGATATTACTGTGAGTCACACAAAAGGAAATGTGTGGATGGAAGAGCCATATTTGGAACTTTAGATGGATGGGATTACCTAATTCATTGGCCATTTGATAGATAGGAACAATTTTGGAGACCAAAACTTCTCCAGAAAACCCCCAGAAAAGGTTGTTTTTGGCCATTTTTCCACAAAAACGTAGGTTGCACATGGTAAAGCCACACGTTTCCAAAAAAAATGCATGTTGTACATGTTAAAAGTCGCAGGTACCTACTTGTTGTCCCATTGAAAATTTGTCGGTACCTAAGAAACACTAAAATATATATAAAAAAAAAAGCAAAAGATGGTTTGGTTTGGGTGGTTTTGGAACATCTTCTTCAGTTGTAACTACTTCCTATTCGACCATATCTTCTTCACTTGTTATATAAGAGAGGGAGAGGGACCATGAAAGGGAGATCAATCCCATTATAATATTATGCTGGAGGAATTTGGATTCACATGCCCCTCACTTGTGCCCTAGTTTCTTATAAATCCTAGCACATATGATCGAAGGTTGGGATCCTTGGAGAAAAGGAGAAGGAGACCTTGAATCTTGGTTTCATGAAGTGCCATGCTTGAAGGAAGGTATAATTTCATGTACTTGATTCATTCATTAATAAATATTGGTATTTTCCCTTTCCAAATATGATTTTCTCATGTATGTTTCAGATCAGATTACAATTTGATGTTTTATTCTCATATAAATATCAATCTTTTATTTGTAGTCAAATTGGTTTGAGGAAGGTTTTGTTGAATGTTTCTACAGGTTGTTGCATTGGAGATCAAGAAGAGAGGCTTGGATCAACCTTCTGAATAAGTTACATATCCTCCTAACCGTAATCTCTTCTCTTAATATTTATACTTGCAGAACCTTGTATGTATATCTTTTACCCCAGTACGTTGGTAGCCTCACCCTTACTATAGGACATTTTCCCAAACGACAGAACTGGAGACTCCGATGGGGAGAAGCTTATTTTCTTTAGGGTATCCAAGGCCATTTTTTTCATTATATTTGAAGGTCTGAATTTAATTTCATGTTACGACCGGTCATTAAGCTTTGTTAGACCCTTCCTTTCTCAGTTTGTGAGTGGAATTTTGCAAAAATTTTGGACTTTTCTGCATACTCCTGAGTTTGTGGTACTTATATTCACGTGTATGAGACAAATTCGTAGGTGTAATCCTTTTCCACCCATGGTTCCCTCATGCGTATACCCTTTCACACTCACGGGTACCTCCTATACATGAGTTTTTCAATTTTGGAGCTTTTTGGGGGGTTTTGATTGCATTTTTTGGAGTCCCTGTTGATCCTAGGTCTGTGTAAGACCCCTTGGAAGTGGTGTCTTGTCTCTTGATTGATATTAATTTGATGTTTGGGATATTTTTAAAGAAATTTGGGCTTGTTTGGAATAATTTGGGGCTTGTTGACCCGAGTTGTGGGTTTGTGAACTAGTTTGGTGTTTTTGACCCTAATTTGTGTCTAGTTGAATCTACTTGCTCCAATTTTACCAGATTTTGAACCTATCGATTCTATTTGACCCTATTTGTATATATGTGAGTGATTTTCCTCTTTATATTGGATTATTTTCCTTCCTTATGCTTTTGGTCTCTCTTTTGTAGTAAAAGCTCAAGTGTCTTTTCTATAGTTTAGGACCTTGATTGCATTGTTTGTGTGCAGACCTAGATTTACCAAACCATATTTCTTAGTAGATTGTTTTCTTTGATTGGGTCTAAAATTACTTGGTGTATGATTTTCCCAATTTTGGCATGCTTACATGATAAGAATTTGAGGGTTTATGGCTGCTTTCACTGTTTAATAAGGAGATCTGAAATTTTTTGCATTTGATTTGGTAGTGTGTTACTTTGAATTTCAGTTTTTTTCTCACCTTTAAAAGCATAAAAACTTGGTTCATTTTATAATTTAGTGTTGGTAGAATACTCTGCAAGCGACTTAATAGATTTAGAAGTGCTTTGCATCAAAAAACAAGAAATTTTCTTTTGCATAGCTAGTTCTTTGAGTAGTTGCATGCTTAGGTTTTAAGTTTGATTTTGCACATTAGACTTTAAATTTTTACCTTTTACATTCAAAAAGCCTAAAAATTGCATTAGATACAAAAATTTTGCATATGCATTCCAGATTATATCTTTAGGACTTGCATTGAAAAGAAATGGAGAGTGGGTGAGTGCATATTTGTGGTGATTAAGTGCTTCATTTTTCAGTTAAAGAATATATTTCTTTAGTTGCACTTGTTTTACTTCTTCTGAAATTTTTTGAAGTACATTTTTAAAGAAAGCAATCAGTAACTTGGATACGATCTTAGGTTTTTTTCCTAGTTTAGAAACAAACCTAATAGCTTAAATAATATTGTGGAGGTAGGGAGTTATGAGTTAACTCCTCCACGATCACTCAAACTTGTCAAAACATAGGTGTCATTCTCTTGGGGAGAAAATCCATATTTGTAGAAGGCGAACTAGGAAGATCCACTCACGTCGGAGTCAAGCATGAGGTCGTGCGAGATTGAGTAGAGGAGATACCCCTCCGATATTCAATTGAGCATCTACCAAGATCGTTGCGTGTACGAGGACTTATTAGTGTATTTTTGTTTCTTTTGAGTTTTGGGATTTGTTATCCTTCCCATGCGCATTGATTTGACCTGTGACTGTCCCCCCCGGACCCTTTCTGCAAAGTTGGTAGCCTTAGTATCCAGACTCTAGGATTCATACACAAGTGATGGTGGAAGGCTATTTCCACTCTACCTAGGACAGACGTGGGAATAAATACCTTGCAGTTATTTGGGAGGGTGGTTGGTGATTCAAACACTTGCACCCAAAGACTCTATTTTGTGGACCCGGGTAATTGTTCTTCATCCTTCATTGGTTTGTTCTAGGCCCTAATCATCCCAGAATTCCCTCCGAAAGGCATATGTTTTCCTGGTTTGGATTACCTAGGACCTTTCTAGTGGTGTGCTCTTTGTGCTACTTATTCTTAGTTGGCCTTAGAGATTTCTCGCTTGTTGATTCGAAAACTATGACTAGAATTCCGGTGAGAACCAATCAAGGGACCCCTGTTGAGGGGGCTCCTTGTGCTTTTCCATTCATTGGGAATGTTGGTACTCCCTTATTGGCTACCTTGAGTCTTCCAGGATTCACTATAGGGCTATCAGTTTGGTTTTTTTTCCACTCTGAACACTTTTCATGCTCCTGATGCTTCCCAAGTAAGCACCTCAAATCAAGAGCATCATAACCCTATGCCTTCTTCACCAGTAACATCTTCTCCTCCTCCTTCTACATCATGTGGTGAAAGTAGTAATACTAGTAATCAGTAGTCTAAAAGGAATAGACGAAGGAAGAATAAGGAGAAGATGCCAAAGCAAGGGCGCACCCACCCAGCCTCTGGAGGTCATGCTGGGGAAACCTACCCAACCTCTGGAGGTCATGTTGGGTTAAAAATTTCAATCACTACAAATCATACTAAAAGTTTGTCTTCAACCACTGTTGGTCATGTTGAGGACGCACCATTGATCACCACTAGTCATATTAATGACAAGTCACCAATTACTATGAGTCATACTGGAGACACTAAATAAGCCATTGTAGGTCATGCTGAGAAATTTTACAAACCTAATAAACAGAAGCTTTAGTTCCCTTGTAATTTTGTGAGGGAGACAACCTGACCTATTTGTTCCTTGTACTTCCAGAAGTGAAAAAAGTGTGGTTCATAGTTCAAAATTCTTATGCTTCTGAGAAACCATCCACTGCAAGTCGTGATGGGGGAAAGCTATCAACCAATTCCATTCATGATGAGAGTATTGATTTTGTAAAGGAGTCTAATCTTATAGGACGCAAGCCAAATTTCCCTTGTAAACTTTGTAAGGGAGATCACCTTCCTCACATGTGCCCTGCTATTCCAGAGGTGCGGAGAGTGTGGTCCATGTCTGAAGGATCATCTGCTCCTTAATTTTCTATAGATTTCCAAATCTGGTCAACCTTTGGTTGATAAAGTGGTTGAACCAAAACAGTCTTTGGTTAACCCCACTCTTCCTTTGGAGAGTGAAGTGATCGATTCGATGCAATCTTTGACTGATCCCATCAGTCCTTCGGACATTGATGCACCTACCCCTGAAGTATTCTGCATTACCAGTTCAGATGTTTCTAAAAAAGGGGGCACTTCATATGTGTTTAGTGAACCCCTACCAAGCTCTAGGATCATTTCCTTTGATTGGAATAGTCTAGCTGGTCCTCGTCTTCCTTCGTCTACACCTTTCCAGATAAGGGTTGATATCAGAAACCATGTTGGTTCATCGATGTATTGTAGATTAAGGAGAAACTATTAGTATCTTATCCCCTATGCTTGGAGATATTTAGGTTTCCCTAACCTCGTTCCAGTTGTTAATTGGTCATTGACCTTCGATCAAATACCTAGTGAACTGATGGGATTCCTCCCTCGGGTACCTGTTACTTTGGGTGGAAATATAGTCTTAGTTGATTTTATGGTTTTAAAGGACCCTATGGAATTTGATATGATCCTCAGGCGTAATTACATATATGATATGCATGTTGTGATGTCTACGCTCTTTCGTATGATGCATTTTCCTCACAACGAAAGCATTGTCACTATCGATCAGCTTTCATTTGTTGATCCCTCTTATTACCCAACTGTAGACCATGTATATCCCTCGTCAGTAGGAACTACCATGTCACAAGAAAATTATGTGGAATATTGTTCCTTGATTCCAATTGCTACTGAGAAGAAGCTTCTAACTTCATGCTTACCTTCTCGGGACTTGGTCCCGGCAATTGACTAGGTATTATCTCCATCTGAATGTTAAGATATGTGTTCTATCTAGGATGATATACTTCCTTACGATGAACTATTCCTAGAGTCTATAATGCAGTCTACCATTCATTTGGATTTTGACCCAGTTGCAGTTATGGCCAGCCCTGGTTTGACTTTGGAGTCTGATATTCCTACTGTTGAGTATTTAGACTCCCCCATAGACTCGCAAATCAGTGTTCCTGCTGAATTTGATTCTGCTTCTAGAATTTTCAACTCTCGTGATGACAAATTTGTTCCTACAAATTCCATTACGTCCTTCAAATTTGATCTTCATCCTGAAGTTGATCTTGTTGATCGTAAGTCCTTAGGATTTGGTACTTAGAGTCTTAATTGGTTAGCTCTACCTACATTATGCATGTTGTTGATAATAGTGAAGATGAAAGTATTTCTACCAGAGTGACTTGTATCAGATCTTTATTTACATATGTTTTAGATATGATTCTAGTACTAATGTTTCTTGGAGACGAAATTCTTAGCTGGACTTATACTTTCTTACTGGTCCTTTTCGACACTTTGTTCGATCATGTTAGGTATATTCAGAACCTTGCATATAGGTTTAGGAATCCCCATTATTATGATGCATTTAAACCTTTTTCCATCGGAATTCTCCATAGGGTCGAACCTGTTGGATATTGGTGTGTTAACCATCTCTATATGCATTTTGCACCAGTCTGAAAACACAGCCTACCTAACATGGGTCACCCTAGTTAGCACCCTTATTCCATTTTGGTTCCCATGCTGATTTTTTATCATAGTCTGGGATCCTTTTTAGATTCACCATGATTTTGAGAAGAAACCTCATGTCTTTATTCCTCATATATTTATGGCCATTCCTTATAAGGCTCCCATTTTTGTGTTTAAGCCACATGTGCAATTATTTTGATCTTGCTTGCACTAATGAGCCTGATGTTGGATTCCATGCTTTAAGCTCGTTATATAAGCCTCCATATCTAATCTCATTAATAGATTCTCCATATGATTGGAAGAGTAACCAATCGGAGGAGTAAAAACTCTGAGATCAGGTTTATCCTAAGGAAAAACTAGAACCCAACTTGTTTGATAGACTCAAAAAGGTGCTTTGCTCAAGGACATAATTGACTTGCTACCATTATATTGAAATATATATAACACTCTTCCCTTTGCTTTTATCTTTTTAAGTACCTTTCTCATTTTTTAACGAGCTTGACAAAAGACCAACACTTTAGTCTTTTGTCAAGCTCGTTAAAAAATGAAAAAGGTACTCAAAAAGAGAAAAGGGAAGGGAAGAGTGTTATATATCTTTCAATATAATGGCAGCAAGTCAATTATGTCCTTGAACAAAGCACATTTTTTAGTCTATCAAACAAGTTGGGTTCTAGTTTTTCCTTAGGTTAAACCTCATCTTAGAGTTTTTACTCCTCCGATTGGTTACTCTTCCTTTTTGTTTAAACATTCCTAAGTCACTCTTGTGTCATGCTCACAGTTCAAGTATACAACCTATGTCGTCCATTCTGCAGTTACCTTGACCTCATGTGTCAGCCATTCCTTGGTGTCAATATGTTTCATCATGTACTCATTCCTACTCCAGATCATATCAACCTTTTAATGTATCTTGTGTTGGATGATGGAGGATGCCTTAAGGCCTCCCTTTAGATGGATTTCTTCCCATTGAATTCAACTCATATTTCTCTGGGAGTGAAGTCTAGAGTTTTCGGTAGTACCTTGGGGATTGCAGTCATCAGTGGAAATTTCCTTCATCATTGAGTTATGGGAATATATTATTGTCCCTTACTCGATGGATTCTTCAGGTGTTCGAATTCAAGAAACTCTATTCACACCTGTTAGAATGTACTAGGTAACTTGGGACCCATTTTCATTATTGGTGGGATCCCCTTGTGTTTGTTAACGGTTCAAATCATTGACCAATAATCAAATGGTGTCCTCCATGTTTGACAACAACTCATTTATTCGCATGGTTAGGATTTGTACCTTGAGATGGTTTGGATTGAAGACCTTGGGCTAATGGAAACATTTGTCATATTGTGTTATTTCCCAAGCTGCGCAAGACTGAGACACACTCTTTTGGCTCTCGATGAGACATAGGTCCATTTTGTTCCCTATGGCTATGTTCTCCAGTTTTGGCATAGATCCACCTTTGTATTTTTGTGTCTATGATCATATTTATACTATCCTCATGCATCCAAACTTGTATTCTAGTGGCCATGATATATACATTAGTTATACTTATGTATTGGATCATTATTGTGTCCTCCCAGAGGTCATGTTCCACCATTTGAACATGGAAATTTATCCCATGGATGATATTGTCTAACATTTTCCTTTCTTTCAAGTACTTCATTTGAGCCTGTGATTCTTGGTTTCTTCGGTTTCTCCGACTCCATGAATCAACCCTTTATTATTTATAACGTATTTCATCCATCATCTTTCCCTCTGACCTCATACATTAGGGGGAATCTTTTATAACCAAAATTGGCACTTCTCCATCCATGACGACACTTATATCTTTGGTCGCATGACGACACTTCATGAGATTACTGTGAGTCACACAAAAGGAAATTTGTGGATGGAAGAGCCATATTTGGGACTTTAGATGGATGGAATTACCTAATTCATGGCCCAGTTGATAGATAGGAACCTTAGGAACAATTTTGGAGACCAAAACATCTCCAGAAAACCCCCAGAAAAAGTTGTTTTTGACCATTTTTCCACAAAAACGCAGGTTGCACATGGTAAAGCCACGGGTTTCCCCAAAAAACGCATGTTGTACATGTTAAAAGTCATGGGTACCCACTTGTTGTCCCATTTCAAATTCGTGGTATGCCCTATTTTCTTATAAACCCTAGCACATATGATCATAGGTTGAGATCCTTGGAGAAGAGGAGTAGGAGTCCTTGAATCTTGGTTTCATGAAGTGTCATGCTTGAAGGAAGGTATAATTTGATGTCCTTGCTTCATTCATTAATAAATATTGGAAATTCTTCCCTTTCCAAATATGATTTTTTCATGTATGTTTTAGATCTAATTACAATTTGATGTTTTATTCTCTTATAAACATCAATCTTTTATTTGTAGTCAAATTGGTTTGAGGAAGGTTTTGTTGAATGTTTTTGCAGGTTGTTGCATTGGAGATCAAGAAGAAAGGTTTGGATCAACCTTCTGAATAAGTTACATATCCTCCTAACCCTAATCTCTTTGCTTAATAATTATACTTGCAGAACCTTGTATGTCTATCTTTTACCCCAGTACGTTGGTAGCCTCACCCCTGCTATAGGAAATTTTCCCTAACAACGGAAATTTTGACTTGTGTGGTTAAAATCAGAAGAGCCTTTAATGAAGGAAGGGGTTTGTCCTACAAATGGATGAAGCTTGGAGGTGAAAATATAGAGAGGGAATGGGTAGGGTATCATATAGTGCTAACAATGGGCTGAAGGGGAATGTATATTTTGTGGATTTTTGGTTGTCCATACATATTAGGGGGTTGGGGATTGTGAGGGAAAATCCAATTTTTTATTGAAGGGTCCAAAGATGAGGCTTTCATGGAATTGGATACAATATTGGTGATATCGGTAAGGGGGTTTTGGACATGGGTTTATACAAAGAGGAAGATATAAGGTTGATCAATTTAGCTTCGTAGTCAATGGAGTTCATGATAACAATGGTGTTTCCTTTATTAGCTTTGAGGATAATGATTTCATAGTTGGAATTAAGATTTTGAAGTGCCAAGAATTCATCTTTAGGGAGGTTTGGTTTGGGAAGTTTGGAATATATAAGTATCCTAGAGAAGTCTTGACGGATATCTTTAACCTCATGGGTGAGGAAATGTTGGATGATGGATTCAATGGAACAAAGAATATCTTCAATTGGAATTCCCCAAGGGACAATAGAGAAATTAAATCCTTTTTGTAAAATATTTAACGAGGAACGATTGATGGTTAGGGATGATAGGTTGATAATAGAGGATGACAAGCGAATATTAGGAGGAGAGAGAGACTAAGGAGATAGAAGGGATGGGAGAGGCTAAGAGGTGTGATTTAAATTTAGAGCATAAATTTTATTGGAATTTGAAATAAAAGAATTGGAATTTTTATCAGTGTTTGATTAATAGAATTGCAATTTTTAATGGTATTTGATATTTTATATAATCAAAATGGGAATTAGGGTTTTCTATTAGGGTGAAAGTAGGAGAGGCAAAGGAATGTAAGGAGAGAAGCTAGGAATGGAAGAGGCAGTAGGTAAGAGGAGGGTACACTGAACCAAAGGAGATGAGGGTGAGTGTGTAGACAGCAGAGGTTGCTCAAAGATAGGCAAGGGACAAGATGAGTTGTAAGTAGCTATCGTGGGATGAGAGGAAGAAGTTTTGGGAGGATAAGGGTTAGTGATAATGGAAGGTTTATAGAGGGATGTGAAGTTATAGGAGAGACGTGAAAGATAATTTATAAGGGCGTATTTTATATCATAAGGTGGGAAGGGAGTTGTCTGAGGAATGGAGGAGGGGGAGGGAAAGAAGGGTGTGGATCAATTTGAAGGATATGAGGGTAAGTGAAGGGAATAATGAGGTTGCAAGTATATGGGTCATATGCTAAGGGGGGTGAGGACTTTAAGGTTGAATATAGGAGATATGGGAGATGTGGAAGGAATAGGGGGACATGACGAGATGATGGATTTTAACTAGATTGGTGATAAAGTGGAATAGGTAGGAGAGGATTAATGAAGAGGAGAGGGCATGTTGGAATATTGCAAAAGGAGAGGAGGGATGATGCGGGAACATGAGTGAAGTGAGAGATCTAGGTTAGGGTTTTGGGATGAGCACATGCTAAAGAACTTCTGTTTTTTATTGGAAGAGACATGATCAAAGAGATTTTCAATGGAGATAAAAGATCTTGATTCTAAAGCATGCCAAATATCAAAATTTATAATGAAGGAGATCTTAATATGGAGGGTGTATACCTGGGAATATAGTCGAGCCAATTCTAATCATAAAAATTGGATCTCAACTCACAAGATAGCTTAACTTGTTCTTAGAAATATTTGATGATGAGAATATCTCCGGAGATGATGGTTGATTTGAGTGAATGATGGAAGGATTGAGGAGTCTCTACAGCTTTTGAGGAAAGCAATTTCTTCCACTCTTTTCTTCAATTTCGTCCTGAGCTTCCAAATATGTGTGCCCTTTTAAGAAAATCATCTCCATAGAGGTTAATAATGATAATGTGGATATTTTCACAATGGTTGACCATCATGTTAGAGCTTATGGAATTCATTGTGCTGGAGTTTTGGAAATGCAAACTCCAAGGTTTCGAGTGGACACTCCACCCATCCTCGGGGGATCATAATCAAGTTGGAAGATATAGTGGTAGGGTGTATATATAGAATAAGGATAGGTATTCATTAGAGAAATGAGTCATTGGATGAAAATGTAAATGGTTGAGAGATAAAAAAACTATTAGAAAATATTTTAGATTATTATAAGAATACGAGCTACAAATAGGTTAAAAAATTCAAAGGGAAGAAGTCTTAATATAATAAAGTAAGGAAAAAAGAAGGAACTGACTTTAAATAAAATAATTTAATGTATAGGTAAATAAGACTTGAATGATCAAAGGGAAGGGGTTATGATTTATGTTTATTTTAATTGGTAAAAGGGTGAAAGTGAAAGGGGATTTGAAATAATTAATTGTTGAAGAATAAATTTATTAATTATAAGGTGAAAATAAATTTGAAAAAATTAAACAATAATATATATAAATGAACATTAAACATTTTTAATAATGAATACTAGGGGAAGTTGAATTATATTAATTAATAATTAGTTAAGGGAAAAAGTTAGACTTTAATTAATTAATAATTGTTACTCAGAGGTTAGAAATAGGAAATTATTGAAATAAAAGTGAGTATGAGAACATATGTTGATGATGATGGTTAACGTTTGTTGAGACCAATTTGGTTTATCGGACCTTAAGAGAAGAAAATAGAATTATTTGGATTGCTGTAAAATTGTATTCCTATATTCAAAAAACTTGGAAAAAAAAGAAAGTGTGTTTCAAGAACATTATTAATTAAATTAAATAGGGAAAATATCCTCTCATTAACATTTATTCATTCTTATTTATTCATATATTTTATTGGATCATATCTATTTTAAACATTGGTTCCATATCACCCTTCCCCCATTTCTAATCTCTAGCATTAAAAATGCAATCCCTACTTTAAACCATTTTGATCTCTCATTAACTAGTCGCATATGGAACAAATTCTTTTATTTTATTTAGTCATAATGTCTCCCTCTTTAATTTAATTAATAATGTTCTTGAAACCCACCCCTTTTCTACTAAACTAACATATGTTATCATACTCATACCTTCACATTTATTTCAATAAATTTATATTTCTATAACCTTTGGTTAACGATTATTAATTAATTAAAGTCTAACTTTTTCTCTCGACTCATTATTAATTATTATAATCCAAATTACCCTTAAGAAATTATGGAGACAAATTCTAACTAGTAAAACTAATAATAAGATTGCTTTGAAAGATTGGGATTCCTATCTTAAAAAGCTCTATGAATCCCCGAATGTCACTAATAACACTCACAACCTTTTTACAAAGAAATATTTTTTCTCTATAGAAGACATTGACTTTGGGGTCAAGCGCCTAGCAAATGAGAAATCCAAAGACATCGAAGGATATCAAGCATAAATCCTAAAAAATGAAGGAATTATTCTCATCTCTCACATCCACAAGCTTTTCAATCTAGAGGTCATGCAAGGTTTCCCTATTCCTTGGACTCGGAGCATCATTATAAGAATATAAGGTTCGTAACATAGAGGAATTTGTTCTTTACTCAATTTGAAACAAGAGATCCTCTCGAAGAGGGATTGGAGGTATAGCCTGTTACATTAAAGAAAACATTTTCACCCATTCTAGGATTTATAAGAAATACCCCCACAACCAGTATATGTCGATAGAGATAGTCGAAATTAACAATAAGAAAACCTACATTGCAATATGATATTTTTCCCCTATTAATTCTAACTTTTATAAGAACAAAAACATAGATAAAAACTTCCCTTTCAATGGTTTAGAAAATTATATTGCTAGCCTAAGAAACGATGGAAATATCCTCTTAATGGGTGACTTTAATGCTCATACTTCAAGTAACCAAGATATTATTTTAAGCAATTATTCCAACCCTAATCCTCTTTGGTTGGACAAAGATCACGCTCTAGACAGTTAGTACAAAAGTATTTTTGCAGGCCTACAACGAAAAAATTGTTCGGCTCTGAGTTACTCAAGCTCTGTAGTGCTCAAGGCCTTATAATTTGTAATGGGCTAAAGAAGTGGCCAAATTCTAGCTATATGAGTTGCATTCATGGGCTTGGAAGTAGTGTGGTAGATTAATTCATATATAATATCCATTTATATAACAGTATGACAAATATAGACATTTTTCTCGACCATGATCTTGATCCAGATCATAGACCTCTAGTTGTAACCCTCAATTTTGTCACGCATAGAGATCCCATAGAAGACAATTCTAACAGTCAAAAGAATCTGATATTTGATAGAAATAAGGATGATCTTTTCATAAATTATGTAAAAAATGACTCATTTCCTCTTTCTAGTATGGAAAATATAGAATATATCTGTCATAATTTTAGTATGATCCTCTCTTATTCCATTAACAAGTTATCCATCAAAATTTCAGCCAAAAAGAATAATAGGAAAACCAACCTCTCGTATGATAATGAATGCAAAAATGCAAGAAGATCCATCAAATAAGCGACCAAAGAGACTCTAAAAAATGACAAGATAAATACAAATCCCTAATTAAAAGAAAAAAAGATGCATTACATAAATAAAAAGCAAGAAAACATTTTACACCTCTCTAAGGTGGCCTCTAAGAAATTCTAGAGATAAATTCTAACTAGTAGAACTAAAGAGAATAATAAGATTTCTTTGAAATATTGGGATTCCTATATTAAAAATATCTATGAATCCCAGAATGTCACTAATAACACTCAAAACCTTTTTACAAAGAAATAAGTTTTCTCATTAGAAGACATTGGCTTTGGTGTCAAATGCCTAACAAACATGAAAGCTAAAGACATTGAAGGATATCAAGTAGAAATCCTAAAATTGGAGGAATTGCTCTCATCCCTCACACCCACAAGCTTTTCAATCTAGTGGTCATGCAAGATTTCCCTGTTCCTTGGAATCAGAGCCTCATTATTCCTATCTTTAAAAGTGGAAATAAAAATAACCTCTCTAATTATTAGACCATTATGATTAGCCCTCTATTAGCCAATCTATACGATATCATTTTAGAAAATAAAATCAGTGTATGGCTTGAAAGTGAACATAAACGGGATAAAGGATAGGAAGTATTTAGAAGACATCACTCTACCATAGACCACCTCATCATGCTTAGGATAATTTTTGAGGATTTTCGTAATATTAAATCTAATCTCTTCTACTGCTTTGTGGACTTTAGGAAATATTTTTATGTGGTGCCTAGAAATAAATTGTGGAATAAATTAGAAGAGCCACCTTTAGATTTGAGAGATGTCGCAATAAGGTTGTACGAGAAAGTCATTTCCAAATTTAAAATCCCTGAGGGATGGTCGAAATATATTAATTGTAATATTGGAGTTAAACAAGGATTCCCCCTCTCCTCTACCCTTTTTGCATATACATAAATAAACTATAAATTTGTTTGGAAGAAGTAGGTTGCACTGGAACGACTTTAGTTGCAATAGTCATCATCCTCCTTCTCTATGTGATGATATTGTTCTTGTGACAAGGTGCCCCTTTGACCATAACAAACAATTAAGTATTCTCAAGGATTTCTACTCTAATGTGGGTATGTCTATTAACACCAACAAAATTAAAGTTATGATTATCAAGTCCAAGAAAGACACTTACACTAATTTTGGATATGACAAACAAAACTTGGAAGAAGTGTCCTCTTACAAATATATCGGAATTGATATCCATCACAAGCTCAATTGGAACTATAGCATTGAGAAAATTATTAAAGGAGGGTGGAAAGCTTATTTTGGCCTAGAAAACAATTGCAAATCAACAAACCTGGCGATGTGGGATAAAAATAAGCTCCCTTTTGAAACTCTTGTCACTCCCTTTATCTTGTATGGGTGTCAAGTTTGGGGTTGCATCATCTCTCGAGAATCCTAGAAAAAGATTGATCAAATTTAAAAACGTTTTATCACGTATAACCTCAAAATTAAAGGCAATATGCCCTATCATATTCTCCTTATAGAATTGGGTTTTCCCACCATCGAAATCATCACTATGAAAAGGTACCTAATGCATAAGAATAGGATAAATAACATGGAATACCATAGACTCCCTAGAATTGCTTTAAATTCTAGTCAAAACCATCTACGGCTTAAGAGAAGATGGTATGAAGATGTCATGGCTTGGTCAAACCCTTGAGAGATTGACGAGAATGCCACTTTGCAAAATATCAACAACCTCAAATACTATCACATCTAAGTTTAAAGAGAAAATGTCAAACAATAGATATTTAGAGAGTAAAATAAAATTAAGATATTACAAGGAGGTCATTAAACCTAATCTATAATATGAAACCAATCCGAAGAAGAAAATTAATATAGTCAAGATAATAATGAACTCCCATGAGCTTCATAGTGAAATAGGGCGATGGGAAATTCCTAAAACACTATGGGTGGAAAGGACTTTTCAACTCTATGAGTCTATGAGCATTGAGGACGAATACCATTTTCTTTTGGAGTGCCCTACGTACACCCACATTCAATCACAGTTTCCAAATATTTACTACAATTTTAACCTCCATGATATTCTAACTTTTCAAAACCTAGGAACGCTTCTTTCTAATCTTTTTTATCATAGGAGTAAAATTTTACAGCAATCCAAAAAATTCATATCTCTTTTCTTAAGGTCTGATAGACCAAATGAGTCTTAGTGGACATTAATATTCATCATCGTCATCATATTAAAAATGTATAATGTTCATTTATATATATTATTGTTTATTGCTTTGCAATCATATTTTCACTTTATAATTAATTAATTTATTCTTAAGTAAATAAATATTTCAAAGAACCTTTCACTTTCACCCTTTTACCAATTAAAATAAATATAAATCTTAACCCCTTCACTTTGACCATTCAAATCTTATTTACCTATACCTTAATTTTTTTATTTAAAGTCAATTCCTTCTTTTGTTCCTTACTTTATTATATTATGACTTCTTCCCTATGAATTTTTTAACCTATTATTTTAACTTAATGTATAGCTCTTATTCTTATCATAATATAAAATATTTCCTCTAAAATATTTTCTAATATTAATTTATTATCTCCCCACTATTGATATTTTTATCCAACCACTCCTTGTTCTAACGAGCTACCCATCCTTAATCTACATATACACCCTACCACTATATCTTCCAGCAGCCATTATGATCCCTTGAGAAAGGGTTGAATGTCCACTCGAAACCTTTAGCGCTTCCAAAATTCCAACACAGGGAAATTACATAAGCTCTAATACAATGATCAACCATTATGAAATTCTCCATACTATCATTATTAACCTTTATGGAGAGGATTGTCTTAAAGAGGCATGGATCTTTGAGAATCTCGAGACTAAATTGAAGAAAATAGAGGCAGGCCTTGATTTTTTCAAACACTATAGAGACTCCTCAATCCTTCCATAATTTACTTGAATCAACCATCATCTTTGGAGGCTTGCTCATCATTGAATCATTCTGAGAACCAATCAAGTTATCATGTGGCCTGAGATCCACCTTTTGTGATCGGACTTGGGCTAAATATCTTCCCAAGTATACACCCTCTATCTTAAGCTCTCCTCCATTATAAATTCTCATCTTTGGAACATTTTAGAATCTATAAATTCTATATGCACTAAAAATATATGCTATTGTGTCTCTTCCAATCAAAAATTAAAGTTCTTTAACCTGTACTCATCCCAAAACCCTAACCTAGATTTTTCACTTCACTCGTCTTATTGCATCATTTATCCTTGTCTTTTGCAATATTACAACACACACACTCCTCTTCATCAATCCTCTCCTGCGTCTTCCGCTTCTTCAGCGATCCATTTACAATCCATCATCTCGTCATGTCCCCCTATTCCTTTCACCTCTCTCGTCCATTGTGGATTTGACCTTAAAGTCCTCACTCCCCTTAGTGTATCATCCATCTCCTCACAACCTCTTTCTTCCCTTCACTTGCCCCCATCTCCTTCACTTTGACATACACCCTTCTTGCCATGCTCTTCCTCCAATCTCAAACCACTCCTTTCCCTCCTTATGATCTAAACTACACCCTCAGAAATTCTCTTTCACATCTCTCTTCTAACTTCACATCCCTAGAAAACCCTTCCATTATTTCTAACACTTAACCTCCCAAACCTATTACCTCTCATCTCGCGCTAGATACCTGCAATTTGTATTGTCCTTTTCCCATCTCTAAGAAACCTCTACCTTCTACACACTCACCCTCATCTCCTCCATTCTAGTGCACTCTACTCTTACCTATTACCACTTCCATTCCTAGCTTCTCTCCTCATGTTCCTTCGTCCTTTCTTGTGTGCACCCTAATAGAAAAACCCAATTCCCATTCTAATTCTATAATATCAAATACCATTACAAATTCCAATTCTATTATAACAAATACCAATAAAAATTCCAATTCTTTTATTTCAAATTACAATAAAAATTCTGCTCTAAATTTAAATCACATCACTTACCCTCTCCTACCCCTTCCGTCTCCTCAATCTCTCTCTCCTCCTAATCTTCTCTCATCATCATCTATTATCAACTTATCATACCTAACCCTCAATCCTTCCTCATTAAATATTCTTTAAAAAGGATTTAATTTCTCCATTGTCCCTCAGATAATTCCAATCAAAGATATTATTTATTCCATTGAATCCATCACCCAACATTTCCCCACCCATGAGGATCAAGATATCTGTCAAGAATTCTCTAGGTTGCCTAGATCTGCTAAACTTCCAAAACTGAACCTCCCTAAATATGAATTCTTGGCACTTTAGAAGCTTAATTCCAACAATGAAATCATTATCCTTAAAGCTAATAAAGGAAACACCATTGTTATCATGAACTCCACTGACTAGGGAGCTAAATGTCTTGACCTTTTATCTTCATATTCGTATAAACCCCTGTCCAAAAATCCCCTTACCAAAATCACTAATCTTGTATCCAATGCCATGAAAGCCTCATGTTTGGACCCTTCAACTAAAAATTGAATTATCCCTCGCAATCTCCTACCCCTCAAGGTTTATGGCCAACCAAAAATCCATAAAAAAGGAATTCCCCTTTGACCTATTGTTAGCGCTATAGGATCCCCAACCCATGCCCTCTCGAGACTCCTAGCCTCCAAGCTTCATCCATGCATACACTAAACCTTGTCCTTCATTAGAGACTCTTCTGATTTTATCCACATAATTCAAAATTCCCATCTTGATGAGCATGACCTTTTTCTTAGATTTGATGTAGTATCCCTCTTCACCAAAATTATTATCCCTAAAGCCCTTATTATCATCTCCAACATTGTAGACACTGAAACCATAAACCTCATTGGAATTTGTCTTTCCTCCACCTTCTTTTTCTTTAGACATATGTTCTATGAACAAATTGATGGCATGGTCATTGGATCTTTCGTATCCCCTGTTGTTGCCAACATTTTTATCAAACATATCAAAACCCTATCCTTGTAAAGCTCCCCTTAAACTGGAATTTTGGTTTCATTTTGTTGATTCTTCTAGCCACATGTCCACTCCACCCTTAATTAATTCCTTATTCACTTGAAAAATATCTCTCCTCACATCCATTTCACCATGAAAATCAAACAAAACAATTATTTACCCTTTCTAGATGTGTTGGTCATCCGCCAACCTCATGGATCTCTTTCCCATTAGGTTTACTGCAAAAGGACTCACATTCATATATAACTTCAAGCCAGCTCCCATCATCACCTCACCCAAAAATCGGTAATCCTCAAAACCCTTATCACTAGAGCGATATGTATATCTAACCCCCAACATCTCTCGAAAGAGAGAACCCACCTCATCAATTCCATGCGATCCAATGGATATCCTCTTAACCTTATCAATAAATCCTTTCAAACTTCCCTTAACCCTAAACCCAAATCCCACCCTCTCTAGCCACAACCTCTCACCCAAGCCTTAATTTCTCTCTCGTGCATCCATGGCATCACTAATCGCATTTCTAGGCTCATAATTAGAGAGTATTAAAATCATTTTCAGGCCCTACAAAACTTTCAAAAAAATGTTCAATAGTGTGAAAGAAAATTTACCAACCCTCTCATTTGTAATGTCCCCATCCCCCAAGCCGATCAGCAGGAGGGGACATTACACTCAATCGGGGCCTCTAAATTTCACCCCATGGCCATAATTACGAATTTATATAGCTAAAATGCATGTGTAGACATGTAAATAAAAACATATAGTGGAAATAAAATTGATCCACACACACATAACATGCAATTCCAAGCATAATTGTCACAGGCATATAAATAAAAATCATTACACATCAAACACACAAGAATACTTATCTTTAAACAAAGAAGATCCAAGCAACTAGCTGTGTAAGAGAGATTTTCCACCCAACCTTAGGCACTTTGTCTAGAATATACTCTTACTGCTAAGATGCCACCCCCAAGATGGGCTATGAGGCCACCAAGGCAAAGGAAACACCAACATGCTTCTAACTCTCAACCCACAACCCATTCTGCTCAATGTGCTTAGCCAAAAGGCTCAAATAGAGCTCTACAGGGGTCTCACTAAGCCATCACATCCATGGCACTCCTTCCAAGTGCCCCACACAACACAAGGAAGGAATTTCCCTTCACTAATCCACAATTCCCTTAGGAAAACCAACCCCTTATAGTGCTTACCAATGTGTGCAGTAAGAGTCCAACATGTTGTATGCTAATGGAAAACTTCATGTAGCATTAATCCATGGCTTGTCAAGCATCCAAAAGTAGAATAACTCAATGGGTAAAGGTTCCTAGCTTTCCCAACCTCCCTTCTCATCTACAACCATCTATTTTCCCTTCGAAAAATGTAGCTCTATCTTCAAATTCAAATTTCTGGTTTAAACACAGTCTGGTATGGTCATGAACAACCATGGAAAACTCTATGTAGTGTTGCAGCATGCATGAGAGAATGAGAATGATAAAAAAAAAGTGTTGAATTCAAGGATATGAGGTGAGGGTGAAAACACAACTGACATAGGTTCTGAGCATAGAATAAATAGGACTACTGACAGTTGACATAACTGTCACAACCCCTATGCTTCAATAACTACATGAAGTGACTTTTCCCCACCAACTTCAGATGTACATTCAATGATTAGATTTAATAGGCAAAGAAGGTAATTGGCTTATTTAAGGCGCATGGCAAATTTTGAATGAGTTCTTAGGTTGAAAAATGGAAGCATAGGATTTGGTTTCCCCATAGGACCCCTTCCTCTTCCGCTCCGGTGGAATCATATCCCCTCTAGTGCTCTTTACACAGTCGTCTTGGACCATTTTATTAATTTTCAACATAATATTTACATAAATTTCGAATTGGCATGATAAGCCAATCATATAGTCCAAATAAAAATATATACATCATACATGCCTAGCCATTCACTAGTTGGGCCTTGGCCTTGAGCTCCACACTTGGAATCCATACTAGCATATTTACATCATTTACATAATTTTGATTAAATACATTCCAAGCCAAAATTGGGGGTATTACAATCCCCTCCCCCTTGGAATAACATTGTTCTCGGTGTTTGCTCAAAATTAGAACAAAAATGGGTATGCCTCTTTCATGCCATACTCCAACTCCCACATAGCCTCATTGGGACCGAAGTGCTTCCATTTCACCTTTACCTATTCGATGACTTGGTTCCGGAGCAATCTTATCTTCCTGTCTAGGATACATAGTGGCTCAGTTTGGAACTCTCCCTCAGGTTCCACCTGGATCACATCCCAATCAATCACATGGTTAGGATCATGTACATATTTCTTAAGCAAAGAAACATGAAAAACATTATGAGCTCTAGTACTAGAAGGCAATGCAATTCTATATGAAACTGCCCCTATTATTTCAAGAACTTCAAATGGCCCACAATATCTTGGATATAGCTTGGCACAACTTCCAAGCTTCAAGGAACTCTTTCTTGGCCTCACTCTAAGGTAAACATGATCCTCAATACTGAATTATGTATGCATTCTATTCTTATCTGCATAGATTTTTTGCCTATGTTGGGATGTCTTTAAATTATGCCTAATTTTTGCAACCTCTTGTTCCATTTCCTTAAGAAATTTTGGCCCAATTACAATTATGTTCACTGGATTATCCCATGTCACTGGTGTCTTGAACTTTCTGCCATATAAAACTTGAAATGAACTCATGCCCAATGAAGCTTGCTGCCCATTGTCATAAGCAAACTCTACTAAGTTTAGATAATCCTCCCACTTGGATGGTTTTTCCATCACATACATGCGAATCATTTCTTCAAGAATATGGTATACTCTTTCAGTTTGTCCATATGTTTGCGGATGGTAGGAAGTGCTAAAATTCAAATGTGTTCACAAGTATGCAAAAATACTTTTCCAAAAATTTGAAGTAAATTTGATATCTCTATCAAAAATTATTGCCTCAGGAAATCCATGCAATCTGAAAATTTCCTTCATGAAAATATTTGTAATGGCATCTGCATTATATGTGGATTTAACTGGAATAAAGTGTGTTGATTTTGAAAATTTATCCACCACAACCATGATAGAATCATGTTTTTTCACAGTCATTGGAAATCCTGTAGTAAAATCCATGGAAATTACTTCCCATTTCCATTCTGGAATTGGAAAAGGATGCAACAAACCTGTTGGGTGTTGATGTTCAACTTTCACTTGTTAACACTTCGTGCATTTTGAAATATATTCAACAATATCGTTTTTCATCCTTGGCCAAAAATATTGCTTCCTAGTTGTAGCAATTGTTTTCTGATATCCTAGGTGAGTAGAATATGGCATTCTAAGTATTTCATCCATAACAATTATCCTCAAGTCAGCCACATTTGGAATATAAATTATGTTTTTATAAAGAAGGAGTCCATCCTCTTCCAAATAATACCCTTCATATCTCTTTTCAAAATTCAAATGCTGTAATTTTTCTTTTATTTGCACATAGAATTCATCTTCAACAAGAGAATTAACAATCTGCTATCTTAGATCTGATGGCAAGTTGTGATGGCTTCTACATGCATTGCATGCAACTTTTTGTTAAGTGCATCAACCAATTTACTTTATTTTCCTTTTATGTGTTTGATCTCAAAATCAAACTCACATAAAAATTCCAGCCATCTAGCTTTCCTAGCATTTAATGTTGGTTTCTCAAATAAGTATTTCAGACAACAATGATCTGTCCTCAATTCAAATTTTATGCCCATTAAATAATTTATCCACATTTTTAAAGCGTTCACTATGGATGCAAGTTCCAAATCATTTGTGGAATAATTATTTTCATCATCCTTCAATTTTCTAGACTCATAACACACCACATGATTTTCTTGCATAAGAACTCCTCCAAGTCCTTGTTTACATGCATATGTACACACCACAAATTATTTTTCTGGGTCTGCAATTTTCAAAATTGGTGCACTCGTGAGAAGCTTCTTCAACAATTGGAAGCTTTCCTCACATTGTTGGGTCCATTCAAATTTTCTTCCCTTATTTTGCAAAGAAGTGATTGGGTGTTCAACCTTGGGGAATCCTTCAATAAATATTCTATAGTAACCAGCAAGACCCATAAAAACTCTTGCATCTATGACAATCCTTGGAGTTGGCCAATTCATAATGGCTTCAATATTTTCCAGATCCACTGATATTCGTTCTTCTGAAATAATGTGACCCAAATAATGAATTTTATTTTTATAAAAGTCACATTTGTTTGGCTTTGCATATAGCTTATGCTCCCTTAACAATTGCAAATCCATCCTCAAGTGTTCTTGATGCTCCTCTTCATTCTTAGAGTAAATAAGAATGTCATCTAGAAACACAAGAACAAACTTGTCCAAATATTTGTGGAAAATAATATTCATGAGACACATGAAGGTAGCTAGTGCATTATTGATACCAAATGGCACCACTACAAATTCATAGTGTCCATACCTTGTTCTAAAGGTTGTCTTGTGAATGTCTTATTCCTTGATCCTTACCTGATGGTAACTAGACCTCAAGTCAATCTTTGAAATATTGTAGCCCCTCTCATTTGATCAAAATGATCATCAATTCGAGTTAATGGGTACTTGTTTTTCATTGTCACTTATTCAACTTCCTGTAATCAATACATAACCTAAGTGTACAATCTTTATTTTTCACAAATAGTACAGGTGCTCCCCATGGAGACACACTTGGGTTTATGTATTTCTTTTCCAATAATTCTTGCAATTGCATTTTAAACTCTAATAATTATAGTGTGCTCATTCTATAAGGTGTCTTAGACACTAGGGCATCTTCTGGCACAATATCAATTGTGAAATTAATGTCCCTGTTGGGAGGTAGCCCCGGCACTTCCTCAGGAAACACATCCTTGAATTCTTGAAGCACATGATAGTCCTCCAATTTTGAACTTTCATTTTCTTATTTGTCCAATATATGGGTTGCATACAATTGACAACCTTTCCTACAAAAATTCTTTAGTTGCATGGCTTAAATATGCCTAGCAGAAATTTCCTTTGGAATTCCTTTCACAACCGTTGGGTTTCCTTCATGATATATGCATTCAAAAATATTTTTGTAGCAATCTAGTTTAACTCTGTGTGCTTCCAACCAGTCCATTCCAATGAGAATTTCATATGAACCAAGTGGTAAAATATTCATATTTGCACAAGTGGACAATCCACCCATTTCTAATGAACATTTCTCCACCATTTCACTAACTTTTCTCTTGGTTCTTTTGGCTAGTTTAACCAACCATGACTTACTATGCTTGGTTTTCTTAAAAGCGCAAATCTCGACAATTTTAGGATTGACATAACTATGAGTGGATTTAGGGTCAATCAAAATAGAAATAGATTGCTTAGCAATATTACCTTCAACATCAACGACAATTGATTGATGATCTGCTTGGAGGTCCTCTAGTGCAACATAAATCCTAGGAAAAGTCCTTGCCACTTGACCCACAGGTTCAGCTTTTTGAATGTTGTGAACTTGCTTTGCACTCCCATTTCTATGTGGACAATTTCTAAGCAAATGGTCCTCTCCACATCCCCAACATTGAAGTGGCTCTCTTGGCTTGTCTCCCATCATCTTAGATGGATTTTTCATAACTCGTGGTGGCTTCCTTGGTTGATTTTTGAAATGATGAGGCTTGAACCCCTTCTTCCTTTGCTCAAACTTCTCATTCTTCTTGTCCTTCCATGCCTTATGGAAATCAAGCTTGGTTTTGGATTGATCATAACAATACTTAGCATTTCTTATGGTCTCTTCTAGAGTTTGAGGCTCATCAAACTCAATCCTATTTTTGTAGGACTGAGGAAACCCACTTAGAAAATGTTGAATTTTGATGTTATCATCTCTGATATACTTGACATACTTCAGCAGCTCCAAAAAAAAATTTGCATATTCCTCCATAGTCATTTTTCCCAACTTCAACTCATGGAATTCTTTAATTTTTCCATCATAGTACCTATCAGAGAGGTACTTTTGCTTGAAGTATTTCTTGAATTCCTTCCACACTATATTCCTCTCATTGATCTTCTTCACTTGCCTAAGGTGATCCGACCATATAGATGCTATCCCATTCATATTGAATATATACACTCTTTCTTTCATATTACCAAAGTAGTCTTGGACTTGGAAATACTTCCTCATCCCAAGAATCCAAGCCTTAGCTTCTTGACTAGATTTTATCTCTCCATAAAAAGTAGGGGGTTTGGCCTTCCTAAATTATTCATGTGATTTGTTCTTTGAATACCTCTTCCCCTTCTTCCTATGAGATGAAGGGCATGATCCTTCAGTGGGATCCTTAGAGTCAGGTGACTCACTAGAAGATATTTATGGAGTATATGACCTACCTCTTGAAACTCTTATTAAACTATGGGGCCTATTGTGAGAATGCCTCCTTGAGCTACTCCCACTTTTCTCCTGAATCTCAAAGTGATGTCCATATTTAATCTTCCTCTGAATGTCTGTCAAACTTTGGAGCATGATTGCATTGAACTGATGCTGCTCTTCTTGAGCTCTAAGCAACCTCTCATTGTTTTCTCTATAACTCTGCAGGTCCACCCTTAGGATCCTCATGGTCTCTACAATGTAAGGGGGGGTCACTTGGTTTATCCTACCATTGGATCCAGTCTCTTCATTCTCAATCTGTATATTCCCTCCCATTGCATCATCCATGATGATGACCTTCTTAGCCCAACCAAGATCATAGGTTTCTCAACTGTGCTTTACTCACTGCTAACACTTTTACAATCACTGATATGAGTCTAAATATGCAAAAGTGTTGGTATAAACACATTTTTTAGATTGATTACAAAATAAAAATTAGTTTTCATATATTCTAGAAATTACCCATATTGACGGTTTTTGTCAATTATTGTTATAGGAACTTTTCTTATCAAAATATAAAAGCATATGAATTGCCAATTCATAATTTAACTCTGTAAAATTGTTCCCCATTGGACAAACTTTCCAATGACTATAAGCATGCTCAATTCTGGTTTCTGAGGACCAAGTGTTAAGTTTAGCATAAAATTCACAACAAGAGCATAAGGATCACTGAAAGAAACACAATCACAAGATAGACACATATTTATCCTGGGAAACCCTCATGGGGTAGAAAACCCAACAAATCTTTCCTCAATATAGATGACCAACAAATACAAAGATGCAATCCCCAAACAAGAGCTCCTTGTCCTCCTTCTCATATCTCTCTCTTTCTCCTATGCGCACTTCACAAGTGAGTGAATGAGTGAGTATGAATGAGGAACACACCTCCTCTATTTATACTCTACTCCACTTGACTTTTAACCCTAACTAGGACAACTTCTCCTAGGAGAGTCTAATAACCCCTAAACACTTAACGCAGGGCTGACCCCACTAGGGAAGTCTAATAACCCTAGTTACAACATCCCGGCGGAGGAATAAACATCTCCGGATATATAATAAAGTCCTAACAAAGGAATGAAACATCTTCGGAATAATAAAGTACAAATAGAATATTCTTAGAAGTTATAATATTTCAACACTCCCCCTTAATGAGAAGGATATTATAACAACATCTGCAGGAGCAAGGAGTCATCAACAACATGATACATGATACATCTATAAATCATTGGAAGCTTTCTTCAATCATCATGAGTGACTCAAACAGTTACTGGAACATAATAAATACTGGAATATCAACATCATCATTACTAAGTTTTCATCTTCTACAGCACTTGATCAGCTACAGTAGCATCATCTAGATCTCTCGATCAACAACCTCATCGTCTGGATCTCCTAATCAACAACACCAACATCTAGATCTTCCGATCAACAGCCTCATCATTTGGATCTCTTGATCAACAGCATCAACATCTGGATCTTCCGATCAACAGCCTCATTGTCTGGATCTCTTGATCAATAGTATCATAATCTGCAACATACATGATCCAATTACAGGATGATCAATCCCTCTCACTTTAAGACACCATATCATGTCTAGGGACGATGCAATCCCAACCACAGTGGTAGTCCTTTTTCATACTGGATGTGACCTAGATCAAATCTAGGATTTACCACCACAGATCCAATCTTTTTTCATACTGGTTGTAGATCAAATCTAGGATTTTACAACCACATAGCCAGTCCTTTTTCATACTGGTTGTGACCTAGATCAAATCTAGGATTTTACAACCACAGAGCTAGTCCTTTTTCATACTGGTTGTGACCTGGATCAAATCTAGAATTTTACAACCACAGAGCCAGTCCTTTTTCATACTGGTTGTGACCTAGATCAAATCTAGGATTTTACAACATCTTTCTCGGAGACAAGAGTCTACAGATATCTTTTAGAACATGTGTCCATGGATGATACAATCCACTCATCAACTTAGACCAAGTCTAAGGACCACTCATCGACCTCATCGTCGATACAGGTATCCTCATCATCAACCTCATCGTCGGAACAAGTACCCTCATCATCGATACAAGTATCCTCATCATTGATACAAGTATCCACATCATCAATACAGGTACCTCATTATCGACCTTACTGTCGGTATAGGCAACCTCATCATTGATACATGTATCCATATTGATACTAGTATCCAAATATCATCATCGACCACATCACTCCCCCTTTCAAGGAGGGTCCTTTTGAACTACACCAAGCTTGTCTCGAAAATACTCAAACTTTACTCAAGACAGAGGTTTGGTCAATACATCAGCAACTTGTTCATCAGTGCTCACATACTCAAGCTTTATAGCTCCTTTCTGCACCATATCCCGTATATAAAAATATTGGATCTCTATGTGCTTTGACTTATCATGGAACACTAGATTATCTGTCATCTTGATACAACTTTGGTTGTCACACAGGATCACAGTGGGGTCCATCTTTAAGTCAAATAGTCCTGATAACAACTTTCGAAGCCATATGGATTCACAACTAGTAGAGAGAGCTGCTATATATTCTACTTCAGCTATGCTGAGAGCCACACTGGACTACTTCCTGCTAAACCACGAGATCATAGTAGATCCCAGACAATAACATCCACCCGATGTGCTCTTTCTGTCTAAGATACTTCCATCCCAATCTTCATCTATATAACCATACAATTTGAAATCATTATCTCCAAGATAATATAGACCAAAGTCTATCGTACCTTTTAGGTACCTCATCACATGCTTTGTAGCTATCAGGTGAATAAGTCTAGGCTCAACTAGATACTAACTCAGGGTGTTCACAGCAAGTATATATATGGCCTGGTATTCGTCAGATACATCAACGACCCAATAATATGTCTATATTCAGTCACATCCACCAATTCTGGCAATTCATCAGCCAACAATTTCAAGTTGGTATCCATGGGAGTGGCCATGGATTTACATTCCAACATATCAAATATTTTCAAGATTTCCACAGCATACTTTCCCTAGTTGAGAAAGATCCCTTCTGGGCCTTGCCATACTTCCAGACCTAGGAACTAATGCATCAATCTGAGATCTTTCATCCCAAATTATGTAGCTAGCTTCTTCTTGCTTTCCATGATCTGTTTCTCATTTTGTGTCAGAATTAGATCATCCACATACAGTAATAGTATGACAAGTTCATCATCCATAACCTTAAGGTAAAGGTTAGGATCAGCTTTACTTTTGGTAAAGCCCAAGCTTGTCAAGAAGCTATCAATTCTTTCGTACCAAGCTCTAGGAGCTTGTTTCAATCCGTACAGAGCTTTCTTCAACTTACATACGTGAGTTCTTCTATCTTCAACCTCAAATCCTTGTGGTTGTTCTATATACACTTATTCCTCAATCACACCATTCAAGAAGGTTGTCTTCACATACGGATGTAGGAGCATCATTGCTGAGTCAGCAATGTGATGACTTGATCACATGTTGTGACTAGAAGGAGGCGAATTGTTCTGATGTGGATAGTCTGAGTTGTTTTGTGATGATCTGCTTTCTGTTATCCTTTGAATTCACGCATGGTGTAAATTGATGCATTGTCTATTTTTGGTATGATAGTACTAGCAGCGAGATGATACTCCCTGCGTGGAGATCAGGCCAGTTTAGGAAGTCGACAAAGTAATGATGCAGACCCATCGTTGTGGAGTCTGTTAGGTTGTTAGGTTGTTTGGGTGGCTCGAGATTCTGTTAGGGAGCTGAGTGCATAAGTAGGGCAGAGTAGAATGAGCTAGTGGTTGGATTTGGTTGGCTCTTGTTGAGAGTTACCGTGTTGATTGGTCGATTGTGGGTTAGCGTCATTATGTAGAGAATGCAATTTTCTTATTGTCTATAGATAAAGTTAGAAGAACTGTGTGTTGAAGACATCTTTCTGCATCATTGAATCAAGAATGATTTGAGTTTCTGTCAGGTTGAGCTATGTGCGTTATTGACTTGATTTATGTGTGAAAGAATCTCTGTGTTGCATTCATTTTATCTCTGTGTGTAGAGAAGAACCCCAATGTGTTTGTAGATCAATCATCATTAAATTCTTTAAGTAGGATTCTTGTTTGTGTTAGAATTTTACAAGCATCCAGACAAGATTCGAGCTAGTTTGATCGTTCCATGATCGATCAGCCAAGAAATCCTTAAGTTGCAGAGTCGAACCAGTGAGCAGCGTCGAACGGCTCAGATCTAAGCTGAACAGAAGATCGATGACGGGGAAAGATCGCCCAAAGTGAAGTTGTGCAGAAATTATCATTCCCGCAAATCCTAAGTGAAGGATCCCGCCTTGATCGCAGATCAACAGCTGAGATTAACCCCGCAAGGAATCGATGATGGATATAGCATCCCGCAAAAGAAATTAGTGAAAAGGCTAGTGACGAAGTATCATGGAGGCAAAGTTGCGGAGAGATATGTTGAGCAAGTCTGAAAAACGTCCCATAACCCGCAATCCGCAAGTTGCGGAAAAGGTATTGCGGAAAGGAGTTTGCGGAAGAGTGTTTGCGGAAGTATTTTCCATGGGATGCAAGAAGAACACCCCGCATCCCGCAACCCACAATTGTGGAAAGATTGTTGCGGAGCAAGAAATTGCGGAAAGATGTCGCAGTTGCAGAAAGAAGGTGATTCTGCAAGAAGTTGCAGAAGGTCATTTTCGAAGGTTTGAGACCCAAGAAAGTTGTGGAAAACCTATGTTGAAGGTCGGGCCTATGTGGCGGAAGGACTAGGATGGTTTTTGGCTGAGTCAGGGACTGATTCTAGCGAATCACCCTAGACCCTGGAAGGGTGAGGGTTGAGTTGGCGGAGGTCGACCTAATGCCCCATCAGTTTTGGTATCAGAATGAGAAGCAGAATCCAGTAGAAGAAGAGTGTGGATTGTTTGTGTGACACGGCAAAGAAAAGACATGGCTGCACACATGAGGGGTGCAAGAATGCGTGGCATAGGAATATTGGCGACGAATGTCAAAGACCTGGAGGAAATGAGAGAAATGCAAGCACGTATGAAAGCTATGGATATGGGTCAATGAAGAGATCTAGAAGCAGGAGACATAAGTGATCTTGAAGAAGATGAACAAGAGGAAGCAGCACCTATGCGAGAAACACCGGATTTGAGATACTTTCGGTCAATTCTTGGAGCAACTTCGAGGCTGAAACCTGAGTTACCTACCTATGAAGGAAGTCTCATTGCAGAGCACCTCATTGATTGGATTAATGAGCTGGATAAATACTTTGAGTATGATGAAGTTGAAGAGAACAAGAAAGTCAGATTTGCAACAACCAGATTAAAATGACATGCATCTTTATGGTGGGATAGTGTACAAGCTGAAAGAAAAAGAAAGAACAAACTGGTCATAAAGAACTGGGATAGAATGGTAGTCAAGCTCAGAGCAAATTTCTTACCAAAGGATTACCAGTTGACATTGTATAGACAGATGCAGAACCTAAGGCAAAGATTATTAGCTGTGAGAGAGTATACAGAGGAGTTTTACAAAGTGAACCTAAGGGAAGGATATGTAGAAGAGTCAGTAGAGAAGACTGTTAGATATGCCAATGGTCTTAGAATGGAAATTCATGATGAGATCAGTATTATATCACCTAGAACCATGGATGAGGCATACCAATATGCCTTGAGAGTAGAAGAGAAGTTGTTGAGGAAACAGAGCTTCCAGAGAAACATAGGTTCAACCCAAGGGAGGGGGAAAACAACTGGAAGATGAAGTTTTGCAGCCCAGAGAGGAGGACCTAGTAATTCACACCAGCATGAGCACCAAGAAAGAGGAAGAAACTCCAGAGATAGAGGACCTTACCATAGAGATAGAGGTAGAGGAAGAGGTAGAGAAAATGTATACATATGTTACAGATGTAACAAGTTAGGACACAAATCTTTTGAATGTCTAGAGAAGGAAGACATGGGACGAAGAGGAGCCTATGTAGCTCAGAAAGAGAAACAACAAGAACAGGCATCAATAGATGAGGACATGCCAGAAAAGGGAGAGTCTCTAATAATGAGCAAGACCTTACTGAAACCTAAAAAGGAGGAAGTGGAATTTATTCAAAGGAAAGCTTTATTCAGAACCATGTGTAAAGCAAAAGGGATGTGTTGTAAGATGGTGATTGACAGTGGGAGCACTGATAACCTTGTTTCCACAGAGATGGTGGAGAAACTGAGTCTAAGGAAGACCAAACACCCTGTTCCATACCAAGTGTCATGGTTACATAAAGGACATCAAATTATGGTAAGTGAACAATGTGAAGTTGAATTTCAAATAGGCACATATAAGGATAAAATTGTATGTGATGTTATGCCCATGTATGTTTGTCATATTCTTCTAGGAAGACCCTGGAAATTTGATAAAAAGGTAGTACATGATGGTAGGAGTATCTGTCATAGTTTTATCCAATATGGGGTAAAACATATTCTTCATCCTTTACAAGGAGAGAGTTCAACAGGGTAGCAGACATCAAAAGTCCTGATGTTGACAGGAAAAGAGTATTTGCAACAGATTGATGAGGAGGAACTGAACTATGTTGTAGTATGTAAACCCAGAGTGGTAGTGATGAATACTAACATTACAGATCTACCTGAGGAGATTCAGGAGATGCTAGGAGAGTTTAGTGACATTGTGGTAGATGATTTTACTAATGAGTTACCACCAAAGAGAGATATAAGTCACCACATTGATTTTATTCCTGGAGCAAGTTTACCAAACAAGGAAGCATATAAACTGACCCCGCGAGAGAATGAATAATTCAGAAGGCTAGTACAAGGATTGGTTCAGAAGAGTTTGAGTCCATGTGCAGTACCAACAGTACTGACACCAAAGAAGGATGGTGAATGGAGGATGTGTACTGACTCCAGAGCAATTAACAAGATTACCATCAGATAGAGATTTCCATTACCAAGGATGGATGACATGATGGATTGCCTTAGTGGGACAACATGCTTTTCAAAACTAGACTTGAAGAGTGGATACCATCATATTAGAATTCGAGAAGGAGATGAGTGGAAGATAGCCTTCAAGACAACTGATGGATTGTATGAGTGGTTGGTTATGCCACTTGGACTGTCCAATGCAACGAGCACATTTATGAGATTAATGAATGAAGTCTTGATAGATTTCATAGGTAAGTTTGTGATAGTTTACCTTGATGATATTCTGATTTTCAGTCAATCAAAGGAAGAGAATTTGAAGCATCTGAGATATGCCTTGGAGAGACTACAACAGGAAAAGCCGCTAGTAAATGTGAAGAAGTGTACCTTTCTGAAGTCAAAACTAGTGTACTTGGGATTTGTTATCTCAAATGATGGATTGAAGATGGATCCAGAGAAAGTGCAGGCAATCATTGATTGGCCTTCACCAAAAATCATTTTTGAAGTATGAAGTTTCCATGGATTGGCAAGATTTTATAGGAAGTTTATAAAGAATTTAAGTGGTATTTGTGCACCTATCATCGAAACCATCAGGAAGGATTAGCAACCATTCCAATGGACAACAAGGCTAAAAGAAGCTTTTAGTTCTTGAAAAAGAAGATTACTGAACAACCAGTATTGAAATTAATTACCATATTTCAAGCACCCTTTCCAAGTGAAGTGTGATGCCAGTGGAGCAGCAATTGGAGCTGTACTCAGTAAGGAAGATAGACCTATAACATATTTTAGTGAGAAACTGAATGAGGACAAACAGAAGTATTCCTCGTATGATAAGGAATTTTATGCTATTGTTCAAGCATTAAAACATTGGAGACATTATCTGATGCATAGTGAGTTTGTTTTGTTTTCAGATAATCATGCATTGCAGTATCTCATGCAGCAACCTAAGTTGAATCAGAAACATGTCAAGTGGGTTGATTTCATTCAAAATTTTACCTTTGTGATAAAGAACATAAGTGGGAAGTCAAATCGAGTAGTTGATGCTTTAAGCAGAATACAGTTGATGGTGCAAGAGAATCAGATCTAAGTTGTAGGATTTGAACATTTAAGAGATTTGTATGATACTGACATTGATTTTCAAAATGCATATAGAGCTTGTAGAAATCCTGTAGAGACAAACAGAGAGACATGGATTGAGTATATGTTATAAGATGATTTACTCTTTAAGAACAGTAAGCTATGTATTCCCAAGTGTTCCATGAGAGAGAACTTGATACAGGAAAAGCACAATGGGGGAATGGCAGGTCACTTTGGAAGTGATAAAACTTTTGGTCAGTTAAGTCATTTTTACTTTTGGCCAAAGATGAGATCTGAAGTTGAAAATTTTGTGAGCAGATGTAGGGTATGTCAGCGTGTCAAAGGAAGAAGCCAAAACACGGGCCCTATACACACCATTTCCTATTCCAACTAGGCCTTGGGATTCTGTGAGTATGGATTTCATTTTGGGTTTGCCAAAAACTCAGAAGGGATATGATTCTATTTTTTTGGTGGTGGATAGATTCACGAAGATGGCACATTTTGTTCCATGTTATAAGACTAGTGATGCCACACACGTTGCTAACTTGTTTTTTGATGAAGTTGTGAAGCTACATGGTTTACCTAAGAGTATTGTATCTGACAGGGATGTGAAATTCATAGGTCATTTCTAGAGGACATTGTGGAAGAAGTTGGGTACTAAGCCGAATTTCAGTTCAGCATATCATCCACAATCTCATGGCCAGACTGAGGTAGTAAACAGAATCCTAGGTAACATGTTGAGAAGTCTAATTGGAGAAAATTCCAAACAATGGGATAAGGTATTAAGCCAAGCTGAATTTGAATATAATGATTCACCAAACAGAAGTACAGGTATGAGTCCATTCCAGATTCTTTATGGAATGCATCCAAGAGGAGCATGTGAACTTCGATATTTGGGTCATTTAGAAAAGAGGAGTGCAGATGGAGAATATTTTGCAACAAGTATTAGTGAGATACAAGAGCAGGTTAAAGCAAGACTGCAGCAGAGTAACAACAGTTACAAAGCCAGAGCAGATACCAAGAGAAGGGAAAAGAACTATGAAGTGGGGGACCTAGTCTTAGCACATCTGAGGAAGGAAATATTTCCAAAAGGAGAGTACAACAAGTTGAAGATGAAAAAATTAGACCATGCAGGATACTCAAGAAATTTTCAGCAAATGCCTATGAACTGGAAATGCCAACAGGAATTGGTATATCACCTATTTTTAATGTTGCGGACTTATATGCCTATGTGACAGATGATACAGGGCAAGTGTCAGAGGTGGAAGATCTACAGTGGCTGAAACAGATGCCTATGGCCTAGCCTTCAGAAGCTGAGCATATCTTGGAGACTAGAGTGGCGAGAAGTACCGGACAGGGGGACTATTTGGAATACCTGATCAAGTGGAAGGAACATCCTGTAGAAGATTCTACATGGATGGATGCTAAGGAATTGGAAACCAAGGGTTTCTCAGTAATAGACTTACTGAATAGGGGTTCAGTAATTTTAACCTTGGGAGTCTGATGCAGGAGCATTGTTGCTGAGTCATCAATGTGATGACTTGATCACATGTTGTGACTAGCTGGAGGTGAACTGTTCTGATGTGGACAGTCTGAGCTATTTTGTGATGATCTATTTTCTGTTATCCTTTGCATTCACGCATGTTGTAAATTGATGCGTTGTATATTTAAAATATGATAGTACTAGCGGCGAGTTGATACTCCCTACGTGGAGATCAGGCCATTTTAGGAAGTCGACAAAGTAATGATGCAGACCCGCCATTGTGGAGCCTGTTAGGTTGTTAGGTTGTTTGGGTGGCTCAAGATTCTGTTAGGGAGCCGAGTGCATAAGTAGGGAAGAGTAGAATGAGATAGGGGTTGGCTCTGGTTGGCTCTTGTTGAGAGTTACCGTGATGATTGGTTGATTGTGGGTTAGATTCATTTTGTAGAGAATGCAATTTTCTTATTGTATGTAAATAAAGTTAGAACAACTGTGTGTTGAAGACATCTTTCTGCATCATTGAATCAAGAATGATTTGAGTTTTTGTCAGGTCGAGTTGTGTGCATTGTTGACTTGATTTATGTGTGAAATAATCTTTGTGTTGCATTCATTTGATCTATGTGTGTAGAGAAAAACCCCAATGTGTTTGGAGATCAATCATCATTAAATTCTTTAAGTAGGATTCTTACTTGTGTTAGAATTTTCCAAGCATCAAGACAAGATTCGAGCTGGGTGATCGTTCCATGATCAATCAGCCGAGAAATCCTTAAGTTGCAGAGTCGAACCAACGAGCAACGTCAAATGACTCAGATCTAAGCCGAACAAAAGATTGAGGACGGGGAAAGATCACCTGAAGTGAAGTTGCGCAGAAATTATCATTCCCACAAAGCCTAAGTGAAGGATCCCGCCTTGATCGCAGATCAATGGCTGAGATTAACCCCGCAAGGAAGCAATGGTGGATACAGCATCCTGCAAAAGAAAGTAGTACAGAGGTTAGCGGTGAAGTATTACAGAGGAAAAGTTGTGGATATATTTGTTGGGCAAGTCTGAGAAACGTCCCGCAACCCACAATCCGCAAGTTACGGAAAAGGTATTGTGGAAAGGAGTTTGCGGAAGAGTGTTTGCGGAAGTATTTTTCGAACAATGCAAGAAGATCACCCCGCATCCTGCAACTTGCAATTGCGGAAATATTATTGTGGAGCAGGAAATTGCGGAAAGACATCCATCTAGTCTAATATCCACTTCATCATGGATGCAAGTGCCATGATGGTTCTAATGGAAGTGGAGCTTGCAACAGGTGAAAATGTTTCTTCATAGTCAATTCCCTCTTTTTGAGAGAATCCTCTGGCTACAAACCTTTCCTTATACTTTCCAATGCTACCATTTGCAGCATGCTTTATCGTGTATATCCATTTGGAGGATACCACAATTTTGTCTTTTGGTTCGGGAACTACATCCCAAACATCATTCTTCATTATTGACTGGTATTCCTCTGCCATTGCTTCTACCCATTTTTTCTTATGAACTGCTTCTTCATAACTTGTAGGTTCTTGGTCTACAAGATCACACATCAAAGCCACATAGCTGGAGAATCGATTTGGTTTCTTGCTTAATCTTGTGGAGCCTTCTGGAGCTCCATACTTTTCTTCTCCCTGTATAATATCTCTTGCCCATGCTGGCTTTCTCTTCCGTGATATGTTCATAGGTGGGGGTTCATGAGGTTCTATCATATCATGGTCTTTTGGTGTTTCCTCTTCAGGGAAGGAATGGTCTTTTGAATGTCCCTTGAGTTTATATAGCCCTCCTTCCTCTTCACCAATAATAACTGCATCTTCAATTGACTTTCCTTTGGGCCACGTGAGTACTTGTCCATCTATGAATGCAACCCTATAACCTTTATTATCTAATGCTGAGATAGAAAGTAGGTTCTTCTTCAAACCTAGTACATATAAAACTTCCTTCATCTTCATGGGGGTTCCAGAATCAAGCATGTTTCTTGCTTCACCAATTCCTTTGATAGGATATTCATAGTCATCTCCCAATGATACTTTTTGTGGAGAGGTATTCTCTTCAAGTCTTGAAAGAGTTTTCTTTTGTCTTGCCATGTGATTTGAAGCACCACTATCAATAAACCATGTATCTTATCCAGGTGTTAGAGACCCAGAGAGTGCAGAGAATAGAACATATTCTTCTGCATCTTCTTCTTCTACCTTAGCTCTTTTCCTTTGAGGTCTTTCTTCTTCTTCATCTTCACTATCATCTTCTACTAGACGTGCTTGATGTATTTTGTGGTGAAGGCCCTTCTTCTTCTTTAAATGACAATTTCTAGCAATGTGTCCTATTTTGCGACAAATGTAACATTGGTATGAGGAATTATCTCTTTCTGTATTAGCTCCTCTTTTCTTTTGAAACCTTTGTGGAGGTTGAGACTCCTTGTGGCTTCCCTTCTTGAATTTGGGTTGACTTCTTCTTCTCTTGGTATGGGTAGCTAATGCTTGATTATCTTCTTTGAGTAGGACTTCTCTATTGGCTACTCTAGCCTCTTCTTGAATGCAATCCTCCCATACAATATCCAACTTCATGCTTTCTTTTCTGGCACACATGGTTTGGATGAATGAATCCCAAGGTCTAGAGAGACCATTGAGAGAAGTCATGACTAGTTCATCTTCATCAAGTGTGTCTCCAATGGCTTATAGTTGTTCCTTGAACTAGGAGACCCTTGTGAAGTAATCTTGAATAGATTCTCCTTGACTCATCTTGGTGCTCTTCAATTGAGCTCTCAATTTCATCTTCTTGTTGATTTTCCTCCCTTCATACATTCTGGATAGGGCATCATACATTTCCTTTGGAGTCTTCTTGGAAGACACTTGGAGAATCAAGTGGTCTTTGATAGAATCAGCAATTGTTCTCTTTGCCCTAATCAAGTCCTTCTTGTGCTTCTCTTTAGCTTCATCTTCCGCAGGTTCTACAACTTCATTTTTGATGTATTGGGAAAGATCATTCTCTTCAAGAATGAGACCAATCATATATTTCCATGCCCGAAAATTCTTTACTCCTTCTAGCTTGTCCTCAAACTTAATGCTTGGTGCCATCTTATCAGGAGGTCACCAAAAATTGAAAATTCTTAAAATGAAAAATTGACCTTACCAGGAGATGTGCTTGACTGAGGCAAGCTGACTGGTACACTTGGTTTCTGAAAACTTCAACTTTTCACCCTTCAAACTCGACTTGTGAAATTCGAACCTACTGTAGAATTCTGGTTTGCAGTTTTCTGGTTTTCTGGTTTTCTGCAATTTCTGGTCCAAAAGTCAAGATAGGGTTTGACTTTCCCAGAGATCTACCCACTCAAAAAGTTTGATCTAAGGCTCAAAATTTCACTTTTTAGGAGGAGCATCCAGCCATGCAATTAGATTCCAAAAATTCCAACTTTTGCAGTTACCCTAACTTTCACCGAAGGAGGAGAGAGAGGTATTTTCACCTTGTGAGAGATGTCCTATTTAGGCTAGCTCTAATACCATGTTAACTTTAACATAAAATTCACAACAAGAGCATAAGGATCACTGAAAGTAACACAATCAGAAGATAGACATAGCTTTATCTTGGGAAACCCTCATGGGGTAGAAAAACTAGCAAAGCTTTCCTCAATATAGATGAACAACAAATACAAAGTTGTATTCCCCAAACAAGAGCTCCTTCTCCTCCTTCGCAGATCTATCTCTTTATCCTATGAACAATTCACAAGTGAGTGAATGAGTGAGTATGAATGAGGAACACACCTCCTCTATTTATACTCTACTCCACTTGATTTTTAACCCTAACTGGGCCGACTTCTCCTAGGAGAGTCTAATAACCCCTAAACACTTACCTCAGGGCCGACCCCACTAGGGAAGTCTAATAAACCTAGTTACAACATCCCGACAGAGGAATAAACATCTCCAGATCAGGGAAAATTTTAAGAACCCTGCTAAATTTCTATGTATAATAAATGGGTGAATCCCCGTGATATATAGGAAAATATGAAGGATATTTTATTAATGTTATATTATGTATATATAATTTTTTGGAGAATCTCTCATTGAATTATATAATCATGTAAATTCTTGGCGAATATTTCAGTAAATTATAAAACATTGTGAAACCTTGGCGAAGCTTTCACTAAATTATAAAACCTTATGAAATCAAGTGGGGAATCTTTCAGCAATTTTCTCCATGGAAAGTCATGGCCCCCTGCATGCCCACTTACATGGTTATAAATGAAGTCCCAACCTCCAAGCATGATGCCCCAAACACCTACAAAAACGTTATCGCCACATCATCGATCACAAGCTTCACAATCCCCATGTTTCTTATGGAAACTTTGAAATTGAAGTGGGATTTAGAACTCTCCTAGATGCAAATGGGTCGCTATAGTACATTATAGAAAATATCTAGTTCCCTTCTCATGTGGACATTAAGAACTTGCAAAACGAGATTCAACCCATAAAATATAGATGAATGTAACTTCTACTTCGATTTCCATGATTGATAGAAGGTGAAAGAGCCCCTACCAACTTCCATTTCTAGAAATCAAGGGCGAATGGGAGCTGCCTAGCAATTTTTGTGGGCTAAAAGAGGTTGAAATCCATTTTTAGAAGGGATAAATTGTTTTATATTGGTCCCCTTTCTAAATTCGATGGGGCTAACCTCCTATTGATTAAAAATAAATAAATAAAATATTGGCTAATCATACCTAACGGGTGCTTAATAAAAAAATAGCCTATTAAAAATTTAAAACCCCTAAATTTAGCCCATGGGCTAAGATTAGCCCCTAAAATTTTCCATGCGCTAGATATATAATAAAGTCCCGACGAAGGAATGAAACATCTCCATAATAATAAAGTACAAATAGAATATTCTTAGAAGTTACAATATTTCAATACCAAGTTACAGTCCTTCAAAATTCTTAATTTGACCCAAATTATGCACTTTCCATGTAGGTGCATTTAACCTCAGAAGCCAACTTCAAACACCTGCAGAAGATCACTTATGTAGAACCATAAAAAATTATCTATTGGATTAGATAATACATATGATGAGGATTACTCAGCAATTTCCAGTTCCTTGAACTGATGCTCTAGTCACCTGCTATAAACTTTTGGAATTGAATACTTTGTATTTTTAAACTTTCCTCTAGACTTGGGAAATTCTGCAGTCCTGTAACACCCCTTCACACTCCAAATTATGACCAAATTTAAGTTGCTCTAATGGTCACTAATAAACCCCAAATCCAACCTTTTTTATTTAAAAAAAAAGAAAATGGGGGTCAAAGGGGCGGGTGGAGAGCAGCGCCCTCGTTTTTTTGTTTTGTAAAATAATCAATTTCACGCAATCTGGCGAATAAGAAAATATTTTTTTATGTGGCAAGGGTGTCAATGTGGCCTTACACGTCCCACTTAAGGTGTCGGACAGGATTACATGTCACCCTAGGATGTGTCTAGGTCACCTTCTCCCGCCATCCACCCCGCTGCCACACCACCATACCACTCTCCTTCGGCACTGGCGATTTCCCCTTTACCATAAGCGGTAATGCACCCCCACAGAGCAATTTCAGAAAATAACTCTTGGGGAGGTGCATTCAATCAAAAGAGGCCATGCGTCCTGGGAAATTTTGGGCACAACACGCCCATCACCTCAAATTAACCCCCAATCACATTATTGGCATGCGATGATTATGGGTCGTCGATCTTCCATAAGATCCGACGGTCAAATCTCTGCCCTCCCATTTTTAAACACCTTGCACTTTCCCAAGGCGCGATGATCCTTGACCGTCGATATTCCCTTACATCGGATGGTCGGATCTCTTCTCTCCCACTATTAACTGCCACACAGGTTTCCAAGGCATTGTGAGATGTGACCGTCGATCTTCCTTTCCATCAAACGGTCATATCTTCACTCGCCTCCACACTTTGTGCTAGGAAACCTTTTGTGCGTGGGTCTGATGAGGTTGATCCACATCATGCATCCTTTCAACGTGGGTCCTCCACATCACCCATCCACGTGGCATGGGTGGCGCCCACTTATAATTACAAAAAAAAAAAAATGAATTGTATGAAATTTTAATTCGGGGATAAGGGGACCATTGCAAAGTTATGTTTGGCCCTTATCCGTCTCTTGACAAAATATGATCTTTACATAAGTATCCATCTATAAATCATAATTTTTTCCTGTAACTGTGCATTTGCGGCCCATACAGCTCTGTTATTGCAACATCGCTCTGATACCACTCTGTAACGTCCCCATCCCGCAATCCGGCCAGCAGGAGGGGACATCACAGTCAATCGGGGCCTCTAAATTTCACCCCATAGCCATAATTACAAATTTATACAGGTAAAATTCATGTGTAGACATGTAAATAAAAATATATACAGCGGAAATAAAATTGATCCACACACACATAACATGCAATTCCAAGCATAATTGTCACAATCATATAAATAAAAATCATTGCACATCAAACACACAAGAATACTTATCTTTAAACAAATAAGATCCAAGCAACTGGTTGTGTACAAGCGATTTTCCACCCAACCTTAGGCACTCTATCCAACATATACTCTTTCTACTGAGAGGACACCCCCAAGCTAGGCTATGAGGCCACCAGGTAAAAGGAAATACCTACAGGCTTCTAACTCTCATCCCAAAACCCATTCTGCTCACTGTGCTTAGCCAAAAAGCTCAACCAGAGCTCTACAGGGGTCTCACTAAGCCATCACATCCATGACACTCCTTCCAACTACCCCACACAACACAGGGAAGGCATTTCCCTTCACTGATCCAGAGTTCCCTTAGGAAATCCAACCATTATAGTGCTTACCAGTGTGTGCAGTAAGAGTCCAACCTGTTGTATGCTAATGGAGAACCTCCTGCAACATTAATCCACGGCTTGTCAAGCATCCAAAAGTAGAAAAACTTAATGGGTAAAGGTTCCTAGATTTCCCAACCTCCCTTCTCATCTACAACCATCTATTTTCCCTTCCAAAAATGCAACTCTATCTTCAAATTCGAATTTATGGGTTAAACATAGTCTGGTATGGTCATGAACGGCAAAGGAAAACTCTACATAGTGTAGCAACATGCATTAGAGAATGAGAATGATAAAAAAAAGTGTCGACTTCAAGGATATGAGGTAAGGGTGCAAAGACAACTGACATAGGTTTTGACCATAGAAGAAATAGGACTGCTGACAGCTGACATAACTGTCATGCAACCCCCATGCTTCAATAACTACATGAAGTGACTTTTCCCCACCAACCTCACATGTGCATTCAATGATTGGATTTAATAGTCAAAAGAAGGTAATTGGCTTATTTAAGGCACATGGCAGATTTTGAATGAGTTTTAAGGTTGACACATGACAGTATAGGATTTGGTTTCCCCATAGCCCCCTTCCTCTTCCCCTCTAGTGGAATCATAGCCCCTCTAGTTCTCTTTACACAGTCATCTTGGACCATTTTATTAATTTTGAAAATAATATTTACATCAATTTCGAATTGGCATGATAAGACAATCATATAGTCCAAATAAAAATATATATATCATACATGCCTAGACATTCACTAGTTGGGCCTTGGCCTTGAGCTCCACACAGCTAGGAATCCATACTAGCATATTTACATCATTTACATAAGTTTGATTAAATACATTCCAAGGGGGGGTATTACATCCTCTCTCAAGGTGTTTATCAAATTCCTTTCTCATGTGGGAAAACCTACATTGGCCAAATTAGTTGATGCATTCAAACCCATCTCAAAGAGCACATTGTCGACATTAATCATAATCACGTCAACAAGTTTGGCATAGTGGAGCATTCCTTCAAATCTAAAAACCATATATGTTTCAACTAAGCTAAAATTCTTGCATCTACCTCTCATTGTTCCTCCCACCCTACCATGGAAGCCCTAGAAATTGAAAAGAACCCCAATAAATTTAATCGAGAAGATGGTTACAAACTAAGTCGATCATGAAAGCCCATCCTCCATCATTTAAACCCCTAAATCATTTCACTATCATCTATTCCATCACTTCTCCTTCTTATGATCGATCCCTGAATCTCAAATTTACCATAACTCTTTTTCCACATTATAGATTATTGATTCATTTCTTTCCACTTCATGTTTTTTCAATTCCATACATTTCCAACAATCTCCTCTCACAGAGACATTTATTCATTCTTATTTCTTCATATGTTATCTAAACCCTTCCCCTATGTCTAATCTCAAACCTCAAAATTTTAATCTCTACTTCAAACCATTTTAACCTCTTGTTAACTAATCACACAGTGAACAAATTCTTTTATTTTATTTAAACATCATGTCTCCCTATTTAATTTAATTAATAATGTTCTTGAAACCTACCCTCTTTTTTAACTTAACCTCTTGTTAACTAGTCACACATTAAACAAATTCTTTTATTTTATTAAATCATCATGTTTCCCTATTCTATTTAATTAATAATGTTCTTGCAACCTGCCCTCTTTTTTACTAAACTTTTAACATATATTTACATATTTATACCTTCACTTTTATTTCATTTTATTTCAATAAATTCATATTTCTCTAACCCTATATAAAAAATTAATTGTATACCATTATTAATTAATTAAAGTCTAAAATCTAACTTTTGCACGAACATCAAACAAATTCTTGGGCTAACAATTATTAATTAATTAAATTCTAACTTTTGCTCGAACATCAAACAAATCCTTGGCCTAACAATTATTAATTAATTAAAGTCTAACTTTTGCCGTTAACTAATTATTACTTTTTATAATTCAACTTTCGATATTCATTATTAAAAATATTTAATATTCATTTAAATAATTTTGTTTTTCAATCATATTTTCACCTTATAATTATTTAATTTTTTCTTCATAATTAATTATTTCAAGGCATCTTTCACTTTGAGCCTTTTATCAATTAAAATAAATATAAATCGTATGACCATTCAAATCTAATTTACCTATGCCTTCAATTGTTTATTAAAGTCATTTCCTTCTTTTTCTCCTTACTTTATTATATTAAAACTTCTTTCCTTTGAATCTTTTATCTATTATTTTAACCTAATTTATTAAAGTCAAATCCTTATTTTTTTTCCAACCTTTATTATATTAAGAAATTAAGATTTCTTCGGAATTTTTTACATATTATTTTAACTTAATTTACAACTTTTATTCCTATCATAATCTAAAATATTACTTAATAGTAATTTATTATCTCTCATCATGTAAGGATGAATTAATTTATTATCTCTCATCCTGTAAGGATGAATGGAGTGTCCAATAGAAAAGTTAAGCGTTTCCAAAACTCCAACACAATTAAAATTCCATAAGCTTTTAACACAATGATTATAAAAATCTCTACACTCTAATTAAATCATTAAATCATAATTTATAATTGACAATAAAATTATAATTAAAAATATTAAACAAAATCATATCTAAAAACAATTTGAGTACTTGTTACGTTATGATATATCCACCATGTAAACTTTGTTCATAAAAATTTGATGAAATAAAACACGTGGAACTATACACATTTTCAAAGCCCTCGGACTAGTAAAAACCTGCCTATTGCTTATAACTTCCTTGACCATACTCCATCCCAATTGCTTATAACTTCCTTGACCATACTCCATCCCAATTGTCAAACATATCACAAGACAATATACCAAGTGACTACCATTCATGTTGTAAGTTTTGAACAAATTTGATTGATCCAATATTATTGGACTTGACTATAGGAAGCATGTGGATGAAAAAGTGACTTACGTGCTCTGCTCTACCTATGGATTAGATATTTGACAACACTATCTTCCAAGAAGCACAATATATTATAGTTTTCCATATTCATAATATTTATGATTATTTAAAAAGGTTGACTTTGAAATAATAGTCACAAAGATACAACCAACAAATTAGTTTCAAAATGCTTTTCCATTTCTAGTATTGTGAGATCAATGTACTATGATTTAAATCGTTAGTCCCCATACCATCGAGGAAATCCGCTAAGTTTTGGGATCACAATTTCCGTTGCAGGCATAGCATCTAGCCACTAAGAAGAGATATCAAATTAAAATAACAGGTAAAAGGTATAGTAAATTAAAGCAATAGTTAAAAGGTGATAATGTCCTTAATAACAAAATAACAATATAAGGTGAACACTCATATTGTTATTATTTATTTTATTTATTTATAAATTAGTATAGATTTATTTTAAATCTGCATTTATCAAGTATGGAGAGGGATCCAATTTCTTGAAGTGTATTTATTTTTTTAAATTTAAATTCAAGAAATTTGATCTCTCTTGATTGATAGATCTAGGTTTAAGTTTTAAGTTTTTATTTTATAAACGAACATTTATTTTTTAATTACTTTTCATAATATTTTATTTTATGAACTAACATGGATTTTTTTAAATACTTTCCATAATTTTTTATTTTATGAGCCGACATGAATTTTTTTAATTATTTTGTTAGCAACAAACGTTACAACATCTCCCCCATACTAAGTTGTAGAACACCTCGTTTCACTAGGTGCAATAATTTAGTTTGACACTTTAAAAGAAAATTCATCAAATAAGAATGACAACCATAACATAACTATTGTTAATTTTGAAATAATTTGTAATAATATCATATTTTGTATAAATATTTCTCTTATTATATTATAAACAATTAAAAAAACTATTTAAGACAATATTTACTTAAGTAAATAAACATATTAATCTAATTCTACAAAACTCAATTAATAGTAACTCCAAAAATATAAATACATTTTTGTAAGCTCTATTCAACCTGTAATCTTTATTTTTATTTTATGGTCATGGCAAAATATATATATATATATATATATATATATATTTGTTATTTTTGTTTAGTTTTATATATATTAATTTATATTTGTTATTTTTATTTAGTTATATATATATATATATATAAACAAATATAACAAATATAAATGGATTTTCAAACTTGAATAAGAATTTATACATTCATCAAATCATCATACAAATTTTGAATTCACCTCATGCAAAGAAGAATACTCCAAACTTTATATTAACTAACTATTTTCTCTCTTCTATATGCTACTTGTATAAAAAAAATTATATAACACAACTCACATTTGCTCTCTCATCTATATACGACTTCTATAATAATTTTATACGACATAACTCACATTTCCTCTCATCTATATGCTACTTGTATAATAATTTTATATGACACAACTCACATTTTGGTAAAAATTTTATATAGATTCTATGCACTATTTAGAATATGTATTTGAATATAGGTCATAATTTATGTTGTTTTGGAATTATTGTTTATATAGATCCTATGCACTATTTGGAAGATGTATTTGAATATAGATCATAATTTATGTTATTTTGAAATTATTATTTTATAAAGTATTTTATTTTTAGAACACCAACTTTTGTAGGTTTTAATTTTTTTTCTTATTATAGTTTTTATGCTTCACATTTTACATTATTTTTATCCATCCAAATTTCAGAGCCTCTCCTAGGATACCAAGATATTTCTACCAACTCTATTTAAGAAAAAAGGGTTATAAATACCTCACTTTAAAACTCAAGAAATTATATGATGTAAATTTAAGAAAAAAGGGTTACAAATACCTCACTTTAAAACTCAAGAAATTATGTGATGTAAATAAAGCCTAAATGATGTGCTTTCGAAACCAAAGAAAGACTCCAAGCTCTAGTGCAAATAAGGAGCAGGGAAAACTATAAAATGAAAAGGTTTCAAATCTCATGAAATACATTTTCCATTTATGATTTAATAACATTTCAAATTGATCATTATCGTTTTAGAAACAATCACATGAAATAGCAAAATGAATATCAATAAGATAGTAATTAGTAATAACTTATTACAGGAATTCATGGTATTATTGATAATAACCAGTAGTAACCTATTACGGGAATTCATGGTATTATTTCATAAGTAAAGACATCAGATCATGAAACATGATACTTCCATTCATGAATATTTAGTTATATTGAAGTTATATTGCATGGCCTACATATCAAAATTGATAAATTGGAATTAAGGGAGGAGAATTAGAACAATTGATAAATCTTATAAACACGGATTCAAAGGGTAAGGGGCATATACATAATTTTTACCTTAAATATCAGAGGAGGAGATCTATAAGAACCGGTGAATCTTAAAACAAAGGATTCAAAGATTAGGAAATACATATTATTTTTCCCTCAAGCAATAGTTGGTCGGTTTTTGTATGAAATCAAGCATACCCAAACCCAAATATACGAACCAAACTCCAGTTATATGGCTACATTAACCAATATTGATCAGATATCACATTAGTATCATTATTTTCAATTCTTTGGCTATGATCCAATGGTTGGGTTAACCAATATTGAATGAATAATCTGACACCACATCAATATTATTATTTGTAGTTATACAAGTGGGTTTCAATTTGATTATTCATGTTCTATACAAAGTTATTAAGAATAAATCCTACCATCTCTATCACCCCGTGGACTAGTGCCTTATAATTTTTGGTGTCATGTGTGTCTAAATCTTTGGGAAAATTAATTGCTTATTAAACCAATCAATCCCAAAACATTAATTATCATCCAGGGTACTTCTTTTTGTTTCAAGGTTATTGTGTAAAATATATGCAGGCTACAGTTTCCTCCACTAGTATTGGCTCTCTAATATGTGTTGCATCAAATTAAATCAATCCACTCTTGCTTAATTGAAACACACTATGGTTTCAACCATACTAATCTATGAATCTCACTATGGTTTCAACCATACTAATCTATGAATCTAGCATACTTGCATAAATAAAGAACTTGAATTAGAATTAAAAATACATTTATGAAAATAAATTAATCAAAGTAAAATACATCCTATGCTAAGCAATACGAATAAGTTAGTCTATTTACAAATTAGAGAATATAAAGAACTACAATCTACATTAACAAAAGAGATCAAAAGAAATATAATTATATCCGATCATAACTTGCACTTGTTGCTATAAGAGTCCTCTCCTTAGAATGGAGAATGAACTCTTATTTATACATAAGTTTTTCATAACAAATAATAAATGAACATCCAAAATATCCTCAATGAAGATATAAAATATCCTCAATAAATTGACAATAATTTGGATCTCAAAACCAATTCAAAACTAATCCCAAGATCTTTGATGATTATTCAAAACTATGATTTCATTCAAGTTTTCATGGGAAGATGTTATTAATGAAAATTTGTATGGAGAAACCTATGTGAGATTTTTGTATTATACATATGTTTCGGAATACAGATTTGAGTCCATCTTCAGGAGGAGAGGAATATCAATTGAACAAGGGGCAAAGACATAATATAAATAATGTTTCTAATTTTTAATTAATAGTCTTAGTTTTAATGTCGATTGGATGGAAGCCCAACTAGCATAATCAAACTAATCTCCATTTATTGTTCCAAGATTATCTCCTCATCCAAGATCTCAATCCAAGATGAATCTTCAATAACTGAAAAATGGATTTTCATGGTTCTGCAAAACTATTCACGGATTGTTGTTACTTGGAGAAGTAACAGCAGGAGTAACAACAGAAGTAATGGCAGATAGTAAATCATCAATTCTTCACAAAGTACGATCCAGGTTTTTGAGATATTTTGAGGTTAGGCTTATATGGACTTAATAATGCCTCATATGAAAAATTTCAAGTACCCACTCCGTGGATCTTTTATTATGCAAGTTGCGGAAATTGGCATGGAGTAACAACAAGTGGCCTAGAATTGTTTTTGCGGAAGTCAACAAACTCATCCATATTTCAAAGATAAATGCAAAATATGTTATTTTTCCAATGTTTAATTATAATTTAAATAAAGTACTAAAGAAATGTAATGGAAACATAATTTGGGTCTAAATATCTCATATAAGCATAAAAATGGACTAATGCAAGGTTATGGGTAAGCAACAAGAGATTGAAAATAGGGAAAAGAGGATGCAAAATGATTACAATTCCATGGCCCAACATCTCCCCCAAATTGAATATGTTGCATGTCTTCATGAAGCCCAATAGCTTTGTATCAACCAAGCTGTAAGGACCCATATTGTGTCACTTTCATTTTTTCCATGCACAATACCAAACCACCTACTAATATTTCTATGCTTTCCCAACTGACCAAATGCAACAATTCTTTCACAATAGAACCTTGAAACTTCTTCAAACAATGGTTGTCCATTCTTCAAAGTTATTTTTTTTGTAAAAGAACCATCTTAAAACACATGTCATCATTAGTTAATCATGAACAAAAAGAAGTGATCTAATGTATGGTTTCTTCAATACATGGTCACCTAGATCATCTTAACATCCTTATGTGTCATCCCCATAGCCAACATACTTCAAAAGTAACCCCCCAAGTGGTTTTTAGCAGTTCTAATGGAGTTGCAGCAAATATGTTTAAGTAACAACAAACTATTGTAGGAGTAATCAGCTAATTGCTAAAGAAGTAACAACAGATTGTTTGTAGGAGTAACAAGAAACTGTTTAACCATTTTCTCATAAACTGCAAACTAGGTTTCTATGAAATTTTTTAAGCAAGTTTTTACCATTTCATTTCTTCCCCTTAACAAAAAATTGGAGATACTCACATCAAGGATTTCGAAGAAAAAAAAGGCAAAATGGTTGTAGGTGATTATGCTTAATTTCTAGAAATTTACAAACTAGTTTTGCTTGAATCTTTGCATGATTGTTCATGTTACCATAGTTCATCTCCCCTTCAAATTTCATGGCCAATGGTAGGTTCACAGTTTTCAAGGTATCCTCATTCCACTTTCTGCACTTTTATAATAAAACAGTGTGGCCTTGAATGAAAAAAAATATAAAGTTCAAAGGAGAAAACAAACCAACATGCATAGCAACTCCTTCTCCCCAAAACTGAAGAAATTGCATGTCCTCATGCAGCAGTGTACCCTTGTGCGAAAATATCTTCTAGTTACAATTCCTCAAACAATCATGTGTAAATCTCCATTCTTCAAAGTTCATTGTTAGAGATTGCAAATAATACCAAACCAAGATTTTGCAATAATGTTGGTAATGTCTACATTCTATGAAGAGGAATCAAGAAATAGAGCAACTAAGCAATAGATGGATTTGCAACAAGCAAAAATCCCATAACAACACCAAATCAAAAGGCAGTGATGAAAATTTTACCAATACCTTCCTAGCCTCTCATGTTGTTCTTGCCTTTGCAATATTGTTTGGAAGTGTGCTATAAATAGCTTTTAATTGCTATACCATATGTTGTGTGGGACTTCATGGTCTCCCCTAGACTGAATATTTTACTTGTCCTCGGGAAAAATAATTGTTGTTTGGAGGGATGAATATAGAAACCATCCCATCTTGAGTTCAAACTCGAATCCTGCATAAATCCATTATAAATTATTTTCATGCTAATGGTCTCAAATATGGTGATGAAGAGAATATTGATCTGTCAAACACAAGGACAATCCTCCAACAACAACACAACTTTCAAGAATGCTTCAACAAAATTCATGTGCTTTTTTTTATCCCCACAGCTTCTCCCCCAAAGTGAACAGTCAACCAAGCCTCAGGAAAAGAAAGACTTGCATGGATAAATCTGTGTTATTGACCAAATTTATAAAACTTATGTTCTGGGAATAAGAAAGTGATGAACCTGCAATAATTAATTAATGCAAATACACAAGATATCATAAATAATAGTACTCATAATCACTTTTATATTGATCACAGGCCACTTCGAGAGGGAAACCTCCTTTGAGCAAGCTCAATACAATTAACTTCACGGTGCCTTCATAGGCCTCAACACACACTTATATACTAAGTCTAGGCGTCAATACCATGGGTCAATACTATGTGTCAATACAAACCATGGGCTAAGTCTAGGTGACAATACTATGAGTCAAAACCATTGGACATATAATACTATGGGACGACTTACAAAGCATATGCGTCCAATACTATGGGTCAATACTATGGACTAATATAAACTATGGATCAACAAATACTACGGGACGACTTACAAAGCATATGCGTCCAACAACAATATACTAACAAAGTAAAGACATGGGTTCCTAACATCCCCTCTCCCTTAGAAAAAGCTTTGTCCTCAAATCTTTAGATGTGAAAATTGATGCAGAATTTGAAGGAGTGGGTCCCCTGTAGCATCCTCTGGTTGCATTCCGAGCCACTGGCGTCGTTGGAGTTTAAGGAAGGATTGCATGGAAAGCTGTAGATGAAGAAGAACCATATCAGCGATGTGAAAAGTGCGCTCAGAACGGTGTTGATCGGCTTGTTGTTTCAATCGAATTCTTGCCATGTGAAAATTGTCCTGCAGAATGAGAAGAAGCTGATGACGGTTTCGAAGAATTGAGTCAATTTCCTGAACTGGGGAGCTGGTGAAGGTGTATGGAAGAAGAACTGGTGGTGCCTGTCTAGAGACTGCTTCATATGGTGTCCTTTGAGATGTGGTACTACACCACTGGAGCGCTTCTAGGAAATCCATAGAAATAGTTGTCCAAATCTGTGGAGGGATGGGCAAGGGTTCGAGTAGTCCCAAAAGGAGGGTCGTTTCACCCTTGTTGACCTGGAAAGTATCACAATCAACCACCATCCGTTGAATTGTCCTTTTGAGTCCCTACCAAAAGAAGTTACATTGTTCCTGGTCATACGTTTTGAGGAACCTAGAGTGCCCTATTGATGAAGAAGCATGGAGTTCATAGAAGAGATAGCCCCATTGAACAGATTGCAACCAATTTGGAACAAGCAGAGAAATAGTTGTAAGAGAAACTGGGTCATCAAATGTGTGAGGAGGAGAATATTCCACCATATTTTCCTTACCCTTCTGGTAAGTGGTTGCATAGGCATAACCCATGAGTTGGATAACCCATTCAGGTATGTTGGGAAGGAGACCCGTTGTTACAGGAAAGTTTCCAGACTCTGGAGATCAATCTTGATGCAGAAATAATTTCCCAATAAGGATGGCTTCCATTTCTGTATTGTATGCAAAATAGTCATCATTGCCTACTGAGAGGTAGATGTGGCTAAATTCTTACCGAAAAGGTCTCTTGAAGGCAACAAGCTCATTGGTTCAGCAAAGACACCTGCATATCTATGCAAGGAAGTAGTGGAGACTGTTGATGGGTGCATCTGAATGGAATGGAGCTGAGCGATGACACCATATGAATTCTTCTTAAGTATTTTGTCCAGGCGATGTGAACTAATGATGCAGAGAGACCCTAGTTGTAAGCCCATAAATTTGTGTTGTGCCCCATTGACTGAAAACTGCATCCAAAGTTTAGCAAAATCCCATAAGATGGGGCCAAGTGTGCGTAACCATTGAACGCCCAAAGCCACATCATATCCGCCTAAGGACAAGGAAAACATGTGAGAGCACAGGTTATAATATTCCATAGAGATACGCACATTGTGACACTTCCCCTTGCAAGGTAAGGTGCCCCCATTGGCAACTATGACTTCAAAGTTGGAGCAAGGATGGACAAAACAATCAGCCTATTTGGCAATCCGAGGATCAATGAAGTTATGAGTGCTACCAGAATCAATGAGTATGGTAAGAGGGAGCTTCTTGAAGTATCCCTTGACTCGCATTGTTTGTGGGGTGGTGACACTGGTTACAGCATGGAGAGAGATCTCGGGTGGGTCGTCCTAAGATGGGGTGTCAACAAGTGGGTGTTGAATGTCAACCTAATCATCTACTGTATCTAGAGCTTCTTCATCAAATTCTGAGGCAGGCGGAGAATCCACATCCAAGAGATAGAGCTTTTGTTGAACGCATCTATGTCCCCGAGTGAATTTCTCATCACAATTATAACAAAGCCCTTTTTCTCGGCGTGCCTGCATCTCTGTTTCAAACAAATGATTGATAGGAGTTGGTTGAGGAGCAAGCGTGATGGGAGGTCATTGGGAACCCATATTTCTGAAGGGAACAAAGGTGGGTTTGGAGCGTTGTTGAGCTGCGATCTTGTCCTCTTCCAACTTAGCTAACCCTAGGACTTCCACCATTGTGTTGGGACAAAACATTTTGACCTCTGAGCGGATTTCATCCTTGAGACCACTAATAAAACAACTCCTGTAGAATTCATCAGACAATCCTTCTGTGTGATTGGTTAGTTTCTCAAATTATGTCTGATACTCTCTCACTGTACCCATTTGGTGAAGTTTAATGAGTGCTCCTGTGAAGTCATCAAAAGCACTAGGACCAAATCGTGACAAAAGGAGTTGACAAAAATCTGTCCAGTTTGGCTCAGGATGAGCTTTGATGTACCAACGGTACCATTGAAGGGCTTCTTGTTCCAAATGAAAGGATGCAAGTGGAACTTTCTAGACATCAAAAGTATTATGCAGACTGAAATATTGTTCTGCTCGGTATATCCATCCAGTCGGATCAGTACCATTGAATCGAGGAAAATCAAGCTTCGGCCCACGAAAATTTCTGGAAGAAGAAAACCCGGTGGCTGCAAAAGATTTTGGCTGTTGGTTATTGTTCATGGCTGAATGCTAAAGATGGAGGCTGAGAAATTTTTCATCCAGATCTTGGAGTTTGGTTTGGATGGCTGCAAGTGCTTCTTCCATGGTGTTGGCTCCTGTGCGAGTGACAACCATAACCAGTAATTTTTTTTTTTTTTTTTTTTTTTTGGGGGGGGGGTGGGGGGAATGGATAGAAAAACACAAACACAAGCTTATTTAGTAAGGGGAAATTTGGATTTGGGAAAAACTCGGAGGGGTAATTGGGGTTTGACTAGGTTTTCGACACTTTCTGAGGGACAGGGAAGCAAAAAAAAATGGGGATTTCAGAAGCGGGAACTCTATGGTAAAATTTGAAGGCAATCGGGTGAAAATTGAAGAAGTTGTGGCAAACCCTAAAAATAGACAAATGTGGGATTTCTGTTCTTGGGAAATAGAATTTGGGATAGGGTCTTCAGGAATGAAATATGCATAATGGGATTGCAGGGATGTCAGTGAAGTTTCAGGGAAAACAGAGTTGAAACAAAAGAGATATGGTCGAAAAACAATTTTTTTTTTTCAAAAATGGATCGGCAACAGCGGCGCAGAAGGGATCCGCAATAGATGGATCTGTAACGGCGCGGAAGGGATCGAAAATGGTTGGATTTGAAATGACGACTGGATCTGGAATGAATTTCAGAATAGATCTGAAATGGATGGATTTGGAGCGGAAGTGATCGGCAACAGTTCAATTGAAAATAGATATGGACCCCAGGTATGTACGGCTTCCTAATAGTTCAGGTGTTTCACTCGGCCACCAATTTTTTTTTACGGCTTGCGTATTGGAGCATTACCCCTCACTCCATGGCTCAGGTAAAACTGATAACCGCTTTGCCACAAACGACAGCTCTTGGTTTACCTCACGGGTGGGAACTAGTCAATCAGGTAGGGGTCGTTGCCCTTTTCGCTGGCAGGTCCTCTCAATGGGCCAGCTACTTTAGGGTTCCTGTGGTACTCCTCACAATGATTTTTAGGGCTTATGCCCAAGTACTTCCCACAGTTAAGCGGATAGGGATTATTCCCAAATCTGAAGCTGCAACAGATGCAAAAAACAAAATTTGGCATAAATTCCACCCAACGAGCCCAAGAAAGTGCTCTGATACCAGATGTGATGAACCTGCAATAATTAATTAATGCAAATACACAAGATATCAGAAATAATAGAACTCAGAATCACTTTTATATGGATCACGGGCCACTTCGAGGGGGTAACCTCCTTTGAGCAAGCTCAATACAATTAAATTCACGGTGCCTTCATAGGCCTCAACACACACTTATATACTAAGTCTAGGCGTCAATACCCATAGGGGGTTCACTTAGTGAATTTGTTACATAGCACTATCGTTCGCATGATATTAAATAATATCCCTAATTTCATTAAATATTGGAAAATTTCTCCTAAAATTTTATTGTTGAACCCCCCTCCCAATATGTCTTTCCAATTAAGAAAACCCCTAGTTTCACCATATATTGTATGTATCCATTTTTATCAACCCATTTTTAATACCCCCTTTATATCATATTATCAAGTTGTAATAAATAGGATCCATAACACATCTTAGTATAAGCAAACATTGTGATAATCTGCAGGGATCTAACAACTGTAACAATCTCACAATCAAACTCTCAAGATTATTTGCAAAGAAGAAGAGAAGCATGCACTCAATAATCACTCATAAACACAAAATAATGAACAATAAAAGTATCATACAATGGATAATGAATGTTAAGAATGTGGTACAATAATTTATGGTGAGGCATCATATAGGATTCGAATTAGCCAAGTAGGGCATTCGAATCTGAGCTCAAGGTCTAGCATGAATAACTATGGAGACATCATCCAGTCGGTAGTATCAGTCATAAATGGTAAGGGTCAGTCATGTGTGTCCAATTGATTCTAATAGAACCATCTAGCCATAAATCAGGGAATGGAGACTCCAAGTGGGGTGCACGAGGCTGTCTAACTCAAATTCTAGCTTGGATAATAATGGAGACATCATCCAGTCAATAGTATCATTCATAAATGGTAATAGTCATTCAAGTGTGTCTAACTGAGTCTAACAGAACCATCTAGGCATAAATAAGGGAATGGAGATTCCAAGGGGGGTGCATGAGGCTATCAAATATTGAAGTGGAACTCCATAACTAGCTAACTAGAAGCTACAAGCAGGTCAACATGAGCAATCAGTGGAAGAACTACTGAATCAATGCACTAATTGAATGATAACTCCCGGTAGGTGAGATAAGGCGCCCTAACTGAGTGATAACTGAAGGTAGGTGAGTAAAGGTGCTCTAATTGACAGTGGTAGGTGATAAAGGTGCACTTTCCATGCACAACAGTCAAGAAGGGTGCATCAGGTAGGTAGGAGGTCAAATGAGGGCTGTAGATAGGCTCTGGAGAGCTAGAAGCAAGCTCTAGGTGCTGGGGAGACCACCATGATGATGACTGAATGCATGCAGTGGCATGCATATTTGCATGCAGGCATGCAAAATATAAAAATGATGGTGTGAATATTCCAACACCCCCCCGCAAGCTATACTATGAGGAAATAACTGAAATCTAAAAAATAGGGCCCTGGTGACTAAGACCAAAGGTCACTTCGTACAATCAATATAAATAAACTCAGTGAGGAAAGAGGGAAAATCCAATGGGAATAAATCCCTCCCTCAAAATAGACTGAAGGATGCTAATGAAGCATATAATCTCTCACCCCTGAAGGAGGTAAGTGTCCTTTTCCAAAGAAGGATCGGTCAATCTGAATGGATTAGCATTATGAGGAGGATGGACCCTTCCATGCTGAAAATCTGACCTGGTTCTTCTATGATCATGTGGATCACCAACCAAATCACCGCCAGATCAGAGGTATAATGGCATCCCATCAAGGAAGAGGAGGAGCATCAGGTTCTTGTGGATCTGGATCTCTCATTCTCTCATCTTCATCATCAGTTGCTAGACCTTCAGGTTCTTGTGGATCTAGCATTCCATCATCATCATCTCCATCTTCAGATTCTGAATCTAAAGTATCATGTGAAGATGTATCACTCTCATCAATCAAAGGAGGAGTAGCAGGTGAGCTATATTGCTCAACAGAAGGATTATCATGGAGACATCGCTCCTCAAACTGTACACTCCTTTCCAAAAATGTGGTCATGGATGTAGGATCAAGTAACTTGTAAGCCTTTGCATCCAATGCATAGCCCACCATAATGCATTCTCTGCTTTGTGAATCAAGAGCTCTCCTTTTGTCAGCTGGAATCCTTTCCCAAGCTCTAGATCCAAACACTTTAAGATGAGATACATCAGGTTTGTATCCCATCCATGCTTCAAAAGTAGTAGTATCTTTGAGTCCCTTGTGAGGAACTCTATTTTGAAGATAGGTGGCACAGTTAATGGCTTCTTCCTAAAGATTGGGGTGCAACCCTTTTGACTTTAGCATGCAGGTGGCCATCTCTTTCAATGTTCTGTTCTTCTTTTCATCTACACCATTCTTTTGTGGTGTATAGGGAACAATATGTTGCATCTCAATGCCTTCTTCAGTACAAAAATCTTGAAATTCACCCTTAATGTACTCACCAAAATTGTCAGTGCGAATGGATTTTATTTTCCTATCTGAAAATTTCTCTACAGAAGACTTGAAAAACTTGAAGAACCCAAATATTTCTGATTTTAATCTAAGAAAATATACCCAAGTGAATCTAGAATAATCATCAATAAAAGTGAGCACATACCTTGATTTGTTTAGAGACAGATCTGGAAATGGACCAACCACATCACTATGGATGAGATCAAGAGGGTGAGAGGATCTCCTAGCCTTTCCCTTCTCAAAATACTTCTCAGGATGCTTCCCCATCAAACAACCATGACAGTTACCTTTGGAAAACTTGATTTAGGGCAGCCCATCAACCATCTCCTTTGCATGCATGTCATACAAGTACTTATAGTTAATATGCCCAAATATTTCATGCCACAATCTACTTTCTTCATTGGCATGAGTATGGAGAGTTGATTGCTTCGAGAGAGGTAAGAAGTGTGAGAACTCATATAGTTTGGAGTTGTGATTTACAACTCCCTTTGCAATGATTTCACCTGAAACCATGTTTTGTATCTCGACTTCATTTGGAGAAAAGATGACTCTTTTGGGATCTCCAATATGAGTCATTTGATACACTAAAAGTAAGTTTGATGTAAGAGAAGTAAAGCACATCAGAAAAGTAACCATAGTCAAGATTGATTCTTCCAATCCCCTGAGAGGAGAATTATGAATCATTCCCCAACATGATGGAAAGGCCAATTGAGCTTTTGAAGTTGGAGAAGAGATCTTTGGAGGAAGACATGTGTCTTGAGGCTCCTGAATCTATGATGAAAGAAGAATCTGTTGATGCACTTGCCATGAAGGCATGACATCTTTCTTTTTCTTTGGATTTGGAAGATTCAGTATCGGGATCTTTCTTCCTTGCACATGTAGGTACAGGAATACTGTTCTTCTCAAGTAACTGAGCCATCAAATCTATAGTCTTCCTCATGCAAGTACTCTAAGGATGAAAACCCTTAAGACAATGTGTGCACTTGGTATTTCCCTTCTGAGAATGCTTGGTCTTCCTTGACTTTGAAGCCCCATTTGACTGATATGGAGTATTTGTATGCTTTGTATCATCCAATATCTTGTCCGAAATATTTTTCTTTCCTTTACCATTCACTCTCTCTGCAACTTTAAGAGCTTAATCCAATTTGGGTTTGATCATTCCCATAGAGATCAACTTCTCTTCCTCTTGAGTAAAAGATTGGATGAAATCATCAAGTGAGGGAAACTTCCATCTTGGAATGGACAACCTAGCTGACTGCAAAGTAGAGACAAAAACTGAGACGTTTTCCCCCAACTTTGAGAGAATGGAAAGTATAAGCTGCTTGTCTTCTTTCACTATCTCATATATTTTCAACTGTGATATCAAGCTTTTGAACTTGGTGAGGAAGGAATTGATAGATTCGAAACTGTCAGGACTCAAACATATGAGCTCATTCTCCAATTTGTGTCCTTTCATATCATCTTTCTATCCAAAAAGGGATTCAAGCTTGTCCCAAACTTCTTTAGGAGATGTAAGATCGATGACATGGAAGTGAAGATCTTCAGAAATTGAGAGAAGGAGGAGGCCAAATGCTTCATCAAGCCTATCCAAGTACTTGGACTTTTAAGCTACACTGAGAGGTTCTACCATCGTTTCGTTGAGTATTCGGGTGAAGCTCTTGGATATCATGAAGAGAGCCATCTTGGATTTGCACTCAACATAGTTGGAAGATGTGAGATTTAGATCCATCTTAATAGAGAAATTCGAATAGTTGAAGAAGATTCTGAACAGGTGAATAAACCTGCAAAACAAGAGAAGTTTTTGCTGATGGAGAATGCTACACTTCGACTGAACACTACCTTAAGGACACTTGGAACATAGACTAAGTCCTTCACACCTCGCTAGACCTCACTGGATTTCTCCAATGAATTCAAGTAATAGCACCAGGATTTGCTATGGAAACTCAGAGGATCCTGGTGCACAAGTGAAAGATAGTAGCTCAAAGAAATGCTGCAACTCCTACTGCTGCAATTGATGCAATTAGAATAGTTGCTGACTGCTCTGATACCATGTGATAATATGCAGGTATCTAGCAACTATAACAATCTCACAATCAAACTATCAAGATTATTTGCAAAGAAGAAGAGAAGCATGCACTCAATAATCACTCATAAACACAGGATAATGAACAATAACATTATCATAAAATGAATAATGAATGCAAGTAATGTGGCACAATAATCTATGATGAGGCATCATATAGGATTCGAATTAGCCAAGTAGGAAATTCGAATCTGAGCTCAAGGTCTATCATGAATAAATATGGAGACATCATCCAGTTGGTAGTATCAGTCATAAATGGTAAGAGTCAATCAAGTGTGTCCAACTGAGTCTAACAGAACCATCTAGCCATAAATCAGGGAATGGAGACTCCAAGTGGGGTGCACGAAGCTGTCTAACTCAAAGTCTAGCTTGGATAACAATGGAGACATCATCCAGTCAATAGTATCAGTCATAAATGGTAATATTCAGTCAAGTGTGTCTAACTGAGTCTAACAGAACCATCTAGGAATAAATCAGGGAATGGAGACACCAAGGGGGGGCATGAGGATGTCAAATAGTCAAGTGGAACTCCAGAACTAGCTAACTAGAAGCTACAAGCAGTCAGCATGATAAATCAGTGGAAGAACTACTCAATCAATGCATTAACTGAATGATAACTCCCGGTAGGTGAGATAAGGCGCCCTAACTAAGTGATAACTGAAGGTAGGTGAGTAAAAGCACTCTTATTGAAAGTGGTAGGTGAGAAAGGCACACTTTCCATGCACAACAGTCAAGAAGGGCACATCAGGTAGGTAGGAGGTCAAATGAGGGTTGTAGACATGCTCTGGAAAGCTAGAAGCAAGCTCTAGGTGCTGGGGAGACCACCATGATGATGACTGGATGCATGCAGTGGCATGCAAAGCATGCATATTTGCATGTAGGCATGCAAAATATAGAAATGATGGTGTGAATATTCCAACAAACATGATGCTAAATAAAATAATATTATAATGCTAATAATGATACAACCAGGCTTGCAGGGGTGACTGATCAATTTGTAGCGTTGGATAGTGGAAGACCCAACGAGATAGTATTGGGAAGGAAAATGCGTAAAAGGAAACCTAGTCAAGAGATCAACATAACAAATAATGTAAAAGGTTGATAGTCCAATAGTTAATGCAATGCTTAGAAAAGAACATAATTGCAAATGTTTCACACCACAGTCTACCGATCTACCAATTTTATATCATGTAAATATAAATATAGACATAAAGAGCTCATGTTTTATGTAATCTTAAAAAATTAAACTCCATAAAAATTCAAAATTGAAACCCTTACGTGGATGGACTCCCCTACCTTCCTATCAAAACAAACATCATTGATGTTTGAACCCAAATGAACATAGCAAAATTCCTCTTACTTTCCAATAACACCATCTGATCATGTGCATAGCTTGGATTTGGATCATTCACAAGATGCAATGAATTTCCTCCACTTCCTCTACATTTATTCTTTCCATCAAGGAAATTAACAACATTTAGTTACATTTTCTTGGGTTATATCTAGTTTTTTTTACTCGAATGACTACAAAAAATAAAATAAAATTGTTCAACTCTGAAACTCCCAGTTAGCTACATCTCTTAACTTAAAGATGAAAAACAATATAATGTATCTATTCAAACCAATCCTAAATAATCTATTAAATGAGTATGGATCAAGGCCAGTAATCCAGAGAGACTTCCATCAATATTATCATTGGTACAATATTATCATATTTATGCAAAACTTAGGATCATAAGCAATATCAAATAAAAATGAAGGGTCCTTAAGTTTTAGGTGGGTATGAATTGAGCCCATGATTTGGAGATATGAATCCATCCCACGATTTGGATGTTATTCCTCAGCCCACCGAAATAAAATAACTCCCAATATTTATATTATTATGTCAAATTAAAAATCCCCCTTGACCCCTTAATACGGGGAAATATATTTTTGAGGTTTTTAAGATTATTCAAACCCCCAATATGAATGGACGTGATATGATATTACCTCACTAGTGAACCCCCCGTGTCAATACCATGGGTCAATACTATGTGTCAATACAAACCATGGGCTAAGTCTAGGCGACAATACTATGAGTCAAAACCATGGGACATATAATACTATGGGACGACTTACAAAGCATATGCTTCCAATACTATGGGTCAATACTATGGGCTAATATAAACTATGGATCAACAAATACTACAGGATGACTTACAAAGGATATGCGTCCAACAACAATATACTAACAAAGTAAAGACATGGGTTCCTAACAAAGAATCCTATATTATGATATCAAAATTCCCATTCAATATAACATGTTCCAAGAAAAAGCACTATTGAAATGCAATGGAAAATGGACCACTTGTTATAGTATCTTGTACAAACAATTGCCAACTTTCCTTGCTTTATCATTAGATACAAATGCCACAACAGATTAGCAATTTTGAGGTCGGAATGCCCTATAACTAGATATAAAAAAAACAAGTTATGAAAATAGATACTTGTCTTGAACTTGACTCTTTAGAGTCTAATAATCATTATACATAGGCAGAGTGAATGCATTCATATTGAGTAGGTTGCATATATCTTGTGTATTAAGCTTCATAAAAACTTCATTGTTAACTGTAGGAAGATATCTCTATTTAAAAAAAAAAATCCATCAACAAATTTAATGCATGTTCTCTCTTTATCTCTATCTGGGGAGTGATCTTTGAGTTAGTTAATGCACACAAAGCAATGAGTATGTGAGCAAGCAATCCAACTATCTTTCTCTTCCATATATGAAATGCATATGCCCTTTTTTACCTCTAATTGCAAGATGATGTACATTTAAGGATGAATCCTACATTAAGAGGTTTGTTAAAATGACTATGTTTAATTGACATCATCCCTGTGTTGCAGCATAGCCATCAGAAAAATTACAAACAGTGCCCCTAAAGATGATTGATGTTACCCATAAAACCTCAAGAATGATTGTGCTCATATTTTCCGCTTTTCTCATTAGACAACATCATACATATGAAAACCCTGTTGATTTTGCAAGAACAAACACATCCTTCGAACAATACATAACCTTGTTTATGAAGAAAAATGCTTGGGAAGCAAACAACCATGATGTTCAAAAGTGCTTGAATTCCTATTGACCAACTCTCACATCATATCTAGAAATGATAATAAATTATTATCATGGAAATATGATAGAGTTTGGAATTACAAAGGTTGGACTGCGCATGACGGTTAAAACCAATGTATGCATTAGTGAATCATGGAGATGAGCCAACAAATTGATACCTCTATTTTATGGTAACATATTCATTTTGGAATGGATTTTACATCAGCTTATTTTGCTGTAGGTTCTCGTGACCAGCCTATTACTTTCTTGGTTTTTTCATGGGAGCTAATATCTCTCCTCTTAATGTCGGTTCTTGTGTTGTAACAACAAACTTCTTCTTCCCATAGCTTCTTTATCTTGTCCATGTGTATCAACTATTCCCCCCTTCTTACTGTTGGTTCTTGTGTGTTGCAGCAAGGCTTCTTCTTTTCTTAATGTTGGTTCTTGTGTGATAGCAACAAGACTTCCTATCGTTGGTTCTTGTGTGACAACAATAGGGAAATTTCTAGTCCTTCTCATGCTTGGATGTAGGAGATATTGGGGTGGATTTTAATTGTGGAAGTATATATGGGATGGTGGAGGTTTATGGATTGAACAGGGATGGAAATTAATGGTGTAAGAGTGATAATGTCATGGTGTCCCCCCCTCCAAACTGAAGGATTTTTGTACGCTTGAAAAACAACTGGCAAGGAGGTATGACAAAGGAAAAAGGTAGAGGAAGAGTAGGTCAGTTTCCAAATTCACTTATAATGGCAAGCAATGAACTATGATTAAATAAAAGAAAAAATACCATTTATAATGTACCCAAAATCCAATATACATTATTTGGCAAATGGGGTATAAATTTATTTTTCTTCAAAACTAAACATAATAATTAATTATTTTCAACAAGAGACAAAACTCACAGTTTAATAATTAAATAGTAAAATTCACGCTTGTATCTCAATTTGGCATTAGCCATGAAACTAATAGAATAACATAAGCATTCAATTAATAACATAACTATTCAATAATGTTAAGGCCACAAATGTATTCTTGTGCAACAACCTTTATTAGGTGTACAACGAGTAGGTTATAGCTTTGGAGTATGCATATTTAGCCGGGACCCTTTTCTTATAATTAACGTATAAAGATTAATTAACCCAACATACTACGATGAAGAATGTAAGGGCAAAAATAATTATACCTACACCTTACCTATGAAGTCCATAATATCTGTAGCAACATATTGAGAGGCACAAGATCTTATATGTTCCACAATGGTGTAAAATTTTGCAAGAAAGAGCAATGTGGAGCTTGTAACGTGTAACATGAAGAGTTCCAACTGAGATCTGGATTTGAAAGCATGTAGCGTGAGGAGATGCAGAACATAATTCTATTGTAGCAATGAATCTTGGAAATCCTTAATCAAATATCAACTTGGAAATCTTTATTTATAGAGCAAATTGGATGGAATAATTTATTTCTTACTTTATTTGCAAACATTGTCCACGTGTAAGCTGATTTTCAAACAATATCTATCTTGCCCAAATGGTTTTCACAGTCATAATGTTTGTATTCTCAAGGAATGTCCACCAGCAAGCTAGTTTTCAAGCATTCCAAGTTCTGATTGCACCTAAGAAAGGTTTTCACCATCAAATTTTATTTGGAACTGGGGTAGGACAAGGGAGAACTTGGCATTGTAAGTGGTCCAAGCTATCTTTTATTGTGTGTGTTAGGGGTGGGTGGGGAAAAAAGGTAAGGAAGGGATAGAGTGGTGGAGGATAAATTTAATCTGAGTGTAGTGGTTATATGAATTATATTCTGGCAAAGTTCATTGGATTTTAAAAATAACAACATAAGCAAATGAAATTTTATGAACTTCAACATGCATGTATAATTGAGTTATGAGGAAGAAAATGCATAGGCATACCATGGTATTGGTGAATGAGCATGATTTTCATGAGATATTCTGGAAGGTTCTTTGGTAGAAATGGAATGGTTGATGTAACAATGGGGAATGTGGAAATGACACTTGACTTCTAGAACTTGTTTCTTCACACTCTTCAAATCAATTCTTCATATGTCTTGTTTTGGACCTATCTACAACTTTGAAAAAAAAATCTTCTTGTAGAGACACTGTTGGGCCAATCTCCTAAGAACTTGATATTTGAACATGGAACAACATCTCATGACATTACATATTCATTATTGTATTTCTATAGAGAATTCTCATTTGACATGAAATTTGTATTCAAGAATCACCCGTGCATGGATTGACCTCTTAATCCTCCTTGGACTTGCAAAAAACTACCACTAAATTGCAATAAAAGGTAATATCATGGAAGAATAGAGGGGATTGGTATCTCTTAATCCAAGAAATATGCAAAAAAAAAAGTTCTTATAAAACAATTCCATGGAAGATAAACATAGCAAAATGCACATTTTTAACCTGTTGGAGAGTGGTGGCCAACCTAGACTACCCAATGGTATTTTGATGATAACTTCTTTGTTTTACATCCAATTTGAGTGATTCAAAATCCAAATGAAAATATATTCATGTATATACTTCTAGTATAAATATTTCTTAAAAATTCCTTTATATGATGTGCCAAATCCGATAAGGAACAACCTGCATGCTAGTGTTATTTATGAGTTCCTACCTAGACCAATAGTCATTATTTCAAGTTCAACTATTTCGCTTGATAACAGATTGAAATGATTCCAATTGAGATGAAAATAGATTCATGTAGGTATATCCAATAGAAACAAGTTTTAAATATAATAATAATTGATGGGTCAAATATGCCAATGAACAACTAGGAAAACATAGTTTTAGAAGTGTTGATTTAGGATAGGAAGCTAGTATTTTGGGCATAAGTTTCTCGTACAATATCGAAATTGAGTGATTAAAATTGAGTTGTAGACTATATTCATAGGATAATATGCCTTAGAAAAAAGTTTGAAAAAATCATCCATTTAGGTAGATAAAAATTGATTGTCCCAACTCTATTCCAGAGTTGTCTACTCTAAACCCAATCAAAGTTTTGACATAAATTTTTCGTTTAAGATCCAAATTGAATTATTAGAATTGGATTGGGAACTATATTTAAAGGGATATTTAGGATAGAAATAGGCTTTGAAAATATTTTCATTTGATCTCTCAAAACATGGTTGTCTCGACTATGTTCTAGTAAGTCCAACAAGCCAAATTGCCACAACAACCAATTTCTCACATAAATGATAATATAGAGGTGTATGAATGTTTGTAGGAGTTTAATTTTGATGAAAACATCCACACAACAAAAATTTTAAGAATCGAGTGCCTAGATTGGCTTACATAGCATGTTGCAGCAACTACCACAACCTCTAAAAAAATGATATGGCTCTTGAAGTACGATCTATGTATTGTTGTGGGAATTTTCAATGTAACATCCTCACAAGAACCCAAAATTTTATAGGACAATGAAAAAAAGCAACATACCATGATGGTCATACAAGTTTCAGGATTGAAAGCTTCTATATCCCCTTTGCTCCTCCTCTTATGTAATATTCATTCACCAATGCTTCTGTCCTCTTTGCCAACTTCCTGCAAAAGATAGATTAGTACTATGGGTAGCTCTTACTGCACCAAATGTTCAAGAGTCTTCAAAACATTTGTTATGTTCATGCATTCTATATGTTCTAGTATCGGTGATATGGGAGTCTACCACGAATAATTTCCCCTCAGAAAAATCGATGGTAGATGCATAGGTTCTTACCTTTCATATTTATTGCTCAGGCCTCAGCAGCACCAGAGGTAATGCAACTAAAACCAGTGCCATTCTATACTTTTGCACCCTTAACAACCTCCCTAGCAACAGTGCCAAAATATTGGGCAAATCAATTTCTTATTAAAACAAGCAATCCCAAAACATTAACTATCAACCAGGGTATGTCTTGTTGTTTCAAGGTTCTCATGCAAAATATATGTAGGCTACAGTTTCCTCCGCTAGCATTGGTTGTTTAATATGCATTGCAACAAAGTCAATCAATCCACTCTTGCATAATTGAAACACACTTGTGAAAAGTAAAGCAATCAAAGAAATGTATGAAAGAAACACACTATGGTTGCAACCATATTAATCTATGAATCTAACATACCTACATAAAAAAAGAGCTTGAATTAGAATTAAAAATACATTTACGAAAATAAATGAATCAAATTAAAATGCATCCTATGCTAAGCAGCTAAGCAATGTGAATAAGCTATTCTATTTATAAAATAGAGAATTTAAAGAACTACAATCTACATTAACAAAAAATATTAAAAGAAATATAATCATATTCCATCATAACTTGGACTTGTTGCTCTAAGAGTCCTTTCCTTAGAATGGATGAGGAACTCTTATTTATACATAAGCTTTTCATAACAAATAATAAATGAAGATCCAAAATATCCTCAACAAATTGCTAATAATTTGGATCTCAAAACCAATTCAAAACTAATCCTAAGATCTTTGTTAATTATTCAAAAGTAATCAAACTAATATCCATCTATTGTTTCAAGATTCTCTTCGCATCCAAGATCTCAATATGAATCTTCAATAACTAAAAAATGGATTTTTGTGGATTTGCATAATTGTTCATGGATTGTTGTTACTTGTAGAAGTAATAGTAGGAGTAACAACAAAAGTAACAACAGATAGTAAAACATCAATTCCCCACAATGTATGATTTGGGTTTTGGGATATTTTGAGGATATGCTTATATTGACTTAGTAATGCCTCATATGAAAAATATCAAGTACTACTACTCATTCCATGGATCTCCAATTATATGAATTACAGCAACTAGGATGGAACTGTTTTTGCAAAAGTCATCAAACTCATCCATATTTCAAAGATAAATACAATATATGTTATTTTTCCAATGTTTAATCATAATTCACCTGAATTACTAAAGAAATGTAATGGAAACATGATTTGAGTCTAAATCCCGCATATAATCATAAAAATGGACTAATGAAAGGTTAAGGGTAAGCAACGAGGGATTAAAATAGGAAAAGAGAATGTAAAATGATGACAATTACATGGCCCAACATAAACCATTCAAGTCTTTTGTAAGAATTGATTTGCAAATATTGTGGAACAAAAGCACGGGAACACTCATAATTGTGAACATGACCCCATAATACGAATTCCAACTACAATAATTCAATGTTAGACATTTAATATTTTTTAAGTATATCATAATTAAGTTTAATGAAATATAATTAAATTAATTTCTCATAGAAAATTAGTATATCACTAGGTTTAAAGAAATATATTTTTCTTTAACATGATAATCCGAGAGAAGGGGTTCAATAGCTAGAGCAATGTCAAGGTTATGCTTAGTACGAGTATTCCTACAACACCATCATCTAACAGTGATGGTTGTAGGAATCCAAAGTAAAATTGCAATATAATTGTTAGAATCGATAAATACATTTTATTAGATTTTTACAGTGAGGTTTACACATGTTGTGTAGAGTACCGCATTTCTACTTGTAATTCTAACTCTAAATACAATTAAAGCGAGAATTACATTTGCAAACACTCTTTCAATGTTTGAACCATATAGAAGATTGCGCAATGTGATATTACCCTGTAAAAAGAATCCAGGGAGTTTGTTTATACTTCACAGAAGCCAATTTTGCTTGATCCATTCATAATGTGCATGGAACCATTCCAAAATTCAAATAAAATTTTAGATATTTTGATAAAAGGATTTAAAAAATGTACAAGTCTATCATAAGAATTTATTGATATGCTTAAAAGGGTGTGTGAGATCCAACTAACATTAGTGAACTAGATATATATATAATTATAGTGCATTTATTAGTGAAAATATGCAACATGTGTATCCCACAGTGGTTATCCAATGTTTCAATAAACCTTACATCAAGCTAATTTTCCATCAAACAACCCTCAAAACCATAAAGATGGAAACTACTATTCCATTGGACAATGTTCAAAGATCATAAACAAGGAAATGATATTTTTATTCATGCCCACCAAGGGTGAAATTTGACGAGCAAATTGATCATCACGAAATGATTTTCATGTCAAATATGACAACAAATCAAGATTCCCTATTAGTATTTTTAAGTAAAATGCATAAAACATTTGGTAAAATCATTCATACTATCAAATTTGATGAGTAAGTGGGATTTCAAATTTCAACCCTGATTCCCACCATTCCCTTCATTTTTAAGTAAAATGCATAAAACATTTGGTAAAATCATTCATACTATCAAATTTGATGAGTAAGTGGGATTTCAAATTTCAACCCTGATTCCCACCATTCCCTTCACTATGGTGCCCACTAAAGAAAACCAAAATTAGTTTTTAGTTAATTGGAGCATCACCAAAATTAACGTCATTTCTCAACTCTGGGATTCGACACTAATTTTTCACATGCTATTATATCTCACACTCTGCTCTACAAGTGCAAGGTGTCAATACTTGTAAGACTGTCAAATCAAATATATATGATTAATTAATAATATATTCATGCAGGACCAGTGATGGAATTTGACGGGCAAAATGCCCGTCATGGGGCGTTTTGCCCGTCAAATACGGTTTAAAATTTTGATTAACCGTCATTTATGAAGGGTGAGAAAAATTTTAAAACTTATTTTTGAAGGGCAATAAAATTTCTAAAACGTCTTTATATTATTAATTTACTAATAGTATTAATATATGTATCTTATATAAAACTATATTTTGTAAATTCCAACTACCAAACCATAAATTTACTAAAAATATAGAAACATCTTTTAAATTAGATCTATTTCCATGTCTTTCCATTTACAAGTTGCAACCATATATTTAATAAAAAAATAGAAACATCTATTAAATTAGAAAAAAAAATTTGTCTTTCCATTTACAAGTTGCATTGATTTTTCCTAAAATAAAGAACTCATTGAACTCAATGATTTTTCCATTATTTTTTGACTTTTTTATTATTGCGATGAGCTTACAAATTTCAGTGCTCAATGCTCATTGATTACATTAAGATGTCACAAAAAGTTGGGAGTTGGAGAGCCTTGGAGATAGAGTTCGAGAATTATTTGCATTATCAAAGGTAATGCATGCACTATTTTTTTGGTATTATATTTAGTGATTTGTTTAGATTTGAACATTTACTTAAATCTATGAGTTTGAAGAAATATTATAAAGTATGTATTTTTTTATTTCAATGAGAGATGCAGAATTTAAATGAATGCCAATATTAAATAAGGCATTGGGAGACATGAAATCTGTGTGGAACATTTGGAATGGAATGAAATGTAGTTTGTAGAATAACAGAATATTTTGTGGAGTCCGTCATTCATCATTATTATTTATAATGATTAGATTTACAAAGGTTATAACGATTAGATTTACAAAGGCTTGTATCTATTTACAAATCTGGATTACGAATTTTTTTAAGAAGACTTCAATGTTGAAGGGTAAAATTTTAAACAAAACGTTTTATGATGGGTAATATAAAAACCCAAAACGTCAAAAAAAAATAATATGACGGGTAGAATGAAAACCAAATTCCAACACTGTGCAGGACTACAATGCCACCTAGTGAAGAACCAATGAAATCTAAGCATTCCGTTGGATAGCTTTGAATGCTCTGCGGTATGAGATGTGCACTGTTCGATTTGAAGTTATTTAAATTGAACAGTGCATACCCCAAGATGCAGAGCATTCAATGATATGCAATCAAGTTCCTAAACACCCTCATGAAGAACTAGGTAGAAGTAGACGTAAGTCGTTATCCCTTCTTGCCTACAATTTTCGAGGATTTCATCATCAATTCAAAGTCGATGAGATAATAGATAATAATAATCGATAATTAATCATCAAAATTGTAAATTTAATGAGCATGAACGATAATAGAGGCACTAAAACATTATCGAATGAATTTTGGCATATTAAGAAATGGTAATGTAATGTTCAATGGTTAGATCATCGAGGACCATTTGAGGAAATTGATGGGGAGTCAAAATGCATCAAACTAAAAATAGCCATTCCAATCAAAGGGGCAAACATTAATCCAGGCAACATGTAAATTATGATATATATAAACTAATAGATGGACGCATGTGGGGTGAAAACATATATCACTTGTAAAGGATTATAACAAGATATTTATTATATTCTATTAATTAGAAGGAAATCAAGTTTCACTTTGTTGGACATCATTTTTTTTCAAACATAACAAAAAAAAACTGTAACTTGTTATTCTAGAGAATCAAAGTTACAGAGCTGTGAACCAAGAGGCGGCCTCCTGTAAACAAACCAATAACAAAGGAGCATTTATAGTCAGACCAACAATAAACAAAAGAGTGCCAAGAGGACTATGTCAAGGTTTTAAAATGTAGTCACAAGAGAAACTGAGTCATAGCTCATAACCATGTCCATATGGATCATGCCAACCCAGGGGAATCTTGATCAGGTGAATGCGCAAGACGCACTTACATGAAGAAAAAAACATCACTAAAACTATGAAGAGAGTAACTAGAAGAAGTTCAGTCGTAAAAGAGACAGTCAAGATAGAGTTGTACAAGAAAGACCAAATAGCTAGAAAATGTTTGTAACTCCTTCATCAACCTTTACAAAATCGACAAATTATTCAAAGCAAAGAAGACCATCAGGTTTCCCCACTGCTCGCTTTGGTAATTGACCAACCAGTTGATTGTGTGATATGTATATGTGACAGAAGGAAAGAGAAGAAAACCGAGAAATCAAATCCACAATTCTATTGCACCAATGATGCAGAATGGCCACCTTTAGAGCAGACTTATTTTTTTCCCAGTCCACCTCCACCTTTGAATCTCCAAAACTATACATATTTTTTATTTTTTTTTATGGGAAAACCAAAGAAGAGCATGTAAATATAAAATCTAGGCCCACGTGTTCGTGCTCATGCCACATCCCAACCATAGTAAGAAGAGGTGACTATCGAAGATCCTTATGACCATACCACATCCTCCTTCCCCTAAATTGGATGCTCCATCAAAAAAACCCAAAACTCCCTCCTCAAGAAGAGTGGGTTCTTTACTAAGCATGATCAATGTGTAGTATAAGAACACACTGCAATATGGATAATTTGTATATATGTTATATGTCTCTTGAGCAACCTCGGTATAGCTAGAATGTTACAAGGAGAAACCAATGTAAATAATTCAATACATAAGAAGAAGAGTTAAATTGAATAGGATAAGCATGAAAGTGGAAAAAATCAACCAAACGAAAATAGTGTATTCCAAATATATATATATATATGATAGTGATGATGATAATGATGATGATGGTTTTTAACGTCCACTGAGACCAATCTTCGTCTATCGGACCTTAAGAAGATAGATATTATTTGGTTTTCTTTAAGATACTATTTCTATGCTCAAAGAGCTTACAGAGGAGTATCGGAGCAAAGATGTTGAAATTAATATCTAATGTGAGTGAAAGCTGACCAATCTAAGAGAAAGTTATTTTCATCTTCCACGCTCATAGAATCGCATAGATGGTAGATTCTTTCAGGCCAAGGCATTTTAGGGGTTTTCCAATGCTCAGTTTCACTATGAAGCTCATGAGAGTTCGATGTAATCTTAGCAATATTAATTTTCTTCTTTGAGCTTGTTAAGATAGAAAGATAGTTTTGATCATCAAGATTAGGGTTAGTGATCGCATTGTAATATTGAAGCTTTCTTTTTAACTCTAACTCTTTTTTGCCTCACATTTTCTCTTTGAAGGTAGAAGTAATAATGTAATTAATGTTATCAATATTTTGTAGGGTGGCAGTTTCATTAATATCCCAATAATTTAACCAAGCAGTGGCATCTTTAAGCCATCCTCCCTTGAGGCACAGGTGCTTTTGGCTGGAGTTAAAAGCAATTTTAGGAATTCGGTCACCTCTTATATTGTTTAATTTTTTCTTGTACATTAGATATCTAATCATAGCCATGATTTCAATGGGGGAGAGCACTACTTCGAAGAGGAGAATAAGATAGGGCGTGTTGCTCTTAATTTTCAAATTATAAGTAATAAACCGTTTTTGGATTTGCTCAATTCTTCTCCAAGACCCTCTGTAAATGTTGCATCCCCAGGTTTCACATCCATATAGAATAATGGTAGTGACGAGCATTTTAAAGAGGAATTTATTTTTGTCCCACATCACAAGGCTTGTTGATTTACAGTTGTTTTCAAGGCCGAAGTAGGCTTTCCACCCTCCATATATCCTCTTCTCAATGCTATAGTTCCAGTTGAGCTTGTGATGAAATTCAATTCCTAAGTACTTATAGGAGGTTACTTCCTATAAGATTATATTTTCATAAGAAAAATTATCATAAGTACCTTTATTGGACTTGATAATCATGACTTTTGTTTTGTCAATGTTAACGGTCATGCCCATACTAGTGCAGAAACCTTTGTGAATTCGTAATTGCTTCTCAAGATAATAAGGGCACCTAGCCATAATAACGATATCGTCAACATAGAGAAGAAGCATGATGACTATTCCTGCCAAGGTCATGCCCACGCAACCTGCCTCTTCTAGGAATTCTTCAAGCTTATTGATGTAAATGCCAAAAAAGGGTAGGGGAAAGGGGACACCCTTGCTTAACTCTAATATTAAAATTAATATCTTGCGACCATCCTTTATTGCTTTTGAATTTGGAAATGACATTCTCATATAACATTATAGTCATAGCTCCCAATTCGAGAGGAAATTTTAGCTCTTCTAACCTATTCCAAAGGTTATATCTAGGCATTGTATCAAAAGCTTTCTGAAATTCCATGAAACAATAAAAAAGATTGGATTTATTATTACGACACTCCTATGCGATGATCCTAAGCGTAATGAGGTGGTCAGTGGTTGAGTGATTCCTTTTGAAGTTTGCTTTGCCTTTAGCCCTCTTTCCTTCAGTTTCTATCCATATGCTAATCTTCTTTTCAAGGATAATGCCTTATAGCTTGGCTAAGAGAGGGATAATCATAATTGTTTGGTAATTAGAGGGGTTATCTTTATCTTCGCTTTTAAATATATGAACTATAAGACTCTGAGTCCAAATCATAGGGAATCCATGCTTGATTTCCAAATTAAAGAGATTGTGAATATAAGGGATGAGGATGGGTGCTCTGATTTTTAGGATTTCTACTTGGTACCCTTCAATGTCTTTAGCTTTTCCATTAGCTAGGCGCTTAATCCCAAAGTCAATGTCTTCTAAGGAAAATACCTCCTCCGTTGTCAGGAGGGCTTGAATGTTATCCACGACATCTGGGGATTCGTAAATATTTTTGAGATACAAGTTCCAATCCTCCATAGAGATCTTATTATTTCTATCAAGTATATTCCACACACATATATATATTATAATAATAATGTTGATTTACTTTTTGCACACCAACAAAAATATACTATACAAAGCTTATAAACCATTGGTAAACAAATATAATAATAGAGAATATGACCTTAAATGCAATGCCCATTAATGAATACGAGAATATGGTAACACAACACCCACTTAATTACAGTAAGTAAAAATGATGAAATGGTTAGGAGTTGAGCACACTTAATATAATTTAATAGTAGAGAAGAGATTAATTATAACATATTGTAACAATAGTTATAACATTACGTATGATATAATTTAAAAGTAGTAGAGAAGAGATTAATTATAACATATTATAACAATAGTTATAACATTATTTATGTTATGAGAGGTATTATAGCAATACCAAGAAAGGGTTACAAAAATACAAGGTAATAGAATGATGAATCACTAGATTGTGAACATCATCGAAGGAATGCCTATATTTTAACAAAACATGGAGCAATGATGAAGCATTGTATTTTAAGGTTAAGAGCTTCATGGGGACTAAATATACAATCAAAATGTCATTTAATTCAAAGGATCTTTCATTAATGCAACATATATTTACAAAGTAGTTCGCCCTCCTTAAATACAAGTGAATGCAAAGTAGTTCACCCTCTTTCAATATAAGTGAATGCATTATCACAACTAAAATAGATATACATTGGATGTGGAGAAAATGGAACTAACACAAGCATGCAATAATTTAGTTTTCATAAATAAGTACTAATTATATAATTTTTTACCTGGAAATGAATACATGTCCATATATTTGGATAAACTAAAACGATGAGTAGAAAACAATCCATAACAATGTTTTTTTTTAAATAAAAACCAAATACATACCTCTAATGGAGAAAAGTACAACTACATAAAAATAAATGCAAATAACAACCAAACATGTATCACTTTTAAGATATATAGATTCTTTCTTTGAAGACTAGACATTGGGTTTAAAATAACAACCTTCACCCAATGACCATAACAAACAATTAGTCATGTAGATATAGTAGTAAACAATGCTAGTTCCTTTTTCCAAACCTAATAAGGTAACCACAATCTCGCTCCATCATTTCCATGGTAGGAAAATAAATTACCATGCAAGGAGAATGAATGCAAGTAGGAGCACGACACTATAAATAGCACCCTCACGACAAAAACATAGTCGCACTACCGATGACTATCTTTGAGAGAAAAACGCTGAATGCAAACAAGAGGGCACCCAGTGTCATTCAACTTAAAAAGGACCCAATATTATTTCCACACGAGAACATCCCCACTATTAGCAACCAAGAGTAACCCCATTGTTAACGAAATTCTAGAAACCACAAGAGAAAGTGCAAGGAAGAACACACACAATATTTAGTACATGGGCAACACTAATGAGTAGGGTGATGATGAATGCAAAATAGCATAAAAACAAATACAATTATGAGGGTGATGAGCAAAGCAACAATAACCACACCCAATCATTTGCTAATTATTTCAAACCAATGAAAGGTAAATGTAAGAAAGAGGCTATTTTTCTTCCAAATGCAACTAAGAACCCACATTGCCATTCCATGCTTCCCATGTACTAGTAGAATAGATCACCACACCGTAAGAAAAGAAAAGTCAAGCCAAAAATGTTTCCACATAAGAATAGAATAAATACTAGACATCATTCCAATATGCAAGAGCCCAAATAACTTCCAGCATAGGGACAACACCAACATAAAAGGAGAAAAAATAATAATGGGGAAGTCAAATAATTTTGTCAACTTAGGAGAATAAGGTACAGAATAGTACTAATCATCTATAGTACTCAACACCTAACAAAAAGACAACACCAATGAGAAAGGCAATGGCGACTACAAAAATAACTATGCAAAATCAATAATAACCACAAAAAACTACACGCCTAATTATCTATAAGAGAAAACCCAATAAGATGCCACTAACAACACCCTCAAATTCCTAGTTATAAGAGCCTATGTAACACCCACCAAATGGACAACAACGATGAGAAACAATGATGACCCAAAATGAAAAATAACCACACAAAAGCCTCTATCATCCATTCCAAAGAGCACAACATTGAATTCTATTGATTTCCAAATGACCAATGACACCCTCACCCTCCACTAAACATCAACTAGAGGAACAAAACCAATGAGTAGCGTGACAATGAATGCAAAAATAGCCATGCATAATGCAATACCTCCTATAAGCATGTGAGATTATTGTCTAAGTATATATTAATTTGGTAACTAGATTACCATTTTAGTACATTGGAGTTAATAATATAAATAATAAATTACTGTAACAAGGGTTCACTTGGGGATATATCTCCTTACACTAGTACAGGTGCACATTTTTCCCACGGAAATTCGTTGCTATTGTAGTGCCCCTAGACTACTGCAGACCTTGAGGGCACCTACTTGAGTGACCCAGCTGATTGAAACATTAATAAAACGACCCCTTAATGTTATATTGAGTATATTCATAACTACGACTGATTGTGAATCAATAAAATAATGATATATGTGTATCTGGATAGTTGATGTAAATAAATGATTACATGTTGTTTAACGATTAACTTTGATTATGAAAAATGTACATGTGAATGATGCTTAACGACTAGTTGTATGGTTGATTATGTGATGAGAACGAAAAAAGTAAATATTGACGAGATGCATTTCTGATTAGATGAATGAGTAATGTTATGAGTAAACTATAAATGCTTAACGAAATAGCATATCTATGAATCATATTATGATAATTGAGGACAATACTACTAATATATGTTTGTGAGAAATGTGTGCAACGGCAGGTGAAACGGTTCAACGATGAACACACAAGGGAATTGAAGGGTCTAGAGTACAGATAAATCACACACGGGGAGAACGACGACGATGTCGACTTTCGACGGAATACCACGCATGAGTAGAGAAGCATTGATCCGCTTACTCAAGAGAAGCATGAGGTCATGCGGGTGGGACACAACGGAGTTGATCACATACGAGTTGAGGGGCGCACAGTAAGGACAGACTTACTCCTCATCACCATTAGTCTCTAATAGCGTGTAGACGGAGGATAGAAGGTAACGGCTCCTGAAATCCCTACATGAAGTTCCCGCAAGTCATAATGAAAGGATATCAGTAGAAGGACCCAACGGTGTGGTACCTTGTCGAGAAACGGAAAGGATGGATGCAAGGACCCAACGATGTGGTACCTTGCCAAGAAATGGATACAACGGATGAATGGGCCCAATAGAGTGGTACCATGACGAATGATGAGCATAAAGGACAGATGGACCTAACGGTGTGGTACATAGGTCCTAGAAAGGACTAATTGATAAACTTTGTGCAAAAAGAAAGACCATATAAATTGCATTTAGAACACTTGTTCATAAAAATACATTTTAATATTAAAAAGAATAGAAATAATTATTTCTAGGCATTTGCACACGGAAATACTTTTTAGTATTTAAAATAATGGAAATAATCATTTTAGGAACAAAATGGAATCCTAGGCATGAGCCTTTAGTTAACACCACATGCACCCACAAAGATAGGATCTAGAGTGAACATCTTAGAGACAAGCTTGAGTAAATTTAGGAATATAGGTGCACTCTTCCAGAAAACTTGACACTTGGATTTATGAGATAAATTATTTTTTGAATATTAATAAATTTGGTATTTTGCATGAAGCGACATGTGTCGCATGAGATTTTCCTATATAAGGAAGGCATTGGGAATGGGTAAAACACCAAGTTTTTGGATGGATATCATAATTCTTGCGATAGATGTGACTTGCTGCTATTGGGGTTTGGCTAGAAATTCTTGTGGGGGGGAACCCATTGAGGAGTTTCTTGAAAGTTGTGTGTGAGCTTTACGACCCAAAGCTTGGAGGAAGCCATGCGACTAAAACCATGAGCCTATGGTTGGGTGGCGAAGCTAACGGTTGCTTTGCCAATGGTTAAACGAGCTTTGTTGGAGGGTTCCTACGGAAGACGCGGATGGCAATGGACCAGATGGATTGGGTTGACAGGTTATGGTTTGTTTATTTTTGTTAAGTTATTTACTTAATTTATTTTATTTTTCCAGTAATTATGATAGCTAATCTGTTTGTATGAAGTTGTTAAAGTTTTAGGTTCAGTTCAGGAGGACCCTAAAGGAGGGGCCAATGTAGGGTCATTCCAGGGGCATTACAGCTGTCGGATCACTTGACAGGTACCCTTAAGGTCCACAGTCATTCTAGGGGTATTACAGCTATTGCAACGCTTGTGCGTTGCTATAGCAATGAACATGACCCCATTTTTCATGGAACACTTTTCATCGATGGAGCAACACTTTAAAACATTCGTCGTTATAGCAACAAGAAAGACAGGGCACCTAGCATGTGTGGATTGTGTTAAAAAAATCAATAAGTGTCACTATAACGATGGAAAACACTTAATTCTGGTTATTCTAGTGACGAGTTTTCATCACTACAACGACTAAAACACTTAATTATAGCGATGGTTTACCGTCGTTATAGCGACGGGAACACTTAATTATAGCGACAGAAACACTTAATTATAGCTAATTATAGAAATAGTTTACCGTCGCTATAGCGATGGAAACACTTAATTATAGCGACGATTTACCGTCGCTATAGTGACAGAAACACTTAATTATAGCGACTGTTTAACGTCGCTATAGCGACGGAAACACTTCATTATAGCGACGGTTTACCATCGCTATAGCGATGGAAACACTTAATTTTTGTCATTCTGGTGACGAGTTTCCGTGGCTATAGAGACGAAATGTTCATCACTATAGTAACGACCGCTCGGAGCACTTTCCGGTGGACTTGCTATACAAGTGATGAACATTCCGTCACTTGTATAGCAAGTCCATCGGAAAGTGCTCCGAGCGGCTGTCGCTATAGCGATGAGTCTGTGTTATTTTAAAAAAAAATCAAGTGTTTTTCGTCGCTCTGCCTAGAAGGCCCTCTGTTTGATATTATTTAGAATGTATAAAGATCTGGTAACCTGTTCCATGTTTATTGTGAAAATAAAGAAGCAGATGTTCTCTCAAAGAAAGAAGTTATTATATGTCATATTATTTGACCTGGAAGCAGATGGTGCTTATGCCTATAATTGTTTCTGACCATCCATAAGGTCATATGGTTTTAGTGGATAATATTGATATCCAATCAGTAATCAATACTAGCATTCTATAACACTCAACCTCATCACACATTTCCTGAACTTTATTTAATGGAAACACTAGTATCGTTACAGCGATACACATAGTAGTTTTACCATAGTAAGGAAGTTGTGATAGGAACTAATAGTAACAAAAACACTAGTATAAACATATGACCAATAAAATAGGATAAGATGAGTATAAGCATATCCAAAATTTAATCATAACTCTCGTTCAATGAACACGTATGTTCTAGTGCTCTTACTAATATATATATATATATATATATATATATATATATATATATATATATATATATATATATATAGTATCATCACCATTACTTATTGGTTTTAACACTAATACTTAACCTTATACAAGGTAAAGATCCTTGTTTTTGTGATCATTGGTTACACGTATTTACCCTAATGAATATGTGTGTTACTTCATCATTTTACAGGTAAGTAAGACCCTTATAACCATGTATCATACTTATGATTCATGATTAGCTTTGATGTTATGAGATACTTATGGGATAGACACTGATCATTGAGAGTACAAGTGTAATAGAAACTAATCACCTTACTTAAAGCTTAAGTACTCTGAATCTAATGACCCTTATTACATAGCTTTAATGTATGATATTACAATAGTGATAAGCTAGTAACATGGATTTGCTTCAACAATAAGGACAAGCTTGCTTATACGGGTTATGGTAGTTATTGTAACCATATTCATGTAGCTAAACAAGGGTGCAGTTAATTAGGTGAATACTATGATTAAACTGTGCCTTCTATATGGAAACCTTTTAGAGTAATAGGTTTAAACATACAACTCATACCAGTTATTAATTTAAGAATAACTCCCTTACTATCTGGATATTAGGAAATTAAACCTATGATTCTTTCACCACCTAATATAGCTTCCCTCGACCACCGCTACAGCTGGTTGACTCAATAGATATGGTATTAGTACAAGCATATGCTAGGTCTTTAGTAAATATGTGTGATTCCCATTACTATGATATCATATCCAATATGTGTGATTCCCATTACTAGGTAATCAAGCTTTACTCGTAGTTAATAACATGTAGTAATTAGTGATACTATACCCTATGCAATAATAGTAATGTAGAAACAGTATACCAGTATTTACATATCCTAATACTATGGCTATATTACTTGGTATTAGCTTTACCTATTCAATTACAGTGGTTTATCTAGTACTGTTTATCGTAATCATTAGGCTGGAATCATACTGATAGTTCCAATACTAGTAATGATTAGGATGCACATAATATATAAAAACATAGGCTCTTAGTTCACATGGTTATGATTGGAATAGCTTGATTACCTTTTATGACTGATGTTTCCCTAATTAGTAAGGTTGTATAATACTGATATGTAAACCAATTAGTAATAGTAGAGACTATTCCAGATCCACTAAGGTATGTGGATAATATAGGCTCTAGAAATAATAATTGGATGGTCATAATTTGCATAACCATCCAATAACTTTGTTGAGTTAAAACCATGTCTAGAAATTGGAAATTGAAAATAATTTGGAAGAGCTTCAAGTGTATGTAAATTAGAACCTCGTGATCTCATGGATAGATGGAAGGATAAAAAACACCAATCTCAACCTTTAAGACACTATTAAACAAGTTAGGGAATATCTCTCCAGTTTCTCCACGTTGGCATCGGAATTTGGTTAGCAGCCTATGCTAAAAGTTTCACCTACCATGTAAAAACATACATCTTCAGTCCTGAAGCTTCAAGGAACTTGTGGAGAACAAAAGGTAAGATAAAAATCTTATAAAAAAGGAGTAGGATAGTATCATACAAACATAAATTGTCAACGGACTAAAGAATCCAAATAACTGTAAATGGACTGAATGTGAACCTAAGATCCTAGTCACAGACTCGGAATCCCTTAAAATGCAACCTACAAGGAAGGAAACAAGAATTCCTTAACCAGAACAAAAACTTCAAGCCCTATAAGAAGCCAGTGATACTCACATTTCCCTCATGGAATGAAAATAAATTGATTTATCGTCCATCACAAGAGACATGAATGACATTGTAGCATATACCTCCAAAAAACATAAAATTTAATGTGAGAACCCCACAAGATAAAAAGTGTTTTAGCTTTCAAACATGCACTGGTAGTATCATCTATAAGGATAATATATGAACCGCACAACATAGTATAGTCAGCAAACCCCATCAAGAAGGAAGTGCACAGTCAAACTGGGATACTCATTAGTGTTTCCAACTCCGGAAGTAGGGGACTTCTTTTGGTGGTTAGAAGTATGGAAACTAATTTATGAAGGATTGAAATGTTAATGCAGTTACAGTCACATTCTTTTGATATGGGACATGGAATAATCCACGGTAAATGAATGATTGAACATGGATTCCCTTTGGAAGCTTCCGATTGTTTTTTTGTGGAGAACAAATTGTGGGTTATTGGAATTTCCCACATTAGGGCGATTTCAGTTCCAAATATATGGGAGAAACTTTTTATCCAGGAGGCCCCCCATCCCAAGGTTGTGTGGAGTGCATCCCCCTATGGGACTTGTACCCATAGAACATTGAATAACAATTTACCTCTAACATTAAAATGTTCAATGTCAAATTTTGTTTGTTGAATTGGAGGAGAGGATAACTTTGCATATGAAGAAAATGAATACCATTTGGATTTGTAGAATGAATTGTCATAAAAAACACATCAGCAGGTTGAGATTGAGACAAGGATGGCTACAGTTTCAAAGGATGTTTCCTCCCTAATAAGGGAGTTGGGAGTGAATTTAAAGTTCTTGGTAAGATATAGTTGAAAGAAGCACATCGTACTTGGATTGTTTTCAAGCACACTGTAAGTACACGTTTACAAGAAGAATAGTGTATAGGTGTGGGTAAGTGACAACAATGCCACCATCAACTATTTTCCAATTGTCTTGGGAGCTACGTTCATTTGGAGGAGGCCATGTTTCCCACTAGATTTTTCTGGAAGGGGACAAGGCTTCATATGAAAGGAATATGGGAACAACTTTCACATCATCTGTGTACATATATTCCTCAAGATGTTTTAGAATCTTTGGGGTTATGTGATAATCCTAATCATTGTGTTGTTAATATAGTACCGTTTGACATGAACTTGATTGACATTAATGTTGGTAATTTGGATCACTTCACTACACAAGGGTGATTGTAGTATGCATGTGAAAATATTATTCTCCTCATCTAAAAGTAGTTATCATTCAGTCGAAGGTAAAGAGGGTTCTATAAATGCTGGTAAGGAATATGAACCTCAAATGATTGATGAAGGTTGTGATGGTGATGACATTGTTGGAACAATTAAAATGGAGGTTGAAAATGCATGGCTGCAATCAAAACTTGCTTCAACTATATCACATATTTGTACTCTTAACCCAGAGTTCGGTTATGATTTTGTCAATGAAAGCAATGTAGAAGGTCTCTTACAGATTTCAACACAAAAAAAACAGAAGCATTGCATCTCAAGTATGACTTTGCAAATCATATATGGAATAGTTTGAAGTCCAAGCAGATACAATGTGTATTATATGAAATTATAATTCACGAAATATGGATACAAAGACAGACTGGTTAAGGGTCACCTACCTAAACGTCCCTCAAATGCTTTCAAAAAATTTCATTTTGTTGCGTTTCAATCCTTGGTTAACCTATATTATCTCATGTAGTATCCATATTGTGAATTATTTAAACCAAATCCAATGATTTATTTCCATTGCATGAGGACAATTTGTCAAATGTGATTTATTTTCCATGGTTCTTAACATGAGAAATAAAATAGATTTATGTTTGTGATTGTAGAGAAAACATTGTTATTGTCGCCTGCTGGAGCTTCTAGTTAATGTTTGGGATTATCACTATACCAGAATAATGATATACCTATATCCTCAAACTAGGTTAATGCAAGAGCACCATAATTTGAATGATCGCAGAGGCCATATGTGGATAAAATATTTCAATTTTACATTGTTAAAGAATATGGACGGGGATTTGGCAGAAGAGGCAGATGATGACCATCCATGCAAGAGATGGTTACGGCCTTTGACAGGGGAGGTACATGGACAAGGATTTATGAAAAGGAGTGAGAGGAATGCTACCACATGAAAATGGAAAAAAAGAGGAAAAGCAAGGAAAATCTATTGGAATGCCTAAAATCTGGTTATTCTCTTGGAAATTTAATGAATCCATCTTTCAAAACAAATGATAAAGCAAAGAGCAATGCAACTGATCACTAACCTGACATTTTAAAATGAACCAAAATTGGGTTCCTATTTTTATAGGGGTAGTTAGAAAAGCATCAAATTGCTTATCTATGTTCTATAATGCAATTTTCCATAGAAAAGATGCCCCAAGAAAAAAGAGGTGTAGAGTAGCATCTTGCAATTCGAAGCCATATTGAATAAGTCGACAATATATGCTTCGATTTCTGAGATCCAGAATTTTCTGTATTATATTGGATTGTACTTTTTGTTGACACTTTTGTATTGAACATCCTTATTGACCCGTTGTTGGTCATTCTTGTAGTCGAGGGGGTTACATTGTTACCAGTGATACATATTATATATAAGCAAGCACACAAAGATACAGATACAACAGACAAGAGATGGAGAGGAAGCACAAGCCTTTTATTACTCAACAATATATGCAGAACAATACATAAGAACAGATCCAATATAATCTATGCATCGGCTCACCAGCATATATATATGTTTTACATACAGTTATATAACTGCTCGTCGGTTCAACCGACTGACCCAACATACACTAGTCGATGCAACTATCGACATGTTTTACAAGATATCGGGTGGAGGACCTAGTCAACAGGCCGACTTAGGATCCTCCAACATCTCCCCCACCACAAAATATTTCTTCATCCCGAAGAAAATGGGGAGATACATCATAACTAAGCAAAATAGATCCGACTGTTACTGTTGTGGATGACTGGAGTTAGCAGTTGCTTGTTTTTGGATGCAGATTTCGACGATAGATTCGGCAGAGACAGAGAGCTGATGTTGGAAATCTTCCCAAGTGTGCAGCATGTTTTGGATGTCTATGGTTAATGTGGTTAAGCTCGATAGTTTTTCTATTTTATCTTGTGTAGACTTGTTTTGCAGATGGATCAATTCTTGACCAAAGAGGTTGATTTTTTCGTCGGAAGTGGAAAGTAGTCTTTGAAGATATGGTTGGATATTTTCAAGTTTGAAGAGGCTAATGCGCGCTTGGCTCATCCATTGTTCTTCATGTTTCTCCAGTTTTTCAAGCTTTCTATTTTCCAGGATAATTTGTGTGTCGACGGTTTGAATGAGTGCTTCATCGGTGGTTTGACGTTGTTGATGTAGTGTGCTGATTAAGTGGCGCATATTATTCAAAATCCTTAATCCCGTAGGATTATGATTCTAACACTACTTTTCAGAGTTTAACAGAGTAGCAATAGGATATGCTTTTGCACTTCCACTCTCTTGTGCATGCATTGGATGTAAGAGTCCCACTGACTGACTATTATGGTCACTCATTGGACATTAATAAAATTATCTTATCTTGACTTTTGTTATGAACTTCTCGCAGGTGGCATTCCTTTGAGAGAAACAAAGTTGAGCTCTTTTCATGTGGTTGGGTTTGAATTTAAGGCTAATCATCTAATGAAAAGCAAAACCATAAAGTTGAGGATCACTTCCTGATTCATAAACTTAAACTGAATCAATCATGTGTTTACTCAATAATCTTGTGGCCTTCCTTGGTTTTACAAAAAGAGATGCTTGTTTGTTTTCTAGCTATGGTTATTTTTAGGGTACCATTGAGCACATTCTTTGGAGATAATGTTAGTGTTAGACTCAGATTCATTAACTTATAGGTCTTTGAACAAGTCTTTTCCCTGCCACACCCATGTACAAATTTGTCTTTCATTGACTGTATATTCCTATTTTAGGAGGTGTGAATTGATTCCTTTAAACAATAAATCTCATATTATTTATCCATTGTAATCCTCTCTCACTTGGATGCATTACCCGTAGTTTTAGAAAGAAGCTTAAGGCTGCTCAACTATTGAAAATATGCCTTTTCTTGCAGAGCTGAAAAATTAAAAGAATAGCTAGATGTATAATAAAATTCTTTGCATCATTAGATGAAATCATGGATAAGATTTGCAGCTAAGGACCCTAGGATAGTTTCATGGAGTTGATATTTCTCATTTTAAATCCTATGGGATTAAGGATTTTGTATAATATGTAAAATTTAAATAATAGGTGTCATAGAGAATATGAAGAGTACTCTACATCCAAATTCCTAGACAAAAAAATTCCTTTAAATCTTTTGAAGCAATGAATTAATGTTGTATTATATGCCCTCACTATCACTAGGTACATCACTAGGAAGGTGTATTGCAAGCTAACTAATTGATCATGGTCCACTCGAGACCATCCATTTTCTAGTAGGTCCCTAGGGGATTGGGATTTCCTAGCCATCAACCATGATTCTCTACTCTAGCCTACCATAGACTGAAATGGAGATATTTACCATGAATGCTTGTCTTTCTACTATGGTTTCTTTGACCAGGGTTTGGCTGATTTCTCCTATCCTTTAGAGGTAGAAGGGACTGTTGTGAGTGGATTCCATCCTGCAACATGCTATGGGGTCCATGGCATGATCTATTGTGATTCCTTTCCCTTCTATATGTCAAGCCTTATCTAAGTATCACCCTACTTAAAGTGCATGGGATTTTCCCTAGTGGTTGATAATACTACATAGGTGCTCTAATTCCATGTCTACCTTCTTTTCCCAGTTTTGAATTTGCAAGGTCTAATTTGAAAAAATGGAGAAATAGTTAATGAAAGACAAATATAGTTGGCCATGATGATATCTATGAATAGTATTATTATATTCTAAATATTAAATGTCAATTCTTAACAATTTCCATGCATTGCAAAAAGAAACTAGAAAACCATAATCATCTCCTAGGACAAGCTAACATAAATTGAAAGTGGTGAATCTCTTAGAGGATTAGAGGTCCTCCCTCAAGTGAAAAATTGCATGGGATTTCAGACATAAGTGGAAGAAATGGAGGAGTATTTCCTCTTTATTGCAGAAAGTATAGGTAGGAGAAGCAATTTCCATTTTAGTTGAACTCCTATGGCCAAGACTTACAATATGAGAGACTATGCAAAGAGGGCCTTTTTGGACTCAAAATAAATATTTTTAGTATAATTTATTCTTCCTAGCCAAGAAGTCAATTTAGAGTTGTAGTCCATTGTGGTGGGCCTAGATGTTTCTTTCTATTGTGCGATGACAACTAACCACATGCAAACCAACATGTAGTGGTGAATTTTCTTTTGGGGCCTTCACTTACATATTTTTCTTTGAGAGGATCCCTACTCTCTATTCACACCATGATGTTTGGGATGTAGGGCCAAAGGATCCCAACTTGTGGTAGTGGGATAAGCTTATGGGGAGAGATGGGAGTTGTGTTATGAACAACATATTTCAATCGAGTTTTTTTATCCACTGGCACAAGCTCCCTGTATAGATTCAGAATTATCCATATGTGGGGATGTAATATAAGGGAGACTCAAAGCACCTCCCCCATCCAAGCCAAACATGGCTACTTATAAGTATTGTTAGTTAATTTCTAATCTCTTTGGATGAACCCCAAGCCTAGATATACGCAAGATCAATCTAAGTCACTATTATTTTCTCTAATGATGATCGTTTTTTAAGGTGAGTTGCAACTTGTGATATAATGGAAATTGTGTGTTGGTTCAATCAACCATTAGTGAGTTGTTATTATAGACATCATAAGGAATTTAACTTATGATTTTATATTGACATATGTTATAGGAATGACAGGTTCAATATATTTATTTTTATGGTTTGATTATGAAGAAACACTTAGTATCTTTTACCATTGAGACTCCTCTCAATTTTGTTACTTCAACTTTTAATTTAACATTTTTTGTTGACTCTTGGGCTACGTTAGATTCAATGGAAGGGATTTTGTTGGTACTATCTTTTCAAATATTTGGCCATATATGTAACATGAAATTTGCATTACCTCCAAAGTATCTATTTGTAGTCCTTCAAACCCTGTTACAAAGTGGTCACAAATCCTTATGTAGCAGAAGGTTGGCTTGATTTTATAACTAGTGTAGATTTTTCATTTTTCATTTCCTAGTTTTCAATATCTCTGAATAAGGATTCTAATAAGGTAGTGTTATATATGACTAGAATACTAGGGTTTCTATGTTTATATAGGAGGAGTAACTAAGCTTGAAACTTTTTGTTCTTAGCTCTCAAAAGTGCATTAATTTACCCCAACCAATTCCAGGGCCCCAACCATTTTATCCATGATATTTCTTCATCTTGGAATTCTAAGGTAAGTTGAAGGTATTTAAAATTTGCTTTTTTTCTCTCTTTTTGAGAGATGGGAATCCATGATCCCATACTTGTAAGGTGAGGAGTTCTATTCTTGAAAATTTTGCCATTTCTTGTGACCAAAACTTTCATGAACAAACTGTTGGTGAAACTTCCTACAATAGCGTTTTTCCATTGGGGTGACAAATAATGTTTGGGATGGAAAATTGTTGTGATTTTTGGGGTATTTTTATCCTTCCTACAATAGTTTTGGGAATAAATATTAGATATGAGAGGCCTGCAAATTAGATATGGGAAATTTCCTGTGTAGCTTGTGCATGTGTTGGTTGTTACAAATTAGTAGTTTATCAAATTATGGGACATTTACAATGCATTTCAGAGCTATATCCAAAGGGATTTTGACCTAGCATTTTGTGATAGGTTGTGGAACAAGTATTAGCATGTGAGAACAATATTTTAAATTGGTTATGGGAACATTTTTATTCAAACATTGGGGATTATTCTGAAATGGGAAATTAAATATCTATTCTAGGCTTGTAGAAGTAGTCGGCATGTTTGTGTGACAAATTTGAAGGTCTCAAAGAAGTTGAAGGGATCACATTTCAAACCACCCTAACCTAAAATCATGTTTGTTGTGAACAAATCATATTTTGGTGCAGACACTAGCTCTTGAATATTTTAATGTCGTTCCTATAGCATATGTCAAGCTAAATTCATATCAGACCTATCAAGCTGTGAGTTTTTTTATCATTTTATCAAAGCATTAAGAGGTTAATGTTCCTCCCTAAAGCTCTTATTAAATTTCATTATTTAGACAAATTCCTTCTAGTGTCCAATATTGGTATGAATTTATTATGTGCCAAAGAAAAACTCTGTGAACCCTGGTCTACGCAGTGCATTTCAAAACCCCCAAATTGGAAAAATTGCTTCATGCACCTAGTCAATAGTTCAACACTCAAAAAAAATTATGAATGTGATTTGAAGAGAAAGATGTTTTTTTGGATTAGGTGTTTGGGTTGATGTTCATACTTACCGAAGACAACTCGGCGACCTCCTATGCACTGGTGTCGATCTCCTCCCGGAACAGAAGTATGTGGGACTCCTTTGGGAACAGAATTCTATGGGTCTCTTCTAGGTGTGTGGTCTCGATATCCTCTGGGAACATAAGTCTGTGGGTCCCCTTTGGGAGCAGAAGTCTATGGGTCTCTTCTAGGCACGTACTGGTCTCAAACTCCTCCAGGAACAGAATTTGGTGGTCTCGATCTCCTCCAGACACATAAGTTCTTTGTGGGTATCCTCTATTGGTCTGAGGCATCAGTGCCCTCTGTTGTTGGAATAGGAAAGATAAAAGGATTTCATGTGTAAAATTGTCATTTAGTTTTATAACAAGAAAGATAAAAGGCTTTTATATGTAAAATTCCCATTTATAAGATGGATGAACCATTTCACATAATTAAGTTGTTGGAAAATGAAGATGTAATTTAAACATCATTATTATTTAATTTTTACTTTTATGTAAAACTTTATTCTATTTATTTTAATTTTATTTTTTAAATTAAATAATTTAAATTTTACTTTATAGATTAGTGAAGTATTATTATTTACATTATTTTTTCTCAAAGAAAAAATCTTATATTCATCTAAAAGAGAATATACATATTTATGTCTTGTAGGATTGTCCATCAACTCAGACTTCTAAAAAGACAATACATAGATATCTTCATAAATTTTAATATCAAAAAGTTGTCCTAAAAATCCTATCCAAAAAAAAAATACAATGCAATATGGAATGCTTGTTTCGATCTCAAGGTAAGATAGAAATGAAAAGTCTAGGATTTCGCTTCATGTTCATCTAGAAACTTTGATCGAACGAGGGTTCTTGGTTCCAAGTTTAAATATTCCTTAGAGAGCTCATCGGATTTCTAATTTAGCTCTTGGTATACACGAGTGAAACGTGTCCACTAGTAATTACTTAAAGACCTTCTAATTTCCTCCATTACATGGAACAGGCTCATATTTTCAATAGTGACTGCATTATTAAACAAACTTATGACCACCTTGGAATGACCACCTTGGAATCTCTGAGAACTTGTAGCTTTGAAAATCCTTGCATAGAATCCAAATGCAATAGGCCGAAACTGCAATAAGCTTTGCTTTTGTACTGGTCCCCCTCCCTAGGGAATATCTTATGTGGAATGAATTTTTTCAATTATGGAACAAGATTGTTCCTACTCCACAATGTGGAGGCTAAGCTTTATCAGCTTGTTTGAAAAAACCCCAAGCAATCTCTTCGTTCAAGAGGGGTAAGATTGGTACCCTCTGCTTTTCTCTTTTTGTTTCCACGCTTTAAGCTCCTCTAATATCTAGTGGGTCAAAGCTCAATGTTATAGGGATATTCATTGTGAAGTGAATCCAAAATATGCATAATCCATAATTTCATTGAAATAGTTAATTTTAAATCTCTCTAGCTTGGAGATATCCTTGCTATTATTTTTCATTCACCTAGATAGAACCAAAGGCTACCAATAAAAAACATAGAAGGAGCAAAAAAAATCATTTTAACACAAACCACCATTTAAAAATTACATTTTAACAGAAATGAAAATTTAAAATTTTACATTTTAACACAAATGACAATTTAAAAAATTACATTTTGACACAAAAATCCCAAACTATATAAACATTTGCTCCATTCCATTGAAGACCTAGTTGGAACACAAAGGGCACAACCACAAAAAAGAGTAGTGCGTTGCAGTCAAACTAACCTGGAAAACGAAGGAGACCAAAAATTCAATCTGTCAAACCAATACCAAACTCCTGAAATCATAGAATGAAAAACCAGCAAAAAGATCATTGCAACTATTGCAAATGATTTGTGGAAATATGACTTAAGAACATGTATTTATATATCAATGAGGGTCATGGTTCCGGCGAAAATGCACAACGATCAAATTTCAAAAAAAAAGAAAAGTCAATGACCGTTAAAAAGTTAAAAAAAATGTTTTTACCCCCGACGTTTGTTGCTATAGCAACGAATGTTCATCGCTATAGTGACGATATGGAGCTTTCGTCGCTATAGCGACGATCTTCGGGGGCAAGAACTTTTTTTTCCAAAATTTTTAACTGTTTTTCCACGAAAAATTCGATTTTTAACTTATTCGTGGCAATATGTCGTGGAACTTTTGAGCCATATGTAGTAGTGTTAGGAGCACCATGGAGGCAATGAATCAATGAATGGGGAAACAAGGGAAGTCATGACTTAATATTGTTTTATTACAACCAAGTGCCATTTTCCTAAGTCTTTATAGATTTTGTATTATCTTCCAAATATTATTTGCCAAGATTTATGTATGGGCATGTGTTCTCCATGCAATCCCAGAGTTCATGCAAGCTTTTGGGAATATAACCTTTGGAGGAAAAAACAATTCATTCATTCATTCCTTATTCTCAAATTAGTAGGGGTGTGTTACTATTGACGAGGACAATGCATGTTTCTTCCAAAGTTATAGCCATGAGACCATAAGAAAACCATGACTAAGTTCATGAGTGATTTTCAAGTCAAAGAGGAAAATGAGTACAACTAAATTTCCCTTGTTTCTAACAACAAATATTTCTTATTTAATATATATGGGACCACTAGAGGGAAGTGGGATAGCCTGAGGGAATGTCTAGTAGTGAAGGGAACCCTATTATTTGTGTTTTGCAAGGCTAATATGGAAATATATGTTGGTGAGTGATATGGTTATTATATAAATGGGTTGGAATGTTATTTCCTTGGCTAAAATGTCTATATTTTGGTTGAGTGAGGAAACTAGATCATAGCCATAGGCAGTAAGCTCACCCTTGTTGCTTTATTTCCCAACATGGGGGTGGTAGCTAAATGAGTTGGTGCCTATGGATGGAAGGGAAAATGCTCCCATTGAGATATTTCCCAAAGTGAAACTTAGAACCAATAAGTAATTGGTTTATATTGTCTATATGTTGATGATAATGCTTGTAGATACTGTTGTAGATGAGGATCATGAGTTTATTTAATGAAGATACAAACCTAGAAATGGGCATTGGCTCAAGAATGCAATTCTAGGTTGTTTGGAAGTTAATATGTGCAAAATTTAAAGGCTTTACAACTGTAAGAAACAGAAACATTAAACTATTTTAATGGATCATTTTTCTTGGCTTAAAAAATAACTTAGAGAATTTAACAACATTATATTCATAATTGCATAATTAAACGAACTAAATAGAAAACATACATGAGATTCACAATAAACCCACTTACAATTTGATTAGATGAATTGATGATGCTTTAGCCTATTGTACTAGAATTCTATAGTTATGTGGACAACAAATTGTGGGGGACAACTCTCCTCCCAACCAAACCCCTAAGTCCAAGACTAAGAGCCCCTGAGCCCTCAAACAATAAAAAATTTGTTAGCCTTTCCTTCCAACATGGATTGCAATCCCCATCTAGCAAAAGAATATCTTTCTCACCACTCTTGTCTCCCTTAAATAAGTTTATTTTCAGTTTATCATTTTTCCTCCACATCTCCACTTGTCATTATTTTATTTTATTTATTCATATTTGTTAGTCAATATGGTGTTTATTAGTTGTTCTTTATTTACTTATTATTATTTTATCATTATCGGTATTATATTTTATTATTATCCTCTTATTATGACTAATTCTTTATATATATATATATATATTAGTTACAATTATTATTATTATGGGTCATTACATAATTTCCCCCTTTAAGGAACTTCGCCCAAAAGTTAACTTCAATTATATTACTTATAAATTATATTTTATTTTATTTTTGTTGTTGTCGTTGTTTGTAAATTTGTATTTATTGTTTGTTTGTTTGTTTGGTTAGTTGGTTGATTATTTATTTATTTATTTACCCTTTATTCCACACACCACCCTCTATTTCAACTAGTATAACAACCACCCAATTGACTACAACAGGCATCAAAAGTCCACATCATAACTATGGGGAAGTACGAGTACAACTCTATCCCTCTTCCTGACTTTCGACATCAGGCTTAAAGCATGTCGGTCATCTAGGACACCAAGGTCCAAGGCCTCATATACCCAAGTAGGAACTTGGTCTATACACTGTCTCATGTACCTGAAGAATCTTGAAAGGTTGGCCTAAATCTCCCCACAACTCCATAGGAACTCATCCCTAGGAATCAAAGGTCCTACCATCACAACTCCACAAATGAGTACAACTCTACCCATTCTCATGGACCTTTGATATTAGGAAAGGTAAGAACTGTTGGCATAGATTTATTGTTTGAGCTGTCCACATCCCATAAGGTATTACTTTTAGATATTATCCTTCGTGTTTATGGGCTCCCACGAGATCCTTGAATTAATTGGCCCCAAGGCCCATGGGTGGTTTTCCTTTCAATCACCACCTCACAACATGCAACCAATGCATTAGTTATAATCTTATATAAAATAATCAATATGTTATCTTTCGCACGTCAATATGGGGACACAACATCCTTGTCATCAAATCATCATAATCTATCTTTCCAAAAAGAAACACATGTCATTGCCTCACATCATCATGAAATATTGTCATAAATAATCACATGTAGTCAACACATATCATGAAATTAGGAAATATTATCAAAGGAAATCATTTCCTACTAACATCATGCCATTTCAGGATATCGCATCATTATATTAACAAGGTTCAAAATAATTATTGCACATAATCAGGAGATCAACATAAGTGTAACATAGACATATGAATTCATAAGATTGCAAGACATTCTCATATGATAATCATGTCAACATATAGCATATGTAAAAAGAATATTTCTAACACAATTTCAATCATAACGTATAGAGAAATGAAATAGCTAGTCATTCATAATGAAAGGAGTATTTGAGTATCACACCACACATCATAAAATAATCATCATCCATTTAGCAAACGTATTTTTCCTAATTAAATTTCTAGTTCAACAATACTTATTATAATATAGTACTATATATTTTCTTATTCAAAAATATAGGGAAAATCATGACACATAGTTTTTGCATCCTCCGAAGTAGCAAATCCTGTGTTGTATTGGTCCCATTGGATTTTAAGTTGATCAATTTCACAGCTCATGAGCCGAGGATCTCTATGGTCAATAATAGAGAATGGTTCAACCTGGATAACTCCCTCCTCGTAAACCTGCAAGCCCTCAAATTTCAACACATGAGATGGATCAAGAACATAATGCCTATGTGTAGAGACATGAAATACATTATGAATCTTTCTTAGATGGGGTGTCAGCTCAAGCTTATAATAAATTGTTCCTACCCTCTCAAAGATCTTGTATGGCCCCACAAATCTCAGGGACAACTTCGTTCCTTTTCCAAATCTGAAGGAACTCTTGGAAGTCAAGGATTTGACAAAAACTCCGTTGCCTTCCTCATAGCTCCCATCTATCCTATTAATATCTGCATAACTTTTTTGTTTGTCCCTAGAGTCCTTATTCCTTTGCTTAATCATAATCATTTATTCTTCCATTTCTTGAAGCATGTCAGGTCCTAGCATGACCCAATCCTCTAATTGACCCCAACTCAATGGCATTTTACAGGGCCTTTCATCTAGAACTTCATATGGAACTATTTTAATGGAACTATGGTAATTGTCGTGATATGCAAACTCTACCAACAAAAAATTATTTTCCCATTGATTGTGTTAATTGATGACATACATTCTTAACATTTTTTCCAACACTTGATTATTTTCTACTTGGAAATCTATTTCTAGATGATATGCAGTGCTAAAGTTGAGTTGAGTACCCACAGACTTTTGGAGGCTTTGCCAAAATATGGAAGTGAGACGAGAATATCTATCTGATATAAATTTTGACGGTAATCCATGCAAGAAATTATCTCTTTGAGGAAAACCTAAGCAATGGATGGTGCATAAAAGGTGTTGTTGACGAGAATGAAGTGAGAAATCTTGCTGAGCTTGTCTACAACTACCATGATACAATCATGCCTCTAGGGAGTTAACGACAATCGTAACACAAAATCCATTGCAATGGTTTCGCATTTAGTTTACAGTATGTCATGGGGATGAAGAATTCCTACTGGGTGATGGTGTTCTACCTTGACTTGTTGACATTCAAGACATCATGCTAAGAACTAAACTATGTCCCCTTTCATTCCAGTGCTGAAAAATATATTTTTCAGATTTGCATACATTTTTCTTACTCCTAAGTGAGCATAATAGGGAACTCTATGTGCCTCCTTCATTGCCAAACTCCTGAGATCGTCAAATTTAGGAACATCATCCTACATTGGAATCATAACAATCCATCATTCTCCAAAGTGTACCCTTCCAAGTTAGATCATATCGGTTCTCCAATTTGCAAGGCTAATTTTATCTATTGGTACCAATTATCCCCAACCAAGCATTTTAAAACTTAGCCTCGCAAGTTTGAGATCAATGATAATATTGAATAGACTCTATACCTTTTGATCAATGCATTAGAAACCTTGTTCTCCTTACCCTTAATAAAATTTATCCTAAAATCATATTCACCAAACAACTCACTCCAACATCATTGACGAGCATTTAAGTCCTTTTGAGTGAGAATATGTTCAAGACTATTGTGATCAGTTTTTAGTTCAAACTAACGTCCCATTAGATAATGTCTCTGTGATTTTAGGTCCATTACCACTACATCCAATTCTACATCGTGAGTGTCATAATTGATTTCATGGTTCTTAATTTTGCATGAGGCATAAGAAATAACCCCTTCTTCTTGCATTAGAAATACGCCCAAACCCTACCCAGAAGCATCTATGCAAACACAAAAATCCTTGTCCATGTCTGGCACTTTTAGAATTGGGGAAATGGTCAAGCATTGCTTCAATTCCACAAACGTCGCCTCACATTCCTCAGTCCATTCAAATTTAACTCCCCTATCCTTCCATAAATCTCCTATAGTAATCGGCCAAACCCATAAAGTTGTGTACCTCTCCAACATTCTTAGGAGTTGGCCAGTTCATTATGGTTTCAACTTTACTAGGGTTTATTGCAATGATACCCTCCCCACTGATGGTGTGTACTAGAAATTGAATTTACTTTTGGAAGAATGAGCACTTAGATAGCTTCCATACAATTTATGTTCTCTGGGGCATTGAAGTAACGACCTCAAGTTCTCTTCATGCTCTTGCTCATTTCATGAATAAATTAGGATGTCATCCAAAAACACTTGTACAAAACAATACTATTTATGGGATATGCTATTCATTTGGTTCGTTAATGTTGTAGGGGCATTGATCAATCCAAAAGGTAAAGCAATAAATTTATAGTGACTAAACCATGTTCTAAATGCAGTTTTCGGCATATCTTCCTCCTTAATTCTTAGTTGATGGTATCTAGATTGTAAGACAGTTTTAGAAAATACTAAAGCTTCTCTTAATTGATAAAAAAATGCCATCAATATGAGGCATTGGATACCTATTCTTGATGGTGTATTTATTCAAGTCACAATAGTCAATGCACAGTCTTAAGGTCCCATCCTTCTTTTTCACAAAGATCACTAGTGCTCCCCAAGGTGATACATTGGGCCTAATTAATCATTTTTATACAAGCCTATGGATTTTCACACTAAACTCATTGAGTTCATGTCATAGGTTGTTTTTTATATGGGTTCCATCCCTAGCTTCAAGTAAATGGAGAAGTCAATTTCTCTAATTAGGGGAAATCCAGGTAACTTTAGAGGGAACACATCCTCAAATTCAGACAATATCAGATGAAACTTGGTGGAAGATTCATTATAGTCACTTATTGTTTCCACTGCATTGATCCTACACCCCTTCCTCATACATTTATTAAATTTTTTTGCTAATATGAAGCATAAATATACTTCTCACTTGAACCCTTCGATCAATACAAGCTCTCCTCAATCATCATGATAGAGAACCTTCTTTCCATAATAGTCAACCATAGCTCAATGGGATACAATACAATCCATTCCAACTATCAAATAATAGGCCCCCAGTGCGGTGGTATATAAATTCATTTTTTGTCACAACTCCTCATTTTGACACTACAATTCCTAACCAAGGGACCTACAAATTGATTAACCCTGGAAGACATTTTGACCACCCCAAAATCATCTTTGTTTTGAGCTACCAATCCACATCTAATTAATGCAAACGGGGAAATAAAGCTATCAGTTGCACCAAAATCAATTAAATAGAAGGAATATTTCTAATCATACTCATAGACTCCATAGTTGTACCCTGATGTTCAACTTGGTGGTTGGTTACTACAGTATGAATTTGGTGTTGGACCTGGGGTTGTTCCTGTTTAGTTTTACTTTCTCATTGGACAAATCCAATTTTATATTTGGGACAATTACTTCTATAATGGGGGGCATAACAATTCCTTCACCTTATTTGACCTTAATTGGTTAGTTGTCTATAACCTCTAGTGATGTATACATTACCCCCGCCTCTTGTTCCATGGACATAGGTTTAATCCCTCTTGATTGCAGAAGGTACCCTATATGTTAAGCCATCAACTTGAGGTATATTATTTTTTCTTCCATGGAACTTGTTTTTAAGACCTTCCACTCTTATTTCCCATGCTTTGGAGGGATATCTAAGGGGAGAGTAATCCTTCCTAGACATCTGACCCATCCTCTCAATCCTCCTTTGGGCTTGTCTAGTAAGATTGGTGGTTCCTGCCATATTAGTGGGTTTCCACAGGTGACCTCAACATGAACTATGGGATCAAGTCCAACTTGTATTTTATCATCTGCCATATAATCCACATAATGCACTAACACAAAGAATTATGCCTCATAAACTTCTATTGGTCTACCACTTTTCCTGATTGCATGAAATGCACCCATTTGATGATGTTTGTATTCTTCTAACAAGTATCGATTTCTACAGGTTTCCTCAAACATTTCCTAGGTCCCCTGCAAGGAGGTGATGTGCAATTTAGTTTCTTCATTAACCCACCATAGCAAGGCATCTCTTTTAAGGAGACTCATTTCTATGTGTGCCTTTCCATTGGTATTGTTTGCCTTAAAACCGAGTACACTTTTTACACCAATCACCCAAGATTTTCTAGTTTGACCCCCCCCCCCCCCACCTTGCCCCAAAATTCTGGTAATTTAGACTTTTGCACCTCCTTCATGATATCTAGGGGTGGACTTCTCTCTTCAACATTTATTTTGTAAAGTTCAGAGCTATATTGAGTCCAAATGGCATAATCAAAATAGAGGTTCCAAAAATGTATCCTACGGTAAAACCAGTCCAAAACCATAAGGCCTATTTGATTTTGAGGAATCATGCCTGGACTGATAACTAGAATAAGGTTCCACCATAGTTCGGGGGTTATGGCCTCAAAATTTGAACTAAGGGATGGCATATATATCTTATACATAAATTGAAACTGAAACAAAAAGGAACTAAGACTAATCTTCATCAAATATAACAATAATAGATGGGATAGCACCTGGATCTTCACATTTGGAAGCCTGCACAATTGCTTCCGAACAGAATCTGAACACCAATTGAGTGTCCATAGGACGAGACAAGGCCATCCTGCAAAATCACTTCCCGTTGAGCTCATGGGCCAGGGCATTGAGCTTGCTATTTATATGCTCATCAGCTATGGCTTGATTATGGGCGACGAGGCTCATTCCCAACTCTAGACTTTCCATACAAGCCTCGACCGATGGAGCCCCCATACCATCCTAACCCTTACCCTTTACAAATTTCTCCATGGCTATGCTGAAGAGGGACTTCATCGTCCAAAGCATACCTAGGGTTTTAGTGTGCGAAGCTTCACGGGTTCTAGATGAACCTGAATTTTCCACCAAACCACCAAAATCTTACATAAGTTGTTGCGCATCAAGATACTGGTTCTTCTTCCTAAGCCTCTTCTCCAGTTGTTCAATGCGAGCCCACACAAGAGGACTAATCAAATTTTCAAAGAGCCCTTTTGCATTCTCCATTTCCTTCCAAGCACGATCCATTTGCAAGCATTTGGGCCCATTGGCCGTATTTCTCTTTGTCATTTTGATTCTAACCATGTTGTTGCTCTCGTCTTTGAGTAACTAGTCCCAAGGCTACCTCTCATAGATGAGGAATAAGACAATTTTCCTCATAGAAGACGACTTCTTCTAAAGATATGAAATACGATGAAAATCAATGGACTGGATGCAAAAACTGCTCCTACAAAATATGCTTTTGAAGAAGGCACCTTTCCATATCGCAAATGGATTCCTCATCATGAAGAGAGCTTGCACTTAATGCCATGAAAACCCACACAAGGAATGAAATCAATATCTGTAATCTTACCCGATCTCTGAGCTAGAGATGGTACTCCTCCCACATATGGATCATAATAATCCAACTTGCCGCATAAATGCCAGTTAAGTGGGGGTTTCCTCCTGTCATCCTACCTTTCCCTTTACACCCAACGTCACTCCAGGTGCAATGACTCCGTACATACTTCTGCATTACCAAGGCACCCATCATGGGGGACTTCTCTCCTCAACATTGGGCATAGGGTCTTGATCTTGTTTTTCTTTTAGCTCTAATTCCCTCACTTGATTTTTCCCTTGGTCTATGTTGTGATTTTGACTTTGACTAGCAACCCAATTCTTAAACATGTTTGATATTTCTCCAAGGGAATGCAATATGGTTTTATCTATTGGGGTTCTGATCCGTAAACCGAGTTATGATGATCTCCGATGTTTAGGAGTCATATCCAATTCTAAGATTTTGAATTCAAAAGATTGTATTAGTTTTGTTTTAAACTTCATAACTAAACAAACTCAAACTAATTACAATAAGAAAATAATATTTATACAATTCAAAGATATTCATTTCTTTCCAAAAAATATATATATAAAAACTTAAAAATCCATGTATATATTTATAAAAACTTAAAAATCCATGTATATATTTATAACATTGTCAACTTGATACAATTTTTAAAAAAAATGCTCAGAATTTCTTATAACATATCTACTATATCATTACATACAAAATATGAATATACTATATCACTCATCATATCATAAAAACTTGTATGTATAAATTATTCAACATGATGAATTATCACATACAGCGTTTAAAATAACAAACCACACCATCTACCACTTCGTTTACTATGTGGAACATATATACTTTCTTTATAAAAGAAAATATATTATAACAAAAACTCTTGTTTTATTATGCTTCATACTTTCTTTATAAAAGAAAATATATAATATGCTTCATACTTTCTTTATAAAAGAAAATATATTATAACAAAAACTCTTGTTTTATTATGCTTCATACTTTCTTTATAAAAGAAAATATATCATAACAAAAACTTTCAATTTATATTAAACTTTAAATTAAATACATAAATATTACTGGTTTGTATAAGAAATGTGTCATGAGAAGAAATTTATCACATAATGAGATTTGAACTATGTGAAAAATATAACAATATTTATCCCAATTATATTATTGCACCCAGTAAAATGAGGTGTTTTACAGCTCAGTATGGGGGAGATGTTGTAACATGTATGTAGCGTTACATCTAATAAACATAAAAAGTAATTTTTTCAATTAAAAAATAATTAAAAAAATTCATATCGACTCATAAAATAAAAAATTATGGAAAGAATTTTTAAAAAATCCATGTTGGTTCATAAAATAAAATATTATGAAAAATAATTAAAAATGGATGTTCGTTTATAAAATAAAAACTTAAAACTTAAACCCGGATCTACAAATCAAGAGAGATCAAATTTCTTGAGTTTAAATTTAAAAAAAGAAATACACCTCAAGAAATTGGATCCCTCTCAGTGCTTGATAGATACGGGTTTAAGATGGATCTATGTTGGTGATCTATACTCAATTAACATATTATTCATCATTCTAATTAAAATAATTTGCATAAGCGGAATTGTGTGTCACCTTACACATAACCTACCATATTACTTTTGGTAACGAATGATTATGTTTATTGTGCCAAAAAGGAATGTATGGATGAAGTTGTCCTCTTAAAAAAAGTCAAGGATATGGTGGCCCATTGGTGAGGTTAGATGGATTTCATTTCATCCACTCAAGTTCAATTTTATCAAAACATCTTCTAACTTGGATTCCCGACTAACAGAAATCGTGATACTCAGTCTTGATCGAATTTTCCTTTTGTATCTGTACATATTTCAAATTTTTAACATATGTGTATATATCAGATTTTTGTTGGTGAACATGTATTAAAAGGTAAAACTTGGTATAAATTTGTTTATTTTTCATTTATATTTTATTGTAATTTCTTTCCTAGGTGATTTAGTTCCTTTGTTTTATTTTCAGGTCATACAATCGTGGCGAGTGTTATGGATGGAGTTATATTTTCAAAGTTAGAACTTGATGTGTTGGCAACAAGGGACATGTGGCACCACTTTTATATGGGGCGTTGTTAACAACTAGTAAATTGTTTAATTTGCATAAAGTCATCGAATTTTATGATGGGGTTGTTGTGTCCAGTTGTCATTCACCATTTTCTATTTCTTAGAAAGGTTATACGATGTATTTGTTTTAGAGTTGCTAGATAAACATTAATTGTTATAGTATCCTAGTTTTAGTGAGTCGTCTCTATTTTTGAGTAAATAGTTATGAGCTTGGATCTTTTTGTTTATAAGATGACTCTTGTTTGCAGGCGGTAATAGATTTTTATATTTAACACAAAAAGCAAATCTAGTTATTAGGGTTAATTTAGTTCTTGGTCAAGATAGTCTTTCTCTTTTAGCAATAATCTCCCTTGTTTCTATTACATAGTTGTTATTAAGGTTAATTTAGTTCTTGGTCAAGATAGTTTTTTTAATATTAAACACTGTGTTATGATAGTTTAATATCAGAAGATAGTTTTATTTACAATTTTAAATGTGAATGGTCTATCTAATATTAAACACTATGTTGTTTAATATCAAAATATAGTTTTATTTACAATTTTAAATGTGAATTGTCTATCTAATATTAAACACTGTGTTGTTTAATATCAGAAAGTTTAATGTTGATTTAGTTTATTATTAAATTATTGCATCTAAGCTCATACACGTTTAGAATTTTATGAAAGTGGAAACATGTTTTCTGATCATATTTTATATGTGTTTGTTGGTTTCTGATTAGATCTTTATCTTTCTTTTAGAAAGTTCATATATTTTGCTTAAGATTTATTTTTAGTATTTTCAAAAAAAAATATTTCTTGGAAATTTCCATAATTTAGTATAGTTGTGTAAAATTGTTAATAGTTTATATTATTTTAATCTTTTGTAGATATTTATTTGTTTTATTTATTTAATTGATAGTTTTATGTCAATTAACATAGAAATTGTATATAATAGTTTGTAGAGTTTGAGGATTTCGTTAGTTAATTTCCAACATCTTTCCTCTTACGGGGAATGTCCCTTTTATTAGATAACTGATCCATTAAATCCATCAAGAACAACCACACCATATGGCTTAGATCTTGTTTTAAGGACCTTGGGCTTGGTTGTTTCCTTCTCATTGATGAGCTGGTCATACATGCCCTTCAACAGATGGAAATTTGTACCCCCAATTATTGTTGGGGATAGAGGAGCTAGTGATTAATTAAGTACAAGGATTACATGCAAATTGGTTAAGTTGGTCATCAACCAGGTAAGTATATATTCTTCTCTTTGGATTATAGTTTTAATTTCTGTTAGCTATCTAATGGTATTGATTGGTGAATAGACACTTGATAGATTAGTTCTTTTCTAAAATTATCTCAAAATGAGGTTGTTACATTGGGTATCAAAGCCTCGGGTTCAAATACTCAAGAACCTTAAGGGCCACAACCACCTATTTTACATTTTTCCCAGAAATTCTACTTGTCCCAATATTAAACAAAGAAATTTCTAACAAATATAACTATTAAACAAAAAACAAAAAACAAAAATCATGATGGGTGTTGGGGTTTGAACTCAGATCTCTTACTATAGAGCAAGTGCCTTTCTTAGTCCACACCCATATTTCTAATAGAATGAGAACAAATCATATGCATGGCAGAATTCAGGGCATCATTTTCAATCTCTCCATAAACTTCATCAGTAGCCACATGATTGAATAGCCTAATCTTCCTTGTAACTTTACAAGCCTCCAATAGGACATGGGTTCCATAGATATTATTCTTCGTAAACTCGAAGTTTATCCCAAATGAATCGTCAACATGGGTCTATGTTGCAAAATGCATGATTGTGTCTATTCCCTCTTTGATTAGAAGATAATTCACCAGATCTACACTCTCAATACTTCCCCTCACAAATTTGAAGTTGGTAAATGACTTTGATGGCAACAGATTTTTCAAATCAGAGCAATAAATCTAGCTTCACCAATGATAATAATTTTCTTGGAGGTATAGCTCTCAAAATCCATTTTTATTTGATTTACTAGGTCAAGGGCATAACCGCATCTCCCCCAAAACAAACCCAAGTGTTATTGTTATTGTTACATTATTTACTATTATTGTTACAAACCCATTACATATTACTATTATTGTTGAATAATTTACTATTTTGTCATTTGTTACGTAATTGTGGGGTGAAGCACTATGTTATGAACCATTACATATTGCATATTATAGTTATGATACGTATTATAATGTTACAAGTTCAAGTAATCATGCCAACTTCATGTTTTTTTATTATCATAATACACTTGTATTCCTCCTCTCTCCTTTCCCACGACCCTAAGAACCTTTTAATCTTTTTTCCCTTTCAAATCTCACTTTAGTGCCTAAGACCTAGATTTTTTATCCAAGACCATGGTTTAGTCATCAACACCCATCCTTAGTTGACCAAATCTTAAAATGGTACCCATATACCAATTATATGCAATCGCCCAATTTAATATTTTTTTTTTACTACCATCCAAAATCATTGGAAAAAATGTGAAGGTATTCCATTGCAATCCCTCTCTAAGTCTTTTCCAACATAGTCCAAATATCAAACCACATTCATTTATGTGAGTGTTGGGGAATATGATAAAAGGAATATCAACAGGGTTGATGGAAATGAACTTGAAGAGGGAAATAATCACAAATAGGGGATCAATGATCAATCCTCTTTCACGAATCCATGAGATGAAAAATGAAAAGGGAAAGAGGAGTTGCATAGGGAAAAAATAAGGCAAATGTAGGAATAGAAAACCCTCTACCTTTAAAATGGTGGACAAATGTAGGACATAGAAATATTTGAATAATTCACATGTCCCATGGCATAAATCTCAACATGATGTTTTTCAATGCTTATCCCATCCAAGTCAATAAGAAGGTTCCCTCTAGTAGTTTTCTAAAATCTAGTTCCAGTCAAAGAAAGTGGTAGGAGTCATATTCATTATGATTCTTGCCTCATTAAAGAGTATCAATGGGTCAGTTTCTATAGTTATTCTAAATAGTTAGTGACTTATCAAGCACATAGAGAGTATCATTGGTCATTATTAGCCCCGCCTTTATTCAGTAAAAGATAATTTCATTGGTTGGGTTAATAGAATGGCCAGGCCTCCTTCACTTGGTTTGGGTTAGTAGCACTAATAAAACTTCAAAATTTCAGTATTCCCTAACCTATTACAACACTTGATTCATGTTATGACACCCATTAAGGCCATAGTTTCTGATAGGTTCTTAATGGCACACAATCAAGATCAATCCCTCCTAGTTTGGCTTCACTTTGGCACGTTTCATGAGCATAATATTTTGTCCTGTGGGGAGGCCATACTAGGATTATTTCAAATTTTTGATATCCTCTCATGCCATTATTTTCTAAGTCAAGGATGATCAGATTAGATTTCATGATGTACAAGCCTAGTTTGCAAAAATTTCAATGTTGGCACCTTTTACTAGTCACTGGATGGAATCCAAGTGGACATGATTATTCACAAAAAATAAAATAGGTTATATTCATTATGAGAAAAATACAAAACTTTCACCTTTTAGATATTTGGATAAGCTTTCCAATTATCCATTGTTTGCTTGATTCCAAGTCCGTTCACCTAGTATATGAAGAGAGCAAAGTGCACACCTCTTCAATGTAAAAATTCCACTGTCATGACTTCCTGGTCATATTTTGTTTTGAATCTGAACCAAAGGAAAAATCAAGCTAAGTGACAAAATAGAGAAGTCTAAAAGCTTTCCAATATTGTATCATATTCCTATATTTGGCTTATGGTTGTTGAGAACAATACTTTGCATTTTCAGGACCTCTTTCAAGAAGCAATTTCGTGGCAATAGTTCAGGGTTTAAAAAAAACAATTGATAGACTCTAAATCAGGAATTTAGAGTTTCCATGCTATAGTCGATTCTAATCCCTTTCCAACAACACGTCATTTTGACATCAGATGACCTAGTTATGGTTAAAATTTGTTAGAGCTCTTATAATGATTTTATTCTATTTTTGTGTACCATGCATGTTTCCTTCTAGGGAAATCGATGTGCAAGGTTAGCTTTCTTGTGTAATTCATGATCATTTATAGAAAATGTAATTCCATATGTAGGCTTAAGGAAATACTGAGATAATTTATTTATTATTGTATAATCTCGTAGATTACTTATCAGTTTGGAAGGGAAATTTGTTCACATAGAAACATGTGAACATATAAATCACATTAATAATTATTGTTTTCCTTCAATAATCAACCCTAATGTGGGTAATTATCAACTTGTGGGAAGAACACACGCTCTGATTCCATGAACTAGTTGTATGGCAATGGGCCACAAGGCAATTTGAATGGATGATGATGGTATGGAATGGTTGGAAGACTCGGTATTGGTCTAGGAATTCGAGCATCATGTGAACTATTGGCCCTCTATTCAATGTTGGCGATATTGTACAACATGATATGAGGTCTAGTTCGAGTGGAATTATGGAAAGTTCACCCAAGAAGGTGGGCATTATTTTTCTGGGAGGTGAGCTTATTATGGAGAGGCGGCGAGTTTTAGTCAATTCCATCATTTCTCATGTTTGTGTTTCTTATGTCTCCCATTAGTTTCACATCCCCTCCCATCGATCCAACGCAAGGGAGAAGACATGACACTAAACTGGGTTGTTTCTGCTTCTTAGCCTTATGATAAAATGTATAAATCCATACAAACAGAATGCATATATGTGTGCAGATGCATGATTAAATTTGACACAGCGGAATAAAATTATACTACACATCTAGCATGCATTCAACATATTCATGATAGTCATCAAATAAAGGCATTGTAGAATTAACACAAGAGAGTACTTATATTGAAACAAAGTAGTCCCAAGCAACTGGCTATGCAACTGCAATGTTCCACCGAACCATAGGCCAGTTCTGCTCATCAATCTCTCAACACCACTGCCACCCCCAAGCTGGGCATGATTTCTACAAGGAAAAAGGGAACAACAGACTCACACATAGCCAAATATACACCAAAATCAGTCGAGCCAATCCACATTTGGGTTTATCGGGCTGCTAAGGCAATGGAAGGGAATGAATTGCTAAGCTAGTGAGCTCAACCCTTAGAGCTTTGGATACCTCTACAAGATCTATCTAGCTTGGTACCCACAATACCTACACACCCAACACAAGGAAGTATTCCCTTCACTGCTACACAGTCCCTCAGGCCATACCCTCCCTTCTAGTGCTCTTTAGGGTGTGCATAGAAGAGTATCCAAGGCCCTTTTGATGTTTATGTGAGGTTACTCTCCTCACTAGGTTTATCAAGCCAATTCTAATCCTCTTCCACTCTGAATTTCTTACTCACAAGTTCAAACTAAAACATGGATGCACATAATAGCAAAACACAAGTGTTGGGTATGAAGAAAAACGTTTTGATTGTGGGATTCCCAGAATGGGGTTTCCATGAGTTTCCAAAATCATGGGCACCCAAAAACGAACTGTTATAGGGGGAGTAAACCCTTGGAGAGAAAAATCAATTTCACCACACGTTTTTGGGCATTCAAGGGGCAAAAACGACCTCTATAAACCCCCAAATAGTAACTCTCCTCCTCCCAGCCAGTCTACAACACAAAAATGAATTCCCAGCTATGGAAGATGAAGGAAAAAGATGGAAAACGTGAAGGAAAACACCCCAACTAGCTCAGACTGCATGAGGGATCAAAGACCATGGGTGAATAATGGCTTGGGCACAATTTCATGGGTGTTTTCTTGTCATAGAAGCCAAAAATACAATTTCCCAAATTGATGGCTTTCCCATACACGAAATTGGGCAGCCATACCTCTCCATTCCCAATGCATTAACTACCTCAACCAACTCTTGAAAGAATTAAATGATTGGATGCATAAGTCAAAATGGGTAGTTGAGGGTTTATGGGTTCTCTCATTGACATTTGGCATAACACTATAGGCTCAAAGGTTTGAATATTTTCCCTCCCTATTCCTTATAAAAATCATGCCCCCATCTCTTGTTGCATTGCATAGCTAGTTGTGGGTATTTCATTAAAATTCATATTTACATGATGTCTTAATTTCTATTGTGCGTGGCTAGCATGAGAACCATATGCATCAATTTTTAATTGTCGATACATAAAACGATAAATCGATGGTGGGCCTTTGGCCTTGAGCTCCTCACCATGATTTTAATAATGATATTTACATCATTTACAATTTTAATGCAATAGGGTCAAAATTGAGATATTACAACTGGTATATTTCAAGCCTCAATTTCGGTTTTCCTTTGGTTGCTTGTTTGAAGATGGATATATCCTAGAGGAATAGTCGCAATGGAGGGAGGCATGTCTATATTATATCAGTAGGTCCTTGGTTACTAAGTAAAAATATCAGGCAGACTTGTTCTCATGGGTTGGAGAGTTTCTTGGTAGTGGGAAGCCTGTGGAAATCCAAGGATCTCCGGCTTCTAATCCTCGTCGTTCGGTACTTCCCTCTAGGGATTACTCCTGGATGAAAATACCTTGAACCTCCCTCAACGTGGATCCCCTTTTAGATTGCAATAATGGTTCGTATAAAACACACTGCCCAGAGGTAGTAATTCCCTACTCACATGTCGAGATCATTTCAGGAGTTTCGTATAACCTAAGTGAACTATGGAAAGTCGATTTCGAGGGAGTTTCAGGAGCAAATAGAACATATGGAGGACTTGGTGGAAGCCAAGCGCAATGTTACCAATCATGATACTATCCAGGATTAGATGGGATCCATGGTAGAGAATGCTTGTTCTTCTAGAACCAGAGACATGAACTACATTTAAACAGTCACCCTGTATACACACTTTTTGAAACTGTGGTAATATAATATACTAAAATTGACCCCCAAAAAAACAAGAACAATGTCATATTATCATCAAGTTGTATAACTTGTTTGACATCTCAAGACCCTATTAGGAAAGGCCATAATGGAATAGGAAGAAGAAATGAAATCCATCTTGCTGCAACAGGACAAAATTCAAGCGCATATAGTGGAAATTCAAGAGACCCTAAGACTGATAGCTTGTGGGCAGGTGGAACTTGATGCGAAAATTAATTCTCTAGCTCAAGCAATGACTAGTATGGTATTCCACGAAAGGACTTTGATAGGGAAGACAATATCTTCTCCTGTGGAGCCCAAGGTGCCCATATTACTATTTCTTATTATACTTAGTTCTAGGGGTGGCTATTTTGTTAGTTTTTGTTGCAATGACAGGCAAACAAACTAAATTTTAGTTAAATAAGGTAGGATTAGACAGACCGCATGCTCATAGGCCTATTCCTCTTAGGAAATTTCATACTAGTTTTGTTAATTTTAAACAGTTTTAAAAAATATTTGACATTCTACTGAACTGAACAGAGGTGGAAAAGCTCGAATTATGTGGCTGGTATGGTTTCTCAAGTGGTATCCTAGCCACAGATTATGCATATTTTTTCTATTTTAGAAATATGATATTGTCTCAATATAACAAAAAAAACCTAGTGTGGGTAATAGATTTAAATCTTGCTTTAAAAATTATTACTAATTAACTTTAATCATTAAGATTAAGTGTAGGAGGTAATGATCGGTAGCACTTCTTAAATAAAATTACTTGTATACAACTTTCTCAACGTAATTAATTCATTCATTCCCTAAGTGCGCTTAAGTATAAGGAAAATGGTTTAAATTCCACCATTAACTAATCCAAAATGTGGTTTAGTATAATAAAATTCAACGTGTGAATTAGTCCACAAAATGTACTTAAACACAAAGAGATCCACACCATGAGAATAGTACAATGAACCAAAAGCATTGATAATTTAAAGGAACATGAATATTGGTTAACAATTCTCTCCAATGGAAGGAATCACCTTAATTTATATTTAAGGGTGTGACTATATTACCAATTGGAAAATCAATATTATGAATGGTCATTTATTAAATAAAATTCCAAGCATTTTAATATTATACCCTTTAATGGCTTAACCTTATTAGCTAACTCAATTAATATTAGTGTGAAACACACAAACACCCTCACTCTGATATACTAAATTCAATTAAGAAATGTTCTCTATTAATAATAATAACAAATGTTATAATTATTTTCCCATGTTCTATTTTAGAAAATGAAAAAAATTAATATGTGAGTATAATAGTTAGATATAGTCTTATACATTGCATTTATCCTTTAATAATTAATTTTCCACTTGGGTCGCTTGGGTTAACAACTACACAAGTATGTATTTACATGACTTGTAAAATTAAAATATGTCAATAATCAAGTTGTTGGCAATAGATAATAAATTCTCTTAACTAAAATAACATGACTATATAACAAATAACACTCCAACTATATCCTTATTTATTGTGACTAAAAATATGTGGTGTGGTTATATATATATATATAGATATAGATATATATGTTCCCAATTCCAAGGAAAAATACACATAACTTTGAAAATGAATCACTACCCTTAAAAAATGCATATAAGCAAGTACATTAAAATAGAACTTTTGTAATTATTCCTTTAATATAGCTTGTTTTTGGATAATTAAAAATAAATATTGACCTGAATGGTTGATTGTTAATTTAAAATCATTATCTCACTTGTCTCTATAAAAGTCATTAATATTTCATCATAAGGATAGTCATTAAATTAAAAATTTACTTATTACGAAGAGGGGAAAAGCATTTCAAATCAAATCAAGAGCTCAAAAATATGTCACTGGTTTTAATCTAGAGAAGGGTGAGGTAATTTATTTTTCTTAATTAGAATTAGAAGAATTTCCTCCTTAAAAATGGTCTCAACCCTATTCTCTCATTTTTTTCCTCTATTCTTTCTTCCTCTCTTCCTATTGTATCCTCCTTTCTTCTCTTAGGTTTTCTCGCTAGGGTTTTTCCTTCCTCATGGGTATTATGGAGGAGAGGGTTTATTTTATGAGGATTCTCCTCTTAAGGTGATTATTCCTCTTATTTTCATTTATTGTTTAGCATGGATTTTTCAAAACTATTTAACTTTTCTTGTTTTCTTGTTATCGGTTTTAACAATATTCTTAGTATTCTCTTGTTTGTAGGTTATTTGAGGAGGGAATGGAGACTTCATTATTTTCTTGTTGGTTGTTTGAAAAGAGAATAAAAAATCTATTGTTTTCTTATAGCGGAATGTGTAGGTTATTTGAGGAGGGAATGAAGACTCCATTATTTACTTGTAGGTTGTTTGAAAAGAGAATAAAAAATCTATTGTTTTCTTATAGCGGAAAAGAAATCAAATATACAAGCTATCTCCTTAATTTTCTCTTAAATTTACAAGTTTTCTTCATCGAATTTCTTTTTTTCCCTAATTTATATCCTAAACAATAATCATCACTTTACAAGTGATTCTAGGAAAAGTATATAGGTATTTAGCTTCTAAGGAAAGAAAATAAGATGTAGGATTTTATGTTAGCTTCAAAATGAGTTATAATAAAGCACAAATGGGTCAATAATTCCAAAGTTATGACCAAAATATGAATATGCATTTCTTTTTGGCCTAAAACCCCAAGGCCTTTATATGTTTTTGTATTTTCTATTTTTTTAAACCAAAAATAGGTGTGGCCTAATGAATACACTTACTATACAACAACATATTTGAGTTCAAACCCCATCACCATTCATTCTATTTTATTATTTTTGCTTGTTTTAATTCAAATCTATTGATGTATTTCAAGTTTTGCTCATGGTTGTATGCATATTTAAGCGTAGCACAAAATCTAGACATTTCCATGGTGCTAAGCTTGGAATTTCATATATATATATATATTACAGTTTCTATTTTATTATAGTATGTATGTAGATACTAGATTTCTAAAATCATTAGTGTTACTTTCCCTCTTTTAGAGGTATAATCAAAATCAGCAATCTATTACTACTACAATTTTTGTTTCATACAATGTAATATAAATTGTAAGTCCATTGGAAGCCCCTACCATGGGTTGTTGGGTTAACTAAGATAAACATAAACTTGGTTCCATTAGTGATTTTGTGTTCCTAAATTCAAATACACTATTATAAGTATCGTTAACTTTTGTGTTGGCTTTGGGTTTCCTAATTTAAGACAATTTCTTTTTTTTCTTTTTTCTTTTTTTTTTATAGAAGTCAATTCTAGTAAAAATAAATAAATAGAAAATTTTATGATTATACTAGTATCATGTATTACCTTTAGGCATGGTTATGGCTTTCAAGGCCCAAGTAGTGGATCCCATTGCTCTCATACCAAATGTATCCAGGCTCATTTTTCTAAATATGGTTTAAGCCTAATTAAATACATGATAAATTAATTTCTTTTTCTAAAAATTACTCAAACTATTTGCTATTTAATTAGGTTTAAAACTATATATATATATATATATTGAAATTAATGAACTAAATATAATAAAGGGAGTCATAACAATGAAGCAAAACTTGACACTATAATTAGGAAGAAAAATGTGGCACTAATGTGGAAGAAAAATGTTGCACTAGTGTGAAAGCAAATATCAACGCAAAATTGGATGCTAGCGCAAGCACTAAATAGGAATCCTATTGTGGTGCTAATGAAGAAGCAAAAGAGGAAGCACAAATGGGAGCTAAACTGGAAGCCAAAACTGGCACAAATGCAAAAGCAACATTAGAAGCAAAACTTGGTGCTAAATGGAAATCCAAATGTGGTGCTATTGTAGAAGCCAATACATAAGAAAAACTAGAAGCCAACAAGGAAGAAAAACTAGGCACTAAATGGGAATCTAAATGTGGCATTAATACATAATCAAAACAAGAAGCAAACATAGGTGGTAAAGGGGAAACAACATTAGTTGCTAAATGGGAAGTCAAACATGGTGCTATTGTAGAAGTGAACATGGATTTCAAACTAAGGTGGCTGGCGTGGATACCAGACCTAGTGCTAAAGTGGAAGCTAAACATGGTGCTAATGTGAATGCAAACATGGATGCAAAATTGGGCACAAACATAGATGCCAAATCTAGGGCTAAAGTGGAATCCAAACATGGTGCTAATGTGGAATCCAAACATGGTGATAATATAGAAGCAAACAAGGATGCAAATTTGGGCATTTCCATGGACACCAAACTTGGCACCAAAGGGGAACGAAAACATGGCACTAATGTGGAAGTAAATATGGATATCAAAGTGGGTGCTAAATTGGACGCCAAACTTGGCACTAAAGTGGAAGCCAAACATGGGGCTAATGTGGAAGCAAACATGGATGCCAAACTTGGTGCTAAATTGGATGCCAAATGTGGCACTAAATCAGATGTTCAAAGTAGATCAAATGTCATATTTCAGGTGTTATTTATGGCGCTAAATCAGATGTTCAAAGTGGAGCAAATGTCCTCTTTTAGGTGTTATTTATGGCGCTAAATTAGATGTTCAAAGTGGAGCAAATGTCCTCTTTTAGGTGTTATTTATGGCGCTAAACCAAGAACTACTCCTGGTTGTGCTAATAAAATCTCCCTACAGATAGGTAGATATCCCCTTAGGATTAGAAGAGTCCCCTAATTGCCTACCCAAGACAGTAAGTAAACAAATAGACACTAAAATCCTCCTAGATCTAGCTCATACAACAATTTGCAAGCTATGGAAGAATGAAGCAGGTAGATGACGTGCCTTACTTTGATGGTTTCACTTGATATCTTTATGTTACTCCAACTCCATCCTTTGATCACAAGCTCATGGACCTGTTTGCAAAAGGAATAAAACACCTTCTCCAAATCAATATGCATATAAACAGATATCTAACTATGAAATTAGAGACAATTCCATGCATTCATCATAAAAACATGAGAATGGGAGGAATAGGCTAAGTTATACTAATGGGAATCCATGAAGACATGTACATCAAAGTGGATTATACCTGATATTTTTGCAACATGATCATCCTCCAATATCTCCTTTTCTACCTCTGCAAGACTCTTAAGATCATACGTTTGATGCCTCCAAAACTTCTCCCCTTAGTTCATGGATGGCCTTCTTCTTATAGGATTTGGTAGACCAACCACTGAGAGGATTGTATGGATCTGAGTGAGTAAGATGAGGATCAAGGATCTGAATCATACCAAGGAGGGAATATGAGATGGGATTCGAAGGGAGACCACATCCCATTAAAATATCCTCAAGATCCAAGATCCAAAACATACAGAAGATAGTTATCCAAGAATTTACGTGCCCCTTCAACTGAGCAAAGCGTGAAAATGTTGTATTTTTCATGCCCCCATAGGCATGCATAGCACAACAATGTTGGAATTTTCGTGTCTTGCACCACTAGCAAGGTGCGTAAATATCTCTAGGATTTTTAAAAGTGATTTTGGTGAAGTGGCATTCGACCCCTAAGTTGTTGGAATTGCTCCCAAGTATGACTAGGGAGGGGACCAACATGATGACAAAGGGTCCTAACACCCCTAGGAGGTGTAAACATCATGTGTCTCAAGGTGAGATGACATGAATACTCTCAATGGGACAATTTGAGGTCTAACAAATGCCCCCTAAAGTGTGAGGTCAGAAGGAATCCGATGGGAGAAATACTTTACTAATAATGAAGTCTGCAGAGATAGTTGGAAGAGATTTGGAGAAGAGATGCAAGAAAACATCAACAATATGTCTAATAACCTCGAGGCAGGAATACCCATGCTCGGAACAACTCACTCAAAGCATGGATGTCGACCAATACATTGCATATCCATGACAGGACAGACTCAACATATGATTGAAATTATGGCTACTGAATCACAAACATACATCCATGATAGGATAACTGTGATAATCTGCAGGGATCTAGCAACTGTAACAAACTCACAATCTAACTCTCAAGATTATTTGCAAAGAAGAAGAAGCATGCATTCAATAATCTCTCACAAACACAGAATAATGGACAATGTCAATATCATACAATGAATAATGAATGTAGAGAATGTGTTACAATAATCAATGATGAGGCATCATATAGGTTCGAATTAGCCAAGTAGGGCATTTGAATTTTGAGCAAAAAGTCTAGCATGAATAACTATGGAGACATCAACCAATCGGTAGTATCAGTCATAAGTGGTAAGAGTCAGTCAAGTGTGTCTAACTAAGTCTAACATAACTATCTAGCCATAAATCAAGGAATGAAGACTCTAAGTGGGGTGAATGAGGCTGTCTAACTAAAAGTCTAGCTTGGATAACAATGGAGACATCATCCAGTCAATAGTATCAGTCATAAATGGTAATAGTCAGTCAAGTGTGTCTAACTGAGTCTAACAGAACCGTCTAGGCATAAATCAGGGAATGGAGACTTTAAGGGAGGCGCATAAGGCTGTCAAATAGTCAAGTGGAACTCCAGAACTAGCTAACTAGAAGCTACAAGTAGTCAGCATGAGCAATCAGTGGAAGAACTACTCAATCAATGCACTAACTAAATGATAACTCCCGGTAGGTGAGATAAGGCGCCCTAACTGAGTGATAACTGGTGGTAGGTGAGCAAAGGTGCTCTAACTGACAGTGGTAAGTGAGAAGGGCGCACTTGCTAAGCAGATAAGTCAAGGAGGGCGCATTAGGTAGTTAGGAGGCCAAATGAGGGATAAAGAAAAGCTCTGGAGAGCTAGAAGCAAGCTCTAGGTGCTAGGGAGACAACCATGATGATGACTGGATGCATGCAGCATGCAGTTTTGCATGCAAGCATGCAAAATACAAAAATGATGGTGTGAATATTCCAACACCCCCCCCGCAAGCTAGACTATGAGGAAATAACTAAAAATAAAAAATAGGGCCCTGGTGACTAAGACCAAAGGTCACCCCGTACAATCAATCTAAATAAACTAAGTGAGGAAAGAGGGAAAACCCAGTGGGAAGAAATCCCTCCTTCAAAATAGACTGAAGGATGCTAAAATAGCATGTCATCACTCACCCCTGAAGGAGGCAAGTGTCCTTCTTTTCCGAAGAAGGATTGATCAATCTGAAATGGATCAGCAATGTGAGAAGGATGAAACCTTCCATTCTGAAAATCTGATCTGGTTCTTCTATGATCATGTGGATCACCAATCAAATTACCGGTATATCGGAGTGTAGTGGCTTCCCATCGAGGAAGAGGAGGGGTATCAGGTGAGGGATCTTCAGTTTCTTGTGGATCTGGATCTCCCATTCGCTCATCTTCATCATCAGTTGCTAGACCTTCAGGTTCTTGTGGATATGGATCTAGCATTCTATCATCATCATCACCACCTTTTGAATCCAAAATATAGTGTTAATATGCATCATCACATCCAAACTCTAAATCTGAAATCCCATGAGTAGGGGCAAGTAAAACTGGATCATCATCACATGCAAACTCTGAAATATCAAGAGGAGAACCAAGTAAAACTAGCTCACCATCACTCTAAGGAGGAACATATCCAAAAGAGTTGATGTCATGAAGCTGCTCCAGAATATGCATGTAGTCCTCATCTGAACCAATATGACTATAATCAATAGAAGAACAAGGACTAGATGATGATGGATCTTCATTAAGATCAAAGGAGGATGTAGTAGTAGAGGCCCACTTTGAAGTAGGAGTTGGACAAACAGGTGCTGGATCTTGCATTCACACTTCTTCAAGAGTCCTCTTTTTCTCAATCTCCTCTGATGTATCTTTTCCCTTTAAACAACCTTTGAAGGTTCCATGAACAAACTTGATACTTAGAAGACCATCAACCACATTTCGATCTAGCTTGTGGTTGAGATGAGATAGTCTACTCTCTTCATGAGTATGAGAGCGAAGAGCAGACTCCTTTGAGAGAGGCAAGAAGTGTGAAAACTCATAGAGTCTTGTCTCATGATTTGTAACTCCTTTTGCAATGATTTCCCCTGAAACCATGTCTTGTACCTCGACTTCATATGGAGTAAAGATCACTCTTTTGGGCTCTCCAATATGAGTCATTTGATACACTGAAAGGACATTCGGTGCAAGAAAAGGAACATAAAGCACATCAGAAAAGTGATCATGATCAAGATCGATTCTTCCAATCCCATGAGAGGAGACTTCTGCATCATTTCCCAAACTGACGGAAGGACCAATAGAGATTTCAAAACTAGAGAAGAGATCTTTGGAGGAATCCATGTGGCATGATGCTCCTGAATCTATTATGAAAGAAGAATCATTTGATGCACTTGCTATGAGAGCATTACATCTTTCTTTGCCATTAGATCTAGAATATTCAGTATCAGGATCTTTCTTTCTTGCACATACTGGTACGGGAATATTGTTCTTCTCAAGTAACTGAGCCATCAAATCTATAGTCTTCCTCATGCATGAACTCTCAGGATGAAAGCCTCTAAGACAATAGGTGCACTTGGTCTTTCCCTTCTGAGAATGCTTGGTCTTCCTTGAGTTCGAAGCTCCATCTAACTGGTATGGATTTTCTGTAGGCCTTGTATCATTCGATCTCTTGTCATAAATATTTTGCTTGCCTTTACCATTTGCTCTCTCTGCAACTGTGAGGTTTGAATCCAATTTGGGTTTGATCATTCCCATATAGATCAACTTGTCTTCCTCTTGATTAAGAGATTGGATGAAATCATCAAATGAGGGCAACTTCCATCTTGGAATGGACAACCTAGCTAACTGGAAAGTAGAGACAAAAACTGAGAAGTTTTCCCCCAACTTTGAGGGAATGGAAAGTATAAGTTGCTTGTCTTCTTTCACTATCTCATATCTTTTCAACTGTGATATCAAGCTTTTGAACTTGGTGAGGAAGGAATTGATAGATTCGAATCTGTATGAACTCAAACATATGAGATCATTCTCCAATTTGTGTCCTTGCATATCATCTTTCGGTCCAAAAAGAGATTCAATCTTGTCCCAAACCTCTTTAGGAGATGTAAGATTGATGACATGGAAGTGAAGATCTTCAGAAATTGAGAGAAGGAGCAGTCCAATTGCTTCATCAAGCCTATCCAAGTACTTGGACTTTTCAACTGCACTGATAGGTTCTACCATTGTTCCGTTGAGTATTCAGGTGAAGCTCCTTAATATCATGAAGAGATTCATCTTGGTTTTCCACTCAACATAGTTGGAATATGTAAGCTTTAGATCCATCTGAAACAGAGAAAGTCGAATAGTTGAAGAAGATTCCGAACAGGTGAATAAAGCTGCAAAATAAGAGAATTTTTGCTGATGGAAAATGCTACTTTTCGACTGAACACTACCTTAAGGACACTTGGCACATAGACTAAGTCCTTCACACCTGTATAGACCTCACTGGATTTCTCCAATGAATTCAAGTAATAGCACCAGGATTTTCTGTGGAAACTCAGAGGCTTCTGGTGCAGAAGTGAAAGATAGCTGCTCAAAGAAATGTGCAACTGCTGCAATTCGAATAGTTTCTTACTACTCTGATACCATGTGATAATCTGCAGGGATCTAGCAACTGTAACAAACTCACAATCTAACTCTCAAGATTATTTGCAAAGAAGAAGAAGCATGCATTCAATAATCACTCACAAACACAAAATAATGGACAATGTCAATATCATACAATGAATAATGAATGTAGAGAATGTGTTGCAATAATCAATGATGAGGCATCATATAGGATTCGAATTAGCCGAGTATGGCATTCGAATTATGAGCTCAAAGTCTAGCATGAATAACTATGGAGACATCAACCAGTCGGTAGTATCAGTCATAAGTGGTAAGAGTCAGTCAAGTGTGTCTAACTGATTCTAACATAACTATCTAGCCATAAATCGAGGAATGGAGACTCTAAATGGGGTGCATGAGGCTGTCTAACTCAAAGTATAGCTTGGATAACAATGGAGACATCATCCAGTCAATAGTATCAGTCATAAATGGTAATAGTCAGTCAAGTGTGTCTAACTGAGTCTAACAGAACCATCTAGGCATAAATCAAGGAATGGAGACTCCAAGGGAGACGCATGAGGCTATCAAATAGTCAAGTGGAACTCCAGAAATAGCTAACTAGAAGCTACAAGCAGTCAGCATGAGCAATCAGTGGACTAACTACTCAACCAATGCACTAACTGAATGATAACTCCCGGTAGGTGAGATAAGGCGCCCTAACTGAGTGATAACTGGTGGTAGGTAAGAAAAGGCGCTCTAACTGACAATGGTAGGTGAGAAGGGCACACTTGCTAAGAAAATAAGTCAAGGAGGGTGCATTAGGTAGGTAGGAGGCCAAATGAGGGCTAAAGATAGGCTCTGGAGAGCTAGAAGCAAGCTCTAGGTGATGGGAAGACAACCATGATGATGACTGGATGCATGCAGTGGCATAGAAGGATGAGGGACTTAGTTCTCTGCATCCAATGATATAGAAAGACTAATTGAATTGCATGCCTACCAGTAGCCCAATCTATGATAAATTTTGAGTCTCCTGGGATCTTGATGCGAGAAATTATTCCCCTGAGCACATCCCAAAGCAATCCCCAAAGTGCAATCAATTCATACTTTGCATTACTGCCCGAACCAACACCCAATTTCATATAAATCTTGTGATCTAGTTTAATAAATAGAATCATGCTAGAACTACAGATATTATTCTTTACTTCCCTGTCGAAAAAGCCAAAGGAAAAACCAGAAGTTACCTCAGGATCTACAATGCTATGTGTAGGTTTCTTCTTTTCAGGACAAGGAAACACAGTCAAGTAGGAAATGATTTTCCTGCATACAACAAAAAATGGAGGGATATGCATATTCAAAGATCATGCTATTTTTGCATTTCCAATTTTCCCAGATAGAAAATAATGGTAGAGTGTTGTATTTCGATTTCCTATGAAACCATCTAAAAAGACAATCCTCAAAACTGACACCCGACCAGTCTTCATAGAACCGCAACAGCCTTTTAATCCATACCAGATATTCATAAAAAAGGGTTGTGTATAAATAAATGTGTAGTGTCCTCTGCATCATCCTTACATAACATACACAAATTTGGGCCATAAAACCCCCTATTCAACAGATTTGCGTCCAGGTAAGGATTTTGTTTTGAAAGCACAACCACATAAAGCACCTAAGTTTCGTTGGAACATTCCAAGACCATATTAACATGTGCCACCATTTGTGAGTAGCTACATCGTTCTTCAAAATAATGTACTCATATACCTTTTTAACAGTAAGAGTGTCGATACCACACAAGTCTATCCAAATCATTATTGAGAGAAATACTGGATATATCAAGGTTTTTGGTATATAGGTCCCATTCCTATGCAAGATCTCTCGGGATGCCAGTTCTTCAGTCGATAACTAGTGAGGGTTATCTCCATTCTTATAAACCTGTGATAAAACAATAAACTGTTTGTTGTGCAGCCAAGCTAACAACACGAGGGATAAACTGAATTTTTCTACTGCCCCGACATAAGGATCAATACCAATGTGGATATCACTCCATTGCCAATATGCCAACTTAAAATGTTCATAGATATAAGGAAACATCGAAATAATAATTCTCCAAATAAGTGATGCATTCCTAACATTTTTTTTCTGGATTCCTCAACCAAAGAGCAGCAGGGATAGATTTGAGGTATTTCGATCAAATAATGGTGCTCCACATACCGCTATTAGTCAATGCCCGCCAAAGACTCTTAGCTTTCATCGCTTCACTGAAACAATTAAGATGTAATAGTCCCCAACCTCTTCTTTGGCCAGGACAATCTCTTCCACCTCGAGAGATGAAAATTTTTCGCATTTAGCTTACCTGCCCAAATGAAATGAAAGATCTTTTGACGGATCGAATTCATGACAGACACGGGGAATTTGCAATACCCCTAGTTTTGACTTGGAAGGTATTTATCCAATATTATGTAAAGGATGTAAATATGCTAGTGTGAATTCCTAGTGCGGAGCTCACGTCCAAGGCCAAACTAGTGAATGGATAGGCATGTATGATGTTATATTTTTATTTGGACTGTTTGGTTGGCTTTTATGCCTAATTCAAAATGTATGTAAAAATTATGTTGAAAATTAATAGAATGGTCCAACAATGGTTGTGTAAAGAGCACCAAAGGGACTATGATTCCACCAGAGGGGAAGAGGAAGGGGGCTTATGGGAAACCCAATCTTATGCTGTCATGTTTCGACCTTAGAACTCACCCTAAATTCTATCATGTGATGAGAATAAGCCAATTATCTCCTTTTTGACCATTTTCCAATCATTTATTGCACATGTGAGGTTGGTGGGAAAAGTCACTTCATGTAGTTATTGAGCATGGGGGTTGTGACAGTTATGTCAGTTGTCAACAGTCTTATTTATCCTATGGTCAAAAGCCATGCCAGCTGTCTTTTAACCATTATTCCATTCTCATTCTCTCATGCAAGCTGTTGCACTACGTAGAGTTATTCCATTGTTGTTCATGTCAATTAAGGAACTCTGTGTCAAACTCAGAAATTCAAATTAGAGGATAGAGTTGTATTTTTTGAAGGAAAAACAGTTGGTTGTAGGTGAGCAAAGAGGTTGGGAAGCTAGGAACCTTACCCATGGATTTCTACTGCTTGTAGGTGCTTGTGAGGTCACAAATCAAGGCTAAAGGTGTTTCTATAGCATCCATATCAGGTTGTACTTCTTCTATGCACACACTAGAAGCACCCAACAAGATGGATCACCCAAGAGAACCGTGGATCGGTGAAGGGGAAGCTTGAGCTAGAAGGGTGTTGTGTGGGGTAGGTATTGTGGAAGCCAAGGCTATGAGGGATGAGTAAGATCCATGTAGAGCTCTGTATGAGCATTTGACTAAGCACGGAGAGAAGAATGGGTTGTGGGTTGAGAGATAGAAGCCTATAGGTGTTTCCTTTGCCCTAGTGACCCCAAATCCTAGCTTGGGGGTGGCCTCAGTAGCAGAAAGAGTGTATACTGGACTGAGTGCCTATGGTTGGGTGGAAAAGCGCTCTTACATAGCCAGTTGCGTGGATATGCATTTCATAAATATAAGTACTCTCATGTATTTTAATCTAAACTGTTTTATTTGATGCCTATAATGTTTATGCTGGTAATTGCATGCTAGATTTGTGTAGTTAGATTTTATATTCCCACTGTGCATGTTTATTACATTTCTGCACACATTCCATTTTATTATAAAATCGTATTATGCATTGGGGCAAATTATTAGAGCTCGGGTGTTTCCAATGTCCCCTCTCGATGGTTGGATTGGGTGAGGGGGACGTTACAAAATTTCATAATCCCAGGACAAAAGATCGGGATACTCATCAGTATAGCTTGTGCCAACACAAGTCTGACACCAATGGAAAGCCAATGGAAATCCCGATTGCTTATATTCCTGTCAATTCTTTGTAGCAACCATCCCCGGTCCTCAGCTCTATAATTATTAGGTTTTAAAAAAAAACCTAGATATTTGAAACCATAATTCATATTGCTCATTTTATAAGGCAATAATCTTTCAATATCTGCAAGGATAGAAGAGTCGGAGAAATTAACCAAAAATTTTGATTTTCGAAAACTGATAAGCATACCTAAAGCTCTACAAAAGACCTCAAAGATCTCTTTCATAGCAATCCATTCAACAACTGAGGCCTCCCCAAAGATCAAAACATCATCTGCAAAAAGTAGGTGAGTGATGGCAAGAGATATGGTAACTTTAACTCCTTTGATTTTAAAGGATCTCTTAGATTCGTTGAGCAGCTTACTTAAGCCTTCAATAACAAGAATGAATAGAAGTGGAGATAAGGGGAAACCTTGACAAATACCCCTGCTGCTCGCAAAATGCTGAGTAGGAGAACCATTTACAAGGATGGCATACAAAGGAGTAGTCACACAAGTTATTATCCAGCTTTCCATATCAACAGGAATGCCAATTTGAAGTAAAATGAGTCTCAGGAATGACCCTCAACACGATCAAAGGATTTTATGAGATCCATCTTCAGAATCAAAGCTTGAATATTCTTGGATTTAATAGAGTGAATACCCTTCTGGGGTACTCCCACCACGTCGAGAATTTTCCTATGAAACATAAAACCAAATTGATCCATAGAAATGTGCTTGGCTAATATCGGCTTGATACGGTTTGCTATTATTTTAGTGATGACTTTATACAAGAGATTGCATAACGAAAAGGGGAGGAATTCATTAAATTCCAACGGTTTATCCTTCTTCGGAATAAGTGTGATATAAGTGGAGTTAAGCTTAGCCGAGATATAAGTCTTAACTCTAGTTTCCTCAATAGCCTTCAATATATCCAACCCAAATATCTCAAAGAAGTGGGAAAAAACTCGATGGTCCAACCGACAGGTCCAGGGATATTTTCTCTTATGAAATTTTTCAGGACACCTCTGACTTCCTCTAGAGAAATTTATTTACTTACCTTAACCCCATCTTCCTCCAAGAAGAACCTTGGAAAAATTTTAGTTATTCTTAATTGATCCATCAGGTTTTTTACGGGTCTCTGAGAATAAATATATTTAAAATAAGTAACACCAGACTTCATAATATCCTCCTTATCCCTTAATAAAGTGCCATCCACATCGCGAATCCTCCCAAATAGAATTTATATTCCTCTTTCGCGAGGCTAGCCTGTGAAAAAAAATTGTATTACGGTCACCTTGAGCAACCTAGATGGCACGACTCTTGAGTCGCCAAGTATTTTCTTGATGTCTGAGGATTAAAGCCCTTTTTTGTTCAAGTTGTAACATCTTCACCTTCCTGTTGACAGAAAAAGATTATCCCCGACAGAGTCCTCCAAATTCTGTAGTTGTTCCTCAATCTTGCACAAATCCAAACTGAAGGCCACCTTCTTCTCCTTGCCCCACTTAATGAATTCATCTCGTAACAAGTGCAATTAGTTCAACGGAAGATGAATTGAAGAATGGTGTTCCATGCAAGATAGACTAGCCCAATATTCCTTGATAAAATCACAAAATGAAGAATCTTCAAGCCAGGTGTTGTTGAATTTGAAGGCGTAGAAGTTCTTACATGTCTCAAATTCCAACTCAAGGACAATTGCCTTATGATCAGAGATACCTGTAGAAGTACACCAATATCTATATATGCACAATGAAGAGGCCAAGTTTTCATTCATAAGAAATCGGCCAAGCCGCTTTGCTACCTTGAACTTTCCAACCCTCCCATTTGACCAAGTGAGCGCAAGAGAGGCCGAAACTACATCAATGAGGCCTGCTTCTTTAAATAAATTCTTGAAATACAAACTCAAAAGATCAAAAACATTCTTTGATCCCCAAACTTCCATTTCCAAAAATATATATATATATATATAAATTATCCCCCTTCCATAACTTATATATATAAATACATAGTCTTTTTATCAAAATTACCAATATAATTAAAACACTATTGATTGCTACATATAGAACCCCTTGTACCATCTATCTATATGTACACTTCACATGGCGAGGTGAAAATGTGCAATATATACATCTCTATCTCTCTTTTCCTCACTTCCATGACTCATTTATATAAGTACGACGAATTCTCATATATATGGTCTACAAAGTTTTGCTAAAATTACCAATAACATTAAAAAATATTGATTTTTTCCGTACACCTTGTGCATGAATGGTTACAAATCTAAAGTAGTTATAAAAAAATGTGTTAAAAGTGTGCATAATTGTACATCTTTTGCCATCTCTATATGCACACCTTCACATGGGGAGCTGAAAATGTGCATATATTGTATACATCTCTACTTTTTGTTTTTTTTGTCTGTACCTTTATGACTTAACTATTTTTTTGTCCTTACCTCCATGACTCCATCTTTATAAGTATTGAGTTTAAGTTTATTGGGTTTCTCATATATAGTCTATAAAGTTTGGTTAAAGTTTTCAATAAAATTAAAAATTATTGATTTTTCTTTTATAAAGTTTTTGTTAAAGTTATCAATAAAATTAAAAAATTATCATTTTTTCTTCATCTTGTTGGTTACAAATTTGTATAATTTTAATTTGATTATTTTTTATATTTCTATCAAAGTGGGTGATGAAAGTATATATATGTTTTTATAAAAAATTAGAAAATTACAATTTTTTACTTTAATGATTACATTTTTTATAATTTTAAGTTGTTTAATTTTAATATTGCTATAAAGGATAATGATGAAAGTATGTATATCAATTGTACATCTTACACCTCCCACTGATATGCACACTTTCACTTATACAAATTTAAAGTTGTTATAAAAAAATGTGTTAAAAGTGTGCATAATTGTACATCTTTTGCCATCTCTATATGCACACCTTCACATGGGGAGGTGAAAATGTGCATATATTGTATACATCTCTACTTTTTGTTTTTTTGTCTGTACCGTTATGACTTAACTATTTTTTTGTCCTTACCTCCATGACTCCATCTTTATAAGTATTGAGTTTATTGGGTTTCTCATATATAGTCTATAAAGTTTGGTTAAAGTTTTCAATAAAATTAAAAATTATTGATTTTTCTTTTATAAATTTTTTGTTAAAGTTATCAATAAAATTAAAAAATTATAATTTTTTCTTTGTCTTGTTGGTTACAAATTTGTATAATTTTAATTTGATTATTTTTTATATTTCTATCAAAGTGGGTGGTGAAAGTATATATATGTTTTTATAAAAAATTAGAAAATTACATTTTTTTTACTTTAATGATTACATTTTTATAATTTTAAGTTGTTTAATTTTAATATTGCTATCGAGGATAATGATGAAAGTATGTATATCAATTGTACATCTTATACCTCCCACTGATATGCACACTTTCACATGGGAAGGTGAAAATGTGTATCTCTACCTCTTTTGTCCCACCTCCATGAGTAACCTTTAAAAGGGTGGGTAGGAAAAAAGGTGAAAATGTGTATCTTTGCCCCTTTTGTTCCCATCTTCATCATTAACTTTTAAAAGGATGGAGGTAGGAGTGAAGGTGTATATATTCTTTGGATAATATATATAGTATATATCTTCTTTATATTATTTGATTTTACAATATGTTTAATTTATATCATTGCAATTATTATAGTTTAAAAATCAAGTTGGATTGTTTTCGCCTAACATCATAAGAGTTTGACTAAACAATTGTGTGTCATACTGTAATTATTTATTGATTAAATTATATTTTTGAATGTATAATGGATTTAATATCTTCAAATACTCCTATAGATTTAATGTTTTCAAATACTCTTATTGCACCCAAAATATGCAATCTCAATAGCTTATATTCTCACATTTTGACCAAATTTTTATTAAAAATGATTAAAAAATGACCAAAAAAAATCCAAACTGTAACATGTTTAAACTACCCAAAAAGTTACAGTTTTATTTTATTATATTTATAAAAATATAATTCTATATATAATTAATAATCATTTTTTATTGATATTTATTTTGTAAATTGTACAAGATGGAGGGTTTTTTGGAAGACATGGGTTGTGCCATCCCGACTTTGGTCGGTATTGTCATTGTCCTTCTTCTTTGCGCTAATGATATTGTTCCTATGGTGAGGAGTCCCTATGATCTCGACAAGCAACTAAAAGTTTTCAAGGATTTTTGCTCTAGTATGAGTATGACTAGTAACACTAACAAAACAAAGGTTATGGTAATCAAATCTCAAAAGATCACTTATGTTAATTTCATCTATGATAACAACAACTTGGACGAATTGACTTCATACAAATATCTTGGAATCAATCTTTATCATGAGCTTAATTGGAACTATAGCATTGAGAAAATGATTAATTGAGGGTGGGAAGGTTATTATGGACTTGAAAACAATTGTAAATATTTAGTAGACCTTTTGCTTTGGGATCAGAAGAAACTCATCTTTGAGACTCTTATCACCCCTACTATCTTATATGGATGTGAAGTTTGGGGTTGTAGCATCTCTAGAGAATCATGGAGAAGGATATAGCAAATTATCCAAAAGTGCTTTATAACATATAATCTTAAAACTAAAGGCAATACACCCTATCATATCATCTTCATAGAAAAGATTTTCTACCTCATTGAGAGCATGACTATGACTAGATACTTAATGTACAAGAACAAAATAAATAATATGGGAGACAAGAGGCCTCTTAAGATTGCTTCATATTCTAATCAAAACAATTTACAACTTAAGCGAGTTTGGCATAAAGACACCATGTCTTGGCTAAATCATTCGGGAGTCAAAGAAGATATCAATTTGCAAAATAGTGATAATATTAAAAGTATTATTACATCAAAATAAGAAGAAGTTGAGGTGTAATAAATAATTAGTAGATAAGAGAAAATTAAGATATTATAAAGAGGTGATCAACCCTAATCTAGAAGATCTTGAAAGTATCTCTCTATTTTAACTAGTGTAAAGAAGAAAATCAGCATTGCTAAAATAAGAACAAACTCTAACAAGATCCATAGTGAAATAGGGCATTGTATAGTTCCTAAAACACCATGGAAGAATTTGTCATCTTTGTAATACTAAGAAGGTTGAAAATGAAAGACACTTTTTCATGAATTTGTCATCTTTGTAATACTAAGAGAGTTGAAAATGAAAATCACTTTTTCATAAAATGTCATGCATACACCAACATTAAAGAACAATTTCAAAATATTTACTACAACATTGACCTTAACATTTTACCTCATCACAAATATAATGATTTAAAACTAATTATCTTAAAAAATTTCAATTACAAAAATAAAACTTTAATAAAAACCAAATAATTTCTCACTTTTTAAAGCTTCCATATAATCAAAATAAATTTTAATCATTATTACCATCGTTCCATTTTTATCATAATATTTAAAATTAATAATAAAACTAAAACCATTAATATTCATCCAACAAAATTCAAATGCTTTCCTTATTTTAACATTTTCACATAATTATCTTCTTCGATCTGTCCCATCACTCTTTTATGGAAAACACATACAAGTCACCCATTTTATGTCAACTATACTATTTACAGCTGCATGTTTTAAAGGTTACAAAATAACGAAACCCACTTTACGTTGAACACCATATCGTTACAAAATAAAAATAATAATTAAACACTTTATGGGGTTAACTATTCATGGAAACTTCCATTTTCTCTACGTGCCTACTGCCTACACGATTGTATATTTAATAATATTGTCTTTCCTTATGGACTCACCTATTGCTTAATTACGTCATTCATGAGCTCATTTTTCAATCTTATTCGGCTGAATTATTTGATTTTTTAAATAACTTTTATAATTTTGCATTATTAAAATTATTACTTTTTATATAAAATGGATTTTGTAATTGTATCAAGGTTTTTCCCAATACTTACAATAATTTTGTATTTATTAAAATTATTACTTTTTATATCTAAAATGGATTTTTGTAATGGTATCAAGGCCTTTCCCAATTCTTACATTCATTTATGAGCTATCGAATATTTCGGATCATGAAAAGTACCATTATTTTTTAAATAACAAAATATACCCATTCATAAACCATTCCAATTATAATTATTACTTTTTATATAAAATGGATTTTGTAATTGTATCAAGGTCTTTCCCAATACTTACATTCATTTATGAGGTATCGAATGCAGTGATGGAATTTGACAGTTGAATTGCCCGTCAGAGGTCAATTTGACCGTCAAATACGGTTAACATTTTAAAACCGGCAATTTTGACGGGTGTCCGTCATTTGAATTTCCTACACTGATTGAATGTTTCGGATCATGAAAAATACCATTATTTTTTAAATAACAAAAATACCCATTCATAAACCAGTCATGTTATTTTTTTCAATTAAAAAATGAGTTAATTTGAGGGTTAGAAGAGTTTGATTTTCTTTTAATGTTCATACTTTTATGTGCTCAAAAGAATCCTATATAATTTTTTACATCTTTACACCAATAGGTGTTTAGATATTATCTGAGATTTTGGACCTTTTTTTAGTGGATCAACAAGCTTAACCCGAGTGTAACAAGTGTACAGTGGAAATTCATTTCATAGTCGTAATATCTTGTTATGTTCAAATACATCTTCATTAAAATTTAAATAAGTTTTAGTTATTTGGTGGTTAAGAAAAGAGATACATATTTATCAAATAGTATTTTTTTTATGTTTATATTAATTAGTTTAATATTTATGTTAGTTTAATATTTAGCCTTTGTTTAACAACCAACCATCTCCACAAAAATAAGTGGTTGGCTATACCTTTGGTGTTCACAGTCACTTTAGACTGTGCTAGTATACATGAATTATCTTAATATTTTATATTTAAAATTTAAGAAAAAGTTATAGAAATTTGAAATTCATATTTAATATTCGATATATTATTCGTTATAAAATCATTTCTAAAAATATAATTTACAAATATAAATAAATTAACAAAAAGTGGTGGTTAAATCTCCATCTATCATCAATTCAAATCTTGTAATTACGTATTGAAGCTAAAACCATACCGAACAAGGCTGAGAGCTGAGCAAACCTGATTCATCCTCTGAAATATATATATATATATATATATATATATATATAATAGTCCGAATCTGTGATTCATATTTAATGTTCGCCATGTTACTCGCTACGAATCGGAGGAAGCACATTGGAACTACCAGTCCTATGTTGACTTTGAAATAAAGTCTCCAAGCTAGAGCGAGCAATCTACTCCAACACGCTTTTATCTTTCTGAAATCTACAGCAGTAAATCAGCCTATAAAAAGAGATCTATCACATTAAAATAAGAAGTTCTTAGAATTTTGTTCTTTCCAAACAAATTCCTTGTTATCGATGAGTTTCATCTTGTATTGACTTCCTACCACACTCTATATATGTATGTCCTATATATGTATGTCCCAGTAGTTTCATCATTCAATCAATATTGCCTGCAGCAAGTTGCATTAGAGCTTTGTTATTTCCAAACAAATTCCTGGTTATCGATGAGTTTCATCTTGTATTGACTTCCTACCACACTATATATATGTATGTCCCAGTAGTTTCATCATTCAATCAATATTGCCTGCAGCAAGTTGCATTAGAGCTTTGTTCTTTCCAAACAATTTCCTGGTTATCGATGAGTTTCATCTTGTATTGACTTCCTACCACACTATATATATGTATGTCCCAGTAGTTTCATCATTCAATCAATATTGCCTCCAGCAAGTTGCATTATAGTTTAATTAAATTGGCCTGAATTTATTTGTTCAGTGAGTGTTTGGAAGAATGGCTTCAGTTCATGAGAGTGCTGATGAAAGGAACCTTCCCAAATGGGGCAAGTCTTTTCTTAAGGTCGACAGCGTTCAAGAACTCGTGAAGAAGCAGCAGGAAACAGTCCCAGAAAGATATCTTAGAAGAGATGAAGAAAAACCAGCACCAACTTCTATATCTCATCATCAGCTCGACCTCCCCATCATTGACATGTCCAAGCTTTCAGAAGGATTTCAGAGAGAACAAGAGATTAAGAAGATTGCCCAGGCTTGTCAAGAATGGGGCTTCTTCCAGGTATTATTTGATTAATTTTACATTCTTGGTATCATAATTATAGATCATCCTTATTTCAATTGCTGATTCCCTTCATTCAATCGGCATGGAACAAGGTCAACCTTTGACCTTGACCTTGCTCTATGACAGTTGGATATATATATTGTAGAAGAAATAACTAAATATATTGTGGTGGGAGTATTGCAGGTTGTGAATCATGGTATCCCAAACGCCTTAATAGATGGTATTAAAAGAGTTGGGAAGGAGTTTTTTCCAGCTTCCTTTGGAGGAAAAACAGAAATGTGCAATAAAGGCAGGAGATCTTCAGGGCTATGGCCAGCTGTTTGTAGTGTCTGAAGAACAAAAGCTGGACTGGGGTGACTTGTTAAGTTTGACAATGTTTCCTTCCCACTATAAAGATTTAGATGTGTGGCCAGTTCAACCTAATGATTTCAGGTGCACTTAAAAGTTCATACATATTTTGTTCATATCTAGATAAATACTAAATTTTATACAACACAAAATTGCTCCCCTGTACTTATGTATTGTGGGTTTGGCAGGGAGATCGTGGATACATACAATACTGAAATTAAAAGACTTGCTGGGAAGCTGTTGAGTTTAATTGCGGAGACATTACAGTTGAAGCATGATTTTTTTGAGAAGAAGTTTGGAAAGCCATACCAAAGAATGAGAATGAATTATTATCCTCAATGCCCTAGACCAGATCGTGTTTTTGGCCTAAGCCCACATGCAGACATGGATGGCATTACACTCTTACTGCAGGATGATGAAGTAGTAGGTTTAAATGTCCGCAAGGATGACCAGTGGATAGCTGTGCAACCAATTCCTTATGCTCTGGTTATTAACATTGGAAACTTGATAGAGGTAAACTTCTTATGATCCTTACAGATTAATCGCCCTCTTATCCTAACTTAGTATAGGAAACGTTTTGATCTTTACCATGTGGCTGGTTTTCCAGGTGATGAGTAATGGAAGGTACAAAAGTGTAGAGCATCGCGTAATTACAGACCGTTGCAGGGCTAGGCTGTCGATTCCAGTTTTTCATTCTCCTGAATTCGAAGCAGAAATCGGTCCAGCACTGGAACTCATTGATGAAACTCATCCATGCTTGTTCAGGAATTTCATTCATGGAGATTACATGAAATACTATCTCTCTCACGGAGTAGAGGGGAAGCATTCATTATATGAATATGCTGGTATCAAAAGTTGATATAGATGGTAAAGTAGCACAGCCACAAGTAAAGTGGTTAAGATGGTCCGTGAATTGCAGCCTGCTATTTAATCAAGATGTGAATCTCATCTAGTTACTTAATCAAGATATAGATCAATAGCCAACTACTTAATCAAGACGCGATTATGTTTTTGATGTGCATGGAAGGTTATCTTCATTGATGAAGAGTAATGGATTTGTAAATTGTTGTTTTGTTATTTCCTTACTAAATTTTGAACATTTTTCATTTCTTATACCATGATATATAATTTCAGGGGTTTTGTCTTATGTTTTTTTTGATGTGCATGGAAGGTTATCTTCATTGATGAAGAGTCAATGGACTCGTAAATTGTTGTTTTGTTATTTCCTTACTAAATTTTGAACATTTTTCATTGGATGTTTATAGAGAATTATGAAGACGTGTCTTAATTTTAATACAAGTTCAATCACTTTATAGCTTCCATTAGATTATGGAAGAAGTAATATATAATCTGTGTGATAAGAAAAAATGGAGGAAAAACATTAACCTAAAATGTCATTCTAAATGAAAGATGAAAAACTCCCCTAAAATGCCCTTAGAATGATCGAATTAAATTATTATTTTACAATATTTTTACTAATGGTATAACTCGTTAACTTATAAAAATAAAATCAAAGAAAAGGAAAATTTATCTCCAATATTTTTTATTATACAAAGAAATTCTTAAAACAAATCAATTTTTTTTAATCGATTTTTTTAAAGTTTGATAAACCAAAGTTGGCCTCACACCACGTTAATCATCACCATCATCTATAAAAGAATAACTGCATCAAAATATTAATTACCTATAGCATAGGCCTTGAGATGTGTCACTTATGTGTGAGGAACCTACAGCAATTAAATGATAAAAATGCGCGATATAACAAAAATATCAGAACACAAAAGAGATTTATTGATCGCAGGGCACTTCGAGGGGGCAACCTCCTTTGAGCAAGCTCAATACAAATAACTCGTGGATGTCTTTATTGGCCTCAACACGTACTTATATACTAGTCTATGCACCAATACTATGGATCAATACCATGGAACATATAATACTACAGGATGACTTACAAAGCATATGCGTCTAATACTATGGATCAATACCATGGAACATATAATACTATGGGCTAATACAAACTATGGATCAATACCATGGAACATATAATACTACAGGACGACTTACAAAGCATACGCGTCCAACAACAACATACTAACAAAGTAAAGAGAAGGGTTGACACAGGTTCCTAACATCCCCTCCCCCTTAGAAAAAGCTTTGTCCTCTAAGCTTTAGATGTAGAAATTGTTGTTGAATCTGGAGGAGTGGTTCCCATTTAGCATCATCGGGTTTCATTCCATGCCATTGAATTAATACCTCTGTGATAGAGCGAGAGCGAAGCTGACGAGTGCGCCTACTGAGGATGGCCTATGGCTCCAAAAGGATGGATCCTTCAGTATATAGTTCTGGTAAAATAGTTTGTCCTCTGATGTTGGTGCCAAGAACTTTCTTCAGACAATAGACATGAAATACTGGATGAATGCGGGAAGAAGGAGGAAGTTCCAATTTATAAGCAATGGACCCAATATTCTGAAGAACCTTATATGGCGCATAGAACTTTGGAGCGAGCTTATGACGTCGTTTGAGTTTCAGGGAGGATTTCTTGTAAGGCTGTAGATGAAGAAAAACCATATGACCTGCTTGAAAAGTGCGCTCAGAACGGTGTTGGTCGGCTTGTCGTTTCATTCGATTTCTTGCCATGTGAAGATTGTTCTGCAAAATGCGAAGAATCTTATCGCCATTAAGTTTGAAGAACCGTGTCAAATTCCTAAACTGGTGAACTGCTGGGAGTGTATGGAAGAAGAACTGGCGGTGATTGAACATAGACTGTTTCATATGGAGTCATTTTAGATGCAGTGTGGTAGGAGGTATTGTACCACCATTCAGCGAAAGGAAGCCACTTTTCCCACTAATGTTGTTGTTCATAGGTGAAGCAACGAAGATAAGTTTCCAAACATTTATTGATAATTTGAGTGTGACCATCTGTTTGTGGGTGATACCCTGAACTCATCTTCAGTTTGGTGCTAGTGTGGCGAAATAGTTCTGTCCAAAAATGACTGGTGAAAGTTGCATCGCAATCCGAGACAACGGAAGAAGGGATTCCATGAAGAAGAAAGATCTGGTCCAAGAACATTTGTGCGACTGAGGAGGCTATATAGGGATGGTTGAGGGCAAAAAATTGGCTATATTTGGAGAGGCGATCAACCACAACCAAAATCACTGTCTTCCCTCCAGATTTAGGAATCCCTTCAATGAAATCCATAGAAATATTTGTCCAAATCCATGTGGGGATGGGAAAGGGTTCGAGTAATCTCGGAAGGAGTGTTGTTTCACCCTTGTTGCACTGGCAGGTATCACATTCAACCACCATCTGTTGAATTGTCCTTTTCATTCCCTGCCAAAAGAAGTTACACCGTGCTCGCTCATATGTTTTAAGGAACCCAGAGTGCCATGTCGATGGAGAAGCGTGGAGTTCATAGAAGACAGCCTGTCGAAGATCTGTGCTCTGGGGAAGCACCAGACAACCCTTTTATCTCAGGGAAGCACCATCCCAAGAGTAATGCGGTACAGTAGAAGGGTTGTTGGACAAGCGTTGGATGATTTGAGATAATGAAGAGTCATTGAAATAGCCTCGTTGAACAGATTGAAACCAATTTGGAACAGGCATAGAAATAGTTGAAAGAGAAACTTGGTCATCAAAATTGCAAGAAAGAGCACCCGCCACAATATTGTCCTTACCCTTCTTGTAAGTGATCTCATAGTCATAACCCATGAGTTTGCTAACCCATTTCTATTGTGCTGGGAGGAGACCCATTGTTCCAGGAAATATTTTAGACTCTGGTTATCAGTCTTGATGCATAAATGATTCTCTAATAGGTATGGTCTCCAGTTCTATACTGCATGCAAAATAACCATCAGTTCCTTCTCATATGTAGAGGTAGATAAATTCTTACCGGAAAGGGATTTGCTAGTGAACGCAATGGGATGTTCATCTTTAAGGAGAACAACACCAAGTCCATCGACACAAGGATCACTCTCAATAGTGAAGGGCTTGAAAAAATTGGGCATAGCTAGAACAAGTGTAGTACAGATAGCGTGTTTTAGTTTGTCAAATACACACTCAGTAGCATGTGTCCATGTAAAAGCATCCTTTTTCAATAGAGTGGTTAATGGAGATGTAATATTCCCATAATCCTTGGAAAACTTGCAGTAGTAGCCAGTCAATCCCAAAAAAACATGAAGGCTCTTGAGTGTCTGACGGGATGCGGCCAATTTTTCATGGCATCTATTTTGGCAGGATCCACGCAAACCCCTTGTGCTGAAATAATATGCCCAAGATACTCTAATTCCTCCTGTCCAAAAACACATTTAGACTTTTTGGCATGGAGATGATGATCAGAGAAAAGTTGCATTACAAGATCCAGATGCTCAACCCATGTTTTACAATAGATGAGGATATCATCAAAGAAGACCAGAATGAATTTCCACAAGTAGGGCCGTAATATTTTATTCATCAATTCCTGGAATGTGGAAGGATAATTAGTGAGGCCAAAGGGCATGACCAAAAACTCATAGTGGCCATCATGTGTGCGGAAAGCTGTTTTAGGGATATCATCCTCATGAACCCAAATTTGATGATACCCAGAACGAAGATCCAACTTGGAGAAAAAATGAGCACCATGAAGCTCATCAACAACAGGAATTGGAAACTTATCCTTGATTGTGAGGTGATTAAGAGCTCGGAAGTCAATGCAGAGGAGCCATGACCCATATTTTTTTTCGACAAGAAGAACTGGTGAAGAAAAGGAACTAGTACTAGGGCGAATAATACCTTGCTTCAATAAGTCCCGAATGAGCATCTAAATCTCTTTTTTTCTGTGAAAAGGGTAGTGATAGGGCCTGATGTTGGGAGGAACGCTTCCATGAAGGAGTTGAATACGATGGTCCTCTGTTATTGAAGGTGAAAATCACATTGGTTCAACAAAGACACCTACATATCTATCCAAAATTTGTTGTAAATCCAAAGGAGTAGTGGAGACCGCTGATGGTTTCATCTGAATGGAATGAATTTGAGCGATGACACCATGTGAATTCTTCTTACGGATATTTTCCGTGCGATGTGAACTGATGATGCTGAGAGACCTTGGTTGTAATCCCGTCAATGTGTGTTTTTTCCCATTGACTGAAATCTGCATCCAAATTTCAACAAAATCCCATAAGATGGGGCGAAGTGTGCGTATCCATTGAGTGCCCAAACCCACATCACATCCATCTAAGGCCAAGAAAAACATGTCGAAGTGCAAGTTATAATCTCCCTTAGAGATACGCACATTGTGACACTTCCCCTTGCAAGGTAAGGTGCCCCCATTGGCAATCATGACTTCAAAGTTAGAGCAAGGATGGACATAACAATCAGCCTGTTTGGTGAACCGAGGGTCAATGAAGTTATGAGTGCCACCAGAATCAATGAGTACTGTAAGAGGGAGCTTCTTAAAGTAACCCCTGACCCGCATTGTTTGTGGGGTGGTGACTCTGGCTAAGGCATGGAGAGATATATCTGGGTGTTCGTCTTGAGATGGAGGGTCAACAAGCAGCTGCTGAATGTTGACCTGATCATCTATTGTATCTGGAGTTTCTTCACCCATTTCAGAGGCAGGCGGAGAATCCACATCCAAGAGATAGATCTTTTGCTCAACACATCTATGTCCCCAAGTGAATTTCTCATCACAATTATAACAAATCTCATTTTCTCCACATGCCTGTATCTATGCTTCAGAAAAATGCTTGATAGGAGTTGGTCAAGGAGCTGGCATGATGGGAGGTCGTTGGGAAACCATATTTATAAAGGGAACAAAAGTGGATTTGGAGCGTTGTTGGGCTGCGATCTTGTCATCCACCAACTTAGCCAACCCCAGGGATTCCATCATTGTGTTGGGACAAAACATTTTGACCTCAGATCGGATTGAATCCTTTAGACCACTAATAAAACAACTACTGTAAAATTCATCAAGAATCCTTCGGTGTGATTAGTCAGTTTCTCAAATTCTGTCTGATACTCTCTCACAGTGCCAATTTGGCGAAGTTTGCTGAGTGTATTAAAATTCAATATGCTAAGACAGAAAATAGCAGCATTACATTCCATTTCACAATAATAGCATATACAGGATCACTGAAGAAACAACAAGCATAGCATAAACATAAGAGACACAGATTTATCCTGGGAAACCCTCATGGGGTAGAAAACCCAGCAAAGCTTCCTCAATATAGATGACCAGCAATATACAAAGATGCAAACCAAAGACATGATCTCCTCCTCCACCATAGCAGACCTCTCCTCCACAAGTGCCCCTCTCTCAAGTGAGTGAGTGTGTCAAATGAGGAACACACCTCCTCTATTTATACACTACTCTGACATATCTTTTATACAAGTACAGGTAGGCTCGTATTTAACCAATGGGTTAAATACCCCACTACAACTGACTGGGCCGACCCCTCTAGGGTGGTCTAATAACCCTTTGACCCACATAACACATACAGGGCCGACCCCCACTAGGGAAGTCTAATAACCCGAGTTACCACATTCCGACGGAGGAATAAACATCTCCGGATATACAATAAGATCTTCACGGAGGAATGAAACATCTCCGGAATAATAAAGTACAAATATAATATTCTTTGAAGTTACAATATCTCAACACTCCCCCTTAACGAAAAGGATATTATAACAGCATCTGCACGAGCAAGGAGTCGTCAACATCATACATGATACATCTATAAATCATTGGAAGTTTTCTCAACATCATCAGTAACTCAAGCAGTTACTGGAACATCTTCAATACTGGAACATCAACATCTTCAGTACTGAGTCTTTATCTTTTGCAGCACTCGAACAGCTACAACAACATCAACATCTGGATCCTCACGATCATCAGTATCGTCATCTCACGATCATCAGCATCGTCATCACATGATCATCAGCATCAGCATCACAGGATCATCAGCATCGTCATCACACGATCATCAGCATCGTCATCACACGATCATCATCATATGGATCATCTCGATCTACAGCATCTGGATCATCACGATCTACATCATCTGGATCATTTGTATTAGTATCCACACCAATACATCTATCATCAAAACATGTATTCTTACTAATACATATATCATCAAAAACATGTATTCTCACTAATACATCTATTATCAAAAGCATGCATTCTCACTAATACATCTATCATCAAAAGCATGTATTCTCACTAATACATCCATCATCAAAAGCATGTATTCTCACTAATACATCCATCATCAAAAGCATGTATTCCACTAATACATAGCAGCATATCCTGCAACACACACGATCATATTACAGAATGATCAATCCCGCTCTCTTTAGGACATAGGTCCATGGATGATACAATCCAGTCATGTACCTTTTGAACCGAAGTCCAGGGACGATCCAGTCCTATCATGTACCTTTCGAACCGAAGTCCAGGGACGATCCAGTCCTAACATGTACCTTTTGAACCGAAGTCCAGGGACGATCCAGTCCTAACATGTACCTTTTGAACCAAAGTCCAGGGACGATCCAGTCCTATCAATTCTCAAAGACCTCATGTCTACGGCTCAGTTCATAAGACCAAAGTCCAAGGATGATCCAATCCTTACCGTACATTTAGGACCGCGTCCAAGGATGACTTAATCCTCAACCGTACATTTAGGACCACGTCCAAGGATGACTTAATCCTCCACCGTACATTTACGACCACGTCCAAGGATGACTTAATCCTCCACCGTACATTTAGGACCACGTCCAAGGATGACTTAATCCTCCACTGTACATTTAGGACCACGTCCAAGGATGACTTAATCCTCCACCGTACATTTAGGACCACGTCCAAGGATGACTTAATCATCCACCGTACATTTAGGACCACGTCCAAGGATGACTTAATCCTCCATCATACATTTAGGACCTACGTCCAAGGATGACTTAATCCTCAACCGTCCATTTAGGACCTACGTCCAAGGATGACTTAATCCTCAACCATCCACCAAGGACTTCATTCTCGAAGACATACGTCTACGGCTCTTCTTTAGGACTGAAGTCTAGGGATGATCCAATCCCCTCACATGTTCACCAAAAACTTCATTCTCGAAGACATACGTCTAGGGCTCTTCTTTAGGACTGAAGTCCAGGGATGATCCAATCCCCTCACATGTTCACCAAGAACTTCATTCTCGAAGACATACGTCTACGAATCTTCTTTAGGACTGAAGTCCAAGGATGATCCAATCCCCTCACATGTTCACCAAAAACTTCATTCTCGAAGACATACGTCTACGGCTCTTCTTTAGGACTGAAGTCCAGGGATGATCCAATCCCCTCACATGTTCACCAAGAACTTCATTCTCGAAGACATACATCTACGGCTCTTCTTTAGGACTGAAGTCCAGGGATGATCCAATCCCCTCACATGTTCACCAAGAACTTCATTCTCGAAGACATACGTCTACGGCTCTCTTGAGGATGATGCAATCCTATCATGTCCACCAAGGACTTCATTCTCGAAGACATACGTCTACGGCTCTCTTTAGAACATATGTTCAAGGATGATGCAATCCCCTTGTCACCTTTGACCCTGTCTAAGGACCATCCACCAACCTCTCTGTCGGCATCACTAATATAGGTATCTTCATCATCGACCTCACTGTCGATGCAGGCAATCTCATCATGAGTTATCACATCACTCCCCCTTTCGAGGAGGGTCCTTCTGAACTATATTAAGTTTGTCTCGGAAAACTTTATTTGAGGTAGAGGTTTGGTTAGTACATCGGATCGGTAGAAGTTTGGTTAGTACATTGGTAACTTGTTACAAATTCAAACTTTTGGTTCCTTTCTGCACCATATCTTGGAACACTAGATTCTCTGCCATCTTGATACAACTCTGTTTGTCACATAGGATCATAGTTGGGTCTATCTCTAAGTCAAACAATCCTGAAGCCATACTGTTTCATAACTTAGCAGAGCAAGAAGCCATATATTCTGCTTGTGCTAAGAGCCACACTATATTGCTTCATGAGATCATCCTCTCGATGTGCTCTTCCTGTCTGATACAATTTCTGCCCAATCAACATCTGTGTAGCCATCTGAAGTCATGATCTCTAAGATAACATAGATCAAAATCTATCGTATCCTTTAGGTATTTCAACACATGCTTTGCAACTAACAGGTGAACACATCTGGTTTTCCACTAGATACTGACACAAGGTGTTCACAGCAAATCATATATCTGACCTAGTATTTGTTAGACACATCAATGACTCAATATTTTGTCTGTACAGAGTTCTATCCACTAACTCTGATGAATCATCTGATAACAACTTCAAGAGTGGCCATTCCAACACGTCAAGTCCTTTTAATATTTTTCAGCATGCTTTCCCTGGTTGAGAAAGATTCCTTCTGAGCCTTGCCATACTTCCAGACCTAGGAAGTAATACATTAATCTGATATCTTTCATTTTCTTTTATGCAGCCATCTATCTGTGCCATCTCCCGTTAGATGGGTCTACTGATATGAACCTCAACATCATTAGAACTCCGAGGTGAGTTCCTTCTTGTATCCATGTCATCTGTGCATAGAAGCCATATTCAATCTTGTAGCAAAGGTTGAGATCCACATCACCCAAGATGATCATTAAGCTCATCAATTGATTATCGATCCCGGGTACCCATATAGAACCTGATTCACACTTCTTCTTTAATTACACCATTAAGAGAATGGTCTTATCTATCCACTTGGAGCAAACATCTTGTTATGATTCTCTTCCTCTTTCTAAGAGAATCTTCTAGCCATGAGCCTTCTATATTTTGTTTGATTTGTAAATCTTCTTGTTGAACATCCATCACTTGTTCGGTGTTCATTATTCTTCATGATCTTTCCTACAAAACAAAATTAAGTACATGATTAGTAATACTTCATAATCATGAAATCATGTTGACATGATAACCTATTATGCATACAGATATCATTTACATAGTTATGCAACTATCTTGACCAATACTTTGGCACAACACTTTCCCATATCCTGTATGCATATAGTGGCTATCTAGATGCCTTCCATCTCTACCAGAACATACTATCGAGAGTGTGCACAGCTCTCAGCATGTCAGCAAAGAGGTTTCATTCTAGACAAGCAACAATGGAATGTTTTTCCAACTTACCAATCATATGCATATTAGTAGTATACTATTCAATGCTCTATGAATGTTTGCACTCAGCATGATATGTTCTAGGAATACAAATATGCATACAAGAAATATCATTTACTATTTCAAATAACAACTCAAATACTTATCTTTTATGTTTGTGTGGTTGCCTCCCGCTTGATCTTCTATATGTCTTTTGAACTTCTATTCATTCTATACCACTGTGCATGCTCAAGTGTGCACTAGTGTCATCCTCATGATCTCATACACAAACATTCATTCATTAGTATATTCTCAAAACATTCTGATTCTAAATAATCTTGAATATGTATAGTCATGATCATTAGTATTCAGGGTTTCAAGTAAGTCTTCTTTTACTTATGCATATTCTTGTTTGATCATAGTACTCTTCTGGTTAATTAAATCATGCATAAACCCTTGATTACTAACTTTATGAATAAGCATAACCAATCATATCAAGTATACTTATATAAGGGATCCTAACACAAGGTAAGATTCTAACTTGACATAAGAAAACATACCTGGATTAGTATACCTGCTTAGTTATGTACAACATACCTAAACAATCTCTTCAATGATTTAGAGATCCTGAGCTAGAACCTTCTCATAGGTTAAGCATAATATAACAAGGTCATACATACCTCGTAAGTAGAACAAAGATTATGGATGAGTCTTTGTCTTCATGATGTCATGGTCATGGAGTTTGATTTGTCTTTTGTGATGTACATAAATCTTGTTAGCAGACAACATCAATCTCACACAACACCATAATGCATAAGTACAATCATATAGCCCTAATCAATGAATGTCTTCGATCATTCGCATGCATTCATACTGTTGCTAGGGTGATAAGACAATTCTAACATTAATCAAGATTGTACTAATAAATAACATGAAGACAAACACATTATGAACTTAATCAAGAATCAGATTTCAAGACATACCTGAACCTCCTTAAGTCATACCTATTGAGACTTCTTGTAGTCTTCTTATGTAAGGCCTTAGCCTCAACTCCCCCTGAAACTTGATCTGGAGCTTGATTAGGGTTTGCTGGAGAAACCCTAAAAATTCAATCTTTGACTTTCATACTTCTGAATGGAAGGAAGGATGTGTCTTGCTGAGCTGATCAAACTAGCATACTTCAATTTTGAAATCTCCAAAATTTGACCCCTCAAAATTGCCTTTGAAACTTCTGGATCTTCTAGACAGGATCCCGAACTAGGGTTTGATGAAGCCCACCCTTCTGCTCAATCAAAAGGTTTGATCCAAGGCTCTAAACTCTTATTTTTCTGAGGAGCTTCCAGCCATGGTTACAGACTTCAAAAATTCCAACTTTTGCTGAAGCCCTAATTTTCCATCTTTCCGATCAAAATCCCGAGCTAGGGTTTAATCAATCCCGGTCTTCTACCCAACCAAAAAATTCGATCTTGGTCTCTAAATTTTGATTTTCCTGAGTAGCATTCAGCCATGGATTCCGATTCCAAAAAATCTAACTTTCTCCGAAACCCTAAATTCCGGAAGCCATGAATAAAGGTGCTCCAAAAATAATTTTGTTTTGACAAAAATATGTACCTGATTGTTTCTGCTATAACTCCAAAATTTTCGCTCCACAGGGTCTGAAAACGTTTTCTGCAGTAGCCTGACCTGTCATCTTTCCATCCTGACAGGTCTGACCTCAATTGGATTTTCTGAGAGAGAGTTATGCCAAATGTCGCAACGTGACCTATTTTGGGATAATACAGGAGAGCAAACTTGTACGGCGTGCCACGTGTCACTGTTTGAACTTTGGCTTCTGAAAATTTTTCTTGAGATAGCTCGCCCTGTTATATTTCCATCCTCATAGGTCTGACCTCAATTGGACTCTCTGAGAGAGAGTTATGCCAAGTGTCACAACGTGACCTGTTTATGGTATAAAACAGGAGAGCAAACTTGTACGGCGTGCCACGTGTCACTGGTTCAGCTTCGGCCTCTGAAAAAGTTTTCTGAGATAGTACAGTCTGTGTACTACCTGTCACTTTTTACGAAATTTCATTTGGAGCTTCCTAGCCCAAGTTATGACCTTTTTTCTTAGGTCACCTGATTTTTACTGAGATCTGAAAGAGGCAGAAACCCTAACTTGTACTGATCATAACTTACAAAGTACAACGAATCTGAGGGTTCCCTTTGGACACAAGATACCTGGAGATGTTATCTACGACTTGTAAAGGTTTCAGATCCTGAACCTTCGCCAAAATGGATTTATAGCGAAAGTTCCACGATGACTGGTTTTTGCTATGTAAAACCCTAACCTTCAAATTGTCGTAAGTGAAGCAAGTGTCGTAAGTGCCATACATTGCCTTCCTTCAGGTTAGCTCTGATACCATGTTAAAATTCAATATGCTAAGACCAAAAATAGCAGCATTACATTCCATTTCACAATAATAGCATATACAGGATCACTGAAGAAACAACAAGCATAGCATAAACACAAGAGACACAAATTTATCCTGGGAAACCCTCATGGGGTAGAAAACCTAGCAAAGCTTCCTCAATATAGATGACCAGCAATATACAAAGATGCAAACCAAAGACATGATCTCCTCCTCCACCATAGCAGACCTCTCCTCCACAAGTGCGCCTCTCTCAAGTGAGTGAGTGTGTCAAATGAGGAACACACCTCCTCTATTTATACACTACTCTGACATATCTTTTACACAAGTACATGTAGGCTCATATTTAACCAATGGGTTAAATACCCCACTACAACTGACTGGGCCGACCCCTCTAGGGTGGTCTAATAACCCTTTGACCCACATAACACATACAGGGCCGACCCCCACTAGGGAAGTCTAATAACCCGAGTTACCACATTCCGACGGAGAAATAAACATCTCCGGATATACAATAAGATCTTCACGGAGGAATGAAACATCAAAAGCACTAGGACCAAATCGTTGCAAAAGGAGTTGGAAAAAATATGTTCATTTTGGCTCTTCATGAGCCTTGATGTACCAACGATACCATTGAAGGGATTCATGTTCCAAATGAAAGGATGCAAGTGGAACTTTGTTGACATCAAAAGTATTATGTAGATTGAAATATTGTTCTATTCGGTATATCCATCCAGTCGGATCATTAACATTTAAGCGAGGAAAATCAAGCTTCGGCCCACAAAAATTGCTGGAAGAAGAGAACCCAGTGTCTACAAAAGACTCTGGTTGTTGTTTATTGTTCATGGCTAAATACTGAAGATGGAGGCCGATAAATTTTTCATCCAGATCTTGGAGTTTAGTTTTGAGGGCTGCAAGTTCTTCCTCCATGTTTTTTGCTTCTGTGAGGGTGACAACCATAACCAGGTGTTTTTTTGTTTTTGTTTTTTGAATGGGTAGAAAAAAAAACAGAGGCCTCTTTAGTAAAGGAAAATTTGGATTTGGGAAAAACTCAGATGGGTAAGTGGGGTTTGAATAGGTTTTGGACACTTTCTAATGGACAAGGAAACGAAAAATGGGGATTTCAGAAGCGAGGTGAAAGAATGGGAAAAATTTTCAAAGAGGGACAAATAAGCAGAAATAGGAAATGAACACTGTGGCAAAATTTGAAGGTGATTGGGTGAAATTTGAAGAAGTTACGGCAAACCCTAAAAGTAGACAGATGTGGGATTTCTGGCTTCGGGAAGGGGTCCTCAGGAATGAAATATGTAGAATGGTATTGCAGGGGTGTCAGTGAATTTTCAAGGGAAACGGAGTTAAAAGAAAGAAGATATGGAAAATGGATCTACTACGGCTCGGAATTGATCTGCAACAGTTCTAGACAGATATGCACGTGTCTTTGTTGAACCAGTGGGATTGCCACCTTCAAGACCAGAGGACCATCATATTCATCTCCTTCCTGGGATCGTTCCTCCCAAAATCAGGGCCTATTGCTACCCTTTTCACCAAAAAACGGAGATTGAGATGCTCGTTCGGGACTTACTAAAGTAAGGTATTATTCGCCCTAGTACTAGTTCCTTTTCTCACTTATTCTTCTTGTCCGAAAAAAAGATAGGTCATGGTGCCTATGTAACACATGTTGGATCAAAAAAACAAAAACTAACAAAGTAATAATAATCATAATGTTGGAAGGTATCACTAGTCATGGGAATCTCTTGGACCTACTTTTCTTGGTTTTTCTCTATCAATCCACATTATCATTATCAAAGTATTGAGTTGTCTTATATATATATATATATATATATATATATATATATATATATATATATAGAGAGAGAGAGAGAGAGAGAGAGAGAGAGAGAGAGAGAGAGAGAGAGAATAAAATAAACCACCATAGGTCTATCTTAACTTTAGATCTATCAAGTTCCAAGAGAAATCAAATCCTATTGAGATGCAAACCTCGTTTAGGGTGAAAATTTTGAGAAAAGGTTTGCAATGTAATGGATTTGATCCCTCGTGAAGTTTGATAGGTTTGGAGTTAGGATGGGTATATGTTGGTATTATAAAAAGTGGAGGATGAAAAACAAACTCGTAGAATGTCTTCTTGGGGTTACTCCAAAAGTGTTTTCACCTTGCTAGGAGAGTGTCATGTCTCATAAACCCTTGGCAATGCTTTAGGTACATATGGATGGATCATTTTACTTGACCTTGGTTATATTTTTAGAATATCACCTTTACCTAGGAATTCGTTACCCTAATTGGCATGGAAATTAATCCATTGTGTGGACACAATGGGAGAGTTGATTGCTCAATCAAAGGAGGTACCAACCTAGGGGGAGTGATGGGAAATTTGAGGAGTGCACTTAGCCCATGGTGCTTGGGACCATGTGATATATACCTTGGGGGTTGGACACTAGAATTGAGGACACCTATATTGAGGAGCACACTTCATGGAGGTTGGTGATGGACCCAGACACATATGATGAAGAACTAATTGATAAAACTCATCCATGCTTGTTCAAGAATTTCATTCATGAAGATTACATGAAATGTTATTTCTCTCGTGGAGTAGAGGGGAATCACTTATTATATGAATATGTTGGTATCAAAATCTCACAGAGATGATAAAAAATGAAGTAGATAATGTTGGTTTTACATTCTTTATTAGTGCATGCAGTTATGACTCATCATGGCATTCTCCTTCTATTCTACACGATATATATAATTGTTGTAAGGTATATACCATGATATATAATTTTATGGGTGATCCAAAATAGATCAAATATATAATTTGTCACTATTTCAGTGATTTATAGGTGGAGATATTTGATGAACTGGCTTGCAGGACCCATTTTAGGAGAAGGTCTCACTTTACAGATTTGGGGTCCAAAATGAGGCATGTTTGAGGGCATAAACAATATTTTTGGGTTAAAAAGTTCATCTCTCATGTTATATCGCTTGACGCGATTCTATACTCTGACACCTTTCCAATGGTGCAAGAATCACCTAAATCAGAGTATGTATGAATAAATTATGCCTCCCACAAGTTGACCACCATGGTATCGAGTCGACTCCACATCAAATCACATTTCTCTCACATGTGTAGCTAGTCACGTGTGGACTTTCAAGAACATTCTAGAAGTTCCAAAATACTAATCCTAATTGTGAATCAAGGTGCATGCAAATACCCTAAAATTAATCCTCAACGGTTTTTAGTCTATGGTAAATACCTAATTGTTAGGAGAAGAAGCGGTTCCATTCCTTTGATGTTATGGTATTGTTCCATAGTTGAGAAACATAATGGGAGTGGTTATTAGAGCATAACAGAGGAAGTAGGATATCTTGCAATAGCCATTCATAGGTAACTCTATATAGAGTACATTTTCCTTTGTGTTTGCATTCTATATAAAATAGCAAGGCATAGTCCTCGTTTCTTGTTGTGTTATTCCCTGTAGTGGGTTTTTCCCTGTAATGGGTTTCTCAAGATAAACCTTGTGTTAATTGTGTATTTCTTTGCTCTATTTATTTTTCTTACAGTTCCAGTTTATTAAGCATTCAATGGAAATAAGCTAATAGAAAAACTAAGTCCTAAGATTCGTTATGAGGAACTATTCCAATAGAATATCCACGGTAGTTTATATATTAAGGTGTTTTGTCGTCTATTTTTTATGTCCATGAAAGGTTATCTTCATTGATGAAGAGTCTACTAACTCATAAAATTTACAAGAAACAATAATAATCCAAGCTAGGAGATACATCCATCTAAAGAAATACATAGAATGGAATTAGTTTTCCCAACATAGAGGCACTCAAACAAATTCGAAATATAATCACCAAATAGACTTTAACAGTAATGCGATTACAAGTTAAATGTATCAAAATAAGAAATTCTCATAATAGTTTGAAAACCTAGCTCATAAGTTCAATCTTATTACAGGTCAATGCAGACCCCTTGAGTTCTAAACTAAACAATAACTGAAATCATAGGAATTGTAAATACGTCCCATAAACCTAATAAATACAAGTTGGTTCAACCAAAAAGCAAATGAACAAGATTTTTCCAAGACCCTAAGTAATTCTTCATGGGTAAAAGTCTCTTGTACTAAGAATCGATGAACTGGAAATATGTTGTATCCTTATCCTAGAATACTACCTAAAGTTGATAGTGGCATAGGGTATCACCTAGTAGAATTCAACAACAACATTTGTTCATGCACTCAGTCCCCAATAACCGCACCCAAGAATCATTTAATTTGTTGATGATTAAGTTAAGGGAGATAATAAAAGTTCGTCTTTCCTATTCTGTCAGGCTATGAGTAAACTTACTTGTAGGATAATTAGCTTAAACACCAAACCAAAGAGCAGTTGTGTTCATGAGACTTGATTTTTACACAATAAAAAAATAGAAAATATGTTAATAATTGGAAGAGGAGGGACCAGGCACCATAATAACTATAGCATGCTTATACCCTCGAGCCATAAAGGAAATAAACCCTTGACCAAATTTAATGTCATTAATGTCACGGACCAAAAATTGTAAAAATTTAAAATTTTTCTAAGTGATCTTATTCCCCTTCCAAGAAGGTCTAATCGCCATTAAAATGCATTGCGGAAATATATTTATTTATAATCAGTATCTAAATTTATTTTTAATAAATGCGATAAGTAATGCTTTATAAAATTATCATTGGAAATTTATGCAAGGGTGTTAGTACATACTTACAACAGGTGGAAATTTACCTTTTTAATCTTAAGTGGTTCTTATGCACTTCATTCGTTCTCGTATGAAACCTTTGTATGTGATTGTATACTATGTTTATTCAACCATAGAGACCTTCCAAACATTGCTAACATACTAGCACATATTAAAATATTACCTTTCTAAACTGAAGAATTACAAACTCGATTCATCATGATACTTACATCTTTATGGATCTTTATTTAATCACATGAGATATCCCTTAACACCATTTAACATATAATATATTTTCACAACATTTAGCATGAAATATCCTTTCACGACATTTAACATAAAATATCCTTTGCCACGATGCATTCGACAAATGTGTTATAAACATCAATTATTAAAATAACACATATGAGAGGAAAATCATACAATTGTCATGATGGAAAATACACATAGAATAAAGGTCATAAACAATATAAACAAGACCAAAAGTAACGTGGTTCACCCGTACACGGGCTACTCCACAAAAGTGTGTGCATCATTTATTATTAGGCAAAAGGTAATAGGATTACAATGAGCAACATGGTTGATGTAACAAGATCCCTTCTCCTTCCGTCAAGCCTCTGTCACATAGAAATTTTCATGAATCAACCACATATATATAATACCCTACTTTGAATCCTAATCAACTTCAAAGCAGTAAAAAGACGTAACAAGATAAAAGGCTAGAAAAGTATCTTAACTAAGTAAATCCTTTCATCATTTAATCAACTTATTGAACAACATTTTATATATTTAGTCTATCTCATATAAATCTTTTTAATAATTAAATTTTATAATATTCTAACAAGGGACAATTTCTTTTTTTTGTTTTGTTTTTATTATTATTATTTTTTTGTACTACAATGTATTAACATACCCATGCCTCATATTTAAATGGTTAAGTAAAATATCAACCATTATGGGAAACAAGGCTAATATTATCTTTATATATTAAGTTCCCTTTTCAAAGCATACATTAACTTAAACCAGGGTAATATTATCTTTATACATTAAAGTCCCTTTTCAAAGTATATATTAACTTAAACAAGGCTAATATTATCTTTATACATTAAGGTCCCTTTTCAAGTATATATTATATTTTCATCATAACTTCTTAGTTACATTGGTAACCTACTTTTACTTTTATTTTATTATTTTGTTTTAGACTTTATCAAAACTAAGGACTGTCGTATGGTTTTCCTCATGGATAATACCCCTTTAGTTTATGTTTGAAAGCTTTACTAAAATAAAACTTATACACCATGTGGACAATGCAAGACTACCTTTTGAAAAACTCGCAAATCTACAAACAAAACTTTGACATAATAGTCCCTACATGCATCATCCAACTCCAAAATAAATTTGGATTGTCATACTATTGGTATTAGTATGAAATGATCTATTAAACGATTCATACAACCATACTTTACGTCACCTAAATGTTCTTCAAAACTTAATTTATGACAATGCAATTTGCCAAAACGATAAGGATAGGATGGAACGTATAGCTACGAGGGCACAACCATTCGTAACAAGCTTCGAAAGGAGGTTAAGGTGACCAGAGTTATAGTGATAAGAATACTCTGAGCTGATGAGGAAACTGGGATTGACTTTCCTTAATGGGGTCATTACTAAAATCATTTAAACCCCAGTCATATAGAGGAATAAGATCGATTTTTATGGAATTGATTTTTCCTCAAACCAGCGTGTTAATATTATAATACAGTTTTGGAAAGTTATAAAACTCGAATGCAGATTTTTCTGTTACATGATAACTTTCCTAAATAAATAAAGATTAGAAATTTTTTTACGAGAGTTTCAGCTCAATCGAGCACATCTATGTAGATAGTTTATACGAGACTTCGATTTAGGCAAATCAAACAACAAGTTTCTATTCCCATAAAAGAAACCGGGATTTTTTGCAGAATTAGAACAAGTCTAAGACTAATCGTTTTTCTGAAATAATTAACCCTGAGACTTAATCGCTATTGCAGAGATCAAAATTAAGGATAGGTGAAGTGGTTGCACAAAAAAAATTATGTTTTGCAAACCGAGATGACATATAGTGATGCCTAAATTTACACATGAGAACGAAATATTCAATAGACAGGAATCAGCTGGCGTTTAAGGGATGAAATAGTTTCATAAACACTTGTTCTACAGGTAGAGATGTATCCAAGGGTAAAAAGAATGGTTTTAATGCCGTAAGGCTCTAAGGCAGAGGAAAAATAACACGCCCAAGCGTAGAGATCTTAAATGTCCATATAACTTAATGAACAAGAGATTTAAATTGAAAATTCATTCACCAGTGTGTTTTCATCCTACGTAACGCGATTTACAGAGATCTTTAACATAATGAAAATATAATTCAATAAACATCATTTTTTTTAAGTGTTAAATCAACCAACCTGAGCGCTTTCATTCCGTTACCTCAACACGTGTATAAAATTATACCGCGGAGATTCCAAATGATCCTATCGCAGAAGGTCCCTCGATCTCGCCCGGTCAAAACTCCAAGCCCAAAACCTAAAAAGGGTTTTGATTCCCATAATAATAACAAGAATCCACTAAAATAGCGTACTTCCAGTGCCAATAGAAGACCCATCTCTTTCAGAGATAATATACAGCATATCCATGAATGATAGAAACTGAATTTATTCGATGCACAAATATAATAGACAGTGTGCCTCCATAATCACTACAACAAAACCTATGTTTAGCGTCTCTTTTAGCTCCCTTTTTTGCATCCACTAACACTTTTTGTGTATTTTTCATCATTTTTGGACAAAATTGGTGCTTTTCCACGGGATGGTGCTTTTTGCATCTTTTTTTAAAAGTACACACTATTTTAGATGCTAATTAGCATCCCAATTAACGTCCAGAATAACATCCATCATAGCTTCCAGAATAACGTCCAACATAGCTTCCAGTATAACGTCCAACATAGCTTCTAGAATAGTGCCAGGCATAGCTTCCAGAATAGCGCCAGGCATAGCAATAGGTTGAGAGCCAGGGATTACGCCAAGAATTGCGCCAGGAAAATCATCTGACATAGCGCCAGGTATAGAGCCAAGTATAGCACCAGGAATTGCACCATGAATTTTGAAAGGAATTGCATCAGGAAAACTCCAATGTTGTGCCAGGGAAAGCACCAGGCATGTTGACATAAGTAGCACCTAGATTCCAAATTTTTATTCGAGGTTAAACCAATAAAGTATTACATGAAACAATGCTAGTGTGATTGAACACACATCAAGTATCACTGCAATAATGAATAGTCACTTGATAGATCTAGCTTAGATCTAGTATTTTATGTCAATTACATGCATATTTTATACATGTTTATAGAAAGGTTTGAGGAAGGTTTTTCTTTGTCTATATGTGTGTAGGTTGATCATCAAGTGGAGCTATAGCCAATTCAACCTGATCTACATCAATCATGGCCATCATCATGTGTTGTAACTTTCTTCCTTATGTTCTCATGTGTTGTATGTGATTGATTAGATCTGGTGATGGAAACATATTGGTATACCGCCCCTGTCTATCTTAGGTCTTGGGAAAGTGATCCAAGGGAGTTCCCATCTCTCCACGGGGTGGAAATATCCATCACACATAGAGATGAATATTTTAGGGCATGCAACCTCATTTTTTATTCCTAAACCCTGCAAAAGGCCCTAAGAACCATCCATGGCATTTGAAATATTTCAACAACAATCGTATGATCCATGTAGGACAATTATTCACTCTATATGCAATGTGTGGTGGTTTTTTATTGTGTTCATGATTTGTGAACGATAAAAGCCTCTTTTAGGCCCTAATACATTTTTTTCCTCCTTGAACAATGTTCATGACCCTAAAAACCATCCCCAGTGTACAAAACCATGTAGTGACCTTTGTTCCTTGACCATTGAGGTCACGGGGGGTTCACTAGTGAGGCAATATCATATCACGTCCATTCATATTGGGGGGTTGAATACTCTTAAAAACCTCAAAAATATATTGCCCCGTATTAAGGGGTCAAGGGGTTTTTTTTATTTGACATAGTAATATAAATATTGGGGGTTATTTTATTTGGGAGTGTTGAGGAATAACCTCCAAATCGTGGGATGGATTCATACGTCCAAATCACGGGCTCAATTCATACCCACCTAAGACTTAAGGACCTTCCATCTTTATTTGATATTGCTTATGATCCTAAGTTTTGAATAAATTTGATAATAGTGTACCAATGATAATATCGATGGAAGTCTATTTGGATTATTGTCCTTGAGCAATGTAACATCCCGATAATTTCATAAAAATTTTAAAAAAATTATACCAGCATTAAATGTTAAAATTGTGATTGCGGAAGTAATAAATGCTTGTTAAGGCAGTATTAAATAATAAAGTCATTAATGTATATAACAATTTAACTACTATGTCCTTTTAACTAATGATGCTTTAAGACAGTGATGTGTCTTACCTCCATAAAAATGATTACGACACTAATTTGTTTGTAGTTGTAATAACTGAAATTTCAAAACAATATAAGACGGAGTTCTCCTTGACAAGGTACTGACAGTTTTAATTTCGGGATGGTGATGAAAGGGTTCCTGCGAGGTGCCCCGAGACTTACTTAGCTAATTAGCTAAAGCATTTGTACCTGTCCTTCTTGCGAATATTCGCAGGTAAGGATAACAATGACAAAACAATGTTTAAGAGTATTTATATTTTCCAATTAGTCGTCTTATTTGGTTAAAGAAATTATAAGTACCTCCTTGTTTCAGGTATGGAATTCTATCCAAGTTCTAAATGTATTATTTCGAAAAAAAATACAAGTTGCAGAAGTTAATAATATTTAAACAGGGTTCAAAAGTACATTATCTTGGTAGAAATATCTATGCTTAAAAATCTTAAGATTAATTACTAGATTTGAAGAATGAATTGCTAATATGATTCTGCCAATATTTTCCAATTCATGAAACCTTTTACTACCAGGTGAAATGATTGATGGACAAATTCAATTTGAACTTTATTCCTTTATTATAACATCAAGTTTCACTTACTATTTCAATGCTTGGTATTTTATTTAAGATAACTATGGTAGCTTCTACTTTCTCCATTTATAATTTATATATATATGGATATAGTCTTGATATTTATAAAGTCAAAATCATATTTTATTTAAGAACATAATACAATATAAGTGTGGACCCTTTTTAACTATAGGGTGAACCATTCTAATGTGATATTGGTGCATTATTATAATAAACAACTTTTATATGGTTTATTGTAATAATATTACAATGTACCGATACTATTTTCTAACCTAAGTTCTAACTATCTAAATCTTATATGCATGCGATTATTACCAATACAAACTTTTGATTTATGTAATCATGCATTCAATGGTTAATACCATAGCGATGAAGCGATATACGATGCAATCCTTACCTTACTCTATGTATTGATAATGAAGGACATTACACCAAGCATTAAATACGACACTGGTAAGGAAGTGACGGTTATTAATGTTGCTGCTGCATCGATCTGACAGGTTGATGGTGTCTCGTCCAAACATTAATGGTTCTGAACCAACTCTTTTGTGGAGTGTAATGCTGTCTATCCACGTTGTCAAACCACATGAAGCCTGGTTAAAATGTGACTCACGAAATCGAACTATGCGTAGTGAACAAGCAACTCTCCTCCGAACTGTACATGGGATTGACTCCTTGGCATGCAGCATTGGCATTGTCGTAGCTGTTACAATAAATGAGGTATTTATGTTATGGTTTCCCGATTCTCAAAGCATCAGGCTGTCACCTTCTCGCTCGTCGATCACAATAGATCTAGGTCGTTGAATGATAAACCCTAAATTCTCGTTGTAAGTAATGCTGGAGGGTTTCTCAGTCTTCACTTTCACATTTTGGAGTTAGAGTGTGAGGCCGACACGCTGCTAAAACTTAGGGTTAGCAAGTTTGCTTGGTGTTTGGAACCCGCGACCTCTGCATTATTTTAATGGTGTTTTGCAGACCTGTAAGTGAATGCTCAGTAGTTGATACCACGACCTTGGTGTGGTTTCTATTTCAGGGTGAAATTCTATTTTTACAGTGCTAGGGTTGGATCGTTGGCCTTTCCACTCAAGGTAATACGTCTCTATGTTCCATCATTGAAATTTGAGTTTTCATAAATTCTTTATTTTGATTCATTCTAATTTATTTAGATGTATGTTTCACTTGCAGGGTCAATCAAAGGTCTAACATCCAAGCTTGCTGGACAAATGAACGTCAAGGACTCCGCCGTCCTGGTAAGTCTCGGGTTCATCCATAACCCTGGACTCGTCGGAAGTTAAAACGTTTTTCTCAGTACAAGAGTTAGGTTAATCCGTAATCAATGATAATGTTTAGACTGAGTTTTTGTGTTGCCGAGGCTTCAAGCCTGCATTGTAAACTGAAAATATTTTACAATGGCATCTTCGCCATAGTACAGCTTGCAAGCTTCGCTTTAAAGGATTGAAAGTCATTTGACTTGGTATTATAATACTGGTTTTTAGTTACAGAAGAAAAGAAATGTTGCGTTGTTCCTTTTTTTGTATTCGGTACTGTTAAAGTTGTTGTGAATACTGTAGTTTGATGCTCAATCTAAAGAAATGAACTTCTGTAGTTAGATTCTGGAAATAAATAAGAATGGAGGTTTTGAGGATTTCGATTTGAACTGTCAGAAAAGTAATTTAATAAATAGGCCTTAAAGTTTTAGTGACAAAGTATTGTTTCCAAAGTTGTAAACAAAATTACAATGTAAAAATTAAAAAAAAAAGTATTTACAAGGTTGAAACCTTGTTCCTGTGTGAGAATAACTTGAATTACTTCTTGCTCGGTTTGATATGTAGAAGATCTGGGTTTTGAAGCTCAAGTACTGCCTGTGTGTCTTCTATCAATAATGTTTAAAACAGTTGTAATGAAAAGTCGAGAGTCAACCTAGGGTTTTGAAGTGAAATTGTAAGAATAATGGGATTTGAACAAGGATTCAAACTTCACCTTTGGTTTAAAAAGTGATAAAAAACAAATACTAGAAAATTTTATGAAATAAAAATAAATACTAAGATTTATATAATACTGTTCTGCAATGTCTTTGCATGTAAATACTGTAACTCTGCTTTCAAATCTTATAATGACTCTCGGAAAGGAACAGATTTATTTTTATAACTGTTGAAAAGAAAATTCAAAGATATCGAAAAAAGAAATATTATGAAATATTGAAGATGCTAGATGGTCTAAAACAACTGTTACAATTCATAAATAATTAGTAAGGTAAGAATAATTGATAAGTATTTAAACTATAGTTTTCTGTGCGGGGATGAAGTATTTTACTTCTGTAATTTGATGAATTAATTGCTATGTTGGCATTTTAAGAGAAACTGTTCTGTAATTTAAGATCAATCTTTCTTGGCTCACTGGAACCAAGAAAATTTTGATCAATGTTTCTTGACTAATTATTTATTTCAACTTTTTGCATTCTTCTTTAATTTTTTCACATTTCCAGTTAGGAATAGTTATTAGATTGAGTTATATTTGGCACATTCATAATTGTAATTTCAATTCTTATATGCAAGGCATCTGTTTTAATATTATATTGGAATTAACATGAACATAGGTGAAAATCTAAATCCTTATTTAGATACCCTATGTGTTATCGTTACCATGAAATGGTATCATATAAGTTTCACTATTTGTGTATCTTTATAACTATTGCATGCTTGAAACCTAACAATGGATATTTTCCCCTATCTAGATATAACCCAAAAAAAGGTAACTAAATGTTGTTAATTCCCATGATTGCAAGAATAAATGTAGAGGAAGTGAAGGCAATTCATTGGATCTTGTGAATGACCCAAATCCAAGCTATGCACATGATCATATGGTGTTATTGAAAAGCAAAAGGAATTTTTCTATGTTCATTTGGGTTCAAACATCGACAATGATGTTTTTTTTATAGGAAGGTAGGGGCATCCTTCCACAAAAGGGTTTCAATTTTGCATTTTTATGGAGATTAATTTATTAAGCATATAGAAAACATGAGTTATCTATGGCTATATTTGTATTACATGATATAAAATTGGTAGATTGCTAGGTTGTGGTGTGAAACATTTGCAATTATCATATTTTCTAAGCATTGCACTAACAATTGGACTATCAGTCTTTTACATTCTTTGTTAATATGTTGATCCCTTGACTAGGTTTTGTTTTATGCATTTTGCCTTCCCTGGTACTTTATTTCTTTGGGTGTTCCACTCTCCAATGCTACAAATTGATCGGTCACCCCTGCGATCCTAGTGGGATCATTGTTAGAATTATACTATTATTTTATTTAGCATCGTGTTTGCTTATACTAAGATGTGGCAGGGCTCCTATTTGTTACAAATTGATAATATGATATAAAGGGGGTGTTAAAAATGGGTTGATAAAAATTGATACCTACAATATCTAGTGAAACTAGGGGTTTTCTTAATTGGAAAGGCATATTGGGAGGGGGGTTCAACAATAAAATTTTAGGATGCATTTTCCAATATTTAGTGAAATTAGGGGTATTCTTTAATATCACGCGAACGATCGTGCTATGCAACAAGTTCATTGAGTGAACCCCCCGTGATTGAGGTAGGCCTCATCCTTTGAAAGTTTAGTGTACTATGATTGAGGAAATAAACATAATTGGCCCAATCCTCTTCCAGATCACTTAAAACATACAGTGTCCATGGTCCATGAGCATTAAAAGCCTCTTCTAGGCCCTAAGAAATCAGTGTCCCCCCTTGAACCATGGGCAATGCATCGAGAACCATCCTTGATGCTTAAAAAATTGTAATGGCAACCATGCATCATTTGTAGGACAAATATTCTCTTTAGAGGTATGTGTGGTGATATTGGACCATGGAGTTTAAGGAAACATAGGGTCTAAGGCCATATGAATTTCCTAAGGGGATCATGGGCCATTACAACACCCTTTATGTGAGCAATTCTCCCTTGCATCTCATGGTAGGTGAAATTAGGCTCTATCAAGCAAAGAAGAATATTAAATTTTCTATATTTGGGAAATACTAAACTAAAAAAGAGGGAATTGATGGCCAAAGAGGCCAGTAGGTGCCCAAGGTTAGTGATTTTTCCATAAATCCTTTTGAGGTCACAATTTTACTTTGAGAGGAAAATCAATCACAATGGAGTGTTGTTACTGTATCTCTTCAAGATGACGACGAAGATGAAGGCAATGAACCAGATGACTACAATGAAGATGACGAGGATGATTATGGTGATGACGATGACATTTACTACAAGAAAAAAGGTCATTGGTGAGGGTCATGCTTGTGACATACCTTTAAGGGTTGTCACCAATGTCGTATATGATGACGGTCCTTGAAACATCGTCATTATAAGTCCCTTTTGAGATGTTCCTTTAAGGTTCGTCACCAAATCCCTTTTCAGTTACATTTGTGGTGAGGGTTGTTAAAGGCCCGTTGCTAATTCTCTCTTTGGTGACACTTCTAGTGACAATCTTTTATTGGCCCTCACCAATACTCTTTTTGGTTACTTTTGGTGATTGTAGAAAAATGTTTGTCACCATTGATAATTCTAATGAGTTTTTGATGACGCTATGTGATTGTCTCTATAGTTTTTGACAAAAGATAGTGGTTCAATACCACTGCTATGGAGTCTTTGTCATTATGTGTCCAAGGTCATAGTGGTTAGAGTCAATCAATTTCTTGATAAGTTAGTGTGTCAAGGTATTAGGTGCAATATAACTTATTTTTGGGAGTTAAGTAAGATCACTTATGTCCATGGGTTAAGTGTGACATTTATGAATATCACCTATTGCATCCACTACTTTTACATTCAATAATTTTCTGCAATTCAGCTGCCATGTTTGCACCATCCAATCTATTCTCATGAGAACAAATGTGAATAAATCCTGACTTGTTTGTTAGGATTTCTTGAGAATATGAAGCTTATAGTTCCCTCTCCTACTTATTTTCCTTATAACTTGACAATTAGCTCAAAATTAATCTCACTTACTTTGTCATAAATGATGTCAATGTTGGGATTTTTGACAACTTCACTACACATGGAACTATCCATTCTTTGTTCATTAGACACTATACTTTTATTAGTTTCTTTCTCACTTATGTTAACAAGTAAATTCCTTCCATTTTGTTAAACATAATAATTTCCATCAAAATGATGTTTACCTATTGTGTCTTCAATTCTTAGGTTTGTTTCTTCATTTTATCAGTGGCATGGGGGGTATCATTTCCCTCAAGTAATGAGAATTACTTAGTTTTGCTTTGAGTCAGCACATGACTCAAGCCTCTTAGGTTTCTCACTATAAATTTCCCTTTAGATGAAGTTCCACTAGTATGTGTAGGAACCATATTATTTAAGACATAATCCAGCCGGTTAATTCCAATAATGAACGAGACTAACTTGCTAACTAGATACACAAAGGTTCCCCTTCATGGATAGCTTCTCAGAGGGACTATGGCCATTTAGGCCATGGAAGTTTGAGACAATAACATGTCTATGATGCCCTTAGATGTTATGGGTTGCACGCGTGCTACACTGATGCAACCAATGGTTTTTTCTCCTTGGTTTGAGAGGATTGGGAAATATTCTTAGACCATTGCAATTATTGTTCTTCAACAAGGAATTCCTAGTAAGCACGTGTCATCAACTCATGTTGACTATGTCCCTACCCTTCGTACACACCGCTCATTGATCCTACCTATTGAATGATCTGGTGAAGTGTTTGGATCATGTCAACGAAGGTGGCTCGCTGCCTTCAACGCCATTAGACATTTAATGAACCTTATCATTTAGAGGAAGGAGAAGTCATAACAAGGCTACCATAGGTGAATCTATGGTAGGATCATTAACAAGCAATTATCAGACGATACCCCTTTGTGGGATAGGGTACAGTTGCACGGCCCATGAAGTCAGCTTTGTTGTGGGTAGCGCTGCCTCGCCATTCCATCCACACAATGCAGCTACCTCCGTCAGTGGGTTTAGGAGGTTGGATCCGACTAAGATGTGGGGTGGGAGATGAATACGACCCATGTGACTGGCTTCATTGAGGGCAGTGATGCGTCATCGTTTCATTTGCATGATGTTGTTTCCTTGAGCATGGATCACAGGAAATCGACTCTCCAATACAAGCTCTCACAAGCCCCTTTATTCCACAATGGATAATGATCGAGGAGTGTTAAGTGGATGGGTGAAAACGCTATGCAATGCATTGGGTTGGCCACCCTAGTCCTCCCTATCACCCTCTCAGGATTCCATCGTGAAAGTTGGTTAGTCTTTTTTGTTCTTTTCTGAAGCACCTTTCTGGGTGTATATGGCATCTATCCAACAACTCGTAAATTTTCCCCTTAATTTCTTCATTTTCAAAGAATGAAGTCCTACATAAAGCCTCGTTTGGCATAACAACTTTATCTCTCAGGTTGCCATCCATGCATGTTCAATCAGATGGCTTGGATGCATTTGATGAGGTTCTCATAACAACTCATGATAATAGTACTATAATATCTCATCCAATGTCTTCTATTAATTTGACCTCTCCTATCAAACTATAAGCATATTTTATGAGTTCCCATGGTCTTGGTGACAGTTAAAAGGTGCTAATTTCTCTTCCTTTTGGGTTCACAAAATGATCAAGGAAAACTATTATGAGGAATTGATTAGTTTATGAGCTTCAATGCCAAAAGTAGTGCTAAATATTAGATGGTTGGGTCCTTTTACCTCATCATCACACATGCTTGGGATTTTCTAGTACTTAGTGCTTGTTCTTTCATAGTTAGTAGAATGCATCTCAATACCATTTTTCCATGAAAAAATTCCTTAGGGAAACTCTTTAGGCACCCTCTCACATTTCATGAATGGCGCCAAGAGTAAATTTTGTCGATATAAAACATGTATGCCTAACCTTGAGGGACTAAGGTGGATTTGACATTGTGACCTCTTTGGCTAACATGACTTCAGCATGCCAATTTAAACAACTTGAGCCAACCCTAGGGTATTTTTGCATTCCACTAACAAATGTGTGGACAAGTGAAAATAAGTCCACACACATTTAGTGGAACTATGTTTATCTCTACCGTAATTGACTAATATGGAAAAATCCTTGTTTCATTTTCGTAAGACACACATATTTGTTCTTGCTGAGCCAAATGATGAGTGGGGATCACAACATACACCCAAAGAATAGATTGTTTATTCACTATCTTGTTCAAATTAAATATTAGTGAACTCAAACAAAAAAAAAATCATTTACACAAACATTAGCATGTCTATATTAGCAATGAATCAACTCCAAATTCCCATTAAGTTTATGAAAATGTATGACAAGGTATGGAAAACTTGAAGTTGAGCAAAATATTCAAGCAACCGACTATTCAAGTATGGAATTTATCATCTAGTTAAGGGATACAAACGTTTTGTCTTCTAGTCTATTCATATTGTCTATATTGAACAAAATACACAAATTTCCAAAGTGGAAGAGACAAACAAGGAAGATGATTCGTCTTGGATATTGGCATTCCATGCAAAAACTATTGAGCTCCTCAACTACATCAATATGTCATGTCTACAACAAGAATCATTGCAATATGTTATGAAATGCATATCACATGATTGATATTTATGCCTATGCAACTAGGTCACAACACCACATGTGTGTGACGAAGAATATTAGTGTTTTTATAACACAACATTACTTGCCAAGTTTAATTTGTGTTGAATATTCACCATTGAAATGTGCATCTAGAACCAGTACCTTTATACTAACATGCATATCAAACAGAACAACCAAATCCACAAGTATGTGCTTAAAAAAACTCTTAATGAACCTCTCTCATCAATTTGATCAATTAATTATGGACTTAGTCAAAATCTCAACCCTTTCATTATCAACACTAAACCAAACAAATCCTTTTAAGACCATACCTTAAGAGGGGTTAATTTACGCAATACCTTAAAGGTTTTGGTTAGGACCTTGTTTCCAAGTTAATAAAGGACCTATCCTTTCAAACGGATCTTTATGGGTTGGGTTGATAGATTAAGGACCAATTGTTTAAAGGGTTAACCAAGGGCCTTACTAGGTGGCACCATTCATCATGAGATAGTTCATTAATGAACTGACAATTCCTTTAATAAGCTAAAAACCCTAATGCTAGAAATAAAAAAGATAAAAAAGGAAATAACTCACCTTAAATTCATTATTGTATATGATAAATATCCTTATTCTAAATATGAGAGTTATGTCAAACCTCCAAGAGTGATTCAAATCTTGGAATATCCTACACACACAACTCCAATTTCCTATGAGATAACATTTGACTCAATCTTCCAAACTTCCATTTTTTTAGTTCGCATGGAAACACATGATCATCACACTAGAGGACACCTAAAGATCATTAGGGATGCCTAGTACCAAATATACTCTCTCATAGAAAAAGGTGGAAAATGATGCACTTAGGATGCTCTGCCAAGGCTAAGACTAACAAAACATCTTCCTTTTGTTAATTTCAAATATCATTCCATGTCCCCTTTACAAAGGGACATGATAGAAAAAAGTGTGCAGTAATTTCTTCAACTTCTTTATGGAGAGAGAGTGAAAGGCAGGATCATGTCATGATCTATTTTGTAAATTATCCCAAGTTAAAAGTTTGTTATTCAAACTAACAGAAGTAGGGTTCAACCTTACAAAGATCCTTCATCTTCTAGATCATGCTCCATTTCCAAGGCTCTATTTATTCGTTGCATACCTTATACCCCAAAGAAACATTGTACAACCCTTCTATTTTTTTTTGCGGTCCACACAAAAATGGATTTTTCTCTCTTAATTTGATCCAACGTTCCAAAAAATGTGTTTTTTAGACTATCCATTCCTCTTTCCACACCCCAAACAAATACCCCCGCAACTCCAACTTCTCAACATATTTCCACCCCAAGTCCCATATTCTTCTCTAATCCCCATCAAACACGTTAGAAATGTGGTATATATTCCTTACATGTAGGGAATAAATTAGATTTTGGAGAAAATTAAATTATGTGAACATCATATTCAAGGATTTAATCCCAGGCTCACCTTTCATTATGTGCCAAAAAATAAAACTAGAGACTCTTTAAGTGCTTTGGTGCTTGATTGTTGGGTGCTTGAATTGTCTATGTTTTAACCCCTATTTTGATCCGTTTTTTGTCATATGGAATGTCCTTTTACCTCCTAGATCCTTATTTACCTTTATTTTGAAATCAAAGATCTTCATATGTGACATGGGAAGCATTCCAGGTTATATTCCAATTCATATGCTGAAGACTAAAAGTCAAATAGGTTAAATAGAAGAGAAATATACATGATACACTGAGAACAAGTGAGGCTTGAGAATCAGGAAAGAACTACCAAGCCATACTAAAAAATTGGTAAATTTTGGGAAACATCACTCACCATGACATTTTTCGCTTGAAAATTGTGAGAAACATGTTCCGGAAGGCAGAATGAATATTTTTGGAAATATTCCGCCAAACATGTTGGAAATGACCATGGAGCAGCTTTGGAAGATGATTTTAAGAGTTCAAGAAATATTAAGCATGCCAAAGATACAATTTATGCAGAAGATAAGAACAAAATCGACAAAGTCGGAGCCTGAAAGGACAATCTGTAACAAATTAAATTTGACCTTAAGTGTACCATGACATGAGAAATTTGAGAAATATTGACTTGAAGAATATTGAACTAAGTGTCGATACATTCATTTGATCGAGCAGATCTGGGTGAGAGATTATCAAGCGAATATGTGTGGAGTATCCAAAGCTTTGAAAAATGAGAAACAAACTTTGAATCTACTGAATCTGCAGCCATATTTGTGAATGTGTTTGAAACTAGAAGATAAATGTATACACTCAATTAATATAAATGTATACACTCAGCCTAGCCTTAAATTCTAGACATGAAATAAATTCTTACTTTCCATATCGCCTGACACCTTTTATCCATCTGTCCTTTATGTCTTGAATTATCCAATTTCTGTTAAGTCACTCTGTAATGTGTGGTGTAATCTTTGTATTTCCCCACAGTAACATTGCTTTTACTACTTTTGATTGAAGTGTAAGTTATGACCAACAATTAGGCAGAGTTGGTGGTTTCGTTCCGTTGAAATGTAAGTTATTATCAACAAATATGTAGAGATGTTGGTGATGTTGATATTGCTGCTTGGGTTGAAGTGAAAAACTATCAACAATAATGTCACATTTTTTAGTTTGCTGACATTGAAAACTTGTGAATAAGCCTCATCTTAGATGACGATGAATTGGTAAGCAATGTCTTAGAGAGTAGACATGGAGATTTGATAGTCTTCTTATTTTTCAACAATGACATTCCTTTGTACAGTGAAACTGCTGCTGATTGTAATAAATGCTCTAGATGGTGAAAATATATAAGAAAAAATGTATTGTATTTTTTCTTTCTTTTAATAGTTGTAGTTATGATAACATTATCTATCACTGTGACAACACCATTTTTTGTCAATAGGGGACTTCCTTAACACTGACTGAGAAACCTAATACAACAAAGACATCGAATGAGGGACACAATATTCATAGAGGTAGAAATTCTGGGGACTTGACCCCACAACCTCCTACGTGCAATTCACAACACTCAACCACTTAAGTTAACCCACATGATTAGCATGAAGAATATTCAACTTATCAACCATATCAATACATCTAACATTGTATTAATCACATGTATAGTAAGTACTTAGAATGATATACGTTGAATATCATAATTATCTCAAGAAATTCCTTATAATTGTTTTTATAATCAAGTATGATGCGGCTCCCTATTGGATTAAGCTAAACATGTAGCGAAGGGACTTCATTTTAGGCATAAATTTAAGCTAAATTTTGTCAAATTTTTAGGCATAATTAGATCTAGATGTTTGAAAAATCAATTAGAATTCTAAATCAATTATGACTTTGACTTATTGGATTAATTGATTTTGGTAGAGGGAGGAAAGATTGCTACATGATCACACTACCCCCTCAAGATGATGATGTTACGAAGTCCATGTTAAGTATGCATCCTACATGTATCTACACAATAACAACATATCCATGTATCAATTATTTAATCAATCTCTACATACCATCATTACAACTATTTTATACTAAATTGATATATGAAAACCCTTTATATATAAAACCAAAAACCCCTTATAAATTTGACTTGAACCATAACCTTAAAAAACACATGCCAACAAATCCACTAAAAATAACTTAGTGGATATGAAATATAAAATAGTTTGACTTCATTTCCTTTTCATCCTTCCAGAAATAACGCACGCCATATCACACACACTACTGCGCCCCACTCTATATAGGTCAGTAATGTGAAGGAAAACGAATTGTCTAACTCAGCCACGAATTCGCCAACTCTTATTGGGCAATTCAAATTATTTCTAACTTGAGGTTAAATTTCTTGCTAATTTGGTCCAAATCGTCGTGTGAAAGAAAAAGCACAATGGGCTCTAGAATCTCGATGAGCCTTTTCTTCCGTCTAACCATCGTGGGTTTCTAGATTTTTTTGGCGCTAATCTGAATTTTTCTATTTGAATATGCATTTGCTGAAGGGTTTTGACCATGTCTATAAAGAACAGTAGCCATCTAACCATCACGGATTTCTGGATTTTTTGGCGCTAATCTGAAATTTTCTATTTGAATATGAATCTATTGAAGGGTTTTAACCATGTCTAGCAAGAACAGTAAAAGGGAAAATCCCAACAACAACAACAGTTACAAAATCAATATTCTTGAGTGATCAGGCTACGATAGTGATTCCAAGGATGCACAGGAATATTACACGGTAAGCAATCATAAGTTTAATTAACAGCTTGAATGTTTGTCTGGAGTTTTTTTAAGGTTCATAGTTGTATTGTTTGGGCTTACCCATCGACTTCTTATGTAGGTGAGAGAAAATAATGATCGGACACAAGAATCCTTTATTCGCTTGGCATATTTCAGTTAATGTAGTCTAAGTATTCAATCTCAGGTATGCACCATTGTTCTAAGTTATGCAGTTTATCGACAGTGACTTCCTATTGGAAAATACACCAACCCTTTTGGAAATGCAGGGTGCGCAGCATGTTACTGGTTTTTCTTCAATCCGCATTTGGTTGACATTTCTCTACAGGTATATTCTAAATACTTCAACCCGAGGATTAGTAAAAGGGAATTGAGAATCGATTAATGGTTTAAACCATTTCTAAACTTTAATAAATTTGCATTTCAAGATGACGATTAAGAACTGGGATGGCTGCAAGAAAGAGTTGCTAAGAGACCCAGTTATTTATGTAATCATATAGGTTTAAATGTATGTAAATTTTGAAAACAAATTGTAAAAAAATTATGGCTTGTCTTGCCTTTACTAGTACTGGTCCCGAAACCTAAAGGGTTTGTGACCTCCTTTCTCTTTAGATGAGGTCTCCGAAGGCACACAATGCAACTGATGCAAACCGATTAGATGCATTTTCTCACATAATCAATGTGTAAGCAACATAATTAACAACCCAGATCAGAGAGCCCTAAAGAATGCCACTCCTCCCAACCCGTTTTGTGTTCAGCTGCCCTTCTACATGCATAGATGGTCACACAAATTTGGTGGATTATTATGCCCACACAAGCTCTGCATGTCACCATTTTGCACAGAAAATGAAAATACAAATCAAAGCAATCAACGGATTTATAGATTCAAAATCTTGCATACATGATTTTGATGTTTGCACAGAGTTTTCTCCCTGCAGAAGCTTGAATTTCAAGGAAATTATCATCGTTTTTTCTATAGTTGATCAAGGTGATTGTTCATATTGCATTCAAATTTCAAGACTCGTGATTGTGGTGACTTTGAGACTCACTCTATTTTATTTTTGGTTTTCTGTTCGGTTATGGAAATTGTATTCATTGTTGGGAGCTTCATATCTAAGATAATTACCATTAAATATATCTTAACCATCAAATGGGTTAAAGACTTGCAAGTCACTCTGTCACTAAACATAAAAATATATTTAGTGCAAGACTTGAGATATCTGTTATCACTAAACCAAAAATAAATATATCTCTGATTTAGTGCAAGACATATGGAACTACTTGAAAATATTCTGTCTAGAAATCTAGCTTTGAACTTGATGTTATGGCCCTAAAAATATGGGATTCATCAATTTGATACTATAGTTGTTGATGATTGATCTCATGCCTCTCATGATATAACTGATTTCTATCAATAGGATGAAGATAAAACTTTGAAGAAATAATTATTTTAATAGGTATCTATTCGATTAAACCAGATCTGTTGGTTATAATCTACCAAGTGTGCATATTATCCACTAATCATGTAGCATATGCTCTGCCTCCGGATACTTCTGATACTTTGCTACTTGTAGATATGAGTTATCAATGGGTCTGCATCTGTCATGCCTTCGAGAATATCCTCTTCAAATCTTTGATGCAATTACCTTTGGTTCTTCTCCACTTATGCCAAAGAACTCCATAATTGGTTTCCTAACATCATCATTGTCAGAATCATGCGTCAAAACGATCTTTCCCTTGAATCATTTTGCAGCTTCCTGAAATGATGAAATGATTTTTTCAACAGATGTAAAAGTAGAATTTGTTTCCTTATAGAACTCTCAAATATTATATTATCACTTTCCCTTTTTTCATCATTTCAGTGATCTTCCAAGCAATTGTCTCCCCTTCTCAATTCAAATATGAAGTAAGGACAACACTTCTTGCTCTTCATTGTGTGAAATGCCCTGAAATTCAACTTGTAAGATGCATTCAATTGAAGGATTGATTGGTTGAACATCTACCAAAGGAGAAAATACCTCCATGTCACTTTAAAACTAAAATTATTTCAAGTACGAAATCTTGAAATTGTCCCATTAGTCCATAAATGGTTTTCTGGTGATGATCGAATAGCAGTTGATGCAACACTTATAACACTCATAGAAATCAGAGAACCATATGTCATGCTGAAAGCAAAACGTCCAGAAGTATGAATAGGGATGGTTGTCGTAGAAGAACCTGATTGGAGGAGCATCCTACTTCCAAATTATCGTGTATTTGATGAGACCTAGGGGGTTCATGGCTTATCACGGGAGTTGGTTCCCTAAGTACTGAATTGTTTGTATTTTCCAATGTTTTGTTAGATTAGAAGAAAGACATAGGGTACTGTTTGATTTTATGTAAGGATTTGATTGTGAGACTATTATGTTTTTGAAGACTGCTAGGATCTAGAGCAATCATAGTAGGATTTTGTGGATCTTAGATAATCCTCAGGAGATTGTTGCGAATATTGTGGATCTGAACTAGTTCTAGTACATGATCCTCTTGCATAAATATTGTAGCCTACGGGCATTAAGGGGAGGAGGTGTGTGAGTATAGAGTGAAAGGAAGAAGAGGAAAAAGACAATATAAATCAGGCCCGGAGGGCGGCCAAGCCCAGTAGGGCGTGTGTGTAATTTGAGCTCCATTAATTAAATTTTGTTTTGTATTGGTTTGTGTAGATCTGTGTATATCCGATTGTGTTAATGGTTTGGAACTCTGTATAATTATATATGATTGTGTGTTTATGAATGAATGGGTTAATCACAGTTTCATGAATGCGTACGGAGAGTGAGTGTGCAGATTTAGAGCGTTGAAGAAAGGCATGAATGGAAGGGATTGTGAGCACTTATTATAAGTTTGCATGGTAGGAGGAGCATGTTACAACAAGGAGAATACATCGACCATCGATCATTGCAAGGATCGATGGTGATTATCAAAACGATGTTGTAGAAGCAGGATCAAAGAGGAACGAGCGCAGAGGAAGATTCATTGGCAAAGGAAGCATGGATGGCATAGATCGCATCTGAGGAAGATCTACGAATGAGGTTGATCCCGAAGGAGAAGTTGCCTAGGGTTTTAGTTGTTAATTCTCCAGATCTGACAACTCTGAAGAAGAGAAGCATGAATGGTCCAGATCACGAGTAGGGGATCTTGACGACTGAGAACGATTCTGGAGATGGAAGGAACAGAGGATAAACGGAATATCGGACCCGAAACCTCATCTTAAATCCGTCTTGTTTCAATGTTGAGTCCACTATTGAATTGTTTGGGTGCAGTCCGACGGTCCTTGTTAATTACGCTGATCAGAATTACATAGGGTATAAGCTGGGAGACGGGACGCAAAATATTTATGTAATTCATCCTAGCGCTAGTTGAAGTCTTCCTTACCTTCCTTGTTTAATAAAAGACTTGGCAGAGTCGCTAAGGTTGGAGGTTTCGCTAAAAGTTGTCCCAAGTGTTGTCTTGCAAAATTGCCCAATACGACCATCTCTTGAAGTGTTTATCACTGTACGTGACTGATCACTTGATAAGGGTTGAACCTGTCCACAAAATTCATCATTAAAATCATTGGGTTGCCTTCCATTAGTAGAGTAGCCTACGATTCACCCATGGAGTGAAGAATCACACTGAGTGCGTTCATACATCGGGAAACCAAACAAGTATACATATCTTTCATCTTTATATTCATAACCTCGATTTCCATCGACAGATGCTAGAAAGAGGATGCTAAATTTTAATGCTCTCAATGCGTACTACTTGTTCCTTGAATGCTATTCTTTAACAGTTGGCTCTTGAGCGATCATCTTGACACTCGGGCACATGGACTATTAGGAATATGTCTAGGTGTAATATATTTAACATTTTTGGGCGCATTGTCCCAGTGCTCCTGTAGCAATCTTGAATATTCGACAACCTTGTGTATGCTTGCCCCAGACACTTGGATGCACTTGCTTATGACTCTTGACACTTGAGGACGATCCCACTTGGAGATTGGGTTTGGGATAGGAGTCAAATGGAAACAAATATTTTCTCCAATAATACATATAAAAATCAATTTATTTATAATATTTAAACTTTTGGGTATCAACTGAAATTTGAGCATTTTTGAAACCAAGGAGGTAAACTAAAAATTTGACGAATGAAATTTACGAATGTGAAATTTTATGAGGTTGAAGAATTGAATTGATGGGAATATGGTGAGCTTTGACAAAAAAAAATTAAGGTAACAACAAACTTAGCGAATTTTGCGCAAATTCGACGAAGAGGCCAAAAATTTTGATGGGTAGATTTCGGTGTTAAACGGTTTCCATGGAAATTCTCGATTGGGTTTATGAATATTAAAATTTTCTGTGAAAATTCTTATGTGGGTCAAACTATAATCAATGTTTCTGGGGAAATTCTTATTTGGGTTTTGAAAGCTTCTCCCAGAAAAGTTCAATTGATTTGAGGACTTTTATATTAGCAGCTTCAATGGCAATTTTCAAGCAACCGGTTAATGGTGCAGCAGCAGCAGTCCTTGTATTTTTTCTTGTAATTCACATGATTCCAAGGCCTCTGGGCCAACAACATGAGTGCCTTCATACTTTTCCTCCTATGTATTTCAATTATGCTATTTTGAATTTTTGTACCATTCCTGTTTATTGTAACATAGAAAATAATTTTGACAATTACCATGCCTTTGTATTTGGAGTGCGGAAAAATGTTTTAATGGGACAACTTAACTGATAAGAAAGTTTCTACAAATGAGGGTTTACTCAATTTTATTAGTTGTTGACATGTGTGGCATATACATATAAATCTTCTTCTTTTAATGTAGAGACGTGACTGTAATGCCTAGAAAAATGAATCCACGAAAGAGTATTTGGAATGTGTAGAGCCTTTTGCACTGGAATCCTTGGGAATGGTGGACTGCAAAACCCCTAACAGGAAATTTATTATCTTCCTGATTCTTTGTGTAGATAAATTTTTCATTTATATTCTCTGATCCTTAACTCCTATTTCTGTAGTGCCTAACCATGGCACTGGGTCTCTATTTCGTTTTCATGTAAATACCAAGTTTTTTTTTGTTTTCTGTAAAACAAATCAACCATCTATGTTTCTGTTTTCTAAATGTTTATATGTCTGTTTTCTATATGTTTATATGTCTCTGCAAATAAATAAACATAAATTTAAGACTTTTCATTTTAACTCTGTTTTTTTAACATACATAATTTGAAAATAAAAGAAAATACATTTTATTTAAGCTAACTCAGTAAAATACCTGGATCCGTAGATTGCAGTAAGATAAGAAGATTTATGTAGTGGATTCTGTAGGTTCCCTTAGCAACCCGAAATGATGTGTCCACCTTGTCGATCAGCGATTATCTTGCTGACCCTAGGAAATCAACGGATTTCCTAGCCCCCGAGCCCACAGACCGATAATCTCCATAGCAGCCTTGTCCTTAGTTCAATAACCATACTGTTCAGTGAGTTTTCCCCCTCCTCATTGGAGTTTTCTCCCTCCTCCATTCCTCTAGTTGTCCCCATCCTCGGAATATTTCACTTCTCCATACAAATCCTCACAGTTCTCCCACAATAACCTCCCCCCACTACTTTATTAAATCTTCCCTTAAATAGAAATTTTCCTCCTCCATAACTTCCTTGTCACTCCACCGCCCTAGCCTACATGGTTTTGGAAATATCAATCATTAATGCAACACCATTTTCAAGATAAAGTGATGATTATATATATTTTAATTAAACTCTCGAGACAATTTTAAATAATATTAAAATCATAACTTCCTTGTCACTCCACCGCCCTAACCTACATGGTTTTGGAAATATCAACCATTAATGCAACACCATTTTCAAGATAAATGATGATTATATATTATTTTAAATCATCCAAGTTTCTCTCGAGCAGTGGAATTATTGACTTTCTAGTTTAGCTTTGAATTCATTTTGTTTAATAGAAGCAAGATATTTATGAATTATATTTAAACTCCCAATACAATTTTAAACAATATTAAAATCACTCCACCGCTTAGTTAAGTGTTTTAAATAATATAAATATTGTGGGACCTTTCAAGATATGAAAGGACATAAATCTTAAATGTTTATCCGCGCATCTCGACACTAAATGGTCTAACTTGTATAAAATAAAATATTATTTAAAGATTATTCCCTCATATATCTCTTTATTTAATTTATCAATTTAATGTACCTCCTTCCATTAATATGAAAATAATCCAAATTATTTGATAATTTATTTATTTCTAAATGTTTCAACTTACTTGGAATGATTCGGTCAATTAGTTAACTCAATAATCCATTTAATAAATTATTGGATTCATTATGGTTTATAAAATGGTTTATATAAAAAAGACAATTATCGTTTTGTTTTTATTATTAATTAAATAATAATAGTAATAACAATAATAATCAATAATAATAGTAATTAAGTTAATGGTGAATAATGAATAACAATATTCATTTGTTTAATCAATAAATGATCCAACATCAACATAGTACCTTTGTGTATTAATAAACAAAATACTCTTAATGGTTTAATTAATCATGATCAATAATTAAATAGTACACTCTTCGAGTGTTAATGTTTAACTGTTATACTTCATATTGACTTTATACTGACGTTATACTTCATATTGACCTCATATATTGGCTTCATACTGATGACACCTTCACTTGAGTATACTTACAATTGAAGAAACTTATTTTAATTGTTCATTACATTGTTTACATACAAAGACTAATTAACTTATTTCACACATTAGTATCTTGATCATATATTACTTATGTCGTTTACTAACTCCTTAACTCGATTATCTATGACAACTTATAGCATTGTTAAATCCTTATAAGTATGTTGTAAACAGATACTATCGCACATGTACAAAATGTGCATGCGTGGCCAGCGTATGCACAGGTCTAACAAGTACTATAAACATACATCATATTTCCTATGCTTAACAACTAACTAATACTAATAATACTTCATGCAAATAGAACAAGTATATATTTATCATAACATTACTAAAACATCATCGGTCATTTTATCAGTTAACCTTTAAGATTTCATTTCATTATCTTTATGATTACATTTGTTCAATCAATCAAGTACAAGGAAAGCTACCTACTACCACTAACTCAATATCAAGGAATACCCAACCCTCAATAGTACTAACTAACATATCCTCCCATCCTAATCTACGTCCACATCCTCCCTATTCTTCCTCTGCTAGTACAAAAAGTGGGTGCCAACTATACTGACCTAACCACATAGAACCTGAGAGCGGTAGCGTCGGCTAACTAGCGGACCTAGCCTCTCCTAGCAGGCATCCAACCATCGTCATCACAACAACTTGGGGAGCGTGTCTCAACACAGCCCTCCCACGACCCCGGGTATCATAGAAACATAGGGTGGGAAATACATCCATCCCTCTCAACATACTGGGTCTACACCCTTATCAAATCATACTTTGCTGCTATCAAGATTATCGGTCCATGTCATCGTATCATCAATTTCGGTTGCTAAGGTTTACTGCATGGATAGATTCTTATCCATATATCAGATCAAGTATCCGACTATCCCATAGCCCTTGTGTCCTGTAGGTTAGTATTCCGCAAAATACACATTTTATAACAAGCATTTCCATTCGATCACCAATTGATCCATATCATCAACATCCTTTTATTTCACGTCACAATTTTATCGCATCACAGGTATGCATGGAATATAACAGTACTATCAATTTCATCATAGGATGGCATCCACGTACAACACCATATATTTCACATTTCATCAATGAAAACGCTAAAACATATATTGTCATCATAAAAGCAATGAATCTCATGATAATCATAACTTAATAACTGCATGAACATAATAACATCATAATATCGTTGCATCATAGTCATAATGAAAACATAACATAGTAACAACATAAACATGGTAGCAACATATAATCGGGTCGATCATGTCATAAGTATATTTTACTCACTCTTAGCTGAGTTCAATAGATAAAAAAGAAATAAAGTGCAATATGTCTCACGGATAAATCTATCTAGTCGAAATATGGGGCGTTGCAATTTCTATAGGTTCAATACAATTTTCACTTACTTGCAGCTATTTTTAATTAAAGGAAATTACTAACAGGTTTTAGGTACAGTTAGGGATACCCCTGTTATGCCACATATTGTATGGGCATACTACTTATTTTTGCTTCACTTCTACTGATGGATCCTAGATTCTTAGTGATCTCCTTTCTTTTTTGCTGTGATATTTCATATGATATGGGTGATGAGTTGATATTTCTATGATGCTATGTCTTGTTGATGATCATGTACTCATGGATGATGTTATATTTCACTGCTATTGCATGATGTATTTGATTGTTTTGATGAGTATAGCTAACAGTCCATGCTTGTCAAAGGATAGTTATCTTTCAAGAATGCAAGGTTCGAATTTCGAAAATCAATGCAAATTATAATTTCACTGTTCTTATGGACTGGTACAACATTTGCTACCCACTGTGAGTACAAAATAGGACTGTGTTAACACTAGATCTGTTCAATCAAGGCAATGGTTTCTACTGAGACCAATTATTTACAATTACAAGATTTAGTTCCAGAAGAAAATGTTGTGTGGATTGATACAATTGATGGACTAGTTGAGGCTAGAAGGCATTTTGCCGAGGCTGAGGATGTTGGAATAGATGGGCTGAAACTATTCAGTATTGGCTGGTTAGCTAGTAAGAACACTTGATTGGTAGTAGGGGAAGAGCAATTGTGTTTGCTGCAAGTGGTGAATATATTGAGGTCTTATTTAAAAATTAGATTACAATTTTGAGGAAAGATGACAACTTCATGAAAGCATTCCAAACCCTTACTGCTTTGCCTGAATCCAAGGTGTTGTTGCATGGCATTTGGGTGGACCGTTGGAATATTCTTGCAGAATCTGATAGCTTGTATACTATATATTTTCTAAAATCAAATGAAGAAGAGTTGAAGAAGATTTTAGAAATTTACAAGTAGCAGGAACAATAGTTGGATTGTTTGTTTAGGAAGATAGGAGTGAAGAGATATATGATAGGTCTAGCATCATGGTCATTACATCAGATTGCATTTTCCAGTGGATTGTACTCATTGAGGAAAATAGTGCAGTTAATCTCTTGAACAACAAGGCAACCCAACAACTGAAACTAAGAAGACAACATCCATTAGATATAGAGTTAATCTGTACCAATTCAGAGTTTAAAGGTGTTATTACCTTTCCAAAGAGGCACTCAGGGCCATTATCTGCCCCAAAAGTTGTCATCTCATGTTGTGGCAGGCATCTTGAAATGTTGGATTTGACAGGAAGTTTTTGTTTATTAACACTAGAGGGAAACCCACTGTCTGTTTGTGAAATTTCACTCACTAATGTTAACTGTCTGAAATCTCTGTGGAAGGACAAAATACTATAAGTCTAAACGGCATCACATATTTTGCGTGGTGGTCTAAGGGGAGAGTTATGGTTGCAAAAAGTAATGGTATTGTTTATTTGATCAAGATCCCTAGGGATAACAATATTTTGGAGGATAGCCCCAGGTTTTTCTCACCTGTGCATCTCCTTTACTCAAAGGCACCTCACTACTGGGAAAGCAAGCAAAATAGCAAGAGTTGTAAACATAACAAGTAATATACAAACATAAGCCTTAAAAATAGCCAACAGAAGGCATTTTAGATGCAGTTGAAATGGGTCTTTTAACACCCAAAGTGTATATGCTAGTGCAGCTTATTTTACAGCAAAGGAATGATGAAGAGATGCACTACATTATATTCGTCGAAAGAGTGATCGTAGAATTAGTAATCTCAAGCTTGATGCAGCAGCTTGATTCCCTTTCATTTGTCATGCGTGACTACTTATCTAGAGAAACTTTTGTATGGTGGGGGAATAAGCAGCAAAAAACACTTACATGTTTTTCAACTGGCAAGGTGAATGTCTTGGTTACCATTGATATTGTTGAAGAGGGAATTGATGTGTGTAGTTGTAGCTGTGTCATTCAGTTTGATTTGCCAAAAAACAGTACAGAGGAGCTTTATTCAGTCTTGTGGATGTGCTTGTCAAAGCAACTCAAACTTTATCCTTCTCCTTGAGGGATATGGACGAATTATTTAAAACATCAGTCTGAAAATAGAAGCACAACATATCAATAAATATCTATCAGCTATGGGGGATGTCATATCTACTTTAGCTAACAAAACTGGTCATGTCCCATATCATAACAGCAAGCTGACTCAGATTCTTTAGGTTTCTTTGGGTAGACATGCAAAAAATCTTATGTTCATACAACTTAATCCAGATATTGAATCTTATTTTGAGATAAGAAGCACACTAAAATTTGTAGAACAGGTGGCTGGGGTTGAGCTAGGTGCTGTACCGAGCAACATGGAGACTAAGGAAATTAAAAATCTGAAGGAACATATTGCGATCACATATGAAGGAGCCTTCAGACACGTCTCCTGAGCAGAGCAGGAGCTGGTACATTTACCTTATAAACATCCAAAATCTGAAAGACTATATTATTTTCCTTCCTAGCACGAGGGATGGTGATATCTATAGATTGTGAGATGGTCCGATGTGAAGATGAATAAGAGGAAGTTGTGAAGGTTTGTGCGGTGGATCAAAATTTAGGGACTGCGATGGATCTACTTATGAAACCATCAAAACTTGTAGTTAACTACCTGACAGAAATAACAGGAGTTACTGCTGAAGATCCTGAGGGCACAACCTGAAATGGCCTAGTCTCTCAAGTAAAGGCATACAGAAAGGAGTTTGAGTTCTGTTTGAAGTATTCTCCAAGTCTAGTGTTCCATGTGTGTACCATCAAAGCAATGTTCTAAATAGTGTCAAAGAAAATATTGGGGAAAATATTGGAAAATATCGAAAACTTGAAAAAACTAAAATATTTAATTTTTTGTCATTTAAAAAAACTAAAGCAACACCTCCCTCTAGCCCTTTTTCGGGTAAAGGTAACAGTGTGAAAGCCCTTGATGTCACAACTAACCTCGATGACACCTCTCCCATGTTCGTGCCCTGTTTTTTGAATTTTTTAAGTTACCATACTATAAGGCCATCAAATCAGCTCTTATCATTTTGACTATATAGAGGACTATATTGATTGCTACTCCATACATAGTACATACAATGAAACTTGATTGCAGTCTCATTCAAAATACCCTCTCAACAGTCTTCTTTTTTGCAGGGACAAAATATTCTTCCCAGACCTGGTCCAAACCTGAATGACATTTGTAGTTGGAAGTTTATAGCATCTGATTATCCCAGAATTCTATAATGTGCATGTTAGAAAGTTATCTATGATTCTATACAGGTGTTATTCTAACTAAGATCATTTTTAGATACAGGCTCGAATGATATCCATCTTGAGGACTATATCGTCATTTATGATCTTTCCTTTATCCTTGGATTTTTTGTAAGAAAATTGAATGTGTGGTTACTATCTGTTGTAAGAAAATAAAAAATCATGAAATGCCATCTGAAACATTTCAAGGCATTTCCCACACATGGTATGCATATCAGTGTTCCGGGGGTATGCATGGTCCAAACCCATGTTTCTTGCAACTTAGTTGTCATGGCTACAAATTAAAATTAGTCAACCCTTCAAACGAAGTCTAATCTACAAAGCTTACATTAACCAGTTGTTGGGAATCCTTCCCAGTAGAGGAAAATATAGATAATTCAAACATGGATGTTTTTTAGTGTAGTACACAACTATCCCCCCCAACTATTCTCTCCATCAAACCATTTGTACGTAGGGCATGTGCATAAATTCCAACATGTCAACTCTAAAATCTATTTCAGCTTGAAAAATTTTCCTCAGCTGCACATATTGCTTCAGTGTGATACTTGAGCCAAATACTCAAAAGTTAAAGGAGAGGTTATATGTTAGTGCGATACCTTTTTGGGTTAAACTTGCATTCTGGAGCAACAATTGCCCCCCAAGATAATTCCAACAATCAAGGGCCAATTTACAGAGACCCATATTCCCAATTCAATTAGGTGAAAATTGTCTTAGGGAATAAATTATGGTAACCAGCTATAAACTTATTAAAGTAGATCGACAAGTAATTTAAAAGTGAAGAAAAGGGGACAGAATTTAGTAAGATTTAATTTGACTTGTCTTAATTGAATGGCCAGCTAGAGGTCTGCAAAAGTGCTACTTAGTCAACTGAACTTCTTCTAATTTGACGAGATATTGGAAATTTGCCTAAATCTAATACAACTACATAGACAACTAGTGGTGTAGTGTCTTTCAGTTGATGGTGCCATATTTTTCAACCAACTCTAGCAACAAGACTACTTATGCCGTTTGCAAGGAGATTTTCTCTGTTAAAAGAGATGATCATCGTTTTCTAAATTCACAGCATTACTTTCCCATCTTAGGTGGAGATCATGGAAAGGATCTTCTGTCTAATGCTTTCCATAACATATGATACCCATCTGTTGCATGTTTATCTTTCTGTTTGCATGCATGTGATTGTTTAATGTCTTTTTCCTCTTTGTGCACTCCTCTCACTCCTAATCAAACTGTGTGACTTTAAAAGCAATTCACAATTCTAACTATAATGCCAACAATGATGTTAAATTGCTTGCAACAAATAATCAAAGTAAAAGCAAACCAGCAAGAAATAACCAACAAGAAACCAAAAGCTACCAAGCATGCAAATAAATAGATTCATAATTCAGGGAAGACAAAACCAGGTTAGACAATACACACCTACCAATATTTATGTACACATTTTGATAAGCAGAATGTAGAAAGAAAGAAAAAAAGAAGTTTATTAATTTCCACAAATGTCTAAAATAGGTCAATGGGACTAGAAAGCAATGGTAATGTGGGAGTGTTGAAGGAAACTCTAAATGCACAAATAACTACAAATGAAGATAAAAAAAAAAGAGAAATGATGAATTGTCCAAAGAAAAAAAAGTCAAATACCTATTACCTACCTATTACGTTTTTCCAAATTTGAACCTTTATCCCATACAAAAATGCAAATAATACTCCCAGCATAGCCCCTGCATATTTTGCTAATACTGTCCTGAAAATTGTGACAATACATTGTTATGTTAAAGTTTTGACAACAAATTGCTGTGTTAATGTCTTCTAAAACAACCCATTATATAGAAAAATGGGTATGTCAAATTTACAATTAGGCAAGAAGAGAGTCACAAGATTTAAAAGCAAAAGTGAGAATAAGATTTGTACAGATACTTCTTGCACTTGATCAGCAAGGACAAATTTCAAGGATAAAAATTATCGAGAGTCTTCTGTTAGTAGGATAAGTACACTTTATATGTGTGGTTACTATCTGCTGATGAGGTGATGTTTATATTCATGGTTGGAAAATTCGTGAGAATGCATAAATTATCACACTAATATTTGCAATTTAACACAAAATATGCATATTATGTAATGAAATTAATACTAATGTTTTAAATTGATTATTTCTTGTTGTTTGCAGAAAAATGGTGAAGATGACTCAGATGATCTAGATTATGTTTTCATCGATGTACCAGAGAAAGATATTGCTGATAATGATGCAAATGGATCAGATGAAAATGATGATGAATATGATGTTGGGATAGATGAGGATGAGAATGATGATGATGATGATAATGGTGGTGGTGATGATGATGATGATGGTAGCCATTGATGCTACTATTGAGATTGTGGATGTTTATTGCTTTCTTGATGCTACTAGACACGTATTCTTATTTTTGTGATGATCCAAGTTCATATTAAATTTTGGGTCATTTTGATTTGTATGGTGGATTTATGATGGCATATAAATTTGATTATCCTTGATCATTTTGACATTTCTAGGTATGGATATTAAAAAAGATATTTCTTGTGATATTGGTATTTTCACTATATATATCGTTCACTTGTTCTTTTAACCTTAATATGGTGATATGTATGATAGGTTATTGATGTGATGGTGTTTTATGATTTCACTTCTTTTGATGAAAGATAAAGGTGATGTTATCGTTATTATATTGTAAATTTATCTATATTAGAAATTGTCGATGATCTTTTCATGGAAAATTAATATATATGATGATGTTACTACTTTGTATAAATGTTGTTTGTTTGTGTTAAATTTTATTCACAAATGCTATGCAATTAATTTCAATAATTGTATCTACAATTAATTTGAATGTTTCATTAGGCTATTTCAGAACTATGAAGTAAATGATATATGAGAACTATTGAAACTAATGAAATAATTATAACAATTTGATATAATAAATATATTAGCAGACAATTGGATATAGTTGTAAGTGTTAAATAGCAAGCCTAATGTGGTGCTAATAAGGAAGCAAAATAAGAAACAAAACCATGAGCTAAAATGGAAGCCCACTATGTCATAGATCTAGAAGCAACATTGGATGCAATACCTAGCGCTAAGTTGGAAGCCATTTCTGATGCTATTTTGGATGCTAAAGTAGAATCCAGACTAGAAGCTAAACTAGTGGTCAACAAAGAAGCAAAATTAGATGCTTAATGGGAAGCTAAATACGGTGTTCATGAGGTAGTAAAACAAGAAGAAATTCAAGGAGCTAAATGGGAAGCAAAATGTGGCGTTAGTGTGGGAGTAAAAATGGACGCTAAATTGGTAGCAAAACATGGTGCTAATGTTGACATAAATAGAGATGCAAAACTAGGCGTTAAAAATGATGCAACACTTGATGCAAATGAGGAATCCAAACACGACGTTGATATGGCAGCAAAATAAAATGTTACTTTGGATGCAAAACATGGCGATACATAGGAAGCAAAAAATGGTGCAACAATAGAAGAAAAAATTGGCACCATTTTGGTAGCAAAACACGATGCAAAAAAGGAAGCAAAAATTGGTGCAAAATTAGAAGCGAAAATTGGTGCATATTGGAAGTAAAACGTGGTGCAAAATGGGATGCTAAAGTGGTAGCACATATGGATGCAATATTGGATGCTAATTTGGATGCAAATATGGCGCGAATGTAGATGCAAACATAAATGCTAACATGACGTTTTAAGGATGCAAATAGGGTGCTAATGGGGACGTCATTTAGGAAGTAAAAGATGACGATCTCTAGGAAGCAAAATAAGATGTTATTTAGGAAGCAAACCTCGACGTCGTTTAGGAAGAAAAATTGGACGCTATTCTGAAAGCTACAAAATGGATGCTATTTTAGACATCAGAAAGGATGCTATTTAGGAAGCAAAACAAGACGCTATTTTAGACTCTTTAAGTTTTGTTCATGACGCGTCCCATTTAGCGTCTACTTCGACCACTTAATGATAAAAAAAATTACACTAAAAAGAAACGCTAAATGGGACGCTAATTCCAGGATGTGTTGTAGTGAATAACATAAATCTATATGAAAAACAAACAATCAGTAAAAAACAAAAAAGAGTTGTCCCAGGGCAACTCCACAAAAACACTCAGTGCCCAAAAGACAGTGCGTGCCCCCCACTGAAAAAGAGTTCCAAAATCTTAAATAAGCAAGATTCGTTTATCCCTGGAGGCAGCTGGCGATCTTCAGCTTGTTCCCGCTCTCTATTAGGGAGACCAGAAGAAAACGGTGGACAGGAGTTGAGAGCTCCACGGCTTCCAAAAGGGGACAAATGGCATCGATAAATTCTAAGGATTACACGAGTGGAATAGATGGCGTCATGGAGAATTTTGGTGCTCCACTAAGGAGACAAAAGGGCACAGATGAGCACTGGGTTGTTCCACTAGTGGGACAAATGGCAGGACATTGTTTTTGTTACCCAACTAAGGGGACAAACATGCACTAACTTCTCCCCAAGATCGTCCGCCACTCCTTTAGTTGGTTTAAGATTTTCCTTTTTAAATGATATTTATCTTGGGAGTGCTTTACACATAAGGTCTCGACTATATTTTACGTACCAAACTATGTTCAAGAATATATATATAAGTGATGTTTATCACTTAACTTTACAGCTTTGGGATCACCTATATTAATAGGTTTCTTTTAACATAATGTTGGTTTACATATTTATACTTATTAAGATAAATATCATAATTCCATTTTTCCTCATAATCATATATATATATAGTATTTTCATAATCCTTTATCATTTGTGGTGTATCTTTATAATATTATATGTCATCATTAATAATATTAAAATATATACTAATCACTTTATTGTATTTATAATTTACTATATAAATTTACAAAAATATCTTTGTAGTTATGACCTTTATCATAAAAATAGTTATTTAATAGTTATTATACTAATTATTGATCTTTCATATGCCCACCATTATATACAAATATATTTAATTTGTTTATAATTATTTATCTTTATTATATAAATAATATTTTTCTATTCATTTATTTATAATCAATACAAATATATATTTAAATATTACCTAATAGTTATCATAACTATTAGTTTATCCTCACATATAAATAACATCTTTTTAATAGTTATCTCAACTATTAATTTAACCCTTCATATATATGTATACAAGGTATCTATATATATATATAATATCCATCTAATCATTTTTAATTTATGCTAGATTTTAAGTAGGTGAATAAGAAATTAAAACATTACTAGTTCTTCACCCTCAATGTTTTTGACTTAAAACATAAATCTCACGACTTCCTTACTTTTTCCTAGGGGTAGGTTTTGGTTATTTATCATTTAGTTGCTTTATCATTCTTTAGACTTTTAGGCTTAACCTAAGACTTGTAAACATAACACTAGTTCGAGGTCCACTGGTGGGGCCTTGAGCTCCTCACCAGGGCCGCTTATACTAATTCATAATTATAATTACAAAAATAATAACAATAGGGATCGAATTTGAGGGATGTTACAATTAATCAGAAAGATACCTTGGTGAACTCTGTGTTTCCATCTGAGCCACGAGGTTAGGTAGGGGTTTCAAGATTAGCTCGACAAAGGAAAATGGGGAGCGAACTCCGAAAGAATTTATATTTTTACTCGGACTATCCAAACCCCAACTTATTAATATTTTCTCCAATAAAAAGATAGGTGTCTCCATGCGTACGAGGATGAGGTACATTCACACCTATCATCGTTAAACCACCTTGATTATATCATTTGGGGTATTCATATGGTAAAGTTAAAAGGAGATAGTTTATCACTTTCCTTTGTGTTTTATCCACCCAAAAACCTTGTCATACATAGTGTTCGATCAAGTTAGGGATAAACATAGTTATCATGCAACCCATCGAATGCATAAGTGTAGAAGGGTATGATCCCACCCATATATTACCATAGTATCATCAAAGTATAGAACATGCAAACCATTTTCCCCTTCTCCATAGTTATAGGTTTTAATATACTATATGTTAACCCATATCCTCATATAAATCAATTTTGCTAGTAATTGACTAGGGATGGATTCAATGCATGGATACGTCCCGAAAAAACATATCATTTTGGTTTATTTGAGTTTAGGACATGATCAACAAATGCAAACTTTAATATCACTTAGGGTTACTCTTAGGTACTGACACCATGGTACAAGGTGTCAAAGTATTAGTCCGCTCTAAGCTAGGACCTATGTGGTAACCATGCAATTATATGCATATAAGTAGGGAATGGATGAACAAGGTAAGTTAAGTATCAAATCCATTCTACCTTCAAGAGAAACAATTTTTGTCAGCCAACGGTAGCATATAAGAACTCTAAAATTTGATCATAGCATACATTAAGATAGTGGCAGGCTGTAGCGACCTCGTCACTAGGGATGTGCCCTAGGTATAAAGAACTATATAGTTATTAACTAAACATTGGATTTATATATATAGTTATTTAATATTTATTTTTATTTTAAATAATTTTTCATTCTTGAAGGTCCATCAATAAACCCACACTCCTAAAAAAACTTATGAGTATAAAATATGCTCCACTCCTAATCGTTTTTAATAAATCCGAATACGATATGGTTCTACGTTAACCGTTATCAACCAACGTTCATTCTCTTTATATAAAAATGGAACTCTTCCATTACGCAGTGTTGAATTTTATGTCTTAGCAAAACACTCCATAATATCCAATCATATCGTAATAGAATTATCTTAACATTATAAAATTATCCTATGGTATAATAGTGTAAATAATAAGTAGTTAATGACTCCTACTCTACCCGTCAGTACACGATATAACTCTCCATAATAAACCAAATCATAAGGGCTTAAGTAAATTCACATCTTTTGTAATGCATTAACTAGAGTCATTTAATTTGTCATAAAAAATAAAAATAAAAACCCATTACTGTAAGTGGTGCTCAATCGATACAATGGATTAACCCATGAAACGTGCTCCACGCACTGCTACCAATTATAAAGGTCTTCACTACTAAGATACAAAACCCAACTAAACCTGTAAAAAAAAGGGTTCCATTTATCATTGTAGATCCCGCATTCGAATTCAAGCAGTAAGATGACCCTCCAGATATGTGGCAGACTCCTTGAGATTTGCGGGTGGTGTGTCTATCCATAGCGATTCTCTTGTCCTCCTATCTCAGAGTGAAGTTAAGTACAATACCGCCTTCTGTGTCGAGGTGGAGTTTGATAGGGTGACAACGATCAAAGAGGGAGATCGCATGGTATCCAGCATAAGATATTACCAAGCCCAAAATGTATCCTAAATAAGAAAAAATGTGAATATTCCATGAATTTTTCGTATTTTAGGCATAACTTTTCGCTTGTAAATCGGAATTGTGAGGACTTTGGACTGTTGGAAAGATCTTGAAATTATCTACAACTTTCATGTTTTGAGTTTGCTCTAATTCCATAACGTTTGTCTGGGGCGGGCAGTTTAGTAAAAATAACATCTTTCAAAAGAGGCTTGTTTTACTAAAATGCCCGCTCGGGACAAACGGTACAAAATCAGAGAAAACGCAAAACATGAAAGTTGTAGACAATTTCAATAGATTTCCAATGGTCCAAATTCCTCCCAATTCCGAGTGAGCGAAAATATATACCCAAAATACGAAATATTCCTGGAATATTCACCTTTTTTCTTAAATTTGATACATCTTAGTGTTGGGTAGAATGTTATGGGGGATTTACATTCTCTTCCAGTTTCCTTCAAGTTTGATATGTTACTTTTGGTTGCAAGGGCGTCGTTGGGAATTATCTTAGGGTCACTAGATAGACGCTTAACAGTTCTCACTCAGGGGAAAGAAGGGTTACAACGGTACTAACACAATAAAAGGTATCTGATCATGCAGCAAAATCTGGCGTTAACTTCTGCTGCGTCAATCCAACACCAAATTCTAAACCAACTAATTACTCGTCAAGGGCTTGGCAATGCTTAGTAAATGACATTATCTCCGATCAACCTCGAAGCATAAACACAGTTTTTAAGGTGTCTGAGATCGAGCGTAGGTCCTATCAAGGTTCAACCATACTAAAACAATTGAGATTGGAGTTGACATAATATGCAGAGTTCTTTGATCACCGTCGTGGTTTTGTGTGTAGAGCTAATACAAGTGTTTATAGATTTACAAGATCTGGATTTCGATGTGTGAGGTTATTAAAAAAATAGATCATAGCTAACGTTGTAAACCTGGTCACTTATTATAACGCAGATATATATATATTTATGGTCTCAAACCCTAGGGAAAACCGTTCGAAATTCAGTGGAGCGACCCTTGGCAAGATTAAATGTTCAACAAACTATAAGTAGAATTAAGGGCAGTATCCTACTACTTGGTCGAATAGGGTTTCGATAGATGGTCCTAATATTTTGTAGGATTGAAGATCTCCAAAGCAGACTTATGCTGGTCTCAGCATCAGGATCGTATTATCACACACGAAGCCTCAAGAAAACTTCGCTACAGATCTATATATCATAACCCGACTTGCATGCATAGTTTGAAGAGAAAAACTCACTACGCATCTATGATCTAGATTAGATCTATAGGAAGAACTTTAAAAGAAGAATAATATCAACAACTAAATCGCTTAGGATAGTTTGCCCCTTTTCTATCTTGTCAAGGATCTATTCTGACAATGTTATATATTTTAAGCTTTTGATTTACAGGCATGTTGGGCCCCAAAATAGCACCTTTTTGCATACACCTATCTACACCTTTTTCCCTGTTTTTCCTTACTATTCCTTGATCTAAGCAGATATTTTCCCAAGCAAAGCATGGATTGCAACAGGTATACTTTATTATTGATTTATTCAATTAATGCCTGATTTGTTAATGGTTTTGTACTCTATCTTTTAAAGTTGTGCTAATATTGTATGATTCAATAAAGATAGCCCAGAAGCCTTTACAAGACCGCAGGTGTATGAGCTCGCTGACCGACCTTGGAGAAGAGGCATATGTGGCGCCAGCTATCCCCTCTTGAGTTCGGTTCCACAATTTGCTGTAACAGTTCGAGCATTCCTCCACATGGCCAGCTGCGAATGAGGCACAACAAAGCATCCAAGTACCAGCCAGTCCACTTAGCTCAAATCTGTTCTGGGCTACGACAGCGTGAAACAACTCAAGCCTGAATGTAATGATTTCATTCAAGATCACTTATGGATGTAACAGTTCCATTGTAAATCGATAGCCTGAAGATCGTAGATCTTCATGGCTGCCTGGTATTTTGGTGTAACGATTTCATGTCATAGGGTATAAATGTAAAGAGGCGTTATGAGCCTGGGGTTGGGGAATTTCTAATTGTATAAGCTAAGACAGAGAGCTATGACTGTAATTCCATCATTCTTAATACAAGAAGCAGAGTTTCTTATATATGAGTTTTAATTTGTGTTAATCTTCGGCATCTCTATTAGAAGGTCAGGTCCTGCCTTCTCATAGAGATAGCTGAGTTAAGTAGGTAGTTAATTTCCTTTATGTTGTGTGGTGTGGAATTTCATTAGATGTGTTACTGCAAGCTGCAATAGTGGATTGACACCTACATTCCTTTCTGGTAGTTTATGATTGCATCTTGAATAGCTGCAACTGTGTGGTGTGACAGTCGACTATGTAGGTTAGTTTATTTGATGCATAGTGTGTTAGATCAGCTGTTATAGCCAACCTCAGCTCTAATCCCTTTCAGTCATTTATTCTTCCCAGGATTTCCAATATTAATCAAATTAGAGTTCAAGCTATTTCTAGTTTCTGGTTGCTGTTGTATCTTTCCTGAATTCATTAGATTAGACAGATTGTGATTGAGTTACAGTAGCTGCTAGATGAATTAGTTCAGTAGAGATTGAATACTGTAGTTTGATAATTATAGGATTTAACTTCTTGCAAAAGCAATCTAGTTCATTTTATTTCTAGATCAGTAACTACTGGATTGATATTTGTAGGAAGGTAATCGTATTCTGAATTCCTAGATGGATAAGTTAGATTAGTTTTAGTTATGAGATGAGTTTGGGTGAGCAGATAGGTAGGAACATTGATCTCCATTTCCTTAATCAACTACTTGAAATTTTTATGCATAGACTGTGCTTATTTCCATTGAAATAAAAGACTTCCCTGGGTTGACAATTCATATTGAGCATCTTGTGTGTTAGTTGTAATTAATTTGCATATAGGGTGACCAACATTTTGGCGCCGTTGCCGGGGATGGTAATTGATAGACATAGTAAGTAGTTGGTTTATTGATTTTATTTTAGTTTTGATTATCTAAAGCATGCATGAATACAAGAAAAACAAATCGGGAACCCCCTCAAGATACTAACATTGCAGGTGGACGAGGTCATGGTCGAAATCAAGGTCGAAGAAGACATACATACATTAATGAAATAATTGCTAGAACTAATTCTTCCACCAGACTGCCGTGAGCATCTCCAGGAAGGGAAAATTTTGTTCTCCCTAATCTTAACACTTCTCAATCAACAGTGGAGAATACAATGAGACCTTCAACGAACTAATTCTTCCACCAGACTGCCGCGAGCATCTCCAGGAAGGGGAAATTTTGTTCTCCCTAATCTTAACACTTCTCAATCAGCAGTGGAGAATACAACGGGACCTTCAACTCCCACTCCAGAGAAGAAACCTCCTGAAGAAAAGGGAAGCGTTGTGGGTGCACCAAATAGAGAGGAGATTTATTATATTAATGGGCACAGAGTCACTAAAGAGGAGTGGTTGGATCATCACCAGGAACAAGAAGAAGAGAGAAGGCGAGAAGAAGAAAGGAGGAGAGTAGAAGAAGCAAGAGTAGAGGAGGAAAGAGCGAAGGAAGCATTCAAGTATTGGAGCACAATGAATAATGGAGAACACGAGGAAAATAATGAGCGCCATACTAACAATGAGGAGTAAGTGGAAGATAATCAGCAGGGTGGCATTGTTTCCACCCTTGAATTCCCTATCCTTCAGACACCAGGGGCAGCTCCTATGAAAAATATTTCACCCTCGGTTCTCCCTAATTTCCATGGTAAGACCTCTTAAGACCCAAATAAATTCCTTTTTGAGTTCGACATCCTTTGTTGCAACTATGATTACACCTCTAGTGAATAGAAGCTGAAACTATTTCCAGCCACCCTGAAAGGAAATGCTCTGGGCTGGTTTATGAGTTTGGTTCGTGAGACCATCACTACTGGGACCAGATGAAGCAAACCTTCCTCTCCAAATATTAAGAATACTGCAAAACGAGAGATAGGAAGGAGGAATTGTTTAAAATGGTTTAGAAGGAAGAAGAGAGCTTGGAAGATTTTGTTGAAAGGTTGTTGTATAATTTACAGAGGTCTAGTCATACTGACATTGGAAAAGATGTACTTAAGATTATCTTACTACGAGGAATTAGAGAATATTTCCTTGATATGTTGAACTTGTTGGGGAAAGGGGACATCTCAAAGGAACCTTTTGAGAAAATTGTTGAATTATGTCGAAGATATTCAAGAGGGTCCTCCAGAACCAGCAAACGAGACAAGGATCGAGATCAGGATGTCTTCACTACGACACAGAAGTCAGCTAGTGGAGGAGCCACTCAAGCAGAAATAGGAAACTTACTGGAGAATTTCAAAACAGATATGATGAGCTCCATTTCCTCAGAGTTAGATGTCTTGAGAGCAAAACAGAGGCAAGTAATAGAACATCTTACACTCGGTGTATTCTGTCCCAAATGCATAAAAAAGCATCCACTGAAAGAATGTCCGCTTGACAAGGTGGAGGTGTGTCGGATATGTGAATTGGAGCATGATACCAAGGAATTTCCTTCATTACCCAAAGTTAAATCAGTCCTGCAAGCATCTACTTCAGATGTGGAACAAGCTTACTTTATTGCACAAAAGAAACCTTGGCAGCCTCGCAATGAAGGTATGAATCAAGACCCATAATTTTTCTTGAATAATATGAATGGTATGAATAATATGAATAACTTGAATACACAATTCCCTTCACATTATTTGAATAACCAATGGCATCCATCTCAGAACCCAATGCAAAATTTTAACTCTTGGACACCATGGTCACAACAATCGAATCAGCATGCTTCCTGGTCTCCCAATTGGAGAAATTCTTACCCATGAAATAATTTTCCTCATCACCAAAATCCATATCAACAGTATCCTCCTCAACAGTATCCTCACCAACCGTATCAATAGCCACAACTGCAATTCCAAAACAACGTCACACCTATGAATGCACCCCTACGACCACAACTTCTTGCACAACCTAACCCCAACCCAAATAATAATAAAGCAGTCCATCAATTTGAGACTGCCAACATGCCTGCTTATTCCATTTCCCAAATTCCATGCAATGACATACATTTACGATCAGGGAGGGTAGTGGAACCCATCATCACTGAGGATGTTCCATACTCAGTGATTGAAACTGGAGTGGATCAACACTTTGAGAATTCAGTCCATACAGCAATCCCCATCATTGAGGATACTGACATTCTTGATGAAACAGTAGCCGAAACACAGGAAGCAACACAGGATGAAACACAACCTACACAGTCTATAAGAGAGTCACCATATCCTGAATGATTGGCCTTACAGAAAACAGTGGAATAATCGATTCAATCTCCTAGGAGAATTGAGGAATTTATATTTCAAAATTCCGCTACTACAAGCCCTTCATGGCGTGCCTACCTATGCCAAGACCGTTAGAGATTTATGTGTGAAAAAACCAGGACAAAAGCCTAGGGATCCCCCCACTGTCCATGTATTGGGTAAATTTTTGGATTTGATAATGGGTAAGACTCCTATGGCTAAATATGATGATCCTGGAAACCTAATTGTCACAGTACACATAGGACACACTCATATACCGAATGTCTTGGTAGATTTAGGCGCAGATAGCAATGTTATGACCATAGAAACTATGAAAAAATTGGGACTCACTAATCTTCGGCCAACCCCTACCATTTAGAACTTGCTGACAGATCAACAATTAAGCCTGAGGGAATCCTAGATGACCTGGTTGTCTCTGTTGATTCGTGGGAGTACCCTGCGAACTTCTTGGTTTTACAACTGAAGTCACAGCTGGGGAGACACCCGTTGATCCTAGGAAGACCTTGGTTAGCCACAGTAGATGCCCGTATCAACTGTCGGTCGGGATCCATGACTATCTCAGACAGAACTGATATTAAAAGCCTAACTTTATATCCCCCAACCCGACCAATCCTAGAAGCTGAAACACCACTTTGGGTGGATCTGGAGGAGGAAGAAGGCGTTCAGCCACTTTTAACGATAGGGAGAGCCTTAAATTTTAAAGATGAAACAGTGGATGACACTATTAACAGTTTCATCAGCGAGCCCACGTCTGTCAATAAACATGTTTATCAAATTCTGAACAGTACATTAGATGAAACAGGACAAGAAAATCTAACAAAAGAGACTCTAGTCAGTGATGCCAATATAATTCCAGTACTGAAAAATTTGAAAAGTATCCCAGTAGAAATTGAGCCAGGAAAAACATTAAACATAAATCCAAATCTTGCGCCCAATGAGCTGGAACAACTGATCACTCTGCTCAAAAAACACAAGGGAGCTTTCGCATGGGAGTACACAAATATGAAGGGTATTCCTTCTAATCTATGTACCCATCACATTTACATCAAAAGCGACTCTAGACTAGTGTGCTAACCACAACGAAGGATGAACCCGGACTTAAGGGACATAGTGAAGGAAGAAATCCAAAAACTTTTGGAAGCAGGGTTTATATACCCAATTTCAGACAACGAGCGGGTTTCTCCACTCGTGATTGTGCCAAAAGAGAATGGAAATGGATGGTCTGCGTAGACTACAGGGAATTGAATAAAGCAATGTAGAAAGACCACTTTCCCCTACCTTTTATCGATCAGGTCCTTGATACCTTATCTAGAAAAAGTATTTTTCCTTTCTAGATGGATTTAGCGGTTACAACCAAATCCAGATTGCTCCAGAAGACCAAGACAAAACTACCTTCACCTGTCCCTGGGGCACTTTTGCATATAGGGTACTTCCTTTCGGGTTGTGCAATGCACCGACCACATTTCAGAGAGCAGTGATTGGTATCTTTTTAGAGATGGTAAATAACTACATGGAAATTTTTATGGATGACTTCACTCCATACGGTAGTAGTTTCGAAGAAGCACTGAAAAACTTAAGAAAAGGTTCTGAAACGTTGTGAACAAAGCCATCTATCTTTAAGCACTGAAAAGTGCCATATGATGATGAGCGAGGGCATAGTTTTAGGGCACTTCATCTCTTCTGATGGTATCCAGGTAGACCCATCCAAAATTAAGGTAATTGAAAATATACCAACTCCTCGAACACAAAAAGATGTACGTAGCTTCTTAGGGCACGCTCGCTATTAGAGAAGATTCATAGAAATTTTTTTCAAACTAGCTTCTCCTTTGTTCACTCTGTTGATGAAGGATGCACATTTTGATTGGAATGATGCATGCCAAACAGCGTTCACCGAACTTAAGAAGAGGCTATCTACAACACCTATCTTACGAGGGCCCAATTGGGATTTGCCTTTTCATATCTCAATTGATGCTTTAGATACTTCCATTGGAGCAGTATTAGGATAGCAAGAAGGTCATGCTCCCTATGCAATTTATTACATTAGTAAGAACCTGGCCCCTGCTGAACTGAACTATATTGTTACAGAGAAGGAATTCCTTGCCATTGTCTATGCCATCAACAAATTTAGACACTATATTACTAGATATTCTACTTTTGTGCACACTAACCATTCAACCATCAAATACTTAATGAATAAACCAATCACGAATGCTAGAGTTACTAGATGGTTGTTACTGTTACAGGAATTTGACATTACAATTATTGACAAACCAGGAAAGGAAAACGTTGTTGCTGACTTTTTATCTCGACTCACTAATAATGATGACAGTTTACCAGTCGAAGATTCCTTCCCTGATGAACATTTGTTTGTAGTATCAACTCATTCCACATGGTACGTAGATATTGCTAACTTTTTGGCTGCAGGTAAGCTTCCAGCATTGTAACATCCCGAAAATTTACAAAAAATTTAAAAAATTTAAAGTAGCAATAATTACTGAAATTGCTAATGCGGAAAATGAAATAATTACTAATATTTTAACTAATGATGAATTACGATAACAACAATTAAAATTCATAGTGCAAAGTACTTCATTAGTTATGCTTGTGTTTATTTGAAATCTATATGCTTTAGTTAAGTTTATCCTGCGATGTATTTTCTTGTTAAGATATTGACAGTTTGCTTTTGCATGGTGACGAAGGGGTCCTACGAGGTACCCTGAGGTTTACTTAGCTATGTTTAGCTAAAGCATTTGAACATGTTTCACTGTGCAGAAACACAAGTAAGAATAATACGACAATTCAAGTGTTTAAGAGTAAATATGTTTTTCCATTCATCGTCAATGTAAAGTGAGAACTCTAAGTACCTTCTTGCATAAAAATTATTGAAGGTATGGATCTTTGTTCCATTTCTCGTTTACGTACTAGTTTACAAACTTATCATTGTTATTAAAGTCCCGTCATCGTTTTTCCAAAATGCAAGGAATAGTAATGTTCTATGTATTAAACTTACACTACAAGTTCTAGTTTAAGTGCTAGATTCCAATGTACACATGGATTCACTTGAAGTTATCAAAATAACTATAACAGCTTATTCATAATTTATGAAAATCATTCTAATATAACAAATTGTTATTATCAAAAATACAATAATACCATTGTCAATTTGCAACGTTATTTGAAATCTTTTGAATGTGATGTTTGTGCTATTTTAATATGAACAAGCATTATATTGTGCACAATATGAAACCTAGACTATACCTTAAGTATCAACCCTATTAGAATGCGACCCTAATCAAATGAAATGATAGAATATATATGTAGACCGAGCATGCGATCTTTGGCATTTTGAGAAAAACAATATATATTATGAATATAACCTATGTATGGGAAAGATTAACATTTTGGATATGATATGAAATTATATGATATAACCTTGAGTCTTTGCACTGACAGGTGATATGACTGGGTGTTAATTGGAATGGTTTACAAGCTGGAAGTCTGTCCAAACAGGACTTGGCATTAATTCTCCTGCCTACTGCGTGAGTGGAAAACCCATTGGATGCCATATTGGCCATCCACAAGGTTATGGATCATGTGATAGTAAAACTCGAATGTTCTCAAATGCCGAGTTGTACACTGTTTTGACCCTTAGTTTAATGAGCTGGCGTCGTGGTGGAGGGGGCAATTAATATAGCATTAAGTGTAGTTGTTTCCCAAATTTCAACGTGCCTTGTTGGCTTCACCTCCATCTTTGATCTCACATATTTTGGACTTTGAACAAGAAACCCTAACTCCATTATGTTTACGCAGTTATCGTTTTCTTTTGGCATTCATTGTGTTTGGGAAAGGTTTTGTGGAGAGGTCGACAGGCTGCTGCAATGTAGGGTTCAGTAGTTTGTATTTCGGAGGACTCCTTCCTCGAGTTGGAACCCTGGACATGTTGCGAGAACATACTATTTCCAGGTCTTTGTCTTCCTATAGAGCCGAGCCATGTTTGTAGCCATGGTAGTTAATCAGGGTTTTTGTTGGAAGATTTGAACCAAGGTTCGATTCGTATGCAAAAAAGATCGATTTTCTCAGAACTGGGACTTTCTCCAAAGTGAATGATAGATGACTTTGTCGGTTTCATTTGCTTATGATGTCTCTTACTTTAGGAATTACATTTGTAAGGTAACGTCTTCAGTTCTGCAAAAGATAGTGGTAATCGTAATGTTCCAAGTTCAACTCTACGTGTTTTCTTCATTTAACCTCGTTTTGGTTTTTGTGGTAGGTGCAATCTCCATTGATAGTTTACAGAGTTCGAAAGCTTGGTGGATTACTGTTGCTTTACTTACTTGGTAAGCCTCGGTGGTTTCTCCCTCGTAGGTTCTCCTTTGGCATGATTTGGCCGATGTTTACAGTTTGACGAGAGTTGGAATTTCTATCCCTGACAAGGGTAATGGCCGAGTTTAAGATTTGTTTTGAACAATATTGTAAGAGGATAAATCCTCAGTTTATGTTGCTATCTGGCCCAGTAATGTTTTGCTACGGCGTTTAAAAATGACTGTGATCTTATTTCTACGATGTGGTTGTTTAGAGGAATGAACCTTATGTGGTTTAGGGACCTTGAAAGGTTTTCAATGTAAACTCTGTCAATGGTTTGACTATATTGATAAATGTGAAAATAACCGAGAGCCGAGGGTTAACTCGTTTCCTCAAAACCTGGAAAGTCTGGTGTTAATGTTTATAATTTTGTTTGAATATGGAAATGGAATTTTGTTTGTATAAGTTGATAATTTGGTTTAGAAAAACGAATGTTTGACTTCACCCGAGAGCTGTAGGTTACATACCTCTTGACAGATATACCATGTGCTCGTATTGTTTTTAAATTTGAGTTTGGAAGACGACGTTGTATAACTTGAATTGTTATGTGTTTATAATGGCTATATGCCACAGGGTTCGACCTTATTCCAACAGTCGAAACCCTACCCTGTAGGTTTCGTTTGGTAGTTTTTGTCTTTTATTGTGTTAAGAAAAGACTAGGCTAATGTTTGGTTAGTGACCGAGAGCCAACTCCATGTTTTTGTTTCGTCGACTTGGAACTAAGATATAGTGTTTAATTAATTCTATGTTTTGTTTTCATTTAAAGTTTGTGTAAGTATCCCATGATATTTGAGCATAAAATTGTAATCTATCTGGAAACTGTAATGATTTGTTTTCCCTATTTAGGGTTTTGATTCTATGTTGAAGGTTTTGCAAAATAAAAATAAAAATAACAATAGTACAGAGTTAGGATTCTATCTATAGTGAATGTGTTTAAATTTAATGATTGTAGTTAGTTCTAAATCAGAATATGAGAAATGAGTACTACAAATAAGATAGTAATATTTAGGGATGAGAAGAATAAGTGTCTATTTTTCGTTTGTAAGTAACAACTCTGTATATAAGAATAATTGCAGCTGTTAAAAATTCTAGAATACAAAATGCCTGAAACCATTGGATTTATAATAATGGAATGCATAGTATTATCATCCGAAAATAGATAGAGTTAATTTGAAGATCTAGATATGTGCAGAAATAAAGTGTTTTTATTTTATTATTAAGTAGAAGAAATGCTATACATCTATTTATGATATGCTGTTCTATTTCCTAAGTTTTAGACATATAATTGAAATGGCAGAATTTAAAAGAAACCCTACAGTTTTAATTTATCTAATCACTTGACATTTTGCCCTTCATTCATCTATAGTAATTCTGCTTTTATGTACTAGAGTACTATACAGAAAACAGTATGGGAAAAATACAAAAAAGATTTTAATCATTCATCTTATTTACTTAACCATCCTTAAACCATATCATCTTTAAGTCAATTGAAACAATTTCTTCTGTATAACTGTATCTAATAAATCTACAGTGCAGAAAATCATTTAACCGTAAACAATAAGACATAACAGTAGAACCTGATTGAATGTAGGAGAAACAAACAACCTAAGGATCCTATTCCACCCAACCTATTCCTGAAGACAGCCAAATTACTTGCCTTAGGACCCCAGAGTCTGTTCACTGAACCACTAGGAAGAAGAATCTATAGAAGCTTTAGGTCAATCCACTTGCAGCAGCAAAGTAGTTCATCCAGTCATATAGAATTAGCAGTCAAAGAGACCTGCACCAACACCCCTGGTTATTTCCTCATAATATTTCAGCATCCTCACAATGCACTTCCACATAGCCTCCCTATTCGAATCTCTCAGTGATCACCTGATACACTTGAGGAATTATTTCTACGGAAAATAATGTAGAGTTGCCTGCTCAATTCGAATTTCCTTATGTAGGCTACCTAGGCCTTTTAGTGGTTAACCTGGTCATTAATGAGCCATCAGCTCTCTTCCACCCACTTGGGGGATAATGCCACAAATTTAGGGGTAGTTGTCTCATAACCAACAACTAGTGGTGGAGTGCAAATGCTGACATCTGTTCCATGCCTTCTAACAGCTTCCATTCCTCCTAGTGGGTCAGTGAACACTCATTTAATAGTTCCCTTGGGTGTTTGTCTCATGTTTTAATTTATTAAATAATAATAATCAGTCATTACCATCATCATTGACCAATATTTGGTCATAATTACAAAACTTTGTAATTATAATTTAATATAATGTTTTTGCAATAAAATAAATAGTCTCAAAATTTGGGTATGTGACAAGCACATCTGTCGAAGAGAGAAAAAAGAAAGATTATACATCAGAGTGCTAGGTATTGTTGGGTTGATGGACATATTTTCTACACAGGACTTGACTTATAAATCAGAAGATGTGTAAGAGAAGATGAAATTTTCAGTATCCTGAAAGCTTGCCATGATGAGCCCTGTGGGGGACATTTTGTTGACAAAAGGACAGGTCATAAGGTTTTAAGGATGGGATATTATTGGATGACATTGCTCAGAGATGCGAAAAAGTATGTTCAGGCTTGTGATAGCTGCTAGAGGATAGGACATCCTAACAGATTAGATGAAATGTCTCTTCAGCCACAGCTTGTGGTTGAACCTTTTGATAGATGGGCTCTAGATTTCGTAGGGCCTATCAACCCTCTCTCAAAGCAGAAATTTCACATCTTGGTTTGCACAGATTACATGACTAAATGGGTGGAAGTTGTAGCTTTGGTCAGATCCAATGATCAGGCTGTAATTGATTTCCTGTATGAAGAAATTTTTACTCAATTTGGAGTACTCAAGGAAATCATTACAGATGGTGGACCACAGTTCGTGTCTCATAAATTGGAAGCCCTGTTATAGAAGTTTCACATTCAGCACAAAATAACCTCACCATATCACCCACATGCCAATGGCCAAGTGGAAAGCACAAACAAGGTCATTGAGGCTATTTTAACAAAAACAGTGAAAAGGCACCAAAAAGATTGGGCTGACAGACTCCCAGAGGCACTATGGGCTTATCGCACCACATGGTGCAACACCACTGGTTTTTCCCCATATGGGTTGGTGTATGGCAAAAAATTTGTCTTCCCGATTGAATTTGAAAATCAGAACTTTGAAGACAACCATGGAAGCAAACCTTGATTTAACAGAAGCTCAGAGGAACCGTTTGAATCAGCTTAATGAGTTCGATGAGAAGTGCATAGCTGCATTTCACCATATAGCCTTGATCCAACAGCAGTGCTCCAAGTGGCATCATAAATTTATAAAGAAGAAAGTATTTTGTGAGGGAGACTGGGATCTGTTGTATGATTCATGATTTAAAAGGGATTTTAAAGGCAAATTACATACAAGATGACTGGGACCCTATCAGACAGACATAGTATTTGACAATGGAATAGTTCGGCTGATCACCATCGATGAAAACAGAACACCACTATTTGCCAATGGTCATCGGCTGTGACTGTACCATAAACCAGTTTCAAGGGATGCATTTCTTTCACATGTAGCAGCTGATTCAGGAGAAAGGAACTTTCCCTGTCCCTGATAATTTTTAAGAAAAGGCTGTTGCAATTCTGCATAAATTTATCTGTATATAAATAAATCATTTTCTTTTCCTTTATTTGATTTTATTTTTCAGTTTTGATGGGTTTTTGTTTTTTTTAAGAACTCTGAATAGATTTATGGTGGAAGATCACTTGAGTAAAGGCAGTTGCAACTTGGCCCGAGCGATTGTGGCATTCTGGTTGATTTTCCCTTTTATGTGAATAATTCCTTGGAAGAAAAGAATGATGCAGCAACAATTACTCAGCAAAATATGACTTATCTCAATTTACAGGCATGTTGGGCTCCAAAATAACCCCTTTCTGCCTGCACCTATCTACACCTTTTTCCCTACTATTCCTTGATCTAAGCAGATATTTTCTCAAGCAAAGCATGGATTGCAACAAGTATACTTTATTATTGATTTATTCAATTAATGCCTTATTTGTTTATGGTTTTGTACTCTATCTTTTAAAGTTGTGCTAATATTGTCTGATTCAATAAAGATAGCCCAGAATCCTTTACAAGACCACAGGTGTAGCAGCTCGCTGACCTTGGATAAGAGGCATATGTGGCGCCATCTATCCCTTCTTGAGTTTGGTTCCACAATTCACTGCAACAATTTGAGCAGTCCTCCACACAGCCAGCTGCAACTGAGGCACAACAAAGCATCCAAGTACCACCCATTCCACTCAGCTCAAATCTGTTTTGGGCTACGACAACGTGCAACAGCTCAGGCCTGAATGTAACGATTTCATTCAAGATCACTTATGGCTGTAACAATTCCATTGTAAATCGGCAGCATGAAGATCGTATATCTTCATGGCTGCCCAGTATTTTGGTGTAATGATTTCATGTCATAGGGTATAAATGTAAAGAGGCGTTCTGAGCCTAGGGTTGGAGAATTTCTAATTGTATAAGTTGAGACAGAGAGCTGTGACTGTAATTCCATCCTTCTTGATACAAGGAGCATAGTTTCTTATATCTTAGTTTTAATTTGTGTTAATCTTTGGCACCTCTGTTAGAAGGCCAGGTCTCTCCTTCTCACAGAGATAGTCAAGTTAAGTAGGTAGTTAATTTTCTTTATGTTGTGTGGTGTGGAATTGCATTAGATGTGTTACTACAAGCTGCAACAGTGGATTCATACTTGCATTCCTTTCTAGTAGTTTATGATTGCATCCTGAATAGCTCCAACTGTGTGGTGTGATAGTCGACTGTGTAGGTTAGTTTATTTGATGCATAGTGTGTTAGATCAACTGTTACATCCAAGATTAGCTCTAATCCCTTTCATTCATTTATTCTTCCTAGGATTTCCAATATTAATCAAATTAGAGTTCAAGCTATTTCTAGTTTCTGGTTGTTGTTGTATCTTTCCTGAATTCATTAGATTAGACAGATTGTGATTGAGTTATAGTAGTTGTTAGATGAATTAGTTCAGTAGAGATTGAATACTATATTTTGATAATTATAGGATTTAACTTCTTGAAAAAGTAATCTAGTTCATTTTATTTCTAGATCAGTAACTGTTGGATTGATATTTGTAGGAAAGTAATCGTATTCTGAATTCCTAGATGGATAAGTTAGATTAGGTTTAGTTATGAGATGAGTTTGGCTGAGCAGATAGGTAGCAACATTGATCTCCATTTCCTTAATGAACTACTTGAAATGTTTATGCATAGATTGTTCTTATTTCCATTGAAATAAAAGACTTCCTTGGGTTGAAAATTCATATTGAGCATCCTGTGTTTTAGTTGGAATTAATTTTCATATAGGGTGACCAACAAGGCATAGTTTTTAAAGAAAGATAATATCCACAATTTAAATTGCATAGGATCGTTTACCCCATTTCCATCCTTTCAAGGATCAATTCTCACAGTGTTATATAATTTAATTTTTTGATTTACAGACAGATCTTTAAAAGAAAGATAATATCAACCATTATTTCTCATAAGATATTTTACCCCATTTCTAACTTTCAAGGACATTTCTGATGGTATTATATAATTTAACTTTCACACATCTACATAAAACCTAATCACATTATCAGTATAATAAGAAAAAGAATGGAAAAATCGATAACAATTACTTGTTTGGGTGAGTAATACCGCAGTTGAGGATGATATTGAATCGATGTAACTCCAATTAATCGATTGTCTTCAGCGATCTACTGATGGACCCCTTGGTTGACCTCCCTTAAGTATCGTGGTACTCTTCTTTCCCCGAACCCCCGAGCAAAAAGGGCCATAGAAAACTCACACTCAATAAGAATTCATAAATGAGATCCCCCTCACCAAAATTCTTTGCCAAACTCACAATAGTAGCACATTCAAAATTTTGAAGCCATTACGCTAGTCATCCAACAATAGGCCCCTTTTCCCTTCTTCTCATCATTCTTAAATAGATAATTTTCCTGTGACACATGTCGCTTCATGCAAAAAATATTTTTTTTATGTAAAATTATTTAATACAAATATTCACCCAACCATGTGTCACTCTCTCATGAGAGTGCACATACTTCCCATATTTTACTCCTAGATGTCCCCTGATGCTAGGATTCCAATCTCTATTTTATTGCGTGTAGGTGGAGTTGACTAGTTAATGACTCTTAGTATATCATTTGCTCCATATTTAATTATTCCCAACTATTTAATTATAATTAATTATTTCATGCACAAATAAAATGATGTTATATTATTCGTCAATTATATAATTACAAAAAAAAAATATTTCACAAATAATCTAATGCAATACTATATGCCAAATACATAGGTGTCCATTTATCATCCTTTTTATTTGTCTAGGTACCACATCGTCGGGTCCTTCCGACAATCGATCTTCCTTTATTATCTAGGTACCGCATCGTCGGGTCCTTCCGACAATAATTTCCCTTCTATCTGATGTGTGGGGATTCCTTGTAATGATTTAGGAATCATGACCATAAATCATCCGGCTACACTCTACGTGAGACTAATGGCGTTGAGGAGTAAGTTTGTTCTTACTGCTCATCCCTCAACCTCATATGTGACCAAACCGTTATGGTCTCACCCGTACGACTTCACGCTCACCCAAGTAAATTTGAACGGCTTTCAACTCATGTGTGGAGGTTATCGGGAGTCGACATCATCGCTGTACTCTTGTGTGTGTGTTTCCCGTTCTCTATGGCCCCCTTTTTATTCATTTGTGAGTTCGTCGGTGAACGATTTCACCTATCACTACACACATGCTCAGAGCACACATTAATAACTCTGTTCAAAATCATCATAATTCATTTCATAAATAACATGTAGACTTATTCATAAACATAATTTATTTCATAAATTCGTCGTTAATCAAAACATGCTTTTGTTCATATTCACAACTCATTTCATAAATTTCCTAGTCGTTAAGAAAAACATACATAAGTTCATAATCATTCAAATTTATCTATACATTTCTATATTTCATAATTCATTTTGAGTGCAAAATTTATCCTATGAGCTAGTCATTCAGTAGAAATTTCCATCATACTCCATCTTATTCATAATTATCATTAAGTCATGCATCATGCTAAAACATATTAAACTTCCATGTCTCTTAATCAGTAAACAACATTATCCTACATCACACGTAAATTTTCATTTATTAGGAATTTATTTAGCCAGGTCACTTGGCGTGTGCCCTCGAAGTCTTCAGTCAGTCTAGGGGTATTACACAGGCTTCTAGATAATAGCCAAAAAAAAAGTTTAGTTGGTAATTTTTGGGGTTTATTACATGTGGTAGCAAAGTTAGGTTACGACACTTAGGCCTCTTGGGATCCAAAATTATGAATGTCAGTGAACAAATGAACTAATAATTTATTTGTACGAATAGAAAGAAGAAAAGAGTTAAAAAAATGTTGTAATCCCTGAGGGAATGTTAATCTGCATAGCTTAGAAGCTCATTTAGTGGTCGATCCTAATGGCAAAAGAGAACAAAAGACTCATTCAGGAGTGATTGAGACTATGACAAGTTTAATAGCTGAATTATATAGTTATAAAGTAGATAATGAAAAATTGATGAAAGCACATGAAGAACACCAAGAATGAAATGAATTCCTCCTACATAATTTATCTAAAATTAAAAGGTAGAAAGTTCAGGGTCAAAATTTTAGTGATGATGGAATGGAATCCATGGAAAAAACTCACATTTATGAAACTTCAAGTGATGGAACAGATAGTTGAAATAATTCATCTAATAAAAAAGAAACCAATACTAAAAATTATAAGAAAGGAGAAACCGAGAAATCAACACCGAAAAGGAAGAGGAAATTTAGAGACAAGATGATTCAAGCTTTTGCAGTTATTTGAGTTGTCCATGGTATTCTATATTTTTCACTGCGTAAAATATTTGAAACCAATATTTTATGAAGTGAAAAATCCATAAGACCATGGACAAATATAGAGACGTTATAATATGGGAATTTAAAAATATAAGACCACCAACATTTGATGGGGAGACAAAGACAAGGGCATAAGGAGAAGCATGGTTATTAGTCATGAGTAAATACTTTTAGATTTGTGATTACTCAAGTAACATGAAAGATAGAATTGTTAAATGGTAAGGCTATTATATGGTGGAAAGACCTTAAACTAATTCAATGGATCAAGGAGATGAAAATAGACTAGAAAATTTTTAAGAAAAATTTCAAACGTTAGTAGTTACCAAAAAGATATTCCAAAGTAAAAACAAGAATTTTATGAACTTAGATTGGATAAAATGACCATGGATGACTGATCAATAACTTTTAAGAACTTTTAATATATGTTCCTTATATTAAAGATGAAAATTTTTAAATTCAATTATTTCTAAGATATTTTTCACAGTCTTACAATGGCATAATAGGATTTGGTGACGCTAAAACATTAGAGGAGACTATGCGAAAAGCTAGACTCTATTGTGAACAATATCAACACAGATTAGAAATACCTAAGGCATGGAAAGATAGAAAACAAGATAGATCTGATCAAAAGGAATGGCTTTGAACCTTCACCATTCATAAGCATGTCTAAGAGATTCTAACATAAACAATAACTAGCCACATCCATCAGTCCAAAGTGGGACAAAATCTGCAGTATATGTAAACAAAAATCCAAGTGAACTTGTTAGGGAACCTTTAAAGTGTTGGGGTTGTAGTGAACCACATTTATTAATAATTTTTCCACATCATGATAAAGGAAACCGAATTGTTTAGAATGTTCAGGATGCTACAACAGTTAATGATATTGGTAGAAACATTCCCAGGATTAATGTTGCATTAGAGGATAGGCAAGTCGACCATCAATCTTCTATGGTGGAAATAGAAGGTAAAATATCTGAAAATTTTGTATCTATTTTAACTGACCCATGATCAATTATAAGCTACATTTCACCCTTAGTAGTAAAAGCGTGTAAGTTAAAAAAAGTAAAACATCAAAAAGCTTGACTGGTTTAGTTAGCTATGGGAACTGAAAGAAAAGTGACACATTTAATAAATAATTGTCTTTTTGACATGAGTGGATTAAATACAAAAGTAGAATTAAACATTTTCCTTTAGATTCTTATGATGTATAGGGATGGATTGGTAGGAGGCTCACAAAGTAATAATAAATTGTTATGATAAAAAAATTGCTAGTGAATATTATGAAGGCGGACCTAGAATGAACAGAGGCATACCTATAATAGTCTCAGTTAGGTAGATTTCATCTTTACAATTGAAATGATGTGTCAAGAAGGGTTGTGGAGTGTATGCAGTTATTCTAATGAATTCTTCAAATGATAGCGATAAAGTACCTTTATAATATTTTTCAATCCTTAGAGAGTCTTGGGATGTGTTTCCCGAAGAAATTACAGGATTACCACCTAAACAACATATGGATTTCACCATTAATTTGATACTTGGATTAGCACTTGATTCTGGGGCCCCTTATAGCATGATCATACCAGAATCAAATGTGAAGAACCTGCAACAATTAATTAATGAAAATACACGAGATAGCAGAAATAAAAAAAACTCATAATCGCCTTTATTGATCACACGCCACTTCGAGGGGGCAAACTCAATACAAATAACTTCACGGTACCTTCATTGGCCTCAACACACACTTATATACTAAGTCTATCCTCAATATTATGGGTCAATACCATGGGACATATAATACTACGGGACGACTTACAAAGCATATGCGTCCAATACTATGGGTCAATACAATGGGCTAATACAAACTATGGATCAACAAATACTACGAGAAGACTACAAAGCATATACGTCCAACAACAATATACTAACAAAGTAAAGAGAAGGGTTGACAAGGGTTCCTAACATCCCCTCTCCCTTAGAAAAATATTTGTCCTCAAAGCTTTAGATGTGGAAATTGATGCAGAAGCTGAAGGAGTGGTTCCCCTGTAGCATTCCGGGACACTTACGTCTTTTGAGTTTCAGTTGAATTCTTGCCATGTGAATATTGTCCTGCAGAGTGAGAAGAATCTGATCGCAGTTTCGAAGAACCGAGTCAATTACCTGAACTGGGGAGCTGCTAAGGGTGTATGGAAGAAGAAATGGCGGTGCCTATCCATAGATTTCTTGGTATGGTGTCCTTTGAGAGGTGGCATTGTACCACTAGAGCGCTTCTAGGAAATCCATAGAAATAGTTGTTCAAATCTGTGTAGGGATGGGAAAGGGTTCGAGCAGTCCCAAAAGGAGTGTCGTTTCACCCTTGTTGACCTGGCAAGTATCACAGTCAACCACCATCTGTTGAATTGTTATTTTCAGTCCCTGCCAAAAGAAGTTACATTGTTACCGGTCATACGTTTTGAGGAACACATAATGCCCTGCCGATGAAGAAGCATGGAGTTCATAGAAGAGATATCCCTGTTGAACAGATTACAACCAATTTGGAACAAGCAAAGAAATCGTTGTATGAGAAACTGGGTCATCAAATGTGCGAGAAGGAGAATATGCCACCATATTGTCCTTACCCTTCTTGTAAGTGATCGTATAGGCAAAACCCATGAGTGGGATAACCCATTTCAGGTGTTCTAGGGAGGAGACCTGTTGTTCCGGGAAATTTTTCAGACTCTGGAGATCAGTCTTGACGCATAAATAATTCCCTAATAGGTATGGCTGCCACTTCTGTACTGCATGCAAAAATAGACAACATTTCCTGTTGAGATGTAGATGTGGCTAAATTCTTATCGAAAAAGGTCTCTTGAAGGTGACAAGCCCACTGGTTCAGCAAAGGCACCTGCATATCGATCCAAGGAAGTAGTGGAGACCATTGATGGGTGCATCTGAATGGAATGGAGTTGAGCGATGACACCATGTGAATTATTTTTAAGGATCTTTTCCAAGCGATGTGAACTGATGATGTGGAGAGACCCTTGTTGTAAGCTCGTAAATTTGTGTTGTTTCCCATTAACTGAAAACTGCATCCAAAGTTCAGCAAAATCCCATAAGATGGGGCCAAGTGTGCGTAATCATTGAACACCCAAAACCACATCACATCCGCCTAGGGACAAGGAAAACATGTCAGATCGCAAGTTATAATCTTCCAGAGAGATACGCACATTGTGACACTTACCCTTGCAAGGTACGATGCCCCCATTGGCAACCATGACTTCAAAATTGGAGCAAGGATATGGACAAAACAATCAGCTTGTTTGGCGATCCGATGGTCAATGAAGTTATGAGTGCTACCAGAATCAATGAGTATTGTAAGAGGAAGCTTCTTGAAGTAACCCTGGACCCGCATTGTTTGGGAGGTGGTGATGTCGGATAAAGCATGGAAAGATATCTCTGGTTGGCCATCCTAAGATGGGGGGTCAATAAGTGGCTCCTGAATGTCTACCTGATAATCCATTGTATCTGGAGCTTCTCACCAATTTTAGAGGCAGGCGGAGAATCCATATATGAGAGATAGATATTTTGTTGAACACATTTATGTCCCCGAGTGAATTTCTCATCACAATTATAACAAAGCCCTTTTTCTCTGCATGCCTGCATCTCTGTTTCAGACAAACGCTTGATAGGAGTTACTTGAGGAGCTGACGGGATGGGAGGTCGTTGAGAACCCATATTTCAGAAGGGAGCAAAAGTGGGTTTGGAGCGCTATTGGGATACAATCTTGTCTTCTACCAACTTAGCCAACCCCAGGGATTCGATCATTGTGTTGGGACAGAACATTTTAACCTCTGAGCGGATTTCATCCTTAAGGCCACTGATAAAACAACTCCTGTAGAATTCATCAGACAATCCTTCTGTGTGATCGGCTAGTTTCTCAAATTCTGTCTAATAATCTCTTTCAGTTCCAATTTGGCGAAGTTTAGTGAGGGCTCCTGTGAATTCATCAAAAGCACTAGGACCAAATCGTTGCAAAAGGAGATGGCAAAAATCTGGCCATTTTGGCTCTTCATGAGCCTTGATGTACCAACAGTACCATTGAAGAGCTTCCTGTTCCAAATGAAATGATGTAAGTGGAACTTTGTTGACATCAAAATTATTATGCAGACTAAAATATTGTTCTGCATGATAGATCCATCCAGTCGGATCAATACCATTATAGCGAGGAAAATCAAGCTTCGGACCACGAAAATTGCTGGAAGAAGAGAACCCATTGTCTGATGAAGACTCGGACTGTCGTTTGTTGTTCATGGTTGAATGCTCAAGATGGAGGCCGAGAAATTTTTCATCCAGATCCTGGATTTTGGTTTGGATGGATGCAAGTGCTTCCTCCATGGTTTTTGCTCCTACATGGGTGACAACCATAACCAGGATTTTTTTTGGGGGGGGAATGGGTAGAAAAACACAAACAAAAGCTTATTTAGTGAAGGGAAATTTGGATTTGGGAAAAATTTTGATGGGTAATTGGGGTTTAACTAGGTTTTGGACACTTTCGAATGGACAGGGAAGCAGAAAATGAGGATTTAAGAAGCGGGGTGAAAGAATGGGAAAATTTTTCAGAGAGGGACAAAGAAGCAGAAATAGGGAATGAACATGGTGGAAAAATTTGGAGGCGAGTGGGTGAAAATTGAAGAAGTTATGGAAAACCCTAAAAATAGACAAATGTGAGATTTCTGGACTAGGGAAGTAGAATTTGGGATAGGGTCCTCAGGAATGAAATATGCAGAATGGGATTGCAGGGGTGTCCGGGAAGTTTCAAGGGAAACATAGTTAAAACAAGGGAAATATGGCGAAAAAACAGAATTTTTTTTTTCCAGAAATGGATCTCCAATGGTGCGGAAGGGATTGGAACAATTGGATCTGCAATGGCACAGAAGGGATCAGCAATAGACAACGTTGAATGGATCGAAAACAGCTGGATCTGAAATGGCTGGACAACGTTGAATGGATCGAAAACGGCTGGATCTGAAATGGCTAGATCAGGAATAGATTTCAGAACGGATCTGAAACAGCTGGATCAGTAACGACTTTCAGAATGGATCTAAAATGGCTCGGAATGGATCTAAAAAGGCGCGAAAGTGATCGGCAATAGTTCAGTTGAAAATAGATATGGACCCCAAGTATGTTTGGCTTCTTAACAATTCAGGGGTTTCACTTGGCCACCTATGTTGTCTGACGGCTTGCGTATTGGGGCAGTACCCCTCACTCCACGGCTCAGGTAAAACTAATAACCGCTTTGCCACAAACGACAGCTCCTGGTTTACCTCATGGGTGGGAACTAGTCAATCAGGTAGGGGTTGTTGCCCTTTTCGCTGGCAGGTCCTCTCAATGGGCCAGCTACTTTGGGGTTCCTATGGTACTCCTCACAATGAGTTTTAGGTCTTATGCCCAAGTACTTCCCACATTTAAGTGGATAGGTATTATTTCCAGATCCAAATTTGGGACAGATGAGAAAAAAAATATTGGCAGAAATTCCACCCAATGAGCCCAAGAAAGTGCTCCTATACCATATGTGAAGAACCTGCAACAATTAATTAATGAAAATACACGAGATAGCAGAAATAACAGAACTCAAAATTGCTTTGATTGATCACAGGCCACTTCGAGGGGGCAACCTCTTTTGAGTAAGCTCAATACAAATAACTTCATGGTACCTTCATTGACCTCAACACACACTTATATACTAAGTCTATGCCCAATACTATGGGTCAATACCATGGGACATATAATACTACAGGACGACTTACAAAGAATATGCGTCCAATACTATGGGTCAATACCATGGGCTAATACAAACTATGGATCAACAAATACTACGGGATGACTTACAAAGCATATGCGTCCAACAACAATATACTAACAAAGTAAAGAGAAGGGTTGACATGGGTTCCTAAGTTCTAACATTAAAAGAATTGAAAATGCATTTGCAAGAGTTATTAGAAAAGAAATATATCATGCCTAGTGTGTCCCCTACGTGGGGAATACTTATGTTGTTTGTAAAAAAGAAAGATGATACATTTAGATTGTGTATTGATTATAGGCAATTGAATAAAATAACCATTAAGAATAAGTGTTTGATTCCTAGAATCAATTATCTGCTCAATCAAGTTGGAGGAGAAAATATATTTTCAAAAATAAACCTTAGATCGTGATACCATCAATTCATAATACAGGATGACGACATTCATAAAACAACGTTTATCAGACATAAGGTCATTTATGGGAATTACCGGATACTATAAAAGGCTTATTGAATGAATTTCTAAATTGGCTTACCCCATTACCTCACTAAAGAAAAAGGGAACCAAATTAATTTGGTCACAAAAGTGTCAGGAAAGTTTTCAAAAACTAAAACAACTACTCAATATTGCCCCTATTATGAAAATAGAACATCCTTATAAATACTTCATTGTATGTATGGATGCAAGTAAAGAAGGGTTAGGTGGGATATTACTTCAAGATAATCATGTAATATGATACAAATATAGAAAATTAAAGGAGCATGAGAGAAATTATGCTACGCGTGACCTGGAATTAGTTGCCAACATTCATGCTTTAAAAATGTGACGACATTACTTAATGGGAAGAAGATTTATGTTAATGTTAGGTAACATAAGTCTGAAATATTTGTTTGACCAACAAAACTTGAATGAAAGATAGGTTAGATAGTTATCCCTTCTGAGTGAATATGATTTTGAGATAAAATACATCAAAGGTAAAGAAAATAAAATTGCAGATTATCTCAGTCGGAAATTCAAAGTGCTTCATGCCACATCAAAGAGTAGTTATGAATTTGATTTAAAAATCAGAATAAAATTTGCACTTATAACTTATGAGATTTATGATGAAATAAAGAAGAAATTATAGGAAGGTGAGTCTGAAATTAAAGAAACAAAATTCAGCCTTAATGAGGAAGGATTATTATTGTTCAAAGGCACATTATATGTGCTAAATTCAGCAGAATTGAAACAGATAATTTTGGATGAATTTCATAAGAGACCTTATTTCGGTCACCCTAGGTACCAAAAGATGATTAAAACCCTGAGAAAGGAATACTATTGGCCAAATATGAGAACATAAATATTTGAATACTTTACCAAATGCTTATAATTTCAGCAGCTCAAAGTTGAGCAACAAAACCTAGCTGGATTATTGCAACCTTTACCCATTCCGAAATGGAAATGAGAGGTCATTCAAGTGGACTTTATCACTGGACTGCCTAGATCAAGAAAGAAACATGAATCTATCATGGTAGTTGTGGATAAACTTAGATCATCACATTTCATTCCTTTGAAATCTACGTTTAAGGCTATTAATATAGCATAAATATTCATGAAGGAAATTTTTGGATGGCATGAAACATCAAAAACAGTGATTTCTGATAGAGATGCAAAGTTTAAATGAAACTTTCGGAAATATTTATTTGAAGGGTTGGAAACTCTGCTAATGTTTAGTATTGTGTACCATCCTCACACTGACGGTTAGACACAAAGAAAAAATCAAATTCTAGAAGACATGTTTCGCATGTACGTTATGGACATGCCCACTACGTGGGAAAACTATATGCATTTAGTAGAATTTCCATATAATAATGGTTACTAGACTTCAACAAAGAAGAACCCCTTCAAAATATTAAATGACGGGAAATGAAACACGCCAATAAGTTGGGACAACTCAATAGACATGATGATTTTAGGACCTGATGTGCTTAAAGAAATGGAATAGGTGATGTAGAAGAAAAAATCTAAAAACAACTCGGGATAGGCATAATAGTTACGTGGACCAAAAATTTTCTGAGTTTTTGGTGGCAACAACAATATTTTTTTTGTGGCCATTGTGTCCAACAATTGGTATCAGAGCAGGCCTTCGTCACAAGCCTTGCAATCTTGAAGGAGATCCGTGGACACACAATGGAAGCAAAAGCAGAGTCATTAAGCAATGATGTGCCTGTACCTGATGTGACATATTACTTCGGTTGGAGGAGCAAAATGAAAGCATATCTAAAGAAGTTTGGTGTTTGGGAGATTGTGATCAATCCACCCAGTCCCTCCAATAAGAAGGGCAAGGCAGCTACACATAAAGAAGCAAAGAAGGACAATACTACAGCCTTGAAGTTCCTCATGGATGGACTTCCCATCTCAGTGAATGAAAGTGTAGGAGAGTACACTTCACCTAAAGACCTTTGGTTCAAGTTGGAAAGAGAGTATTAGAAGGAAAGACCAGAACTCGAAAAGACAGATTAGGAATCATAAGACAAGCCCCCGAAAGAGGTCAATCAAGAAGAAGAAAAAAAGAAGAGGACTCCGGTAAAGGTATGGACTCTTTTGATTGTAATGATAGCATGTGTGATGAAATTGAGAAGGTTCTTACAGAAGATGATGAATATCTATCAAAGGCTGCACATGAGATTCATCTCACTTTGATAAATATTGATCTCAAAGCAAATTGGGTCTTGAACATTGTAAATCTGAACCATAGCGAATTCACAAGGTTCAAAAGGAGAATCTTGGAGTCTTTGAATGAATATCATCATAAGACCATGACAATGAGAGTATTGCTTGTGAAGCTCAAACACAAGGATAAAGAGCTGCGGGATCAGCTGAAAGACAAGAATGCTGAAGCTGAACAACTAAAGACTGAATTGATCAGTCAAAAGGAAGAACAAGAAGAGCCTGGTGAAGACTCAAAAGAGGTTGAAGAAACTAGAAAGGATAATCTTCATTTGAAGACTTAGTTGGAGGAAGCCAAGATGATAGAAGACATCTTGAAGAATCGGTTGGAAGAAAAGGAGCAAACAATCCAAAAGTTGGAAATGGAAGTAGTTGGTCTTAGGAAGAAAGGTGAAAAGACGAATGCCTTTGTCAAGTTCAAGGACAATTCAGTTGTCCTAGATAAGATCTTGGATTGCCAAAGATCTCCATTTGAAAAGTCTGGCCTAGGTTACAAGAAGGAAGGAGAAAAATATGAAGATGCAACTTGGTCTGCCAAGACTCCAGAAGCAGGTCCATCATCGTCCAAAGCTACTCCCTATGCACCTGTTTGGAAGTTCAAGAATGCAACAAGGAGTTAGGTCTATTCCTCAAAGCAAGCTCAGAAAAGAAACAACTCCAAGACCCATGTATGAAAATGGATTTAATGGTTATTGTTATTCTTGTTCTAACTTTGGTCATAAGGCTATGGATTGTAGACTCTACGGAAGAAGTGTTGGAATCCCCAATGACAAAGTTAGATGATGGACATGTAATCAAGCAAGACATATTGCTACTACTTGTCACACATTGAGATGCTACACCTGCAGTGGGTTTGGTCACAAAGCCCAAGAATGTGCAATTCAAAGAAGTCAACCGAGGAGGAGTCCTTCATACACATCAGCAAGAAGAACCAGTGAACCTTGGAAGAAGACCAATACAGGAAGATTTGAAGATCAAGAGACAAAGGCCTACAGTCAGGGACACTCTCAGGCATGGAGAAATGAATTTGATCAAAGAAGTGTTGGAAGTTCCAATAGTTCAGTCAGGTGCTGCACATGCAACCATGTTGGTCACATTGCTGCATATTATCGTACAATGAGGTGTTTTAGTTGCAATGGATTTGAGCACAAAGCTCAAGATTGTTGGAGTACACAGAAACAATCCATGAGAAGCTTCTCATACAGATCATCAAGGAAAGCCAATGAAAATGAAGGAACAAATGCTGGAAGGACAAATGCCAAGAAGCAGGTATGGATGAAGAAGACTGAGCACTTACAGATAGGAGAGGTTGATCAGAGCAGGGAGGATGGCTACCATATGGAAATCCAAGCTTATGGACTCTCAAAGACCTTAGTACACCTTGAGTTCATAAGGCTGGAGGATGAACTCAAAGAAGAAAGGATGGCTACTCCAAGCATACAAACAGGTCCTAGGATCATGGCATGTTGATAGAGGGAGCAGTGATCAGTGATTTCAAATGCAAATATTTGGACACCCTTTGCCATTGATGCAAAAGGGGAAGAGATGAAGACAAAAGGGGAGCATGCTCACAGGGGGATCATGAGTTGTTGTCATCAATGACAAAGGGGGAGATTGTTGATGAAATTGTCATTGATGCCAACATGGACTTGTAGTGGCCCCACAGGTACTCATTGACGCCACCAAGTCCCACTTGCAGTGCATAAGTATGAATGATCTCAGTACCCTTACACCCAATGCCTTGGTCCTTACAGAGATGGTTTGTGCTTTGAAGCACCTTGTATCTAGTTGACAAGGTCCTTGTACCCACAAGGTTAGATCTTGGATCCACCACCTTGTTGACGATGTTGAAGACCCTGTTGATGATGCTGAAGACTCTGGAGATTGTGCTAAAGCCCCTATGAACGATGGAGAAGCATTAATGACCCATTATGTGGTCATTCATGCTCTAATGGTGCCATGGTACCCTAGGAGAAGGCTTGGCATCCCCACAGGTGATGTCATGATGGATCTTGACCATTGGAGGTCCCCTTACGTAGTTGAGGTGGTTGAAGAAGTCCATGAAGCCTCTTGCTTTATGGAGAAGCCTTGAAGAAGTCCTTGGACCCACATTTGATGTCTTAATGGTCCTTATCCTGTTAAAGGTGATGATGTGGTCATTAATGACTCGATGAAGACTTGGAACCCTTAATGAAGACCTTGGGCCCATGCAAAGGTCATGAAGCGCATTGCTTGCACTTGATTTGGGTAGATGGCATGATGAAGGCACCCACACACATATGATGGCGCTTGGACACTTGGACACACCTATTTGCACTTGGTGATGATCCTTGTACCCTTGAAGGAGGGGTGAAGATGTTATGACACTCCCTTGATGATTACAACCCTGTTGAAGAAGCCCACCTTGAAGATGATGACAATCTTGTTGAAGAACCCCTCTTGCACATGACATGTGTATGGAAGCCCTAGTGGCTTAATGGAAACCCTTTGATGGTCTAAGTTATGGAGACCACACTCTTGTTGATGACATGGCTTGTATGATGACATGGTATTGATGATGTGGAAAATATCGTGGTTTCCTTGTTGATGTACAGGAGGCTTGAAGCCTTATACCTTATGCCTAAGAGGTATGATCAAGAAGCCCTAAAGTTGATTGAAGAAAAAGGGTATGAAGGACATTGCAAATGCATGCAAAAAATCTATGGATTGATAGCCCTCGTCATGCTGTTTCCAACGGTAGGTGGCACGTCACGTGGCTCCTTACGGTTAAAGATATTTTAATTTTTTTTAATTGACCTGGTGTTTTTACCCCATACAATGAGGTTGGCCCCGCTTTAGAAGATATTTTTAATCATTAAATAAAAACATAAAATAAAATATATATATGCATATAGTAAGGTCGGCCCAATCAAAAATAAATTATGATACCACTATAAATACACGTCCTTCTCATAATTTGTGGGTGGAAAATTGGTAAAAAGAGCTCTGAAATTTTTGGATTTGCTGTAGCAGCCATAGGAGTAGCAAGTGATTTCTAAGTTTTTGGTGGCAGCAACAATTTTTTTTTGTGTGGCCATTGTGTCCTTCATCATGCCATCTACCCAAATCAAGTGCAAGCAATGGGCTTCATGACCTTTGCATGGGCCCAAGGTCTTCATTAAGGGTTCCAAGTCTTCATCGAGTCATTAATGACCACATCATCACCTTTAAGGGGATAAGGACCATTAAGCCATCAAATGTGGGTCCAAGGACTTCTTCAAGGCTTATTCATAAAGCAAGAGGCTTCATGGACTTCTTCGACCACCTCAACCACACAAGGCTACCTCCAATGGTCAAGATCCATCATGACATCACCTGTGGGGATGCCAAACCTTCTCCTAGGGTACCATGGAACCATCAGAGCATGAATGACCACATAATGGGTCATTAATGCTTCTCCATCGTTCACATGGGATTTAGCACAATCTCCAGGGTCTTCAACATCATTAATAGGGTCTTCAACATCATCAACAAGGTGGTGGATCCAAGATCTAACCTTGTGGGTACAAGGACCTTGTCAACTGGATACAAGGTGCTTCAAAGCACAAACCATCTCTGTAAGGACCAAGTCACTGGGTGTAAGGGTACTGCGATCATTCATACTTTTGCACTGCAAGTGGGACTTGGTCGCGTCAATGACTACCTGTGGGGCCACTGCAAGTCCATGTTGGCATCAATGACAATTTCATCAACAAATTTAATACATAAATAATTCAATGTGGGAGACCATGTCTACTTGAAAGCCAGTCTAAGAGGGGGTGCTTTGAAATTGGGAAACTGCTCCAAACCAGCACCAAAGTTTTGTGGACCATTTCAAGTGGTAGCCAGAATAGGAATAGTGGCATATCAACTTGCACTACCAGGCAATATAAAAGTTCATAATGCATTTTATGTTTCCTTATTAAAATAAAATATTCATGATTGTACTCATGTTATTGATTAGAATATGATTCAAGTGGAAATAGAAGACAAGTTCCAAGATGAATTGATATGCATTCTCAATGGGAAGGAAAATTTTCTTTGAAACTGAGCCATCGCTCAAGTAAATGTGCAACAGAAGCACTTTAGTCTTGAGGAGGCCACCTAGGAGATAGAGGATGCTATGAGAGACACATATCCATCTATGTTCTAGATCTGACAAGGATCATAGTTGAACACCGAGGATGGTGTTAATTTTAAGTGGGGGCGAATGTAACACCTCTTATGTGGATGTTGTTAGAACTTAGACTTATATGTTGTTAGAACTTAGAATTGTATTGAGCTTATGTTAATATGTAACTACATATTAGAGTACACTTTAATTGGATTTTGAAGGACTAAAGTTTTCCATATGTCATTATGGTGTAACTGTTGAATATATATATATATATATAGTTTTTAATAATTAAAGACAAGGAAAATTGAATGGCCATACGGTTGAATGGGAATGGACCATGACCCCGTGGGAGAGGAATATAGTGTTGTTATTCTAGTTATGAAGAATTGCAAGTGTCAAAAGGACATTTAATAACTCCACCTACCCAAGATTGAGGGAGAAACCAAAAATTTAAAATGAAGGACCATGACTCCAAGAAGGAGACTGGCGTAGATAATGAGATGAAAAAGGACCTAATAAAAGGTACTACAAAAAGATCATGCATGCATGGAGCATAGGGCATTGTCTAGTACATGAGATGAGAAAATAATTATTGTGGGAGCACTCATATAAAGCATTTTCTAAAGGAAAGTAGCCATTATCTTTTAGCTTAGCCAAGTAACACTTCGAACACTTAGAATTATGCGAGGTATTGCACTATTCAAAATTGTAGTGCAGAAAAAAAGTGTTCATCCCTCTGGTATCATAGTTCAGGCTTGGGGATGATCATTGAGTGTTGGGCCTAGCCCAAGTGGGGCATTTTGAGCAAGCAGGATTTTTGGAACTGCGGAGCTGAGCGCAGTTCAGTTGGAACATTTTTGGTATAATTTTTGGGATGTTGCAAAGTTGCGTGCAGTGCAGCGTTGGAAGAGCTGCGAAGATCAGTGCAGCGAGGGGGAAGCATTGCGATGTGTCCAGTCTACGTGGATCCAGAAAAGTAGAGTGTTGGACGGAAGACGGCACGAGATTCCGGTTAGATAGTCGGCGGTCTATTTTTGGTAAAGATGCTCCAGGAGTGCCAAGTGACAGGTAAAGAGCAGAAATAGAAGAAAGCGACTGGTCACACATGCGAAAGAACCACTACCTGAACCAGTCGCATGAGACCGTTAGAGGAAGAATGGCTCGGTGAAAGCGACCTGTTGGCATGCGTGAGACAGGAAGGCCAATAGCGACGTGAGGCATGCGCTGAAGGCGGCCACGACGACAAGTAACTTGGTTGTTCAAAGATCTATGGTTGAGAGGAATGTGGTCATTCAAGCAATTTTTCCAAACTATTATAGTACAAATATGTATTATTTTCTTTGACAAACTTATGCTTTTTATTTTTCCTATTGTAAATATATAATGATAAGCATCACTTAATTAGCTCTAATATTTATGCTAATGATGGAACAATTGAGTAAGTAAAATATAATGTTGCTTGGTTCTTTAATATTGGGAGAATATTCACTTGTTTAATCAGACTTGATGATTCAAAATGAAATATTTATAGATTTTTGTATACTGATTTAATATTATGAATAAAATTGGTAACTTACCAAATTCTAAGGTTAATATATTACACTTGTATTCTTATCCCTATATGAGTTAAGCGCTATATAGACAACTCGTAGAGAGTAATGCAAACATTTTAAATTGATTCACATATCATTCCATTAACAAACAGAGTGAAGACACGTATTAATACTATTCATCTCATAGGAAATATAACCTCAAACATGAACTTTGCATATGACAAATTGAATAGAGTAATATCATGGTTAAGGAAAGGGACTAACAAACTTTTTAAATTCATTTATTTCCATGCTATTGAAGAGATGACTTTCAAATACTAGTTAACTAGGTTGATATATATAGATATTCAAATAAGACCAAGAAATATTCTAGCCACCTACAAGGAGTACAAATTATCAAGTATAATTGTTATTGGAAAAACAGAGTTAGATCTATTATTTATATTTCTTACATTAGAAAGTAAAACTTCTAGGATTAAATTTTATTTAAAAGGAAGAGAAAATGAGAAGATCTAAATCAAAGTTAAGGAAGAGTAGTAATAGAGTTTCGTTATAATTGTAGAAGACACATTCAGTTCCCATTAGAATTGAAATAACTTTATTCATATACCACTGAAGAAATTGACTCGAAGGCTAGTTAAATAGGGTATAGTACACACACACAGATAGAAGAAATTGACTCGAGGGCTAGTTAAATAGGGTATAGTACACACACATGCACGCGCACACACACACACACAAATATGGACAAAACCCCCTCTATATATAATTACCAGAAATATGAAATTATCAAGTATGATTGATATTGAGAAAAATAAATAAAACTAGAAATTGGATTTTACACAAATCATAAACATAAAAACAGGTAGAAAGTACCTAAATTTCTTATGAATACGGACAGGTATATAACTTTACAATGTCATTTATATGATTATGTGAATACAAAAATTCAACCTGGTAATACTGATAACGATGCATGGTAAAAATTTAAACTACAGTTCAAGTCGAGTAAAGTAAACAACAGGATAAATGATAAATAGTTACACCTAGTTAAAAGAGATAAAACAATTGCTCAGAGATATCAATTCACAAGCAACAATAATAATCTAAGTTAAGAGATACATCCATCTAAATAAATACATAGAATGGAATTAATTTTCCCAACATAGAGGCACTCAAACAAATTCAAAATTTAATCACCGAGTAGACTTTAACAGCAGTGTAATTACATGTCAAATGTATCAAAACAAGAAATTCTTATAATAGTTTGAAAACCCAACTCATCAGTACAAGGTTTTAATGGTCAATGCAGGCCCTCTGAGTTCTAAACTAAACAATAACTAAAATCAAAGTAATTGTAAGTCCATCTCGTAAACCTAATAAATACAAGTTGGTTCAACCAACAAGCTAAAACCAACAAGGGTTTTTCAAAACCCTGAGTAATACTTCATGGGTAAAATCATCTTGTAGTAAGAACCGAACTTGCAGTATGTTGTAGCTTTAGCCTAGAATACTACCCAGAGTTGATAGGGATACAGGGTAGAACTTGGTTGAATCCGATGACAAAATTTATCTATCTTACTTCGGATCTATCAAGTGCCAAGAGAAATTTCAAATCCTAGTGAGATGCAAACCTTGTTTAGAGTGAAAAACTTAAGAAAAGTCTTGCATTGTAAGGGATTTGATCCCTCTTGAAGTTGATATATCTAGAGTTAAGATGAGTATATGTTGATATTATAAAAATTGGAGGATGAAAAACACACTCACAGAATGTCTTCTTGGGGGTTACTCCAAAAGTGTTTTCACCTTGCTAGGAGAGTGTCATGTCTCCTAACCCCTTGACAATGCTTTAGGTACATATGGATGGATCATTTTAGGTGGATGCTTGAGATTTGTTATATTGTTAGAATAGCACCCTTACCTATGATTTTGTTACCCCAATTGGCATGGAAATTAATCCATTGTGTGCACACAATGGGAGAGTTGGTTGCTCAATTTAAAGGATGTACCAACCTAAGAGGAGGAGTTATGGGAAATGTGTGGGAAATTTGAGGAGCGCACTTAGCCCATGGAGCATGCGAACATGTGATACATACATTGGGGGTTGGAAACTAGAATTGAGGATACCTGGATCGAGGAGCACACTTTATGGAGGTTGGTGATGGACCCAGACACATATGATTAAGAACTCACTGATAAAACGCATCCATGATTGTTCAAGAATTTCATTCATGAAGATTACATGAAACAATATGTATCTCGCATAGTAGTGAGGAAACACTCGTTATATGAATATGTTGGTATCAAAATCTCATAGAGATGGTAAAAAATGGAGTAATTAGTGTTGGTTTTAGGTTCTTTATCAGTGCATGTAGTTATGACTAATCATGTCATGCTCCATCTATTTTACATTATATATATAATTGTTGTAAGGTATATACCATGATATATAATTTTAGGAGTGATCCAAAATGGATCAATATATAATTTTTCATCTATTTTGTTGTTTTTTGGGTGGATATATTAGATGAATTGGCTTGCGAGGCCCATTTTAGGGCCATGTCTCACTTTGCATATTTGGGGTACAAAACAAGCCTCATGTTTAGCTTATGATATGCCCCTTGACATGATTCTACACTTTGATATCTTTCCAATGGTGCAATAATCGCCTCAATCAAATTCCATATTAAGAAGTTATGCCTCCCGCAAGTTGACTTATCCAATTGACCACCATGGCACCGAGTGGATTCAACGTTAGCTCTCATTTCTCACACATGGAGAGCTATTCATGTGTGGATTTTCAATAAAATTCTATAAGGTCGAAATCCCTAATCCTAAGCATGATTCAAGGCATGCAAAAACCCTAAAATTAATCCTAGACGATTATCAGACTATCCTAAATACTAGGTTGTTAGGAGAAGAAGGGGTTCCATTCTTTTGATGCTATGGTATCGTTCCATTGCTAAGCAACAGAATGGAAATGGATATTAGAGTAGAAAAGAGGAAGTAGGAGATCCTATAGTATCCATTCATAGGTAACTCTATAGAGAGTACCTTTTCCTTTGTATTTGCATTCTATATAAAAGAGCAAGGCTTAGTCCTCGTTTCTTGCTGGATTTTTCCCTGTAGTGGGTTTTTCTAGAGTAAATCTTGTGTTGATTGTGTGGATTGTGTATTTCTTTGATCTATTTATTCTTCCAATTTATTTAGAATTCAATCGAAATAAGCTAATAAAAAGAACTAATAAGATCTGTTGTGAGGAATTATTCCAATAGAATATAGAAAGTAGTTTACAGATCAAGGGATTTTTCCATCTATTTTTTATGTCCATGGAAGGTTATCTTCATTGATGAAGAGTCTACAAAGTCGTAATTATTTTCTTATTTCTTTGTGTAAATCTGAATATTATTCATTTCTTAATATGTCTTTTAAAAATATGTATTTTACAAAGATACATTTATAACCACACTTATACACAGTTTTGAATCTAGGTCTTCACTTTGATACAAGACCGATCACCTCATTGCTTACCATTAGAACATAGAAGAAATAATATGTAATCTTAATGATAGGTTTCGTTAGAAAAATCATAGAAGACACATTTAGTTCCCATTAGAATTGAAATAATTGTATTCCCATAACACTGAAGAAATTGAATCAAAGGCTGTATGGACAAAAAACCCTCTCTCTATAATATCCAAAAATACGAAATTATCAAGTATGCTTGATATTAAGAAAAACAGAGAAAACTAGAAACTGGAGATTATGCAAATCTTAAACATAAGAACCTAGAGAAAGTACCGAAATTTCTTATGAATATGGCCAGGTAAAGAATTATATAATATCATTAATATGGTTATAACATTACAAATGCGAAATATAATAAAGAAAGTAATTATTCCCGAAGGGAGAATTTACACAGGGTTGAAATACTGAAATTTAACCTGGGTAATATTGATCATGATGCATGGTAAAAATTTACACTACATTTTGGGTAGAGTAAAGCAAACAACGGGATAAATGTTAAATTGTTACACCCAGTTAAAAGAGATAAAATGATTTCTCAAAGATATTAATTCACATGAAACAATAACAATCCAAGCAAAGAATACATCCATCTAAAGAAATAGAAATTTACATGAATCAAAATAGAAATTTACATGTTCGAGAATTCGATTGGTGAACCCTTTGTTTCCATCTGATCCATGAGGGTAGGTAGGGGCTTCAACCTCAAGTCGAAAGAGGACAATGGGGAGTGAGCTCTAAAAGCATTAAGATTTTTACTTGGACTGTCCAAACCCCAACTTATTAATATTTTCTATAATAAAAAGATAAGTGTCCCCATATGTACGAGACTGAGGTACATTTACACATGTCATCATTAAACTACCTCGGTTATATCATTTGGGGCGTTCATATGGTAAAGTTCAAAGGATATATTTTATCATGTTTTCTTCATGTTTTATCCCCTTGAGAACCTTATGATGCCTAATGTTTGAACAAGTTAGGGATAAACATAGTTATCGTGCAACTTACCCAACGAATGTGTAAGTGTAGAAGGGTTTGTTAGAGCATGCAAACCCTTTTCCCCTTCTCCATAGTTGTAGGTTTTAATATAATGCATAGTTAACCCATAAAATTCTGGGACTTCTCCAAAATTCTGAATGTCAATGAACTAACAAACTAATTATTTATATGTACAAGCAGAAAGAAGAAAATAGTTTAAAAATTTTGCAATCTTCAGGAGAATGTTAATCTGCACACCCCAGGATCCTATTTAGTGGTAGATCCCAACAGCGAAAGTAGGATACTCCTTCAAGGGTGATTGAGACTATGACAAGTTTAATAGCTGAATTATAGAGTTACAAAGAAAATAATGAAAAACCAATGAAAGCACATGAAGAACAACAAGAATTAATTGAAGTCCTCCTACATAATTTATCTAAAATCAAAAGGCAGAAAGTTTATTGTCAAACCTCTAGCAATGATGGAATGTATTCCATGAAGAAAAAACCTCACATTTATGAAACTTCAAGCGATGGAATAGATAGTTGCAATAATTCATCTAATAAAAAAGGAAACTGACACTAAAAAATGTAAGAAAGGTGAAACTGATAAATCGGCTACTTAAAGGAAGAGGAAATATACAACCATCTAATAAGGGAATTTAAAAAGATAAGACCACCAACATTTGATGGGGAGACAAAGACAAGGGTAGAAGGAGAATCATGGTTATCATGCATAAGTACTTTCATATTTATGGTTACTCAAGCAACATGAAAGTTAGAATGGTGATATATAACTTAAATGGTAAGGATAATATATGGTAGAAAGCCCTTAAACTAGTTTGAGGGATCAAGGAGAAGAAAATAGACTAGAAAAAATTGAAGTAATTTTTCAAACGTAAGTACTTATCAGAAAGATATTCTGAGGTAAAAACAAAAGAGTTTTATGAACTCAGATTGGAGTAGATGACCATGGATGACCTTATCAATAAGTTTTTGGAACTTTTAATATTATATGTGCCTTATATTAAAGATGAAAAAAATAAAATTCAATGATTTCTAAGATGTTTTACATAGTCTTACAAAAATAGAATATAATTTGGTGACTCTAAAACATTAGAGGCGACTATGTGAAAATATAGACTCTATTATGAACAATATAAACATAGATTAGAAATAATAGGGCATGGAAAAATAGAAAATAGGATAGATATGATCAAAGAAGGAAAAACGTCTTTAAACCTTCACCATTCAAAAACATGTCTAAGAGATTTTAACATAAACAATAACTAGCCACATCCATCAATCCAAAGTGGGACAAAATCTACAGGCTATGTAAACAAAAATCCTAGTGAACATGTTAGGGAACCTCTAAAGTGTTGGGGTTGCGGGGAACTGCATTTACTCAAAAACTATCCACACCAGGATAAAAGAAACTGAACTGTTTAAAATGTTCAAGATGCTACAACAGTTAATGATATTGGTAGAAACATTCCCAAGATTAATGTTGCATTAGAGGTCACGAAAGCCTACAATCAATCTTCTATGGTGGAATAGAAGGTAAAATATCTTTAAAATCTATATCTATTTTAATTGATCTAGGATCAAGTTTAAGACACATTTAACCCTCAGTAGTAGAAGCTTGTGAATTAAAAAAGTAAAACTTCAAAAGGATTGGCTAGTTTAGTTACTTATAGGCACTAAAGGAAAGGTGATAGATCTAATAAATAATTTTGTTTTTCACATGAATGGGTTAAAGACAAAAGCAGAATTAAACATTTTGCCTCTATACTATTACAATATCCTCCTAGGAATGGATTGTTTGGAGGATAAAAAAGTAATATTAAATTATTATGATAAAAAATTTACATGTGAAGATTATGAAGGCGGACCTAAAATGACAAAAGGCATACCTAGAGAAATCACTGTTAGGAAGATTTCATCTTTACAGGTGAATTGATGTGCCAAGAAGGGATAGGGAGTTTATGTATTTCATCTAATGAATTCTTGAAATGATATGGATAAGTCACCTTTAGAATATTTTTCAGTCCTTAGAGAGTTTCGAGGTGTGTTTCCCGAAGAAATTCCAGGATTACCATCTAAACAAGATATGGATTTCACCATTAATTTCATACTTGGATTATCACTTGTATCCAAATCCCCTTATAGCATGAGCATATTAGAATTAACAGAATTGAAAATGTAGTTGCAAGAGTTATTATAAAATAAATATATCATGCCTACCATGTCCCCATGGGGAGTACTTATGTTGTTTGGAAAAAAGAAAGATGGTACATTCAGATTGGGTATTGATTATAGGAAATTGAATAAAATGACCATTAAGAACAAGTATTTGTTTCCTAGAATCAATGATCAGTTCAATCAAGTTGGAGGAGCAAATATATTTTCAAAAATAAATCGTATATATGATATCATCATGTCAAAATAAAGGACAAATACATTCATAAAACAACCTTCAGAACTAGACATGATCATTATGAACTGGTGGACATACCTTTTGGCCTCACAAATGCTCTGGCTATGTTTATGTGTATGATGAATAATGTATTTCATAATACCTAGAGAGTTTTTTTATGATATTCATACAGTGACATACTTATATACTCAAAGAATTAAGAAGAACGTGAACAACACTTGAGGACAATTTTACAAACACTCAGGAAGCATCAATTGTACGGAAATTTTAGTAAATGTCACATAATATCCGAAGAAGGAATAGTTGTAGACTCGGAAAAGATTAAAGCCATCATGGAATGGCCTGTTTCGAACAATGTATCTGAGATAAAGTCATTTATGGGAATTATAGGATACTATAAAAGGATCATTGTAGGAATTTCTAAATTGCCTTACCTCGTTACCTTGCAACAAAAAAATGGAACCAGTTTCATTTGGTCACAAAAATGTCAGGAAAGTTTTTAAAACTAAAAGAACTACTCAATATAACCGCCCCTATTCTGAAAATAGAAGATCCTTATAAAGACTTTGTCATATTAATATTGGATGTAAGTGAAGAAAGGTTAGGTGGGGTATTACTTCAAGATAAACCTGTAATATGCTACAAATATAGGAAATTAAAGGAACGTGAGAAAAATTACATTTCCCATGACATGGAATTAGATTCCAACATTCATGCTTTAAAGATGTGGTGACATTACTTAATGGGAAGAATATGTATGTTAATGTTAAATAAAATTAGTCTGGAATATTTGTTTGACCAGCAGAACTTGAATGCACGACATGTTAGATGATTATCCCTTCTGAGTGAATATGATTTTGAGATAAAACACATCAAAGGTAAAGAAAATAAAATTGTAGATTCTCTTAGTCGAAAAGTCAACATGGTTCATGCCACATCAATCAAAAGTTATGAATCTGATTTAAAAATTAGAATAAAATTCACACTTATAACTGATGAGATTTATGATAAAATAAAGAAAAAAATGCAGGAAGGTAAGTTTAAAATGGAAGAAACAGAATTCATCTTTAATGAGGAAGGATTATTGTTGTTCAAAGTCAGATTATACATACCAAATTTAGCAGAATTGAAATTGTTAATTTTGGATGAATTTCATAAGAGACCTTATTCCACTCACCTTAGGTACCAAAAGATGATAAAAACCCTGAGAAAAAAATACTATTGGCCAAATATGAAAAAAAAATAGCTAAATAGTTAACCAAATGCCTAGAATATCAACAAGTCAAAGTTGAGCATCAACACCTAGTTGGATTGTTGCAATCTTTACCCATTTTGGAATGGAAATGGGAGGTCATTTCAATAGAATTTAGCACTGGACTGCCTAGATCAAGAAAGAAACATGACTCTATCATGGTAGTTGTGGAGAAACTGAATAAGGAATCACATTTCATTCATGTGAAATATACAATTAAGGCTATTAATATAGCATAAATATTCATGAAGGAAATTTTTAGATTGCATGAAATACCAAAAATAGTAATTTTTTTATAGAGATGCAAAGTTTACTTCAAACTTTTGGAAATATTTATTTGAAGGGTTTGACACTAGGCTAAGTTTTAGTATTGCGTACCATCCTCATACTAACGGTTAGAAAGAAAGAATAGATCAAATTCTAGAAGACATGATTTGCATGTGCATTATGGATAGGCCCACTAAGTGGGAAGACTATGTGCATTTAGTAGAATTTGCATATAAAAATCGTCACCCATACTTAATTAAAGATAAACCCCTTTGAAATCTTATACGTAAGGAAATGAAACACACCAATAAGTTGGTACAGCTCAATAAACATGATGATTTTAGGACCTGACATACTCAAAGAAAAAGAACATGTGGCGTAGAAGACCAAATCTGAAAACATATTATGATAGGAATAAGAGTTACGCAGACAAAAATATAACATATAAAGAATTAAATGTGGTAGATCATTTTTACTTGAACATAAATCCAAGAGGGATTACTTTGAAATTGGGAAACTGCTCCAAACTAGCACCAAAGATTAGCGAACCATTTCAAGTGATATCCAGAATAGGAATAGTGGCTTATCAATTTAAACTACCGTCTAGTATAGAATTTCATAATGTATTTTATGTTTCCTTGTTAAAAAAAATATTCATGATTTTACTCATGTTATTGATTAGCATGTGATTTAAGTAGAACAATAAGCCAAGTTCCAAGCCGAAATGATCTACATTCTCGATATGAAGGAAAGTTTTCTCTAGAATTGAGCCATCACTCAGGTAAAGGTGCAATGGAAGCATCTTAGTCTTGAGGAGGCCACCTAGGAGATGGAGGATGCCATGAGAGAGGCATATCCATCTATACTCTAGATATGACGGGTATCATAGTTGAACACTGAGGACAATGTTAATTTTAAGGGGGTGGGGTGTAACACCTCTTATGTGGATGATGTTAGAACTTACAATTGTCTTAGACTTATGTTAATATGTAACTACATATTAGAGTACACTGCCAAAGACAGTCCTTTTTCACACTAGATGTGACCTAGATCAAATCTAGGATTTACCACCGTAGAGCCAGACCTTTTTCATAGTGGATGTGACCTAGATCAACTCTAGGATTTACTAACATCTTTCTCGGAGACAAGAGTCTACGGATCTCTTTAGGACATGTGTCCAGGGATGATACAATCCACTCGTCAACTTAGACCATGTCTAAGGACCACTCATCGGCCTCATCGGCGGTATCATTGACTTCATCATAAATATCATTTACCTCATCATCAATACAAGTATCCTCATTATCGATACAAGTATCCACATCATCGATACAGGTATCCACATCATTGACCTTACCGTCGATGCAGGAAATCTCATCATCAGCGACCATATCACTCCCCCTTTCGAGGAGGGTCCTTCTGAACTACACCAAGCTCGTCTCGGAAATACTCAAACTTTACTCGAGACAGAGGTTTGGTCAATACATCGGCAACTTGTTCGTCAGTGCTCACTTCCTCAAGCTTTATAGCTTCTTTCTGCACCATATCGGGCATATAGAAATATCGGATCTCTGTGTGCTTTAACTTATCATGGAACATTGGATTCTCTGTCATCTTGATACAACTCTGGTTGTCACACAGGATCATAGTGGGGTTCATCTCTAAGTCAAACAATCCTAATAATAGCTTCCGAAGCCATATTGCTTCACAACTAACGGAGCAAGCAGCTATATATTCTGCTTCAGCTGTGTTGAGAGCCACACTAGACTGCTTCCTACTAAACCACAAGATCATGGCAGATCCTAGACAATAACATCCACCCGATGTGCTCTTCCTGTCTGATACACTTCCTGCCCAGTCAGCATCTATGTATCCATACAATCTGAAGTCATGATATCCAAGATAATATAGACCAAAGTCTATCGTACCCTTCGAGTACCTCATCACATGCTTTGCATCTATCAGGTTAACACGTCTAGGTTCCACTAGATACTGACTCAAGGTGTTCACAGCAAAGCATATATCTGGCCTAGTGTTCGTCAGATACATTAATGACCCAATAATATTTCTTTACAGAGTTACATCCACTAACTCTTATGAGTCATCTGTTAACAGCTTTAAGTTGGAATCCATGGGACTGGCCATGGATTTACATTCCAACATATCAAATATTTTCAAGATTTACACATCATACTTTCTCTGGTTGAGAAATATTCCTTCTGGGACTTTCCATACTTCCAGACCTAGGAAGTAATGCATCAATCTGATATCTTTCATCTCAAATTCTGTAGCTAGATTCTTCTTGCTTTCCATGATTTGTTTCTCATTCCCTGCCAGAAAGAGATCATCCACATACAGTAATAGTATGACAGGTTCATCATCCATAACCTTAAGGTAAAGGTTAGGATCATCTTTACTTTTGGTAAATCCCAAGATTGTCAAGAAGCTATCAATTCTCCCTCTGTGACTGAACATCATTCACAATCTGCATTGAGTGATCTTCTGCATATCTATCTGTGCCATCTCTCGTCAAATGGGTCTACTGATATGAGCCTCAAGATCATTCGAACTCTGTGGTGAGTTCCTTCTTGCATCCATCTAAGAGAATAATGTCATCTGTATATAGACACCATCTTCAACCTTGTATCAAAGGTTGAAATCCGCATCACCCATGGTGATCATTAAGCTCATCAAATGACTATCGATACTGGGTACCCGTACAGAGCTTTCTTCAATTGAATCCTAGGAGTTTTCTCTATTACACCATTAAGAGAATGGTCTTATCTAGCCACTTGGAGCAAACATCTCGTCATGATCCTCTTCCTCTTTCTAAGAGAATCTTCTAGCCACAAGCCTTCTATAGTATGTTTGATTTGTAAGTCTTCTTGTTGAACATCCATCACTTGTTCGGTGTTCATCATCCTTCTTTTGTAGATCATACCACATGATCTTTCCTACAAATAAAAGTTAATTACATGATTAGTAATACTTCATAATAATCAAATCATGATAACCTATTATGCATACAGATATGATTCACATAGTTATGTAACTATCTTGACCAATACTTTGGCACAAGACTTTTCCATATTCTGTATGCATACAATGGTTATCTAGATTTCTTCCATCTCTACCAGAACATACTATCAATAGCATGAACAGCTCTCAGCATGTCAGCAAAGAGGTTTGATTCTGACTAAACAATCCATGTAATGTTTTCCCAACTTACCCATCATATGCATATTAGTAGTATACTATTCAATGCTATATGAATGCTTACACTATGCATGATATATTCTAGAAATACAAATATGCATACAATTATTATGAGCAATATCATTGACTATTTCAGAGATAACAGCTCAAATACTTATCTTTTATGTTTGTGTGGTTTCCTCCCACTTGATATCTATTTTATGATAGCATCATTATATGTCTTTGAACTTCTATCCATTCTGTACCACTATGCATGCTCAACTGTGCACTAGTGTCATCCTCATGATCTCATGCATAATCATACATTCATTAGTATAGTCTCAATACTATCAAAACATTATGATTCTAAATAATATTAGGTATGTATGGTCATGGTCATTTCATACACATGTATACTTACCTAAGATCTGGACACAAAGTAGGATTCTAACTTGATATAGGAAAACATACCTGGATTATCATGCTTGGTTATGTCTTAACATACCCAAACAATATCTTATTTGTTCTCTTCAATGATTTAGAGACCTTGTGCTAGAACCTGCATATCTCATAACTTAAGCATAGTAGAACAAAGTCATACATACCTTGTAAGTAGAGCTTCTATGTGGTCAAATACTATGGATGAGTCTTTGTCTTCATGTGATCATGGTCATAGAGCTTGATTTGTCTTTCTTGATGTACCTATATCTTGTTAGTAGACAACATCATCCTCACAGGTGCATTAGTACAATCATAAGTGTCATAACCCTAATCAATGAATGTCTTCTATCACTCACATGCATTCATTATCAACCAATCATAATTGTACTAACCTCAATAACATGAAGACAAACATATTATGAACTTAATCAAGAATCATATTTCAAAACATACCTGTGTCTTCTCAAGTCATATTTGACGCGTAGTCTTCTCTATAGGAGTAAAACCCTAACCATCCAAGGTAGATTACTTGTAAAACATCTTGTATAGGTTCATGGTGCTAGGATGATAAATATCAGTGCCATTTAAACCTCCTTTATTGCTGCCCTATGAGTCTCCCAACTTTTCTAGGGTTTATTCTTACTTGGAAACCCTAATTTTCAATCTCCTTCCTCCCACAACATTTTGATGGAGGATCAATATCTATGATAAATGGATTCCAAATCCATTATCAAAGCTTCCAATGTTGTATCAGGTGTCTCCAACATTGTATCAGGTCCTTTCAGACCTAAAAACTGAAAAACCCTAAGTGAGAGCTTCTTCCTCCTCTTCTTAGATTTCCTTCGTTGAACCATTTCAGATGTTCCGTATTGTTTCTGGTGCATCTTTAATATTTCGGATCTGAAGGGTCTAAAACTTTGGCCTGTGGTATCCTGACCTGCCATATTTCCAACCCCATAGGTCTGAGCTTTAATGGATTCTCTGAGAGAGATTCATACCAAGTGTCGCAACATGACCTGTTTATGGTATGAAACAACATAGCGAACTTGTATGGATTGCCATGTGTCACTGTTTCAACTTCGGCCTCTAAAAAGAGGACCTGTCACACTACAGTCTGTTCCCTAACTTCCACTTTTTACATAATTTCATTTGGAGCTTCCTAGCCCTAGATATTTCCTTTTTCCCTAGTTCACCTATTTAGGACTGCATTCTGGAAGAGGCAAAAACCCTAACTTGTACGTATTATAAATCACAAAGTACAACGAATCTGAGGCCGAGCTTCAGACACATGGTACAGGGGGATGTTAAATTCGACCTGTAAAAGTTTCAGATCCTGAAACTTCTCCAAAATGGATTTATAGAGAAATTTCCACGATGACTAGGTTTTTCTATACAAAACCCTAACTTTCAAATTGTCGCAAGTGAGACAAGTGTCGTAAGTGCCATACATTGCCTTGCTTCAGGATAGCTCTGATACCATGTTAAGATTCAATATGATAAGATAGATAACATTAGTATTATATTCAATTTCACAACAATAGCATATACAGGATCACTGAAAGAACAACAAGCATAACATAAACACAAGAGACACAATCTATCCTGGGAAACCCTCATGGGGTATAAAACCCAGCAAAGCTTCCTCAATATAGATGACCAGCAAATACAAATATGTAACCCCCAAACATGATCTCCTTATCCTCCTTTGCATATCTCTCCTTCTCCTGTGCGAGTTTCACAAGTGAGTGTGTGTGTATTAAATGAGAAACACACCTCCTCTATTTATACACTACTTCACTTGTCTTTTAACCTTAGCTAGGTTGGATCCAACTTAACCACTCAACATAATGCTTACTGGCCCGACCCCACTAGGGGACTTAAACACCCCATACAACTGACTCTGGGCTGACCCCACTAGGGAAGTCTAATAACCTAAGTTACCACATTCCGAGAGAGGAATAAACATCTATGGATATACAATAAGATCTACAGAGGAATGAAACATATTTGGAATAATAAAGTACAAATATATTATTCTTAGAAGTTACAATATCTCAACACTCCCCCTTAATGAGAAGGATATTATAACAACATCTGCAAGAGCAAGGAGTCATCAACTACATGATACATGATACATCTATAAATCATTGGAAGCTTTCTTCATACATCATCAATAACTCAAATAGTTACTGGAACATCTTCAAGATCTTCAATACTGGAACATCAACATCTTCAGTACTGAGTATTCATCTTCTACAACACTCAAACAACTACAGCAACATCATCATCTGGATCTCTCGATCAACAGCATCATCTGGATCTCTCGACCAACAACATTATCATCTGGATCTCCCGATCAACAACATCATCTAGATCTCTCGATCAACATCATCATTTGGATCTCCCGATCAACAGCATCATCATCTGGATCTCTCAATCAACAACATCATCATCATAGCAGCATACTCTACAATACACGTGATCCAATTACGAGATGATCAATCCCTCTCACTTTAGGACATAGTTCCAAGGATGATACAATCTTGATCCACTTACGGGATGATCAATCCCTCTCAATTTAAGACACCTCACATGTCTATGGACAATGCAATCCATATCTGCTTACAGGATGATCAATCCTTCTCACTTTAAGACACCTCTCATGTCTAGGGACGATGCAATCCCAACCACAGTACCAATCCTTTTTCATACTGGATGTGACCTAGATTAAATCTAGGATTTATCACCACAGAGCTAGTCCTTTTTCATACTGGATGTGACCTAGATTAAATCTAGGATTTATCACCACAGAGCCAGTCCTTTTTCATACTGCATGTGACCTACATCAAATCTAGGATTTACCACCACAGAGCCAATCCTTTTTCATATTGGATTTGACCTAGATAAAATCTAGGATTTACCACCACAGAGCTAGTCCTTTTTCATATTGGATGTGACCTAGATCAAATATAGGATTTACCACCACAGAGCTAGTCCTTTTTCATACTGGATGTGACCTAGATCAAATCTAGGATTTACCACCACAGAGCCAGTCCTTTTTCATATTGGATGTGACCTATATCAAATCTAGGATTTACTAACATCTTTCTCGGAGATAAGAGTCTACGGATCTCTTTAGGACATGTGTCCAGGGATGATACAATCCACTCGTCAACTTAGACCATGTCTAAGGACCACTCATCAGCCTCATCGTCGATATCATTGACTTCATCGTCAATATCATTGACCTCATCATCAATACAAGTATCCTCATTATCGATACAAGTATCCACATCATCGATACAAGTATCCACATCATTGACCTTACCGTCGATGTAGGCAATCTCATCATCAACGACCATATCACTCCCCCTTTCGAGGAGGGTCCTTCTAAACTACACCAAGATTGTCTCAGAAATACTCAAACCTTACTCGAGATAGAGGTTTGGTCAATACATCAGCAACTTGTTCGTCAGTGCTCACATACTCGAGCTTTATAGCTCCTTTCTACACCATATCCCGTATATAGAAATATTGGATCTCTATGTGCTTTGACTTATCATGGAACACCAGATTCTTTGTCATCTTGATACAACTCTGGTTGTCACACAGGATCACATTGAGGTCCATCTCTAAGTCAAACAATCCTGATAACAGCTTTTGAAGCCATATTGCTTCACAACTACCGGAGCAAGCAGCTATATATTCTGCTTCAGCTGTGCTGAGAGCCACAATAGACTGCTTCCTGCTAAACCACGAGATCATGGCAGATCCTAGACAATAACATCCACCTGATGTGATCTTCCTGTCTGATACACTTCCTGCCCAGTTAACATCTGTGTATCCATACAATCTGAAGTCATGATCTCCAAGATAATATAGACCAAAGTCTATCGTACCCTTCAGGTACCTCATCACATGCTTTGCATCTATCAGGTGAACACGTCTAGGTTCCACTAGATACTGACTCAAGGTGTTCACAGCAAAGCATATATCTGGCCTAGTATTTGTTAGATACATTAATGACCCAATAATCTGTCTGTACAGAGTTACATCCATTAACTCTGATGAGTCATCTGCTAATAGCTTTAAGTTGGAATCCATGGGACTGGCCATGGCTTTACATTCCAAAATATCAAATATTTTCAAGATTTCCACAACATACTTTCTCTGGTTGATAAAGATTCCTTCTAGGCCTTGCCATACTTCCAGACCTAGGAAGTAATGCATCAATACAAGATCTTTCATCTCAAATTTTGTCGCTAGCTTCTTCTTGCTTTCCATGATCTGTTTCTCATTCCTTGTCAGAAAGAGATCATCCACATATAGTAATAGTATGATAGGTTCATCATCCATAACCTTAAGGTAAAGGTTAGGAACATCTTTACTTTTGGTAAATCCCAAGCTTGTTAAGAAGCTATCAATTCTCCCTTTGTGACTGAACATCATTCACACTCTGCATTGAGTGATCTTCTACATATGTATCTATGCCATCTCTCGTCAGATGGGTCTACTGTATGAGCCTCAAGATCATTCGAACTCTGTGGTGAGTTCTTTCTTGCATCCATCTAAGAGAAGAATTTCATCTGTATATAGACACCATCTTCAACCTTGTAGAAAAGATTGAAATCTGCATCACCCATGGTGATCATTAATCTCATCAAATGGCTATCGATCCTAGGTACCCGTACAGAGCTTTCTTCAATTGAATCCTGGGAGTTTTCTCTATTACACCATTAAGAGAATGGTCTTATCTAGCCACTTGCAGCAAACATCTCATCATGATCCTCTTCCTCTTTCTAAGAGAATCTTCTAGCCACAAGCCTTCTATAGTATGTTTGATTTGTAAGTCTTCTTGTTGAACATCCATCACTTGTTCGGTGTTCATCATCCTTCTTTTGTAGATCATACCACATGATCTTTCCTACAAATAAAAGTTAATTACATGATTAGTAATACTTCATAATCATCAAATCATGATAACCTATTATGCATACAGATATGATTCACATAGTTATGCAACTATCTTGACCAATACTTTGGCATATTACAAACTTGATCTTTTCGATTTAGGCATAGTTATGATGACATCATATTTTACTAAACATGTGTATATGTAACATACATGTACATAAATTGCATGTGGGAAATTGAGAAGTAAAATATTGATGTATATAAATTGCAAAAGGACAAGGGTGATTCAGAGGAAGAACAACAAGGAAATATAGAGAAATAAAAGGTTGCATAATCATAATCTATCCCTTCTTAGCAAAGTGAAGAGTGCAAAAATGATGCCTATAGGAGGAAAAACCAAAGATAGTATATTAAAAGACAACCAAGAGGGTTTAAACCTGCACTCAAATTTTTTTACATCTACATTCAAATTTTTTACATCTGCACTCATAAATTTTTACATCTGCACTCAAAAATTCAAATATGCACTAAAAAATTGTCAATACTTCAAATCTACACTCAAGGATTAAATCCTGCAGGTCTTAAAACTTGTAACTTTAGATTGCACCTATCAAAACTTAAGGCTAGCATATACTGAAATTCTATAAAGAAAGATTCAGGAGTGCAAACTGCAAACACTATATTATATGAACTAATTTAAAACAACAAATATTTAATGTCTACTTTACATAAAATTTGCAATCTGGAAATTATGAAAACAAGGTACATCGGCTAAATAGTGTTGTTCTACATCACACAATGATCTATAATATTCCGGTTTGCGAGGATAGGATCCAACAACAATCACATGGAATTTATATTATTCATAAAATAAAGTACTTTAAACATTAAAACATGTGTACTAATATCCTTTAAAACCATTTCAAGATTGAACATTAAACTAGATATAAAATTGATTATCATTATGAAAGAAAATTTTAACTTGTACATACAAATTTAATAATACATACATTCATGAACATCATGCAAAATCATATTCTAATAATTTACCACACAAATTATGCTATGTAATTAGCCAAAAAAAAATTAGATCATTCAAAGCAAATACAGAATATGTAAGTTCAATGTACATGTATATAATCCAAAAAAACGTTCTTGAATATGTGAGTTCAATGTACATATATAATCCAAAAATAAAGTTCCTGGATGTCCAAAACAACTACAATATATGTATTAACATTCAAATATATGCAATATGGTAGTATGGAAAAACAAAAAAAGACCAATAAGAATCGTTCTCTAAATCAAAGTCCACCACTATCCTCCGATGTGGTATGATCTTCCCTTTGTATCGAAGAGTCCCAACCTACAACATGTATAAAATCAAATTATGAATCTCATAAATTATTTAAACAATTTTAAACTAAATTCAAAAATTAAAATATTAAACTTATATATATTTTTAAAAAGAATAGTTCAATTATAAACAAAATTACCTTAGTGCCATCAAAGAACCAATATCCTCACCACCAATTTCCATATTTTCTCGTGTTCCCTAAAATTTAAATTTTGTTAATAAATAAAACATTGTGCAATCAAAATAAATTAAAATTAAGCAATTCACTTAAAACCAAAACAAAAAAATTGAAAACATGAGTTCACAAGAGATGGAAAATCATAAAAAAATTTGGAATCTAAATGAACCTGCATGGATAAGTCACATTAAAAATAAGATACATAGATAACTTAAAATTCAAAAAAATAATACAATATCTTTCAAACATAAATATAAATATGTAAATAATAAATATACCTCTCTAAGATGCTTTTCTACATTTTCACTAGTGGAGAGTCGAATATCACGTTCATTCAACATTCTAGAAAACTGCAACCAATAAATATTTATGTAATGTATTTATTACTATATATCAAAAAATACATAATGTCATAGATATAATGTAACAAAAAGTTCAATTCAAAATGAATAAAACAATTAAATAGATTGTATGCACATATACAGCATACCTCTCCTATACTCGATGTGTCATGGGATAGGACATCTGAAGTTGTATCGCGACAAACCTTAGCATAAGCCCTAAGATCTTCAATGCTCATTGAATCTAACTCATCATTCGTTTTGTAAACAAAATTTTGACGAATAATGGCTCGAGCCCTCTCTTGAACCAATCCCAAATCAACTCCTACAAATGATGATGTTAAACCTTCGACAACAAAATCCCTTGCAGTTGTCCCAAGTTGGGATGTGGGATCCATCTCTGATTTTAAAGTCACAGCCTGGATGGGTGAGATATCTGGGGTGGAGGTTGAAGAGTTGTGGGATCTCTAAGAGAACATTTTCGATCGTATATTCGCCCATTTCCAACTCCATAAAAGCTAGAATGAATATCGGTATAGTCTGGCTTCATATTTTAAAAAAACTCTGCATAAAAAAATCTAGCAAAATAATTAGGAACCTCATCATTCCATGGAAACTGACCATAGGCTGCGAGGAACCGATCATATAATGGATGTGCAAGTTCAGGGTGCTTGAAATATTTCACTTTCAACATTTTTCGCTTTAGGCCTTCTTTGAAGTTAAACATTGAATTGGCTTGTTCTTTGGTCACTCTCTCCTTCACAATAACCCACTTTTACGGACCCATCACTTGTGCCCTTCTCCTCCGCATGAATTCAACAAAACCGTCCGTCAATGAATTTTTCCAATGACTGCAAAACAATCTCTAGACTTTGTTTTCTCTCTGGGGGGAGATCCAAACTAGAAAGATCATGTTGCAACTAATCATAGTGAGATATACAAATTTCAAGGGTCGTTTGTTGAACACCACTTTCCCATGGAAGCTCCTTAGGTAAATCAGATGGATAAGTTGTTATGGGTGTACAACCTGCATCTAGTTCAACATATGTCCTCCTTGCTCGACCTTAGTCCCTCTGTGTATAATTACGATCCTCTTCCGAACCTTGCTCGACATGCACATCTGGTTCAACATATGTCCTCCTTGCTCGAACTTCGTCCCTCTGTGTAGAATTATGAGCCTCTTCTGAACCTTGCTCTGCTTCAAAGACAAACACAATTGTGTGTAAACATGTACAAACTTTTTGAACATGCAAAAAATTACAATTGATACATGTATTAAAACATAAATGTTGATACCAACAGAAGGTCGAAATCGACGTTCTCCCATAGAAGATACGGGGGAATCATCTGTACCCCTTTGGCCTAATTGGTGATCAGATGACTGTGAACTGTACAACAAGCTTGAATCCCGAGGTGAAGCCTACAACCTTTGATTATCAGTCGAGACACCAATTCTTGACGACTGTGATGACCTCCTACGCTTTTGCCTCAAAGACCCCTCTCTTTCCATTTGATAAGATGTCTACATTTACACAACTATCAACTCATAACATATTCAAATTCTACATGTTTTGATATTTAAACATTCCAAACATTTAACCTAATCTCCTAGAGAAAGATGTTATGTTATATAAGACAAAATAAAGATTGTGAGTAAGTGTTGTTATGATTTGGACTTATGAAACAACAACTTTACTAATGAAGTTTTGAGAAGGTGTTCTATGCACTATATGCATGAAATTCGTTATTGTTTACTCCCTTCGAAGGTAGAAGATACTTGGTGCATCTCTTCTAACTACTAATGAAGTTTTGAGAAGGTGTTCTATGCACTATAAGCATGAAATATGCTATTGTTTACTCCCTTTCTAATAATTAAGTCTATAAGTCCAACATGTCATTTCTCGATGACCTACTCGAAGGTAGAAGATACTTGGTGCATCTATGCTAACTACTAATGAAGTTTTGAGAAGGTGTTCTATGCACTATAAGTATGAAATATGTTATTTTCTACTCCTTTACTATAATTAAGTCCATAAATACAACATGTCATTTCTCGATGACGTACTTGAAGGTAGAAGATACTTGGTGCATCTATGTGTTAGGATATTCCACTACTACATTTTGACCCAAAATCCGACGGAAAAATCCAACTGTGCGTGGATTTATCTTTATAAACTTACCAAAAAACACAAGTGTACAATTTTTTTTTTAAAATGTGGCAACAAGCGTCGGATATGCGACGGCGCGTTTAGTAAACGTCGGTGAAGCGACGTCTCTTTTAGTACACGTCAGTTAAGCGACGGTTAAGAGAGCACGTTTAATAGGTCAGATATATGAAATATGTATAGCCGTCGCATAGCCGACGTGTACTAAAAGAGACGCCGTTTAAATCCACGCGTCTTAAACACGCCGTCGCATATTCGACGCTTGTGGACATTATTTGCAAACACTCATATAAATAGAGATGTAGGCCTAGGTTCATGATCTCACACACTCACTCTCGCACAAATCTCTTGGACAAGAAATGCGAAATTCCTAAGGAGTATTAGGGTTTGGTTTTTGGCCTTGTGCTTTTGTGGGGATCTTCCCACTTGGTCTTGGAATTTGGTCTTGCTCTTTGGTGACTTCTCTCTTGAAGTATCTCTTGGTTAATTTCTTGGTTTAGGGTTTGGTTTTTGGCCTTGTGCCTTTGTGGGGATCTTCCCACTTGGTCTTGGAATTTGGTCTTGCTCTTTTTGTGACTTCTCTCTTGAAGTATCTCTTGGTTAATTTCTTGGTTTAGGGTTTGGTTTTTGGCCTTGTGCCTTTGTGGGGATCTTCCCACTTGGTCTCGGATTTTGGTCTTGCTCTTTGGTGACTTCTCTCTTGAAGTATCTCTTGGTTAATTTCTAATTGGTTTATCATTGGTAAATATTTCTTGGAGAAAGTTTGTCCTCTTGTGTTAGGGTTTACCCTCACTAGTTAGGGTTTTCTCTTGTGGATTTGGCTTTGACTCTTGTGGAAAAGAAGATTCATCATATACTTGGTTTTGTTTTGAGTTAGGGTTTACCCTCACTTAGGGTTTGCTCTTGTGGATTTGGCTTTGACTCTTGTGGAAAAGAAGATTCATCATATACTTGGTCTTGTCTTGAGTACTTAGGGTTTACTCATGTGGATTTGGTTTTAACCATTGTGGAAAAGAGGACTCATCATATACTTGGTCTTGTCTTGAGTTAGGGTTTACTCATGTGGATTTGGTTTTAACCATTGTGGAAAAGAAGACTCATTATATACTTGGTCTTGTCTTGAGTTAGGGTTGACTCATATATTGTGGATTTGGTTCTAACCCTTGTGGAAAAGAAGACTCATCATATACTTGGGTTTGCTCGTACTTTGTTCTTAGGGTTTGAGTAATAAAATGCCACGTAACAATAATGTTACAAGTCATCAAGATCATCTAGAACAAAATCGAGAATTGCTTGCTAGGTTGTGGGATGGAGTGGAAAGAAGGGGTGATGGAAAATTTTATTGTCCTTGCAATCGATGTAGGGGATTTAATAAGAGAAGGTTACTGATCTCAACAGCCAAAAAACATTGTAGGGAACATGGACATGTTGAGGGGGGGCATGAATATCATCCATTGGTAAGTCATAATTCATTATATATCATGCGGTCTGTTTGTGCCAAAAATTGTTTCCAGGCCACAAAGAAACAAGCCAACACAATCTCAAAAATACAATAAAGTAAAAGTAGGTTTTAGGCTAAGTTGCCAGGGTACTTGGGTACTAGGATGGGTACGAGTACGGGTACGCCACTTTTTGAAATAGGGTACTTGGGTACGTCGGGGTACTGTAGACATATATATATATATATATATATATATATATATATATATATATATATATATATATATATATATATATATATATATATATATATATATATATATATCTAGATATATAGATATATAGATATAATTTTATAAATTTATAATTAATAATTATATTAATATATTAATAATTAAATATAAATATAATTAATAAAACTGAAAATTAAGCTAAATTAAAATTAATAATTATTAATACGAAAAAATTAAAAATTGAAAAACTTTAAAATTATTGCAGGAACATTTTCTTTTATGATAATCTGTCTGTAGCCATATCAAGGAACTCGGCCACTAGTTGTTGTTTACCTTTTGATTTATACCCATCCATGTTTAATTCCATTCAAATGCTTTTTTCCTTTTTGTTAGTGCGCTCCATTTTATGAAAGCTGTAAAAGCCTACTTGTCCTTTTGAAATGTCTCATGCAGACGTGTTTTAACTATTAGTATGAGATTGCAAAAGGTCATCATGCTAAAAACATTAGGTTGATTTTCCTAAACATTAAACTCACCTTGATTTGTAGTTGGCAATGTGGCATCCTTGATAATTGGATTTTTAAGGACCCTAATTCGTTTTACCATTTTGTCAAAAAGCCAAGTTAATCCTATTTTCTGTTGCTAGGTTTGACAAACTGGAAAGCAAGTTGACTGTCTTATTATAGTTAGCATTTATGCTAATCCTACCAAAGCTACAAACGGGCCTGGAATAAAAGCTGCAGTTTATCTTGCTTGGTTGGTTAACTGTGGTTGGAAAGCATGCTGATTTGACCAAGCTAAAGTCATAAAAAAAACTTGCTATTCTGAAACCTTAAGTGAAATTGGCCATTCCAACCTAGAACTCGATCTCCTTTTCATGTGGGGTAGGATTCCTGAAATTGTCAATGTTACTCCATGAGTGGATTTCATAACTGACAAGCTGTGTTGACCTTGGAACTTTATTCTCGGGGGTAATTGTTAAAGTGATTAGATTACAGCAGGACTGAATATATGACAGTGAGGTGGCAATTTGTCAAATATTGCTATCCTGGAAACAATACTAAGCTTGGTGTGCTGATTAGACATAGCATAACCTTGGAAAAAGTGTGATGTGATGATATAACTTGTAAACATATTAGTTATTATACTGAAAGACAGCTAAATGAATGAGGTAAAAGCACTCTAATAGGCAGTTCTCATGCATGTTCTCTAATTACAGCCATGCAAACAGCAGAAATTATGAGACAGAGTTGTTGTAGTAGTTGTTTTTATGAGTCATGTCCATTCATTAACACCATGTATATTGGGCCATCCTTTGACATGAGCAACCTGAATCTTTAGTTTGGCAAGCATGCTAATGGGTGTATAACTTTTAAGTTGTATAATCTAAAGTTTTAAATTTACAGTATTACATTACTGTATAGTGTATTAGTAATTAGTAATTAGCAATAAAATAAGTTAATAAAAGACACTCATTCATAGAAGACAAGCACTACCAACATACAAACCATAAACCAGCAATGAATTTATCAATTATGTAACTAAACAAGTTAAAAATGAAGCCAAAACACAGACTGAACGGTAAAAAGGATCATATATATTTCATAATTCTGTTCAGCAAATACACATGAGAGTTACAGTACTTAGCTCATAAACAAGTCATAGACCTCCTTAAGCCAGCCAAAAATCGAACTCCGTTTCTGTCTTTCTTCTCACTCTAAATACTATTTTTTTTAAAATTCGTTAGGGTCTAAACCCTAACTGCTTTCAACCAAATCCTCGATGGGTTAAAGTGAAATAAAGTCTTTCCTCTAGAACATAACTAAAAAACTAACTAATTAAAGCATCTATTAAAAGCTCCATAAGTAACTGACTAACTGCCAACTCAAAGGTCTTTGGCAGCTTCGACTAGTAAGGCTATTCCATCCGATATTTGAGCCTTTTTTCTATCTCTCTTCTGCTCAGCTTCAGTCTCTGCTAACTTCCTTGTAAGCTTTTCATTCTTCTGTTGCAAGTCTTTGACATTCTGCTTCAATTCTGCATAATGCAAATCTGTGCTTCTCTTTCTCTTCAAGGCTTCTTTAGACACTGTTATTAGCTCTTGATAATTTTCATTCACTTCCTGTAAGTCTTCTCTTAGCCTTCTATTTGCTAAGACTAGGGCATCATTAGTCTCTTGCATGCATTCCATTTGATGCCTATATTGTTTGATGGTTCTTTGCAGGTTCTCCATGTCTGTGTCAAAAACCTTCCCTGTTATGGTATTTTGCATCTCATTGGGAAGCCAAGGGACATTCAGTCTTCTGAAAATATCCTCATCTTCCTGTAACAGCTCTGAAGATACACCATGAAAAATAGGGTTCTCCTGACTTGTTGTTTCAATGGGTGTAGTTTCATCTATCAAGTTCTGATTTTCAGAATAAGAAACCTCAATTTCCTTCTTTTGTTGTTCCTTTATTATTTCATCTTTTAATTCCAGAAACACAGTAGATAATTTTGTTTGAGTGAGACTGCAATCTTCTGCTGACTTAAATGACCTTTTTTCTTTTGTATGCTCAGAAACTGGACTGTTTATAACTTCTTCCTTCTTGATCTTGAGTTCTTCATCTTAAGATTCATCATCAAGTACATTTATCTCTTCTGTCTTCATTCTAGGGTTTAGCAACTTTTTCATATTCAGCCTTCACTTGTTTTTAGATCTGGTTTTTGGTCTCCATTCTGAAACAAGTTCTTTTACCATCTTCAAAGTTTTTCCTTGATGCTTAATTGTGGCTAGCTCTATACCTTCGATTTTGGTTTTCTTTTTCTTTGGCTTCTTTGTTTTATCTTCTTGACTGTACTTTTCTGTGTATTCCATCCCAGTTGCAGTTTTGATAGTGAATTCATACTCTTCTATTAAATATCCCTCATCCTCAGATAGGACAGTGATGGGGCTTCTTCGTTGAACCTAAATGTCCTCTTTTTCTAGAGCACCCTTTTCTGTGACAACAATTTTCTCTTCACTGAGAGTTTCTGCTGGCGCCATGTGTTTCTCAGGCTGATCTTCTTGTTGTGGAAACAATGAATATTTACCTTTACTATCAGCTACAACCCTTTGAGGTTCATTGTTACCCTTCAAAGGTTCTGGTTCTTCTTCAAATTTAATCTCTTTTTTGTCTTCAGACTTGCTCTCCTGACCTAGTTTTTTGACTAGAGATTGACCTTTGTCTACACGTTTTTTAGCTTGTTGCTCTTTTTGCTTGGTCTGAAAACTAGACCAAAACAAGAAATGCTCCCATGTCTTCCCTTCTCGTTGTAGAACTGTGCTGATAATAAGCTTAATCAGACCATGATGCAAGATGGATTGTGTAGTATGATCATGATGCCCCTTAATCCTGCTGGACATCTTTTGCAGACTTCTGAATAAGAAGAAAGGAAGGTTCATTTTGGATTCACCAATCAGATGCTGTAGAAATCTAAAATGGTATTTGAAAACATAAGCATATCTGCCTTCACAAGTGATATAGATTTGTATAATTTTGATGGGCTGCACCCATTCATCCCTGACCTCCTGGATTAACACCCCTTTGCGCCAATCTGGAGTAATACCAGGTAAAAGGTACCTTTGATCATCAAAAGTGAAAGGCAATTTTTTGAACCACATTTCACCTTCATTCTTGACTCCTGTAGCTTCAGCAACTAAATCCACAGTCAGTTTAAACTTTAAAGTATCAAATACTATCACGTCCTCCTTATAGCTTTGGGAAAATTTATAAGAAACCTCAGTGTTATAGCCATTGATTTTCCTGAAGAAATCCAACCAACCAGCATTTTGAAAAAGCTTTGCACAATCTGGAAATTTGTCAATCCAATTTAGCTCAGTGGGTTCGATTCTATTTGTTTTGCCACTTTTACCCATCTGCTTTCAACAACTGAAACCTATGTACTTTTGGACTTCTATTGATGAGCTAACAGGTTGCTTTCAGATTTTGAAGAAGTAGTGGTTTAATGTATCGCTAAATTTCAAATTTCCACTTGTCACAGCATCTCAAAGAACTCTTAAACTGATCTATTTTTGACAGGAGCTTTGTTTAGAACCTATATTCATGTTTTCCCTAATGAATTTTAAGAAAACAAGCTTTTCTCAGAAAAAAACCCCAATTTAGCAGCCGCTATCGGTTTAATGCGGAATACCCTATTCTTGCTTTGCTGTGGATGTTTAAATCAAATTTTTAGGTACCTGGTTGTTCAATTCCTCTGTGCAAGTGTCTTCAGGTCTTTAATTCGCTACCAGCTGGCAGAACGAGCAAGCCCTATTTTCTCTGTAACTGCAACTTCTGGCTTTCAGGCACCTATCCTCTCTCCACCTATTTTTTAGCTTCGTAATGTATCTGTGAAATAGCTCCTTTCACGTCAAATTTGTCTAACACCTCCTCCTGTCATGATATGCACTGTTCCAGCTAATAATCTCCACGATCCAGCAGCACCTGTTTTCATAATTACTACTGGAGCAACATGTATGAACAGCCTTCATTCATGTGATTAGTCACTTAGCAATGAAACCATGCGAAAATTTAGATTAAAAAATAATGATTTTGGCTGGCGCGATATTCTTGTAGCGCCACTGTATTAACTTTTCATGATTGCGCTACAAGAATAATCTTCATTCAAATTTTGGCCCAATTTCAACTATTTTTCCAATTTAAATGATAAACCACACTCTTTGAGTATGTTTGTGACATCCTTACTTAATATAAATCATATTTATCCCTTCAAATCCTAAAAGAAAATAATAAGAAATCTAAAAGCAAGCAAAAAATTAAAAATTTCATTTGAAAATCAAAAATTTCCTAAAGGAAGCAAAATGAGAAAAATTTAGCAAACGAGCAAAATTAAAATCAAAATCACAATCAAAATATAAAATCGAAGGAAACAAGTTCATGACTTAACACGGTCTTTATATTGAGAGTTTTTGTAATTGTATATTGTATCATTTTTATTTTTGTTACTTATTAATCGACATGACTAACGTTCTTTGTTTGATGTTTTAATTGTAATTATAAAGCAAGGGCCTCCTAGGGCTGTTCCGAACATGGAGAATGTGGTAATTGCGGAACAACTAGCGCAGGAAGAACAATATGCAGGTCCTTCGAATACTGATCATGATCAAGTTAATGATGATCATATGGAATTAAACGATGATCATGACGATAACATAATCGAGGATGATGGTGCAAATACATTAATCAATGATGCATTTAATGTTAGAATGGACGATGATCAACATCATGCACCGCCAATTGATGACTTTGAAGATATTAATGATTTACCTACACTTGAGAAGGCGATGGAACCGCTTTTTGAAGGCTCCCGCATAAGTGTTCTCTCTCCTGTGTTGCTGATAATGAACTTGAAGGTTATGAATGGTTTTTCAAACACATCCATCACGCTGGTGTTAAGGTACGCATGTGATTATATGTGATCCGTCGGATCTCAACTTTAGTACATATACTCCAAAACTATGTCACACCTTTCAATCAAAACCACTTTGATCTTATAATATACTCCAAAAAATAAGGATGTATTTGTTGTCGTTAATATTATGCTCTTCAAATATTTATACTAACCATTTCTTTTAAATTTGTTGTAACAGATTGATAGGTGAATATTTGTTACCGGCATCAAATAAATTACCTCGCACATATCAAGATTTAACTTCCATCATGAAATATGTTGGAATGGAGTATCAAGCAATTGATGCATGTCCTAATGATCATATTTTATATTATAATCAGTATGAGCTTGCAACATAATTCCCTATATGTCATAGCAGTAGATACCGAACAGATCAACTAACCAAAAAGGTGTCTTGTAAGGTTCTTCGTTATATTCCCATTATTCCACGCTTGCAACGACTGTTTAGGTGCAAAAACATAGCACAATTTATGGATTACCACGCACGGAATAGAAGTGGAGATGATATTCTTCGAATGCCTGCAGATGGTTCTGCATTTACAGACATGGAGTAAAAATGGCCACACTTTAAAGAAGAACCTCATAATGCTAGACTTTCTTTGGCAGCGGATGGTGTCAATCCATTTGCAGAGATGAGATCTACTAACTCGTTCTGGCCTGTTTTTGTTATCAACAATAACATTCCTCCATGGATGTCAATAAAGAGGGAGCATATAACATTGGCAATGATTGTTCCAGGTATAATTTATACTTTAGAACAGTGTTTTTTTAATGCATTAGTATTTAATTTGTCATGAAGATCAATATTGTTGCATATTCATGTCATATATACTTTTCATTTACTTATATGTATTATATTTGTTGTTTTCTTTTAGGTAATTTCCAAGTTAAAGATATGAATGTATATATCGAGCCTCTTGTTGATGAACTACTTAAGCTATGGAATGGTGTCATTATGTATGATGTCTCTAGACCAGTAGGGAAAAGGGAATTTCAATTCCATGCAATGCTTGCCTGGACAATTCACGATGCTCCAGGGCTAACACATTTTTGTGGTCTTCAAACAAAGGGAAAATTTGCATGTCCAGTTTGTGGTCCCAAGATGAAATCTCATCATTCAAAGAGTTTGTCAAAGTTAGTGTTTGATGAGTATAGGCACTTCCTCTCTAATAATCATAGGTATCGAACTACCGAAAAACATTTTTTTAATGGGAAAGAGGAGACCGCATTAAAACCACAGAGAATGACACCTCACATATGGAAGTTGCAATATAATAGAAATCGTCAAGGTATGATTCAATTTGTCTATCTTATATATTCATATTGATCATCTCTTATATGTTTTTAATGTTTTATTTTGGATTGTATTAATTTTTTTTACTGTAATATACTACATTTTAATCTCTTTAACTTATATATTGATTACTAATGGTCTGCATGAACATCATGAAGGTGTAAATGGGCTTCCACGAGGAATGAAAAGTTATCCGAAACAATTTAGTAAGCTGCCTTACTATGAGCACTTACTAGTTGTTCATTTGTTTGATAAAATGCATATCGGAAAGAATGTAACTGAAACACTATGGCGAATATTAGACGGAAGGAGTGACAAAGAAAAAATTGTCAAAATTTGCAGTGACATTCATGAATCCAATCATGCAATGAAAGATATCATTGAACATTTAAACAACGATGGAGACCAAATTAATATAAGGTCACTTCCATGGTTATTGACTGAGCAACAAATCAATGCAGTAAAAGAAGTGATACAAAAAATGAAATTTCCCACAGGATTTTGTTCGAACATAAAGAATATCTTAACAAGGAAAGGTGATTTTGGCGGGGTAAAAACGCATGATTGACATATCTTCATTAAGGTAATTATATTTTTGGTATATTACAATACTGCATGTTTTTTGTTTACTTCTTTTCTTAATTTTGAAAAATATATTGATGAGACGTGTTCATTGTTACAGTATGTTCTACCTGTATCTCTCCCAGACAACTTTGACAATTATGTCAAACAAGTCATATATGATCTTGGAAAATACATGAGGTAATTAGAAACAATATTTTTCACGCATCATCATGTAATTTGTTTAATTCGTTGTATAACTTATATGAATTGACATTTGTTTTAGTCAATCATGTAGATTTGTACTACAATCTTAAATTTTCATCGTTAAATGATATCATTATTTTCTTGCTTTACATGTAGATGGTTGTCATCGAAAGAAATCCACAAAGAAGATATAAAGTATTGGAAGAGAGAAATTCCTTGTTTAATGTGTCAAATGCAGAGATTTCTACCTTCGGCATTTTTCAATGCACAAGAACACTACCTCATACACCAAGTTGAGGAGATTGAATTGTGTGGACCTATACATGCAAGGTCCATGTGGATGGTTGAGAGGCACTTGAAATTTATGAAGGATTTAGTTAGACAAAGAGCACGTACAGAGGGTTCTATGGTGGAGGGATATATGGTATTTCAGGCCATGGTGTATATTGTTGAATATCTTCCAAGGTTGTGGTCTATTAAGACCGAATTAGATCGATGCATTGGTGATCCAAAGTCCACTAACAAATTAGAAGGAGAGTACCTGATGGGGAAAGGTAAATCGAGGAAGGTCAAAGGTAATTATTAAATGGTGTTATAGATTAATAATGTTAATATATTTTAATAGTATCATACATAATTATTTCATTTTTAATATTCATTAATGATATGCATCATTAATATTTATAATGTTACACTGCGTTAAGTAATTATAAATTTTTGAGTTGATTTATGTAATTTTATTTTCATGCAGTTGGTCGCGAGTGGGATGCACTACATTTGTACGTCGCAAACAATCTTGATTGGATGAAGGTATGGATTGAACGATGTAATCAATTTGGTCAAGGACTATCATGGGAAGGTGTGGCTTCATTGGTTAAAGAAGCACATCGCAATGGAGATGTCAATCTAACAGAAAGGGAAATCGATTTAGCATATGGTTTAAAAGATAAACAGGTAAGCATGATATTATAAATATATAAGCCATAATATTTTCAATTACGTTGATATTCATGTTCATCTTGATTAATTTCATTTTATTTGCATACTTTAAGAACATAAAATACTTACTAGTTCATTATCAATTGCAGGTAAAACACCACAAGGCTATGTGGTGCAACGGTCGTAAATATCGCATTAAAAAGTTGGATGACACAAGAAAAACATGTGATTCTGGGATAAGTGCAGTCTTTGAGGTCACTAATGTTTCATCTAGAAGCGACAGACGTCCAGAATTGTTAGAAAATCGATATTCTGGATATTTGGAAGATATCATTGACTATGACTTTAAATCATTCAAAATAATTCTTTTTGTTGTGAAATGGTACAGGCTACGATTGAATCGATTTGATCCCGATAGAACTGTTATTGAACATGCTAATGGATTTACCATGGTCAATACAAGGTCGCTTGAGTCACGAACGTCAGAGCCCTATGTTCTTCCAAGTCAATGTGAACAAGTATTATACTCAGAAGTTCCTGGTAGACAGGGTTGATCGTTTGTTATTAGACATGATCCAAGAGGAAGGCCGGTAAAGTATAATATTGTAGAGGAAGCTGAAGAGGGTGTTGAAGAAGAAGGTGATCATGTAGAGGATCAACATGAGTTGGATGTTGATGATCATAATGTTACGCAGGAAGATGTTGAAGAGTTAGTTGAAGAAGATGATGTTAGAGACAATGATCATGATGAAGATGATATTGACGATCATGATCAATTTATTGAAACTAATTACAGCGATGACGATGATGATATAGCTGCCTCTAATCCTTATAATGTTGAATCTGGATCAGATGATACAGATGCAGACTTGGATGGAGAAGATGATCATGAAATGCATTGAACATCATTCTAAGTGATGTGAGGGGGGGGGGTAGATGAGCTTCCACCTTCACGTGGTTGTCCCTGTTGAGTAGAGAATATTAAGATATTCTTGAAACAAAGAGAAGCTCGTTAAGGTATTTTACTCAGAAGTTCCTGGTAGACAGGGTTGGTCGTTTGTTATTAGACATGATCTAAGAGCTGGAAGGCAAGTAAAGTATAGTATTGTAGAGTAATGCTTTTACTAGTTTGCTTAAATACATGAAATAGCATTAATGTTCAGAGTTTTAAACAAGGCCGAGCTCTCGGATTTATTGGCTAGTATCATGCGGATAAGACTTAGTGGGAGGATAGGTCACGGGTTCGACTCGTCCGCCTTATTCATTTTGGCATAACAAATGTTGTTTTTAAATTATGGTTACAACCATATGCTACCTGCCAAAATTCTACTCTTTTACATATTTTAAAACATAAAAAATTTTAAACCCATGCCAACAGTAGCAGAGCTATAGGGTTTAAACAGTCCCGTGCGAACAGTAGCAGAGCTATAGGTTTTAAACCCACGCTGCATTCGTTCCTTTTCCTCCCTTGTTTACGCATAAGCAGTACCAGATGCGATGCAATATCAGAGAGCTTTAATAGGTAGAATAGAGGTGGCTAGAGCTTGGGTAGGGGTTTAAGAAGAAAAGTAGGTAGCAGGAGCAGTCCGCCGTTTCGATTTGGAGCAGTCCGCCATTTCGTCGATTTGGAGCAGTCCGCCATTTTGATTTGGAGAAGATTCAGTCCGCCATTTCGATTTGAAGCTCAATCCATTCAGCCCCGCCATTTCGATTTGAAGCTCAGTCCGCCATTTCAATTTGAAGCTCAGTCGATTCAGCCATTTCGATTTGAAGCTCAGTCCATTCAGCCATTTTGATTTGGAGCTACCATTCCATTCCAAATGTCTTCAGTAAGTGACATTCTCATCCATAGCTTCATTTGCTTGATATGCACACTGTGTGGGACATTACATCTATAAATGTTCATTCTGTAGTCGGTCCAAGTTGTCCAACTAGAAACTTGGCTTATTGATGCAGCCACCACCTGCAATACCTAAGCAGACCCTTGATTCCCAAATTTTCTGTACTGGAATCTTCACTTAATACAGTCCTTTACCATTCTTCTCTTAGTTTTTCTTAGTTTCCAATTAACTCTGTGACAGAACTAAAAATAGATAACTGTCACTATACTTGGCAATTCTATCAAAATTGAGCAAGACTTCTCTATTAGTGAATTAAACACTTTACCTTTTGCTTAGCCCTCAATGGAATTTACTTTACACTCAAAGGTTAAACGCCACATGACCATTCGTCATGACCTAAGCCCCAACGGAAAATCACTTATCGTACCAATTGTACCTTCTTTTCATTTTCCGCTTCCACCCAATGCACGACACGTATCTCTCAGCAGAAAACTCCACTTTGCCTCGAGCTTTGAACCGTCACTTTCCGCTGTGATCGTGATCGTTGATTTCTGACTTCACAACTCCGCTCTCATCCTGATCGTTAATCTCCTATGTGATCAGAACCATCCATTACTTAGCTCATCAATCTCCGCTCTGTTCTCGATCGTTGATCCCCAAATGTTTAACATATGAGCGCCACTTATAGACTGTACATGTGAGCTAGGGATTCTGCACTGTGACAATTATGATGACTCACAAACCATTACAATATTCCATGGAATCGCTGTTTCCCTTAACGAATCAGATGTATACTCGAAATAGAAGGCTAATCAAATCCCACACGGCTGAACAGAATGTTAACATATATATAGACTGTATTTTACCCTAGGATATACACTGTAACGTTTCCAATAATTCACACTTCATTTCACTATTCCTTAAACTCGATGCTTTCAGATGAAATTGATGAATCATATGTATCCAACCAATGATAACGGAAATATCACAACATATACAGATGAGATGAATCATATATACTAAGATTTTACACAATAGAGAGGAAATTTAATGATTCTCCATCATTTTATAACATTTCACTGTATGTAATCAATCACACTCTACACCCTACTCTCTCTTCTCGAGCTCTGTGAGCTAACCTTCATCTAGGCTAAGCTACCTATTCAAAATACTAAAGACTGCATTTATTTACAATGGATTTCTGTTTTCAGATCCTATGATTAAGGAACAGAGTCCATAATAACCTCAACTGACCCCTACGAGTCATCATTGACTCACTAACAATTAACAAACCCTATCTTATATTTTACAAGTGGAAAGGATCTAGAATCCTTGACCATTATTCAAATTTTTCACAAAAATAACAATTTACACAAATGTGAGACCCTAGGTCTCTTTGAATTCTCTTGACCTTGATGAAGTCATGGGTGACTTCTTTTTCATGAGCCTATGCTCCTGCATCACTTATGTCACCCTATACCGATGCCATCACATCCTTCCAAAATGATCTCTAAGGACTTTGTGGCTAGTGCAGCAAAATTGTGTTAGAAATCATGAGATAGAGGATCTGTGATTAATTCAATAAATACCCTATCCCAATAAGATAAACACAAGATAGATGTATCACATACCATAAACACATATAAAGACTTCAAGAGAGTGTGCAATAGATAGGATGCCCTTGGGCTGATGAATAATTCAATTGAATGAGATGATTACAATCCACAACCACCCACAGGTCCACCCATTAAGGGCCTCAATTACCCACCTAGTGGTTTGGCACATGGCCACAAGTGAATATTAGCCAAGATATCTCAACACCCCCCGCCCCTGATTTTCCCCGTGTATTGGTTTCAGTTCGAAATTAATGTTTTTAATTACTTTTTTGCAGTTGGCTGATCGGGGCAAGTCCCTAATGGAGCCTGAGAGGCTGACACCCCCCTACAGGCGACAGGTATATATACCACATTTTTACTTACCTGCTTCTTTAGAAAGTACATTTGTTTTAATTATGATATCAACGTGGTCAATATTTAAATATGTTTTTAAATAAGATTTTCCCCGTGTATTGGTTTCGGTGCGAAATTAATGTTTTTAATTACTTTGTTGTAGTCAGCTGATCGGGGCAAGTCCCCAATGGAGCCTAGGAGGCCGACACCCCCCTACAGGCAACAGGTATATATACCACATTTTTACTTACCTGCTTCTTTAGAAAGTACAATTTGTTTAATTATGATATCAACGTGGCCAATATTTTGTTTCTAGGCTAAGGGTCAAGGGAGGAGCCCCATGACAGATGATATGTCGACAAATGTTAGCACGCCACACTCATCGGGTCATAAGCAGGTATATAGCACGTTGTGAATTTCAGAAACTGTATTTAGACATATTTATGTTATCTAATTATATTAATGATTTCAAATTGATATTAATGTTTTCTATTTTTATGTCGGATGATACTTATCTATAGATGGATCCAAAGGATATGGATTTGGGGGCACATTCTTGATGATGTTGACCTCAAGAATTCAAAGAATATCCAGGATGCAGTTCAAAAAGCAAAAACAAAATTAAATCAGGGAGGTCGTCAATCTGCTTATATCGAATACGCAAATGACGCAGGATGAGACTCAAGCAAAGATAGATCGTGTGTTGCTTAAAGTAAAGTGCTTGGATGTAAGCTGCAAACTCTTTCATTATAAGTCTATTCCAAATGCATTTTTTTTTCCTATTCGTATATGAGTAACTAAAATATTATTTGTTTCTACAGGAATATTTTTTCCCTGGTGAGAGGCATGCTTAGGTACCATTGAGCATGGACACCCCCTTCACCACTGATCATGTATCGTTCCCGTCTGGCCAGTCGGAAACACAAAATGAGACACCCCAGACGGAACATGAGAGTGCCAATGAGGATCAGGGGCCAGTACATGGAGAAGAGCATGACTTTGATGCTGTCGTCCCAACATTTCCTGGATCTTTCCATGTCACTAGCACGGGAACATTTGGAGACTACTTTTTTGGTGGACGAAGATCTCATTCCCTACAAGATGGAGAAGATTCCAGGTACTATTTACAAAATGTTTTAACTATATATTATAATTTTATTGGAATGTAATTATGCATCATTCTTTTTACACTAATTAACACATACTCGTTTTTGTAGGAAATGATGTCTTTTATAAACATCTTAATGATTGGTCTTTAGAGCTGTTTGGGCCCACTATCCGCACATGGTGGAACCGGCAAAGTAAAGTTTTTGAAAGATGAGCTTATTGCTCGCTTGGTTGGGTTTTTTTGGTGCCGAAACCTTCAACCAAAAAAAGGTTCTCGAAAAAGCTGGCCAACATTTTACATTATGTATGGGAGCAATATCGAACAACTTATCAGATAATCCAAAGTATGAGCGCCCCTCCGGTGATTTCCAACAACAGAGTGGAAAGGCTTGCTGGATGATGCAAGGGAGAAAGCTGCGAAAATAGAAGGCAAGCCAGTACCCGAGTCAGCTAGAAGGTATGCAATACTTTCAGCAATGCAATTATATGTTTATTACACTTTATTTTCCATTTTTTTGCAATGTCTAATGTATTTAAAAAATACTTTTATAGGCTACCAGATACGTCGAAGGCCACCCAGGCAAGAATAGAAAAACATGGGCAACACAAGCTTGGCCCTGGTGGATATTCCAACCTGCAAGCACGAATCGTAAGTATGATCAATAATTATTTTATTGTATAGAAATTATAGATTGCATTTAAATTGTTTTCATGATGATATAACAACAACAATGATGATCTAATTGAAAATTACAGGCTCAAAGATTCCACGATTTGCCAACGGAGGAAGACATGAGGATCGGCTACCACGCGGTTTTTCAGGTGTTGTTGAACATCGAACAAGCAGCCGTGGTAGCCAAGCAAATTCTTCCAGTGATCCATCCTGCGAACAGGTAACTACAATAAACAAATTCTATTTAAGATTGATTCATTGTGTTCTATATTCATTAATAAACTAGTACATAAAATTTGAGTCTCTTTGTGTTAAGCCGCACAACGAAAGTAGAGAAAATGCAGAGGATGGAGGAGAAAGAGATACTGAAGTTCATGTTGATCGAAATCCAGGTAATAAATATTCTTCTATTAAAAAAAAACTAGCATGGATTAAAGTTTCAGATATTAAATTGCAAATACTATATTGTTGTAAGTGTTGATGTTTTAATGCAGAGGGTCTTCATGTGCAACTTGAGGCAGCAGCAGAAGATCAAACGCAGGAAATTCATGTCACCCATGAGTTGCCAGGTACAAAGCACCGCTCTAATGTTTTTTTCTTAATGAAGGACTTACAATGATTATAATAGTAAAAACACGTCATGTAATTAATATTTCTTCATTTTTCCAGTACATCTTGGCACCTTACAGCAGCCGCATACACGTCGTGAGCACACGACCCGTTGACAAACACCATCACAGGAAGCTACAGAGGGCATAGGAAGCAAAAAACAATTGGTAGAAGAGGATGTCACACTTAGAGAATTTGTGGAGAGAAAAAAGCGTCAAAAAAAGTAGTGATTGTAATAAGTACACTATTACATTATTTTTTTATGCATTGTCCTCGGATATTATTTTTGATATTATGGAGTAATGTCTTCAACTATTTATTTTTTTCTATGTACGAATGAATGAATGAGTTAATTAATGAATGCTATAAACTAATTAATGATCGAATGCACGTAATTCCTTTAAGACAAGAAACTCACGATGTTCGCACAAAAGATCATTTATTTCCAAGCACGTGCATTGGGTATGGGGAATTGAGAGTGATGTGAGGGGGGGGGGAGGGGCCATATGAGCTTCCACCTTCACGTGGTTGGCCCTGTTTAGTAGAGAATATTAAACTATTCTCGAAACAGAGAGGAGCTCAATAAGTTAAAATGCATGCATTATTACAATGTTTCTTTCTTATGACCAGATACGTTGTTTCTTTCTTCTAGCTAACTATAGACATGCATTTTCTTTATACTGCAGAGTGAGAATCTTGATGGGCTGGAGCTTTCTGGTTTGGAAGATATTCAAAGTCTCAGGATGAGGATCGTTGGAATCCATTCTGTGCATCAATACCTCAACATCTTTTGCAAACTCTACATTCGGCTCCAAATCCACAAATATGAAAAGGTACCCATCCTTCAATTTAATTTAGGTTTTCTATTGATTTTTCAATGTGAAGTAGAAAAGAAGGGTTCAGTAAATCATTCCCAAGAAATAGATGAAAGCCAGTGGATGAACAGCAGGCCTGTAGCAGAGGTATTGAGGTTTTATATAGTCTTAGTGTGTTGCAACTAACGAAGTTCCTAAGGTAAATTTCATGGTAGTTCTCACATTGATAATCTGGAATTGGTTTGCTAATATGATTAGTGGGTTGTCATTAGACGTTCATAAGGTGGAGCTTGCAAATCTCAATAATGGTGATTTGTCATTCTTTAAACCATTTCATCTATCCCAGGGTATAGAAGACCCTAGAATATCCTGTTAACCAGCACAAGGTCATGCTGTCAACAAACCCAGTGAGGACTTGTGATGATCGAGAAATACAATACGATAAGTCTTGTATTTTTTTCCTATTTTTAAATTAATAATTTAATATATGTGGTGGCTTTGATTGAAATTGCCCATAACACTGACTTATGCATAGCTGAGACCTACTTTTGAATATTATGTCATATGTAGTTATGTATGTAAGGGCTTGGTATGAATGGATGACATGTGTACTATATGTGTAGTATGCTTCCTCTTGCAATTGCTATGCGTGTAGAACTCTGTTGTTTCTGACCTCTGCTGTTGATATTCTCCTAGTTATAGCTGTAACAAAAGTGTATTTTCAAGGTATTTGAGGGAAGTTCCAACAGCTTCTCATGTTTGCAATTGGGATTATACCATCTGGACATCCAATTGGAATGGGATCAAAGTAAGAATTTCTTATTCTTCATGTTTGTTTGAACATCATTATTCATTTGTCCCACAAATTTTAAAGGGATTGAAATGAGATGCCCCCCCCTTCCTCTTCTCAAATTCATGAGTGTTGTTATCACTCCGTAATTTCTTGAGGCTGTGTTCAAGAAACCCAAAGGTAACCTACAACCAATCTTTAGGATGACTGTCTGACTCAACCAACCAGAGAGGGCTCTCTCTTTGTCACTGTATGATAAATGTATCAAGGAATAGGAGAAACAAGGCCAGATTCTTAAGGTAACAAGCGTTTTCAATGGTGATCAAGGTGTTGGGAAAGTTCAAGAGTAAAGAACATTGGGCAATGGAGTCAAGGATTGAGGCTTAAATCAAATGAAAGAGTAAATCAGGTCACAGATGTTTAAGGCCTTTTGCATGCATTTGGCACAGATCATTAAAATTTAAAGGTGATAGCAGAAGGTAGAGAAGTGATTGTTTATTTTTAGGAGCATGTGACTATGAATTCCATAAATAAACAGGAAAGACTTATGAAAGACAGGGAAAAGTACATTATAATAGAGCACCAGAACACCAACGATGAATTCTATTACAGTTTATCTTTCAATGGTATTTACTGTAAATACTGTGGAGCATGGAAACATGAATTCCAAATATTTGAATTAACAGTAAAGAAGAGGAAATAACACAGATGAATGAATTTCACATAGAAGACATTCTGCAACAAAACATGGAAGGAATCTTAAACATGAGAAAACCTGTATGTCTATTCTTTCATTGAAGTTCACAAAATCCCAGATACACGAGTATTTTCTTCTTTACAATATGAATTTGTTCGACCAAAGACCAACCCTCTCCCTATCGAAGTAGGGTCTATTTGTAGTTAATCTATTCAAAGGAGAGATGCAAAAAACTAGGAAACAGTTACATACATGGGGATCATGTCCTAGCAAAATAGCTTAAATCCTATCTTCTAAAACAGATGGCATAGTGACCATCTATTACATAACCAACTCTAAAAATAGAAATGACAGCTGTATGAATATTTATGAGGTCGATAATCCTTTTAGGATCAACAATATCCTATTCATTTCCAGGATGGAAAGAGATATCATTGATGTTTTCTGATAATTTTAGCCTTCAAAGGCACATACTGTCTGAACAAGCTCGCTTGATTAACTTGTCATCTTCCTCTGAATATTTCCAAAACAATTGTAAATAAAGTATCTGTGTGACTGTTGCTTACTGTAGTAACTATAGACAGCAAGCTAGCATCATGGACTCCCTAAAACTTCTTCTGCAAGATCTAAACTTTATAGTTCTTAGCAACAGTATCAAATATCTGACAACCTTGACTTACTTATGCTTCACGGACATCTAACTGGCACTTCCTGGACCTGAACTTGGTATAAGAACTCATGCTCCCACCCTGAATACTTCATTCCAAGCATCATCGTTTGGAACAGAAGCATCAGATAATTCTTCCATCAGCACATCAAGCTCAATAAAAGACCTTCTGTAAAGACAGGCAATTTAGATTTAACCTCACTGAAAAGTAATGGAAGTTCGAAGTCCTGCCTCATTTTGCTTACTACCACCATGCCTTTAAGTCCTTTTACCAGATCATTAAATTTTCTATGGTCTGATCTGGCTTTAATCAACATTTCTTTATATTCAGGCCATGCTATTAGCATATTCTCATCATCCCAAAAGGATGGTAAACCATAACCAATCAATGGTAAAAAAGGCTTGCTTGAACTCCTGCACTTGCTTTTTAATCTGGGACATCTTTCCTCTGACTGAATTCAACAGAGTATATTTCTGCAACACCCTCCTGGCATCTACTAACAGAACATTTCTGTTACTCACCTTTAAAACCTGTAACTCAGAAGCAGGAGCTTTACTGAGGAAAATAATTGCGTTTTGAGCTACCTCTTGAGTTTTGTTAATTAACTTTTCCTCAGCTAATTTACATTTGTTGGATGCCACTCCCAATGCCTTCTCATGCTCCTCCACAATCATCAATTGAGGCCTGAAAGCATTGTTATCTGCTATCAATTCATCCCAAAGCAAATGCTTTGCACCTTCCAGTGGCAGAACTCCCTTGGTTTTCTCTTTCAACTTATAAATATTATCTTTCAGTTTATCATTTTCTTCTTTGAGCTTGATGATTTCCTGCTCTCTAGGATCCTGAGCTTTAATCTCTTCAATCTGCAGTTTAAGTTCAGAAATTGTGTCCTCTAAGTCTGAAACCTTCTCCTTGAAATTCTCAATTTCAGCTTCATGTACAGACATATCTGTAATGTCATGTATGATCTAGTCAATTGGTGACAAAGGACTAGTTCCCCTGTTTGATTTCAATTGTTCAATTTCTTGAAGCAATTTACCTTTCTCTTTCTCCAATGCCTCTTTTTGCTCCTGAAGGACTAGAATTTTGGCATTATCTTCCACAACCTTTGCATTCAAACCAGCTGTCTCTTCATGCAACTCAACCAAATTAGGTGAAGGTGTAGGATCAACATTAAGATTTACAGCTTTACCCCTCCTTCTAACTGTCTTAACAGTTTTGACTTTGACTGTTGGTTGGGTTTCTGCCCCTTGTGCAGGTGGCAACTCTTTATATGAAGCCAGCTCAGTTTGTAAATAAGCCACCTGTGTAGACCATGCTTTGTTTGCATCTTTCTCCTGCTTCAGGTGAGCTTCCAATTTTTTTTATTTTTTGCACTGCATTCTTATGTGCCAAGGTCTCCCTAGTCAAGTCAGCATAAAGGACTTCACTGGCTTGTTTGTGGAACCAAATCTTGTCAGGAGCTGGTAATTGATCCATTTCTAAACGAATCTCAGAAGCCTTTTCATCATCAGTGATGGCCAAACTTAAAGATCCAGTTGCTGAATCCCTCACTGTCATCAATGTTGTCTTCATATCATATTTTTCTTTGAGTTCATTCAATTGTTTTTGCTCTTGCATCACAGACTTATTTCTTTGATCAATGTAATGTTTGAGGAGACTCTGCTTGTTTTGAAATTGACCTTCAGCAGCTGCAGCATAGTTATATTTCTTGTATTGCAGGACCGGTACAGGGGGTAGTTTACTGCTTTCTTCAGGGTTTGCAGTAGTATTTTCAACTCTGGTCTATGATACTTCTTCTTGAATAATAGTAGGGGTGATAACTAGCTCCCTTATCATATCAACATCAATGATCTCTGTATCCATGGCAGTTTTCTGCTTTTTAGATGTCTCAGGTTCCTTTGTATCCATCTCTGTGGCCTCTGGTTCTGACCTTTTCTTGGTAGATATCTGCTCCACTTTTCCCTGTGCAGTATTTGACTGTGAAAAATCTATATGATCTCTAGCCTCTACAATCTCCTTTAAAGGCTCACTGATCCAGATCTGATCATATATAAGAGAATTGGCCTCTCCCATCCAAGTTTCAGCCTGACTGTGCTGAAATATACCTCTGCCATACTCCCGTCTCCTTTGTAAAATAACATGTTTAGGGTCATATTTTACAGGTGGTACTTGAGGGAAATCAAGCTGCTTCAGAACTTCTTCAATAATGGGCAATACTGCTTCCTTCTTTAAAATGAAATTTCCCACAGTCATAGGATATTTTATCCATGAACTCCTTTTCAATGATGGGGCAGTGAAATGTTCTTTATCTGCAGAGATCCTTTGCCTCATTACCTCTAAAGCAAATACATTGGTAGTTAAAAATATAGGCAACACATATGGTGATCCAGTGAATCCAAAGACTCTGACAAGGGAGAAGTTTTTTGCCAGGAACCAATCTCCAATCAAATCAGGGTTTAGGATTTCTTTCAAGTCATTTGAAATTCCGCTGATCTCTGGATTAAACACTCTGAACAGATTAAGTACGATCAAATACATGACTTTGGCATAAGACCAGGCATGGTAAAATGGTGAAGAAGGAGGCCATTTCTTGAAGGTTTCTGAGTCTGTAATGGCTAGTGCTCCTAACTCAGCATGAATTATCAAAGCATATAAGTATGCCTGATACCTGAAATGATAGATTTTGGAGAAATTGGACAGCTGAAAACACATTTCTTTGGAAAAATATTCATCAAACCTAAGGGGTGCTGTTCCAGGTCTATCTAGGTATAGGAAAATTCCTAACATTGCTTCAGTTACCTCCGAACTAGTGTCTGACCCTAAAATTTGACTTAATAGGGTTACAGCAGCAGCAATAACTGGTAAACAAAGTTTAGATGAAAAAGGAATAGACAGGTTCTCCACTGGTTTCAACAAAACCTTCTGATACATTCATTCTTTATCCTCACTAGAAACTTTCTTGTAAATCTGGGATATTTCAGCTTCATTAAAAGAGATAGAAGTTGAAACGAAATCAGCAGAATATTTCAGGGTTTCCCTAAGGGTTTGAGGGTCTACTTTGCAGATAATTCGGTCACCCTGGTAATTCATAATTACTCCCTCTGAGGTTGAAAAATGTGTAGCACATAAGGATACAAATTCTGGAAAACTAGGTAAAGGATACAATGTAGAAGGGATCAAAGTACTGTACAATTTGGTATGGAACTCGGAATTGTCAAGGGAAGCAGTATTGAGGTCATTGTGACTGGTAATGATATCAAAGGGTTTTGAAATTGGGTCATATACATCCCAGAAACGATCAGAAATCAGGTCTTCGGAGGAATCTAAGGTTTTTACAGTGGTAAACATGGTGAAAGCAGGTAATTCAACAGATGAATACTCAGAAATTGTGTACCTGAGGGTAAGGGCTGACTGTAGTTACTCACAGTTGAAATGTTGATAGTATATCTGGTATCTGTAGTAGCCAAACCAATCGAACCTTGATCTCCGAGCAGAAATGGCGGAAACATTCTTTCAGCGGTCTTTGACGGTAACATAACCATAAAATGGCTAGACCGCAGCGGGAAATAGGATATCGTACATTTCTGTATGGGTATCCATTTTCCACTTCCACTCAGAGACAGCCATGTAGAACCCTCACATCTCAGCGGAAAACGGACTTTCTTTAACCTTCATGATAGATGTATTATCCGCTGAGATCTGAGCCATCAGATCTTGGTGGAAATTAGCGTTGCATCTACAGCCCTTGATCTGTTCTGGCGCTTAACCTCCGTCGCTGTGCATATATTTATTAATTTTTTTTAAAAAAACGTTTATAGCCTGTCGGTTAACCGACACCTATAACACTGTCGGATAACCGACACCTAGAACATCTACAGACTGTCGGTTAACCGACACCTAGAACATCTACAGACTGTCGGATAACCGACACCTAGAACATCTACAGACTGTTGGTAAGAAGCCGTCGGTTTTTTTTTTAAATTGTTCTAGGCATCGCTGGATTTGCGTCGGTTAACCGACGCCTCTCCAAGGCATCGGTTAACCGACGGTATGATTAACCGTCGCTGAACCGATGGCTTGGAGAGGTGTCGGTTAACCGACGCAAATCCAGCGACGCCTAAAAAAAAACATAGTGTCGTACATGCGACAGGGAAATGTCGAAAATCCGACAATACAGCCGTCGGATTTTGGGTCAAAATGTTGTAGTGTTCCTATACTCCATCCTAGTCCTACTAGCATTTTCATCCTTTGCATTTTCAGTCATGCATGCACTTTTAGGGTTTGCATGCATTATTTAGGGTTTGCATGCATTTGCATGCATCCTAGTCATCAGTCCCAGCACCTAGCCCTCAGTTAGCTAGTCCCCGGAGCTTCTTTCCACTCAGTTTTATCCCTCCTAGAGCGTAGTGCACCCTCCTTTCATCTACCGGTTGAGAAAGGTGCCCTTCCTTACCTACCATTCACTTATCTTTAGTTATCTTCAGTTATCTTCAGTTCTTTCCTTGATTTAAGGCTAGACTGACTCTCAACTGACTGTATCACTCCGATGGACCTCCAGTGAGACTTGACTGCCCATTCTGACTCCAGTTAGCTCCTCATGCACCCTCCATTGAGCCTCCTTCATTCAGTTAGTGCCAGTTACACTCAGTTACACCTACCACACTCAGTTAGACTCAATTTGACTGATGGTTGACAGCTACTTGTGCATTGATGACTCCATCGATGATGAGATAGACTACTAGTTGTGCTTCGATGACACTCCAGTGATCTTTTGATCACTCCATGAAGGCTAATTCGAATTGCCACCTTGGCATTCGAATCCTCACGCATTGTACTACTTATTTGTCCATATTATGATTAATTAATTAGTGTGTATGAAGTATTTTTGCTTCTATCCGAGTTCTACTATATTATTATTCTGTTGCTCATCTTACTGCATTGACCACTCTTAATCTTATTCCTAAATTATTTCATTGTGAGGTATACATCATCTCTTAGATCTGTTGTGAGGATTTTCACATGGTGTCAGAGCATGTTGAGAGTATTGTTTATCTCCAATCCTGAGAGTTTTTTGCAGGTTATTATCAAGATTTCGAGTGCAGCAGTTGCAGCAGTTTCTGCACTTTTGCAGCAGTAGCAGTTGCAGACATTTCTATTGTTTTTGTAGGTCTTCTACAGCTTCCATGTATTTAGAATAAATCCCTCCTCTTTCTTCATTCAACTATGATGAATGGAAACCAAAGATGATAGCACATTTGAAGAGAAATGGTCTCTTTGATTATTTTTTTTAGAGAGAGTTCGAATCCTCTGAAGAAGAGATTGACTGGTTAAATAAAGGTGGCAAACCCATTGCAGCCATGATGTTTGCTATGTCTCGATGCTTGGTAGACCAATTCATTGATGATGTTGAATCTCCAAAAGAGCTATGGGCCCGCCTGGATGAAAGATTTGGTAGACAGAATGAAGGGATTGGTCCAAACCCTTTCGAGAGCAAGCCCAGTGATGCATTTGCCCTCCTTGATGATCTCATTGATCATGAATCAGTATAAAACATATCTCATATTGAAGTTAGCCACAAAGAAGAAGAAATTGCAAATTCTACACTCATGCTCCAAATTTCTTCTATTTCAAATTCTGTGCCAACTCACACTCTAGAAATTGCAGAAGCTCCTAAATCCTCTCTTGCACCAGAGTTTGTTGGTTTGAATCATGATCACATGAATGTTTCGGAGGTAAAATCAACCATTGGAGGTAATGCATTCACTCTCCTTGATCACTCACCTCTTATGTACTACTATATGATCATTATTTCATGCTTTTAGAAGGTTATTGAAGACCATGGTTTTGATCTCACCCTTGCTGGTTCAAAGGAGATCTCAAGAAACCATTGCCATTCGCTTGGGATAATTTCTCATGCACATCATGGTTTTGATCTCACCTCTGCTGGTTCAAAGGAGATCTCAAGAAACCATTGCCATTTGCTTGGGATAATTTCTCATGCATTTACTGGTTTTGATCTCACCTCTAATGGTTCAAAGGAGATCTCAAGAAACCATGATACAAGTCTTGGATCTAATTTGGATTCTAAGCAATCACTACTTGGAATAATTTCTCATGCATATGATGGTTTTGATCTCACCCCTGCTGGTTCAAAGGAGGTCCAAGAAACCATTTATCAAGTCTTGGAGCTGATTTGGATTCCAAGCAATCATTGTTTGGTGGTTCTTTTTGGCATAATCTCACCCATGATGGTTCGAAGGAGAAGACAAAAGACTATCTGCACATTCATAGATTTGATCCTACCTCAGCTAATTCGAATCACAGGTTCAAGGATCATCCTCATACTTTTGGATTTTTTCTCATCACATTCAATTTGAAGAGCAAGTACAAGCACATGCTTTCTGAGCATGATCCACTTCTTCCCAAGAAGAAGATACCTCCAGACATATGACCAAGCATCACACCTGCTTGAGTTTGGAGCATTTATTTTTGTGTGTGTGCCTTACAATCTATTTTGAGGGGGGTATTTTTCCCATGAGGTTTTCCCCATTTCCTAGGTTTATTGACTGTTATTATTCATTGTATTGGGTGACCTTTGGTCTTAGTTACCAGGACCCAGGATGGATTAAGGGGGGGTGTTAGGATATTCCTATACTCCATCCTAGTCCTACTAGCATTTTCATCTTTTGCATTTTCAGTCATGCATGAACTTTTAGGGTTTGCATGCATCCCAGTCATCAGTCCCAGCACCTAGCTCTCTGTTAGTTATCCCCTAGAGCTTCTTTCCACTCATTTTTAGCCCTCCTAGAGCTTAGTGTTCCCTCCTTTCATCTACCAGTTGAGAAAGGCGCCCTTCCTTACCTACCATTCAGTTATCTTCAGTTCTTTCCTTGATTTAAGACTAGACTGACTCTCAACTAACTGTATCACTCCGATGGACCTCCAGTGAGACTTGACTGCCCATTCTGACTCCAGTTAGCTCCTCATGCGCCCTCCACTGATCCTCCTTCATTGAGTTAGTGCGAGTTACACTCAGTTAGACTTAGTTTGACTGATGGTTGACAGTTACTTGTGCATTGATGACTCCATCGATGATGAGATAGACTACTAGTTGTGCTCCAATGACACTCCAGTGATATTTTGATCACTCCATGAAGGCTAATTCAAATTGCCACCTTGGAATTTGAATCCTCATGCATTGTACTACTTATTTGTTCATATTGTGATTAATTAATTATTGTGTGTGAAGTATTTTTGCTTCTATCCAAGTTCTACTGTATTATTATTCTGTTTCTCATCTTACTGCATTGACCACTCTTAATATTATTCCTAAATTCTTTCATTGTGAGGTATACATCATCCCTTAGATCTGCTGTGAGAATTTTCACACTATGCTAACTACTAATGAAGTTTTGAGAAGGTGTTCTATGCACTATAAGCATGATAGTGTTTACTCCCTTTCTAATAATTAAGTCCATAAGTCCAACATGTCATTTCTCGATGATCTACTCAAAGGTAGAAGATACTTGGTGCATCTATGCTAACTACTAATGAAGTTTTGAGAAGGTGTTCTATGACTATAAGCATGAAATATGTTATTGTTTACTCCCTTTCTAAGAATTAAGTCCATACGTCCAACATGTCATTTCTCGATGACCTACTCGAAGGTAGAAGATACCTGGTGCATCTATCCTAACTACTAATGAAGTTTTGAGAAGGTGTTCTATGGAGAATGGAACCCGCTAAAACGGATGGTCAATTGTAATTTTGACCATCCAACTATTTGAGGTACAAAACTCATGTCAAGGGGAGTTCTGTACATTTATTTTATTTCCTATATTAGTCTAGTCGCGTTAATAAGGTTCATCCCTGTGGTGGGCCAACACTTATAGCTATTTTACAATTTGTGAATTGAAAGTGGTTAAGTCAGTGCGAAGAAGAAAGAGGTGTGCCAGTGTGGTAAGTACCAATCAACAAACAAGAAAGTATAAATTAAACAGATAATCCAAGGATTAGGCATTCGCTACCTGGTTACGCGAGCTATCTTGTTGTTAGGAGGAGTGGATTCATCAATTTTATTCTTTGGTGGCATTGAATTTAGACTAAGGTTTATTTTATGCTTTACCCTATAAGATCGCTTCAAAGTTCGCTAGTTGTATCACCTAAAATTGCAAGATCTATGAGCTTGTGGTATGTACAGAGATTACATTAATTAAAATGCAAATGAAAAGACAAGCGATCATACTCAGAGTTATTTATCTTTCATTAATTGCCTAATTAATACTATTCTTATTTACTAGTGATCACTCATAGTTATTTACCACCATTCCTTGATTCAGAGCAGAGAAGAACAAGTCATAGCATCAACGACAACAGGAGCAGATCACAATTAATATTAGTTTGTATTCATTAAGAACTTGTATTACCTACGGGGTGCTTCTTTAATATCCAGTCCAACATCAATACAAAAAATAAACTATGATGGCAGAGGTGAAGACACTATGATGAAATTACATAACTTCCACATTGGATTGCATTACTTAACATTATTCATTCACCAACAAGATCATACAAAGAATCTAAACCCAGCAGTTTGGATAAGAAGGAGACACCGTAGTTAGTGTATCCTGGAGGAAGTTGGTAACTTCACTACGAGAGTCGGAACGCAACCTACTAGTTACGACCAACTAGTTAATTCAAGCTCAGGAAAGTACTCGAACCTTTACTTAATCGGAAAGCACTCAAACTGGTTTGTTTCTTTTGAAAAACATTCCCTGCCTTTATCCCGATAACTTCCTACTGCCATATAAGGCATTATATATGGGGGTGGGTGAAAACAATAAGGATGAATCAGGATCCTATCTGTTATATAAGGGTTGGTTAGGATGGATCATATCTGGAGGGTTGATTCGAGATATGCTCATGGGGCAAGGAAATAAAAAAATAAGTAGGGGCCTGAAAATGATATAAAACTCTTGAAGCAAAAAGCATCCATCTAATTATTCTGCCACTAATAATAGGTTTGTTCATGATATATTTAATTGCAGCATGATCTGTGTGAACAAAGATTGGATATCCTTTTATGTAATGTCGGAATTTGTCAATGGATAAAACTACAACAGTAAACTCCTTTTTAGTTACAATATAGTTTCATTCTTCTCCAGTAAGGTTTTTCCTAATTAAATAAATCTAATTCCTTTCAACAGCCTCTTGCTGTAGCAACAACATCTTTTTAAATTTAATTATTCTTCTCTACCATTCTAAGTTTACAATTCCACGCTGATAAATGAAATATCTACTCAGATTTTAAACTTATGATTTCATGATGATAAGTAAAATATCCACTAAAATTGGTTGAAAAATTAAACTTACATACAATTTAATCACACAAAATCATGGCTTCTATCACTTGCTCACACACGCTTAAGTGCTTTATAAACTTCCAAAGACTCTTTGCATCTAGTACTTTCACAAAGTGGTGAATCTGAATGGATTAAGTTTTGAAAGCCTTTCCCAGTTGACCAGAAAATGCCACCTATGTCTTTCTTACCTTTTCATATAAATTAAAAATATTCATTTCTAATATTTTGAAACATACCAATTACAATGTAACCATGAAGAGCTAATAACCTCCTTTACCATTTTACTTTTCCATATAAAATGGAAACATTGATTTCTAATATTTTGAAAAATACCAATGAGGATGTAAGCCATGAAGTGTCAATATCCTGATGTGGCCTTAACAATCAGTCATGAAGTGCCAATAGCCTATTGTGGCCTTAACAATAGATTTGACTAGAGTAATATGCCCTCCTCAAGACATAATTATGCAACTGTGAATTTAATATTATAACATGCATCAATAATCTGTGTCCATATTCTCAGTTTACAAATAAATTGGAATTAATAAACGAGGCCTACTTTAGGGATATTTTTAAGATAGCATGGTGTTCTAAACTCTTCATATTATCATAATGGAAAAATTATTGTAATCCCTAGATAAGACTTGTGAAAATATGATGCATTGATTACTGTGGACAGGGCTCAGAACTAGTGGGAGAACATGTTATGATTAGATAGAAGGCACGTTATATCCGAACACCTTTTAATCGACCCTATGACGTGTACAAATCTATAGCAAGATGCGACTCTGTATCCATATCTTCCTATGTATCGAATCTAAGTCTGCTTCCCTATTTCTTTCTACCTATTTTTTTGTATTGAGTGAGCTGCTTTTGTGTTTTGCTAAGAAACTCATACACAAAGGAAACCTTTTAAGTATATATAGATTATCTCTCATAGCCAATTAGAAAACATATCGCTATAGATTATCTCTCACAAGTTTGGGGAAGTGTACCTTTTGAATGCCGATATCCTGCCAAAGAAGCAAAGTCGAACATCGAACATTGAACGCTTGCCAAAGAAGCAAAGTTGAACACCGATCTCCTGCCAACAACAAAAATGGGTGATTAGAATACCAAAAATAACTCAAATAAGAAAATAACATGTCAAATATAATGCAAAATTACCTATCAAATTGTAGGCTGTCGAACTCCACGCCCAACGCCTCAAACCAGCCTCCACACTCCATGTCTAGAATGTGGCGAAAAAAGGGGTGGCACTGTGGAAAAAAGGCACTGCAGGGAAGAGTCGCAGGGCAGGAGGACGTCGATGTCGCAGTAGGGCACTACGGACAAAGGCACAGCAGGGAAGAGTCAGAGCTGTAGGAGGACATTGACGTCGCAGCAACGCAAGGTGGTGGAAAGACGATGTCGAAGTAGCTGTGAAAATCATCACAACAGATCTAAGAGCTAATGTATACCTCACATTGAAAGAATTTAGGAATAAGATTAAGAGTGGTCAATGCAGTAAAATGAGCAACATAATAATAACACAGTAGAACTCGGATAGAAGCAAAATAACTTCACAGACACTAATTCATTAATCACAAATGGACAAATAAATAATACAATGCATGAGGATTCAAATGCCAAGGTGGCAATTCGAATTAGCCTTCATGGAGAGATCAAAAGATCACTGGAGTGTCATCGGAGCACAACTAGAAGTCTTCATCATCATCAATGGAGTCATCAATGCACAAGTAACTGTCAATCATCAGTCAAATTGAGTCTAACTGAGTGTGGTAGGTGTAACTAGCACATGGAGGCACTAACTGAATGAAGGATGCTCGGTGGAGGGCGCATGAGGAGCTAACTGGAGTCAGAATGGGCAGTCTAGTCTCATCGGAGGTCCATTGGAGTGACACAATCAGTTGAGAGTCAGTCTAGCCTTAAATCAAGGAAAGAACTGAAGATAACTCAACTAGCTGAAGTGAAACTAAGTGGTAGGTGAGAGAGGATGAGTGGATTCCTTAAATAAAGGAAGAAGGGCGCACTAAGCTCTAGGAGGGATAAAACTTATCAGTGAGAAGCTCCCGGGGGCTGGCTAACTGAGGACTAGGTGCTGGGACTGATGATTGGGATGCATGTAGAATGCATGCTGCATGTAGCAATGCATGCAAGACTAAAAATGAAAATAATGAAAATGCTGGTAGGACTAGGATGGAGTATAGGAATATCCTAACCATAGCTGGTGGGGTCGGGGTCCTAGAAGCACAACAACAAGGACCTACAGAGGATTCAACAGAAAAAAGAAAAAATATGGCCGCAGTCGACCTTATATGCCGAACAAGTATTCGGTCGAATAATTATTCGGCCAAACAAGTATGGCTGAATAATTATTCGACCGAATACTTGTTCGTCCGAATCAACTAAAAGAAAATCATCGGTGTTGTTCGGGAAATTCACCCTATAGTGAGGAAAGGGACACTATCAACTTAAGGGGAGACAGGTAAACACAATAATTATGCTACAGAAACATCTATAAATGGAAATAGATCAAAGATCTTGAAGACGTACCTTATTACTGACGTTTGATCCTAGCTTTGCTTGATCTTGCGCTTAATCTTCAACTTGATCTTCCACTTCAATAGACCTGCAACATAAAGATACCTTCCTCAGCATATCTTGACTGATATAAAGATGATGAAATTGAAATACAATTCAAACATCAAGAACAATCAAGCATTTAACCAAATTAATACACAATCCATTAGACATTATATTTGGGACATGTAGGAATGTTTCAACCTTTATTGTCAAAAGCATATAATGATTACAAGTTATACCTGATCAATGCAGCATGCTTGTGCAACCGGATTTTGGGCTCCTACTCTTCTCTGACTTGAAATCTTCCAGCATAACAACCCTTAATACAAACTTCTCTTCTTGTGAATGAGAATCTCCACAATGTCTCTATATGTCTTATGTCTAACCCCTCTCCTCAATCCTCCTTGTATTTATAGGACAAGGAAGGCAATTTAGATCGAGAGGTGGTTGTAATGGAAGTTGGGGAAGTTGCAGAACCAACTGCAACTAATCCCAGTTCGTCAAATTAATATATTTTTTATCATATTTTAAGGTGTGCGCGAGTTTTTCACAGTGGAGTAGTGCACAGTATACAACTTCAGTGTTTGCAACTTTTTTGAGGGTGTGCGCTAGTTTACTGAAGTGGAGCAGCGCACAGCAGGACGTGTGCGCTACTATTGCCTTGTGGAATAGCACCTGAGCACTGGTATACTGAAATAGAGTAGCGCAAAACTCAAAACATGAGGTTTTTTAGGGTTTTGTTAGCTTGCAGAAGGGTAAGTCAGGTCAAGGTATCATCCAAGGTCATCATGCTCTTCAATCCAAGTTGTCCTTTTGTGTGATTGACAGCTCAAGGTGATCATAGAAGGAGAAGTGCAGATTTGACCTATAACAGATGCCCCCTAATGTGTGAGGTCAAAGGGAAACAATGGCCTAAATACCTTATAATTCCAAGTCAGAGGAGGAGCAAGAAACTGCAGAACCAAGTCACAGAAAAACCTGAAACACAGATCAAGGTCAGTGAGCAATTACAATCTTGACATCATATAGATGTATAGTGTGATACAACATGATCTTCGATACATAACTAGGAGATGTATATATAGCATGGCCACTTGAAATACAAGCGTGGATCCATGTCAAACTGAGAGACCATAGCCATAACAACAAACTGGATCTATGTCTCATGGAGAGCCGAATATAAGTGAGGCTCAGTCTTGCACGACTTGGGTGATAACATAATGAGGTGATGTCATCAACATCCCAAGGTCTTCATCCAAAACAACCCAAGGTACAAACCCTAACCATGTGAATAGATGAGATGATAGTCAAACATGGGGGGTATCGTTTGATTACCGGTCCTTGATGTATACCGTTAACAAACGCGAGGGCTTCCACCGATAATGATGATGGGGCCCAAGGTACCTAGTACGATCCAACAAGTGTGAATAAGTGGACTTGGATTCGAACACTTGAGGATCTTGTCAAATAAGATAAATTGATATATTCTCATCATTCAACAGCGAGGAGAATTGCCACTGGTGACTGCAATATCCAAGGTACTAACTGAAACTCTAAACTTCATTCCCCGAGCAAGATGAGTTGATGTTGATGGGAAGAAGTCCGTTGGAAGGGAGGCCTTGAGGCATCCTCCATCATCCAACACGAGGGACACTCAATTGGTATGAGCTGATATGGAGTAATATGTAACAAGACTGACACTAGGATGGCCAACACATGAGGTCAAGGTAAACTGCAGAATAGCCGACACGGGGTATATCCTTGAACAGTAAGCATGACACAAAGTGACTTAGGCAATTTTCAACATAATGGGGAAAATGATATAAACTTGTAATGTAGGAGACATTAGTAGGCCCTCCATATGGTTGGAAGAATAACCAACCGGGGGAGTAAATAACTCGGAGATCAGGTTCACCCTAAGGTCAAAAACTAAACCCAACTGACATAATAGACTCAAGTAGGTGTTGTGTTCAAGGATAGGACTGAATGAACTGCCTTTGAAACTGAAGATATGATACATCCTTCTTATCCCTTATTCTTTTTAGATAAAAGAATACCTTTCTTGTTGTTTTAATGAGTCCAAGAAAGAATGAAAACTCAATAGATCCAACCATGTAAAAAGTTTAATGAGCCCATGGGAGGAAGACTCAGGACCTTCTTCATTGTTCACAGAGTTCGAAGAAGAGATAGAAGATTAATCTATATTACTGATCTCTGGATTTTAATATCGAGCCGAGATCTGTTCTTGCTCGTCGGTGTTTTCAATTTTAAGGATTCTGAAAAACTTAAACAATAACTCCATACACCTACTCGTGGATTTTAATATTGAGCCCAAGTAGGTTAATGCTCGCTAGTGTTTTCCTGTTTATAGAGTCTGAAAAACGTAAACAATCCTCTTTACACCTATCCGTGGATTTTATATCGAGCCCGGATTGGTCTGTGCTCGGCGGTGTTTTCTTGTTTATAGAGTTGAAAAACTTAAACAGTCCTCTATTAACCATCTCGTGGATTTCACATCGAGCCCGAGTAGGTGAATGCTCGCTTGGTTTTTTCATGTTTAGAGAGCCTGAAAACCCTAAAGAAAGGCTCCGAAAGGTCCTTTTTCGTAAAGTTAGTCTCCTCCCCTGAAAAAATATAAAACAATGGAAGAAGAACTCTTCTAGCACATACACAAGTATGCCTAGAGTATACCTTTTCCGTAAATTATCCACCAAGGCCCGGAAAAGGAGTAATTATACACCTGAGTGGATGAGCCTTCAGTTCCTTTAACGAGCTTGAAGAGAACAAGTTTGCTTGGCAATCTTATTTAGGTTTCAATAGTCCAAACAAGAGCTTAAAATGACTTAAATGACAGCTTCTAGGATCGTGACTCATGATCTGCCAAAACTAGGACTTCAACAAACATGTTAGTAATCGCGACAAAAAATCTTAAATGATATGTAATTTTAACCATGAACTAGTTGAAAAGGTCTATCATCAAGAAATTTAGTCTTAAAGGATTGATACTACAAAATTTTAGTGAAAATTTAACCATTGGTTGAAAATTACCTTAGTACCATATGTAACTATTCATTGATTAAATAACACAATTTGATAGAATTTGAAACTATAGGGATTTTACCAAAGTGGGTAAAAATTTAAAATCAAACTCATATATGTAATTTCAAAATTAAAAACTCAAATTTCATTTTGGTTTTGTAGGGCAAGAAAATTGGGAGCAAACCCTTGGATTTCAATCCTCCGTGGCGATCAACTCAAGCAACCAATCAATATTTTGCCTCCACCAAGTAAGTTTATTTCATCCTAACTTGCATTTCCATTGTTTATTTGTCAATTTTTGAGCTAAAAATCAATTTTAATGTCATGCTCACATCGTTAGAAGCGTGTGCACTACTCTGCTATAGGAAAAGTAGGGCATACTAGGAGGTATGCGCTACTATGCTTGTACATAGTAGTGCCCATGCGTGACTATGTGGCTTATTCAGTAGCGCACACACCTGAACATGTTAAAAAAAAGTGCCGAGATGCTAAAAATTGACATTTTTGTGGTAGGATGGTACTTGTTTGGAGGGAGAGAGAACATGAGGAGATTGATAGGGTGGCAATGCAAGTCCCGACCACTCTCCATGCCCTTTGAAGATGTGGTTTGTTAAAGTTTTACCGAACCGTGAACATGAGAGCACTCAATCAATTGCTTCAAAGACTCGTTCAATATTGGGATGTAGATGCCAATGCATTTGATATCCAGGGACAAACCCTAGACCTTACTGTCAACGACATATAGCGGAAAGTGAGTCGGTTGACTCATGATGTTCCTGCATGCCATATGGACCAAATACCTATTGATATGCAGGAAGATGTAGTTGGGGTTCCCCCAGAATGGCTTAGGGTGCTGCGGAAGATAGCTAGGTTGGTCATATGTTATCGGGATGCAGTAGATGACGATGAGGCCCCTCCTTCTCCATAGGAGATGGATATATTATGTATATTTTTTAGGCCACCTAGCCCAGTTTTTTACTTTATGACATGACTTGTGATAGACTTGTGATCCAAAAACTCATATTATATTTTTTGATACAGTATCGGTTATGTACATGTGTGTGTTTAACTTTATGTATGAAATGTTATTTATGGAAATGTATGATACAAATGCCAATCTAAAACATAATTTGCAAATGAATCAACTAATGCATTTAAATTTCTTGGAATGTGTTGATATATAATGGAATCAAACTGTCTTTCCAATAATCTAAATCGCAAAAATTGTCGTAGCAAAACAGGATCTCTAATCTGGTGAACACCTATTAACTGAAATACAACTAGTTGTGAGTCAAGTCTTACCTCCAAATGTGAAATGCCATGAATAAGAGCATCTTGGAGAAGTTCTATAACCACACTGTACTCAGCTACATTGTTCGTAGTGGGACCCAAACAAACCGCCCCCAAAGAGAACAGTTGGCCAGCGGATGAGTAAATGACCCAGGTTGCTGAAGCCAACTGTCGGGTGTGGAGACTGGCGCCATCAACAAATCCTAAGAAATGTTCAGTCGACATATGATACATGAAATGAAAACACACATAAGTTTAACTAACAAGCACAAGTAAAAACTAGCTCTACAAAGTAAACAGCTATGTTACAAGAAAAAGCATGACTACCTAAGCATAGTACTTCTTCAGGTAGAGCCCATTTCTAGGCTCAGGCAGTTTATTGCCCTCGTAGTCTACTAGCTCATAAGCACCTTTCTTCAGTACTTTAGAAATTATGTAAGGCCCTAGCCACATGGACTAGAACTTGACAGGTCCTAGAGGTTCCTTGTCCTGATCCCACAGTAGCACAAGATCTCCTTCAAGGAACACCCTAGGTCTGATAGACTTGTCATATTGTCCTTTGACTCGTTTCTTATGAACTTCGTTTGTTGTGAGCACGTCGCGGCGCTGCTCATCTAGATGATCTAAATGCAACAAATGTTCTTGCAGTGCTGAAGTATCTGGTAGTAATTGAACAGCCAGTTTTAACGAAGGAATCTCGCATTCAATCGGAATGACTGCTTCTATCCCATGCACAAGCTGGAAGGGAGAGAACCCAGTAGCAGTCTTTACATTTGCTCGGTAATCCCAAAGAGCAGGGTATAGCATGATGTGCCAATTATTCCGACTGGCATTAACAGTTCTTTGCAGAATTACCTTTAAAGTTTCGTTAACTGCTTCGACTTGTCCATTTTCCTGTGGATAATATGAAGACAAATGTTCTTGCCGAAAACCTAAAATTATGTACAGATCAGTCATCATGTTATTCTGAAAATGACTGCCGTGATCAGTCACAATTTCTTTGGGTATGCTGAACCTTGCAATAATCTGATTGAATACAAAATAAGCGGCAGTTTCTCCATTTGCCTTGACAGTAGGCATTGCCTTGGCCCACTTGGTGAAGTAGTCGACGGCAACGATGATATAATGATGTCCTCCAGCCAAAATTGGATTGCAAGTCATATAATCAACCCCCCATTTTGTGAAGGGACCTGCTATAATCACAAAATGAAGAGGAGCTGGATGTGCTCTCATTTTCCTAGTGAAAAACTGACACGGATGGCAGCGTTTCACAGCTTCCACACAATCTTTAAATATTGTGGGCCAAAAATACCCAGCACGCAATATTTTCTGGGTTGTTGCCAATCCAGAAAGATGACCCCCACAAGCTCCACTGTGGGCATCATTCAATACTAATTTTGCTTCTTCTAAAGTCAAACAACATCGTAAGATGGATCTCCCAGGGAGCTATTACATGTGACCCTACCACAAAACCTCAAAAGAGAATCCCAAGACTGATTACGAGCACACAGCTCAACCTATCGGATCTCCCAGGGCGCTATTATATGTGGTCACCACAAAACCTTGCAAGAGCATCCCAGGACTTATTACGAGCACACAGCTCAACCTCTCGGATCTCCCAGGGCGATATTACATGTGGTCATGGAAAAACCTTGCAAGAGCATCCCATGACTTATTACGAGCACACAGCTCAACCTATCAGATCTCCCAGGGCGCTATTATATGCCATAGGACAAAAGCTCGAAAGAGCATATGCCAGATATATCAGAGAGCTATTATATGCCAGCAGCAAAACCTTGCAAGACTATCTGCAGATCTCCCAGGGCGCTATTATATGTCCTCCCAAAGAAAAACCTTAAAAGAGCATTTGCCAAATCTCCCAGGGAGCTATTATATGCCAGCGACAAAACCTAGCAAGAGAATCTGCAAACCTCCCAGGGCGCTATTATATGCTTATCTGCACAACCTGTCCACGGCCACAGAGTATCAACCTGATACTCACCATACATCATCCTGATTTATACATGATCATCCCAATCATCATCACTGCAACATCCTGCTGCATGTCATCTAGAGCAACATCCTGAAGCTCGTCATCCATGATCATCCTGATCATATAATGCATCTACCTGATGCATACCAAGTATCTACCTGATACATATCATCATACATGATCCACCTGATCATACCTGATACATATCGACATACATGATCTACCTGATCATACAATGTATCCACCTGTTACATATACAGATACATGGTCCAAGCATCCAACATGATGCATATACAAAATACATACAAATGATCCAACCGATCATATCCAGCATCCAACATGATGCGTACATACATATACATATAGATGATCCAACTGATCATATCCAGCATCCAACATGATGCATACATACATATACATATAAATGATCCAACTGATCATATCCAACATCCAACATGATGCGTACATACATATACATATAAATGATCCAACTGATCATATCCAGCATCCTCCTGATGCATATACAGAGCAGTAACTAGAGCATCGTCCTGATGCTCATCATCCAGCGCTTACATCCATAGCCATGTGAAGGATCCTCCTTCCAACATGCTTGGAATGGCTTCTGCAAATGTGTCCATCACTTCTTACTCGAAGTGTCATCAATCTGAAGAACACCAAGCCTCTCCCTGAAGTACTCGAACTTCACCCTGGATAGTGGCTTCATTAGCACATCTGCAATCTGCTCGTCTGTCGCAATGTACAGGAGCTTCACAACTCCTCTCTGCACCATATCCCTGATATAGTGATATTTGATCTCTATGTGTTTCGACCTGTCATGAAACACTAGGTTCTTAGACAGCTTCACACAACTCTAGTTATCACAAAAGATACCAGTAGCATCCAACGGGAGATCAAATAACTCAGACAGTAGCTTCTGTAGCCATACTGCCTCACAACTAGCTGAACAGCTGCAACATACTCTGCCTCAGTTGTACTCAGTACTACGCAGGACTGCTTCCTGCTAAACCAAGAGATCACACCTGATCCCATACTGAAGCAGCATCCAGATGTGTTCTTCCTATCTGCAACACTGCCAACCCAATCTAAATCAACATAACCCTGCAGGTTAAACTTTTAATTCTCTTCATACTTGAGCCCATAATCCACTGTACCCTTCAGGTACCTCAGAACATGCTTTACAGCAACCAGGTGAACACTCCTCGGATCCGTCAGGAACTGGCTCAATGTGTTCACCGCAAAGCAAATATCTGGTCTCATGTTTTTCAGGTACATCAAGGACCCAATCATCTGACGATACATAGAGACATCAACCGGCTCAGATGAAGCATCACATAGAAGCTTCAGATTCGATGCCATAGGCGTGGCCATGGCCTTGCAATCCATCATCCCGAATCTCTTCAGGATATCTACTGTGTACTTCCCTTGACCAAGGAAGATCCCACCTGCACTATGCCACACCTCCATACCTAGGAAATAATGCATCATTCCCAAATCTTTCATATCGAACTCGGCAGCAAGCTTCCTCTTAGTATCTACAATCAATCTGTCATCTCCTGTTACAAATAAGTCATCCACATACAGGAGTAGAATCACAGGATTCCCTTCCTCAACCTTGTAGTAAAGGTTGGAATCCGCTTTACTCTTGGTAAAGCCCAAACTAGATAGGAAATTGTCCATCCTACCATACCAAGTTTTGGGAGCTTGCTTCAAGCCATACAAGGCTTTCTTCAATCTGCACACATATGACTCCCCATCATGTATTTCGAAACTGAGTGGCTGCTCCACATATACTTCCTCTTCAACTACACCATTCAGGAAAGCAGTCTTGACATCCATCTGGTGTATTTTCCATTTCATTGCTGTAGCCAAGGCAAGTACTATTCTGATGGAAGTATACCTGGCTACAGGTGCGAAAGTTTCTTCATAATATATTCCCTCCTTTTGAGAGAAGCCACGAGCTATGAATCTTGCCTTGTATTTCTCTACACTGCCATCTACAACATGCTTGATTTTGTAGATCCATTTGGAAGTCACAACAAACTTCTCTTTAGGTCTTGGGACAACATCCCAAACATCATTCTTCATTATTGATTGGTATTCCTCAACCATGGCATCCTTCCATTCTTTCTTTTCCGCTGCTTCTTCATAACTGGAAGGTTCTTTGTTCATAATGTCATAGAGTAAAGCAACATAGCTGGTATGTGATCTGGTTCTCTTCTTTGCTCTGTGTTCTTCTTCTGGAATGCCAAATCTTTCTGCATCTTGAATGAGCTCTCTAGCCCATGCAGGTTTCCTCTTGTGAGAGTTATCCTCACGGGGTGGTTCTACAGGTTCTTGCGGATCTTCAAACTCACGAGCAACTTCTGGAATTGCTTCAGTCATGGTAGTGTCTTGAAATCTAGTTTCCTTAGGTTCTTCATAAACTTCGATAGGTTCCTTCCTTGATTTGATGAATGCTGAGTTTTCAACAAATGTTACATCCCTGCTTACATCAATCTTCTTGAACCCTGGAAAGTATATTATGTAAGCCTTCGAGCTTTCATTGTAACCCACAAAGATACCCTTCTTTCCTGAAGGATCTAGTTTGGTCCTCTTTTCCTTTGGGAAATGAGTGTATACTGGACAACCAAATATTCTGAGATGGCTGACTTCAGGTTTCTTACCAAAAAAGACCTCTTCTGGTGTCTTGTTGTCCAATATCTTGTGGGGTGTTCTGTTCTGCACATATACAACTGTTCTAGCTACTTCTGCCCATAGATGCATAGGTAGATCTTGGTCATGCAGCATTGCCCTTGATGCTTCCATGATTGTTCTGTTCTTCCTTTCTGCAACTCCATTCTGTTGAGGATTATAAGGAGCAGTCAACTCCCTCTTAATCCCTGAATCACTGCAAAGCTTCTTGAAGTCACCTGAAGTGAATTCTCCACCATTGTCGGATCTGAATGTTTTGATCTTCTTGTTAGTTTGATTCTCCATCAAGGTTTTGAATTCCTTGAACTTATCAAACACCTCATCTTTGTTCTTCAAGAAGTATACCCAAGTCTTCCTAGAGAAGTCATCAATCAATGAGACATAGTAAACATACCCACTCAGAGAACTGGATGACATAGGACCACATACATCTGAGTGTATGATTTCCAGGATACCTTTTGCCTTGCTTTCACTGCTTGGGAAAGCCTTCTTAATGTTCTTACCTTTTGCACATCCTTTGCAAACACCTTCATGTTTGGTCTTGATTTCAGGAAGACCCTCAACAGCCTTGCTTGCAATTGGAAGTTCCCTATAGTGCATATGAGCAAGTCTTCTATGCCAAAGTTCACTTGGTCCCATGGATTCATGCACCATGGCATGTTCAGGTTGTCCTTTCAATTTATACAAACCTCCCTCTTGCTCTCCAATCACTACCGCATCATCTATGGTCTTTCCCTTTGGCCACATTAGGACTTGGCCATCCACAAATGCAACCCTCATACCTTTTGCATCCAATGCAGAGATGGAGAGTAAGTTCTTCTTGAGCCCAGGTACATAAAGGACTTCTTTCATCTTCAAAGATTTTCTAGAATCTAGGTTGTAGGAGGCTTCACCACTTCTTTTGATTGGGTATTGATAATCATCCCCAAGTTTCACCTTATGGGGTGATTCATGTTCAGATAGGTTTACAAAAGATTCCTTAAACCCAGTCATGTGTTTGGAAGCCCCACTGTCAATTAACCAATCATTACAACCATGGGAGATAGTACCCGTGAGAGCAGAGATTAGAACATACTCTTCTTCACTTGATGAGTCATCATCACTATCATCACTTTCTGCCCTAGCCTTCTTCTTTGGAGGTTCATCATCTTCAGCAGCATCAGCATGGAACTTTCTTTTGTTTCCCTTCTTCTTCTTGCTGGAGTTGATGTTATCCCTTTTGTTCTTGGGACATTCTGAAGCAAAGTGACCGTTCTCATTTCATGTGAAACATCTTATATCCTTCTTATTCTTTTCTTGGTAGTGATAGGATCTCTTGTGGTGAGAGTGCTCCTTCTTGGGCTTGCTTCTTTTGGTGTGGGATGCGAGAGCTTGATCTTCACCTCCATCTTTTCTTCACGAGCTACAAGCCTAGCTTCTTCTTGAGAGCATTCCTCCCATAGTTTACTGAAAGAAATCAATTTCTTTCTTGCACAGATTCCTTGAATAAAGGAGTCCCATAACCTCGGAAGGCCATTCAGAGTGGTCATAACAACTTCACCATTATCCACTACTTCATCCACAGCTTCAAGTTGTTCCTTGATCTGAGAGACCTTGGAGAAGTAAGATTGAATGGTTTCTCCATTCAACATCTTGACCCCTTTCAATTGATTCCGCAGAGTCATCTTCCGATTTATGTTCTTCCCTTAAAATAACTTGGTCAAAGAGTCAAACATCTCCTTGGGTGTCTTTAGAGAAGACACATGGGGTATGAGATGGTCTTTGATGGAATCAACAATGATTCTCTTTGCCTTGACCAAGTTCTTCTTATGCAATACCTTAGCCTCTTCATCCTCTGGGATAGGGATATCTTCTTTTATGTATGAGTCCAACTCATTCTCTTCCAAGATTAACCCAATCCTATACTTCCAAGCTTGGAAGTTATCAGCCCCTTCAAGATTATCCTCAAGCTTGGTGTGGCGAGACATCTTAAAGAGTACTTCAAATGGAAATAGAAAAGATTTAGGTCTTACCACTTGAAATGTTGAAAACTGGATCTGGTCCCGGATTAGGGTTTGTCGAAAAAACCCTAAAAATTCAAAATGTGAATTTCAACTTTCTAAAAGGATAGAAAGATGCGCCTTGATGAGCTGATCAACCTAGTGTATTCATAATTTGAGATCAGCAAAGCTTTACCCTTCAGATTTGCCTTTTTGTCCTCCTAGGTTCACTAGGGAGAGCCCTGAATTAGGGTTTGAGTTTCCCGGAGATTTACCCAGCCAAAAATCTCGATCCAAAGCTCTAAACTTCGAGTTTTGCAAGGAGCTTCCAGCTATGTCTTCAAATTTCATAAATTTCTATTTTTGTGGAAACCCTAATTTTTAGGGCCAAATCTGAAAATGCTCAGAATTGAATTCTGATTGGACAGATAGATTCTCCTTGATGAGTAGAGTCAATCTACTATACTATTTTTCCAAAATTTGTGGAGAGAAACCCAATAAACAAGAAACTCAAGTTTCCGTCACTGCAAAATGTCTTCTTCTCAGGTTAGCTCTGATACCATGTAAATTTTGAGCATTAATTCACAATACTCTAGGATATTTACCGAGAGAATAACATGTACAGTATATCAATGCATAACAATCATATCAAGCATGTCAAGCATCACAAGAATCAAAAGCATGAGAGACAAGAGACATAGAGTTTCCGTGGGGAAAACCCTAAGGTGAAAAATCCCACAACTTCCTCAGTGATAGAGAGAGCAATGGCTCAACCAAAGTACAACCAAAATGCACTGAGATAGCCTTCTAGTAGCAGATGATCCTCCTCCTCACTAGTGCGCCACTTTCTGAGTGAGAGAAGTATGAGTTTTCGAGTGATCCAAATAGAGATCTCCCGATCTCTATTTATACTTAACCTGTTTGTCCAATATCCTTATGGGGCCGACTTGTCTAGTTAGGTACATCAATTATATATTACATATGAATAGGGCCGACCCCACACATGGTGGTCTAATAACCCATCGGCAAGTTCACACACTTGCGACACTTGTCAATACACATGACGACACTTCCTTATAGAGGAATAACACATCTCTTATAAGGGTACAATAAATATATATGAAATACATAGATGAAATACATTCTGAAGTTACATATACATCAACACTGGGGCAGATTGATCAACTAAAGGAATAGTGGTATCTGATGAAGTCTTTTTTTTTGCTGAGAGAACGAAAGCTGATCGACCGTGACGATATTGCCTTCGTGAGGGAACATAACAACTCGGAAAACTCCTGATGCAATGGCTTGCATGGCATATGTCCATCTCCTGCCTAATAACATATTGTAATCAAGCGAAGCGTCCAAAACTTCAATCTCTATAGAAACTGTCCTACCAGCAAGTGTAATTTCAAACGATGGTAGAACTCCATGTGGACGGAAAGTCCTGCCATCGAAGGCAGTAAGCAGCGTGTTAGAGGGAGCTAGCTCGGGAGAGCCTAAAGCTTTCCAGCAAGAAATTGACATCACGCACGTCGACGTGCCCTCATCTACGACAGCCCATCTAATGGTCATAGGACCATGGACCACTTCTATCTGTAGGGAAACGTGGTACAGCAACCGATATTTGATATCAGGCATATCAAAGCGCGCAGTCATGTTGGATGATTCCATACTTCCAATCGCTGCCAGAAGTGCATTTCGTTGTAACGGACAACTTTGCAAAACTTCTAAGGTGGACATAGTACAAGGGGTCTGGGCTAGATCTTCAACCACATTGTAGTTGGAAGTAGCCCGAGCGTTGGGATTGTGCGAGGCCCGTTTCAAGACACCTTTCAGGATCTTGGGCAGCGGATCCACTGGAATGTGGAAAGGAATGGAAGATTCAAGAATCTCTTTATCCTTGTTCTGCACATCCGGGGTATAATTTCTTTCTCGTGTTTGCAAAAGTGCATCCGCGCTAACCATATTAATGAAAGTTTGATCAACTGAAGCATGAGTAGTGCCCCCAGCTTTGGAGGTGCCAGAAGCTGAACCCTGCCCCTTAGGAAATGGATCTTTAAGTACGCAGGTTTCTTTTCTTGAAGCAGCTTCTGGGCTTCTTCGAGTAGAGGGCATTGGTGAGTGAGGTGATCCTTCTTCTTTTATTTATTACCCTCCTCGGCATTCTCTTTGTTCTTGGACTTTTGCTGGTTCCCCTCTCCTTTCTTGCCATTCTTTTTGTTATTGGGTTGCCGAGGGACCTTTTGATTGTTCTGAACCTGGTTTACAGATTCAGAAGTAGAAGGAGAGGTTGTGACGGAGGTTACTTCTGCAGTCGATTGTTTGACGGATAAGGCATGAACCTGCTTAGTCAATGCTTTGAAAGCTGCAGAATCTACTGAACCCACTATGACGTCAGCATGTGGTCCAGGTTTAGGTCTGCTAAGATCAGTGTTTGATCGTGGTGCGTCTGGTATAATCTCATAAAGTAGCCCAGACTATGCATAAACAAGGTTTAGTTGCTGGGTCCGTAAAATGGCTTCTTCTTCTGTAGACACTCCAGAAGTAGCTACTTCCTTAGAAATGTAAGGAAGGAGTGATTTCAGATACCACTCAAGAAGAAATTCTGGAGGTATATTGGCTTTAATGAGCCTCTTCCGTCTTCGCCACTGCTGAATGTGATCAGATAAGTGAGTGGCCTTATTCTGTCTAAATGTAGACAGAAGATCTGTCCCGGCATCTTACCAAATAGGAAGTTGGAAGTGGTTCAGAAAAACAGTCACGAGATCCCGAAAATTAAAAAATGTAGCTGCAGGTAACTCAATGTACCATTTAGCCACAGCGCCGGTTAAGGTTCTTTGGAAAAGTCTCAACCTAACAGAATCTTCGTTCAACGAGTTCAAAGAACACCATAAATGGAAAGTGGTGACATGATCACCAGGGTCTTCACTGGTTTTTCCTTCGAATTTTGGAATGTCCGAAGGTAACTTAGTAGGAACTGGTGGCCAAGTCACGTTATGGCACACCGGATCATTTGTTAACTTGGAAAGGTCTGGCAAATTCAGAGTTGCCATAAATGGTAAACGAGGTCTATAAGATGGAATTTGATAAGCTGGGGTCGTAAAGGGGGAGCCACCCATAGTTTGACCCGTAAACTGCTGGTAAGGGTTGCTCCCAGCCATCTGCTGGTAGGGGTTGCCCCCGGCCATCTGCTGGTAGGGGTTTCCCCCAGCCACTTGCTGTTGTGTGAAAGTGTTGTTGAAATTCCCCCATCCAAATGAAAGTGGGTTAGTACTCTGAACGTTTGTCCACTGAGGCTGGGTGTTAGCCCCTCCATATTGTTGATTAAGGATGTTACCCCCTCCTCCCGAAAACAAAGAAAAAGGGGTGTTTCCAACAGGTATATTACTTTGATTCATATTATAACCTGCAAAGGTATTAAAACTAGGGGTAGTCGAGGTGGACGGTGCAGTCATGGTACTCATGACAGGCATAGTTGTAGAGGCATTTGGCCCTACGTTCGGTGTGGAAATCCAAGTACTAGGTATAGGATATGGCTGTTGAGTTGCAGGAGGTGGACTGACATTCACTGTATTACTGGGTACAAAAGTAGGAGTAGAGGCGGATGTCAAAGCTGTTGAGCTCGGCATGGCTAACGTACCAGTATTAAAACTGAAAGACGGAGTTGAAACAACAATTGACTAAGTCGAACTCGGTATAACAATGGAGGTCGGATTTACAATATTTGTGTTCATACCTATTGTGGGAGTCTGTGGGACTCCCTGTTCGCCTCCTATATTAGTCATAATATGCCCAGGTGTGAACAAATATGCACTATAATTAGGTTGCTGGAAACCAATGGGTATCAGAAGCAGAATGTTAGAATCAGTTAGAGGAGGATTAAACGGAGTATTAAACTCACCAAAAGTGAGATCCTCGATCTCGACTGTATTAAAAGCTTGCTGATCTGGAGTCCAAGGTTGTGGTTCCTCAGGAACCTCTACTTCACCAGTAGTTTCCAAAGGAACACTGGAGTCTGTCCTCTGTCGTCCGGGGTGGCGGTAGTGGTTCCACTCTAAGTGGGAGAAGGTTTTGCAACCTTCTAGACCTACGAAGCTGTTGGTCTTCCACGATTATATATAAAAATAAAACTAAGCAAAAACTTAGTGGCCACTAAGACTAGGGGGAAAACAGCATTCCACTAAAAAATCCTAAGTATGCAAACTAGGAAAACAAGATGCCTTCCAGAGAAGAGTCTGGGATGATGAGGGCCCAGAACAGATCAATGAAAGAAGAAGAATAGTTACCCGGGGTCCACAATACAATGACTAAGGGTGCAAGCATTGGAATCACCCAACCGCCCTCCCAAAGACCTGTAAGGGATTTCCTCCCATGTCTGTCCTAGGTACAACAACTATAATCCCCTGCTGTCACCTGTGTATGATCCTATAGGTCTGATACTAAGGCTACCATAAGTACGAAATATCCTGGGGGGACAGTCGTCGGCTTAATAAAAACGCATGGGCAAGGTAGCAAAGCCTGAAGTCCATATGGACCCCCGTACGCGAATCGACCCTGGTTTATGGTTGAAGGGAAAAGTGAGGGGATATCCTCAACAAATCCGATCTTCCATGGCCTCATGCTTAGCTCTAGTTTTAGTAGAGTTTCGCAGGAATATTTGATACAAATGGGTTTACCTATATGACAGTCACACTACGATTTTTGAGTAATGAAACAAGCTTCGAGCAGTTTACGGTATTTTAAGCTCGAAACTCTAGCCTAGACTAGTTGGTGTCGTGTATCCCTAAAAAGAAAATCGTTTTTAATTGATTTTATTAAGATTCTTTTTAAGGTTACTTCTTACTCAGTGGGGCAGTGCAATGTGTGATGTGGTTGCAACAGAAAGTAAAGTGCATGAAATGAAACAACTTTCAACAAAAAAAAGACTTTTTATTTTTCGTTTTATATCCTTTCCAAAATGAAGAGTAAGCAAACCTAAACAAAGCTTTTTTTTTCTTTTCTTTTCAAATTCTGAACAAAGTAAACTACGCTATTCTGCAAAGATTATAAGCCTCACGACTCTAAGCTACCAAACTTATTTTTCTTTTTTCTGTTATAAATGAACGAAAAAGAACTTGAAAGCGGAAGCAATTAAGACCTACAAAAGATGTGCAAGTATGGAAAAAATGACTCTAAAGTTCACAACAATCGAATCAATGATCCAACAAAGACATCCTACAAGTTTTTTCAAAGGAAAAAGCTCTTGAATTTGGAAGCAAAGTGGGGAGAAAACAAGGATGAAAGATGCTTACAACTGGAAATCAAACTTATAAGAACGCTCCAAAGCACCAAACCCTAAATAAGAACACTAAGCCAAGTAGTAGGTAGGCAAGCGAACTAGAGACAACCTTACTAACACAAAGGCTCAAAGGTGAAGCAAACTAAAGTACTTCAAACTCACTTAATACTGGAAATGACAGCGAGGTCAAGAAATGTCGGGACTCAAAAAGCTTTGGAAGACACCCCAAAGGCTCCAAAAAATGGGTCAAAACCCTAAATCAAAGGATGAGGCACCCAAAGAGCATACAAGGTGTCACAAAAAACAACAAATTCTAAACACAAAGGTTTGTATACCTGCAACACACTACTAGGGTATGGATGAGTAGCTATGTTCACTAAGGAACAATGCATGGTCTCCAAAAGAGTCAGAAATGAACAAGACACTTCAAAAGTAATCAAGTGACCAAGAGATGACCTAAGGGACTCAAAAGGGCTAAAGAGACTCAAAGACGGATTACAGACCTCACAGACCAGTTAAGAAGGCCAACAACAAAGTTAGAAACCAAACCAAAACAGGTGGAAAACCAAACCTTATATCAAACAAAGAGCTACAGGAACGTGCCCTACTGTGCAGTAGGAAAACTAGCGCACTCTGGAAGGTGTGCGCTACTGTGCAGTAGATAAACTAGTGCACAAACTCGGGTATGCGCTACTGTAGGTACAGTAGAGTAGCGCACATGTCAAGAAAGGCCAGAAATCAAGCTTTGCATAGGTGTAAAAGGATGAGTCAGACAAAAGACAGCAGGTAGGGATGACCTACAATCAAAGGATTAAAGGGGTCAAAAAGTACTGGAAAGACAACAAAATGGGTTCCTCGAGCATAAAAACAACCGGCTCCCTAGCGGAGTAGCCAGTCTGTTGTTTGGGAAATTCACCCTGTAGTGAGGAAAGGGACACTATCAACTTAAAGGGAGACAGGTAAACACAATAATTACGCTACAGAAACATCTATAAATGGAAATAGATCAAAGATCTTGAAGACGTACCTTATTACTGACGTTTGATCCTAGCTTTGCTTGATCTTGCGCTTAATCTTCAACTTGATCTTCCACTTCAATAGACCTGCAACATAAAGATACCTTCCTCAGTGTATCTTGACTGATATAAAGATGATGAAATTGAAATACAATTCAAACATCAAGAACAATCAAGCATTTAACCAAATTAATACACAATCCATTAGACATTATATTTGGGACAGGAAGAAATGTTTCAACCTTTATTGTCAAAAGCATATAATGATTACAAGTTATACCTGATCAATGCAGCATGCTTGTGCAACCGGATTCTAGGATCCTGCTCTTCTCTGACTTGAAATCTTCTAGCATAACAACCCTTCATACAAACTTCTCTTCTTGTGAATGAGAATCTCCATAATGTCTCTCTATGTCTTATGTCTAACCCCTCTCCTCAATCCTCCTTGTATTTATAGGACAAGGAAGGCAGTTTAGATCGAGAGGTGGTTGTAATGGAAGTTGGGGAAGTTGCAGAACCAACTGCAACTAATTCCAATTTGTCAAATTAATATATTTTTTTATCATATTTTAAGGTGTGCGCGAGTTTTTCACAGTGGAGTAGCGCACAGTATGCAACTTCAGTGTTTAACAACTAGCGTTTGCAATTTTTTTTAGGGTGTGCGCTAGTTTACTAAAGTGGAGCAGCGCACAACAGGAGGTGTGCACTACTATTGCCTTGTGGAGTAGTGCCTGAGCGCTGGTATACTAAAATAGAGTAGCGCACAACTCAAAACATGAGGTTTTTCAGGGTTTTGTTAACTTGCGGAAGGGTAAGTCAGGTCAAGGTATCATCCAAGGTCATCATGCTCTTCAATCCAAGTTGTCCTTCTGTGTGATCGACAGCTCAAGGTGATCATGAACGAAGAAGTGCAAATTTGACCTATAACAACCGGACAATTTTCCCGGCCGGGACTACCTTGCATGCATTTCTAGGTCACCGTTACTTTTAACGATGAACTGTGAATATTTATTCGGCCGAATCAACTTGAGGTTATTCGATTGAATAACAATATTTATTCATCTGAATAAATTATTTTATTGAGCCAAATAAATATTGTTATTCGGCCGAATAGCTTCCTCTATGCTTCTCCACCACCCGATTCTCACGAAATAGACACCCATCTTCGTGGGTTCACCCCTTAATGGATACCAATGAACCAGTGATAAAAGAGGTTTATTTTTCAATATAAAGTGATCCAACAAAACGAATTCTAGCACAATTAAATGAAAAATAGAGAAGATGTTTGTTCTAGGTAGAGAAAATTGATCATTGACACTATTTATTAATTATACAAATTTTTCATTAAGTGAGTGGGAAAATGAATGATTATCCTGAAAGCATATAAGATAATCTACATATGACTTGATAAGATCATTAGCAAACACAAAGTTATAAATATATTCATGTATGACATAATAAGAATTTTATGAAGGAATTAGAGTTCGAACATATTTCAAGAAATGCATTGATGAATTCCATAGGTGTAGCTAAAATAATTAGGTTTGAATACACAAAAAAAACTAAGTGTTCATTTGTCACACACATTTTCTTCCAAATCCACGGCAAATGAAGCTCCATCACAATACATAAGTTTCAACCTATTCCAATTATAAAATTATGCAACATCCATTGATATGAAGAAATGTTAGTATTTAGAAGTTAAAATGGCTTATCCCTATAGTAGGATTTCATTTAACATTAACTACTCTACTCTACTAAACTATACTCTTATACACATATTTTGTATATGCTTTATGCCACAATAAGATTGTAGGATTTGACTAGTCTCATGCCTCGCCATGGCAAAAGTTATAGTGACTATACTAAGAAAATATCATCACTAAATGCATTGGAAGTGGCATCATTTTGAATTTGTGTGAAAGTACCTTTCCATTTTTGTTACAAGTGATATTGAAAAGAGGCTAAGATATTTTTTAATATACCATGTATCTCTCATGACCACCATATACAAAAATCATGTATCTCTCATGAACATCATATACAACAATCATAAGGAAAAGAAAAGGATGACCAAAGTTGTCAACATAAAAATTTCATATAGAAGTTGCCTAGAGACATCAAACATAGTCATGCATATAATCAATTGTCTAGATACAAAGATAGTAATTATCACTTGAGAAGGAAGTGATTCCTAAGGCACAAGACAAATCTATCAACCTCTTTAAGTGAAGGAATATCTGACCTCAAGAAATTCCCAAGCTCTCCACCCATCGACCAAAATAGGGAAATAATCTAGCTAGTCATAGAGTTTTTTTCTAAATTATTCAAATATTACTTCAAAGAACAAATAACTACGTCAATATTCAAGGTGGTTATATCCTACAAACAATAGGGGTGCAAATAATGTTAAATTTCATACATTCATAGCATAATAATATAAATGCATAACCAAGATCACTAGAAGCAAGACAAATCACAAAACAACAACACAAATTTTACCCTGGGAAACCCAATTGGGAAAAACCCAGCAACTTTTGCATAGAGATGATAATCCCGAGATCATAGTACAAATAAGAAAAGAGAAAATGTGGAAATGTCTTCCACAAGTAGAAACCCCAAAAACAACTACCTCCTTCAGCTTGTGCAAAATTTTCTCTCCCAAGTGATGCGCAAAAGGTAAGTGTGAGAATGAGATAATGAGGTGCACTAGCCTCTTATTTATACAAGTGCAAAAACCAGAAATTCCCTAACTGGGCCGACTTCACCTGGGGGCAATAAATAATTTATTTTTAATAATTTTATTTTGTTTATTTGCACCCCAAGGTTTACATTGACTCTTTCAAGTGATTACATAAATAATTGCATCCAGTTTATCTCCCTTAGGAGGTACAATCAAGTACAATAAAATACAATGAATAATATCTTCCGAAGTTGCACAAAATCCAACACTCTCTCTCAACGAGGAAGGTATTCTTCGGTCTTCATCGGCATCACGATCATCTGGGTTTCATCTTGTACTCTACACTATCTCCATCATCTCTATGCATACTGAAGGTTGTCCACAAAGTCTCAGTGTATCATCTTCACCAGTCCTTCGGTGAGTCCGGGAGAATCACTCGATCCTGGATTTCAGGAGAATCTATCAATCCTGAATATATGTGACATCCTCACCAGTCCTTCGGTGAGTCCAGGAGAATCACTCGATCCTGGATTTCAAGAGAATTTCTCAATCCTGAATATATGTGACATCCTCACCAGTCCTTCGGTGAGTCCAGGAGAATCACTCGATCCTAGATCTAGGAGAATCACTCAATCCAGGATATCTGAGATAATCAGCTATTCCATCTCTACTATACCATTTTCTACCCATCTGTCTCATCTGTCGATGGGTTCCTCCCATACCAGGATGAGATCTCGGAGAGCAAATGGGAACGACCATCTACTAACTATCCGACTCATCTGCTTATGGGATTTCTCCCATATCTGGTTGAGTAACTGGACTGTAGAAGGCACAAGGGAAAATCAGGGCAAGCATCTCAATGTCATATTTCCCTCTCAAGGAGGGACACGTTCTCTTCGACTCCAAGTCTTCCACGAAAGTATTCAAAATCCACCCTGAGAAGTTCCTTGGTGAGAACATTTGCAGTCTGGTCGTCTGTCGACACGTACTATAACTCGACCGCACCTTTCTGCACCATATCACAAATGAAGTGATATCGAATCTCGATATGATTCGACCTACCATGAAATACAGGATTCACTGACATCTTCACACAACTCTGGTTATCACAGTGAATCACGGTCGGCTCGGAAAACTAGCCAAAAAATCCTTCCAGGAGTTTACGAATCCAAAATTCTTCTCGAGCTATTGTGCTAGAAGCCATGTAATCAACCTCTACAGTACTGAGTGCTACTGAGTTCTGCTTCCTACTGCACCAGGAAATAACTGCAGAACTCAAACTGAAGCAACATCTGTAAGTACTCTTCCGATCTGCAACACATCCGTCCCAATCTGAGTCTGTAAACCCCTGCAATCTCAGGTCATTATCTGAAGCATATTTCAAACCATATCCCACAGTTCCACGTAAGTATCTGAGCACATGTTTTTCAGCAATCCAGTGAATCTGCCTTAGTTCGCACATGAACTGAATGAGGGCATTCACAACAAAACATATATCTATTCTAGTGTTGGTCAGATACATCAATGACCCAATCAACTGGCGATACATGGTGGGATCAATCAAATTAGAATCTGAAGTAGAATCTCTCAACTTCTTCCAATTTGAATCCATTGGAGTAGCCATGGACTTGTAGTCCAACATCCTAAATCTCTTCAATATATCAATGGTGTATTTTCCTTGTCCAAGGAAAATCTCTTTCTGCCTCTGCCACACTTCTAATCCCAAGAAGTAGTGCATCAATCCAAGATCTTTCGTTTCAAACTCAAAGGCGAGATTCTTCTTACACAATACAATGAGTTTCTCATTTCCTGTGAGAAACAAGTCATCAACATATAATACCAAAATCAGTGTCTCATCATCTGCAACCTTGAAGCAAAGGTTGGGGTCTGCATCGTTCCGATGCACCTTACATCTCATAGCTGAAGCAATAGCAATGATCGATCTCATGGAAGTATCTCGAGCCACAGGAGAAAATTTATCATCATAATCGACTCCCTCTTTCTGAGAGAATCTTCTGGAAACAAATCTGGCCTTGTATTTCCCATATGCTCCATGCTAAGTCTGTTGTTCCCATCTAGGTCTTTTTTGACCTACTGCCACATTTCTAGGGATATCAACTGGATCAATGGAATCGATAGGTTCATCCTTTTCTGTTAACTCCCTCTTGAACTAGAGGGGGAGATGATCTCATCTCCTTTGGTTCTATCATTTCATCATCAAACTCCATGTATGATCCTCTGCCTTTCCTGACAGCTAATTCTTCTTCAAAGGTCACATCCCTAACGGCTTCAATCAGTCTGGATCCTGGGATGTAGATTTTGTAAGTCTTTGAAGACTCACTATATCCCACAAAGGTTCCCTTTTTTCCTGAAGGTTCCAACTTGGGCACATGTATAAATATTGGACAGCCAAATATTTGAAGGTGGCTTACTTCTGGTTTCACTTCTGTGAAATCTTCCTCCGAGGTCATCCTTCTAGGCTGGGAGTCATATTTCGGGAAGATTCTTGCTGAACATCAACGGGATTCATATGTCCATCGGAACAAGTCTTCTCTTGTAGGCCAAATCACATGGTCTTTTCCCTACAAGTCAAATCCCGACTTATGATCAGTGACATTTTATAATCAAATGAAAAAAAAAAATTACATAGGCATCTTAGTTAATACTTTATCACAACAATCATGAACATGTCTATCAAACACTTCTAGTAAGTATCTAGACGTCTATTATCTCCACTACAACATGCCATCAAGAGTGTGCACTACCCTATGCATGTAGGAGGGAGATATCATCTAGACTAACTTCATGAAATGTTGTGTAGCTCATATGCATAATATAACAGGGTAAACTATATCAACTACTCAACACATTAGATCTGCATATAAAAAACATATAAGACAAAAACAAATCTATGTAAGCAAGAAAACAAGATACGTATCTCTTATTGTTTTGGTGCGTGGGCCCCCACTGCCTTCTTGTGGGAACCATAAGAGATCTATGTTCTTGCATTCCGGATCTTATAGAAGAGGAACTCTGAACGATCATCATCCATTTTCTTCTTGCGATGATGATCCTCTTCTACATTAGCGATTGAGGCTTCATACTTTATTTTGGTAGAACTTCGGCACTTATTTGCATAATGACCATATGCCTGGCACCTGTAGCATTGTATTTGAGACAAATCCCTCTTCTCCTTCTTCTGATCTGGAGGTGGACTTGATCTCCTTTCTTGGTGCTTGTGTTTGTAGAACTTCTTTCCTTTTCCCTTACCTTTCTTGGTATGAGAAACAAAAGCTTGGTTCTCTTCAGGTGGAGTGCCATGGAGTCTTTGACATGCTGCAATCCTTGTCTCTTCCAGAGAGCAATATGCCCAAAACTTGTCAAAATTTGGTAGTTTGGATCTACCACTTATGCTTTGGCTAAAAGACTCCCATGATGGTGGAAGACCATTTAGACTGTGAAGGACAAGATCCTTATCATTAATAGGATCTCCACTGGTGTTGAGCTTGTCTCTGAGTTCTATGATCCTTATAAAGTATGAGGCAATGGATTTTGACTTTGCTATCTTCATATTTGAGAGCTGGTTTCTCAAAGTCATGGATACATTTAGGCTAGTGTGTTCAAACAACTAACTTCATAATGGTCTTGAACATTTTCCTAGCATTCTTCTTTCCTGATATTTGAGGAACCAAATGGTCTCTCACTGAATCCACAAGAATCCTTCTTGCTTTAGCATCATTCTTCCTCCGGGATTTATCCTCTTTGGCTTCTGGTTCAAGGACGTTCTCATTTACATATAGCAAGAGATCATTTTCTTCTAGGAGTAGAAGAACCTTAGACTTCCAGGAGATAAAGTTGGAGGATCCTTCCAAATGATCTTCAACCTTCATCCCAATCATCTTGATTGCAGATCTGGATCAGAAACCCTAGCAAGAGCTAGGTCAAAAATGAAAGTTAATAATTTGAAAAACTAAACCCACGGATAAATTTGCCTTGCCAAGGAGAGTTGAATAGAGGGTGGGATGGTCCAAATATTTTTGATGTATTTGTAACTTCGGAAGATATTCACTTGTATATTGTATGTATTACATTTGTACTTTAATGTATCCCCAACAGAGATATATTAATCATCCGGTTGGAAGTGTCATCATTTGTATTTGCAAATGTCGCAAGTTATATTGTAAGTGTTGTAACTTATATTTGATGGGTTATTAGACCACCTTGGTGGAGTCAGCCCTGTATGAGTCATGTGGGTTAAAGGGTTATTAGACCACCCTAGTGGGGTCGGCCCAGTGACAAGTGGTAATGGGTTATTAGACTCTCCTAAGGGAGGTCAACCCAGTTAGAGTAAAAGGCAAGTCAAGTCATTGTATAAATAGAGAGTGTGTCTCTCTCATTCTATTCACTCACTCACTCACTTCGCATTAGTGAGAGAGAGGAGGAGTGCACACGAGTGGAGGAGGAGTAGTTACTGCATACATTTATCTTTTGGGGATTCATCTTGGTGATCTTCGTATTGGTGCTTATTCTATCTCTGTGGAAGTTGCGGGGTTTTTCACCTTCTTGGTTTTCCCCGGTGAAATGCTTTGTGTCTCTTCTCTCTTGTCTCTTATGCTTGATATGTTGTACATGTTGTTCTTTCAGTTAAAATCCTAGATCATATTGAATTAAATGATGAAAAACTAAAATGGTATCAAAGCTATCCTGAAGGAAGGCATGGTATGGCATTTATGACACTTGTTGCACTTGCGACAAATTGGAATCTAGGGCTTGGTATATTAAAAACCAGTCATCGTGGAACTTTCACTATAAATCCATTTGGCAAAGGTTCAAGATATGAAACATTTATAGGACGAAGATCAAATGTTCATGTACCTCTTGTCCGAAGCTCAGCCTCAGATTCCTTGTACTTTGTGAGATATGATCTGTACAAGTTAGGGTTTCTGCCTCTTCCGGAATGCAATCCTAAACATGTAACCTAGACACAAAGGTCATATCTTGGGCTAGGAAGCTCCAAATGGAATTCTGTAAAGTGTGTCAGTTAGGGAATGGACTGTAGTTTCACACGTCTACTTTTCAGATTCCTAAGTTGAAACAATGACACGTGGCACTCCGTACAAGTTCGCTATGTTGTTTCTTCCCATAAATAGGTCATGTTTCGACACGTGACATATCTCTCTAATGGAGAATCCATTTGAGGTTAGATTTGTGGGGTTGGAAAGATGACAGGGAATTCTACCACAAGCCGAAGTTTTAGAACCTGAGGATCCTAAATTTTAGAGTTGCATAAAAAACAATATGGAATATATTTCTTTCAAAATAGAATTGGATTCTGAGCACTTTCATTCTTGGGTTGTCACTGCTGCGGGAAATTAGGGTTTCTGCAAAAGTTGGAATTTTTGGAATCGGAGACCACGACTAGATGCTCCTCATCAAAATCAAAATTTAGAGACCAATATCAAATTTTTTGGTTGGGTAGAACCTCGGGCTCTATCAAACCCTAGTTCGGGATTTTGACCAGAAAACCAAAATTTGACAGAAGCTACAGATCTGAAACTTTCAAAGTCAATTTTGAGAGGTCAAATTTTGGAGATTTCAAAATTGAAGTATACCATCTTGATCAGCTCAGCAAGGCGCATTTTTTCATCCAATCAGAAGTTTGAAATTCAAAGTTTGAATTTTTAGGGTTTCTCTAACAAACCCTAATCCAGCTTCAACAAATCAAAGTGGATTGGGTTAATCCTAGAAGAGAATGAATTGACACCTACATAAATGAAGAAGTTCCAGTTCCAGAGGGAGTTGAGGCTAAGGCCTTACATAAGAAGACTACAAGCAATCCCAACAGGGATGACTTGAGGAGATACATGTATGTTTTGAAATCTGTTCATGATCAAGTTTATGATTAAGTTTGTCTTCCTATTATTGAGGTTAGTATAATATTGATTAATTTTAGACTTGTCTTATCACCTTAGTAAAAGTATGAATACATAGAAGACATTCATTGATTAGGATTATGACACTTATGATTGTACTAATGCACTGCGGTGTTGTATGAGGATAATGTTGTCCGCTAACATGAAAGGTACATCAAGAAAGACAAATCAAGTTCTAGATCAAGAACATATGACCATGGTGACATGAAGACAAAGACTCATCCATATCCATTGATCACATAGAAGCTCTACTTACGAGGTATGTATTATTTGGTTCTACAATGCTTAACTATGAGATATGTAGGTTACTAGCACAAGGTTTTTAAGGCATTGAAAAGAACAAAGAAGACATTGTTTGGGTATGTTAGACATAACTCGCAAACATGATAATCCAGGTATGTTTTTCTTATATCAAGTTAAAATCCTACCTTGTGTTAGGGTATCATATAAGTATACTTTCATATGATTGATAATGATTATTCATGAAGTTATAGGTTTGAATAATCGTGGGTTTATGCATATTATGCTTCTTAGTTTGATTAATGATATAACAAACCAGAAGAGTCCTATGGTCAAATAAGAATATGCATGAGTAAAAGAAGTACTCCCTGAAACCTTGAAATACTAATGCTTGTGATAAATTACCTGTGTATGAAATGATCATGACCATACATATTTAGAATCATAATGTTTTGATAGGATTGAGATTATACTAATGCATGTATGATTATGTATGAGATCTTGAGGATGACACAATGATGACACTAGTGCACACTTAAGCATGCATAGTGGTCCAGGATGGATATAAGTTCAAAGATAGATAATCAAGGAAGCAAAGATCAAGAGGGAGCACACTACAGTAGTTCCTGCAAGGAAGCAAAGATCAAGAGGGAGCACACTCTAGTAGTTCCTGCAAGGAAGCAAAGATCGAGAGGGAGTCCACCCAACAACCAAACAAAGATAAGTATTTGAATTGTCATTTCTTGTATATGATTTTACTTAAATGATGTTGTTCAGTCATGTATATACTTATGTTCCTAAATTTAGGATGTATATTATGCATTTTAGAAAAGTTGCATTAATGAACAAGATACTACTAATATGCAAGTAATGGGTAAGTGGCCTATGGTACTGTACAACATTCCATTGCTACTTATCTAGAATGAAACCTCTTTGTTGACATGTTGGGAGTTGTGCACACTCTTAACAATGTTCTGGTAGAGATGGAAGGCATCTAGAAAGTTACGGGATATGGATAAATGTTGTATTGAAGCATTGACTAAGATAATTGCATGACTGTATGACATATATCTTTATGTGTAAGAATTTGTGTTGAAATCTATGAGATGTTTCTAATCATGCAATTGAAATTATCTTGTAGGAAAGACCCTGTACCATCACCTACAAGAGAGACATGTTTTGAAGAACAAGCAACGAAGACTCAACAATGACATATGTTCCAGCAACAAAGTTCAAGAAAACTACCTATTGAAGATATTGAAGAATATGAAGTTCCCAGGATCTAGGATGCAGTAATGGAAGGATGCCATGATTGAGGAGTACTAGTCAATCATGAGGAATGATGTTTGGGATGTGGTCCCAAGACTAGAAGGGAAGTCTGTTGTGACTTCCAAGTAGATCTACAAGATCAAGCATGCTGCAGATGGCAACATAGAGAAATACAAGGCAAGGTTTGTGGCTCGTGGCTTCTCCCAGAAAGAAGGTATAGATTATGAAAAGACTTTTGCAGCTGTAGCCATATACACTTCCATCAAAACAGTACTTGCTCTAGCTGCAGTGATGAAATGGAAGATACACCAGATGGATGTCAAGACAGATTTCTTGAATGGTGTAGTCGAAGAGGAAGTGTATGTGGAGCAGCCACTCAGTTTTGAGACACGTGACAGGGAGCCATATGTGTGCAGATTGAAGAGAGTCTTGTATGGCTTGAAGCAAGCACCCAAGACATGGTACGGAAGGATAGACAACTTCCTATCTAGTTTGGGATTTACCAATATTAAAGCGGATTCCAACCTTTACTACAAGGTTGAGGAAGGCAATCCAGTGATACTCCTACTGTATGTGGATGACCTGTTTGTGACAGGTGAGGATAGGTTGATTGCCGACACGAAGAGGAAGCTTACTGTCGAGTTCTAGATGAAGGACTTGGGTATGATGCATTACTTTCTAGGTATGGAGGTGTGGCAGAGTACATATGGAATCTTCCTTGGACAAGGGAAGTATGCGGTAGAGATCCTAAAGCGGTTCGGGATGATGGAATGCAAGGCCATGGCCACACCTATGGCATCGAACCTGAAGCTATTGAGTGATGCTTCATTAGAGTCGGTTGATGCCACTATGTATCATCGGATGATTGGTTCCTTGATGTACTTGACGAACACGAGACTAGGTATTTTCTTTGCAGTGAACACCTTGAGCCAATTCCTGACGGATCCTAGACATGTTCACTTGATTGCTATAAAGCATATTCTGAGGTACTTGAAGGGTATAGTTGATTATGGGCTCAAATATGATGTGAATCAAAAGTTTAACCTGGAGGGTTATATTGATTCAGATTGGGAAGGCAGTGCTGCAGATAGGAAAAGCACTTCGGGGTGGTGCTTCAATATGGGATCAGGTGTGATCTCTTGGTTTAGCAAGAAGCAATCCTGTGTAGCACTGATTACAGCCAAAGCAAAGTATGTTGCAGCTTGTTTGTCCAGTTGTGAGGCAGTATGGCTAAGGAAGCTATTGTCTGACTTATTTGATCTCCAGTTGGATGCTACTTGTATCTATTGTGACAACCAGAGTTGTGTGAAGTTGTCAAAGAAGCTGGTGTTCCATGACAAGTCAAAGCACATCAAGATCAAATATCACTATATCAGGGATATGGTGTAGAGAGAAGCAGTGAAGCTCCAGTATGTTGTGATGGATGAGCATATTGCAAATGTGTTGACCAAACCACTAGCCAGAGTGAAGTTCAAGCACTTCAGAGAGAGGCTTGGTGTTCTTCAGATAGAAGATACTTCAAGGAGGAAGTGATGGGACATATTTGCAGGAGACATTCCAAGCATGGTGGTAGGGGGATCCTTCCCATGGCTATGGATGTAAGAGCTGTGTGATGAGAATCAGGACAATACTCCAGATGATATGCATCAGGATGATGCTATGATGATGATCAACATGATCATGTGTGATGAGCATCAAGATGATGCTCCAGATGATATGCATCAGGATGATGCTATGAGGATGATTAGGACTATCATGTGTGGTGAGCATCAGGTCGATGCTCCAGATGATATGCATCAGGATGATGCTATGATGATGATCAAGACGATCATGTGCAGTGAGCATCATGTCGATGCTCCAGATGGTGTACATCAGGATGATGTATTGTATGATGATGATCAGGACGATCATATGTGATGAGAATCAGGTCGATGCTCCAGATGTTGTGCATCAGGAGGATGTATTGTATGATGATGATCAGTATGATCATGAGCATCAGGATGATGCTCCATGTGAAGAAGATGATCAATGGGATCATGAGTATCAGGATGATACTTTGTGGCCGTGGACAAGTTCTACAGTTGCATAGAAAAAATCCTGGAGATCCAGACAGGTTGTGCTAGGCACGAAAAAGATCCTGGGATGCTCTTTAGAGATCTTGCAGGATGCAAGATACTCTTTTAAGGTTTTGCGATTTCACATGTAAAATATCCTGGAGATACGGACAGGTTGTGCTAGGCACGGAAAAGATCTTGGGATGCTCTTTGGAGATCTTGCAGGTTGCAAGATACTCTTTTAAGGTTTTGTGAAGGTCACATGTAAAAGATCCTGAGAGATCCGATAGGTTGAGCAGTAAGCTCATAAATGTCCTGGGATGCTCTTTCGAGGTTTTGTTGATGCATGTAATCAACCCCATAGAATTCCACAGGATGGCACACTCGCAGACATGATGAAGACCTATAGGAGGCTAGGCCTACATCCAGCATGAAAAAGGGTTGGCTCTGTAGAACTTCCTATGACGAGAAGAATTGAGAGATAGCACCAGTGATCGAGATGACGAGTACAGCAACAGTGATGATGATCCAGCTCCAGAATTGAAGACTTGTGCCTATATGTATTGATGACTTGTGTCAAGAGAATACCTTCCTACTTAAGAGGGAGTGTTGATGTATTTGTAACTTCGAAAGATATTCACTTGTATATTGTATGTATTACATTTGTACTTTATTGTATCCCCAACGTAGATGTATTATTCCTCCGGTTGGAAGTGTCGTCATTTGTATTTGCAAGTGTCACAAGTTATATTGTAAGTGTCGTAACTTATATTTGATGGGTTATTAGATCACCTTGGTGGGGTCGGCCCTGTATGAGTCATGTGGGTTAAAAAGTTATTAGACCACCCTAGTGGGGTCGACCCAGTGACAAGTGGTAATGGGTTATTAGACTCTCCTAAGGGAGGTCGGCCCTGTTAGAGTAAAAGGCAAGTCAAGTCATTGTATAAATAAAGAGTGTGTCTCTCTCATTCTATTCACTCACTCACTCACTTCGCATTAGTGAGAGAGAGGAGGAGTGCGCACAAGTGGAGGAGGAGTAGTTGTTGCAAACATTTATCTTTTAGGGATTAATCTTGGTGATCTTTGTATTGGTGCTTATTCTATCTATGAGGAAGTTGAGGGGTTTTTCACCTTCTTAGTTTTCCCCGGTGAAATGATTTGTGTCTCTTGTACTTGTCTCTTATGCTTGATATGTTGTACATGTTGTTCTTTCAGCTAATATCCTAGATCATATTGAATTAAATGATGAAAAACTAACAAATCTGTGGAGAGAAATGAGTTAAAACTGAAACCCTAATTTTGTTGCAGCCATAGAGTTAGGTCAAAAATTGAAAGTTCTCGGAATTGAATTTAGTCTTCACCAATAGATTCGCCTTGCCAAAAACGAAATTCCCATGACTCTTTTCTTCAAAATGATGGGTGAAGACTTTACAAGATGAAACCCTAATTCCGGTAGGGTTCCGACAATGCTTTGGCAATGGCTTCTTCTAGAACTGCTCTGATACAATGTTAAATTTCATACATTCATAGCATAATAATATAAATGCATAACCAAGATCACTAGAATCAAGACAAAGCACAAAACAACAACACGGACTTTACCCTGGGAAACCCAATTGGGAAAAACCCAGCAACCTTCGCATAGAGATGACAATCCCGAGATCAGAGTACAAATAAGAAAAGAGAAAATGTGGAAATGTCTTCCACAAGTAGAAACCCTATAAACAACTACCTCCTTCAGCTTGTGCGAAATTTTCTCTCTCCCAAGTGATGCGCAAAAGGGAAGTGTGAGAATGAGATAATGAGGTGCACTAGCCTCTTATTTATACAAGTGCAAAAACAAGAAATTCCCTAACTGGGCCGACTTCACCTGGGGGCAATAAATAATTTATTTTTAATAATTTTCTTTTGTTTATTTGCACCCCAAGGTTGACATTGACTCTTTCATGTGATTACATAAATAATTACATCCAATTTATCTCCCTTAGGAGGTACAATCAAGCACAATAAAAGTACAATAAAATACAATGAATAATATCTTCCGTAGTTGCACAAAATCCAACAAATACAATCCCAGTACCCATAGGGAGTGTTAGCACTGGAATCTGCTCAAGGAATGCTACAAGAGCATGACCAACAAATCTTAAGCTCACGGGAAGAAATGAATGATTGATTGAATTTGGCTTAGATGGGAGGAAAACCTTGGGGTTTATAGAGTCTATGCAATCAAGACAAAAATATCAACTAATATATACCAGCTATAACTATGGGAAATCAAATCATTTGTTGTATAGGTAATGGAAGTATAAGAAGAACTAAGATATGTGAAAATGAAAAGGTGTGCCTACACTAGAATTTACCTCCAAACTTAGCTGAAACACAATCAAAGATACTCTATGACTGCAACAAAATATCCAGATAACCATGTAAAGGAAAAAGCAATCAAGAGATACTCTGCTAATTCAAAATATTTTCAAATACATTGACATTGCCATGACACACATAAACAATTAATTGTCTGAACCTAAGAGGAAAGAATATATGATAAACACAATCAAGGGGAACACATCAACAAATTACTCTCAGGAATCCATAGAAATATCTGCAATATATATTAATCAAGAGTTCCAAAAAATATACAAAAGACCCTTTTCTCCCTCTCTCTGCTTGAATATATAGAAAGAGGATTACATTAGAACCTTCTAGGGAGTGGACTCTATCCATAATATCAATAAATAAAGAAGCTAATTGGAATGGGTGATTATCCTCATGAAAATTGGCAATTGAAACTCCGAATCTGGGACAAATATGTGTCAAATATGCTGCTACAACATGGGTCATGGAAACATGTACCGAAACTTACCACCTGCGCTTTAAAAAGGCATAAGCATCCTATATATTCATATATATGATGCAAAAAATACTCAAAGTATCTAAACACTGGATTTCAAGATCCCCAACAAATAGGAGATTAGATTGATTAGGCAATTTTGAAAAAAACTCTTGGCGAAATTTTGAAAAATGGGTATCAAATATCCCTTTAGATATCTCAATCCGTGATACCTGTGTAAACTATGAGAGAGGTTTTTGTGAATGGGTTCTTTCCCAAAAAAATATCTTCTGGTTTTTAAATATTTACGTCCAACTATTCGTACAGCGCACCAAAAGAAAATGACTAAAACAGGGAAAAACAAAGCACTGTAAAATTCAAAAACATTATCTTCTATCCAAAATTCATATATGGGTGAGGAGGCACAACTATCATATCCAACAACTGAATCAAGCTGGTAAACTACAACTGGACTATTCCTTTTAAAGATTGAACAAATTCTATGAACATTTTGAAAACAAATTCTTCACAAAATTCTTCATTGATAGGAGTCATCCAAATTTGGTTGTGTTTGCAAAAATGATGTCTTTGTTGAAAAAATAAGTGTCTTTCGAGGCATTCCAGATTGTATATAAATGCAAAAGTTCATGACAGACAACATAAGGCACCCAAGTGTCAATAACAAAAAAATATATGTTATTCAACTTTCTGCTGATATAATAAGTCTAATTATGTAGTTAAAGGTGATGGAGGAGAAAAAGGAGGGCAAGTTGTACTATAAGTGAAAAGAATGAAGAAATCTGTCAAATTACACATGTGTTTCAATATTCTTTTGTAATGTAGGAAAATCTGGTCTGATTTTTAGTTGACTATTTATTCACTTTTGGACTTGGACTTTTGTCAAACACTTGTCCAATACTACTCAGATACTCCTATAGATTTTCCCAACCTAAAACTAAACCAAATTTTTGCTTTCTGCTAGAGTACTTTGGTTTATGACTTTTGACAAACACTTTGAAGACCACTGGTTTCACTGTTATTGTAGCTAATTTTTCGCTGTCTACTTAAATGAACGGATTCATGACTTTTGCCAAATACTTTGGCACCAGTCACCCAGAAGTTGGATTATCCAACTCATTGTTGGTTTGAGATAGTTTCTGTCTTACATTTTATATCTCAACAAACATTACATTGTTCTGATTTTTTGCAAACTCAGGCTCGATGTCAAATTGATTAAGAATACCCAAAGCAGTCCACACATGTATATATAAAATATCATATATTAAACTCTGTTGTAACAACAATGTTAAACTACTTACGTATCAGATTGCAATTGTGATTCTAACCTGTAGGTGACTGGTATGAGTTGCAGACCCTTTTGTCTTAACTATAGTGATCTCCTTGTGTCTAGGCTGGCTGTAGATGACATATATATATCGCAACGCATATTTTCTTGACTTTAGAGTTCTCCTTTGCATCTATAATGGCTATAAATGACTGGAATAAATTGTAGACCCTCTATTCTGCTGTAGAGACCTCTTTTCTTGCTCAGATATGGAATGAATACTTACAGACAAGAGGTTGTCCACAAGAGAAAACACACAGTAATGGTGGAACAATTCTTGTAGGTGCTAAAATAAGTTACAGATCAATATTTTGCACTGTAGAGGCCATTTTCTATTACCCACAATGAAGTATGTGGTCATTTCTAGTAAAGAGATAGTAATATATGGGCTCAACCATAAGAAAGGAACCCCAAACTCCACCAAATGACCCCTCTAATTGGTCTACGCCCTCCACAATTGATAACTCAGTTCCCACAGTCAAGATTCAACAGTAAAGGAAGGGTAGGGCCCTCACAAAGTGAGCTCGATCCCCTTCACAGCATCCACACAGCCTTCTAGATGGAAACTCGTTATCTTCTTAAGACGATTCATCCTTCACAAGGGTTATATGATCCCTTTGTCTTCTGCACTTGCCTCAACAAATGTGTCCTCTCATACACCAAAAACAATGCAACTCAACCAAAAATCATGCATAAGCTTATTCGACAGTCATTCAAGCTCAGGCATAAGCTTATTCGACAGTATTCAAATGCTCAAACACATTATGAAATATTGAAACTGCATTCAATCTTGCATTGAGTCTTGCAGAGAATAAACACACAGTTGCAATTTCGGTCCCCAAATGCTAATGGGTGGGAAAAAGCAAATATCCCAAAAATTCCAAATGCCAATGGAACAATCACCAAACACCAGGAGGGAAAAACCAAATGTCCCTAAATTGTCACTAAATAGTTTCCAAATGCGCATGGAAGGGAAACTAAAATCCCCCAAATTTTAATGGAGGAAAAAAATATGAATCTTTTTACATGTTTATGTGATTGTTTTGTAGTTCTTAATTTTATGGGTTATAATTATTTTATAAGTCTATTAAATATTTTTTTCCAATATGTAAATAGAGTGATGCTATTTTATGATTAAATTGTGTATTTTCAAATATTATGACATTTATATTAATATATTATGAGAGAAACAAATTATATCCTAAATATTATTAAAATTTTAATTGTTTTTTTAATTTATGGAGGATTCATTGCAACGTTGAATTGAACATGTGAGCAAGTTTGTTTTTATCACTAAAATATGGTGTGACCCTACATAACATGGTTAGATAATTTCTATCATAAATAATTAAGTAATTCTCATATTTTTTAACTAGTTTAGAGAACATGGCTAAGATGATGTCCTTTTATTGGTCTTGAAGGCCCCCAAAGATGGCTTGAGTGGAAATTACCTCCACGTCCCTTCTTTCTTAAGTTCAAAATAAATCCACCCTTCTCAATTATCATTTTTACTTTTTCTACCTTAACCCATGTACATATATGTTTCATTCTCTTATGCGCAAGAGTTTGGACCTCTTCACCTTGAAAGGATGATGCTTGTGACTTTGAACAACATTAGAGAGGAGAGGTTAAAGAGGATAGGTTTTCCTTATAAATTTTATATTGGCACATCACGTTTCTCACCTTGATTGCCTCAATCATCAATTACATCTGCTTGGGAAATATCTTGAACTATGACAAATCTCCGGGATTTTATCCTTTAAGCAAAAGATTGAGTTAGGGTTCGGATCATTGTCCTGCCCATAGTTTACTAGGTTTATGACTTCCTCAATGTCTAGGTTTAGACTCTATCCTATTTAAAAAACATTTCAACTTAGGAAGCATATCCATCTACCTAATTTGATTTGCATCCTTATATCCTCAATTTATATCCATAATGAGTTCTCCAATAAGAAGCCCCAACTCTATTATATTTATGAGTAGAGATATAATACTTATATCTTAAATAGAGTTTGTTTTGGAAACTAGTTGTGCATTAACAATTTTTCACCTGACTATAGGCTTTTAGGATGGATGCAACCAACAAATCAAGTTACAAGGCCACTAGGGTGAATGAACCAAGCCACAAACTCACAAATTAATACTCAACCCAATCCAATTGGTATCAATATCAATGAATTTTCTCACTAAAAATAACTCTAGGGAACCCTTGCAACCATTAATCAATGATGGCATGCCCATCAACTCCCTTAACCAACATAAGAAATATGTCTCATTTATCTACTTCACAATCCCTCGTGAATCTTCTTCCCATATAGCATTCTTTGGTGTAGGAAAAAATAATCCATTCTATTGATTCCCTTATAGGGATAAACTTCCAAATTAATGCTTCGTCTTTAAGACCTCCACTAAGAAACAATTAACAAGGAAATTAAAGGTTTCCTAAATAACCCAACCTATATGGTCATTTATAGCCATCCATCTCCCATCATAGATCTATGAATTAATATTTTCATTCTTGATTTGGTCATTTTTAGGTTTTGGATATCAATCCAAATAGGGGGAAGACATCATGTAGACTCTTTGGGTAGCGTTTGCACATGAGAACGGTGAATGCGAGTTTGAGAAAGCAATTTCCCACGAGGAAGGAGATTGAAGTACTCTTCACACTTCTCAAAATTGATTGGGTATTCTATTGCAATTCCCCAATTGTGGGTAAACATTTTTAAGTTTTTGTACAGGATTTCCCTAAGCTTTATGAAACACTTCCATCAGCTTGCAGAAATTGACACTATTCAAGATTAATTCTGGTTTATATGTTCTTAATTTCGTACAATTATTTCCCATGTTGTTGCATTACCACATGAACGCTTTCTCAATCACATTTTTCAAAGACTGGATGTTTATATTCTTATTGTGAGGATTCAATCTATCAATGTTTACTAATGGATTCATCATTGGTCGAGGCAGATTCTACATTTGATTATACTGGAATTTATGGTCCTTAGAGGTAGGGGCATTCCCATTGCTAATAGCCAAGATTGGAAAAATTGTTTGATATTTAGTGCAGGCAATTATAATTCCAATAAATAATTCTTTTGCATTTTTTTCTATCCTAGACAATAAGAATTATGGAACCAATAACATACATGTAACAGTGTCCTCCTAGTTTTAACTAAGGTCACCATTAGGAATGCATATACTTCTGAAAATGTTGAACATTGCGGTAGAACCAAATATATCGAGTGACCTTGCAAACATGTACCAACTGTTGTGTGTAACATTATTTACTACTCCCTCCTCCTCCATTGTTCTCAGTTACATATATTATTACATGATATAAATTCCCCTTTATAGCTTCATTAAATCCAAAACCCTTCAAGTATGGTAACACCATACAATGAACCTTTTAAGGATGCTAGATAAACTCTTATTCTAATGCCAAAAACAAGCTTTGAAATTTTAAATGGTATTTGAGAACTTCCAAAAATATAATTGGATGTTGGATGCATGTTATTAATTATGTAAATAATTTTTGTTGTTCCCGCAATGGAGAATAAGTGATACCCTAGACTACTAGGACTAACAACCCAACGTGGGTATTTGTCAATTTTCACTCTTCTAAGCTAATGTCTTACAATATGTTTGTTTAATTGTGAACCCCACACGTATTTGATAGCGACTATAGTTAGTTCCATTGATTTAATCTTGTTTGACTAAGATGTGGGTTCTTTTTAAGTTTCACAAGTGGACTTTTATTTTCTTATCAGTGAGAGGTTATGTTAATTCACTTACCTAGAACCACAAAGTGCCTTGTTTCAAGAATTCTCCACACTATATGCAATGTGATGGTCTAGGGTATCCTAATGGTGAGAACCATACATGGTGTTCAAAATATTTAAATATGAACTAAAACCTTGGATTTTACCTTTAGGATGTCATGGGTATCGCGAATTACCATCCCTAATGTCCCCCTCCTTGAAATGGTGGGCATATCTCACACGTAGGCTAAAGATTATGTACATAGGTATTATGTGGTAGCAAATTAATATGGCATTAGACCCTAAATTTGGTTCACAAGCCATGGTTTAGGCCATGAGAACCATCCTCAATGTTACAAATATTGTAATGGCCACCATATCGTGCTTGTAAGGTAAAGTAATTATGTCAGGGTCCCTACACATGGACCATGAGTCATACAGTAAAGTTAATCATAAACCATTATTTAGGTTATGAGAACCATTATTGGTTTACATAAACTATAAATATCAAACTATGGTTAGTTTATTGGTTTACAAAACCATGGAAAAATTAGCATTGACAATGATGACGATGATGATGATCATGATGACAACAAGGATGATGACATGATTATATGATGATGAGGGAAATGATGAAGATAATGAAAATGATGATGATGATACCAATGACAATCATGATAATTATGATGACGATGAGGATGACAATGAAAATTATGTTGATTATGATGACGACAATGATGATGATGTTGGTGATGATGACGATGATGATGACAATGAAGTTGATATGATAACTATGACAACAACGATGAAAATAATGATGATGATGATAATGTCGGCAATGATAATGATGATGACGATGACAAAGAAAATGATGATGACTATGATGCCTATGACAATGATAAACCCTAACTCCTTATAAACCCCATAACCCAAAATCCCGTAACCACTTAACCCCTTAAACCCTAACCCCTAAGGTGCATTACCGTTAAATGTGACCATAGTGACCATAACCTCGTTAAACCCTAAACCTAACTCCTTATAAACCCCCTAACCCCTTAACCCACTAAACCCTAACCCCTAAGTCTGCAAACCCCTAAAGCCCTTAACCACTAAATGTGACCATAGTGATTATGTATATTTTCCCAACACATTCATATGACATAACATGACATTAAGGACCCTAACAACTAAAACCCCTAACAGCTAATCCCTTGACCCATTAAACCTAAACTCCTTATACACCTAACTCCTAAACCCACTAACGCCCTAATGTGACCATAATGACCATAATGGCCATAACCCTATTGAACCCTAACCCTAACTCCTTATAAAAACCCTAACCCATTAACAAATTAATCCATAACCCCTAAGTCCCCTAACCCCTAAAGCCAAAAAATGCTAATTAATGTGACCACAGTGACCATAGTGACTATGTATATTGCACAACACACGCATCATAACATGACCATAAGGACCCTAACCACTCAAACCCCTAACAGCTAAGCATTGAATTATGTAGAACCTTCTATCCCAAACTATCAAGATATATGAAGAAAAATCCAATCCTCATTACTTTTGGAGGTGGTTGTTTAAAAACCACCCACTAACTCCCTAACCCCCTAATGTGACTGACCATAATGACCATAGTGACCATAATCTCGTTAAGCCATATCCCCATTAAACCATAACCATAACTCCTTATAAACCCCCTAATCATAAATCCCCTGACCCCTTAACGAATTAAGCCCTAACCCCTAAATCCCCTAACCCTTAAGGCTCCTATGGTGACCATAGTGACCATAATGTGACCATAGTCATCAAGCTCAATTCTCTGTGATATTTCCGTAGCCTCACATCCCACAAGAATAAGGCTCCAAAATCATGCAAGGGTTTAACTCCACTCTTCAAGTCCTCTACTAGGATGGAAATCCTATAACTATGAGAAGAGACATAATAACCAACACCATTTTCAATGTCATGTTCTTAAATATTTACATGCATAGAATAAACCCTAGCATCACAAGAGAAAATCCTATCAACACACAAAAACAATATCTCCACAGACATCCAAGACATCTCTCTCTCTCTCCTCTTATCTTCTCCTAGGGTTTCTTCATGAAGCATAATGTATTGCTCCATACAAGAATTCTCCAAGTAAATATAGAGAATAATACTATGATGATAATGAATACAAGATCACTCTCCTCCCTTATATATAAAATAGGTAAGGGAGTCTAACATAAAATAAGGACATAATTCCATACAAGTCACCAACAAGGAAATATAACATTGAGTGCTTGACAATGAAAGGATTTACCTTTTCTAAAATAGGGCTTATCGACCCCCAAAATTGAAACACCCTTCAAGAATTGTCCTTCTTTGGATCAGTGCCCCTTCTCCAAGAAGGTGCAGTCTCCAACAAGTCGTTAGTCCAATGTTCCCTCTTCCATGATGGTCTACTATCCAACAAGTTGTTATTCTCTTATTTGCCAATGTGGCCACAAAGCTTTAATGCTCCTCCTCAACACATGTGTCTAAGTGTATTACCAACCTCCATGAAGTGTGCTCCTCAATCTAAGTGTCCAACCTCCAAGGTATATATCACATGTTCCCAAGCTCCAAGGGCTAAGTGCACTCCTTCAAGTGTGTGATAAACCCCCAAAATTACCAACTAATGTTTTTTGGGTTGCAATCTAGAAGCCTACCACTATCTTAACGTATGCTATGATAAAATTTTAGAGTTCGCACATGTTATTTTTGGCTTACAAAATTTGTTTCTCTTGAAGGTAGAATGGATTTGATAATTACCTTTCCCTTTTCATACATTCCCTTTTTATATACATATAATTGCATGGTTACTAGATAGGTATGAACTTAGAGAGGACCAAGACATTTAAACCTCATATCATGGTCTTGGTACCTAGGAGAAACCCTAAGTGATATTGAAGTTGGTATTTTTCAATTATGTCCTAAACTCAAATTAACCAAAATGATATGGTTTTCCAAGACTTATCAATGCATTGAACCCAACCCTAGGTAATTACTAAAAAAATCGATTTATGTGAGGCTATGGGTTAACAATGCATTATATTAAAACCTACAACTATGGAGAAGGGGAAAATGTTTCACACTCTCTAAACTTTAATGATACTATGGTAATATATGGGCGTGATCACACCCTTCTACAATTAGGCATTTGATGGGTTGCATGATAACTATGTTTAACCATAACTTGATCGAACACTAGGTATCACAAGGTTCTTAGGTTGATAAAACATGAAGGAACCGTGATAAAATATCTCCTTTGAAATTTACCATATCAACGCCCCAAATGATATAACCGAGGTGGTTTAATGATGAAAAGTGTGAATGTACCTCAGTCTCGTACACATGGGGACACCTATATTTTTATTGGAGAAAATATTAAGGATTCAGGGTTTGGATAGTCCGAGTAAAACTCTCAATGCTTTCGGAGTTTTCTCCCCAATATCCTTCATTGACCTAAGGTTGAACCCCTGCATACCCTCACGGCTCGGATAGAAAAGTAGCATTCACCAAGTGAATTTTTGAGCAGGTAAATTTCTATCTCTCTCACATGCAGCTTAATCAACTAGTAATAGAGAATGAAATAGTTGTTAATCAATGATCTCCATTCGTCGAGGTATATTTTTTATTAGTGACATCAAATTTGGTTAAGGGTTTATTTCCTTTACGGCTTGAGTGTATACTCCTGCTATGGTTATTATGGTTCTCGATCCCCTTTCTGCCAATGATTAACTTATTTTCTATTATTTTGTAGGGTAAAAATTAAGTCTTATGAGCTTTCCTGCTTTTTTCAATTCAAGCCGATTCTCCTATGAGTAAGTTTACACATAGCCTGATGGAATAGGAAGGGTTTACAAACTTTTATTATTTCCAATGAATTTATTGCTAACTAATTAAATGATTCTTGGGTGCATACTGATCTAGTCGTCGGGGGTCGAGTGCATGAACAAATGTTATTGCCGGGTTCAACCAAATGCTACCCTATATCCCTATCAACTCTGGGAAGTATTCTAGGATAAATCTACAACATACTACAAGTTTAGTTCTTACTACAAGAGGTTTTTACCCATGAAGTATTACTCAAGGTTTTGGAAAACCGTTGTTCGTTTTAGCTTGTTGGTTGAACCAACTTGTATTTAGGTTTATGGCATGGATTTACAATTCCTTTGAAAGTTGTAGTTATTGTTTAGTTTAGAACTCAAAGGGTCTACATTGACCCATAACAAGCTTGTACTTATGAGTTGGTTTGTCAAATTGTTATGAGATTTCTTGTTTTTCTACATTTGACTTGTAATCACACTACTATTAAAGTTTGTTCAATTATTAAATTTTGAATTTGTTTGAGTGCCTCTATGTTGGGAACATAAAGTCCATTCTATGCATTTCTTTAGATGGATGTATCTCCTAAATTGTATTATTATTGTTGCTTGTGAATTAATATCTCCGAATAATCATTTTATCTTTTTTAACTAGGTGTAACTATTTCCTATTGTTTGCTTTACTCTACCCGAAATGTAGTTTAAATTTTTACCATGCATCACGATCAATATTACCTAGATTGAATTTTGGTAGTTCGACCTACTGTAAATTCTCCTTCTGGGAATAATTACTTTCTTTATTATACTATGCATTTGTAATCACAGTATCATATCAATGATATTGTAAATTTCTATACCTGTTCATATTCATAAGAAATTTAGGTACTTTCTACATGTTCTTATGTTTATAATTTGTGTAATCTCCAGTTTCTAGTTTTCTGTGTATTTCTTAATATCAATCACACTTGATAATTTCATATTTATGGTAATTATATATAGAGGGGTTTTGTCCATATTTCTCTCTCTCTCTCTCTACCCTATTTAACTAGCCTTAGAGTCAATTTCTTCAGTGGTATAGGAATAAAGTTATTTCGATTCTAACATGAACTGAATGTGTCTTCTAAAATATTTATAACAAAACTCTATTACTACTCTTCCTTAACTCTGATTTATATCTTCTCATTTTCTCTTCCTTTTAAATAAAAAATTAATCCTGGAAGTTCTAATTTCTAATGAAAGAAATATAAATAACATAAATCAACTTTGTTTTTCCAATAACAATTATCCCTGATAATTTGTACTCCTTGTAGGTGGATATAATATTTCTTGTTCTTATTTCTATATATATATATATATATATATATATATATATATATATATATCACCTAGTTAACTAGTATTCTCAAGTCATCTCTTCAATAGCATGGAAATTAATTAATTTAACAGGTATGTTATTCCCTTTCCTTAACCTTGATATTACTTTATTCAATTTGTTGTATGCAAAGTTCATGTTTGACATTATATTTCGTATTAGAAGATTAGTATTAATACTTGTCTTCACTCTGTTTGTTAATGGAATGATATGCGAATCAATTTAAAATGTTTGCGTTACTCTCTACAGGTTGTCTATATAGCGCTTAATTCATATAGGGATAAGAATACAAGTCAACTATGATTAACCTTAGAATTTGGCAAGTTACCTATTTTATTCATAGTATAAAATCAATATACAAAAATCTATAAATATTTCATTTCGAATCATCATCTCTAATTAAAAAGGTGAATATTATCCCAATATTAATTTAATATCCCTGATTAAAAATTAGGAATATTATCTCCAAGGTTCCAACTTTAATTATTTTGATTTTCAACTTTTTCCCAAACAATGGATTATGAAGGCTTATGAGATGTTCTCGTTCAACAATAGTGGAGTGCATGTGTATTTATGATGTCCATTAAAAGTGTGAATCTCATTAACATGTTTATATTCCACTGATATGTGTCCCAAATCAGATCTTATATAAAATTGGAAGCTGATAAAGAGACTAGGAACACTAGTTCAATTTTGGCCACACCGAACACGGGATTTACAACTATTACCAAACACTACCAAAGTGACTTGAATTATCCAAATATCCATTTAATGGAATCAAATAGACTCAATTAAAATTATATTACTCACTGATAGACTCCAAAGAACTTCCAAATAAGTATGATATACACCCTCTTAAGACTAGTGAGAAACTAGCTCGATTTCCCCTGTGAAAATCCTAACAGTAGATCTAAGAGATGATGTATACCTCACAAGAGTAATTATGATTAAGTAGGAAAATAGAAGAAGAGTGGTCAATGCAGTATAATGAGCAACAGAATAATAATACAGTAGAAATCAGATAGAAGCAAAAATACTTCACACACACTAATTAATTAATCACAATATGGACAAATAAATAGTACAATGGTAGAGAGGATTTAAATTCCTAAGGTGGCAATTCGAATTAGCCTCTCAGAGTGATCATAATATCAGTAGAGTGTCATCGGAGCATAACTAGGTGTCCTCATGATCATCGGAGCACAACTGGAAGTCTTCATCATCATCAGTGGAGTCATCAATGCTCAAGTATCTGTCAACCATTAGTCAAACTGAGTCTAGTAGGTGTAAATGAGTGTAACTAAGTGTAACTGATTGTAACTGAGTGTAACTGAGTATAAACTGAAGACAGCTGGACTGGTAGGTGAAAAAGGGCGAGTTGCTCCCTAAAATCAAGGAAGAAGGGTGCATTAAGCAACTGGAGGGCTAAAACTAAATAGTGAGAAGCTCCTGGGGGCTGGCTAACTGAGGGCTAGGTACTGGGCTGATGACTGGGATGCATGCAAACCCTAGAATGCATGCAAACCCTAAAAGTGCATGCATTACTGAAAATGTAAATGATCAAAATACTGGTGGGACTAGGATGGAGTATAGGAATATCCTAACACCCCCCCTTAATCCATCCTGGGCCCTGGTAACTAAGACCAAAGGTCACCCAATACAATGAATAATAACAGTCAATAAACCAAGGAAGTGGAAAAATTTCATGGGAAACATACCCCGTCCTCAAAAAACAGACTGTAAGGCACACACAAAAATAAATGCTCCAAACTCAAGCAGGTGTGATGCTTGGTCATATGTCTGGAGGTATCTTCTTCTTGGGAAGAAGTGGATCATGCTCAAAAAACATGTGCTTGTACTTGCTCTTCAGATTGAATGTGATGAGAACAAATCCAAAAGTATGAGGATGATCCTTGAACCTGTGATTCGAATCAGCTGAGGTAGGATCAAAATCATGAATATGCAGATAGTCTTTTGTCTTCTCCTTCGAACCATCATGGGTGAGATTATGCCAAAAAGAACCATCACATAATAATTGCTTGAAATCCAAATCAAATTTAAGACTTGAAGAATAGTTTCTTGAGATCTCCTTTGAACCAGCAGGGGTGAGATCAAAACTATCATATGCATGAGAAATTATCCCAAGTAGTAATTGCTTAGAATCCAAATTAGATCCAAGACTTGAATCATGGTTTCTTGAGATCTCCTTTGAACCATGAGAGGTGAGATCAAAACCAGTAATTGCATGAGAATTTATCCCAAGCGAATGGCAATGGCCATAATCTTCAATAACCTTCTAAAAGCATGAATTAATGATCATATAGTAGTATAAAAGAGATGATTGCTTGAGAGGAGCGAATGCATTACCTCGAATAGCTGATTTTACCTCCGAAATAATCATGTGATCATGATGCAAACCAACAGACTCTAGTGCAAGAGAGGATTTAGGACCTTCTGCAATATCTAGAGTGTGAGTTGGCACAGAAAGAGAATAAAGTTGGAGCATGAGTGGAGAATCTGCAAGTTCTTTGTCAACAATTTCAATATGAGATGATACTGGTTCATGATCTGAGAGACCATCAAGGGGAGCGAATGCATCACTTTGCTTTCTTTTGAATGGGTTTGGACCAATCCCTTCATTCTTTCTGCCAAATTTTTCATCCAGGTGAGCCCATAACTCTTTTGGAGTCCATAACTCTATTGGATTTTCAACACCATCACGGTATTCGAAATGAAATCTCATGTATTTAGGCAAAGTAAGCATCATTCTTGCAAAGGCCATGTCACCTTTATTCAACCAGTCAATATTCTCTTCAAAGGATTCGAACTCTCTTTCAAAATAACAATCAAAGAGATCATGGCTCTTCAAATATGCTATCATTCTTGGTTTCCATTCATCATAGTTGAATGGAGAAAGAGGAGTAATTCTTGATGGATACATAGAAGCTGTAGAAGACCTGCAAAAACAATATAGAATAACTGCAACTACTATTGCTACAAAAATGAAGAAATTGCTTCAACTGCTGCACTCGAAATCTTGGTAATAACCTGCAAAAAACTCTCAAGAATGGAGATAAACAATACTCTCAACATGCTCTGATACCATGTGAAAATCCTCACAGAAGATCTAAGAGATGATGTATACCTCACAAGAGTAATTATGATTAAGCATGAAAATAGAAGAAGAGTGGTCAATGCAGTATAATGAGCAACAGAATAATAATACAGTAGAACTCGGATAGAAGCAAAAATACTTCACACACACTAATTAATTAATCACAATATGAACAAATAAATAGTACAATGGTAGAGAGGATTCGAATGCCTAAGGTGGCAATTCGAATCAGCCTCTCAAAGTGATCATAAGATCAATAGAGTGTCATCGGAGCACAACTAGGTGTCCTCATGATCATCGGAGCACAACTGGAAGTCTTCATCATCATCAATGGAGTCATCAATGCTCAAGTAACTGTCAACCATCAGTCAAACTAAGTTTGGTAGGTGTAACTGAGTGTAATTGAGTGTAACTGAGTGTAAATAAGTGTAACTGAGTGTAACTGACTGTAACTGAGTGTAACTGAGTATAAACTGAAGACAACTGGACTGGTAGGTGAAGAAGGGCGAGTTTCTCCCTAAAATCAAGGAAGAAGGGCGCATTAAGCAACTGGAGAGCTAACACTGAATAGTGAGAAGCTCCTGGGGGCTGGCTAACTGAGGGCTAGGTGTTGGGCTGATGACTGGGATGCATGCAAACCCTAAATGTGCATGCATGACTGAAAATGTAAATGATCAAAATACTGGTGGGACTAGGATGGAGTATAGGAATATCCTAACATCCCCCACATAGGAATACTAGTTTTTCAACTTGACCCAAACACATCCTAAATGAATATAATCCTTCCAAAAAGATTCAATAATACTAAAATACATCCAAACATATATAAATGACTTAATAATAGATCTCAGGGGACTTCTATTAAAATTTTACAATCACTACTATAAATTGCATAGCCATATGAGAAAGATTTAGACATGGAATCACCGATTACTCAAATATGAACACCATATGAAGAAAAAACTTGGATATTTATTATTCAATGTATGGGAACATTAATGAAATTGATTAAAATAGTACATGGCTTCATACACAGCTCGAAACTCATGAAATACTCAGTTACAATTGTACAAATTCAAACCTCTACCAGATGAGACACAAAATGGAGTAGATATGATAAAAATGGGCGCAACTCGGTCATCCAAACAACTTTTTTGATGAAACAAAAAAGTGTTTACCACTGGAAAAAATGATATTTATTAAATGGAACATGTCTCAAATCCCATAAATTCTTAGAAGTGTCAAAACCATAACCACCATTTTGGTCGTCCACCGATCTAAGCTCTAAATCAACAAGAAACACATCCAAATGATATAGAAGCCTCCCAAATTGTGCCCGGTGTCACATAGAAGTAATATAATTCAACATAATTATCTATTCAAGTGAAAATGGATCCAATGGTGCACCCTCCTCAAGCAAGAACCCATAACTCCAACACCAAAATGCCCAGAAAACACCATAAACCTCTACTGCTACAACTTGAAATTCCAAACACTTGTAGATGAATTAGAACTGGAAATAGAACAAGATATAAACCTGCATCAACTGAATCTCACTTGATAAATTTGAGTGATTACTCCTCACCTCTCATTCACATGAAGCACAATTGAGAAATCTGAGTCATTTCTCCTCTCTTGCTAGCTAGGGTGGAATCTTTCACCATCGAAACTAGTTCTATAGCAAGGGGCACATCTACCAAACTTGAGAATCTCAATGTATCTCCAATACCAAAATTAAAAATGACCCAAAACGCCTTCACTTGTCTCTTCACCCTTTGTATAAATCTTCATGGAGCATTTCCCCCTCATTCTAGAATTCTCTCACAAATATTTATTAAAATATTAATAAATGTTATTTTTATGAGAGAATGACATCTTGGGAATCATTTAATTCCTCTCTAATGTTATTTTTCTAAATAATAACTTCATCTACCTTGGAAATTCGAATTAGAGAGGCTTAGCTTGATTTTGGGAAGTTACACTAGCATGTGGGCCCACCCCTCTCCTCTAGTGCCCTCCTTGGATAAATCTAAGACCTACAACATGTCATAGGCTGTCATAAGTTGTCATAAGCTATAATAGGACCTGATTCTTCTCATAAGTTGTCATAGATGTCATAGTTTGTCATAGATTTGATATTTTTAGTGTAGGGAGTTACAACCCATGAGATGCCTCCATGATACGATTCCTTCCACCTTATATGGGAGTTACACTACATATTTGAATTCATTCCTCCAATAATTTTCCCTACCTGCACAATTGTGTCCAATTCTACCTTAGAATTCAAATATGAGGGAGTCACAACTCATGTGGGGCCCAACTCAACCCCCTTATGTGCCCTCCTTGTCCAATTTAACCTAATGTTGCATCATTTCACAATTTGTACATCAACTATACAAATATTTGACCCACATCACCACCTTGATAATTTTTCATGACTTTACCAAGTGACTTAGGCCAATGCATCCCCCTAGTCCAATGGAGTGGTCCATAGCAAAAAATTGGGGACATTACAGTCCTTCCCGCCCAAGATTTCTTTCCCTCGAGCAATTTAAAACTGGGAGTGGTAATGTTTCTCCTTCTTCCACAACTTATGCTCATTGATTTTTATACCTCCTTCCTTAGTGATGACTGTTCATAAGGCTGCAATTTCAAGTGGACCAGGTGATCAACTCTATAGTCCAAAATCTGAGCCATACCAAGGCTGAAAATGGTGTTGTGCAGGATTTATACCTTATAGTGAGGAGAGACACTACCAACTTGGGCTGGGTGACAAGTAAATACATTCATTGCATTGCATTTAGTTCTTACAAATGAAAGAGATCAGGATATCGAAAGATGTACCTTTTATCGACGGTTGGTCCTAGCTTTCGCTTAGCCTTCCACTTAATATTTCGCTATGATGAACCTGCAACACAAAGGAAACCTTCCTTAGCGTATCTTGACTGTAATAAATATGATGAATATTGAAAACAATCAAACATCAACTACAATCAGATGCTAAACCAAATGAACATACAATCCAATATACATTTGATTTGGGGAAGGAAGGGTATTTCCACCTTTTTATTGTCAAAGAAACATGAGTCAGTACAAATATACCTGATCGGTCAAGATGCTTCTGCAACCAAGTCCTAGGCTCCTACTCTTCACAATGACTTGGGAATTCCTCCAGCGTAACAGCACTTAAAGCATTCCTTCTAGGTCCCTCTCTCATGGATCCTCCTTGTATTTATGGGACAAGGTAGGCAGTTAGAATCGAGAGGTGGTTGAATTGGGAGGTTGGGGAAGTTGCAGAACCAACTTCAATTAATCCCAATTTGTAATCTTAATATATTTTTTGATTTCATCTTAAGATGTGCTCGGGTTTCATACAACAAGAGTAGTGCACAGAGAGCAACTTTTGTGCTTTGCAACAAGCGTTTGCAACGTTTTTGAAGATGTCCGCTGGTTGTCCTTGAGAAAAGCAGCGCATATTTTGAGGTGTGCGCTAGTTTACTAGAGCAAGAGTAGCGCACATGTTGTGAAACCTATAGAAACATTAAGATTCTCAGCTGTAAAGAGTAGTTCCAACCATAACTCATCTAAGTCAATCTAGCTCTTCAATCCATGGTGTCCTTTTGTGTGATCGGTAGAGCAATGTGATCACGGATGGAGAAGTGCAGATTTGACCTATAAGAAATGCCCCCTAATGTGTGAGGTCAGAGGGAAATGATGGCCAGAATACATTATAATTCCAAGTCAGAGGAGGAGCAATAAACTGTAGAACCAAGTCACAAAAGTACCTGAAACAACGATAAAAGGTCAGCGAGCAATTACAATCTTGACATCATATAGATATGTAGCATGATACAACGTGATCTCCGATACATAACTAGGAGATGTATATATAGCATGGCCACTGAAATACAAGTGTGGATCCATGTCAAACTAAGAGATCATAGCCATAACAACAAACTGGATCTATGTCTCATGAAGAGCCAAAAATGAGTGAGGCTCAGTCTTCCGCAGGTTGGGTGATAACATAAATATGGTGATGCTATCAAGGTCCCAAGGCCTTCATCCAAACAACCCAAAGTAAAAACCCTAACCATGTGAATAAATGAGCTGAGGTCGAACATGGGGGGTATCGTTTGACCAGTCATTGATGTATACCGTTAACAAACGCAACGACTTCCATCGATAATGATAATGGGGTCCAAGGTACCTAGTACGATCCAACAAGTGTGAATAAGTGGACTTGAAGTCGAACACTTGAGGAACCTGTCGAATAAGAGACATTGATGCATTCCCATTATTCAATAGCGAGGGAAACTGCCACTGATGATTGCAATCCCCCAGGTACTAACCAAAACTCTAAACTTCGTTCCTAGAGCATAATGAGCTGATGTCGATGGGAAGAAGTCTACTGGAAGGGAGGCCTTAAAGCATCCTCCATCATCCAACACGAGGAACACTCAAATGGTATGAGCTGATGTGGAGTAGGACAAGTAACAAGATGAAACAAACTGACATGAGGATAGCTGACACATGAAGTCAAGGTAAACTGCAAAATGGCCGACACAGGTTGTATCCTTGAACAGTGAGCACGACACAAAGTGACTTAGGAAGCTGTCAACATGAAGGGGAAATGATATAAGCCTGCAATGTAGGAGACATTAACAGACCCTAAATATGGTTGGAAGAATAACCAACCGGGGGAGTAAAAACTCAGAGATCAGGTTCACCCTAAGGTCAAAAACTAAAACCCAAATGAAATGATAGACTCAAATGGGTGCTATGTTCAAGGAGATGACTGACTTAACTGCCTTTGAAACTGAAAAGATGTGATATACCCTTCTTATCCCTTCTTCTTTTTGGTAAAAGAATGTCCATCTTGTTGTTTTAATGAGTCCAAGAAAGAAAACTCAATAAGCCCAACCATGTAAAAATTTTAACGAGCCCATGGGAGGAAGACTCAGGACCTTCTTCATTGTTTACAGAGTTCGAAGAAGAGATAGAAGAATACTCTATAGTATTGATCTCTAGATTTTAATATTGAGCCGAGATCTATTATTGCTCACCGGTGTTTTCAATTTTAAGGAGTCTGAAAAACTTAAACAATAAATCCATACTCCTACCCATGGATTTTAATATCGAGCCTGGGTTGGTATATGCTCACCGGTGTTTTCCTGTTTATAGAGTCTAAAAAACTTAAACAATCCTCTATATACCCTCTCGTGGATTTCGCATCAAGCTCGAGTAGGTGAATGCTCACTTGGTGTTTTCATGTTTCGAGAGCCTGAAAACCCTAAAGAAGGCTCCAAAAGTCCTTTTTCATATAGTTAGTCTCCTCCCCCGAAAAAGTCTAAAACGATGAGAGAAGAACTCTTCTAGCCACGTATGACTAGAGTATTCCTTTTTCATAATGATCCGCAAATGTTCGGAAAAGGGTTAAACTTATACCTAAGCGGATGTACCTTCAATTCCTTTAACGAGCTTGAAGAGAACAAGTCTTCTTGGCTATCTTGTTTAGTTTTTCAAATAGTCAAAACAAGAGCTTAAAACAACTTAAAAGACAGCTTCTAGGATCGTGGGTTCATGACCTGCCAAAGAATAGGATCTCAACAATCGCATTGGTAACTATCAACAAATTTTCTCAATGACATAATAATGACAATATGGTACCTATATTGGTCTATCAATAAGAAAACAAGTCATTTCTGGTTTAATACTTTGAAACTCTAGTGAAAATTTGAAATACCTAGGTTAAAATTAACTCACCAACATTTGTAGGTATTAGTGATTAAATAGAACCTTTTAGGGACAATTTGAAAATATACACTTTTGCAAAAAGTGGGTAAAAATCAAAGTTCATTTTATATAAATCATTTCAAATTGAAAAATCAAATATCACAATTAAAGTTTTTAGGGAAAAATTGGAGCAAGACTGCTATGAATATTTATTTAATATTATTATTTATTAATTAGTAGATTATTAGGTTATTGGTGAAAGGGTGTAACCCTTCACAATGTTGGATCAAGCCCTATATAAAGGCGATCTTATTGTATCATCTTTTATCTTATCAATTCAAATATATATATATATCTTATTCAATATGCATCTCGCGTCCTAGTTTTCTGCCGCATTTGGTATCAGAGCGGAACGCTCCTCCACTTGAGCTCGGATTCGGCTCACACTCAGAGCGGACTCGCTCCTCCTCAAGTGAGCTCGGACTCGGCTCCTCAACTCCTCCAGCGAGCTCGGATTCGGCTCCTCATTCCACCCTCCACACCACCTCCAAACCCTCGTCCTCCCCTCCGCCTCGACCTTCCCGCAGATCCCTGCACACCATATCCCTATCCCGCGCAGCTCTCCCCTCCTCATTCCACCCTCCCTCCACCACGCCCACGCCCAGCTCCTCCTTCCTCCCCGTCTCCCTGCATACTTTCCCGCTAGCTTCACGCCCATGCCCACGCCCACGCCCACCAGCTCCCCTGCTGCGACTCCCGTGCGCTCCTTCGCCTGTTTTCCCGTCCACCTTTCCACCCCCGCTCTCCCTCACATCCGTCCTCCACTCCTTCCGCGCTAGCTTTTCCCTGCACGCACACTCTCTGCGCCTTTCTTCCTCACGCCTCCGCTCCAGCCCTCCTCTTCTCTGCCTACTCGCGCACCTCTCCCAAACCCTCGTCCTCTCCCACCGCATCCACGCTCCCACCTACTCGCCCAGCACACCCCTCCACGCCCACTCCAGCACACCGTCCACGCCACACCTGCCCCATTTCTTCCCTCGCTAAGCTCTCTCCATTCCCCTCCGCATTCTTCCACCGCCGCCTCCCCACTATCACTTCCCGCCATTCCCAAGACCTGCATACATTCAAAACACAAAAATATTAATAATACATTTTTTATTATTATATTTTTTCATACATAATAAAATTATTATAATTTAAATAATAATTACTGTATTATTATTTTAATATACAATAAATTATTATTATAATTTAATAATATTTATTATTATTTTATTCCTTCCCTAACTCTTATCCTAAACACCAAAATCGATTCCAAATATTCACCTCCCCACACCCGGTCAAGAAAAATGGCTGAGTTACGAGACCGACTAGAAAAATTAGAAAAAGACCAAATTAGAGATTTAAAAATCGTCGAAGGTCTAAACTCTAGAATGGACAAACTTGAGAAAGTGTTTCAAGAAGATTTTAAGGAAGAGATGAAAAATAACAATGTCGTGCTTAAAAAAGAAATCAAAGATGAAGTTGTTCTGGTACTAGAAAGAAGGCTGAGTGAAAAATTTGACACTCTAAACGAAAAACAAAAAGACTGGGATGACAAAATGAGTGTTATGACTCAAAACATAAACACCATAACCCAGAACTTGAGCACCTTGACGCAAAACCATAATATATTAATGGAGATGTTACAAAGACTAACGCCTAAGACAGACCAAGTCAGTAGTCCAGATGTGTTAGATGCCTCATCTCATATTGTCACACAGGAAGCACTTGCCAAGAATCAAGAAGAATTGCAAAAAGAAATAAAGATTAACAATGCGACGCTTAAGCAAGAGATAGAAACAAAAGTACTGCCAGAGATGGAGGCACGATTAAACAGCCAAATAGAAGCTATCAGTAAGATAGTAGAGAATAAAAAAGATAAAAATCACCGCCAACAACGAAGCAGTTCAAATATGTCACTTACGTCATCCAGTAGTTCCGATCCACCATCAAAACATAAAGCAAGAGGGAATCAATATCACCCTTACATAGTGTACCCACCTAAGGCAAAAATAGAGTTGTCGAAATACAATGGAAGTGAAGACCAATGTGTTGCTTGGTTAAACAAGGCAGAAGAATACTTCGACATTTACAATATTCAATCTGATGAGGAGAAGGTGAAATATGCATCAAAGCATATGGAAGGGTATGCCTATAATTGGTACCTTTGGTGGAAGAGAGACAATTTTTCCTACACCTGGAACTTGTTCAAAAATGATTTTTTTAATAGGTTTCAAGGAATCAAGGAAGATGAGTTTTTCAGTAAACTTACGAGATTACAACAAGTTGGAAGTGTTGAAGAATTCACACACCAATGGGAATCCTTGTCGACACGAGTATTTGGGTTGTCTGACAAGCAAAGACTCGAAACCTATTTAGGAGGTCTTAAACCATACCTCCAAAGAGAGTTAAAGTTACACGACATACCTAACGTAGAGGTAGCAAGACATAAAGCAAAAGCCGCAGAACGCAAACTGGAAGGAATAAAAACAAGAGGCGACAACCATCATCGACAAGAAAAAGAGACACAATGTAGGTACTGTGAAGATACGTGGTCACCCGGCCATCAATGCCACAAACCTCAATCATATGCCTATGAAATGGAAAATAGATCAAAGCCATCTAACAGTTACTCTGATAATAGAAAGAAGAAGAAAAACATATGTCGTCGATGCGGTGATGATTGGATCCCAGGCCATAAATGTAGGAACAATCAGACAATACAGTGTAAAATCATCAATGGAAAGGAAGTGCAAGTATCTACACAAGAAATCACGTCTGATTCTAATACCGACACTGATTCTGAATGACGAACGACATTAGGAAAATACTCAAGCTTTGAGGACAAAGCTTTCCTAAGGGGAAGGCAATGCTATGAATATTTATTTAATATTATTATTTATTAATTAGTAGATTATTAGGTTATTGGTGAAAGGGTGTAACCCTTCACAATGTTGTATCAAGCCCTATATAAAGGCGATCTTATTGTATCATCTTTTATCTTATCAATTCAAACATATATATCTTATTCAATATGCATCTCGCGTCCTAGTTTTCTGCCGCAAAGACCTTGATCTTCCTCCACTCACTGCGATCAAACCGGGCCACCAATCAACCTTCTACTTCCACCAAGTAAGTTTATTCCTCCCATACCTTCTATTTGATGCATTTTTTGTCAATTTTCATGGTCAAAATCAATTTCTAGCAATGTTCATCACGTGTTTCTGCATGTGCGCTACTGTTTGTGAGCAAAAGCAGCGTATACTAGCCAAGTGCGTTGGTTTTGTTGAGAAAGAGCAGTGCTCAAACATGACTGTCCAGTACAAGTAGTAGCGCACGCCCCTGAAAGTGAGGGAAAAAGTGGAAAAGACTAAAAATTTGACTGTTGCTTGGCAGGATGGTTCTTGTATGGCATGAAAGGGAGCATGAGGACATGGATCGAATAGAATTACAAGATCCAGTGACCCTCCATGCGCTCTAAAGATGTGGACTATTGAAATTTTATAGAACGGTCAACATGCGGGCACTAAACCGCTTGCTTGAGAGGCTTGTCCAATACTGGGATGTCTACGCATTGGTGTTTGATATCCAAGGAGAAATACTGGAAATCACCGTAGACGACATCTACTTTATCATGGGTCTCTCTCGGAGGGGAGACTTTGTGAACTTGAAAGGGTCCTCACACAATGTGGGTGCCTTGTCCGTGCAAGAGTATGTGAATGCTTACTGCCTACCGCGAACTAAGAAATCTGGTATTCAAATTCTGATCTCCACTATTGCAAGCTTCCCCCTCAAAGTCATCATGAGTATTCTCAACCGGATGGGAGGGAGTGCTACGCAACATCTTGCTTTGAGGAATTATATGCACATAGGTACTGAATGTTTGCACGATAGAGTATATGACTGGTGTTCAAGTCTTTTGGCGAACATGAAGCTTCAACTCTCGGGTTGTAAGACAGGGAGGATAAAGAACTTTGGGTACAGAAGCATACTTTGCACCTTCTTCTTTGAAAGGTTCCTGCTATGATTCTGGGCATGCCCTTGCCCCCAGTCAACCCCCGTGAGCCAATGTTGTCTCGTTGGGGTGAGATCTTCCTCCGCCAGGGTGGTGGTGAGAGTAACTTCTGTTACCGTCAGGATGATTTCTGGGGTTGGTAGGAAAGACAAGTGCCAACTCTCGAGCAGTTTCCATATGCGGGTATAGACTTCTGCAACGATCTTGAGCTAATCCTTCCTCCAGGAGAATCTTGGGGAGAGATAGGTATGTTTATGCTTTTGAAAAGTTATTTAATTTTTATATTTTATATATATGATTTTTATGATGAGTTTGAAGTACTGAAACAAAGTGTCATATGCCGATGTTGGACCAGTACTTCCCGAGGGACACCCCCGTACTTTCGTGACACCAGTGGTAGTGGGTGCAGTTGATGCCATGCTAGGAAACATAGAGAGAAAGATGAGTCAGTTGACTCATGACATTTTGACTTACAGGATCGAGTGGATGCCGCTCGACATGCAGGAGGATGTGGTTGGTGTGCCCCCAACCTGGATTAGGCTACTACGGAAAGTAGCTAGGCTGGTCATATGCTATCGAGAGGAAGGAGAGGAAGATGAGGCCCCACCTTCTCCATAGGAGAAGGATATTCTATGTATATTTTTGAGGCCATCGAGCCCAATTTTTTATCTTATGACATCACTCTGTGACAGACTTATGATCCAAACTCATACTATTTTTTAATACGGATAAATATATACAATATCAGTTATGTGTGTTATTGTGTTTTATGCATGAATTATTATGTGTGTGAATGATGCAAATGCCAATCTAAAACGTAGTTTGCAAATGAATCAGCGAATGCATTGAAGTTCCTTGGAATATGTTGATATGTGATATATTAAACTGTCTCTCAAGCAACTTAACGCGCAGAAACCAACGTAGAAAAGTAGGATCTCTAACCTAATAAACACCCATTAACTGAAAAAGAACTAACTGCGAGTCAAGCTGTACCTCCAAATGTGAAATGCCATGGAACAGAGCATCTCGGAGTAGCTCTATGACTGCACTGTATTCAACCACATTATTCGTTGTGGGACCTAAACAAGCCCCTCCCAAAGAAACCAGTTGGCTAGTTGGTGAGTAAATAACCCAAGCAAACGCGGCCAACAAACGGGTGTGGCAGCTAGCGCCATCAGCAAACCCTATAAAGTGTTCAGTCGACATCTGAAACACAAAAAAATGGATGTATAAGACGTAACTACAACTGTAAACAAAAACAAACTCTACCAAAAATGTACAGCTATAATACATGAAAAAGCACAGATGCCTAAGCGTAGTACTTCTTTAGGTAGGATCGGTGCCTGGAACCTCCTCATGAGACCAGGCAAGACATCACAGAAATCATTAAAAAGATTAGTATATAGAACGATATGTTGATGTCTATGTAACTTCGGAATGTATTTCACATATATGTATATTGTATTCCTATAGAGATGGTATTATTCCTCTATAAGGAAGTGTCGTCATTTATATTGTAAGTGTCGTAACTTATACTTGATGGGTTATTAGACCACCTTGTTTGGGGTCGGCCCTGTATAAGTCATGTGGGTCAAAGGGTTATTAGACCACCCTATTGGGGGTCGGCCATGTGGGTCAAAGGGTTATTAGACCACCCTATTGGGGGTCGGCCCACTTAGCATTATGTTATGTGGTTAAGTTTGAGCCTACATGAGTTAGGTAAAAAGGCAAGTCAAGTCAAGTATAAATAGAGTGCGGGAGGCACTCTATTTACTCACTCACTTCTCACATATGCACTCAAGGAGGAGTGGCGCATTTATGGAGGAGGAGGATCTGCTGCTAGGTTGTGTCTATCTCTTATGGTTGGTTGTATCATTTCTCTATCTATCTCTGAGGAAGTTATTGGGGTTTTTCACCTTTATGGTTTTCCCCAAGTAAATCTTTGTGTCTCTTGTGTGCTTGCATTATTGTCTCCATGATTGATATGCTGTAGATATGCTGTACATGTTGTTCTCTCAGTTAAGATCCTAGATCATATTGAAGTAAATTTCAGAAAATTAACATGGGATCAGAGCTAGCCTGAAAGAAGGCATGATATGGCATGTATGACACTTGTTGCACTTACGATGCTAGGGCTTGATATAGCAAAAACCAGTCATCGTAGAACTTTCGCTATAAATCCGTTTTGGAGAAGTTTTCGGATCTGAAATTGTTACAGGACGAAGCTAAAATCTCCAGGTACCTTGTGTCCAAAGGAAAACCTCTAATTCGTTGTACTCTGTGATTTATGATCTGTACAATATAGGGTTTCTGCCTCTTCCAGATCTGAGTCAAAATCAGGTGACCTTGGGAAAAAGGTCATAACTTGGGCTAGGAAGCTCCAAATGACATTTCGTGAAAAGTGACAGGTAGTACACAGACTGTACTATCTCAGAAAACGTTTTCAGAGGCCGAAGTTGAACCAGTGACACGTGTCACTCCGTACAAGTTCGCTCTCCTGTATTATCCCATAAACAGGTCACGTTGCGACACTTGGCATAACTCTCTCTCAGAGAATCCAATTGAGGTCAGACCTGTCAGGATGGAAAGATAACAGGCCTAGCTATCTCAGAAAACTTTTTCAGAGGCCTAAGGTCAAACAGTGACACGTGGCACGCCGTACAAGTTCGCTCTCCTGTATTTTCCCAAAACAGGTCACGTTGCGACATTTGGCATAACTCTCTCTCAGAACATCCAATTGAGGTCAGACCTGTCACGATGTAAAGCTAATAGGTCAGGCTATCTCAGAAAACTTTTTTAGACCCTGTGGATCAAAAATTTCAGAGTTACACCAGAAACAATCAGGTACATATTTCTGTCAAAACAGAAATTTTTTTTTGGTACCTTCATTCATGGCTTCCGGAATTTAGGGCTTTGAAGAAAGTTGGAATTTTTGTAATCGGAGACCACGGCTGGAAGCTCCTCAGAAAAATAAAAGCTTAGAGCTTTGGATCAAACCTTTTGACTGGGAAGAAGAGTGGGCTTCATCAAACCCCAGTTCAGGGTCATGTCCAGTGAATCCAGAAGTCTCAAAGGCAAAATTGAGGAGTGAAACTTTGTAGTTTTCAAATTCTGAATATACCAGCTTGATCAGCTCATCAAGGCGCATATTTCTATCCTTTCAGAAGTTTGAAATTCAAATTTTGAATTTTTGGGGTTTCTCTGACAAACCCATATCCAGCTCCAACTCCAGTTCTTGCAAATCAAGTGGATTAGGTTAATCCTAGAAGAAGATGGATTGGTCACCTGCATAAGTGAAGAAGTTCCTGTTTCAGAGGGAGATGAGGCTAAGGCCTTACATAAGAAGATTACAAGCGATCTCGACAAGTATGACTCATCGAGGTATGTTTTGAGATTTTTTCATGATTAAGTTTATGGTATGTTTGTCTTCATGTTATTACGGTTAGTACAATCTTGATTTTAGACTTGTCATATCACCTTAATAAAACTATGAATGCACAATAGAAAATATTCATTGATTAGGGTGTTGACACTTATGATTGTACTAATGCATTATGGTGTTGTATGAGATTTATGTTGTCTACTAACATGAAAGGTACACCAAGAAAGACAAATCATGTTCCAGTTCAAGAACATATGATCATGATGACATGAGGATAAAGACTCATCCATTGTCATGGATCTCATAGAAGATCCATTTACAAGGTATGTATAACTTGGTTTTATAATGGCTAACCTATGAGATATACAGGTTACTAGCACAAGTCATTGAAGAAGAACAAGAGGACATCATGTGAGTATGTTAGACATAACTAACTAGCATGCTAATCCAGGTATGTTTTTCCTATATCAAGCTAGATTCCTACCTTGGGTTAGGATCTTATACTGTTGTTGATAATGATTATTCATGAAGTCATAGGTTTGAATAATCATGGTTGTATGCATATTATGTTTCTTACCATAATTGATGATATGACTAACCAGAAGAATCATGAAGGTATAGGTTTGAATAATCACAAGTTTTATGCATATTATATCTCTTATCTTGATTGATGATTCAACTAACCCGAAGAGTCATAGGTTTAGACATGTTATGTTTCTTATGATTTGACTAACCATAAGAATCCTACATAAACCTTGAATGCTAATGCTTATTATTTTCTGTTTGAAATGATCATGATTATACATGCTTGAGATTATTGTGTTTTAATAGTATACTAATGAATGTATGATTTTATATGAGATCACAAGAATAACTCAATCATGATACTAATAAGCATGCATAGGGACCAAGGATGAATATGAGTTCAAGAACAGGTAATTCAGGAAGCAAAGATCAAGAGGGAGCACACTCCAGTTGCTCCTGCAAGAAAGCAAAGGAGCACACTCCAGTTGTTCCTGCAAGAAAGAAAAGGAGCACACTTCAGTAGTTTCTGCAAGGATGCAGATATTCAGAGGGAGTTGTCCATCTCTCTACATTCCACAACAGAAAGGTGTAGAAGAAGCTACTGCAGATTAGGACTCCAGCAGCTCCTGCAAGAAAGCAAAGACTCAGAGGGAGTCCACCCAACGAACAAACAAAGATAAGTATTTTAATTATCATTTCTTGCATATGTGTTTGTTTAAATAAAATTGTTCAATGATGTATATGCTCATGTTCCTAGACTTAGGATATGTATTGTGCATATTAGAATAGTTGCATTGATGAACAGTATACTACTAATATACATGGGTAAGTGGCCTATGGCACTGTACAACATTCCATTGCTACTTATCTAGAATGAAACCTCTTTGCTGACATGTTGGGAGTTGTGCACACTCTTAACAATGTTCTGGTAGAGATTGGAAGGCATCTAGAAAGTTACGTGATATGGATAAATGTTGTATTGAAGCATTGGCAAAGATAATTGCATGGTTGTATGACATATTTCTTTGTGTGTAAGAATTTGTTCTGAAAACTATGAGATGTTTTCTAATCATGCAATTTAACTTGTTGTGTAGGAAAGATCGTATGCCATCTCCTACAAAAGAAGAACTACAACATTTGTTCCAGCAACAAAGATATCTATTGAAGATATTGAAGTTCCCAGGATCTGGGATGAAGAAATGGAATGCCATAATCCGTCGATCATGAATAATATTGTTTGGGATGTAGTCCCAAGATGTGAAGGGAAGTTTGTTATGACTTCCAAATGGATCTATCAGATCAAGCATGTTGCAGATGGAAGCATTGAGAAATATAAAAGTGATGAAATAGAAGATGCACCAGATGGATTTCAAGACAGCATGGTGTAGTCATATATGTGTGCAGAACTTGGTATGGTAGGATAGACAGCTTTCTATCCTGTTTGGTCTTTACCAAGAGTTAAGTGGGTTCCAACCTTTTCTAGAAGGTTGAGGAAGGCAATCCAGTGATACTACTTTTTATGAGGATAACCTGTTTGTTACAGGTGAAGATAGATTGATTGCCGACACATAGCGGAAGCTTTCTACCAAGTTCGAGATGAAGAACTTGGGGATGATGCACTATTTGTTTTTGGCATGGAGGTGTGGCAGAGTGCAGATGGATTCTTCCTTGGACAAGGGAAGTATGTAGTAGAGATCCTGAAGAGGTTCGATATGATGGACTGCAAGGATATGGCCACACCTATGGCATCAAATCTGAAGCTTCTATGTGATGCTTCATCTGAGCCGATTGATGTCTCTATATATCGTCAGATGATTGGGTCCTTGATGTACCTGACGAACACAAGACTAGACATTTGCTTTGCTGTGAACACATTGAACCAGTTCCTGACGGATCCGAGGAGTGTTCACCTGGTTGCTGTAAAGCATGTTCTGAGGTACCTGAAGGGTACAGTGGATTATGGGCTCAGGTATGAGGCAAATCAAAAGTTTAACCTACAGGGTTATGCTGATTCAGATTGGGCTGGCAGTGCTGTAGACAGGAAGAGCACATCTGGGTGCTGCTTCAGTATGGGATCAGGTGTGATCTCTTGGTTTAGCAGGAAGCAGTCCTACGTAGCACTGAGTATAGCTGAGGCAGAGTATGTTGCAGCCTATTCAGCTAGTTGTGAGGCAATATGGCTACGGAAGCTACTGTCTGAGCTATTTGATCTCCCATTGGAGGCTACTGGTATCTTCTGTGATAACCAGAGTTGTGTAAAGCTGTCCAGTGTTTCATGACAGGTCGAGACACATAGAGATCAAATATCACTATATCAGGGATATGGTGCAGAGAGGAGCTGTGAAGCTCCTGTATGTTGCGACAGACAAGCAGATTGCAGATGTGCTGACGAAGCCACTAGCCAGGGTGAAGTTCGAGTACTTCAGAGAGAGACTTGGCGTTCTTCAGATCGAGGATACTTTGAGGAAGAAGTGATGGACACATTTGCTGAAGCCATTCCAAGCATGTTGGAAGGAGGATCCTTCACATGGCTGTGGATGTAAGCACTGGATGATGAGCATCAGGATGATGTTCTAGTTTCTGCTTGGATATGATCAGTTGGATCATTTTTATGTATGTATGTACACATCATGTGGATGCTGGATATGATTAGTTGGATCATTTTTATGTATGTATGTACGCATCATGTGGATGCTGGATATGATCAGTTGGATCATTTTATGTATGTATGCATCATGTTGGATGCTTGGACCATGTATCTGTATATGTATCAGGTGGATACATTGTATGATCAGGTGGATCATGTATGGTGATATGTATCATGTATTTGTATCAGGTGGATACATTGTATGATCAGGAGGATCATGTATGATGATATGTATCAGGTAGATACTTGGTATGCATCAGGTAGATGCATTGATGATCAGGATGATCATGGATGACGAGCTTCAGGATGTTGCTCCAGATGACATGCAGCAGGATGTTGCAGTGATGATCAGGATGATCATGGATGACGAGCTTCAGGATGTTGCTCCAGATGACATGCAGCAGGACGTTGCAGTGATGATGATCAAGATGATCATGGATACATCAGGATGATGTATGGTGAGTATCAGGTTGATACTCTATGGCCGTGGATCAGGTTGTGAAGATGAGCATGTAATAGCGCCCTGGGAGATTTGCAGATGGTCTTTCAAGGTTTTGCCTATGGCATGTAATATCGGTGCCCTGGGACATCTGGCAAATGCTCTTTCGAGGTTTTGCTCTGGGAGGACATGTAATAGCGCCCTGGGAGATCTGCAGATAGTCTTTCGAGGTTTTGCCTATGGCATGTAATAGCGCCCTGGGATATCTGGCAGATGCTCTTGCAAGGTTTTGTCCTATGGCATGTAATAGCGCCCTGGGAGATCCGATAGGTTGGGCTGTGTGCCCGTAATCAGTCCTGGGATGCTCTTGCGAGGTTTTGCCATGACCACATGTAATAGCGCCCTGGGAGATTTCAGGTCGGAGTTGTGTACCCGTAACATCCTGAGATGCTCTTGCGAGGTTTTGTGGTGGACCACATGTAATAGCGCCCTGGGAGATTTCAGGTAGGAGTTGTGTACCCGTAACATCCTGAGATGCTCTTGCGAGGTTTTGTGGCGGGGTCACATGTAATAGCGCCCTGGGAGATCCTATAGGTAGAGCTGTGTGCTCGTAACAGCCTGGGATGCTCTTTCGAGGTTTTGTGACGCTCGTAATAAGTCCTGAGGATTCCACAGTATGGCTAGTGATGATGAAGACCTGTAGGTGGTGGGCCTACATCCAGTATGAAAAAGGACTGGCTCTGTAGAACTTCCTATGACGAGTAGATTCAGAGATTGATTGAGATAGCAGTAGCAGTGACGATGATGATGACTCGATGACGATTATCCAGTGACGATGATCCAAAGAAGATGACTTGTGCTAGAAGAACTGTGCTGAGAAATACCTTCCTAGTTAAGAGGGAGTGTTGATGTCTATGTAACTTCGGAATGTATTTCACATATATGTATATTGTATTCCTATAGAGATGGTATTATTCCTCTATAAGGAAGTGTCGTCATTTATATTGTAAGTGTCGTAACTTATACTTGATGGGTTATTAGACCACCTTGTTTGGGGTCGGCCCTGTATAAGTCATGTGGGTCAAAGGGTTATTAGACCACCCTATTGGGGGTCGGCCATGTGGGTCAAAGGGTTATTAGACCACCCTATTGGGGGTCGGCCCACTTAGCATTATGTTATGTGGTTAAGTTCGAGCCTACATGAGTTAGGTAAAAAGGCAAGTCAAGTCAAGTATAAATAGAGTGAGGGAGGCACTCTATTTACTCACTCACTTCTGACATATGCACTCAAGGAGGAGTGGCGCATTTATGGAGGAGGAGGATCTGTTGCTAGGTTGTGTCTATCTCTTATGGTTGGTTGTATCATTGCTCTATCTATCTCTGAGGAAGTTATTGGGGTTTTTCACCTTTATGGTTTTCCCCAAGTAAATCTTTGTGTCTCTTGTGTACTTGCATTATTGTCTCCATGATTGATATGCTGTAGATATGCTGTACATGTTGTTCTCTCAGTTAAGATCCTAGATCATATTGAAGTAAATTTCAGAAAATTAACACGATATCTTCAAGATAAAAGTCTGCTCCAACAAAAATATTTTCTGCAATTCCAAGTTCAGTGGAAATGTTGATCGGGATGGTTCTCAATATATTTGCCATATTCCCTTCAGCATAAACAGCTTGTGAAGAAGAAGGGATAGAGGACAAATCAAAATTCTCACTGGGTCTCGGATAAAACTCACCTCTCTCTATCAAGTTTAGAACGGGAAATAAGTAGGACCTGGGGTGCATATGTTCCCGAGGATGGTCCAGGCCTAGCATAGCTTCCAAAAATGTTTCGTTAGAAGGAAAAACTGTGTCTAGACAATCAGGAGAGTGGGTAGAGTCTACTGACCATGTAGGAGCATAGTCCATATCTGACTCAGTAGAGACCAGCGGAGTCACGATATGTTCTATTGCTACTTGTTCTGAATCCAAGTGGGTTACCTCTACAACAGATAAAGGCGCAACTGGTTCTGATTCAGTAGGGAGAATCCAAGGATCAGTCGTTGAACTGACCATTGAAATATCGAACGAAGAACATTCTTCAGAACCAATAAAATGAACGGGAGAACGTAGGTCAAAAATGCCTATTAATGATCGATAGAGACCTACTCCCAAACTCTCAGTAACTGGGAAGGATTGGTCAACCAACGGGATAGTTGAATCCGATGAAGTCTGGTTGGTCTTCCAGAAAAATGAAAGTTGATCGACTGTGACGATCTTGCCTTCGTGAGGGAACATTATTATCCGAAAAATAGTGGACGACACTGCCTGCATGGAATATGTCCAACTCCTACCCAATAGCAAGTTATAATAGAGTGGAGCATCCAGCACTTCAACCTCTACTGATACTAGTTTTCCCGCAAGTTCAACATCAAATGATGGTAAGACTCTGTGTGGATGGAAAGATCTTCCATCAAAGGCGGTAAGTATCGTATTAGAGGGGGCTAACTCAGGTTCACCTAAATCCTTCTAGCAAGAAATAGACATTACGCACATGGACGCGCCCTCATCCACAACAGCTCGTCAGATGGTCATGGGACCATGGACGACCTCTATCTAGAGAGAGACGTGGTACGGAAACCGGAATTTGATATCTTTCACATAAAAACAGGAAAGCATGTTGGATGATTCTACACTTCCAATCGCTGCAAGGAGTGCACTACGTTGTAATGGAAAACTTTGCAGTACCTCCAAGGTGGACATGGCACAGGGGGTTTGGGCTAAACCCTCCACTACATTGTAGTTGGAGGCAGCCCTCGCGTTGGGATTGTGCATAGCCCGTTTGAAGACACCTTTCGGAATATTCGACAGTGGATCCACCGGTCTCTCGATGTGGAGAGGTGTACATGACTCAGGAACATCCTTCTGCTACGGGTCCAAGGTATAATTTCTTTCTCGAGTTTACAAAAGAGCATATGAATTAACCATATTAATGAGTGTTTGATCAGCTGATTTGGCACAAGTAGTGCCCCCAGCACTAGAGCTTCCAGAAGTTGAACTCTGTCCATGAGGGAAAGGGTCTTTTAAGATAGCGGGTTTCTTTTCACGGATCAACTTCTGGGCTTCTTCCATTAGAGGACATTGATGGGTAAGGTGGTCGTCTTGACATAGCTTGCAAGGGAACTTGACCTTCTTTTTTTCCTTTTTACCCTCCTCGGAATTTTGCGTGTTCTTGGGCTTTTGTTGGTTTCCCTCCCTTTTCTTTCCCTTTCTTTTGTTTTTGCGATGCCGAGAGCCCTTTTGGTTTGTTTGTACCTATTGTATAGATTCATTTGTAGAAGGGGAGGATGCAATAGTAGTTTCTTCTGCAGTAGAATATTTGACTGACAAGGCGTGAACCTGCTTTGTTAAGGCATCAAATGCTGTAGAGTCGACTGAACCCACAATTCCATCAGCATGTGGTCCAAGTTTAGGTTTTCCTAAGTCAATGTTAGACCTCGCCACATCAGGAATAATCTCATATCAGAGCCCAGACTGAGCATAAACCAACTCAAAATGTTGGGTTCTCAAAATGGCTTCCTCTTCGGAGGACACCCCTGAAGTTGAAACTTCCTTAGAAATATAAGGAAGGAGTGATTTAAGGTACCACTCTAGTAAAAATGCAGGAGGGATGTCGGCTTTAATGAGCCTCTTTATCCTTCGCCACTCCTGAATATGATCAAATAGATGAGTGGCCTTGTTCTGTCGAAAAGTCGATAGAAGGTCTGTGTCGAGATCGGACCGGACAGGAAGTTGAAAGTGGTTCAAGAAAACAGTAGCTAGATCCCAAAAGGTGCCATAAGCAGCTGTCGTTAGTTCAATATACCATTTGGCTACGACACTTGTCAATGTTCTTTGAAAGAGCCTTAACCTAATGGAGTCATCATTCAGTGAATTCGAGGAGCACCAGAGATGAAAAGTTGTGACATGGTCACTGGGGTCCTCACCAGTCTTACCTTCAAACTTCAGGATGTCTGAGGGCAACTTAGTGGGAACAGGTGGCCACACAGGATCATGGCACACGGGGTCGTTTGTGAGTTTCGAAAGATCTGGCAAGTTCAAAGTTGCCAGAAATGGTAAACGCGGTCGTGCCGATGGAATTTGATAGACCGGAACCTAGTATTGGGTATTTCCCACTACCTGATTCGTGTATTGTTGGTTGGGGTTGCCCCCAGCCATCGATTGTGAAAGGAACGGATTAAAATTGCTCCACCCAAAAGAAAGCGGATTACTTCACGGGGCAGTGGTCCAATGCGGCTGGGTGTTAACCCCACCGTATTGTGGATTAATAAAATTACCCCCTCCTCCAACAAACAAAGAGAAAGGGATACTCCCTCTAGGTATATTTGATGGATTAACATTGTAACCTGCATAGGGGTTAAATCCAGGAGTAGTAGTAATAGACAGTGCCGTCATCATACCCATAACAGGCATAGATGAAGAAGGGATCGATCCTACAATGGAGGTGGAATCAATAGCTTGAGTTACACCCTGGAACTGTTGTGTAGCAGAAGACTGAGTGAAATTCACTGCAGGTATCCCTGACAAAGGGACATTATTCGATCCAAAAGGAGGGGTGTACACTGAGGCGGATGTCGAAGCTAATGAGATCGGCATGCCTAGAGTACCAGCATTAAAACTAAAGGATGGAGTCGAAGCATAAGCATCCTACGTCAAACTCGGTGTGGTAGTCTTTGTGAAAGAAGGATTAACAATCCTTGTAGCCATAGAAGTTGTGGGAGTTTGAGGAACTCCATGCTCGTCTCCTAGGTTAGTTATAGTATAACTAGGTGTAAACAAGTAATCACTGTACTCAGGTTGTTGAAAACCTACAGGTACCAAAAGTTGATCGTTGGGTCCAGTAAGAGGAGGGTTGAAAGGAGTACTAAACTCTCTATAAGTTAGGTCCTCAACCTCGACAATATTAAAGACTTGTCTATCCGGGGTTCTAGTTTGTGGTTCTCCAAGAACCTCTGTTTCGCCCGTAAGTTCAAAAGAACCACGGTAGTTTGTCCTCCGGTGTCGCGGTGGCGGTGGAGGCTCCACAATGAGTGGGGGAAGGTTTTTCAACCTCCGAGACCGACGAAGATGTTGGTCCTTCACAACTATAAAAACAAACTAAGTAAAAACCTAGTGGCCACTACAACTAAGGAGCAAACAACATACCACTAAAAAATTTCCTAAGCGATCAAACCAAGCAATACAAGGCAAATACTCTCAGAAGTAAGTTTGGGATGATTAGGGCACATAACAGACTAATAGAGTACTGATGGTCAGATACGTGGTGTCCAATGGAGTTCCTCTGGGTGCAAGCATTTGAATCACCAAACCGCCCTCCTGGGATTATTGCCAAAGGGTTACCTTCCACGTCTGTCCGAGGTCAAGTGGGAATATCCGCCCACTCTACCTAGGTAGAGCCCTACAAGGTTATGATACTAAGGCTACCACCAATACGAAATAACCTGGGGAGACAGTCTTCAGCCTAGTCTAAACGCATGGGCAGGGTAGTAAAGCCCGAAGTCCGAAAGGATCCTCCTACGTGAATCGACTTTGGTTTATGGTTGAGAGGAAAGTGAGGGGGTATCCTCAGCAATTCCAATCACCCATGGCCTCGTGCTTGACTTTGGTTTGAGTAGACCATCCCAGGACTATTTGATAAAGATGGATTTACCTAATAGATAGTCGTACTACGATTGTTGAGTAATGAAGCTGATTTCGGGTGGTTTAAGGTGATTTAAACCCGAAATCCTAGCCTAAGCTAGTTGATGATGTGTATACCTAAAAAGGAAAATGTTGCTAGTTAATTTTATTAAGATTTCTTTTTAAGGGCTACTTTTTACTCAAGGGTTGTAGTGCGGTGTGTGGAATGGTTTCAACATGAAAGTAAAGTGCATGTAAAGTAATGCTTTCAAATTCACAAAAGACTCTTTTCTTTTTGTTTATATCCTTTCAAAAACTGAAACTAGGCAATCCTAAATCAAATTTATTTTTGTATTTTTTCTTTTAAATTTCAAAGCAAGCAAACTATGTTACTTCAAAACAATGATAAATCCTACTACTAAGCCACCGAATCCTCTTTTTATCTTTTCTGATAATTGCACAAAAGAAAAATAACTTGGAAAGGAGCAAGTAAGACCTAACGTAAAGTGTGAGTAAGACAAACAACTTCATGGCTCAAAACAAACAAGTCAAAAGACTTGAGGAAGACTCAACCTACCAAGTTGTTTCAAAAGAAAAAACTTTAGGATTGGAAACAAAGTGTAAAAGAAACAAGGAAAAGAGACTCTCGTAATGGAAAGGCAAACCTAAAAGGCTGCTCCTAAGCACCAAAACCCTAAGAAAACACTAAGCCAAGCAAAGGAGTAGGTAAGTGAACCAAAAAATGACCCTACCAACACACAAACTCAAAATAAAAGCTAAAGTAGAAGGCTTTAACTCACTTGGACTGAACTAAAAACATAAACATAAAGTATCTAAACCAAGCAACCTTTCAAAAGCACCCTAAGGACTCAAACTTGGGGTCAAACCCTAGTGGAAGGGATAAGACATAGTGAAAGTGTGCTATTGTTTCCACAAAAAACAAACATTAAGAACGTAGGTCTGTATGACTGCAACAAGCAACTAGGGAAAAAGTGTGCAGCTATGTCTAAAAGAGAGTATTGCACAAACTTCAAAAGGGATAGAAAGCAATGAAGACACTTTAAACAAGTACTCAAGCAAGCAAAGGCAAACTAAAGGACTTCAGAGAGGTAAACAAGACTCAAAAGAGACATAGAATTCTCAGGGGTCAGTCAGGGAAGCAAAGCAAAAGGCTGGAAGTGAAACCAAACCATTGGAAATCAAACCCTAACAGAAAACTAGAAGCTACAGGAAAATGCACTACTGCGCAGTGTTGAAAACGGCGCACACTAGGAAAGATGTGTTACTGTTCAGTGTACAAACCAACGCTCATCAGGAAAAATGTGCTACTGTAAGTAGGGTAAACCGGCACACATGTCTCAGAAGGACACAAACAGGCTTTGCAACAGCAAACTGAGATGAATCAAGCAAGAAAGAACAGCAAACAATGACCTATAAGACCTCTCAAAGAACAAACAGACTGAAATAGACTGGAAGAAAAACCTAACTAGGTCTCCTAGAGCAGAAAAATTACCAGTTACGTCCCCAGCAGAGTTGTCAGTCTATTGTGCAGGATTTATACCTTATAGTGAGGAGAGACACTACCAACTTGGGTTGGGTGATAGGTAAATACATTCATTGCATTGCATTTAGTTCCTACAAATGAAAGAGATCAAGATATCGAAAGATGTACCTTTTATCGACGGTTGGTCCTAGCTTTCCCTTAGCCTTCCGCTATGATGAACCTGCAACACAAAGGAAACCTTCCTCAGCGTATCTTGACTGTAATAAATATGATGAATATTGAAAGCAATCAAACATCAACTACAATTAGATACTAAACCAAATGAACATACAATCCAATAGACATTCGATTTGGGACAGAAAGGGTATTTCCACCTTTTTATTGTCAAAGAAACATGAATCAGTACAAATATACCTGATCGGTCAAGATGCTTCTGCAACCAAGTCCTGGGATACTGCTCTTCACAATGACTTGGGAATTCCTCTAGCGTAACAACACTTAAAGCATTCCTTCTAGGTCCCTCCCTCATGGATCCTTCTTGTATTTATGGGACAAGGTAGGTAGTTAGAATCAAGAGGTGGTCGAATTGGGAGGTTGGGGAAGTTGCAGAACCAACTTCAACTAATCCCAATTCGTAATCTTAATATATTTTTTGATTTCATCTTAAGATGTGTGAGGGTTTCATACAACAAGAGTAGCACACAGAGAGAGACTTTTGTGCTTTGCAACAAGCGTTTGCAACTTTTTTGAATATGTGCGTTGGTTGTCCTTGAGAGAAGCAGTGCATCTTTTGAGGTGTGCGTTGGTTTACTAGAGCAAGAGTAGCGCACATGTTGTGAAACCTATAGAAACACTAAGATTCTCAGCTGTAAAGAGTAGTTCCAACCATAACTCATCTAATTCAACCTAGCTCTTCAATCCATGGTGTCCTTTTGTGTGATCGACAGAGCAATGTGATCACGGACGGAGAAGTGCAGATTTGACCTATAACAAATGGTATCATGGCTCCAAACCAACCGAAAGGAGGTGAAGTATACCTTGCTCACTGTATGGTCCTGCAAAGTATTGACATAGGAAACATCCCAACCAATTCCAATAAGAAGATTAAATCTGTGTTGATGACACTAAATCAAACCCCCACTAAACTGGTCTACTAGGAATCTCAGCTTGTGAAAGCCAAAACTAACTCTCACCTCAATGTCTACTGCTGAAAATATACCCAACACTGTAACTCCAAGATCGCCAACTAATATCAACAAGGGACCACCATGATACCACTCCACCACTCTAATCATAACCATCCCACTGTCATACTCTGTCTGCATCCCCCTCTCCTGGATCTCCAAAGTGAAAAATCTATGAAAACTGAATTTACCACCATGGATAGTGGCTTGCATATGAATCCAAGTGAAATATACCATCATGATGCCATACTCTATGTTGAATATAGGAAAATGAAGTACGTCTAAATCACTGTCCATGGCTCTCAGCTACTCATGGACTCTAACAATCCACTCAAGAGATAGCTCCATATATCCTACTATCCTACCATCAACCTAGCTGAATTAACTGAGTCCAAGAATGATCCCAGGGTCCCAAATGAACCTAAGAAATGCAGTGTCTACTAAATCTACCTCTGCACTGCATAGTATCCACACAAAGAGCCTCTTGTAGTCTCCCAATCCACCCAGCAGGAAAAAACTGTATCCCTCCACCATAGGGTATCCCACCTAGGAAAATAATCCTCTACTCCACATGGACAGGATCCTGAAAGTGATGGCTAGATCTACCACATGTTTCATCTTCCAAACTACCGAACCAAGAAATACCAGGATCCCACTATCTATGGTGTACCCCTCTAATCATCATTGTCATCTTAAAAAATACAGTACTCTGAAGGACGCTGAGATCCCACCACCAAATTAGAAGTTCATCACTCCCAATGCTCATCTGAACCTCTATAAGCATCTCTAGTATAACATGAAGCTCCTCTTGTGCAATCTGCACACTGGTCATATGTCTCACATCAATGACACTGGTCCCATCCAATTGAGATGAAACTTCCATGTCCTTCCGTGAATAATGAAGGCATCAAATAATATCAATGAATGCCTCTGCTACTCACAATAATGAACACGTACTGGTATGATCTGACCCCAATGTGTATCCACCTCTGCCATACATCTATCCACCAAATCCATGGATGTGTATCCTCCTCTACTGACTGGTCCATATAAAGTGTACACATTTGTCTTCTCCATGACTAAGTCTCTCTCCCATAGATGCTGCTCATGATCTTCTTGATGTAAAACAAGTACTTGTTCAACATTCTCCATGTCAACTCTCTTCTCAAGTACATGCAAATATGAAATATCCTCATGATCAACCCCCACATGAGGCTCCTCCATTGAACCATGAATGTAATTAGCCATATACAACTAATTGTCTAAAGAGTATGAGAGAGGGTATGATATTTCCAACTCCCTACGAAGTTGTTCAACCTCCATATCTGATTCTTGAAGTGAATTTTGTGTTCTCTTCAAGGAATCATGGGTGATCTCAAGTTCATGGGTGAGCCTGTCAACTTCACCTTCTTCTTCTTGTAATGCACAATGGTACATCTTATCAAGCCTAAGAAGACGACCTCTATCGGAAAGCAGGCGTAGGTAGTTAGTATTCATGTATGCCACTTCCTTTCGAATGGCTTCAAAATATGCAAGGGAAGATTCTCTTTTCAAACTATCATCTGCCCATGAATCTCTCCAACAACAATCTGTCACCAAGGCATTTGTGTCATCAAAATTTTTCATGGCTGTCCTAGCGTTCTCTTTGCTTACCTTAAACTATCCTGCTAAGAGTTGCAGGTCATGGGAACATTCCTCCACTAAATTTTTTGTTTTGTTTCCATTGTCATCCTCCCCAAAATCATATTTTTCCCCCACATGCTCTACCTTTTCATATTCTTCAATTGGAAGAAATAATGGTGGGATATATGTTTCTTCCTACTGCCAACAAACTTACTTCCATAGCTCTTTGCAACCACGCATTTCCGAAGCCTTGATTCTTGTTTACATTTTCTAATGGCTGATATAAAAAATCAGAATGCGTGTGGCATGAATCCACAACACATAATGCATCTTAACAACCAAATCAACATTAGAATATTCTACAATACAATTATCCTCATGTGGAAGGGATGCTATCTCTTAATGATGCAAAGAAATAGGACTGCTGCAAAAATCAGAATTTTTGGCATACCTTGGTGTCACATCTTCATCATTCCCATGTGGTTAATTTGTGTGGGCATGCTGCTCCACTTTGTGTTCAATTGGAAGACTCAAGGATGCAATTTGTGAGTCCCTTTGATCTAATTTCTTGTATGGCCATGGTGAGTTTGTGAACATGAACATGGCTTCAATTTCTTTGGGTCTCGCACATGATGGCTGATTTTTTCTATCCTCATGGTCATTTGAAGGCTGAACAATGACAGTGAATTTACTACCCTCTAAATCAATATTATTATAGGAACCTTTGGATGCTCCTTTCCCATAGAAACCAAACATCTTCTCCACAAGTTTTGATGTAGAGAATTATGGTAGTAAGGCTTGAAAAAGCTGCAAATTATGCTCTAACTCCTATTATGTCTTATCAAAGTGCTTCAATGAGTTCTCATGGCCCTTCATTCCCCTTTCCCACTCAATATTTTCCTCAAGTTAATGGGCAATGTAGGAAGGAAAATGGGTAAAATTCCGCCATCTACAATTCTAGCCATTGAAGAAGCTTCCTCTTCAACTTTGTATATGCTGTCATAAAATCAATCATCCAACTCATATGGATATGCAAGCCTTCATTTATTATTTCAGCTCCTTCATTGTCTTCCACCAAAGGAATTAAACCATCTTCAACAAATGATTCTTCCCATGTTAAGCTCTTCTCAAGCTCCCATGCAACCGGTTCCAACCTCATCTCTGTAAACCTTCTTCAAAGTTTTTTTATTTCTTTCTTTGATTTTCCTCTTAGTTCCCACAAATATTGAGGAACATTCTTTGATACCACTGTAATATTCTCGATTAAAAATTAGGAATATTATCTCCAAGCTTCCAACTTTAATTATGTTGATTTTCAACTTTTTCCCAAACAATGGCTTATGAAGGCTTATGTGATGTTCTCATTCAACCACAGTGGAGTGTATGTGTATTTTTTATGTCCATTAAAGGTGTGAATCTAATTAATGTATTTATAGACCACTTATATGTGTCCCAAATCAGATCTGATATAAAATTGGAAGCTGTTAAAGAAACTAGGAACACTAGTTCAATTTTGGCCACACCGAACATGGGGTTTCCAACTCTTCCCAATCACTACTAGAGCGACTCAAATTATCACAATATCAGTTTAATGGAATCAAATATACTGAAATAAAACTTTATTACCCACTTATAGACTCCAAATAACTTCCAAAGAAGTATGAAAGACACCCTCTCAAGACTAGTGAGAAACTAGCTCGATTTCCCCCACATAGGAATACTAGTTTTTCAACTTGACCCAAACACCTCCTAATTGACTCTAATCCTTCAAAGAATATTCAATAAGACTAAAATACATCCAAATAGATATAAATTACTCATTAATCTAGACCTTAGGGTATTTCTATTAAAGTTTTACAATCAGTATTGTAAATTGCACAGCCATATGAGAAAGATTTATACATGGAATCACCAGTTACTCAAATATGAACACCATATGAAGAAAAAAATTGGATATTTATTATTCACTATATGGGAAAATTAATGACACTGATTACAATATTACATGTCTTCATACACATCTCAAAACTCATGAAATACTTAGTTACAATTGTACAAATTCCAACCTCTACCAGAAGAGACACAAAATGGAGTAGATTCGATAAGATGGGCACATATCGGTCATCTAGACACCTTTTTTGATATAAAAAAAGTGTTTCTAATTGTAAAACATTATTTGAATGCAATGGAACATGTCCCGAATCCCATAAATGCTCAAAAGTGTCAAAAATGGAACATGTCTCAATGATCTAAGCTCTAAATCAATCAGAAACACCTCCAAATGATAGAAAAGCATCCCAAATTGCACCTATGTCACATAGCAGTCATATAATTCCAAATAATGATCTATGCAAATGAAAATGGATCCAATGGTGCACCCGTCTCAAGCAAGAACCCACAACTCCTGTTAGAAAAACAGGATCACAGAGCAATAACAATAAACAGAAATGCAAATATAATCACACATACACATTACAAGAGAGACACAGATATATCATGGTTCACCCAACTTGGGATACGTCCACACTGAATTTGCCAGTCCTTATTATTATTACCGTCTAGCAAGGTGAAGGGATACAACCTGCAGCACAACCGTTGCACTTCCTCTTCTCTGTTTCACAGTCTCTCTCCTGATCTCAGAGATCTTTACAATGCATAAAACCTAATACATCATCCTCCCTAGACGTATTATAATGTATTTATTTTATAAGGGAAATACAATGGGAAAATACCACAGGATACCCAAAACCATGGGCCCGCAAAACAGCTGGCGAAAACAGCCCCAAAAATTTTCTCTGGGGGCGCTACCCCTGGACCCCCCAGCCATGGGGGATGGTCCCCCCTGGAACCCCGTGGGGGGGCGATGCCCCCCCACACCCCCCCGCTGGGGTGACTGTACAATCCACCTACATATCATATAAAACTGGGGTACAAACATGGTTGATACAATATCATCTATGAGACTAGAAGATCTGGCTCCACAACCAACAATCTCCCACTTGGAGACTGATCACAGCAACTCCACCGCTGCTGCACTTGCTGGACTTGGACTTGGAAAATTTCTCCTCTTCACCTTCATGCTAGAAGGCCAACTGAAACCGATCACGAACTCAGTTTCTCTCTGGTCACTACCTTTGTGAACATGTCTGCAGGATTCTGGCTAGTATGTATCTTTTCCAGCTTCAACAGTTCATCTTCCAGAACAGAGCGTATGAAATGGTACTTGAGCTGTATATGTTTAGTCCTAGAATGGAATGTTGAGTTCTTTGTAAGGTGAACGGTACTCTGGCTATCACTATACAATCTGCTATCCTTCTGCTTCTTACCCACTTCCTCCATAAACCTCTGCAACCAAATCATCTCTTTACTAGACTCTGTAATGGCAACATAATCTGCTTCTGTTGTTGAAAGTGCAACAACCTTCTGTAGTTTCGAAATCCAGCTTACTGCTGTTCCACCTACAGTAAACACATACCCTGGGGTTCTCCTCCTGCTATCCTTCTCACCTGCCATATCTGCATCAACATATCCCTGTAGAACAGTGTTTGAACCTCCAAAACATAATGCCTCAGTGGTAGTACCTCTCAAATACCTGAGAATCCACTGTACTGCCTTCCAATGTTCTTTACCTGGATTATTCATATATATGCTCACAACTCCCACTGCATGTGCAATATCTGGTCTTGTGCACACCATGGCATACATCAAGCTGCCAACTGTTGATTGATAGGGAATCTTGGACATGTAATCTGTCTCTTCTTGTGTCTTGGGACACATTTCCTTACTTAGACTGAAATGGATAGCCAAAGGTGTACTTATAGGTTTTGCATTCTGCATTCTAAACCTCTCCAACACCTTTTGTATGTACTCACTTTGAAATAATGTCAATTTGCGATTTTTCCTGTCTCTCGTTATTCTCATACCAAGGATTTGCTTTGCAGCACCCAAATCCTTCATCGCAAATGAATTAGCTAGCTTCCTTTTGAGTACATTTATATCCTGCATGTCAGACCTTGCAACAAGCATGTCATCCACATACAATAACAAAATAATATATCTTCCATTGTCTAGCTTCTTGAAATAAACACAGTGGTCAGAATGACATCTACTATAACCTTGTTCTGTCATAAACCTGTCAAACTTTAGATACCACTGCCTTGGAGCTTGCTTCAAGCCATACAAGCTCTTTTTCAACCTGCATACCAGATCCTCCTTACCTTTGACCTCATACCCTTGTGGCTGCTACATATATATTTCTTCCTCCAAATCCCCATGGAGGAAGGCTGTTTTTACATCTAACAGTTGAAGATGCAAATATTCTACCACCACTAGACTTAAGATAGTCCTAATTGAAGTCATCTTAACAACAGGAGAAAATATTTCATCAAAATCTATACCTTTCTTCTGTGCAAACCCCTTTACAACAAGTCTGGCCTTGTACCGCTTCTTACCTCCTTCTTCTTCCTTCAACCTGTAAATCCATTTGTTTTGCAATGCTCTTTTACCAGCAGGAAACTGAACCAAATCCCAAGTCTGGTTTCCTACCAATGAGTCCATCTCCTCATTCATGCCTTGCTCCCACTTCTTTCTAGTTTCCACCTGCATTGCTTCTTCATAACATTCTGGTTCACTAGAATCAGTCATCAATAAATAATACATTGAAGGAGAGTATCGTTCAGGGAGTCTACTTAACCTGGTAGATCTTCTTACAGTTGCAGGAGTTTCAGGTACTTGCTGCTGCTCTTGATTTTCTGGCACCTCGGGAACTTCATTTTCTTTAATTTCATCAAGCACTATGTACTCTGTGTTTTCCTTTTCCTGTTTCTTTCCCTGCAACTGATCTTTATACATGACCTTTTCATTGAATATCACATCTCTACTCCTGATGATTTTGTTATTTTCGTAATCCCATAAACGATAACCAAATTCATCAACCCCATATCCAATAAAGGTACATTTCTTGGATTTAGCTTCAAGCTTTGTTCTATTTTCTTTATCAATATGGACAAATGCTTCACAACCAAACGTTCTCAGAAATGAGTAGTTTACCTTTTTATCTGTCCATGCTTCCTCTGGAATACCACCATCCAAAGCACTTGAAGGTCCTCTATTTATTAAATAAACAACAGTTTTTACAGCATCCGCCCAAAACTGTAAGGGCAACCTTGCATGCAATCTCATACACCTTGCACGCTCCATGATCGTTCTGTTCATCCTTTCTGAAACACCATTTTCCTGTGGTGTTCCTGGGACTGTCTTCTCTCTACGAATCCCATAGTATGAACAGTAACTATCAAACTCCTTGCCGCAGTACTCATCTCCATTATCAGATCTGAGACACTTCAATCTTTTTCCTGTCTCATTCTCAACCAAATCTTTCCACTTCTTAAAAGTAGAAAATACATCAGATTTCTGTCTAATGCAATAAACCCAAGTTTTTCTAGTTGCATCATCAATAAATGTAACATAATAATGAGAACCACCAAGAGATTGTACCTGAGCCGGTCCCCATACATCTGTATGCACAAGCTCTAATTTTCCATTCTTCTTCTGTTTCCCAACCCTAAGAAATCTGACTCTTTTCTGTTTTCCATAAACACAGTTTTCACGGAATTCCAAACTTACCTGCTTCAAATCCGGTAGCAACTTCCTTGAGTGGAGAATCTGCATCCCCTTCTCACTCATGTGGCCAAGCCTATGATGCCACAATGTTGTATCTGTTCCTGTGGAAGCTAAAGAGATAGAATGGTCAGTATTATGAGGACATAAATACAACGTACCTACTCTGTCTCCTTTTGATATCACCATTGATCCTTTAGTGATCTTCCACCACTTTTCTCCGAACGTAGATAGACAGCCGCCATCTCTCAACTGCCCTGTTGAGATCAGATTTCTTTTCATAGCAGGAATATGCCTAACTTCTTTCAACAACCAATCAGTTCCATTCTTAACTTTTATCCATACCTTACCCATTCCAACAATTTTACATGGCTCATCATCACCCAATAAAACATGTCCAAAGTCGCCAGGAACATACTCATGAAAGTGTTTCCTATGGGGTGTAGCATGACATGAAGCTCCTGAATCTACTACCCAATAATCACTAGTATTATCTAATGCAAGAATCAAAGCATTTTGTAACACATCACCTGCTACATTTGCTTCCTGGGTAGTTTCCTTCTGTGCATCTCCTTTCTTCTTTAGAGATTTGCAGCCTTTCTTCAGATGTCCTTTCTTTCCACAGTTCCAGCACTCTATCTTTCCCAGTCTGGACTTGGATCTTCCTGTTTTAAACTTTCCATGATTACCTTGGCTCTTTCCTCTCTCCTTTTGTCTTCCCCTGCTCTCCATGGTCAACGCATTACCTGATGTCTCACCTGTGCTTTTTCTTCGCATTTCCTCGCTAAGAATAACACCAATAACAGCATCAAATTTCAAGGTGTTTGAACCAGAGACAGAGTTACTTACAGCCATGACCAAGCTATTCCAGCTTTCTGGCAATGAACACAAGATTAGAAGAGCCCAAACCTCATCATCAAAGTTCACACTTACAGAACTTAGCTAATTTGTAACCGTATTAAACTCATTTAAATGATCAGTAACAGATCCACCTTCAGACATCTTCATATTAAATAAACGCTTCATTAGAAATACCTTGTTGGAGGCCGAGGATTTTTCATACAGCTTACCCAATGCGCTGATCAAACCCTTTGTTGTCGTTTCTTCTGAGATATTGAAAGCCACCGACGAATCCAAGCTCAACCGTATTGTTCCCAGAGCCTTTCTGTCAAGAACCTCCCATTCTTCGTCCTTCATAGCCATCGGCTGCTTTGCTTTTCCTCCCAACGGTAGGAATAGATCCTTCTGGTACAGATAGTCCTCCATTTGCATCTTCCATAACCCGAAGTTTTGGCCATTAAACTTCTTGACCTTAAACTTTCCTTCTTTTACCATTGCTCCCACTCGAACCAGAAACCCTAGCTTCCTGCGGGTTTAACTGCCAAATAGACCTTTGGCTCTGATACCAATTGTTAGAAAAACAGGATCGCAGAGCAATAACAATAAACAGAAATGCAAATATAATCACACATACACATTACAAGAGAGACATAGATATATCGTGGTTCACCCAACTTGGGCTACGTCCACACTGAATTTTCCAGTCCTTATTATTATTATCGTCCAGCAAGGTGAAGGGATACAACCTGCAGCACAACCGCTGCACTTCCTCTTCTTTGTTTCACAATCTCTCTCCTAATCTCAAAGATCTTTACAATGCATAAAACCTAATACATCATCCTCCCTAGCCGTATTACAATGTCTTTATTTTATAAGGGAAATACAATGGGAAAATACCACGGGATACCCAAAACCATGGGCCCGCAAAACAGCTGGTGAAAACAGCCCCAAAAATTTTCTTCGAGGGCGCTGCCCCCGGACCCCCCAGCCAGGGGGGATGGTCCCCCCTAGAACCCCATGGGGGGGCAATGCCCCCCCGCTGGGGTGACTGTACAGTCCACCTAGATATCATATAAAACTGGGGTACAAACACGGCTGATACAATATCATCTATGAGACTAGAAGATCTTGCTCCACAACCAACAACTCCAACACCAAAATGCCCGAAAAACACCATAAACCTCTATTGCTACAACTTGAAATTCCAGACACCTGTAGATGAATTCGAACTAGAAATAGAACAATATCTAAACCTGCATCAATCGAATCTCACTTGATAAATCTGAGTGATTCCTCCTCACCTCTCATTGACATGAAGCACAATTGAAAAATCTGAGTGATTTATCCTCTCTTGTTATCTAGGGTGGAATCTTTCACCACCGAAACTAGTTTTGTAGAAAGGGGCACATATCCCATGATTGAGAAGCTCAATATATCTCCAATAAAAAAATTCAAAATGACCAAAAGCGCCTTCACTTGTGTCTTCACCCTTTTTATAAATCTTCATGGAGCATTTCCCCCTCATTCTAGAATTCTCTCACAAATATTTAATGAAATATTAATAAATGTTATTTTTATGAGAGAATGACACCTTGGGACTCATTTAATTCCTCTCTAATGTTTTTTTTCCAAATAATAACTTCATCTGCCTTGTAAATTCGAATTAAAGAGGATTGGCTTGATTTTAGGGAAGTTACACTAGCATGTGGGCCCAACCCTCTCCTCTAGCACCCTCCTTGGCTAAATTTAGGATCTGCAACATGTCATAGGCTATCATAAGTTGTCATAAGCTATCATAGGACATGATTCTTGTCATAAGTTGTCAAATATTTCATATTTTGTGATAGATTTTCTATTTTTAGCTCAGGGAGATACAACCCATGAGATGCCTCCATGATAGGATTCCTTCCACATTGGATGGGAGTTACACCACATATTTGGATTCATTCCTCCACTAATGTGCTCTCCTTGCCCAATTGTGTCCAATTCCACCTTAGAATTCGAATTTGAGGGAGTTACAACTCATGTGGGTCCCAACTCAACCCCCTTATGCACCCTCCTTGTCCAAATTTGTTGATATATTGTAACTTCTAAGAATATTATATTTGTACTTTATTCTTCCGGAGATGTTTCATTCCTCCGTAGAGATCTTATTGTATATCCGGAGATGTTTATTCCTCTGTCGGAATGTGGTAACTTGGGTTATTAGACTTCCCTAGTGGGGTCGGACCAGATTCAGTTGTATGGGGTGTGTAAGTCCCCTAGTGGGGTCGTCCTAGTCAGTATTATGTTGAGTGGTTAAGTTGGGGCCGACCTAGCTAAGGTTAAAAGACAAGTGAAGTAGTGTATAAATAGAGGAGGTGTGTTCCTCATTTAATACACACTCACTCACTTGTGAAACTCGCATAGGAGAAGGAGAAATATGCAAAGGAGGATAAGGAGCTCATGTTTCGAGATTACATCTTTGTATTTGCTGGTAATCTATATTGAGGAAGCTTTGATGGGTTTTCTACCCCATGAGGGTTTCCCGGGATAAATTGTGTATGTTGTGTTTATGTTATGCTTGTTGTTCTTTCAGCGATCCTGTATATGCTTTTGTTGTGAAATTGAATGTAATACTGATGTTATCTATCTAAGCATATTGAATATTAACATGGTATCTGAGCTAGCTCGAAGGAAGGAAATGTATGGCACTTACGACACTTCTCTCACTTGCGACAATTTGAAAGTTAGGGTTTTGTATAGCAAAACCTAGTCATCATGCAAATTTCACTATAAATCCATTTTGGAGAAGGTTCAGGATCTGAAACTTTTACAGGTTGAATCTAACATCCCCCTATACCTTTTTTCTAAAGCTTGGACTCAGATTAGTTTTACTTTGTGATTTATGATCCGTACAAGTTAGGGTTTCTGCCTCTTCCATAATGCAGTCCTAAACAGGTGACCTAGGGAAAAAGGTTGTATCTCGGGCTAGGAAGCTCCAAATGAAATTCTTTAAAATGTGGCAGTTAGGGAACGGACTTTAGTGTGACAGATCCTCTTTTCAGAGGCTGAAGTTGAAACAGTGACACGTGGCACTCCGTACAAGTTCGATATGTTGTTTCATCCCATAAACATGTCATGTTACGACACTTGGAATAACTCTCCCTTATAGAATCCATTAAATCTCATACCTATGGGGTTGGAAATATGACAGGTCAGGATACCACAGGCCGAATTTTCAGACCCTGCAAATCCGAAATCTTAGAGATGCACCAGAAACAATACGGAACATCTGAAATGGCTCAACGGAGGAAATCTAAGAAGAGGAGGAAGAAGCTCTCACTTAGGGTTTTTCAGTTTTTAGGTCTGAAAGGAACTGATACAGTGTTGGAGACACCTGATACAACATTGGAAGCTTTGATAATGGATTTGGAATCCATTTATCATAGATATTGATCCTCCATCAAAATTTTGTGGCAGGAAGGAGATTGAAAATTAGGGTTTCCAAGTAAGAAGAAACCCTAGCAAAGTTGGGAGACTCATAGGGAAGCAATAAAGGAGGTTTAAATGGCACTGATATTTATCATCCTAGCACCTTGAACCTATACAATATGTTTTACAAGTAATATGCCTTGGATGGTTAGGGTTTTACCCCTATAGAGAAGACTACTCATCAGGTATGACTTGAGAAGACACAGGTATGTTTTGAAATATGATTCTAGATTAAGTTCATAATATGTTTGTCTTCATGTTATTGAGGTTAGTACAATTATGATTGGTTGATAATGAATGCATGTGAGTGATAGAAGACATTCATTGATTAAGGTTATGACACTTATGATTGTACTAATGCACCTGTGAGGATGATGTTGTCTACTAACAAGATACAGGTACATCAAGAAATACAAATCAAGATCTATGACCATGATGACATGAAGACAAAGACTCATCCATAGTCTTTGAGCACATAGAAGCTCTACTCACGAGGTATGTATGAATTTGTTCTACTATGCTTAAGTTTTGAGATATGCAGGTTCTAGCACAAGGTCTCTAAATCATTGAAGAGAACAAAGAAGATATTGTTTGGGTATGTAAGATATAACCAAGCATGATAATCTAGGTATGTTTTCCTATATCAATTTAGAATCCTACTTTGTGTCAGGATCTTAGTTAAGTATACCTATGTATGAAATTATCATGACCATACATACTTAAGATTATTTAGAATCATAATGTTTTGATAGTATTGAGACTATACTAATGAATGTATGATTATGGATGAGATCATGAGGATGACACTAGTGCACAGTTGAGCATGCATAGTGGTACAAAATGGATAGAAGTTCAAAGACATATAATGATGCTATCATAAAATAGAGATCAAGTGGGAGGAAACCACACAAACATAAAAGAAAAGTATTTGAGTTGTTATCTCTGAAATAGTCAATGATATTGCTTGTAATAATTGTATGCATATTTGTATTCCTAGAATATATCATGCATAGTTTAAGCATTCATATAGCATTGAATAGTATACTACTAATATGCATATGATGGGTAAGTTTGACAAACATTCCATTGATTGTTTATCTAGAATGAAACCTTTTTTCTAACATGCTGAGAGCTGTGCACGCTCTTGATAGTATGTTCTGGTAGAGATGGAAGGCATCTAGATAACCACTGTATGCATACATAATATGGAAAAGTGTTGTGCCAAAGTATTGGTCAAGACAGTTGCATAACTATGTGAATCATATCTGTATGCATAATAGGTTATCATGATTTGATGATTATGAAGTATTACTAATCATGTAATTAACTTTGATTTGTAGGAAAGATCATGTGGTATGATCTACAAAAGATGGATGATGAACACCGAACAAGTGATGGATGTTCAACAAGAAGAATTACAAATCAAACATACTATAGAAGGCTCGTTGCTAAAAGAATCTCTTAGAAAGAGGAAGAGGATCATGACGAGATGTTTGCTCCAAGTGGCTAGATAAGACCATTCTCTTAATTGTGTAATCAAGAAAAATCCCAGGATTCAATTGAAGAAAGCTCTGTACGGGTACCCAGGATCGATAGTCATTTGATGAGCTTAATGATCACCATGGGTGATGCGGATTTCAACCTTTGCTACAAGGTTGAAGATGGTGTCTATATACAGATGACATTCTTCTCTTAGATGGATGCAAGAAGGAACTCACCACATAGTTCTGATGATCTTGAGGCTCATATCAGTAGACCCATCTGACGAGAGATGGCACGGATAGATATGCAGAAGATCACTCAATGCAGAGTGTGAATAATGTTAAGTCACAGAGGGAGTATTGATAGCTTCTTGACCAGCTTGGGATTTACCAAAAGTAAAGACGATCCGAACCTTTACCTAAAGGTTATGGATGATTAACCTGTCATACTATTATTGTATGTGGATGATCTCTTTCTGACATGGAATGAGAAACATATCATGGAAAGCAAGAAGAAGCTAGCTACATAATTTGAGATGAAAGATCTCGGATTGATGCATTACTTCCTAGGTCTAGAAATATGGCAAGGCCCAAAAGGAATCTTTCTCAACCAGAGAAAGTATACTGTGGAAATATTGAAAGTATTTGATATGTTGGAATGTAAAGCCATGGCTACTCCCATGGATTTTAACTTAAAGATGTTACCATATGACTCATCAGATTTAGTGGATGTAACTCTGGATAGACAGATTATTGGGTCATTAATGTATTTGATGAACATTAGGCCAGATATATGCTTTGCTATGAACACCTTGAGCCAGTATCTAGTGGAACCTAGACGTGTTCACCTAATAGTTGCAAAGCATGTGATGAGGTACCTGAAGGGTATGATAGACTTTGGTCTATATTATCTTGGAGATTATGACTTCAGATTGTATGGCTACACAGATGTTGACTGGGCAGGAAGTGTATCAGACAGGAAGAGCACATCGGGTGGATGTTATTGTCTGGGATCTACCATGATCTTATGGTTTAGCATGAAGCAGTCTAGTGTGGCTCTTAGCACAGCTGAAGCGGAATATGCAACTGCTTGCTCCGCTAGTTGTGAAGCAATATGGCTTCGGAAGCTGTTATAAGGATTGTTTGACTTAGATATGGATGCCACTGTGATCCTGTGTGACAACCAGAGTTGTATCAAGATGACACAGAATCCAGTGTTCCATGATAATTCAAAGCACATAGAGATCCGATATTGCTATATACAGGATATGGTGCAGAAAGGAGCTATAAATATCGAGTATGTGAGCACTGACGAAAAAGTTGTTGATGTATTGACCAAACCTTTGTCTCGAGTAAAGTTTGAGTATTTCCGAGACAAGCTTGGTGTAGTTCAGAAGGACCCTCATCGAAAGGGGGAATGATATGGTCGTTGATGATGAGATTGCCTGCATCGAAAATAAGGTCGATGATGTGGATACCTGTATCGATGATGTGGATACTTGTGTTGATAATGAGGATACTTGTATTGATGATGAGGTCAATGATATTGATGATGAATTGAATGATACCAACGACGAGTTCGATGAGTGGTCCTTAGACATGGTCAAAGTTGACGAGTGGATTGTATCATCCCTGGACACATGTCCTAAAGAGATCCGTACACTCTTGTTTCCAAGAAAGATGTTAGTAAATCCTAGATTTGATCTAGGTCACATCCAATATGAAAAAGGATTGGCTCTGTGGTGGTAAATCCTAGCTTTGATCTAGGTCACATCCAGTATGAAAAAGGACTGGCGTTGTGGTGGTAAATCCTAGATTTGATCTAGGTCACATCCAGTATGAAAAAGGACTGATCTGTGGTGGTAAATCCTAGATTTGATCTAGGTCACATCCAGTATGAAAAAGGACTAGCTCTGTGGTGGTAAACCTTAGATTTGATCTAGGTCACATCCAGTATGAAAAAGGACTGGCTCTGTGGTGGTAAATCCTAGATTTGATCTAGGTCACATCCAGTATGAAAAAGGACTAGATCTGTGGTGATAAATCCCAGATTTAATCTAGTTCACATCCAGTATGAAAAAGGATTGGTATTGTGGTTGGGATTGCGTCATCCCTAGACATGAGAGGTGTCTTAAAGTGAGAATGATTGATCATCCTATAAGCATATCTAGATTGCATCGTCCATAGATATGTGAGGTGTCTTAAATTGAGAGGGATTGATCATCCCATAAGCGGATCAGAATTGTATCATCCTTGGACCTATGTCCTAAAGTGAGAGGGATTGATCATCCCGTAATTGGATCATGTGTATTGCAGATTATGATTCTATGATGATGATATTGTTGATCAAGAGATCCAGATGATGATGTTGTTGATCGGGAGATCCAGATGATGATGTTGATCGAGAGATCCAGATGATGTTGTTGATCGGGAGATCCAAATGATGATATTGTTGATCGAGAGATCTAGATGATGTTGTTAATCGAGAGATCCAGATGATGATGTTGCTGTAGTTGTTCAAGTGCTCCAAAAGATGAAGACTCAGTACTGAAGATGTTGATGTTCCAGTATTGAAGATCTTGAATATGTTCCAGTAACTATTTGAGTTACTGATGATGTATGAAGAAAGCTTCCAATGATTTATAGATGTATCATGTATCGAATGTAGTTGATGACTCCTTGCTCCTGCATATGTTGTTATAATATCCTTCTTGTTAAAGGGGAGTGTTGAGATATTGTAACCTCTAAGAATATTATATTTGTACTTTATTATTCCAGATATTTTTCATTCCTCCGTAGAGATCTTATTGTATATCCGGATATGTTTATTCCTCTGTCGGAATGTGGTAACTTGGGTTATTAGACTTCAATAGTGGGGTCAGCCCAAAGTCAGTTGTATGGGGTGTTTAAGTCCCCTAGTGGGGTCGGCCCAGTCAGCATTATGTTGACTGGTTAAGTTGGGGCCGACCTAGCTAAGGTTAAAAGACAAGTGAAGTAGTGTATAAATAGAGGATGTGTGTTCCTCATTTAGTACACACACACTCGCTTGTGAAACTCGCATAGGAGAAGGAGAGATCTGCAAAGGAGGAGAAGGAGCTCATGTTTGGGGATTACATATTTGTATTTACTGGTCATCTATATTGAGGAAGCTTTGCTCGGTTTTCTACCCCATGAGGGTTTCCCAGGATAAATTGTGTCTCTTGTGTTTATGTTATGCTTGTTGTTCTTTCAGTGATCCTGTATATGTTATTGTTGTGAAATTGAATGTAATACCGATTTTATCTATCTTATCATATTGAATATTAACATGGTATCAGATCTATCCTGAAGGAAGGAAATGTATGGCACTTACAACACTTGTCTCACTTGCGACAATTTGAAAGTTAGGGTTTTGTATAGCAAAACCTATTCATCGTAGAACTTTCGCTATAAATCCATTTTGGAGAAGGTTCAGGATCTGAAACTTTTACAGGAAGGAGCTAACATCCCAATGTACCTTTTTTTCGAAGCTCAGCCACAGATTCGTTGTACTTTGTGATTTATGATATGTACAAGTTAGGGTTTCTGTCTCTTATAGAATGTAGTCCTAAACAGGTGACCTAGGGAAAAAGGTCATATCTTGGGCTAGGAAGCTCCAAATGAAATTCTGTAAAAAGTGGTAGTTAGGGAATGGACTGTAGTGTGACAGGTCCACTTTTTAGAGGCTGAAGTTGAAATAGTGACATGTGGCACTACGTACAAGTTCGCTATGCTACTTCATCCCATAAATGGGTCATGTTGAGACACTTGGCATAACTCTCTCTCAGAGAATCCATTAAAGCTCAAACTTGTGGGGTTAGAAAAGTGAGAGGTTAGGCTACCACAGGATGAAGTTTCAGACCCTACAGATCTCAAATATCATAGATGCACCAGAAACAATACGGAACATCTGAAATGGCTCAATGGAGGAAATCTAAGAAGAGGAGGAAGAAGCTCTCACTTAGGGTTTTTCAGTTTTTAGGTATAAAAGGACCTGATACATTGTTGGAGAAACCTGATACAACATTGGAAGCTTTGATAATGGATTTGGAATCCATTTATCATAGATATTGATCCTCCATCAAAATGTTGTGGCAAGAAGGAGATTGAAAATTAGGGTTTCCAAGTAAGAAGAAACCCTAGCAAAGTTGGGAGACTCATAGGGAAGCAATAAAGGAGGTTTAAATGGAACCAATATTTATCATCCTATCACCTTGAACCTATATAAGATGTTTTACAAGTAATCTACCTTCTATGGTTAGCTTTTTTCCCCTATAGAGAAGACTACTCGTCAGGTATGACTTGAGAAGACACGGGTATGTTTTGAAATATGATTCTAGATTAAGTTCATAATATGTTTGTCTTCATGTTATTGAGGTTAGTAAAATTATGATTGATTGATAATGAATGCATGTGAGTGATAGAAGACATTCATTGATTAGGGTTATGACACTTATGATTGTACTAATGCACCTATGAGAATGATGTTGTGTACTAACAAGATATAGGTACATCAAGAAAGACAAATCAAGCTCTATGACCATGATGACATGAAGACAAAGACTCATCCATAGTCTTTGACCACATAGAAGCTCTACTTACGAGGTATGTATGACTTTGTTCTACTATTCTTAAGTTATGAGATATGTAGGTTCTACAACAAGGTCTCCAAATCATTGAAGAGAACAAAGAAGATATTGTTTGGGTATGTTAAGACATAACCAAGCATGATAATCCAAGTATGTTTTCCTATATCAATTTAGAATCCTACTTTGTGTCCGGGTCTTAGGTAAGTATACATGTGTATGAAATTATGATGACCATACATACTTAAGATTATTTAGAATCATAATGTTTTTATAGTATTGAGACTATACTAATGAATGTATGATTATGCATGATATCATGAGGATGACACTAGTGCACAGTTGAGCATGCATAGTGGTACAAAATGGATAGAAGTTCAAAGACATATAATGATGCTATCATAAAATAGAGACCAAGCGGGAGGCAAACACACAAACATAAAAGATAAGTATTTGAGTTGTTATCTCTGAAATAGTCAATGATATTGCTCGTAATAATTGTATGCATATTTGTATTCCTAGAATATATCATGCATAGTTTAAGCATTCATATAGCATTGAATAGTATACTACTAATATGCATATGATGGGTAAGTTGGAAAAACATTCCATTGATTGTTTATCTAGAATGAAACCTCTTTGTTGACATGCTGAGAGTTGTGCATGCTCTTGATAGTATGTTCTGCTAGAGATGGAAGGCATCTAGATAACCACTGTATGCATATAGAATATGGAAAAGTGTTGTGCCAAATTATTGGTCAAGATTGTTGCATAACTATGTGAATCATATCTGTATGCATAATAGGTTATCATGATTTGATGATTATGAAGTATTACTAATCATGTAATTAACTTTGATTTGTAGAAAAGATCACGTGGTATGATCTACAAAAGATGGATGATGAACACCGAACAAGTGGTGGATGTTCAACAAGAAGACTTACAAATCAAACATACTATAGAAGGCTCATGGCTAGAAGATTATTTTAGAAAGAGGAAGAGGATCATGACGAGATGTTTGCTCCAAGTGGATCGATAGTCATTTGATGAGCTTAATAATCACCATGGGTGATGCGGATTTCAACCTTTGCTATAAGGTTGAAGATGGTGTCTATATACAGATGACGTTCTTCTCTTAGATGGATGCAAGAAGGAACTCACAATAGAGTTCAAATGATCTTGAGGCTCATATCAGTAGACCCATCTGACGAGAGATGGCATGGATAGATATGCAAAAGATCACTCAATGCAGAGTGTGAATGATGTTCAGTCACAGAGGGAGTATTGATAGATTCTTGAGAATCTTGGGATTTACCAAAAGTAAAGATGATCCTAACATTTACCTTAATGTTATGGATTAAGAACCTGTCATACTATTACTGTATGTGGATGATCTCTTTCTGATAGGGAATGAGAAACATATCATGGAAAGCAAGAAGAATCTAGCTACATAATTTGAGATGAAAGATCTCGGATTGATGCATTACTTCCTAGGTCTGGAAATATGGCAAGGCCCAGAAGAAATCTTTCTCGACCAGAGAAAGTATGCTGTGGAAATATTGAAAATATTTGATACGTTGGAATGTAAATCCATGGCCACTCCCATGGATTCCAACTTAAAGATGTTAGCATATGACTCATCAGAGTTAGTGGATGTAACTCTGTACAGACAGATTATTGGGTCATTAATGTATCTGACGAACACTAGGCCAGATATATGCTTTGTTGTGAACACCTTGAGTCAGTATCTAGTGGAACCTAGACGTGTTCACCTGATAGCTACAAAGCATGTGATGAGGTACCTGAAGGGTACGATAGACTTTGGTCTATATTATCTTGGCGATCATGACTTCAGATTATATGGCTACACAGATGTTGACTGGGAAAGAAGTGTATCAGACAGGAAGATCACATCGAGTGGATGTTATTGTCTGGGATCTGCCATGATCTCGTGGTTTAGCAGGAAGCAGTCTAGTGTGGCTCTCAGCACAGCTGAAGCGGAATATATAGCTGCTTGCTCCGCTAGCTGTGAATCAATATGGCTTCGGAAGCTGTTATCAGGATTGTTTGACTTAGATATGGACCCCACTGTGATCCTGTGTGACAACCAGAGTTGTATCATGATGACAGAGAATCCAGTGTTCCATGATAAGTCAAAGCACATAGAGATCCGATATTTCTATATACATGATATGGTGCAGAAAGGAGCTATAAATCTCGATTATGTGAGAACTGACAAACAAGTTCCTAATGTATTGACCAAACCTCTGTCTCGAGTAAAGTTTGAGTATTTCTGAGACAAGCTTGGTGTAGTTCAGAAGGACCCTCCTCAAAAGGGGGAGTGATATGATCGCTGATGATGAGATTGCCTGCATCAACGGTAAGGTCGATGATGTGCAGGGTATTTTTTAAGGATTATAAAATTTTGCTCTAGTATTCTAAGCGATTATTTTGGATTGAAAAAAATATATATATAGATTGATAGGTGAATATAAATATGAAATATACAATTTACCACTGAAACTTGTAAATTTTGTCGAATATTATGATAAAAAAACATATTTTATATAAATATAGGCGATATTAGAGATTAAAAATGACCAAATAACGAATTTATTTTTTGAAAAAAGGGCCAAAAAATAGCCAATTGGCGAAATTTCACCCCTAAAAATTTCCCTGATGATGTGGATACCTGTATCGATGATGTGGATACTTGTATTGATAATAAGATACTTGTATTGATGATGAGGTCAATGATATTGACAATGAGGTCAATGATACTGATGATGAGGTCGATGAGTGGTCCTTAGACATGGTCTAAATTGACGAGTGGATTGTATCATCCCTGGACACATGTACTAAAGAGATCTGTAGACTCTTGTCTCCAAGAAATATGTTAGTAAATCCTAGATTTGATCTAGGTCACATCCAGTATGAAAAAGTACTGGCTATGTGGTGGTAAATCCTAGATTTGATCTAGGTCACATCCAGTATGAAAAAGGACTAGCTCTGTGGTAGAAAATCCTAGATTTGATCTAGGTCACATCCAGTATGAAAAAGGACTAGCTATGTGGTGGTAAATCCTAGATTTGATCTAGGTCACATCCAGTATGAAAAAGGACTGGTTCTGTGGTGGTAAACCTTAGATTTGATCTAGGTCACATCCAGTATGAAAAAGGACTGGCTTTGTGGTGGTAATTCCTAGATTTGATCTAGGTCACATCCAGTATGAAAAAGGACTGGCTCTGTGGTGATAAATCCTAGACTTAATCTAGGTCACATACAGTATGAAAAAGGACTAGCTCTGTGGTGATAAATCCTAGATTTACTCTAGGTCACGTCCAGTATGAAAAAGGACTGGTACTTTGGTTGGGATTGCATCTTCCCTAGACATGAGTTTTGATGTATATGTAACTTCGGAATGTATTTCATATATGTATATTGTACTCCTATAGAGATGGTATTATTTCTCTATACGGAAGTGTTTGTATTCCTATAGAGATGTTATTATTCCTCTATACGGAAGTGTCATCATTTATATTGTAAGTGTCGTAACTTATACTTGATTGGTTATTAGACCACCTTGTTGGGGTCAGCCATGTGGGTCAAAGGGTTATTAGACCACCCTATTGGGGGTCGGCCATGTGGGTCAAAGGGTTATTAGACCACCCTATTGGGTGTCGGCCCAGTCAGCATTATGTTATGTGGTTAAGTTAAGGCCGACCTAGTAAAGGTTATTAGGCAAGTCAAGTCAAGTATAAATAGAGTGCGGGAGGCACTCTATTTGATCATTCTATTCTCACACACACTCTGTGGAGAGTGGCGCACTTTTGGAGGAGGATAAGCTGCTACTAGGAGATGTCTATCTCTTATGCTTGGGTTGTATCATTGCTCTATCTATCTCTGAGGAAGTTATTGGGGTTTTTCACCTTTATGGTTTTCCTCAAGTAAACTCTATGTCTCTTGTGTGCTTGCATTATTGTGTCCATGATTGATATGTTGTAGATATGCTGTACATGTTGTTATCTTAGTTAAGATCCTAGATCAGATTGAAGTAAATTCTGAAAAACTAACATGGTATCAGAGCTAGCTTGAAAGAAGGCATGGTATGGCATGTATGACACTTGTTGCACTTGCAATGCCAGGGCTTGATATAGCAAAAAACCAGTCATCGTAGAACTTTCTCTATAAATCCATTTTCGCGATGTTTTCGGATCTAAAAATTTTACAGGTCGAAGATCAGATCCCCATGTACCTTGTGTCCAAAGGAAAACTTCTAATTCATTGTACTTTTTGTTTTATGACCTGTACAATCTTGGGTTTCTGCCTCTTCCAGATCTGAGTCATAAACAAGTGACCTAGGAAAAAAGGTCATAACTTGGGCTAGGAAGCTCCAAATGAAATTCGTAAACAGTGATAGGTAGTTCAAGGAATGTACTTTCTCGGGTAACTTTTAAGAGGCCGAAACTAAACTAGTGACACATGGCACATCGTACAAGTTCGCTCTCTTGTTTTATCCCATAAACAGGTCACATTGCAACACTTGATATAACTATTTCTCAGAGAATCCAATTGAGGTCAGGCCTGTGGGGTTGGAAATATGACAGGTCGGGATACCACAGGTAGAAGTTTCAGACCTTGTGGATTCATAATTTCGAAGTTACACCAGAAACAATCAAGTGCATATTTTTGTCAAAAAATAATTGGATTTTGAGCACCTTCATTCATGGCTCCTGGAATTAGGGTTTCGGAGAAAGTTGGAAGTTTTTTAATCAGAGACCACGGCTGAATGCTACTCATCAAAATCAAAATTTAGAGACCAAGATCAGATTTTTTGGTTGGGCAGAAGGCCGAGCTTGATCAGACCCTAGTTCGGGACTTTGATCGGAAAAGTGGAAAATTAGGGCTTCTGCAAAAATGGGAATTTTTGAAATCTATGACCACGGCTAGAAGATCCTCAGAAAAATAGAATCTTAGAGCTTTGGATCGAACCTTTTGATTAGGCAGAAGGGTGGGCTTTATCAAACCCTAGTTCGGGGTCATGTCCAGAAGATCCGGAAGTTTCAAAGGCAATTTTGAGGGGTGAAACTTTGCAATTTTCAAATTTTGAGTATACCAGGTTGATCAGCTCATCAAGGCACATCTTTCTATCCTTTCAGAAGTTTGAAATTCAAAGTTTGAATTTTTAGGGTTTCCCTGACAAACCCTAATCTAGCTCCAGATCCAATTTCTGCAAATCAAGTGGATTGGGTTAATCCTAGAAGAAAATGGATTGGTCACCTGCATAAGTGAAGAAGTTCCTGTTTCAGAGGGAGATAAGGGTAAGGCCTTCCATAAGAAGATTACAAGCAATCTCGACAGGTATGACTTATTCGGGTATGTTTCGAGATTTGTTCATGATTAAGTTTATGTTTCAAGATTTGTTCATGATTAAGTTTATGATATGTTTGTCTTCATATTATTACGGTTAGCACAATCTTGATTAAATTTAGACTTGTCATATCACCTTAATAAAATTATGAATGCATGATAGAAGATATTCATTGATTAGGCTGTTGACACTTATGATTGTACTAATGCATTGTGGTGTTGTATGAGGTTTATGTTGTCCGCTAACATGAAAGGTACACCAAGAAAGACAAATCATGTTCTAGTTCAAGAACATATGATCATGGTGACATGAAGACAAAGATTCATCCATTGTCATGGATCACATAGAAGATATATTTATGAGGTATGTATAACTTGGTTCTATAATGGTTAACTTATGAGATATGCAGGTTACTAGCACAAGTCATTGAAGAGAACAAGAAAACATCATGTGGGTATGTTAGACATAACTAGCTAACATACTAATCCAGGTATGTTTTTCCTATATCAAGTTAGAATCCTACCTTGTGATAGGATCTCTTATATAATTATACATGGCATGATTGATAATGATTATTCATAGGTTTGAATAAAAATGGGTGTATGCATATTATGTTTCTTACCTTAATTGATGATATGACTAACCAGAAGAGTCATGGAAGTATAGGTTTGATTAATCACGGGTTTAGGTATATTATGTTTCTTACTTTAATTTATGATATGACTAACCATAAGATTCCTTGAATACTAATGCTTATTATTTATGTTTGAAATGATCATGACTATACATGCTTAAGATTATTGTGTTTTGATAGTATTGAGAATATACTAATAAATGTATGATTATGTATGAGATCTCGAGGATATAAAAATAATGATACTTGTAAGCATGCATAGTGATAGAGGATGGATATAGGTTCAAGGACAGGTAATCCAGGAAGCAAAGATCAAGAGGGAGCACACTCCAGTAGTTTCTGCAAGGATGCAGATATTCAGAGGGAGTCGACCACTTCTCACAATCCACATCAGAATGGAGTTGCAAAGATTCAGAGGGAGTCCACCCAACAACCAAACAAAGATAAGTATTTGAATTATCATTTCTTGCATATTTGATTGTTTAAATAATAATGTTCAATGATGTATATACTGATGTTCTTAGAATTAGGCTGTGTATTTTGGCATATTAGAATAATTGCATTAATGAACAACATACTACTAATATGCATGTAATGGGTAAGTGACCTATGGCACTATACAACATTCCATTGCTACTTATCTAGAATGAAACCTCTTTACTGACATGTTGGGAGTAGTGCAAACTCTTAACAATGTTCTGAAGGCATCTAGAAAGTTACAGGATATGGATGAATGTTGTATTGAAGCATTGGCTAAAATAATTGCATGACTGTATATTTCTTTATGTGTAAGAATTTGTTCTGAAAACTATGAGAAGTTTCTAATCATGCAATTTAACTTGTTTTGTAGGAAATATCATATACAAGCACCTACAAAAGAAGGACTACAACAATTGTTTCAACAACAAAGTTATCTATTGAAGATATTGAATATATTGAATTTCCCAAGATTCAGGAAGAATGCCATGATCGAGGAGTACCAGTCGATCATGAAGAATGATGTTTGGGATGCAGTCCCAAGACTTGAAGAGAAGTTTGTTGTGACTTCCAAATGGATCTATAAGATCAAGCATGCTGCAGATGATAGCATGGATAAATACAAAGCGAGGTTTGTAGCTCGTGGCTTCTCCCAGAAGGAGGGATTAACGATGAAGAGACTTTTGCACCTGTAGCCAGGAACACTTCCATCAGATCAGTGCTTGCTCTGGCTGCAGTGATGAAATGAAAGATACACCAGATGGATTTCAAGACAACTTTCTTGAATGGTGTAGTCGAAAAGGAAGTGTATGTGGAGCAGCCACTCGGTTTTGAGACATATGACAGAGAGTCACATGTGTGCAAACTAAAAAAAGCCCTGTATGGTTTGAAACAGGCACCCAGGACCTGGTATGGCAAGATAGATGGCTTCCTATCCAGTTTGGGCTTTACCAAGAGTAAAGTGGAATCCAACCTTTACTACAAGGTTGAGGAAGGCAATCCAGTTATACTACTTTTGTATGCGGATAACCTGTTTGTTACAAGTGAGGATAGATTGATTGTCGACATGAAGCTTCTGTATGTTGCGATGGATGAGCAGATTGCAGATGTGCTGACGAAGCCACTAGCCAGAGTGAAGTTCGAGTACTTTAGAGAGAGGCTTGGTGTTCTTCATATCGATGACACTTCGAGAAAGAAGTGATGGAGACATTTGCTAAAGCCATTCCAAGCATGTTGGAAGGAGGATCCTTCACATGGCTATGGATGTAAGCACTGGATGATGAGCATCAAGACGATGCTCCAGTTACTGCTCTGTATATGTATATGCATCATGTTGGATGCTAGATATGATCAATTGGATCATTTATGTATGTATGCATCATGTTGGATGTTGTATATGATCAGTTGGATCATGTGTATGTATTTGTATATGTATCAGGTGGATACATTGTATGATCAGGTAGATCATGTATGTTGATATGTATCAGGTATGATCAGGTGGATCATGTATTTGTATATGTATCAAGTGGATGCATTGTATGATCAGGTAGATCATGTATGATGATATGTATCAGGAAGATACTTTGTATGCATCAGGTGGATGCATTGTATGATCAAGATGATCATGGATGATGAGCTTCGGTATGTTGCTCTAGATGACATGCGTCAGGACGATGCAGTGATGATGATCAGGATGATGTATGGTGAGTATCAGGTTGATACTCTGTGGCCGTGGATAGGTTGTGCAGATAAGCATATAATAGCGCCCTGGGAGGTTTGCATATTCTCTTGCTAGGTTTTGCCGCTCGTATATAATAGCTCCCTGGGAGATCTGGCAAATGCTCTTTCGAGGTTTTGCTTTGGGAGGACATATAATAGTGCCCTGGGAGGTTTGCAGATTCTCTTGCTAGGTTTTTCTGCTGGAATATAATAGCTCCCTGGGAGATCTGGAAAACGCTCTTTTGAGGTTTTGTCCTATGGCATGTAAGTAGACCTGGGAGATCTAGACAGGATGAAAAAGGCCTCATATGCTCTTTCGAGGCATTGCCATGACCACATGTAATAAGTCCTGGAGATCTGGATAGCATGAAAAAGGCCTCAGATTCTCTTTAGGGTTCTTGCTTGACAAGACACTCTTTTAAGGTTTTGTGGTAGGGGTCACATGTAATAAGTCCTGGAGATCTGGACAGGATGAAAAAGGCCTTAGATGCTCTTTAGGGTTCTTGCTAGTCAAGAGACTCTTTTAAGGTTTTGTGATAGTCACATGTAATGTGCTCCTGGGAGATCCGACAGGTAGAGTTGTGTGCTCGTAACATCCTGGGATGCTGCAGCCAGGTTTTGTGACACACGTAATAAGTCCTGAGGATTCCATAGTATGGCTAGTGATGATGAAGACCTGCAGATGGTGGGCCTACATCCAGTATGAAAAAGGACTAGCTCTATAGAACTTCCTATGACGAGTAGATTCAGAGATTGATTGAGATAACAGCAGCAGTGATGATGACGATGATTCGAGGACGATGATTCGCTGATGATGATCTAGAGAAGAAGACTTGTGCTATAGATCTGTGTCGAGAAATACCTTCCTAGTTAAGAGGGAGTGTTGATGTATATGTAACTTCGGAATGTATTTCATATATGTATATTGTACTCCTATAGAGATCGTATTATTCCTCTATACATAAGTGTTTGTATTCCTATAGAGATGTTATTATTCCTCTATACAGAAGTGTCATCATTTATATTGTAAGTGTCATAACTTATACTTGATGGGTTATTAGACCACCTTGTTGGGGTCAGCCCTATATAAGTCATGTGGGTCAAAGGGTTATTAGACCACCCTATTGGGGGTCGGCCATGTGGGTCAAAGGGTTATTAGACCACCCTTTTGGGTTTCGGCCCAGTCAGCATTATGTTATGTGGTTAAGTTAAGGCCGACCTAGTAAAGGTTATTAGGCAAGTCAAGTCAAGTATAAATAGAGTGCGGGAGGCACTCTATTTGATCATTCTATTCTCACACACACTCTGTGGAGAGTGGCGCACTTGTGGAGGAGGAGAAACTGCTACTAGGAGATGTCTATCTCTTATGCTTGGTTTGTATCATTTCTCTATCTATCTCTGAGGAAGTTATTGGGGTTTTTCACCTTTATGGTTTTCCCCAAGTAAACTATGTGTCTCTTGTGTGCTTTCATTATTGTTTCAATGATTGATATGCTGTAGATATGCTGTACATGTTGTTCTCTCAATTAAGATCCTAGATCAGATTGAAGTAAATTCTGAAAAACTAACAATGAGAGGTGTCTTAAAGTGAGAAGGATTGATCATCCTGTAAGCATATCTGGATTCCATCGTCCATAGATATGTGAGGTGTCTTAAATTGAGAGGGATTGATCATCCCGTAAGTGGATCAGGATTGTATCATCCTTGGACCTATGTCCTAAAGTGAGAGGGATTGATCACCCCGTAATTGGATCATGTGTATTGCAGAGTATGCTGCTATGATGATGATGTTGTTGATCGAGAGATCCAGATGATGATGTTGTTGATCGGGAGATCCAGATGATGATGTTGATCGAGAGATCTAAATGATGTTGTTGATCAGGAGATCAAGATGATGATGTTGTTGATCGAGAGATCCAGATGATGTTGTTGATCGAGAGATCCAGATGATGATGTTGTTGTAGCTGTTCGAGTGCTGCTGAAGATGAAGACTCGGTACTGAAGATGTTGATGTTCTAGTATTGAATATCTTGAAGATGTTCCAGTAACTATTTGAGTTACTGATGATGTATGAAGAAAGCTTCCAATGATTTATAGATGTATCATGTATCATGTAGTTGATGACTCCTTGCTCCTGCATATGTTGTTATAATATCCTTCTCGTTAAGGGGGAGTGTTGAGATATTGTAACTTCTAAGAATATTATATTTGTACTTTATTATTCTGGAGATGTTTCATTCCTCCATAGAGATCTTATTGTATATTCGGATATGTTTATTCCTGTGTCGGAATCTGGTAACTTGGGTTATTAGACTTCCCTAGTGGGGTCGGCCCAGAGTTAGTTGCATGGGGTGTTTAAGTCCCCTAGTTGGGTCGTGGTTGGGTCGGCCCAGTCAGCATTATGTTGAGTGGTTAAGTTGGGGCCGACCTAGTTAAGTTTAAAAGACAAGTGAAGTAGTGTATAAATAGAGGAGGTGTGTTCCTCATTTAATACACACACACTCACTTGTGAAACTCGCATAGGAGAAGGAGAGATTTGCAAAGGAGGAGAAGGAGCTCATGTTTGGGGATTACATATTTGTATTTGCTGGTCATCTATATTGAGGAAGCTTTGCTGGGTTTTCTACCCCATGAGGGTTTCCCAGGATAAATTGTGTCTCTTGTGTTTATGCTATGCTTGTTGTTCTTTCAATGATCCTGTATATGCTATTGTTGTGAAATTGAATTTAATACTGATGTTATCTATATTATCATATTGAATCTTAACATCGTATCGGAGCTATCCTGAAGGAAGGCAATGTATGGCACTTACGACACTTGTCTCACTTGCGACAATTTGAAAGTTAGGGTTTTGTATAGCAAAACCTAATCATCGTGGAACTTTCGCTATAAATCCATTTTGGAGAAGGGTCAGGATCTGAAAATTTTATAGGAAAAAGCTAACATCCCCCTATTTCTTGTGTCTGAAGCTAGGCCTCAAATTCATTTCACTTTGTGATTTATGATCCGTACAAGTTAGGGTTTCTGCCTCTTCCAGAATGAAGTCCTAAACAGGTGACCTAGGGAAAAAGGTCATATCTTGGGCTAGGAAGCTCCAAATGAAATTCTGTGAAAAATTGAAGTTAGGGAACGGACTGTAGTGTGACAGGTCCGGTTTTTAGAGGTCGAAGTTGAAACAGTGACATGTGGCACTCCGTACAAGTTCGCTATGATGTTTCATCCCATAAACATGTCATGTTGTGACACTTGGCATAACTCTCTCTCAGAGAATCCATGAACTATAGGACCTATGGGGTTTGAAAGATGACAGTTCAAGATACCACAAGTTGAAGTTTCAGACCCTGCAAATCCAAAATCTGAGAGATGCACCAGAAACAATACGGAATATCTGAAATGGCTCAACGGAGGAAATCTAAGAAGAGGAGGAAGAAGCTCTCACTTAGGGTTTTTAATTTTTTAGGTCTGAAAGGACCTGATACAATGTTGGAGACACCTGATACAACATTGGAATCTTTGATAATGGATTTGGAATCCATTTATCATAGATATTGATCCTCCATCAAAATGTTGTGGGAGGAAGGAGATTGAAAATTAGGGTTTCCAAGTAAGAAGAAACCCTAGCAAAGTTGGGAGACTCATAGGGAAGCAATAAAGGAGGTTTAAATGGAACTGATATTTATCATCCTATCACCATGAACCTATACAAGATGTTTTACAAGTAATCTACCTTGGATGGTTAGGTTTTTACCCCTATAGAGAAGACTACTCGTCAGGTATGACTTGAGAAGACACAGGTATGTATTGAAATCTGATTCTTGATTAAGTTCATAATATGTTTGTCTTCATGTTATTGAGGTTATTACAATTATGATTGGTTGATAAAGAATGCATGTGAGTGATAGAAGACATTCATTGAGTAGGGTTATGACACTTATGATTGTACTAATTCACTTGTGAGGATGATGTTGTCTACTAACAAGATATAGGTACATCAAGAAAGACAAATCGAGCTCTATGACCATAATGACATGAAGACAAAGACTCATCCATAGTCTTTGACCACGTAGAAGCTCTACTTACGAGGTATGTATGACTTTGTTCTACTATGCTTAAGTTATGAGATATGCAGGTTCTAGCACAAGGTATCTAAATCATTGAAGAGAACAAAGAAGATATTGTTTGGGTATGTTAAGACATAACCAAGCATGATAATCCAAGTATGTTTTCCTATATCAAGTTAGAATCCTACTTTGTGTCAAGATCTTAGGTAAGTATACCTATGTATGAAATGATCATGACAATGCATACTTACGATTATTTAGAATCATAATGTTTTGATAGTATTGAGACTATACTAATGAATGTATGATTATGCATGAGATCATGAGGATGACACTAGTGCACAGTTGAGCATGCATAGTGGTACAGAATGGATAGAAGTTCAAAGACATATAGTGATGCTATCATAAAATAGAGATCAAGCGGGAGGCAACCACACAAACATAAAAGATAAGTATTTGAGTTGTTATCTCTGAAATAGTTAATAAAAGATAAGTATTTGAGTTGTTATCTCTGAAATAGTTAATGATATTGCTCGTAATAATTGTATGCATATTTGTATTCCTAGAATATATCATGCATAGTGTAAGCATTCATATAGCATTGAATAGTATACTACTAATATGCATATGATTGGTAAGTTGGACAAACATTCCATTGATTGTTTATCTAGAATGAAACCTCTTTGCTGACATGTTGAGAGCTTTGCACGCTCTTGATAGTATGTTCTGGTAGAGATGGAAGGCATCTAGATAACCACTGTATGCATACATAATATGGAAAAGTGTTCATTGTGTAAGAGTATGTCAATTTGGCAAAGTGTAGGAATTTGACTAAGTGTCAGAAAATTAGTCAAAGTTGGCCTAATAAAATGCACGTCATCTCCTATAGTTGATTGGTTAATTTTGTGAAATTCTTGAACATGGAAGATCATTGAGCCTGAGAAAATATCACAATGAAAGAATTAGGAAAAATGATGAATTACAGTGAAATGAGCAGTAAAATTAATCATGCATTGAAACTCAGATGTGCACAAAAATGTGTGTCATAATTCATTAATCAGTATAGTCAAGAGATATAATACAATGGAGAGAATTCGATTATCCAAGGAGAATTTGAATCCTAGTCAATCTAGCATAGGAATAATGACCACTGTAGTACTCTCGAGGTTCCAAAATCAACTCAACTTAACCAAATCTCAATGAACCAAAGATATTGTCAGTTAACTGATCAAGGAGGCTGCATTTGTGAGTTTGGCATGCAAAATAGACTTGAGAGGGCGTATTATATCATAATTAATTTCAATCGGAGCTCAAACCCCCCACTAGAGTCAGGAACTCAAGTGGAACTCAATTGGAATAAACTAGATCACCGAGTTAGCTCCCAAAATGTAGGGAATTAAATATGGTGGTCCTAAACTCATGCATGCAGGGTGCATCAAGTGGAAAATGGATTCTAGATGACATATGCACAGTACTAGGGGGATAATGACATCATCTAGTACTTGGAAAAGACTAATAACACTAAGGTGGACAAGGTTAGAGTATTAATTATTTTAACACCCCCCCTTAATCCAAACTTATACATCCTGGGCCCCAGTTACTGAGACCAAAGGTCTCCCATACAATCAAATAATGATAAAAAATAATTGTTCATTAAACTAAGGAAACGGAGAAAACCTTGTGGGAAAAAAAAACCCTCAAAAATGAACAGCAAGAAACTCAAACAACCTTCACACCAAGCAGAGAAGGAAAATATCCTTTGATTGAAATACTTTTTAAAAATGTAGGCAATCTGCTCCTATGTAGGATAGTAATGTAGGTGTTGGATCTGGATCTGCTCCTTTGATGTACCTCCCACTGTTTCAAAGTTGTATTTTCCAAAACAAGTCTTTCAAAATCCATTCTTGCTACTGGGGGCGAATGACTCATTGTAGTCCAAACCATGAACCTTTGAGTACCCTTTGTCAAATAACCGAGCTTTGTACTTGGTTGTAGATCCATCATGGCAAGTCTCTTTGAAGGATTGTGGATCAGACCCCACCATCATGTAGCACCTCTATGAGAGAAGTGGATATGTATGACATAGTGCAAGTTTTGCATCTCGATACTTAGATTTAGTTCTTATATGGTCAATTGGATCCCCAGCTATGTTCCTAGCAACTTCAAGGACTTTGTGAGCCCATATTGGCCTTGGCCATGGATTGGGATCAGTAGGTGCTAGATCTGGATCTGCTTGAACTTCATACTCATCATCAATATCTTGGTCCTCATCTTCAAAATCTAAAACTGGATCATTAGAAGAGACATCAATATGATCTTCATCAGATGCAAATGGAGTAGGAAGAGAATATGGCAAAAAGTGAGAGAATTCATATGCCTTTGAGGCATGGTTTGCAACACCTTTCACTATTATCTTCCCACATGATATCTCTGCAATATCAACTGTGTCAGATCCATAAATAACTTTCTTCGGTGAACATGTGTGTGTCATCTGATAATCATATAACAAGTTTGATGTCAAAGAAGGCACATACAAAACATTTTTGAACTTTCCATGCTCCAATTGTATTGTTCCCATCCCTTCAGCAGAGATCTTTGAATTATCTCCCATGTGAATACTAGGACCATCATTGAGATCTAGAGAAGAAAATGATTCTTTGGAGGCAACCATGTGGTTGGAGGCTCCAGAATCTATGAGGAAGGCTTTTGATTGTGTGAATACAGCCTTCATTGTATGACATCTCTCATGATCATCTGCCTCACTTCCAGAATCAGTCTCGCTTGAGCCTTCTGGGAGGGCAATGTTGTGATGTTCAAGAAGTTTGGTCATTTGATCTATATTCTTCTTCATGCAAGATCTCTCTGGATGGTTTCCTTTATTGCAATAGGTACACTTGGCCTTCTCAAACCCCTTTTCCTTATCCTTATTGGAGCTGGAGGCTCCTTCTGATGGATTAGGCTTCTTGTCCTTACCCTTCTGCTTCCCTTTAGCATTCACATTTTTTGACTCCCCAGCCGTAACAACCTAATTCTTGGAGGCCTGCAGGGAGCCCATTTGAATTAGTTTGTCTTGTTCTTGGATTAGGGATTCAGTGAATGCATCTAAAGGAGGAATTTTCCAATTGGGGATTGATAATCTCTCAGAATGGAAGGTAGAAACAAATATTGAAAATTCAGTACCAAGCTTGCTTAGGATGGATAACACCAGTTGCTCATCCTTTTTTTCAATGCCACATTGTTTCCACTACATAACTAAGGACTTGAACTTTGAAAAGAAATGTTGTATGGTTTCGAAACTGCTAGGTTGAAGAGAAATTAATTCATTCTCCAAAATGTGGCCTCTCATCTCATCTTTCTTTCCAAAGAGAGACTCAAACTTCAACCAAACCTCTCTTGGTTTCTTCAATCCATCAAGGCGGAAGAGAAAATCTCTGGAGATGTGAATACACATAAAACCAAAAACTTCATCTAATATGTCCAAGTACTTTTCCTTCTCAACAGTTGCCTGAGGTTCGACCTCCTTCCCCATTGTGACCCTGTAAAGACACTTGTTGCACAATACCATCTGTATATCAGCCCTCCAATCAACATAATTGAAGGGTGTAGGGATACTTGGAGACAAAGGAGCATTCGAATCCTCCATGTGTAACTGCTGGAGTGAATACAAACTGACACTGTTGCTACTGTTGAACTGACAAACTTTCAAAATACTGCAAAAAATCTCAAATTGGAGATAAACCGGCCCTATTGGGATCTAATACCATGTTAAATTCTCGAACACAACATGTCATTGAGGCTGATAAAATCTCACGGTGAAGGAATTAGAAAAAATGATGAATTACCATGACAATTGCAATGAAATGAGCAGTAAAATTAATCATGCATTGAAACTTAGATGTACACATAAATGTGTATCATAATTCATTAATCAATATACTAAGTCAACAAATATAATACAATGGATATAATTTGATTATCCAAGGATCATTTGAATCCTAGTCAGTCTAGCATAGGAATAATCACCACTACAATGCTTTGGAGGTTCCAAACTCAACTCAACTTAACCAAATCTCAGTGAACTGAAGCTATTGTCGGTTAACTGATCAAGGAGGGTTCATTTGTATTTTGGCATGCAAAATAGGCTAGAGAGGGCACATTAGATCACAATTAGTTTCAATCGGAGCTCAAAACCCCCACAAGAGTCAGGAACTCAAGTGGAACTCAATTAGACTAAACCAGATCACTAAGTTAGCTCCTAAAATATAGGGAACTGAATATGGTGGTCCTAAAATCATGCATGCAGGTCACATCAAGTGGAAATGATTTCTATATGGCATATGCACACCACTAGGGGGGTAATGACATCATCCAGTAATATGAAAAATAGTCAAAGTTGGCCTAAGAAAATGCATGTCATCTCCTGTAGTTGATTGGTTAATTTTATCTAAGCACATAGGCTTGTATCATGTTGGGTTTTTCATCCATCCATATGATTTTATTGGTCAAAAATTCTCAGAGGATGGTGGTATTGGCCTATCAAAAGATCCCTCTGGCATGATTTGCACTGTTCCAATAAAATCCATGCCAAGGATAGAGGATGGCGTTTTAGAGGATGAAATTGGCATGGATGGTGTTCGCATGATGTCCCCAATGTTGTTATAGTTCCCTCATGAAGTCATTGTTACAATATGACATCATTGTGTAAGAGTATGGCAATTTGGCTAAGTGTAGGAATTTTACCAAGCGTTGGAAAATTAGTCAAAGTCAGCCTAAGAAAATGCATGCCATCTCCTACAGTTGATTGGTTTATTTTATATGATCACATAGGCTTGTATCATGTTGGTTTTTGCATCCATCCATATGATTCGATTGGTAAAAAATTCTCTGAGGATGGCGTTATTGGCCTGCCAAAAGTGCCCTTTGGCATGATTTGCATTGTTCCAGTAAAATCCACGCCAAGGATAGAGGATGACGTTTTAGAGGATGAAATTGACATGGATGGTGTTCGCATCATGTTCCCTGTGTTGTTCTATTTCCCTCATTAATTCATTGTTACAATCTGACAACATTGTGTAAGAGTATGGCAATTTGGCTAAATGTAGGAATTTGACCAAGTGTTGGAAAATTAGTCAAAGTTGGCCTAAGAAAATGCACACCATCTCCTACAGTCGATTGGTTAATTTTATCTGAGAACATAGGCTTGTACCATTTTGGTTTGTGCATCCATTCATATGATTTGATTGGTCAAACAATATCCGAGGATGGAGTTATTGGCCTACAAAAAGTGCCCTCCGGCAAAAGTGCCCTTTGGCATGATTTGCATTGTTCCAGTAAAATGCACGCCAAGGATAGAGAATGAGGTTTCGGGAGATGAAATTGGAATGTATGGTGTCATCATGATGGCCCCCATGTTTTTATATTTCCCTCATGAAGTCATTGTTAAAATCTGACATCATTGTGTAAGAGTATGGCAATTTGGTTACATGTAGAAATTTGACTAAGTGTTGGAAAATTAGTCAAAGTTGGCCTAAAAAATGTGCATCATATCCTGTAGTTGATTGGTTAATTTTATCTGAGGATAGGCTTGTATCATATTGGTTTTTTCATCTAACCATATCATTGGATTGTCCAAATAGTCTCTGAGGATGAGTTATTGGCCTACCAACAGTGCCCCCTTGCAAGATTTGCACTATTCCCGTAAAATTCAAGCCAAAGATAGAGGATAAGGTTGCAAAGGATGATATTGAAATGGATGGATTCAGAATTATGTACCCCATGATTTTATAGTTCCCTCATGAATTCATTGTTAAAATGTGACATCATTGTGTAAGAGTATGGCAATTTGGCTAAGTGTAGGAATTTGACTATGTTGGAAAAGTAATCAAAGTTGGCCTAATAAAATGAATGCCATCTCCTTTATTTTATTATTTAATTTTATATGAGGACATAGGCTTGTATCATTTTTGGTTTTTCATCGATCCATATGATTGAATTGTTCAAATAGTCTCTAAGGATGGAGTTATTGGCCTGCCAAAAGTGCCCTCTGGCATGATTTGCATTGTTACAATAAAATGCACGCCAAGGATAGAGGATGAAATTTACATTTATGGAGTCAAAATTATGTCCCCCGTGATGTTCTAGTGCCCTCATTAAGTCATTGTTACAATCTGACATCATTTTGTAAGAGTATGGCAATTTGGCTTAGTGTAGGAATTTGAGTAAGTGTTAGAAAATTAGTCAAAGTTGGCCTAATAAAATGCATGCCATATCCTGTAGTTGATTGGTTGATTTTATATGTTGACAAATGTTTGTATCATGTTTGTTTTTTCATCTAACCATATCATTGGATTCTCCAAACAGTCTCTGAGGATGGAGTTATTGGCCTGCCAAAAGTGCTCACTGGCATGATCTACATTGTTCCAGTAAAATGCACGCCAAGGATAGAGGATGAGGTTTTAAAATATGAAATTTACATTTATGGAGTCATAATGATGTCCCCCATGTTGTTCTAGTTCCCTCATGAATTCATTATTAGAACCTGGCATCATTGTGTAAGAGTATGGAAATTTGGCTAAGTGTAGGAATTTGACTAAGTGTTGGAAAATTAGTCTAAGTTGGCATAAGAAAATGCACGCCATATCCTGTAGTTGATTGGTTAATTTTATCTGAGTAAATAGGCTTGTATAATATTGGTTTTTTCATCTAACCATATCATTGGATTGTCCAAACAATCTTGAGGATGGACTTATTGGCCTACCAAAAGTGCCCTCTTGCATGATTTGCATTGTTCCGGTAAAATACACGACAAGGATAGAGGATGAGGTTTCAAAGGATGAAATTTACATGGATGGTGTCATCATGATGTCCCCCATTCTTTTCTATTTCCCTCATGAATTCATTGTTACAATATAACATCATTGTGTAAGAGTATGGCAATTTGGCTAAGTGTTGGAATTTGACTAAGTGTTGGAAAATTAATCAAAGTTGGCCTAAGAAAATGCACTCCATATCCTTTGGTTGATTGTTTAATTTTATCTGAGGACATATTCTTGTATCATGTTTCATTTTCCATCGATCCATATGATTGTATTGGTCAAACAGTATCTGAGGATGGCATTATTGGCCTAACAAAAGTTCCCTCTGGCATGATTTGCATTGTTCGAGTAAAATCCACGCCAAGGATAGAGGATGACGTTTCAGAGGATGAAATATACTTGGATGGTGTCTGCATGATGTCCCCCATTCTGTTCTAGTGCCCTCATGAAGTCAATGTTACAATCTGACATCATTGTGTAAGAGTATGGCAATTTGGCTAAGTGTAGGAGTTTGACTAAGTGTTAGAAAATTCGTCAAAGTTGGCCTAAGAAAATGCACGCCATATCCTTCAGTTGATTGGTTAATTTTATCTGATCACATAGGCTTGTATAATGTTGGTTTTTTCATCCATCCATAATATTTGATTAGTCAAACAGTCTCTGAGGATGGAGTTATTGGCCTGCCAAAACGACCCTCTAGCATGATTTGCACTGTTCCAGTAAAATGCACGCCAAGGATAGAGGATGAGGTTTCAGAAGATGAAATTGACATGGATGGTGTCATCATTATTTACCCCATGATTTTCTATTTCCCTCATGGATTCATTGTTACAATCTGACATCATTGTGTAAGAGTATGGTAATTTGGCTAAGTGTAGGAATTTGACTAAGTGTTGGAAAATTAGTCAAAGTTGGCCTAACAATTGCGCGCCATCTCCTGTAGTTGATTGGTTAATTTGATATGAGGACATATTCTTGTATACTATTGGTATATTCATATCACCATATTATTGTATTGTCCAAACAATCTCTGAGGATGGAGTTATTGGCTTGCCAAAAGTGACCTCTTGCATGATTTGCATTGTTCCAGAAAAATGCAGGCCAAAGATAGAGGATGAGGTTGCAGAGGATGAGGTTTCAGAGGATGATATTGACATGGATGGATTCAGAATGATGTCCCCCATGCTTTTCTAGTGCCTTCGTGAATTCATTGTTACAATCTGACATCATTGTGTAAGAGTATGGCAATTTGGCTACGTGTAGGAATTTGACCAAGTGTTGGAATATTAATCAAAGTTGTACTAAGAAAATACATTCCATATCCTTTAGTTTATTGTTTAATTTTTTATGAGGGCAAATGCTTGTATCATGTTGGGTTTTTCATCGATCCAAATGATTGGATAGGTCAAACAGTATCTGAGGATGGAGTTTATTAGGGGAATTTTGAGGTAAAAAATTGGCCTCAAAACAAAAAAATCTACTATCAAAATCAACTTTTAAAGAACCAATCACATTCTAGAGGATGACATCATCTTTAATAGTTGAGGTGGCATTGGTTGAGTTAAATATGCTTATTTGTCAAATTATAAATAGTGAATGAAAACTCACAGTTAACCATATCAATGTTATAAGTAAAATACTCACAATGAAAAGAGTACTCTTAGATTACTTTTAAATATAATATAAATGTATTAAAGTACCTTAAAGTACTTAGAAAAAAATATTCTTTATATTTCAATATAAAATAAATAAATTACAAATACCAACAAGGGAAATAGCTGCAAAGCAGCTAGTCCCTGCTTTAAAATTAAGTTTATGGTTGAAATATGATTTATGTATTTGTAAAAAGAATTAATATATATGATATTGCTTTTGTTGTTTATTGATTAATGGAAATAAGTAGTCTATTTATTATATGTTTTGGATTTGAAGGTGAGTTTGCGTAAATTTGTTTTTAGTAAAATCTAAATTTGGAAGTGTCTAAATTGTATTTTTGAATCTATAAATAGATTCATCACCCTCAATACTCCATTGCACCCAAATTATGCAATTTCCATAGCTAATATATGTTATTCTAATTTTTTTTTTAAATTTCCAATCTAGCTCCTAACAAAATAAGATATAAGGTGAAAAATATATTTGAAAAATGTTGAAAACATATAATATTTAAACTACACCTTAATGGAAATATTTATGGAAAAAGTTGATACAAGTTAATCTATATATTTGCTTTCAAAGGAATTAGTCACCTAACACATACTTGGCCTTATTTATTTTCTACTAAAATAACGCTATGATTTAAAATGTACATAGTTATATTAAAATATCTTACTAAAACACTAACGAAAAATATTTAAATGCCTAGGAAACAGACACACAAACCCTAATTTTACCATTTGTGAGGGTGCTTTTGTAACGTATTAAACCTCGTGCTATTGACGCGGGATAACAACGAATGCTTCGTGACATCGCCTCATACGTCAGTCAACCAGAAAAAAGAAAATACTATCAACAAAATGCTGGAATGACTATAACTTCGATATGCTGGAGTGGAGTATAGCCCATCATCCTTCCACCAAATCCTCTAGCCAGCTCACCTTCTGAAATCTTCCATATTTGTGAGCATATTAACCAAAAAAAGGATAAGCAACATTGTAATCAGTTACTAAATTTTAGCAATTGAGTGGCTCAACCGCCTTTTTGCCTAGTGCTCATAACGCGCTACGAAAATGGCACGCGCCACCCGTGTCGAGGGACCAAGCAGGGCATAGCTATCATTGACATTTGTCACATATGTACTTTGATATTAATTTAATTGCTCGATATTTGTGGATAAGAAAGTAAGACACATGATCTGGATTAGGTAGTTCAAAAGAGATTGGAAATTTTCAAACCTCACTTTAATATTTAATATATATATATATATATTAAATTAAAGAATATATATATATTTATATATATTAAATTAAATAAAACAATAATAGACTTTATACTATTTAAAAGTTAGATTTATTAAAGTCGATTGTGGACACTACATTGTTACAATATTTAAAAGTTGGAATTGTTGATATAATATTATCAATTGCCTTCGAGATTATGGTCTTATCCTTAGTTAAAAGGATTAATTAAATAAACAAGAATGGAAAGAAGAAAGCTTCATAATACTAACACGACTGGGTAGCAGTTAAATTTACAACATCACTTGGAAATATAAACAGACCAATGAATGTGTATTAGTTTCTCTACATGATAACAATTGCCTACGGTTATGGGAAAGCAACCCACAACCTTCGCTAAATTCTGATTCTTGTAAAAGTGGAAAGGCAAGTTACCCGTGATACAGTGATGGGAAGATTATCCATATATTTCAAAGGAAAAAAGACACTACAATAATTATTTTTTAGGCGAATCTGAATGACGTGCTTAATGTTCCTCGAACTTTTGTACAAATTCGGCACAAATGTCTAATGGTATTCAAGACGTCAACAGAACAGCCTGCAAATCGCCAGCCTAAGTTTGGAAATCTGACGGAATTGCAAGCCATTTGATTAAAATATATATGGTGTGAACTTGCAGGACCTGTAAGCGTTTTATGCTCGGTGAGAAGGGCATTGGCCTTGACAGGAACAAATGATGCGTGCGCAGATTCCAGGTCATAGGAGATTCTACGCGAATTCCAGGACTAAAATCACCAGCAGGTTCCGGGGTTATTCACGAATTCAATCAAAAGATGGTTCGTTGACAAGATTATTAGCTCATTCTCGTCTAAATCATACCCCGAATATGAATGTATAAAATTAAGATGCGATAAAGTTAATATATTTTAAATAAATAATAAATTTATCTGATCCTCCAATCAACTAAGCATGTAAACACTACAATAATTATTTTGTGTTGGCATGGTCGAGCTTACTGCCACCGGTCCAGCTTACAACCACTTGCAAATGCATACAACGTTACATGCATGTATTCACTTATTTGTACACGTGGTCAAGCGTACTGCCACCGGTCGAGCTTACAGGCACTTGCAAATGCATACAACATTACGGGCTTTTTCATATTGGACACTACTTGCTCTTAGCAAGAAATAATAGAACCAAAGCTCTGGAACAACGTTCGCACCTGCTCTGTAACAACATTCGCACCGTAACGTTCACAACTACTCTACAACAATGTTCGCACGGTAACAGGTGCAATTATTTCAATGTTACATATTTCTTGTTCCTGGAAATATCAATCCAGAGACTTTTAATGCAGAAACCGAGTGTTTTTTCAAAGTTTTCAAAAAAAATTGATGAATTATTCTTCATTTGCACGTTGCCAGAGTTTAAGATCTGCATTGATGGGGAAGCAGGAGGCGAATATGTACCTCTACCTCAGGCTATGCTGGAAGCAGTACATCGTGTGTGTTGCTTACTCACAAGTCCAAAAAAAGGAACGAGGATTGACAATATGGTGGTAAGTATTTCTACCTTTTCTTTCAAAAAATTTGAAGTTCATTTTTTTTAAAACCTGAAAATCTAATTGCTCTGGAATATAGTAAGAGTTATGTATTTGGGTACTCTACAATGAGGCATGTAGTTATAATATTTTGCAGTTTATGTTATGGTGTTGTTTTTAATAATAGATCCAACTTTTTTGGGACAGATTTCAACACCACCATGAAATCTAATTTGAAACCTATTTAGTTTGAAAGCGAACTAGTAAGATTTCAGCAGGGCTAATTCTTACACAAAGGGAAAAAATTTAATCTCAAGAAGCATTTAGCCTATATACTACTCGTAACTCTTAGAACCGTAGACAATTTAGAACTATAGACATGGCCGGAATTATAAAATTGAGCAAACATTTAAGGCGCATAGTAATAAGGCATGGAGATATTTCACAGTTGACGAAATACCGACAACATTTATAAAAAAACTTTGTTATGACAATTGCAACTCAATATGGACGGAATCTGCAGCCGAGCCTTAGAGAAGAGTCGTTCCACTGTCCTACTTGAACATAGATGCCATATTCTAGAGCAGGGCGAATATAGCTCTCCGACAAGTTTATGGCTCAAATTCTTTTGACTTGTATGGACTGAAACATAACCCATACTCTTGGGCGTTGTACAAATTTTTTGGCTGAGATGATAGCTTTGAAGCTTATTCTCATTATGGCCCTAAGAGGGGTGATGTCCCTTAAATACTGTAACTGGATTAAGATTGCAGCTAAAGCTTATTCTCATTGTGGCCCTTTTAAGAGGGGTGATGTCCCTTAAAGACTCTAATTGGATTAAGATTGCAGCTGATCTTGGGCATTGTACAAAATTTTTGGCTGAGATGATAGCTTTGAAGCTTATTCTCATTATGGCCCTTTCAAGAGGGGCGATGTCCCTTAAAGTTTATGGTGACTCCCTTTGCAGCTGGTCTTGGGCGTTGTACAAAATTTTTGGCTGAGTTGATAGCTTTGAAGCTTATTCTCATTATGGCCCTTTTAAGAGGGGTGATGTCCCTTAAAGCTTATGGTGACTCGATGAGCCACAAAAGACTACCAAAAAAATATCATTTTGACTCCAAGGTGATCAGAATATCATAGTTATTTCTAAGATTATATTTTCAACACAGAGAAAGCAATATATTTTGATTCCAAAGTGATCAGAATATCATATTTATTTCTAAGATTATATTTTCAACATAGAGAAAGCAATATGGAAGCATATTTATTTCTAAAATTATATTTTCAGTACATATATAGAGAAAGCAATATAGAGGCAGATGAGCTATCTAAACATGGTCTACATGAAAACTTAACACACAAGATGAAAACTTGATTGGATGAGGGTAACCTCCATACACAGCCCCAACCGCCATACCAGCTATTTTTTCTTCCGGTTAACCAGAGATCTCGATGGCTTTAACCTCAGGTTTAGGCTGAGGCTGCTTGGGAACCGTCACAGTGAGCATTCTGTTTTCCATTGCAGCCTTCACCTCCTCCACCTTGACATTTTTCGGCGGTCGGAAACACCGAAGAAATTTCCCGTGAGAGCGCTCAATGCGGTGCCACTTGTCATTCTTCTGTTCTTCTTCTTTCTTGCGTTCGCCGCTTATCTTCAGAACTTGGCCGTCTTCCACCTCTATCTTTACCTCCTCTTTCTTCAGACCTACCACGAACAAAACGTAAATCCCAGGCGCTTGACAAATATAAGCAATTGTTAGCAAAAGAAACAGAAATCCTCTGATAGAAATGATAAATACCTGGAAGATTAGCCTTGAAGATGTGCGCATCAGATGTTTCCTTCCAGTCGAGTTGAGTGTTGGCAATGGTTGTTGCATCATCCCTTGCAGAGCGCCCTAGATCTCCAAGAAATGAAGCATTCCCGGATTCAAAAGGGTCCCATAAATCCAGTGAGAACGGATCGAAAACGCCGGATCCTCTACCAAAGATGCGAGGAACGAGAGACATGGCTGCAATGAATGTCGAGTATAGCTTTAAAGCAAATGCGAATGCGGGATCTTCTAAGACTTGGCGATTTGCGAGTGCGAGATCTTCTCAGACTTTGCGAATATCTGTTGTTGAGATGTGTGGAGGGATAGGGGAGCATTTATAGCAGTAGCAATGTCCAAGAATGAAAAGTTGCTTCTATGATCCACGAGAGGGAACATACGAGATTCTCTTGGATGTTTCCAGACTCCTTTGGCCTCTGTTCTAGGGGTTTCTCTTGGATGTTTCCAGACTCCTTTGGCCTCTGTTCTAGGGGTTTCTCTTGGATGTTTCCAGACTCCTTTGGCCTCTGTTCTAGGGGTTTCTAGATGTTTCCAGACTCCTTTTAATCTTATTATGGTGATTCTTTGAAGTATTCAGTACAGAAAGAGATGATTATTAAAATTTGTTGGGGGTCAACAAATAGATCAACTAATATTATGATGTGACTAATAAGGAATTAATGAGGCCGATGAATCCTTCAATGATGTTTCCAGAACTATCAACACATAATTCAGGTTCTTTCCTCGACGGGAGGTTAAAATATATGCAGTGACCGGCGGTTAAAATATGTGAAGACTGCAATAAGGCATCAAATATTACATATGAAATATTACTTCATTCATGCAAAGAAGCACACCAATTGAAGAATTTATTATTGAGTCTTAGTTATACTAAAGCCTGAGGAACAATAAAATGATGGATGCCAAGTAAATGCGTTAGTTCCGCCAGCGATTTGAGTCACAGATGATAGTAATGATGGATGCCAAGTAAATGGGCCAGTTCGGCCAGCGATTGGAGTCAATAAAATAATAATGAAACAGGGGATAATGACTGACAGAGATGATATCATCTGTAACATAATAGTAAAATAATAATGAAATAGTAAAACAATAATGAAACTGGATAACGACTGACAAAGATGATGTAGTATGGGTCATTTCATTAATTAAATGATGGTTCACGTGGCTTGTTTTCGTTTTTTTTTTCAATTTTTCAATTTTTAATATATTTATATTTAGATAATTATTTTTCACAGCAGGGGAAATTAGTCAAATCTGTGTACTTAACCAATCAGAAATTAGATAATCTGATTTAGAAAAAAATTTAAAATATTTTTAATTTAAAAAAAATTCAATTTAATACCCATTTATTTAAAAAACTTTAGTAAACATAAACCTAAAAAATTAAAAAAAGAAAGTCAAACAGATATGACGACCAACTGATCGCTATAATCCCTGCGAAGCAGGGACTAAAAAAATAAATACTTCAAAATCAAAACCATAAAATTACTTTTCAATATATAACATATGTCTTTAAATAATAAATTACTAATATTGAAACAAAATAAAATTTCTATTCAAACTCATATAAATAATTTACATTATATAATATATAATTTTAAAACTTTATTTAAATAAATTAAAATATAATGATAATGTATAATTTATAATAATTTACAATATATTGATGAAGTTTTAAAACTTATGTAAAATACATATTATTCAATTAAAATCAAAATATGTATATAATATATAATTTAAAAAAAATTTAAACTTTTAAAATCTTTTTGAACACCTATCATTCTACCTTAATGTTTGGTATAATTGATGGGATATTTAAACTTTTAGAACCTTTGGAATTTAAACTTTTTAAACTTTATGTTATGGAAACGAGATTCTTATGAAGACATAATCCATAAATATATTATTTTATTTTAGTATATGATATATAATTTTAAATCCATAAATATGTGATATATTTGGAATAATTATTTTGTATATAATATATAATTTTAAATTTAAGAATATTAATATAAATGGGATAAGTTTTATGAGGTACAAGATAATAATATAATAAAATAAAATAAAAATATGTAAAAGATATAAATTAAAACAAATGGAAAATAATTGTGTTGATTATTAAATGAATATATAAACTAAATACTTGGTTATCTAAATTATAGATATGTAATATCAATATAGATATATAAGTTAATTAAGTATTTTATAAATAAAAATAAATTTAAATAATGTAGATATTTATGTAAATAAATTATTAGTATTTAAATAATGTTAATATTTATATAAATAAATTATCTGTGAGATGTAGAACAGTTGGTGGCGGGGTATGGTTAAGACACCCCCTAAGCGGAAAGGTCGATGGTTCTAATCTCGTGGATACCAAAAATCCAACCATGTTAAGGGTTGGTGTGGTCCAAGCCGGGTGCGATCCCCGGGTGATTTTGACAACTTAGATGCCCTTGGTTCGTGGGAACTTAGCCAAAGGCAAACTTGCTAGTCAAGGAGGTTCCACCACTTTACCAACAAAACAAAACAAAAAATTATATAAATAAATTATTAAGTTTTAGTTTTAATAAATTTAAGTTAAATTTATATAATAGTTGATCAACATATTTTATAAATATTGAAATATAAGTTGGATTTATATAACTATATACTAATTTTTATTTTTAATGAATATAAGTTAAATTTATATAATTAATATATATTTTAAAAGAAATAATAATTTATTCATATAAATTTAATTTATGCTTAAAATTTAAAATTTAAAATTATAAATGTTATTATAATCCTATTTTGAATATTGAATAAGTTATATTTCAAAATTCAAAATATTATACTTTATTTTATTTTATAAATACATTATGTTTTACTTTATAAATACATTACTTTTTACTTTTTACTTTATGAGTACATTACCTTTTACTTTATAAGTACATTCATCATATTATATTCAAAAGCAATTTATGTATTCAAAAGTAATACTTTTAGTCACATCAAAAAATGATTTTTTATTGATTTTATTTTAGATATCTTTTTAATTTAACTTAACCATAATTACATTGATTGTAGTGTAAAATATGAGTTGTGAATATACCTCTCCCATAAAATGTCTAACTTGTAATATTTTATTATATCTCTTAGGAGGCTCGTTTTAGACCTTCAGAGGATGAGGTTTCAGAAAATGATATTGACATGGATGGAGTCAGAATGATGTCCCCCATGATTTTCTAGTACTCTCATGAATTCATTGTTACAATCTGACATCATTGTGTAAGAGTACGGCAATTTGGCTAAGTGTAGGAATTTGACTAAGAGTTGGAATATTAATCAAAGTTGTCCTAAGAAAATGCATTCCATATCCTTTAGTTTATTGTTTAATTTTATATGAGGACATATGTTTGTATCATGTTGGGTTTTTTATCGATCCATATGATTGGATTGGTCAAACAGTATCTGAGGATGGAGTTATTGGCATACCAAAAGTGCCCTCTGGCACGATTTGCACTGTTCTAGTATAATGCACACCAAGGATAGAGGATGAAATTGACATGGATGGATTCAAAATTATGTCCCCCATGCTGTTCTAGTTTCCTCATCAAGTCATTGTTACAATCTAACATAATTGTGTAAGAGTATGGCAATTTGGCTAAGTGTGGGAATTTGATTAAGTGTAGGAAAATTAGTCAAAGTTGGCCTAAGGAAATGTACGCCATCTCCTGTAGTTGATTGGTTAATTTCATCTAAGGACATAGGATTGTATCATGTTGGTTTTTTCATCCATCAATATGATTGGATTGGTCAAACAGTCTCTGAGGATGGAGTTATTGGCCTGCCAAAAGTGCCCTCTAGCATGATTTGCATTGTTCCAATAAAATGCACGCCAAGGATAGAGGATGAGGTTTCAGAGGATTAAATTGACATGGATGGTGTCAGCATGATGTCCCCCATGCTTTTATATCTCCCTCATGAAGTCATTGTTACAATCTGACATCATTGTGTAAGAGTATGGCAATTTGGCTAAGTGTAGGAATCTGACTAAGTGTTGTAAAATTAGTCAAAATTGGCCTAATAAAATGCGCACCATATACTATAGTTGATTGGTTAATTTTATTTGCGTACATAGGCTTGTATCATGTTGGTTTTTTCATCTAATCGTATCATTGTATTGTCCAACCAGTCTCTTAGGATTGAGTTACTAGCCTTCCAAAAGTGCCCTCTAGCATGATTTGCATTGTTCCAGTAAAATGCACACGAAGGATAGAGGATGAAGTTTCAGAGGATTAAATTGACATGGAGGGAGTCATAATGATGTCCCCATTGTTGTTCTAGCGACCTCATGAATTCATTGTTACAATATGACATCATTGTGTAAGAGTATGGAAATTTGGCTAAGTTTAGGAATTTGACTAAATGTTGGAAAATTAGTCAATGTTGGCCTAATAAAATTCACACCATCTCCTGTAGTTGATTCGTTAATTTTATATGCATACAAATGATTGTATCCTATTGGTGTTTTCATCTAACCATATCATTGGATTGTCCAAATAGTCTCTGAGGATGGAGTTATTGGCCTTCCAAAATTCCCCTGTGACATGATTTGCATTGTTCCAATAAAATGCCCGCCAAGGATAGAGGGTGAGATTTCAAAGAATGAAATTGACATGGATGGAGTCAGCATGATGTCCCCCATTATTTTCTAGTTCCCTCATTAATTAATTGTTACAATCTAACATCATTTTGTAAGAGTATGGCAATTTGGCTAAGTGTAGGAATTTGACTAAGTGTTGGAAAATTAGTCAAAGTTGTCCTAAGAAAATGCACCCCATATCCTGTAGTTGATTTATTAATTTGATATGAGGACATAGGAGTATATAATGTTCATTTTTTCATATAACCGTATCATTGTATTGTCCACCCAGTCTCTGAGGATGGAGTTACTATCGTTCCAAAAGTGCCCTCTGGCATGATTTGCATTGTTCTAGTAAAATGCACGCCAAATATAGAGGATGAGGTTGAAGAGGATGAAATTGACATGGATGGATTCAGAATGATGTCCCCCATGTTTTTCTATATACCTCATGAATTCATTGTTACAATCTGACATCATTGTGTAAGAGTGTGGCAATTTGGCTAAGTGTAGGAATTTGACTGTGTGTTGGAAAATTAGTCAAAGTTGGCCTAACAAAATGCACGCCATCTCCTATAATTTATTGGTTAATTTTATCTAAGGAAAAATTCTTCTGTCCCATTGGTCTTTTCATCTAACCATATCATTGGATTGTCCAAATAGTCTCTAAGGATGGAGTTATTGGCCTGTGAAAAGTGCCCTCTGGCATTATTTGCACTGTTCCAATAAAATGCACGCCAAGGATAGAGGATGAGGTTTCAAAGGATGAAATTGACATGGATGGAATCAGAATTATGTCCCCCATTATTTTCTAGTGCCTTCATGATCTCATTGTTACAACCTAACATCATTATGTAGGAGTATGGTAATTTGGCCAAGCGTTACCTAACATCATTATGTAAGAGTATGGTAATTTGGCTAAGCGTAGGAAATTGATTAAGTGTTGGAAAATTAGTCAAAGTTGGCCTATGAAAATGCACGCCATCTACTGCAGTTGATTGGTTAATTTTTTATGAGGACATAATATTGTATCATGTTTGGTTTTGCATCCATCCATATGATAGGATTGGTAAAAGAGTCTCTGGGGATGGACTTATTAGCCTGCCAAAAGTGCCCTCTCGAATGATTTACATCGTTCCAGTAAAATGCACGCCAACGATAGAGGATGAGGTTTCAGAGGATGAAATTGACATGGACAGAGTCATAACGATTTCCCCCATGCTTTTATAGTTCCCTCATGAAGTCATTGTTACAATCTGAAATCAATCTCTAAGAGTATGGCAATTTGGCAAAGTGTAGGAATTTGACTGTTGGAAAATTAGTCAAAGTTCGCCTAAGAAAATGCACGCCACCTCCTGTAGTTGATTAGTTAATTTTATCTGAGTACATAGGCTTGTATAATGTTGGTTTTTTCATCTGATAATGAACAATTGTTTGGTTGTTGAAGGAGAGAGCTACGCTAGGGTTTGGTGCAGATCGCATGGATTGAAGCTGTCAGAGTGTTTACGGTAGGGGTTGTATCCCCTGTGGCTGATTTGGATGCAGCCCCAGACCATGACCTCTGCGGGAGTGACGTCGACGGGAGTGGGCGGCGGCTTAAAGATGGGTGAGGCTAGCGGTCGGTAGAAAGGAGCCAAACGGAGGATGGGACCGGGGGGATGCCTCCCAAAAACCCTAGCTATTCTGGCCATCCAGATCCATGCTGAAAAAGTTAGAGAAAAAGTGGAGCTATGGAAGGAGAAGGTGTTGCTTGGGATTTCTCCCAAGCATGTGCAAGGATGCACCTGCTAACTAGTAGCAGCAGTCTCAATAAAAATATGTAAAAATTAATGTAATCTGATCTAACATTAACATGTGCAAAGAAATAAAAAACTAGATTTAAGAACATAAGCAATAAGATCTATGAGGAAAACAAGAAGTTAAAAAATTTGATCTTTTTTGTACTACCTCAAATGGTGAGGAAGGTGAGTTTTGAACATCTCCAAGGTTGAGATGCTCCAATGTCCAAGGGTCTCTTCTTCTCCAATGCTTCAATGGAGATCTTCAAACTCGAAATGAGAGGCAAGGGCTCTCAAAGGGAATTTGGCAGCATAAGGATAGGATGAAATGTGGATGAATAATGAGGAGCCCCTATCACCTTTTTATAATTTTTTGGTGATGGGGAATACCATTATGGTTTAAGGAAACCAATGGTATTGACCAAAATGGTTTAGGTCTCTTTTTCCCTATTTTTTCTTTTTTGAATATTTTTTTAATATTATTCCCTTTTAATTGATTTTGGGGAATTTGGGACCATTTTTTAGGGTTTTTTCTGTTTTTTGAGGAAAAATACACATTTTGAAGGGAAAAAGAGGTATTATGGTCTTTTTGGTGACCTTTTGAAGGTTTTAGAGGCTCAAATGGTGGAAAAAGTGGACAAATGGGTCATGTGAATAAGGGAATGATCTAGTGAGCACTTTTTGGGTGTTAACAGATTGCCCCCTAATGTGTGAGGGCAGGAGCTCATCGTATGGCCAATAGACATCATAGTTATTTTGTCTTTTTCTTGGGGCTTGGATAAGATAAGAGACTGATTGGAGATTGCCCCCTAATGTGTGAGGGCGGGAGCTCATCGTATGGCCAATAGACATCATAGTTATTTTGTCTTTTTCTTGGGGCTTGGATAAGATAAGAGACTGATTGGAGACTAGAACAATAGTCCCTTGGAAGCTGTAAAAAGTTGAAAAAATACATGGCCTCAAAATGAATGACGAATAATCTTTGATAATGGACGAGGCAGGCATACCCATGCTCATATCAAGACATATACATAACAATTAGGCCCAAGAAAGGGGACCTGAATAATATATAAAAATCTGTTGGTACATCATGATGGTCCAGAGGGGACACAATGCTGGGACATACTCATGGTCATACCATGACTGATCTCAATAACTGATACACTGGAAAAGAGTAACAACCATTCTGAATAAGGTTTCAGAAGGGTTGATGAACTGCTGGAGCTAAAGGTGTCCAACATCTGTAGGGACTTAATGACTGTGAACCAACTCCTGAGGGAGTGTATGTAACTGTATACTCGAGGGCGTATAAAACTGGGGTACATTTGAATACTGTCGCCATGTGCAACCCAAATATCTATAGGAATATGTAACTCGTTGTTTCCTCAATTGGACTCACAAATGTCGTAGAGTCAGGTGATATCTGGAGTCTTCAACAAATAACTGCAAGGACTGATACCCTGTATGAGTCTCAACGATGCGATCAAGGTGTTGACGTCGAGCATGTGAGAAATGATTCGTAGGCACTCATCATTAATGGTGATGAGTCCAAGGCACAAGGACCTCTAGGTCTATCCTCTGAAATAGATTTGGATGGCGTCGACAGAGGGAGACCGAAAACTACCAAGGCAATGATGTTTCCTTGATAGGAGCGCGAGGTGTACAACTGAAGTGTGATAGTACTAATGGTAGGACTGACATACTGTGGCGATGGGGAATAACTGGGGTCATAGAGTGGGTGGACTCAAACTTCCTTTGTTCAGAGCATGATGACCTGGTTGACCTAAAAGCATAGGAAACTGACTTTTAGGTGTGGGGATCATAGCTTAAGAGATCAGGGGTATGTATTGCAGACTGGAGTGACTCTGGGGGGACAAGCTAATGGATTCTATTGGGAGACTCTGAGGGTGACATACTGTAGAATACTCTGAACAAAGGTGACCATAATGGGGAAGTTGCCATAAGAGTATACATGATCTGTTGTGGCACCGAAAAGCACCGTTGGGTCCTTCGTGGTTTTAATGAGCTCCAAGAAGGGATAAAAGTGTGCTCTGAAATGGTATTGTCCTGTGGATTTATGCGAGCCTAGGACTGTTCATGCTCATGAGTGCTTTCATTTTTAAGGAGTCTGAAAACGATAAGAAGACTCTGAATTGGTGGAGGAGTATCGTCCTATGGATTTATACGAGCCCAAGACAATGATTACTCGTGGTTGATTTCAATTTTAGAGAGTCTGAAAGCGATAAGTAGACTCCATTGGTGTTCTTTTTCGTATGTTAGTCTCCAAGGCCCGAAAAAGCATAAAATGATGTAAATGGAGAACTCTTCTAGCCGATGTGACCAGAGTATTCTTTTTTCGTAATTAGTCTACAAGGTCTAGAAAATGGATAAACTTATACCAGGTAGACACCCTTTCAGATACTTTTAGCGAGCATGAAAGGAAGCAAGATTGCTCGACGATCTTTTCATTGTTTTAGGAGTCAGAAAAGAGCTTAACAGAAACTCCCTAAGTGCCTTTTTCGTAAAGGAATTGCTCGGCCTGAAAAAGGGATAAAATTATACCAAACAAAAAAGGTATTGGTGAGAGCGAGAACTGATCTCGAGCATCGTCACAAGCATGGAAAAATAAATTCGATGAGATAAAATTCGTCAAAAATGGATAACGGCTGATGTGGCACACAAACCGAGGCGATGAGGGGCATGGAAAAAATGCTCGAAAAATATGGGGATGAGAGCGAGAAATGATCTCAAGCATCGTCACAAGCACGGAAAACTGAATCCGGCGATATAAAATTCGTCAAAAACGGATAACGGTCGATGTGGCACGCAAAACGAGGCGACGAGGGGCATGGGAAAAATGCCCCAAAACGAGACCTGGTGGAATCAAGAAAAGGAGTGGACTATCGTGAAGTTCTCGCTGTGCTAATTCCAACGGTTTGAAAAACGGACGTCATATGATGTCGAAATGGTTGATTGAAAATTGGTCAAATTTCTATAAATAGCGAGTGGACCCAATGTGACAAGTGTCATTTTCACCGTTGAGTTTCACAGAGTAATTTAGTTGGGTCAAAGAATTTTCTTGATTTGTGGGAGATTCGACCATCGGTTTTGCATTCCGCGAGTTTCAAGTAAGCCTATGTGCCTTAGCCTTTCCATTTATTTACTTTTTGTTGAGCGTCGGGGTCTCAGAAGCGGCGAATATTCCACGTAGGCTTACCAACACGGAATATCACGGTTTTTGGGTCTTTTCCTGCTATGCACATCGTGGGTATGTGCGGGATAGCTGCGATGTGCATCGCGGCTGTGGGTGCCTACAACCGTGATGTTCATTGCGGCTGTGTATGCTTATAGTCGCGATGTGCATCGCGGCTGTGGGTCCAAAAGTCGTGATGTTCATCACGGCTATGGGTGGTTACAGCCGCAATGCACATCGCAGCTGTTAGGGCTGAAAGCCACGATGTTCATCACAGCTATGTGTCCGAAAGTCGCGATGGTGATCGCTTCTTTAGGGAAAAAAAATTTCTTTTATTTTTCTAAAAAAAAATTGTGTTGTTTTAGCAGGATGCTGAGGATGCCGCAGGTATCATGGAGGGAGAGGGAGATTGATGAGGGGCTGATGGACAGTATTCGGGAGAGCCTGCATGTACGAACGGCCTTGGCTTTGGGCGAACTACTGAAGTTCGCTCAGATCCCTCTCCTGCATTCAGTCAGGGAACTGCTAAACAAGTTGATTGACTTTTGGGATCCGGAGGAGGCGATTTTCATGGTGCAAGGTGAGCAACTGGAGCTCACCTTGACTGATGTGTACTTTCTTACTGGTTTGCCCTGTTTGGGTGAGATAGGGGACACCCAGCCTAGGATTCCGGCTGGTATGGATATTGAGGATCTCCTTGAGAGATTGTGTGTTCGAGGGGCCCATGCGCAAAATAGCGCACTAAGTGTCTCGGATCTGCAAGAGCCGGAGATGCAGGCGGTGGCAGCTTGTGTTTTGCAGGTGCTTGGTGCACAGGCACCCCATCGTTTGTCGGGGGGGGGAAATGATGATGGTTCACCGTGTCTTGCAGGGGACCTATTTTGCTTAGGGCCAGATGTTTCTGGCTTGTGTTTGGCGAGAGCTTAACAAGGTTAGGTGGGAGGGAGGAGAGTTTAGTTATGACTCTTTCCTTTGTTGTTTCTTTTTTGAGTGAGTACCTAGCTTGCAACCACGTGTGCTGGTTCAAGATGGACTGAGGAGTGAGCCGCACATGGTGCGGTAGGGGGAGATGATGCCCCGGGGTGGTGGTGCCATTCGGAGGTTCTTCTCGTCGGAGATGTACGATCAGTGGGAGCAAATGCCCGTTGTGATTGACGACTATCCATATCAGGGTATGGACTTTCAGGGAGACCCCAAAATGTCGCAGGCTCAGGGACAGGCTTGAGGGTTGGATGGTACGTCTTTGTTTTTATTTCTCTATTATATCATGTTTAGATGTTTTTTATGAGTAAAGCTAGAGATGTTTATATGATACTGACTTGTTTCAGTGTGGGTCATGGAAGATGTTGGTCCAAGGCCTCCAATAGATCATATGGGTTGTAGGGGATGGGTGATGGTGGTGGTACCTCCACCAGTAGCGGCACCCCCATCTTGTGCACGAGGAGTTGTGTGTCATCAATATGATGCCCTAGAGGACGTACGTGATACCTTGGAGGTGTTGGTAGTGGATGTACCAGATGATGGTTGGAGGGATCTAGATCAGCATGCTCTCGATCATTGTTTCTATGCTCCCCATGAGTGGAGATTGATCCTGCGGAGAGTAGCTGTAGTGACAGCTGAGAGGAGGGCTCGAGATCTGTATGATCTGGAGGAGCCAGAGGAGCCAGGTGACCGTGATGATTAGGTTATCTTGTACCTACCCCCAAATGTTGATGAGCATATGGGGATGTATTTTGTTGATACACATTTTGTACCGCTAGTGTACTTTTTGTATATTTGGGTGTTGAGAGCACTCCTGACATTGTGACTCTAATGATGATATATATATATATATATATATATATATATATATATATATATATATATACATGTGTTTTTTATATATCGTCAGGTATGCACGTGGATGCACGTCATGTCTTTTCTTTTATGTTGTGTTGCACGCGGATGCAATGATATGTGTTTTTCTTTCCCGTGGAGGCACATTTTATGCACATGGATGCAATACTTTTTGTTTTTGTATGCCCGTGGAGGCACATGTTATGCATGTGGATGTAATACTTCTGTTTTTTGTATGCCCATGGAGGCACGTGGATGCAATACTTATGATGGCTAGTTTGTTTATTTTATTTTTTGATGCTTATGTGATGCATGTTTTGGTACCTTACATGTTTTGGTTGGAATGCCAATCTAGGATGTTGTTAGCCATTTGATCTACGACACTGTTCAGATTTGTTGGGACATGAGTGAAGGAAATGGATTCAAACTATCAAATCATTTGTTTAGTGCGCAAGAATTTTTTGAAGAGATAGGGATCGCGTACTTGGTACCAATTATTGAGCTGGGAAACAAGAAGCTGGGATTCTAAGAAGACGTTAAGGTAACTTATGCCCATTTGGAGAGCAGCGGTCAGGAGACCGGTTACGGCGTCATATTCATCCTGGTTATTTGTGGCAACACCTATGCACACTCCGTCGAGGTGGATCAACTCATGTGAGGGGGAATAAAGTACCCAAGCTACCAAGGCAAGATTTGGAGACCAGTGACTTGCACCGTCGGCAAAACCAACATAAGAGATTGGAATAGGATCCATCTGTGTTCATGTAGAAAAAATGAAAATGTAAGACTGTGAATGTTTACAGTGGGAAAAAATGAATTAAAACAAACTGTATAATCTGGACTGTGGTGTCCAGAAGATTTTTTATGGGTAGAATCATTTAAGGTACAACCCGTTATGGGAGTTACGCATGGGGTTACCTTCTGAGTCAGTCAAAATGTATGCCCCATGTCCAAGGCAATTATGTATGATATATGGGCCTTGCCACATGGATTCAAATTTTCCTTTCCATTTTTTGTCGTGGGCTTGACCGTAAACGAGTACAAGGTCTCCTTCACTGAATTTTCGTGGGTGAACATGTTTATTGTAGTGAATTTTTGATCTATTCTTTGCAACTTCGATTGTTTGTAGGGATGCACGGCGATCCTCGTCGGCTTGTTCTAGAAGAAGTAAATGTTCTTCAATTGGTGAAGTATCCGGGAGGAGTTCTATGGAGATTTGTAATGTCGGGATCTGACAATCAATAGGGAGGACGGATTCCATGCCGTGCACCAAATGGAAAGGGGTAAAACCGGTGGTGGTTTTAGTGGATGTGCGGTAAGCCCATAATGCGGGAAAAAGCATGTGATGCCAATTGGACTTATGTCGGTCAAAAATGCACTAGAGCATGGTCTTCAAAAAAAATTTGATAGCTTCAACCTGGTCATTCCCTTGGGGGTAGTAGGCGGAGGAGAAATGATGTTCAAACTTAAGGAGGGTTGATAACTCTCGCCAGACGGAGTCCTCAAAGTGCAAACTATGGTCTGATACTAGTTGCTTTGGTACTCCGAAATGAGCTATAACATGGTTGAGGAAAAAATGGGCTGCAGTGTCGGCTTTGCAGTTATAAGTAGGGATAGCTTCGACACATTTTGTAAAGTAATCGACGGCCACAATGATGTGTTTATGGCCGCCTGCTGATGTGGGATTACAATCCATGAAGTCGATGGCCCATTTGCAGAAAGGTCCTAGGGTAACTATTGGATGTAGGGGAGCGGGGGGTGTTCTTGCCTTCGGGGAAAAGAGCTGGCATTTTTGGCAATGTTTGACTGTTGTGATGCAATATGTGAATAATGAGGGACAAAAATAACCTGGACGGATTATCTTTTGGGCAATGGCCATTCCTGAAAAATGGCCTCCGCAGGCGCCATCGTGACAATCATTAAGGACTTGTTCAGCTTCTTCTCGAGAAAGGCAACGTCTGAGGATTGTGTCGATGCCATGTCGATAGAGGACGTCACCTAAGAGGAGATAACGGGGGGCATGGTGATGAATGTGACGGCGTCTGTCATGGTCGACATTGGGTCAAAACTTTCGTGTACAAAGGTAAACCAAAATGTCACCGTACCAAGGGTCATCAGACGAAATGATGAATAAATGGTTGTCAGTAAGGTCTGTATGGATAGCTAGTGATGATGATGAGAATGGTAGGTCCATAATGAGTTGGGCGAGCGCTAAGGCTTTGATGCTCTTTGGAGTTTTAAAATTCAGGTCATATTCTTATAGGATAATCACCCATTTAGCTACGCGGCCTTGTAAAAGGCGACGTGTCAAGAGATAGACCATTAGGTTGGAATTTGCGACAACTGTAGTGTGGCTAAGGAGAATGTAGTGGCGTAAATTTTGTACTGAAAAGACGATGGCAAGGGCCATTTTCTCTTCATGTGGGTAACGCAGTGGTGGCCCTGATAAGGTCTGGCTTACATAGTAAAAGACATGCTCTTGACGAGTAGAGTCTTCTTGGACAAGTACTCCAGAAACAGCATAGTCAGATGCCGAGACATAAAGGATGAAGTCTCTTGTGAAATCCGGAGGAGAAATCAAGGGGGCATTAGTGAGTGCTTTCTTCAGGTCTATGAAAGCTCCTTTCGCTTGGTTATCCCATACAAAATGAGTATGCAGGCGTAGTAATTGAAGGAAACCATGAACGGTCGTGGCATAATCGGGGACAAAGCGGTGGAGGAAGTTGGACTTCCCCTGAAGGCTTTGTAGCTGTCTTAGTGTGCGAGGTGATGGTAGGTCCATGATTGCTTGGACTTTTAACGGGTCTACGGTGATCCCTTTTTCTGAAATGACGAAACCCAACAGACGGTCTGCTGGAACTTAAAAGACACACTTGAGTGCGTTCAAGCGGATTTTGTATTTTTGACAACGCAAGAAGACTTGTCGAAGATCGTCTAAATGGTCAAATCGTTTCTTAGATCGAGCCGTGAGGCCCTCTAGATAAACCAATATGATGTTATTCAGGTCGTGAAAACAATAAGTCATGGCTCGTTGGAAAGTGGCTCCAGCGTTCTTGAGACGGAAAGGCATGATGCGATAGGCGAAGGTACCCCATGGGGTGGTAAAAGCGGTCTTATGTTGATCTTCTTTATGGATTTTGATTTGGTTGTATCTGGAGAAACCGTCCATAAAAGAAAGTACCTCGTGCCCCATACATGCATCGATTAGTTGGTCGATAAATGGTGTTGGGAAGTAGGCTTTGGGACAAGCTAGATTAAGGTCGCGAAAGTCAGTACAGACGTGAATGGCGCCTACTTTTTTATTGACTGGTACTAGGTTCAAAACCCAGGTGGTGTATGAATCGGGTATATGAAACCTGCTGCCCGAAGCTTCTCAATCTCGGCCTTGACAGCCGGAAGCTTAGATGGGTGAATGGAGTGTTGTTTCTGGCGGACAGGTGGTACGTTGGGCCACATGTCTATGTGATGCTCTACAATGTTAGGATCAAGACCAGGCATTTCAGTGTAAGACCAGGCAAAGACATCACGAAACTCTTGGAAGAGTTTCTTATAGGCTTGGGTTTCCTTTTCAGTGCATGATGCACCTAAGGAGATAAGCTCGGGTTTTATAGGGGTGGTGGAGATGTCGATTTTAATAATAGGTGAAATTTTGGCCATATTACCCTCTTCAAAGGCGTCAGGTGTTGGGATTGGATCTTTAAACCAATCTACCTTGGTTGGTAAAAATTCTTTTGATTCGATAGACAGTTGGTTTGTCGTGGTGGAGGTAGATTCCTCAGGGATGAAATATGACCCATGGTGCATATCATCCCAAGGGTAGTCTGGTGCAGTAAGTGTTTCTAGAATCTCCTCATCGCTATGGAAGTAGTGTATCATCAAATCAATCGGTTCAGGCTTGTATTTGGTTGAAATCATATAAATGGTATTGATTTCTTCTGAAGGGGAAGATTCTTGGGGGAATATTTCTTCAATGAGAGGGGGTGATATCTCGAGGTCGGCATTGTCCAATTCGTATAGTGCTGCTCTATAATCTAGGAGATCGGGGCAGTGATGTGAATAATGGTTGTAGATGCCGCATATCACACAAGGGTGGTTTGTGCGCAATGATTTATCGCAAGACTGAGGGGGTAGTTCTATTTTGACAACTGGAACGCTAGTGTCATCATCCAACATATTCATGTGTTCTTGAAGTGCTGGTAGTTGTGGACATTGATGGGTGGCATGGCCTATATCGTCGCACAAAGAGCACTTGGGGAGCACACGAGTTGTTGGGGGATTCTTTGGCAACTTGGGAGTTGATGGGGTGGTGCGGGTTGTGGGTCCAATGGTATAGGTTTGTGGGCCTCTGCCCCCATTGTAGCGAGATTGAGGGGGAACATAACTAGAGGTTGATGAAGTGGCCCCTGTTGGAGGTGGTTGTTTTGGGGGGTTTGGTACGCCAAGCGGTGGACGGTTGGAAGTATTGATGGGTTGCACCAGTTGTAAAATGACATTTGGTGTCGGGGGAGGGGTTGGGGCAAGTAGGTACCACATAGGTAGTCCTAATGTTAATCCTGGGAGATTAAGTGTAGCCATGACTGGTGTGTTGATGGCGCCTGAAGGGGGAAATAAAAATGGGATAGTATGAATTGGTGTGGCTCCTATGTGACTAGTTACTGTTGGAGGTTGTGGCAGTGGTTGAGGTTGTTGAGTATGCTGTTGTTCGTTGTGCGAGAGGGTGAAAAAATCAAATATTTCAGTTATCCAGAGAGGGGGTGGGATAGATGGGAAAGTGGTGGTCATGGGAGTATCCGAGTATATCCCGGGTCCGACTGAGGAGACGAACGATGTGGGTGCACTCTGAACGGGTTGTTTGATCATGGGAAGAACATTTTTAGGTGCTGCAGGGGCATTGGGATCATAGTATGTTATCTGGTTGATTTTAACTATGCGTCCTTCATGGGGGAACATCATGAGGTGGAAAAATGAAGAAGCGACAGCTTTAATTTTATACATGTAGCTTCGTCCCAAAAGGATATTGTAATCAAGCTAGGCATTGATGACCTCTATATCTATGAGAACCAGTTTTCCCCCAAGCTACATAGGTACGTTAACTAACAGGCCCTGTGGTTGAGCTGAACGACCATCATAGGCTCGTAATGCAATAGTTGATGGTTGTAGTGTGGGGGATCCAATCTTCTGCCAAACAAGAGTTGACATAACGCAAGTGGAGGCACCTTCGTCGATGATGCATCGATGAACGACAAGGTTTTGAATGGATACAGAAACTTGAAAAGCCAATGTTGAAGGCAACCGAGGTTCTGCCTGGTCTAAGTCAAATGCCATCATATGGGAGTCGTTAGGGTCTATGGCAAAAATGGCAGACAATAACAATTTCTTCTGTGCAGGGCAGTTCTTTAGGACTTCAAGAGCGGACATAGCAGCAGGGGATTGTGCTAAGTCTTCTACAATGTTGTAGTTTGAAGTTGCATGTGCATTAGGGTTGTTGTTTATTCGTCATAGGGGGAAACAAGGGGCTTTAGGACCCCCCTCCATTGGCATATTAGGTATGCGCAACGGCTGATCCGTTGGAAGAGTGCTTGTGGATGGATCAATGGGTGTGGTTTCAGGAGCTGAACCGTATTGGTTCCGGCAGGTTTGAAGGTTGATATCATTAGATGACATCATTAACAGATGGTGAGTGCTCGACTCTGTATTCTGGTAATCATTTGCAATATAGGTGATCTGCTGTTGTGTGGCAACGGATCCTTGTGGGGGATCCATTGGTGGGTGTTTACTACTCCTTGGTTGGGTAGAGGATTCTACAATATCATGGGTTGAGGTTGAGGAGGTGGTTCCTACTGCGCAGCATGTCCTTGTTTTTGGGCGTCGTCGGTCCACAGTTGACGTGCTCGATCCAAATGGGGGCAATTATGTGTGTAATGGTTGTAGACTCCGCATATGGAACACGGGTGGTTTGTTCTCAAATTAGTATTTTTTCCCTATTTTGGTGGACGATCAGGGTTTTGATTTGCAGGAGTAGCGTTATTGTTATTGGGAGGATTAGGTGGTTGTCCTCCTTGGTTTTATTGTTGGTTATTTTCGCAGTTGCGTCCTCTTCCGTGATTCGGTTGACCTCCTTGATTTCACTGGTTGTTCTGGTTTTGAGGTTGGTTTTGCTATGCGTATACATGCCCTTGGGCAGTAGGTGGGTTTTGAGGTCGTGCAGGCGCTGGAGCAGGCTACGGTGGCTAGTAAGCGGGAGGGTTCTGAGGTGGACCTGGTGCTTGTTGCGGTTATGGGTAACCTTGAGCTACTGGAAGTGTTGGAGCAAGAGGTGCTTCCTGTTGAGGATAATAAGCTGATGGTGTTGTGGGTGAACCGGAGTCTGATGGGCCTACTGGTTATAATATGGAGGTGGTGCATAAGCTGATGGCTCTTTCCCATAACACTGCAGTGGACATGAGGGTCCATGAGTGTGGTGGGTGTGCATTACTGGAGCATACGAAGTTGTAGCTCCAGAATGAGACGTAGCCCTAGAAAGGTCTGGGGCTTTGTTTGTACTCATCATTGTGAAAGGTTTGTTTTGTGCCATAACTTGGCCAATGATACCGTCAGTGACATGGGATGCCCCCGGCGTGTCGCTCCGGGATGGATCGTCCCGAGGGGCGTCTGGTAAGATTGTGTATAAATATCTAGACTGTGCATATATCAAGTCGAACTGCTGAGCTTTTAAAATGGCTTCTTCTTCTGACTGGGGTCGTTCAGAAGCTACATCCTTGGCTATGAGAGGGAGGAGTGATTTCAGGAACCAATCCAAGAAGATACGGTCGTCAAGCTTTATCTTGCAGAGACTACGGTGCTTACACCACTCATGGATATGATCGGTGATTGTGTAGCGGTGTTCTGTCTACAAGATAGTAGTATTTCCACTCCTGCATCATAGCGGATAGGTAATTGGAATAACTGTAGGAAAGTCGAGGCAAGGGATGTAAACGCAGGGTGTGTCCCATGGGGTTGCTCTATGTACCATTTGGCTACCAAGTCAATAAAAGTTCATTGTAATAAACGAAGACGAATCGAATCGTCTACTATGGATTTTGAGGAACGCCATAGGTGAAAGGACATGATGTGGTTTTGGGGGTCTTCCCCAGCTTTCCCTTCAAACTTTGGGATGTTTGAGGGGAGCTTTGTGGGCATGGGGGGCTAAGTGGGGTTATGTCTAATGGGGTCATTTGTTATCCTTGCCAAGTCAGGTAGGTTAAGGTTATCCATAAATGGCAAAGTGGCGGAGGGGTATGACATTGTTATAGGGACATAAGTGCTAGTGGTAGCGTTATGTATTTGGCCACTGCCCCCTAGGGGGATATGAGTCATGGGAGGTATGTTCCCTCCACCCATAGGAGCGTGGGAGGGACCCGCGCCACCAAGTGCAACGGGAGTCACAGATGGGTTGGGAAGATGTCCAAGAGGTGTTGGAATCTGACTGGTAGCGGGGATAGTAGGTATAGTTCCCATAGTGGGAATGCCTAGGTTAGGTGGGGGTCCTGTATTGGGCAGGGGTCCCATGTTAGGCATACCTAATGGAGGTGTGGTAGTTGTGACAACCATGGTGGCCGTTGTGGTGGCAGGGGTGGATGATATTCCACCAATAGTTCCTGTGAAAAAGTTGTCATAATGCGAACCAGCCATGGGGTTAGTGGGTGCAGTGTATGCGGGATTTTTGGATTCTTCCTCAAAGTCAGATGTGAAATGAGGCGCATCAGAATCAGATGACGGGGTTCCGTGCCGATGACGTGTGGAGTCAAGGGAACCGTATTGTGGGGGTTCACCCCAGAAACGTCGAGAATGTCTTGGGGACTCAATGGTGACAGTTGTGAATTAAATCTACTAGGTGGTGATGAGTGGAAAGCTCGAAATCCCTAATGCAACCATGTGTGCAAGAGGGGAGCATAAAAAATAATGGCACTCGGGCCAACAACCAAACTCAAAACACTTACTATAACAGCTGTGCTATAGTAAGTGGAGCAAAACAAAGGGAGGTAATGGAGCATGCAAACACCTAACTAAAAAGTATTATGACTCAACAAGGTATATTCTCTGCAAGGTGATGAAATCCAAGTCAGACAATATAAATTGTAGAATCAAAGGCTAGATATCCCCCTACCGGGAGGGACACCGGGTAGACAATCCTATAAGTTTGGCCACTAAGATACCCTGTTCATGACATGTTCGGTTGGGTGAATCTACAGCTCTTGTTATATCACCATTGTACTCCCATAAGGGTGGTACAATGAGAACAACAAGTAGGTATCCTTCGGTTACTGAATGGATTGCGGTATTCCACTTAAGCTTCCGGAACCAGTCTGGTTACTTCAACCCTCCTAAGGGAGAGTCCTTCCGGACGAATTGTTTTAAACCGTGTCAACAAATAATAAGGGATTTTGGTACCCTAAATGTCAACCACTATGTCTCAACATGTAAGTGAGTGAGGGGTGTTATTTGGATACTTATTCCCTCAGTCCTACCTAGCTACAAAATTATTTTGGTGTTCTCCAAGTGGGGTTAGAATGTTTGTTTAGTTAAGAGGATTTTAAGGCTCACTTGTAATTATTGTGACAGATTGTGTACTGGTGTGGGTATATACCAAAACAATTTGCCTCGCATGGGCGATTTAATCTCAAACTAAAATAATGATTCCAATCTGCAAAAAATGAAAGACGTTTCAAATGTAAATGCTTTAATAATCTTTTCAAAAAATATGGATTCTTTAAAAAGTTTTGTAAGGTAAAGCAAATAACATATGTAAAAATAAATGGATTTCTAAAGTCTTTCTTGGGCAAAATATTGAGCAATTTAGAAATATGGTTCTAAACTTGAAATGTATGAAACTTATAACCTGAAAAATACTTAACAAATCTTTCTTTCAATTAGTGAAAATTTTCAAAAAGATAAGTGAAGCATATAACCGAATATAAATTAATAATGCTGCAATAATGACACACTAGGCTGTAAAAAATTGCAAAAATTAATGCTAAAAAAAGGGATAATTGGGCAAAACTTTCTTGAAAATTTTGGTCAAACCGAAACAGGAAATATCGCGGCTATGAGGTCAAAAGTCGTGACAAGCCGCGCAGTGATGTGGGCGAAAGCCACAATGTGTATCGCAGCGCGGTGGCCAAAGGCCGCGATGAACCGCACAGAAAAATGCCGAAAAGTCATGATGGACCACGTGGGGAAAGTTCGCCCAGCCGCGATGGGCCGCGCAGAAAAAAGCCACACGGGCGCGATGGACCATGCGAAAAACAGGTGAACAGCCGCGATGGGCCGCGCGGCTGTGGGTGCGAAAGTCGCAATGTACGGACGGAAAAACGTCCGGCGAAAAACAAACCCAAAAATTGAAATTTTGGGCTATTTTGGGCTGCAGAAAGGGCCAAAGGCTAGAACAGCAATGAAGAGGCTGACTAGTATGGCAGATCTACAACTTTAAATGGGAAAAACAACTAAAATATAGATCTAAAGCAAAGATTTAAAGTTCAAAAACCAGCAGAGTCGCCAAAAACTATTGCTTGGGATTTCTCCCAAGCATGTGCAAGGATGCACCTGCTAACTAATAGCAGCAGTCTCAATAAAAATATGTAAAAAATGATGTAATCTGATCTAACATTAACATGTGCAAAGAAATAAAAAACTAGATTTAAGAACATAAGCAATAAGATCTATGAGGAAAACAAGAAGTTAAAAAATTTGATATTTTTTGTATTACCTCAAATGGTGAGTTTTGAGCAGCTCCAAGGTTGAGATGCTCCAATGTCCAATGGTCTCTTCTTCTCCAATGCTTCAATGGGGATCTTCAAACTCGAAATGGGAGGCAAGGGCTCTCAAAGGGAATTTTGCACCATAAGGATAGGATGAAACGTGGATGAATAATGAGGAGCCCCTATCACCTTTTCATACTTTTTCGGTGATGGGGAATACCATTATGGTTTAAGGAAACCAATGGTATTGACCAAAATGGTTTAGGTCTCTTTTTTCCACTTTTTCCTTTTTTGAATATTTTTTGAATATTATTTTAATATTATTCCCTTTTAATTGATTTTTGGGAATTTTGGACCATTTTTTAGGGTTTTTTGTGTTTTTTGAGGAAAAATACATATTTTGATGGGGAAAAGGGGTATTATGGTCTTTTTGGTGACCTTTTGAGGGTTTTGAAGGCTCAAATGTGGAAAAAGTGGACAAATGGGTCATGTGAGTAACGGAATGAGCTAGTGAGCACTTTTTGGGTGTTAATAGAAGGCTTTAACTGGGAATTTTGTCGGGATTTGGCCTCGGGAGAAGGATTTGGTCAGCTAGATCAAAAGCACCTAAAATCCAAAAGGGCATTACGATCTTCATTTGGGGGAAATGGGTTTCTTCACCATTATTTTTTTCAATGTGGAAGATATGGATAGGGTGTTGGAGGGAGGACCCTACTTCTTCTTCTCTGCTAGGTTATATCTCAAACCCTGGAAAGAGCGATTCAATCATGAAACAGAGGATATGAAAGTTACCCCAGTGTGGATCAAACTTTTTTCTCTTCCCTGCAAATTCTGGGACCTGGAAATATTGCAAGATATAGGCAACACTCTGGGGGAATTCATCAAAGTTGCAGAGCAGAAAAAACAGCAAAGGTATACTGCGTGTGCTCGGATATGTGTTTACATGGATCTCTCAAAAGACCTCCCAAAAGCTATCAGTCTGAACTAGGAGGATGAAGAATGGATCCAGTCGATTGATTATGAGCAGCTCCCTTTTAGATACAGAGTGTGCCACGAGTATGGTCACTTTGGTAGAAACTGCCCTCAATCGACCCAGGCGAAATCTTCAACCAAATCAGAGCTCAAAGGGAATAAGGATAGGGAGGGGTTTACCCAAGTCCAAAACCGGAGGAAGAATAGATCTGGTGATCAACCATGGAAAGGGAAGGAAAAAGTAGACAATGGATCTACAACAAAAATCTGTTTCAGATTTTTGAGGAGATAAGAGAAGATGGCGAGGGACAAAAAAGTGAAAAAGAATCCCCGAAGACTGTGGATGTCGATGCTGTGGACACACTGATCCAGGAGAAGACCCTCAAAGATCAACCGGAGGCTATGGAGGAGGATGGCGAGGAAGAATTAGATCTGCGGGAATTAGTTTTGGATGAGATTGAGAAAGAATGTGAAACAAAGGGGAAGGTTTATGTTACTAGACGACAGCTAGAACTCCTCCAAGATGCGATCATCAAATCTAAGGAAAGTACGAGATTGGATATTGCAGTTGATTCTCAGTCTGGGAACAAAAGGAAATCTCCAACAGAGGACCTGAAGCGCATAAGGAAATCAAACAAGTAGAGAATAGCAGAGATAGGTGTTAAATTAATAGAATCTGGCCAGTACCCGAAGATCAAGGCAGCCTTTTCTGAAATTAACAAAATTGCTCAATGAAGACAGTATCCTGCAACATCAGGGGGTACAATCACCCTTAGAAACTTAAAAATTTAGCTAGAAAGGTGAAGCAAGAAAAACCAGATGTTTTATTTCTGCAGGAAACAAAATGCTCTTCTTCAATAATGGAGAAAGTAGGGAAAAAATTTGGAAAGGATGTGAGGTTATGGTAATTGATGCCAATGGAATGGTGGGAGGTCTGGAGGTTCTCTGGAGGCCTCACTCTATTCACCTATCCAATTCGAGGGCTAACAGTTTTTCGCTGACCTCAGATTTCTCTGTGATTGATTCGGGGGTTTCTGGCACTCTAGTGAATGTCTATGGTCCGAGTGCCTTCCCTCATGAGGAGGCCTTCCTCGCTTCTTCTCCTGGTTATTCGATCAGGTTGGTGAGGGGTCGTGGATTGTTGGTAGGTATTTCAACCTGATTTCCTCCCTCAATGAGAAAAAGGGTGGGAGAAGGATTTTGAACAGATTCCAAGAAAACTTTCATGATGTACTAAGCCTTAGTCCTTTCATCGATGTGGAAACTGGAAATGGCTAGTACACTTGGAATAACAAATGGGGGGGTAGTCATCTGGTTTCATCCAGGCTTGATAGATTCTTAGCTACTGAAGATATTGCACATGGGATGGGTGAGGTCAATGCCAGTGTCCTCCCGACAGCAGGCTTAGACCATTGGCATGTTTGTCTGACCTAGGACCAATCAAATGCCTTTCTCCATAGACCTTTTCGATTTGAGCAGTTCTAGATGGAGCATAAAGATTTCAAAGACCTAGTGAGTCAGTGGTGGCAGGAGTTGGTCCCCCATGCAGGTTCTGGCATGTATCAATTCCAGCAAAAACTCAAGGCTCTGAAATCAAAGATTCGTACCTGGAACAGGGATGATTTTGGCAATATCTTCCAGGATAAGAAAAAACTGAGCGAGGATTTAGAGCTCATTTATTGGCAAGGCATGGAGGAGGGATGGGATGAGAATTTAAGAGAATAAGAGAAAAACCTATTGGAGCATCTTGAGGCTCGCGAAAGGCAAGAGGAGATTTACTAGAAACAAAAATCTCGAAACCCGTGGCTTCAAGAAGGGGAAAGGAACAATAAGTTCTTCCACAACACTGTTATCCAAAATCGTCACAGGTCTAAAATCCTCAAGATTCGAAAAAACAATGGGGGTTAGGTGGAGACCAGAGGAGAAATTGAGGAGGAATTAATTCACCACTTTGAGGCTGTCCTAAAAGAGGACCGTGTAGATCGTAGCCATTACATTTCCAAAATATCTAGCCTCATCCCTCGTCTTGTTTCTAGGGAGCACAATGAGATGCTGGGAAAACCTATGTCTATGCAGGAAGTTGAGGAGGTCGTGCAGAAGATGGGTTTAGGGAAAGCCCCGGGTCTTGATGGGTTTACCACTAACTTTTTCATTTCTTTTGGGATCTTATCAAGGAGGAAGTTCACCAGATTGTAGAAGAATCACGTAGCAGTCGTGGGGTATTAAAATATTTTAATGCCACTTTCCTTTCTCTCATTCCGAAGGAAGAAGGTGTTGATATTCCTGGTAATTTTAGAGCGATAGCCCTTTGCAATGTCATCTACAAAATCATCACTAAGGTTATTGCCAACCGGCTCAAGCCTCTTCTCGCTATTCTTATCCGCCCTGAGCAATCGGGATTTGTGGAGGCAAAACAAATTGTTGATGGAATTATCTTGGTTCAAGAGACCATGCATTCTTTGAAGGTCACTAAGAAACCTGGCATGCTAGTAAAATTAGAGATAGCTAAAGCCTACGATAAAATCAGTTGGCAGTATATGCAGTGCATCTTGAAGGCTTTTGGTTTTGACAGGGACTGGGTGGCTTGGATTATGAATCTGGTTTCTACCCCCTTTTTTTCTATCCTTCTTAATGGGGCACCTATCAAACTGTTACAAGCCTCACGGGGTATTCTTCAAGGAGATCCTCTCTCCCCTTTATCTTCATCTTAATGGCTGAAGGTCTTAGCAAGCTTCTGCAGGCCCAAGCAGTTGATGGAGGGATTTGGGGGATTCAACTCCATGAGGGTATGGATAAGCAAACGCACCAGCAATTTTTGGATGACATTATGCTAATGGGGCACCCTTCAGTCCAAGAGGCATGGTACTTTAAAAAGAGTCTAGTGTTGTTCGAGAAGGCAGCAGGGCTTGAAGTTAACCCAGAAAAATCTCAAGTGTTTTTCTTTAACACTTCTGGTCCTACTCATCCCAATATTTTAAGAATTCTTGGTTTTTCCCGAGGATCATTCTCTTCCAAATATCTTGGGTTTCTGCTTGCTGAAGGAATGATCAGCAAAATCTCTTGGCAAGACTTGTTGGACAGAATGAGGAGGAAGCTGGCCAGTTGGACTCTGCGTCCCCTAAATCTCCCTAGCAGGTTGATTTTAGTCAAAACTATTCTCCAGGCCATGCTTGTCTTTCTATTCTCATTGCTTTTAGCCCCCAAGTCCATTCTTAAGGAAAACCATGGCATCCAGAGAAATTTCCTATGGGGAGGCAGGGAAATGAAGGAAAAATTTGCGTTGGTAAGCTGGGAAAAAATTTGCAAACCTAAGGAAAAAGGGGGCCTTGGAATCAGGGATCCTGAGGTTCTGAGTGAATTTTATGGATCAAAAATATGGTGGCGGTGGTGCAATTACAGAACCCAGCCTTGGGCACGTTTATGGCATGCTAAATATGCTAGGGACAAAGAGTTGGGGCAATTGATCAGATACAATGAGGAGAAGAATGGGTCTCACATTTGGTTAAAAGCTTTCTCGGGACGAAAGCTTGTCCAAAACTACTACTTTTGGGAGATCCACGATGGGGAAATGGCCAATTTCTGGGATGACTCTTGGAACCATCTCCCCAAACTTGGGGATGATCTTCGTTGGCAGGCAATCAAGGATAGAGGTATGGTAGAAGGAAAAACTAAAGTGTGCCATTATTGGGAGAATCCTGCTCAAGAAGGACATAAGAAGTGGTTGAATTGTGGATGTTGGGAGGGCCTAACCTAGGCAGAGAATCTTCGTACCTTTGAGACGATTCTATAGGAGTGGTTCATTAGGATCAATAATGATCTCGATAAACTACGGTGGGGTTTCTCTCAAAAAGGTACTTTCAGTATCAAGGAAGCATATGAATCCCGAACCGAGGGTGAGGAAGAGGAGGATATCACTTGGAAAAAAATTTGGGGGATGAACATTTGGCCTAAAATTATTGTCTTTTGTTGGTTGGTGGTGTGGAAGAGAATTCTGACTAGTGAGAACCTAAGGAAACGAGGGATCCTGGGACCATCACGATGCACTCTTTGCCTCCATTCAGAGGAGACCTTGGGACACTTATTAGACTCTTTCCCTTATCTTCTTCTCTATGGGATAAAGGTGCCTTGATCTTTAGGAGAAATAACTCAGCCAGAGAGAAACCAGATCAAACTCTAAAGATTTGGGATCCAAAAGCTTTTTCGAATTCGATCATTGGGACTCTCTGGCAGATGTTTCCGAGCATGGTTATTTGGACTATCTGGAAGGAAGGAATGAGCATATCTTCTGTGACAAAAGCCATAAGGAAGAGGAGGTTTTGATGAAGCTTGTCAATAATATGAAAGAAACTATCATAAGCTATCAGTGGGGTGAAAAGGATAAGGATTTATCAACCGGGGAATTGTGTATCGTGATAGGATGGGGTCTGAGTAGAGCTGACCTGGTTGGGCTCAGGCAGAAAGAGAGGATTTTTTGACCTGGAATCCCAACTCTTTGGTCACCTCCTCTTCTCTCTAGTTTCAAAATCAAAATTGATTGTGCTTCTCATGGAACCCCGGATTGGCTGGCTTTGGAGGTGTCTGCGGGAATTCTTCAGGCATCATTCTTAAAGTTTTATTTGGTTCCATTGGTCACAACTCCAACAATTCAGTCGAACTGGAAGGTCTAATCCAAGGAATTCATCTGGTAATCAGAGAAACTTGGTTTTCGACGATTTTGGAAGGAGACTCCCAGATAATTGTTCAAATGGAAAAGAAGCTTCTTTGTGGCCAATCCTCAAAGAAGGTCTCGTCGAGTTGGCGTCTTTTGGACCGAATGGAACACCTAAGGGCTCTCATTTCCAATCATTCTGATATTTCATTTTCCCACGTCAAAAGGGAGGCCAATAAGGTGGCAGAACTTCCCGTGAATCAGGGTATTGTGGCGGGTAGGGGCCTTAAGGGTGGCACTCTGGAAAATTTTTGACACGAGCACGAGACCGTGAATTGCAGCCACTTGGCTGAGTCCGACATGGCAAGTAGCAGACATATGGCGGTGATGGCTCCCACTAACCATGATAGTGACAGAATTCGGTTGGGGGCAGTTATGGGGGTGCCTCGTGTCTAGGTGCAATCATGAGCAACGTGACACTTTCTTTCTCCTCGAGATACTTCGTGAGCATAAGAGGGCACAGATTAGGGCATAGGAAATCTGTTAGACGGGATTTGTACAGGCCACTTTGTACTACCATTGGCATCTTTTTCATTTTGCTTTGTGGGTTGCTCAGTGCCATGATTGCTGCTTCATACCAATTGACGTATGCTCATTACTTCTTGGTTATTTCCATTATGATGCCGTGGGAGTTATATGTGGGTGGTATTCCCTCCATTTGCATCAATTTTCCTTTCTTCCTGACTAATTTTTGTCTTAGAGAAGGTGTCAAGTGTATCTGGGAGCTTGAGTGTGGGTGGTTTTCCTGTGCTCTGGCACTGGATTCTCACTCGGAAAAAGCAATGGCTCCTAAATGTAGTTACAATTCTGAGGATTTGAAGGGTACTGGGGGTGTCAGTCAGCAAGCCGAGGGAGAGGTTACTAAACAGTGGAGTTCAAGATTGGGTCGGGTGACTCGTGCTTCTACTAAATCTAGAGCTCAGGAGGTCGCATATTTCTTTTGTGGTTGCATCCCTTTGCTAATCAGGGATGACATTGATGTTGTGGAGAAGGAGCTTTGGGATACAGTGCAAGCGCTTCCAATGGAGGACATCCGTCGCGAGGTGGAGGACTGGGTGGTTGACCCCGGTTCGACGATGGGTCAAGCATCGACCTATGAGTGCATGATCATGACCTATTGGGTCACTAAAAACCTACTTGCGCATGTTACAATGGACTCTCTCAACAAACGCCAGGGTGATGAAGAGCCTGTTCGGTCCTGGAAAGCTCACAATTCGGACAGCCGTGTAATGCACATGAAAATAGACGATATTGCTAAAACATTGGGAATCACCTTTTACTTCCCGGGTATGGAAAAAATGGAGCCCTTGGGTACCAGCCGTATGTTGATGTATTTATAACTTCAGAAGATATTCACTTGAATATTATATGTATTACATTTGTACTTTATTGTATCCCCAATGGAGATGTATTATTCCTCCGATTGGAAGTGTCGTCATTTGTATTTGCAAGTGTCGCAAGTTATATTGTATGTGTCATAACTTATATTTGATGGGTTATTATACCACCTTAGAGGGGTCGGGCCAATATGAGTTAAAGGGTTATTATACCACCCTAGTGGGATTGGCCCAGTGACAAGTGGTAATGGTTTATTAGACTCTCCTAAGGGAGGTCGGCCCAGTTAGAGTAAAAGGCAAGTAAAGGTAAAGTATAAATAGAGAGGAGAACCTCTCTATTTATCCATTCACACACTCACTCACTTCGTATTAGTGAGAGAGAGGAGGAGTGCGTACAAGTGGAGGAGGAGAAGTTGCTAGGAGACTATCTCTTGTTTTGGGTTTTGTATTGGTGCTCATTCTATCTCTGAGGAAGTTGTGGGGTCTTTCACCTTCTTGGTTTTCCCCGGTGAAATTCTTTGTGTCTCTTGTCTCTTGTGTTTGATGTTGAAATATTGTAACTTCTAAGAATATTATATTTGTATTTTATTATTCTGGAGATGTTCCATTCCTTCGAGGAGACCCTATTGTATATACGGAGATTTTTATTCCTCCGAGAGAGTGCGGTAACTAGGGTTATTAGATATCCCATGTGAGGTCAGCCCTGAGTTAGCTGTTTAGGGGTTATTAGACTCTCTTAGGAGAGGTCAGCCCCATTGGGGTGAAAAATTCAGTTAGAACACAAGTATAAATAGAGGAGGTGTGTTCCTCATTTATGCCATTCATTCACTCACTTTTGATTGGCGCATAGGAGAGACAGAGGTCTGCATAGGAGGAGAAGGAGCTCTTGTTGAGGACTACATCTTGTATTGGGTTGATTATCTATATTGAGGAAAGTTTTGTTGGGTTTTCTACCCCATGAGGGTTTCCCAGGGTAAATATTTGTCTATCTTGTGATTGTGTTTCTTTAAGTGATCTTGCTTGTGAAATTAGGCTAAAATTAACATGGTATCAGAGCTAGCCTGAATAGGACATCTTTCATAAGGTAAAATTACCTCTCTCTCCTCCTCCAGTGAAAATTAGGGTTTCTGCAAAAGTTGGAGTTTTTGGATTCTGATTGCATGGCTAGATAGCCCTCCTCAAAATCAAAGTTTTGAGCCCTAAATCAAACTTTTTGAGTGGGTAGAACTCTAGGAAAGTCAAGTTTGGGTTTTGGACCAGAATTGCAGAAAACCAGCAAACCATAAAAGTGTGCACCTGTGCACCAGTAAACTAGAAAAGTGAAGACCAGAAAACCAGAAATTATGTTGCAGATCCAGAAGGTGAAAAGTTGAAGTTTCCAGAAGCAGAAGACACCAATATTCTCAATTCAATCAAGCACATCTCCTGGTAAGTGTTATTCTATCTCTTGAGAAACTTCAATCTCTATGACCCCCTAGATAAGATGGCTCCAAGCACTAAGCTTGAATACAAGTTAGAGGGTATAGAGAATTTATGGGCATGGAAATATAGGATTGGTCTCATTCTTGAAGAGAATGATCTTGCCCATTATATCAAGGATGAGGTTGCAGAACCTAAGGAAGATGAAGCCAAAGAGAAGTATAGGAAGGACTTGACTAGGGAAAAGAGAATCATTGTTGATTCTATTAAAGACCACTTGATTCCCCAAGTGGCATCCAAGAAGACCCCAAAGGAAATGTATGATGCCCTTTCCAGAATGTATGAAGGAAAGAACATCAACAGGAAGATGAACTTGAGAGCTCAATTGAAGAGCACTAAGATGAATAAAGGAGAATCTATTCAAGATTATTTATCAAGGGTTTCCGAGTTCAAGGAACAACTAGATGATATTTGAGATACCCTTGATGAATATGAACTAGTCATGACTGCTCTAAATGGTCTCACTAGACCTTGGGAGTCATTCATCCAAATCATGTGTGCCAGAAAAGAAAGTAGGAAGTTTGATGTGGTATGGGAGGATTGAATTCAAGAAGACGCTAGGGTATCCAATAGAGAAGCCTTGCTCAAAGAAGATGATCAATCATTAGCCACCCATACCAAAAGAAGAATAAGCCAACCCAACTTCAAGAAAGGAAGCCACAAGGAGTCTCAACCTCCACAAAGGTTTCAAAAGAAAAGAGGAGCTGATTCAGGAAGAGATTTCTCAGCATTCCAATGTTTCAATTGTCACAAAATAGGACACATTGCTAGGCATTGTCCCTCAAAGAAAAAGAAGAGTTTCCATCATAAAAGACATCAAGCACATCTAGCAGAAGATGATAGTGAAGAAGAAGAAGAGGAGGAAAGACCTCAAAAGAAAAGAGCTAGAATAGAAGAAGAAGATGCAAAAGAGTATGTTCTATTCTCTGCACTCTCTCGGTCTGTGACACCTGGAGAAGATACATGGTTTATTGATAGTGGTGCTTCAAAGCACATGACAGGTCAAAAGAAAACTCTCTCAAAACTTGAAGAGAAGACATCCCCACAGAAAGTATCTTTAGGAAATGATTAAATCAATATCCCATGAAGGGAGTTGGTGAAGCAAACTACAAGCTTGATTCTGGAACCCCATTGAAGATGAAGGAGATCTTATATGTACCAGGTTTGAAGAATAACTTACTCTTTATCTCAGCTTTAGATAAGAAAGGCTATAGGGTTGCACTCATAGATGGGTAAGTACTCATGTGGCCCAAAGGAAAATCAATTGAGGATGTAATTGTTATTGGTGAAGAGGAAGGAGGTCTATACAAACTCAAGGGCCATCCAGAAGCTTCCCTTGTACATGATGCCACTAGCCCAAATGAGCTATGGCATAGGAGGCTTGCTCACATTAACTACAAGGCACTACCTCATGTGAGCAAGGTAGTTATAGGACTACCAGACTTAAAGATTGATCATGATGGCACATGCAAAGGATGTGCAAAACGGAAGAATATCAAGAACCCATTTCCAAAGAGTGAAACAAAGACGAAGAATACCTTGGAATTAATTCATTCAAATGTATGTGGACCAATTCCCTTCACATCTTTGAGTGGATATGAATACTATCTTACATTTATTGATTTCTATTCAAGAAAGACTTGGATATACTTTCTAAAAGGAAAGAATGAAGTCTTTGGAAAGTTCAAGGAGTTCAAGGCCTTGATAGAAAATCTTTCAGAAAAGAAAATCAAAATACTCAGGACAGATAATGGTGGAGAGTATACTTCAAAGGACTTTGAAGACTTTTGTAAAGAAGCTGGAATCAAAAGGGAACTAACCACTCCCTACAATCCTCAACAAAATGGTGTTGCGGAGAGAAAGAATAGAACCATTATGGAAGCTATAAAGACAATGATACATGATCAAGACCTACCTATGTACCTATGGGCTGAAGCAGCTAGGACAACAATCTATGTGCAGAATAGACTATCTCATAGTGCTCTTGATTTCAAAACCCCAGAAGAAGTGTTCACAGGAAAGAGACCTGAGGTAAGTCACCTCAAGATATTTGGATGCCCAGTATACATTCACATTCCAAAAGAAAAGAGGACCAAGTTGGATCCTTCTGGAAAGAAGGGAATATTTGTTGGATATTGTGAAGCATCCAAAGCATTCAGAATTTACATCCCAGGTTTCCATCATATGGAAATAAGTAGGGATGTGACATTTGATGACAAAGCATCTCTCAAGAGATCTAGGAAGTGCTAGTATGAAGAAGTATATGAAGAAGATGCACCCTCCAGAACTGCAGAGGTTGTACCCAACCCTGAAGATGTAATACCTGAAGACCATGACATGTTAGAACCACAAGAACCCCCTATCACAAACATATCAAGAAGAGAAGGCCAATATGGGCAAGAGATATTATACTAGGAGCAAAAAAGTATGGAGCTCCTGAAGGCTCCACTAGAGTGAGAAAGAAACCAAAGTCATTTTCCAACTATATGGCTTTGATTTGTGATCTGGTAGATCAAGAACCCACTAGTTATGAAGAAGCATCTCATAAGAAAGAGTGGGTTGAGGCAATGACTGAGGATTACCAGTCAATAATGAAGAATGATGTTTGGGATATAGTTCCCAAACCAAAAGACAAAAGTCTGGTATCCTCCAAATGGATATACAAAATAAAGCATGTTGCGGATGGTAGCATTGAAAAATATAAGGCAAGGTTTGTGGCCAAAGGATTCTATCAGAAAGAGGGAATTGACTATGAGGATACATTTGCACCAGTTGCAAGGTACACTTCCATTAGAACCATCATGGCACTTGCATCCATGATGAAGTGGAAATTACACCAGATGGATGTAAAGATAGCTTTCCTGAATGGTGTGATTGAGGAGGAAGTGTACATAGAACAACCACAAGGATTTGAGGTGGAAGATGGAAGAACCCATGTGTGCAAACTGAAGAAGGCTTTGTATGGGTTGCAACAAGCTCCCAGAGCTTGGTATGGAAGAATTGACAGTTTCTTGACAAGCTTGGGCTTTACCAAAAGTAAAGCTAATCCTAATATTTATCTCAAGGTTATGGATGATGAACCTGTCATATTGTTGCTATATGTGGATGATCTATTTATGACTGGAAATGAGAAACAGATTATCGAGTGCAAGAAGAAGCTCTCTTCAGAATTTGAGATGAAATATCTCGGATTAATGCACTACTTCTTAGGTCTGGAAGTATGGCAAAGCCTAGAAGGAATCTTTCTCAACCAGGGTAAGTATGTTGTGGAAATATTGAAAAGATTCGATATGTTGGAATGTAAAGCCATGGCCACTCCCATGGATTCCAACTTGAAGCTGTTAGCTGATGACTCTTCAGAGTTAGTGGATGTGACTCTATACAAACAGATTATTGGGTCATTAATGTATCTGGCGAATACTATACCAGATATATGCTTTGCGGTGAACACCTTGAGTCAGTATCTAGTGGAACCTAGACGAGTTCACCTAATAGTTGCAAATCATGTGATGAGGTACCTAAAGGGTAAGATAGATTTTGGTCTCTGTTATCGTGGAGATGATGACTTCAGATTGTATGGCTACACGGATGTTGATTGGGAAGGAAGTTTATCAGACAGGAAGAGTACATCGGGTGGATGTTTTTGTCTGGGATCTACCATGATCTCATGGTTTAGCAGGAAGTAGTCTTGTGTGGCTCTCAGCACAGCTGAAGCGGAATAGATAGTTGCTTGCTCTGCTAGTTGTGAAGCAGTATGGCTTCGGAAGTTGTTATAAGGATTGTTTGACTTAGAGATGGACCCCACTATGATCCTGTGTGACAACCAGAGTTGTATCAAGATGGCAGAGAATCCAGTATTCCATGATAAGTCAAAACACATAGATATCTGGTATTTCTATATACGGGATATGGTGCAGAAAGGAGCTATCAAGCTCGAGTATTTGGGCACTGACGAACAAGTTGTTGATATATTGACCAAACCTCTGTCTTGAGTAAAGTTTGAGTATTTCTGAGACAAGCTTGGTGTTGTTCAGAAGGACCCTCCTTGAAAGGGGGAGTGATATGGTCGATGATGATATTTGGATACTGGTATCGATGAGGATACCTATATCGATGATGAGATTGCCTATATTGATGGTAAGGTCAATAATGAGGATACCTGTATTGATGTGGATACATGTATCGTTGATGAGGTTACTTGTTCCGACGATGAGGTTGATGATGAGGCTACCTTTTCTGACGATGAGGTCATTATATGGTCCCTAGTGGACGTGATAGGACTGCATCGTCCCTGAACGCTTGGTTCAAAATGTACATGATGGGAATTGCATCATCTCGGAACCACTAGTTCAAAATGTAAGTGATGGGGATTGCATCATCCCAGAACCACTAGTTCAAAATGTACATGATGGGGATTGCATCATCCCGGAACCACTAGTTCAAAATGTACGTGATGAGGATTGCATCATCCCGGAACCACTAGTTGAAAATGTACTTGATGGGGATTGCATCATCCCGGAACCACTAGTTTAAAATGTATGTGATGGGGATTGCATCATCCCGGAACCACTAGTTCAAAATGTACGTGATGGGGATTGTATCATCCTGGAACCACTAGTTAAAAATGTACGTGATGGGGATTGCATCATCCCGGAACCATTGGTTCAAAATGTACATGGTAGGATTGCATCGTCCTTGGACTTATGTCCTAAATCGAGAGGGATTGACCATCCCGTAATTGGATCATGTGTATTGATGACGATGATGTCGATCGTGATGGTTTAGATGACGATGTTGCTGATCGTGATGGTCTAGATGATGATGCTGCTGATTGTAATGGTCTAGATGGTGATGTTGTTGATCATGATGGTCTAGATGACGATGATGTTGATCGTAATGATCTAGATGACAATGTTGTTGATCGTGATGATCTAGATGACGATGATGTTGATCGTGATGATCTAGATGACGATGATGTTGATCGATAGATCCAAATGATGATGATGTTGTAGCTGATTGAGTGCTGCAGAAGATGAAGACTCAATACTGATGATGCTAATGTTCCAGTATTGATTATGTTCCAATAACTGAATGAGTTATTGATGATGGTGTATAAAGAAAGCTTCCAATTATTTATAGATGTATCATGTATCATGTAGTTGATGACTCCTTGCTCCTGCAGATGTTGTTAATATCCTTCTCGTTAAGGGGGAGTGTTGAAATATTGTAACTTCTAAGAGCATTATATTTGTACTTTATTATTTCGGAGATGTTCCATTCCTCCGAGGAGACCCTATTGTATATCCGGAGATGTTTATCCCTCCGAGAGAGTGTGGTAACTAGGTTTATTAGATTTCCCATGTGAGGTTGGCCCTAAATTAGTTGTTTAGGGGTTATTAGACTCTCTTAGGAGAGGTCAGCCCCATTAGGGTGAAAAAGGGAGTTACAACACAAGTATAAATAGAGGAGGTGTGTTCCTCATTTATACCATTCATTCACTCACTTGTGATTGGCGCATAGGAGAGAGAGAGAGGTCTGCATAGGAGGAGAAGGAGATCTTGTTGAGAACTACATCTTGTATTGGGTTCATTATCTATATTGAGGAAAGCTTTGCTGGGTTTTCTACCCCATGAGGGTTTCCCAGGGTAAATCTTTGTCTATCTTGTGATTGTGTTTCTTTCAGTGATCTTGCTTGTGAAATTAGGCTAAACTTAACATTTGATATGTTGTACATGTTATTCTCTCAGTTAAGATCCTAGATCATATTGAATTAAATGATGAAAAACTAACATGGTATTGGAGCTATCATAAAGGAAGGCATTGTATGGCATTTATGACACTTGTTGCACTTGCGACAAATTGGAAGCTAGGGCTTGATATAGTAAAAACTAGTCATTGTGGAACTTTCGCTAAAAATCCTTTTTGGCAAAGGTTCAGGATCTGAAACTTTTACAGGCCAAAGATGAAATGTTCATGTACCTTTTATCCGAAGATCAATCTCAGATTCGTTCTACTTTGTGAGATATGATTCGTACAAGTTAGGGTTTCTGCCTCTTCCAGAGTACAACCCTAAATAGGTAACCTAGGAACAAAGGTCATATCTCAAGATAGGAAGATCCAAATGGAATTTCGTAAAAAGAGTCAGTTAGGGAACGGACTGTAGTTTCACAGGTATGATTTTTAGAGTCCGAAGTTGAAACAATGACACATGGCACTCCGTACAAGTTCGCTATACTGTTTCATCCCATAAACAGGTCATATTGTGACACGTGGCATATCTCTCTCATAGAGAATCCATTGAAGCTCATATCTGTGGGGTTGGAAATATGACAGGTCAGTCTACCACAGGACAAATTTTCAGACCCTGAGGATCCGAAATTTGAGAGATACATTAGAAACAATATGGCATATATTTCTGTCAAAACATAATTGGATTCTGAGCACTTTCATTGTTGGCTTGTCACTGCTGCGGGAAATTAGGGTTTTTGCAAAAGTTGGAATTTTTGGAATCTGAGACCACGGCTAGATGATCCTCATCAAAATCTAAATTTAGAGAGCAAGATCGAAGTTTTTGGTTGGGTAGAACCCCGGGCTCTATCAAACCCTAGTTCGGGTTTTGGACCAGAAAACCAAAATTTGACAGAAGCTGCAGATCTGAAACTCGCAGGTCAATTTTTGGAGTTTTCAAAATCTGAGCACACCAGCTTTCTCTCCTCAGTCATCTGCATCTCCCTATCCAGACAGAAGTTTGAAATTCTAAGTTTGTATTTTTATGGTTTCTCTGTCAAACCCTAGCCAGCTCCATACCCAGTTTCAGCAAATCAAAGTGTATAGGATTGGGTTAATCCTAGAAGAGAATGAATTGGACACCTACATAAGTGAATAAGTTCCAGCTCCATAGGGAGGTGAGGCTAAGGCCTTACATAAGAAGACTACAAGCAATCTCGACAGGTATGACTTGAGGAGATACAGGTATGTTTTGAAATCTGTTAATTTTATGATATGTTTGTCTTCATATTATTGAGGTTAGTACAATATTGATTAAATTTAGAATTGTCTTATCACCTTAGTAAAAGTATGAATGCATGTGAATGATAGAAGACATTCATTGATTAGGGTTATGACACTTATGATTGTACTAATGCACTGTGATGTTGTATGAGGATGATGTTGTCCGCTAACATGAAAGTTACATCAAGAAAGACAAATCAAGTTCTAGATCAAGAACATATGACCATGGTGACATGGAGACAAAGACTCATCCATAGCCATTGGTCACATAGAAGCTTTACTTACGAGGTATGTATAATTTGGTTCTACAATGCTTAACTTATGAGATATGCAGGTTACTAGCACAAGGTCTCTAAATCATTGAAGAGAACAAAGAAGACATTGTTTGGGTATGTTAGACATAACTCGCAAACATGATAATCCAGGTATGTTTTTCTTATATCAAGTTAGAATCCTACCTTGTGTTAGGATCTCATATAATTATACTTGTGTATGATTGATAATGATTATTCATGAAGTTATAGGTTTGAGTAATCATGGGTTTATGCATATTATGCTTCTTACCTTGATTAATGATATAACAAACCTGAAGAGTCCTATGGTATGCATGAGTAAAAGAAGTCCTCCCTAAAACCTTGAAATACTAACGCTTGTGATAAATTACCTGTGTTTGAAATGACCATGACCATACATGTTTAAGACTATTTAGAATCATAATATTTTGATAGTATTGAGATTATACTAATGAATGTATGATTATGTATGAGATCTTGAGGATGACACAATGATGACACTAGTGCACACTTAAGCATGCATAGTGGTCCAGGATGGATAGAAGTTCAAAGACATAAATAATATCATAAAGGAAGCAAAGATCAAGAGGGAGCACACTCCAGTAGTTCCTGAAAGGAAGCAAAGATCAAGAGGGAGCACACTCCAGTAGTTCCTGCAAGGAAGCAAAGATTGAGAGGGAGTCCACCCAACAACCAAACAAAGATAAGTATTTGAATTGTTATTTCCTATATATATGATTACTTAAATGATGTTGTTCAATCATGTACATACTTATGTTCCTAGATTTAGGATGTATATTATGCATTTTAGAAAAGTTACATTAATGAACAAGATACTACTAATATGCAAGTAATGGGTAAGTGGCCTATGGTACTATACAACATTCCATTGCTATTTATCTAGAATGAAACCTCTTTGCTGACATATTGGGAGTAGTCCACACTCTTAACAATGTTCTGGCAGAGATGGAAGGCATCTAGAAAGTTACGGGATATGGATAAATGTTGTATTGAAGCATTGGCTAAGATAATTGCATGACTGTGTGACATGTCTTTATGTGTAAGATTTTGTTCTGAAAACTATGAGATGATTCTAATCATGCAATTGAATTTGACTTGTAGGAAAGATCGTGTATAATCACCTACAAAAGAAGGACAATGACATTTGTTCCAGCAACGAAGTTCAAGAAAACTACCTATTGAAGATATTGAAGAATCTGAAGTTCCCAGGATCCAGGGTGCAGTAATGGAAGGATGCCATGATCGAGGAGTTCCAGTCAATCATGAATAATGATGTTTTGGATGTGGTCCCGAGACCAGAAGGGAAGTCTATTGTGACTTCCAAGTGGATCTACAAGATCAAGCATGCTACAGATGGTAGCATAAGAGAAATACAAGGCAAGGTTTGTGCCTCGTGGCTTCTCCCAGAAAGAAGGGATAGATTATGAAGAGACTTTTGCACCTGTAGCCAGATATACTTCCATCAGAACAATACTTGCTCTGGCTACAGTAATGGAGTGGAAGATACACCAGATGGATGTCAAGACAGATTTCTTGAATGGTGTAGTCGAAGAAGAAGTGTATGTGGAGCAGCCACTCATGTTTGAGACACATGACAGGGAGTCACATGTGTGCAAATTGAGGAAAGCCTTGTACGGTTTGAAACAAGCACCTAGGACATGGTACCACAGGATTGACAACTTCTTGACTAGTTTGGGATTTACCAAGAGTAAAGCGGATTTCAACCTTTAATACAAGGTTGAGGAAGGAAATCTAGTTATACTCCTACTGTATGTAGATGACCTATTTGTGACAGGTGAGATTGGGTTGATTGTTGATACAAAGAGGAAGCTTGCTTCTGAGTTCGAGATGAAGGACTTGGGTATGATGCATTACTTTCTAGGTATGGAGGTGTGGCAGAGTGCAGATGGAATCTTCCTTGGACAAGGAAAGTATGCAGTAGAGATCCTAAAGCGGTTTGGAATGATGGATTGCAAGGACATGGCCACACCTATGGCATCGAACCTGAAGCTATTAAGTGATGCTTCATCAAAGTCGGTTGATGCCACGATGTATCATCCGATGATTGGGTCCTTGATGTACTTGATGAACACGACACTAGATATTTGCTTTGCGCTCAACACTTTGAGCTAGTTCCTAATGGATCCTAGACATGTTCACCTGATTGTTGTAAAGCATATTCTGAAGTACCTGAAGGGTACGGTTAATTATGGGCTCAAGTATGATGCGAATCAAAAGGTTAAGCTGGAGGGTTATGTTGATTCAAATTGGGCAGGCAGTGCTGCAGATAGGAAGAGCACTTCGGGGTGCTGCTTCAGTATGGGATCAGGGGTGACCTCTTGGTTTAGTAGGAAGCAGTCCTGCGTAGCACTGAGTACAGTCGAAGCAGAGTATGTCACGGCTTGTTCGGCCAGTTGTGAGGCAGTATGGCTTAGGAAGCTACTGTATGATTTATTTGATCTCCAGTTGGATGCTACTTGTATGTATTGTGACAACCAGAGTTGTGTGAAGTTGTCAGAGAACCCGGTGTTCCATGACAAGTTGAAGCATATCGAGATCAAATATCACTATATCCGGTATATGGTATAGAGAGGAGCAGTGAAGCTCCTGTATGTTGCGACGGACGAGCAAATAGCAGATGTGTTGACCAAGCCACTAGCCAGAGTGAAGTTTGAGTACTTCAGAGAAAGGCTTGGTGTCCTGCAGATTCAGGATACTTCCAGGAGGAAGTGACGGGACATAGATGCTGGAGCCATTCCTAGCATGGTGGCAGGCGAGTCCTCCCATGGCTGTGGATGTAAGTGCTAAGTGATGAGAATCTGGGTGATGCTCTGTATGAGGAACATCTGTACCATGTTCCAGATGATAATGATCTGTATGATCATGAGATGATGATGTGCATCTGGATGATGTTCTAGATGAAGATGATCAGTATGATCATGAGCATCAGCATGATGCTCCGTGCGACGATGATCAGGTTGATCATGAGTATCAGGATGATACTCCAAGGCCGTGGATATGTTGCAGGTTGTGCTGGTTAGGCATGTAATCAGTCCTGGAGATCCGATAGGTTGTGCTAGGCACGTAATGAGTCCTGGGATGCTCTTTAGAGATCTTTCCGATTGCAAGATGCTCTTTTAAGGTTTTGTGAAGTTCACATGTATTAGTGCTAGAGATCCGATAGGTTGTGTTGAGCACGTAATGAGTCATGGGATTCTCTTTAGAGATCTTTCTGGTTGCAAGATGCTCTTTTAAGGTTTTATGAAAGGCTGCATGTAATCAATCCTAGGAGATCTTGCCGGTTGTTCTAGGCACATAAAGGATACTGGGATGCTCTTGTCAGGTTTTGCAAATGCACATAATCAGTCCTGAGATTCCACCAGTTGCCACTCGCTGAGATGATGAAGACCTACATGGAGGCGGCCTACATCCAGCATGAAAAAGGGTTGGCTCTGTAGAACTTCGTATGACAAGAAGAAATGAGAGATAGCACCAGTGATCGAGATAACGAGTGCATCAGCAGTGACGATGATGCTCCGTGATCCAGATATGATGATCCAACTCCAGTATTGAAGAATTGTGCCTATATGTATTGATGACTTGTGTCAAGAGAATACATTCCTAGTTAAGAGGGAGTGTTGATGTATTTGTAACTTCGGAAGATATTCACTTGAATATTATATGTATTACATTTGTACTTTATTGTATCCCCAATGGAGATGTATTATTCCTCTGATTGGAAGTGTCGTCATTTGTATTTGCAAGTGTCGCAAGTTATATTGTAAGTGTCGTAACTTATATTTGATGGGTTATTAGTCCACCTTAGAGGGGTCGGCCCAATATGAGGTAAAGGGTTATTAGACCACCCTAGTGGGGTCGGCCCAGTGACAAGTGGTAATGGGTTATTAGACTCTCTTAAGGGAGGTCGGCCCAGTTAGAGTAAAACGCAAGTAAAGGTAAAGTGTAAATAGAAAGGAGCACCACTCTATTTATCCATTCACACACTCACTCAATTCATATTAGTGAGAGAGAGGAGTGCGCACAAGTGGAGGAGAGGTTGCTAGGAGACTATCTCTTGTTTTGGGGTTTTGTATTGGTGCTCATTCTATGTTTGAGGAAGTTGCAGGGTTTTTCACCTTCTTGGTTTTCCCCGGTGAGCAACCAGAATTCTACGGAGAATGTAACGGGAGCCGATAAGGAGAAGACGAAGACCATTAGAATGCAGTCAAACCTGGATAGTTGCGGCAGGGTCTATGTGCCTTCAGCCCCTGTTTAAATTTTGGGTACTGCAGTTTCTTTTTTAGCCTCTATGGGCATGGTAGTTGGATTTGTTATTATATTTCTTCTAGATGCTTTGGAAGTCATCAGTTGTTTAGGAGTTTTGAGGTCAACTTTTATGAACAATATGTCTATGCCGTGATTCCTGCTTGGCTGTGTTTGGTCGGGAATGTCTATGATTTTGAAGACTCTGTGAGACAAGATATGTACTTTTTTCAGCAGTAATATATAGTGTTTATTTTCAAAAAAAAGAATGTTGGTTTTTTCATCTAACCATCTCATTGGATTGTCTGACCAGTCTCTGAGGATGGTGTTAATGGCCTGCCAAAACTGCCCTCTAGTTGCATGATTTGCATTGTTCCAGTAAAATGCATGCCAAGGATAGAGGATGAGGTTTCAAAGGATGAAATTGACATGGATGGTGTCAACATGATGTCCCCCATTCTGTTCTAGTTCCATCATGAATTCATTGTTACAATCTGACATCATTCTGTAAGAGTATGGCAATTTGGCTAAGTGCAGGAATTTGACTAACTGTTGGAAAATTAGTCGAAGTTGGCCTAAGAAAATGAATTCCATCTCCTGTAGTTGATTGGTTAATTTTATATGAGCACGTATGCTTGTATCATGTTGGGTTGTGCATTGATACAAATGATTGGATTGGTCAAACAATCTCCGAGGATGGATTTATTGGCCTGCCAAAAGTGCCCTCTAGCATGATTTGCATTGTTCGAGTAAAATGCACGCCAAGGATAGAGGATGAGATTTCAAAGGATGAAAATGACTTGGATGGAGTCAAAATTATTCCATATCCTGTAATTGATTGGTTAATTTTATTTGAGGAAACATTCTTATATCATGTTGGGTTTTTAATCCATCCATATGATTGGATTGGTCAAACAGTCTCTGAGGATGGAGTTATTGGCCTGCCAAAAGTGCCCTCTGGCATGATTTGCATTGTTCCAGTAAAATGCATGCAAAGGATAGAGGATGAGGTTTCAAAGGATGAAATTGACATAGATGGTTTCAGAATGGTGTCCCCCATGTTGTTTTATTTCCCTCATGAATTCATTTTTACAATCTGAGATTATTGTGTAAGATTATGGCAATATGGCTAAGTGTAGGAATTTGACTGTGTTGGAAAATTAGTCAAAGTTGGCCTAAGAAAATGCACTCCATATCTTGTAGTTGATTGGTTAATTTTATATGATGACATAGGATTGTAGCCTGTTTTTTTTTATAGCTAACTATATCATTGAATTTTCCAAACAGTCTCTGAGTATGGAGTTATTGGCCTGCCAAAAGTGCCCTTTGGCATGATTTGTAATTTTCCAGTAAAATGCACGCCAAAGATAGAGGATGAGGTTGAAGAGGATGAAATTGACATGGATAGAGTTAGGATGATGTCCCCCGTGCTTTTCTAGTGCCCTCATTAAGTCATTTTTGCAATCTGACATCATTGTGTAAGAGTATGTCAAATTTGGCTAAGTGTAGGAATTTGACTAAGTGTTGGAAACTTAGTGAAAGTTGGCCTAAGAAAATGCATTCCATCTCCTGTAGTTGATTGTTTAATTTTATATGAGCACATATTCTTGTATCATGTTGGGTTTTGCATCGATCCAGATGATTGGATTGGTCAAACAATCTTCGAGGATGGAGTTATTGGCCTGCCAAAAGTGCCCTCTAGCATGATTTGCATTGTTCCAGTAAAATGCACACCAAGGATAGAGGATGAGGTTTCAAAGGATGAAATTGACATGGATGGAGTCAAAATTATTTCCCCCGTGCTTTTCTATTTCCCTCATGAATTCATTGTTACAATTTGACATCATTGTGTAAGAGTATGTCAATTTGGCTAAGTGTGGGAATTTGACAAAGTATTGGAAAATTAGTCAAAGTTGGCCTAAGAAAATGCACTCCCTATCCTGTACTTGATTGGTTAATTTTATCTGAGGAAAAATTCTTGCATCCTGTTGGGTTTTGCATCCATCCATATGATTGGATTGGTCAAACAGTCTTTGAGGATGGAGTTATTGGCCTGCCAAAAGTGCCCTCTAGCATGATTTGCACTGTTCTAGTAAAATGCACGCCAAGGATAGAGGATGAGGTTTCAAAGGATGAATTTGAAATAGATGGTGTCAGAATGGTGTCCCCCATGTTTTTCTATTTCCCTCATGAAGTCATTGTTACAATCCGATATCACTGTGTAAGATTATGGCAGTTAGGCTAAGTGTAGGAATTTGACTGTGTTGGAAAATTAGTCAAAGTTGGCCTAAGAAAATGCACTCCATCTCCTGTAGTTAATTGGTTAATTTTATATGAGGTCATAGGCTTGTAGCATGTTTTTTTTGTAGCTAACCATTTCATTGTATTTTCCAAATAGTCTCTGAGTATGGAGTTCTTGGCCTGCCAAAAGTTCCCTTTGACATGAGTTGCACTTTTCGAGTAAAATGCACGCCAAAGATAGAGGATGAGGTTGAAGAGGATGAAAATGACATGGATAGAGTCAGAATGATATCCCCAGTGCTTTTCTAGTGCCCTCATTAATTCATTGTTGCAATCTGACATCATTGTGTAAGAGTATGGCAAATTTGGGTATGTAGAAATTTGACTAAGTGTTGGAAAATTAGTCAAAGTTAGCCTAAGAAAATGCATTCCATCTCCTGTAGTTGATTGGTTAATTTTATCTGAGCACATATGCTTGTATCATGTTGGGTTGTGCATCAATCCAGATGATTGGATTTGTCAAAAAAAATCCGCGGATGGAGTTATTGGCCTGCCAAAAGTGCCCTCTAGCATAATTTGCATTGTTCCGGTAAAGTGCACGCCAACGATAGAGTATGAGGTTTCAAAGGATGAAATTGACATGGATGGAGTCAAAATTATTCCCCCGTGCTTTTCTATTTCCCTGGTGAATTCATTTTTACAATTTGACATCATTGTGTAAGAGTATGGCAATTTGGCTAAGTGTGGGAATTTGACAAAGTATTGGAAAATTAGTCAAAGTTAGCCTAAGAAAATGCACTCCATATCTTTTACTTGATTGGTTAATTTTATCTGAGGAAAAATTAGTGTATCCTGTTTGGTCTTGCATCCATCCATATGATTGGATTGGTCAAACAGTCTCTGAGGATGGAGTTATTGGCCTGCCAAAAGTGCCCTCTGGCATTATTTGCATTGTTCCAGTAAAATGCACGCCAAGGATAGAGGATGAGGTTTCAAAGGATTAAATTGACATAGATGGTGTCAGAATGGTGTCCCCCGGGTTGTTATATTTCCCTCATGAATTCATTGTTACAATCTGATATCATTACCGTGGGTGATTCCATGAAGATGGGTAACTCTTTTTGGCCAAATATGACGATGAAAAACAGAAATTTTACCCATGTATTAAATTGAAGCCCTCGAAACTCATACTTGCCACATGAATTTTGACATGCGGTTGAAAAACGAAATGTAGATAATTATGTTGGCTTTCCAATGATATTTTTTTCGAAATATACCAATGCCATATATCATGTCGAATTTTCATTTAATTAAACGTGTGTACTTAAAAATTTGAAGAGCATTTAACAAGTAGTTTCTGTGCGTGCACAATAAATTAATGTTAAAGTAATAATTTTAAAAAATGAAATATGTGAACATGATCTAGCAAAGTGCACTAGGGCTTACATATTTTTCTTTTAATTTTTCTCGATAAATTATATTTATTATTATTTTTCGAAACTTACCAATGAATATTTAAGTCACATTTTGCACACATGTGTGTGCGTGCACGAAATCTTTTGATTTTTTACATAATTTGCAAAACTAAAAATACCCTTTTAAAGAGGACGTGTTTATCTGGGGCTTGTGTATTTTTTCAAATTTTTTGGATGTGTATTTTGAATGTTGTGGATTTATCTTTGAGCTCAATCGAAGTTGTCGGCATGGTTTCTTAGGGCAAGTTTTAGTAGAAATTTAAAAACAACAGACATATGAAGATAAAAATTCGTAAATTTTATATATCTGGATAGAGGATTCGTTGACGAATCCAATGGTATCATGTTAGGAACCCATGTCTTTACTTTGTTAGTATATTTTTGTTGGACGCATATGCTTTGTAAGTCGTCCCGTAGTATTTGTTGATCAATGGTTTATGTTATTGTTGTTGGCGCATATAAGTCGCCCGTAGTATTGTTGATCCATAGTTTGTAGTGGCCCATGGTTTTGACCCATAGTATTGGCGCCTAGACTTAGTATATAAGTGTGTGTTGAGACCTATGAAGGCACTGTGAAGTTATTTGTATTGAGCTTGCTCATAGGAGGTTTCCCCCTCAAAGTGGCCTGTGATCAATATAAAAGTGATTCTGAGTTCTGTCATTTCTGCTATTTCGCATATTTTTATTAATTAATTGTTGCAGGTGCATCACATCTGGTATCAGAGCACTTTCTTGGGCTTGCTGGGTGAAATTTCTGCCAAAAAAATTTTTCGCATCTGTTGGAGGTTCAGATTTGGGAATAATCCCTATCCGCTTAACTGTGGGAAGTACTTGGGCATAAGCCCTAAAACTCATTGTGAGGAGTACCACAGGAACCCCGAAGTAGTTAGCCCATTGAGAGGACCTGCCAGCGAAAAGGGCAACGACCCCTACCTGATTGACTAGTTCCCACCCGTGAGGTAAACCAAGAGCTGTTGTTTGTGGCAAAGCGATTATCAGTTTTACCTAAGCCGTGGAGTGAGGGGTACTTCCCCAATATGCAAGCCGTCAGATAGCATTGGTGGCCGAGTGAAACCCTTGAACTGTTAGGAAGCCGCACATACCTGGGGTCCATATCTATTTTCAGCTGAACTGTTGTCGATCGTTGCTGCGTCGTTCATATCCATTTTGCAAACCGTTCCAGATCCAGCCATTTTCAATCCATTCGGCACCGTTTCAGATAGCATTGGTGGCCGAGTGAAACCCTTGAACTGTTAGGAAGCCGCACATACCTGGGGTCCATATCTATTTTCAGTTGAACTGTTGTCGATCGTTGCTGCGCCGTTCATATCCATTTTGCAAACCGTTCCAGATCCAGCCATTTTCAATCCATTCGGCACCGTTTCAGATCCCTTCTGATCCGTAGCCACTCCATTCTGGTAAAAAAAAAAAAAAAAAACCTCATGGTTATGGTTGTCACCCGTGCAGGAGCAAAAACCATGGAGGACGCACTTGCAGCCATCCAAGCCAAACTCCAGCATCTGGATGAAAAATTTCTTGGCCTCCATCTTGAACATTCAGCTATGAACAACAAACGACAGTCCGAGTCTTCATCAGACAATGGGTTCTCTTCTTCCAGCAATTTCCGTGGTCCGAAGCTTGATTTTCCTCGCTTCAATGGTACCAATCCAACTAGATGTATCTATCGTGCAGAACAGTATTTCAGTCTGCATAATACTTTTGATGTCAACAAAGTTCCGCTGGCATCCTTGTCACCCGTGCAGGAGCAAAAACCATGGAGGACACACTTGCAGCCATCCAAGCCAAACTCCAGGATTTGGATGAAAAATTTCTCGGCCTCCATCTTGAACATTCAGCTATGAACAACAAACGACAGTCCGAGTCTTCATCAGAAAATGGGTTCTCTTCTTCCAGCAATTTTCGTGGTCCGAAGCTTGATTTTCCTCACTTCAATGGTACCAATCCAACTGGATGGATCTATCGTGCAGAACAGTATTTCAGTCTACATAATACTTTTGATTTCAACAAAGTTCCACTGGCATCCTTTCATTTGGAACAGGACGGTCTTCAATGGTACCGTTGGTACATCAAGGCTCATCCAGAGCCCAAGTGGCCAGACTTTTGCCAACTCCTTTTGCAACGATTTGGTACTAGTGCTTTTGATGACTTCACAGGAGCCCTCACTAAACTTCGCTAAATTGGCACTGTGAGAGAGTATCAAACCGAATTTGAGAATCTAGCCAACCACACCGAAGGATTGTCTGATGACTTTTACCGGAGTTGTTTTATCAGTGGTCTAAAGGATGCCATATGCTCTGAGGTCAAAATGTTTTGTCCCAACACAATGATGGAAGCCCTAGGGTTGGCTAAGTTGGCAGAAGACAAGATTGCAGCCCAACAACGCTCCAAGCCCACTTTTGTTCCCTTCCGAAATATGGGTTCTCAACGACCACCTATACCGCAGGCTCCTCGCCCAACTCCTATCAAGCGTTTGTCTGAAACAGAGATGCAAGCACGCAGAGAAAAGGGGCTTTGCTATAATTGCGATGAGAAATAGATGACATAGATGTGTTCAGCAAAAGCTCTATCTCTTGGATGTGGATTCTCCGCCTGCCTCTGAAATTGGACATAGATGTGTTCAGCAAAAGCTCTATCTCTTGGATGTGGATTCTCCGCCTGCCTCTGAAATTGGTGACAAAGATCCAGAAACACTGGATGCTCCAGTCGACATTCAGGAACCGCCTATTGACCCTCCATCTCAGGATGACCAGCCAGAGATATCTCTCCATGCTTTAGCTGGAATCGCCACACCCCAAACAATGCGGGTCAGGGGTTACTTCAAGAAGCTTCCTCTTACAATACTCATTGATTCTGGTAGCACTCATAATCTCATTGACCCTCGGATCGCCAAACAAGTTGATTGTTTTATCCATCCTTGCTCCAACTTTGAATTCATGGTTGCCAATGGGGGCACCTTACCTTGCAAAGGGAAGTGTCGAAATGTGCGTATCTCTATGGGAGATTATACCTTGCGCTCTAACATGTTTGCCTTAACCTTAGGCGGATGTGATGTGGTTTTGGGCGCTCAATGGCTACGCACACTTGGCCCTATCTTATGGGATTTTGCTGAACTTTGGATGCAATTTTCCCTCAGTGGCCAAAAACACACCTTGACAGGATTACAACCAGGTTCTCTCAGCATCATCAGTTCACATCGCATGGAAAAAATCCTAAAGAAGAATTCACATGGTTTCATCGCTCAGCTCCATTCCATTCAGATGCAACCTTCAGCGATCTCCACTACTCCTTGGATCTACAACAAAATCTGGATCGATATACAGGTGTTTTTGCTGAACCAGTGGGATTGCCACCTTCCAAGCCAGAAGACCATCGTATTCAGCTCCTTCCTGGCAGCGTTCCTCCCAACATCAGGCCCTATCGCTACCCATTTCACCAAAAAATGGATATTGAAATGCTCATTCGGGACTTATTAAAGCACGGTATTATTCGCCCAAGCACTAGTTCCTTTTCTTCTCCAGTTATTCTTGTCCGCAAAAAAGATGGGTCATGGCGCCTCTGCATTGACTTCCGAGCACTTAATCACCTCACCATCAAGGATAAGTTTCCAATTCCTGTTGTTGATGAGCTTCTTGATGAGCTTCATGGGGCTCACTTTTTCTCCAAGTTGGATCTCCGTTCTGGGTATCATCAAATTCGCGTTCATGAGGATGATATCCCTAAAACAATTTTCCGCACACATGATGGCCATTATGATTTTTTGGTCATGCCCTTTGGCCTCACTAATGCTCCTTCCACATTCCAGGCATTAATGAATAAAATATTTCGACCCGACTTGCGGAAATTCATTCTAGTATTCTTTGATGATATCCTCATCTACAGTAAAACATGGGATGAACATCTCCAGCATCTGGATCTTGTCATGCAACTTTTCTCTGACCATCATCTCCATGCCAAGCAGTCTAAATGTGTTTTTGGACAGAATGAAGTTGAGTATCTCGGGCACATTATCTCAGCACAAGGGGTTCGCGTGGATCCTGCCAAAATCGATGCCATGAACAATTGGCTGCATCCTCAGACACTCAAGAGCCTTCGTGGTTTTTTGGGATTGACTGGCTACTACCGCAAGTTTGTCAAAGATTATGGGAAGATTGCAGCTCCATTAATGGCTTTATTGAAAAAGGATGCTTTTACATGGACACATGCTGCTCAGTGTGCATTTGACAAACTAAAACAAGCTATGTGTACTACACCTGTTCTCGCTATGCCCGATTTTTCCAAGCCCTTCACTATTGAGAGTGATGCTTGCGGCAATGGACTTGGTGCTGTTCTCCTTCAAGGTGAACACCCCATTGCGTTCACTAGCAAAGCCCTTTCAGGTAAGAATTTAGCTGCCTCTACCTATGAGAAGGAAATGATGGCTATTTTGCATGCAGTACAGAAGTGGCGCCCATACCTATTAGGGAATCATTTATGCATCAAGACTGATCACCAGAGTCTGAAATATTTCGTGGAACAGCATGTCTCCTCCCCGGCACAACAGAAATGGGTTAGCAAACTCATGGGTTATGACTATGAGATCACTTACAAGAAGGGTAAAGATAATATTGTGGCAGATGCTCTTTCTCGCACATTTGATGCCCAAGGTTCTCTTTCAGCTATTTCTATGCCTGTTCCAAATTGGTTGCAATCTGTTCAACAGGGTTATGTCAATGACTCTTCCTTATCTCAAATTATCCAATGCTTGACCAACAACCCTTCTGCTGTACCACATTACTCTTGGGATGGTGCTTCTCTGAGATACAAGGGTCGTCTGGTGCTTCCCCAAAGCACATATCTTCAACAGGTTGTCTTCTATGAACTCCATACTTCTCCATCGACAGGGCACTCTGGGTTCCTCAAAACGTATGAACGGGCACGGCGTAACTTCTTTTGGCAGGGCATGAAAAGGACAATTCAACAGATGGTGGCCGAATGTGATACCTGCCAGCGCAATAAGGGTGAAACAACACTCCTTCCAGGATTGCTCGAACCCTTGCCCATACCTACACGAATTTGGACAGATATTTCTATGGATTTCATTGAAGGGCTCCCTAAATCTGGCGGGAAGACAGTGATTCTCGTTGTGGTTGATCGCCTCTCCAAATACAGTCATTTTTGTGCTCTCAGCCATCCCTATACAGCCTCTTCAGTCGCTCAAATTTTCCTGGACCAGATATTTCGTCTTCATGGCATCCCTTCTTCCATTGTCTCGGATCGTGATGCGACTTTCACCAGTCATTTTTGGACTGAACTATTTCTCCACACTGGCACCAAACTGAAGATGAGTTTAGGGTATCACCCACAAACAGATGGTCAGACTGAAATTATCAATAAATGCTTGGAAACTTATCTTCGTTGCTTCACCTCTGAACAACAACATCAGTGGGCAAAGTGGCTTCCTCTCGCTGAATGGTGGTACAATACCTCTTACCACACTGCCTCTAAAATGACCCCATATGAAGCAGTCTATGGTCAGGCACCTCTAGTTCATACACCCCCACCAGTTCACCAGTTCAGGAAGTTGACACGGTCCTTCGAAACCGTGATCAGATTCTTCGTATTTTGCGGGACAATCTTCACATGGCAAGAAATCGCATGAAGCAACAAGTTGATCAACACCGTTCTGAGCGCACTTTTCAAGTCAGCGATATGGTTTTTCTTCGTCTCCATCCATACAAGCAGTCTTCCCTGAAACTCAAAGGGCGTCATAAGCTTGCTCCAAAGTTCTATGGGCCATATCAGATTCTTTAGAAGATTGGGTCCGTTGCTTATAAATTGGAACTTCCTCCTTCTTCCCACATTCATCCAGTCTTTCATGTCTCTTGTCTGAAGAAAGTTCTTGGCACCAACATTAGTGGACAAACGATTTTACCCGAACTGGGTAATGAAGGATCTATCCTTTTGGAGCCAGAGGCCATCCTCAATCGGCGCACTCGTCAGCTTCACTCTCGCTCTATCACAGAGGTCTTAATTCAGTGGCACGGCATGCAACCAAAGGATGCTACATGGGAACCACTCCTTCAGATTCAACAACAATTTCCACATCTAAAGCTTTGAGGACAAAGCTTTTTTTAAGGGGGAGGGGATGTTAGGAACCCATGTCTTTACTTTGTTAGTATATTGTTGTTGGACGCATATGCTTTGTAAGTCGTCCCGTAGTATTTGTTGATCAATAGTTTATGTTATTGTTGTTGGCGCATATAAGTAGCCCGTAGTATTGTTGATCCATAGTTTGTAGTGGCCCATGGTTTTGACCCATAGTATTGGCGCCTAGACTTAGTATATAAGTGTGTGTTGAGACCTATGAAGGCACCGTGAAGTTATTTGTATTGAGCTTGCTCATAGGAGGTTGCCCCCTCGAAGTGGCCTGTGATCAATATAAAAGTGATTCTGAGTTCTGTCATTTCTGCTATTTCGCATATTTTTATTAATTAATTGTTGCAGGTGCATCACATATCAAGTCCGCTCATTAATGATCATTTAATGACATGGTTTAACTCCGTGGAAGGTAGAAAAACATTCCATTCTGTAGGGAAAAGGGCTCTCGGCCTGTATTTTAAGCCCTCGATCGAGGGCTTAACAGAACCTCGATCGAGGGTTTAACAATCCCTCGATCGAGGTGTTATTAAACCCTCGGTCGAGGTATTTGCTTGATCGAGGGTCTGTCAAATAGGCTCGATCGAGGGTTCTTCTGTGTAGAAAAAAAATATAAAAACCAACCGTTGTGTAAGATTATGGCAATTTGGCTAAGTGTAGGAATTTTACTGTGTTGGAATATTAGTCAAAGTTGGTCTAAGAAAATGCACTCCATCTCCTGCAGTTTATTGGTTAATTTTATTTGAGGACATAGGATTGTATCTTGTTTGTTTTTACAGCTAACCATATCATTGTATTTTCCAAACAGTCTCTAAGTATGGAGTTATTGGCCTGCCAAAAGTTCCCTTTGGCATGATTTGCACTTTTCCAGTAAAATGCACGCCAAAGATAGAGGATGAGGTTGTAGAGGATGAAATTGACATGGATCGAGTCAGAACTATTTACCCTGTGATTTTCTAGTGCCCTCATTAAGTCATTGTTGCAATCTGACATCATTGTGTAAGAGTATGGCAAATTTGGCTAAGTGTAGGAATTTGACTAAGTGTTGGAAAATTAGTCAAAGTTGGCCTAAGAAAATGCACACTATCTCCTTTAGTTGATTGTTTAATTTTATATGAGCACATAAGCTTGTATCATTTTGGGTTTTGCATCGATCCAGATGATTGGATTGGTCAAACAATCTCTGAGGATGGAGTTATTGGCCTGCCAAAAGTACCCTCTAGCATGATTTGCATTGTTCCAGTAAAATGCATGCCAAGGATAGAGGATGAGGTTTCAGAGGATGAAATTGACATGGATGGAGTCAAAATTATTTCCCTCGAGATTTTTTATTTCCCTCATGAATTCATTGTTACAATTTGACATCATTGTGTAAGAGTATGGCAATTTGGCTAAGTGTGAGAATTTGACAAAGTATTGGAAAATTAGTCAAAGTTGGCCTAAGAAAATGCACTCCATATCCCGTACTTGATTGGTTAATTTTATCTGAGGAAAAATTATCGTATCCTGTTTGGTTTTGCATCCATCCATATGATTGGATTGGTCAAACAGTATCTGAGCATGGAATTATCGGCCTGCCAAAAGTGCCCTCTGGCATGATTTGCACTGTTCCAATAAAATGCACGCCAAGGATAGAGGATGAGGTTTCAAAGGATGAAATTGAAATAGATGGTTTCAAAATGGTGTCCCCGATGTTGTTCTATTTCCCTCATGAATTCATTGTTACAATCTGAGATCATTGTGTAAGATTATGGCAATTTGGCTAAGTGTAGGAATTTTACTGTGTTGGAAAATTAGTCAAAGTTAGCTTAAGAAAATGCACTCCATATCCTGTATTTGATTGGTTAAATTTATATGAGGACATATTCTTGTATCCTGTTTGTTTTTAAAGCTAACCATATCATTGTATTTTCCAAACATTCTCTGAGTATGGAGTTATTGGCCTGCCAAAAGTTCCCTTTGGCATGATTTGCATTTTTCTAGTAAAATGCATGCCAAAGATAGAGGATGAGCTTGCAGAGGATGAAATTGACATGGATAGAGTCAAAATTATTTCCCCCGTGCTTTTCTAGTGCCCTCATTAAATCATTTTTGCAATCTCACATCATTGTGTAAGAGTATGGCAAATTTGGCTAAGTGTAGGAATTTGACTGTGTTCGAAAATTAGTCAAAGTTGGCCTAAGACAATGCATGCCATCTCCTTTAGTTGATTGGATAATTTCATCTGATTACATATGCTTTCATCTTGTTTGGTTTTTCATCCATCCATATGATTGGATTGGTCAAACAGTCTCTGAGGATGGAATTATTGGCCTTCGAAAAGTGCCCTCTGGCATGATATGCGTTGTTCCAGTAAAATGCACGCCAAGGATAGAGGATGGGGTTTCAGAGGATGAAATTTACATGGATGGAGTCATAGTGATGTCCCCCATGTTTTTCTATCACCCTCATGAATTCATTGTTACAATTTGACATCATTGTGTAATAGTATTGCAATTTGGCTAAGTTTAGGAATTTGACTAAGTGTTGGAAAATTAGTCAAAGTTGGCCTAAGAAAATGCACGCCTTCTCCTTTATTTGATTTTTTAATTTTATCTGAGGACAAATTCTTGTATCATGTTGGATTTTTCATCCATCCATATGATTGGATTGGTCAAACAGTCTTTGAGGATGGATTTATTGGCCTGCCAAAAGTGCCCTCTGGCATGCTTTGCATTGTTTCAGTAAAATGCACACCAAGGATAGAGGATAAGGTTTCAGAGGATGAAATTGACATGGATGGAGTCATAATTATGTCCCCCCGTGCTGTTCTAGTGCCCTCGTGAATTCATTGTTACAATCTGACATCATTGTGTAAGACTATGGCAATTTGGCTAAGTGTAGGAATTTGACTAAGTGTTGGAAAATTAGTCAAAATTGGCCTAAGAAAATGCACTCCATCTCCTATAGTTGATTGGTTAAATTTATATGAGGAAATATGATTGTATAATGTTTGGTTTTTCATCCATCCATATGATTTGATTGGTCAAATAGTCTCTAATGATGGAGTTATTTGCCTGCCAAAAGTGCTCTTTGGCATTATTTGCATTATTCTAGTAAAATGCACTCCAAGGATAGAGGATGAGGTTTCATAGGATGAAATTTACATAGATGGTATCATCATGATGTCCCCCATGATTTTCTATTTCCCTCATGAATTCATTGTTACAATATGACATCATTGCGTAAGAGTATGGCAATTTGGCTAAGTGTAGGAATTCAACTAAGTGTTGGAAAATTAGTCAAAGTTGGCCTTAGAAATGCACTCCATCTCTTGTATTTGATTGATTAATTTTGTATGATGACATAATATTGTAGCATGTTTGTTTTTTCATCTAACCATATCATTTGATTGTCCAAACAGTCTATGAGGATGGAGTTATTGCCCTGCCAAAAGTGTCCTCTTGTGTGATTTCCATTGTTCCAGTAAAATGCACGCCAAATATAGAGGATGAGGTTGCAAAGGATGAAATTGACATGGATGGATTCATAATGATATCCCCCATGATTTTATATTGTCCTCATGGAGTCATTGTTACAATCTGACATCATTGTATAAGAGTATGGCAATTTGGCTAAGTGTAGGAATTTGACTAAGTGTTGGAAAATTAGTCAAAGTTGGCCTAAGAAAATGCAAACCATTTCATGTAGTTTATTGGTTAATTTTATATGAGGACATACTCTTGTGTAATGTTGGGTTTTTCATCCATCCATATGATTGTATTGGTCAAACAATCTCTGAGGATGGAGTTATTGCCCTTCCAAAAGTGCCCTCTGGCATGATTTGCATTGTTCTTTAAAATGCACGCCAAGGATAGAGGATGCGGTTTCAGAGGATTAAATTGACAATCATGGATTCAAAATGATGCCCCCCATACTTTTCTAGTTCCCTCATGAATTCATTGTTACAATATGACATCATTGTGTAAGAGTATGGCAATTTGGCTAAGTGTAGGAATTTGATTAAGTGTTGGAAAATTAGTCAAAGTTGGCCTAACAAAATGCACGTCATCTCCTGTAGTTGATTGGTTAATTTTATCTGAGAACACATGCTTGTATTATTTTTTGTTTTCCTTCCATCCATATAATTGTATTTGTCAAACAGTCTCTGAGGATGGAGATATTGGCCTGCCAAAAGTGCCCTCTGGCATGACTTGCACTGTTCCAATAAAATGCACGCCCAAGGATAGAGGATTAGGTTTCAGAGGATGAAATTTACATGGATCGATTCAGCATGATTTCCCCCAAGCTTTTATACTTCCCTCACGAATTCATTGTGACAATATGGCATCATTGTGTAAGAGTATGGAAATTTAGCTAAGTGTAGGAATTTGACGCGTAGGAAAATTAGTCAAACTTGGCCTAACAAAATCTACACCATCTCCTTTATTTGATTGGTTAATTTTATATGAGGAAAAATCCTTGTATGCTATTGGTTTTTGCATCCATCCATATGATTGGATTGGTCAAACAGTATTTGAGGATGGAGTTATTGGCCTACCAAAAGTGCCCTTTGGCATGATTTGCACTGTTCGAGTAAAATGCACACCAAGGATAGAGGATGATTTTTCAGAGAATGAAATTTACATGTATGGAGTCATAATTTCTGGTGCCCTCATGAAGTCATTGTTACAATCTGACATCATTGTGTAAGAGTATGGCAATTTGGCTAATTGTGGGAATTTGACTAAGTGTTGGAAAATTAGTCAAAGTTGGCCTAAGAAAATGCAAGCCATATCCTATAGTTGATTGGTTAATTTTATATGAGGACATAATATTTTATTATGTCGGATTTTCCATCCATCCATATGATTGGAATTGTCAAACAGCCTCTGAGGATGGAGTTATTGGCCTACCAAAAGTGCCCTCTGGCATGATTTGCATTGTTCCAATAAAATGCACACCAAGGATAGAGGTTGAGGTTTCAGAGGATGAAATTGACATGAATGGATTCAGCATGTTGTTCCCCATTCGTTTCTAGTTCCCTCATGAATTCAGCGTTACAATCTGACATCATTGTGTAAGAGTATGGCAATTTGGCTAAGTGTAGGAATTTGACTAAGTGTTCGAAAATTAGTCAAAGTTGGCCTAAGAAAATGCATGTCGTCTCCCATATTTGATTGTTTAATTTGATATGAGGACATAGGCTTGTATCCCGTTGGGTTTTGCATCCATACATATTATTGGCTTGGTCAAAAAGTCTCTGAAGGAGAAGTTACTGGCCTCCCCAAAATTTCCCTCTGGCTTGATTTTCACTTTCTCGGGAAAATGCATGCCTAGGGTAGAAGATGAAGTTCATATCTGATTAGTTCTTGTGAAATCAATGCAAACACCTATTTCCAAAAAAATACTCAGATTCAAACTCAAGAGACCGACTAAGCCTCCAGCCCCATACATGCAAGTGGCATTTTGACCTGTCAACAGTTTTTTAGAGGGAATTTAAGGAGGAAAATGAGGCATTTGAGAAGGTAAAAAAAATTAGGAAGACATTTCTCCCCAGTTTCTCCCAATTCATTAGTCAACTACAACCTTCGGATCCTCACAATACAATTGCAGGAAAAGGATCTGGATCCAATTTTATTGGATAAAACTTATCTAGTTTCTAATTGGAGCTTGGAGGATGAATCTCTTCCAGATGATTTGAGTTGTCTTGATGAAAACACTGAGAATGTCTCTAGTAAACCATTTTCTCAATGGAAACACCAAATACACTTTCATCACAGTTGCTCTTCCAATCGAGCAATGTTGGCACTAGCTCCTCTAGTGCTTATTCTAGGAATTCCCATAGCCATGAATGAGACTTGAGATTGAGCTTGGAGACACTGTATATTTTGATTTTGTAATTATGTTATCAGACTCTTAATTTATATAATTAAACTTGGTACTATTTGTGAATTTGTTCAAGAAATTATCTTTTAGTTCACTATTTTGCATACAAATATGGAATGTCAAATGTTGTATTACCATTTTTTATGAGATGATCTTATGAATTTCTACATAGAATTTGGTTTTATAACTTATATGGATTAGAAATGTCATTAGTATATATTTTGTGCACAATATTTACTATATTTTGAGTTTTTATTCTATTTGCCAAGTCATGGGCCAAAAGAGTCTTTGTTGAGCCCAAGTCTTACAACCTACTTGGATTTTATGGGATTTTCTTTCTTGTGATAACCTACTTGAATGCTTATGCTAATGACATCCATTTTCATGTTGTGCTTAAACTGATTTTCCATTTCATTTCATTTTAGGATTCTTCTTCCACCTCTCTTTTGTTGGGCTATTATTGTTAATTGTATTCACTAGTCCCTTTGGTCTATTTTGGTGTTTAATGGACCAATTCTTAAAGGGTTCTATCTCAATGAAAGAGCATCTGCCTTATAGGAAGGAGGTTGGGGGTTCAATTCCTCCGTGGCCTAATGATATTGCAAAATTGGTATTTCTAATAAAATATTTTTTATGATTATTTATATTAATGGCTACTAGGGGGGTTTATAACTGCCCCGTAGGATTCCATGAGGGGGGTTTTCAACTGCACCCCTAGGAGTCTATGAGGTCGGTTCACAACCACCCCCATAGGAGTCAACGAGGTGGCTTCACAACTTCCCTCGTATCATGTACGAGAGGGGTTGGAACCACCCCCGTAGGTTTGTAAGTGGGAGTTTAAGAGGGGGGTCATGAACCACCCTTGTAGATTTATCAGGAGTTTTAGGTGGGGGTTTGAAACTGCCACTGTACGTTTATATAGGGGGATTTAAACTGCCCCCAAAGGTTTGAAATAAGGAGTTTTAGGGGGGGTTATGAACTTCCCCCGTATTTACCGGGGGGGTTTAGAACCACCCTTGTTAGTGTCAACTGGGGTGTTTAGAACCGCCCCCAAAGGTTTGTAAAATGGAGGTTTAGGGGGGGCTTGAACCGCCCCCATAGGTATCTACGGGGGGGCTTGAACCGCCCCCATAGGTATCTATGGGGAGGTTTAAAACCTCCCATGTTGGTGTCTACCGGGGGGGTTTTAAAACCTCCCCCAAAGGTTTGTAGGATGGATTTTTAGGGGGGTTTGCAACCACCCCCAAAAGTGACTTTTGGGGCGGTTTAGGTCTCTTGAAGAACCGCCCCCAAAGCCTTAGACTTTTAGTTTCGGTGCCTTTGGGGCTGGTTTTCCCAAGACCGCCCCTAAATCCATAACCGCCCCCAAAAGTCATTATTGGGGGTGGAAGACAACCGCCCCCAAAGGGATTAATTGTTGTAGTTCATGTTGGGTTGAAGCGAAGTGAAATATTTTCCGTTGATTTATTGTGTAAATTATTATTTCAAATCAACCCTAAGGCTAAAATATCACAAGGATTGGATCTAGGAAACCTCTAATCTGAGGTGAAAGTTTGAATTTGCATTATAGAACCAAAATTTCAACATGGTATCAAAGCTTACTTGGTTGATATTATCTTATTTATAATTAGAGGGGTGCATAATTCAATTGTTGTTCCTGGGGGTGGTTATTGGGTGGTAACATCCTAGTGTGCATGAGATAATCACTTGCACCCATGTGGGGTTTTATGGCTTGAAAACCTAGTTGTTATTGTGATGAGTGTTTGTTTTCACCAATGATAGATTGTAGATATACTACATGGATGGTTTTTATAGAGTTATTTTCAATGGGTGAGATTCCCATGAGGACTTGCAATAGGTGATTGATTTGTTCGTATTGATGGCAGTTTGTTCTCGCCAATAATAGGTGGTAGATCTACTTGATTATGTCTTGTATGGATTTATTATCAATGATTGTGATGCCCATGGGGACTTATGATAGGTATTTAATTTGTTCCTATGGATACCCATGTATTATAATTTACTAATGGATTGCATGGATTTAGTTTTAGTAGACGTGATATCCAGGAGGACTTATGATAAGTCATTGAATTGTTCCAATTACTATGGCTTTCTTTCACCTATGATAGGTGGAGGAAATATCTCATTGATGGTTGGTATGCGATCTATATTTCAGAGGATGTGATGCCTAGGAAAACCTATGATGGTGGCTGATTTTTTTAAGTGGATGTTAATGTTTAGTCCAAGCGCATTGATTTTTGTGATAGGCATGATTGACCATTTGATTGCTTGATTTTTGTAGGTTGAGATGGGATAATTCATTCTGTTATAGATTGATGAATATTTATTGATTTTTTTGTTGATTTATGGCTTAATGCAAGTTTATAGGAATGATGACCTTTCTTAGATGCAATGATTGTTGTATATTGAGGGAGCTTCTAGCGTTATCCCTTGGGATACTATTGGTTGTACATCATGTGCATTTGTGAAGTGATTGATCATGGACGAGATAGTTAATGTGATATTAAGTTATTGGTAATCATTTGCATTTGTACTACATACCTAGTCTTGGAGAGTTAATCTTCCATGTTGTATTCTTCATATGATTAGTCTTTTCTTGGAGCGTCAACATTGAAGAAGGGTGTGGAAGACCTTACTTGGAGATAGGTTAAAAGTGTATGGTGCTAGAATCAATTATTGATTTCAAAATTGCAATTGATGAGAGTAGTGATTAGTACCAGTGACAAAGTTGTTGGATTCTCTTAGGAAAAGAGAGATGACTATGATGATATATTGCTTTGGCAATCTCTCGGTTAGAGGGAGATTCCTTTTTCATGATTGTTTCTTCTATTGTTAGAGTTACTAAGAGATATGATAGAGATTCTCATGCCCATATTTTTATGATAACCCTTTATGGTTTGTTGATATCTTTCCCTTGAGCTATAGGATCAATGAGTTGAGATGTCATTAGATTGTATCTTGTGTTTTAATAGATATAATCCCTTCATCTTGGTCTTGTTGGAAACGTGATTACCTTCATAGGGTATCCTCGTCAAATCTTGATGTGTTCCCAAAACATTTTGTCTTGTGGTGATGACTTTAGGAATGTTGGAGTTTTGATAGGTTAGGATTGATGCCCTCCTTGTTGTGGAGTGATTTGAAAGTTTGGTAGGAAGCAGTGATCTAGGTTTTTGTTCCTTCAATTTCATAGATGATCTTATGAATTTCTACATAGAATTTGGTTTTATAACTTATATGGATTAGAAATGTCATTAGTATATATTTTGTGCACAATATTTACTATATTTTGAGTTTTTATTCTATTTGCCAAGTCATGGGCCAAAAGAGTCTTTGTTGAGCCCAAGTCTTACAACCTACTTGGATTTTATGGGATTTTCTTTCTTGTGATAACCTACTTGAATGCTTATGCTAATGACATCCATTTTCATGTTGTGCTTAAACTGATTTTCCATTTCATTTCATTTTAGGATTCTTCTTCCACCTCTCTTTTGTTGGGCTATTATTGTTAATTGTATTCACTAGTCCCTTTGGTCTATTTTGGTGTTTAATGGACCAATTCTTAAAGGGTTCTATCTCAATGAAAGAGCATCTGCCTTATAGGAAGGAGGTTGGGGGTTCAATTCCTCCGTGGCCTAATGATATTGCAAAATTGGTATTTCTAATAAAATATTTTTTATGATTATTTATATTAATGGCTACTAGGGGGGTTTATAACTGCCCCGTAGGATTCCATGAGGGGGGTTTTCAACTGCACCCCTAGGAGTCTATGAGGTCGGTTCACAACCACCCCCATAGGAGTCAACGAGGTGGCTTCACAACTTCCCTCGTATCATGTACGAGAGGGGTTGGAACCACCCCCGTAGGTTTGTAAGTGGGAGTTTAAGAGGGGGGTCATGAACCACCCTTGTAGATTTATCAGGAGTTTTAGGTGGGGGTTTGAAACTGCCACTGTACGTTTATATAGGGGGATTTAAACTGCCCCCAAAGGTTTGAAATAAGGAGTTTTAGGGGGGGTTATGAACTTCCCCCGTATTTACCGGGGGGGTTTAGAACCACCCTTGTTAGTGTCAACTGGGGTGTTTAGAACCGCCCCCAAAGGTTTGTAAAATGGAGGTTTAGGGGGGGCTTGAACCGCCCCCATAGGTATCTACGGGGGGGCTTGAACCGCCCCCATAGGTATCTATGGGGAGGTTTAAAACCTCCCATGTTGGTGTCTACCGGGGGGGTTTTAAAACCTCCCCCAAAGGTTTGTAGGATGGATTTTTAGGGGGGTTTGCAACCACCCCCCAAAAGTGACTTTTGGGGCGGTTTAGGTCTCTTGAAGAACCGCCCCCAAAGCCTTAGACTTTTAGTTTCGGTGCCTTTGGGGCTGGTTTTCCCAAGACCGCCCCTAAATCCATAACCGCCCCCAAAAGTCATTATTGGGGGTGGAAGACAACCGCCCCCAAAGGGATTAATTGTTGTAGTTCATGTTGGGTTGAAGCGAAGTGAAATATTTTCCGTTGATTTATTGTGTAAATTATTATTTCAAATCAACCCTAAGGCTAAAATATCACAAGGATTGGATCTAGGAAACCTCTAATCTGAGGTGAAAGTTTGAATTTGCATTATAGAACCAAAATTTCAACATGGTATCAAAGCTTACTTGGTTGATATTATCTTATTTATAATTAGAGGGGTGCATAATTCAATTGTTGTTCCTGGGGGTGGTTATTGGGTGGTAACATCCTAGTGTGCATGAGATAATCACTTGCACCCATGTGGGGTTTTATGGCTTGAAAACCTAGTTGTTATTGTGATGAGTGTTTGTTTTCACCAATGATAGATTGTAGATATACTACATGGATGGTTTTTATAGAGTTATTTTCAATGGGTGAGATTCCCATGAGGACTTGCAATAGGTGATTGATTTGTTCGTATTGATGGCAGTTTGTTCTCGCCAATAATAGGTGGTAGATCTACTTGATTATGTCTTGTATGGATTTATTATCAATGATTGTGATGCCCATGGGGACTTATGATAGGTATTTAATTTGTTCCTATGGATACCCATGTATTATAATTTACTAATGGATTGCATGGATTTAGTTTTAGTAGACGTGATATCCAGGAGGACTTATGATAAGTCATTGAATTGTTCCAATTACTATGGCTTTCTTTCACCTATGATAGGTGGAGGAAATATCTCATTGATGGTTGGTATGCGATCTATATTTCAGAGGATGTGATGCCTAGGAAAACCTATGATGGTGGCTGATTTTTTTAAGTGGATGTTAATGTTTAGTCCAAGCGCATTGATTTTTGTGATAGGCATGATTGACCATTTGATTGCTTGATTTTTGTAGGTTGAGATGGGATAATTCATTCTGTTATAGATTGATGAATATTTATTGATTTTTTTGTTGATTTATGGCTTAATGCAAGTTTATAGGAATGATGACCTTTCTTAGATGCAATGATTGTTGTATATTGAGGGAGCTTCTAGCGTTATCCCTTGGGATACTATTGGTTGTACATCATGTGCATTTGTGAAGTGATTGATCATGGACGAGATAGTTAATGTGATATTAAGTTATTGGTAATCATTTGCATTTGTACTACATACCTAGTCTTGGAGAGTTAATCTTCCATGTTGTATTCTTCATATGATTAGTCTTTTCTTGGAGCGTCAACATTGAAGAAGGGTGTGGAAGACCTTACTTGGAGATAGGTTAAAAGTGTATGGTGCTAGAATCAATTATTGATTTCAAAATTGCAATTGATGAGAGTAGTGATTAGTACCAGTGACAAAGTTGTTGGATTCTCTTAGGAAAAGAGAGATGACTATGATGATATATTGCTTTGGCAATCTCTCGGTTAGAGGGAGATTCCTTTTTCATGATTGTTTCTTCTATTGTTAGAGTTACTAAGAGATATGATAGAGATTCTCATGCCCATATTTTTATGATAACCCTTTATGGTTTGTTGATATCTTTCCCTTGAGCTATAGGATCAATGAGTTGAGATGTCATTAGATTGTATCTTGTGTTTTAATAGATATAATCCCTTCATCTTGGTCTTGTTGGAAACGTGATTACCTTCATAGGGTATCCTCGTCAAATCTTGATGTGTTCCCAAAACATTTTGTCTTGTGGTGATGACTTTAGGAATGTTGGAGTTTTGATAGGTTAGGATTGATGCCCTCCTTGTTGTGGAGTGATTTGAAAGTTTGGTAGGAAGCAGTGATCTAGGTTTTTGTTCCTTCAATTTCATAGATGGTCATTATTATTTTATATCCCATATATGATGGGAAGAGTGGGTATCTTTGTTTGGTTTTAAACCAAGTAGTTTTTTTTTATTATTCTTGTATGTTAACCATCCAAAGGTTGGGTTGTAGATTGCTTGGTTTAGTGCTTAGATAAACACACACATTTCTGAGTATTGATTGCTTAGATGTTGAGGTGTGTGTAATTTCACTTGTGGATGTGTCTCTTGTACAGTAGGAAATATGTTCTATCATTATGTAGTATTCTTTCACCTTTGTAGAGGCATTGAAGTTATAGGTTATAATGTTAGATGGAGTTGATGAGTGTTATAGAAAACATGTTTCTCGTAAATAGGAGTGTTAGATTTTGAAGGTTAGTGTAATATCCCCAATCATATTTATGGATATATTAACTCAATTACAAAATATCAAGTCAGAAAAATTCAAAACTAATAGCTAGAATTAAACTAGAATTGTCAGGACCGCACAGGTGTGGCTCATTGGCGATCTGCTTGATATGAAGTCACATGTTGTAAACAGAGGTCACAAGTTCAAATCACACCCGAGCTTACCTGTGTCCCATGCTTGCGAGTGGTTTTGGGGCACCTAGGGGTATAGTTGTAGCGGGATTGGATCCCTGGACCCCGTGTCACGTGAGTACCAGCCCAGTCTCTAGTTGTCGATTCCCCTAGTTTTAAAAAAAAAAAAACTAGAATTGTCAAAACTGGTTTTAAGCACAATTAGACCTCCCAAATTCTTCCCATGATGGACCTTAGGATATGATAAGGCTGAAAATAGGATGAAAAACAAGCGAATACTTCAACAAAATCACATTTATGGATACTTCACGCCCGGGTAGACTCCTTGGGCTAAACCCAAGGCTTCAAGGCAATTGTCCATGGGACTTCTGTGGAAACCCAAGGATTTTGGTGCTTACTGGAAGTAATAAAACCTTGGCTATACTATATGGAATTTTCCCACCCTAATACAACAATAATACCAAGGTTTGGAAGCAATTTGACAAGGTTTGGAGTCCAAACAAGCAAGTGTGCTACCTAGGACTGCTTGACTAGCTAACTTCCAAACTCTTACAAATGCCTTCATAGGGTCTCAATTCCTTAAATAAGGATGGGGATGGTTGTATCAAAGTCAGGAACCTACATAATATTGTATATTGAAAATTCATCTCATATATGACATTTTATAACAATTTCAATAAAACTAGTCAATTTCCTATGCATAAAGAGCAAGCCTTAAAACTGCAAGTTACAAGCAACTACAGAAGTTCATGAATTCCTTCTCAGGACTGATACATGATTTCATATACATTTAATTGAAAAGCATCAATATCCATTAGAATTATATAGTGTCACACACCCCAAAATACTCATATAAAAAAAAATTAATAGGATAAATGCATGTATACTTTTGTACTTCTAGTATTGCGAAAACAATTTACTTTACTTGCTTTACATACAGAACTCTAAACCAAAGTTAGAGGCATGCCAAGGTTCTGTTCTTGAAAACATCCAAGGTCTAGGACTCAGTCCATTGTTACTTTTTGTAGGCTAGGGTATAGGCTCTTAAACCTTACTTCTTTATGAGCTTACTAGCTTAAGATTATGAGCATCATTACATGAGTATTTAACCTAGCATGATGAGGGTTTAAACCCTACAAAAACTTGTATGAACTTAGTTTAGATTACTAACATGTATAATTGTTTAATAAGCAATCTAACTATAACTTCCGCAACTTCCATATTATAATTTCTTAGTTAATATTTAAGGAAATGTGGAATGTGGATCCCCATAATTTTTATGGTTAAGTGATAAGGTTTTCACATTCCCGACTTCCGCACTACGGATTGTGGGTTGTGGGACCTTCATTTATAACTATGATTTTTTAAACGCTTTTTCATTCTGACTTCCGCGTTGTGGGTTGCGGAACTTCAAAATCCAATTGTTTAATTCTAACAGTTTCACATTCCCGACTTCCGCGTTGCGGATGCGAATTGCGGAACTCCAAATTCTGATTGTTCATTTTAACGGTTCCGCATTCCCGACTTCCTCATAGCAGATGCGGGTTGCGGAACTCAAAATTTTGATTATTTATTTTAACGGTTCCGCATTCCCGACTTCCGCATTGCGGATGCGGGTTGTGGAACTCCAAAATTTCGACTGTTTAATTTCACGGTTCCACATTCCCAACTTCCGCATTGCAGATTCGGGTTGCGAAACTCCAAAATTTCGATCGTTTAATTTTACGGTTCTGCATTGCGGATGCGGGTTGCGGAACTCCAATTTTTTAAGGGTTAAAAACAATGATTCTGCATTCCGATTTTGGATTCGGTGGAATCGACAGCTTACGGAAACTCTTAACAGGTAAGCTAGAACTTAAAAAATGTTTGAAACTATAAATAATTACAATTAATAATCAAGATCTAGGGTTTACATGTGTAAAATTATCTTTCAAATCTGTTATGAATTACTCTAACTATATTTATAAACAAAAAAATCACAAACACCTATTCTACAACAGAAATAAACCATGTACATACTCTGCTTATAACAATAACGGCATAAACAATCATTGATACATTATTTGATGCATAAATAGGTTTTACATCTTAATAACTATGTTTCTAAAACTGTAGTTCATACTAGATTAATCATGTGCCTACTAAAACTATATATTTACTGAAATAAACTTAAAACAGTGTTTGAATATCTTGCATGCAAGTCTAGAAATATAATTATGAATGAGAATACTTGTTACACCTAAAATCTTACCATCATGAGACTCACTGTGAACATCCCTAAAGTTTCCTTGGCTAAGTCATTAACCTGGAAGAGATACAAATCCATTTGTACTAGGTTTTGAGAGGTCGTCGCAGGTTGTCCTCATGCAACCTATGATGTCACGGGTTGGCCTCTTGCATCCCGCGATGATGTCAGTTAATGGATAAAAGTAGCTTCTTCGAGCCCATTCTCGAAGCTAGATGACATGGATCCCTATCCCTGACCTTTGGGAGAGCTGGCATTTGGTTCCTAACCTCTTGGAAAGATCCCCTATCTCTCTCCTACCATATCTCAACCTACCCTATCCACTTAATCCTATATAAGTGAATCTCACTCCCATTCCAAGGGGAGGAAGTATATAGTGTCTACATGTTGGTGAAATTACCTTAGGAGAAATCTCTACTCATCTATTGGGAGACTCACACTTCCTTGTGAGGCTTTGGCATTGGTTTGATCGGATGAGGATTGCTACGTCAAGTCATTGCTTGTAATATTTCTATCCTATGTACTTCCCTTTCAATACAGTAACATAAGTGCTTTCCACCAAAATCTCATTGTGTTAATGATATGTTGTGTAGTTCGCCTGCTTAATGATAACAGTATTTAGTGCAGGGTTGTGTCTACACATATTAGGCTTTTTGCCAAGATAACAAGACAACAAAACAAGTAAAACGCATCTACACAATAATAGATCTAAGTAAGCAGGCAAGTGTTAACAATCAAATTGACACCCTTAACTAAGTGAAGGAGCAACATATGTTTACCATGCACCCGCGACAGGAAGTCATGACACAAGTTCAAACAGAGACGAATCCTCTCTGAGAAATGCATTAAAATACATTAATTTATTCTCATAGGTGTGAGGTCCGAAGCAGAGCTAAGGGCCGAAATACATTACTGAAATTTATACTCAGTATACTGATACTCTTTATCATTCAAAGCAAGGATAAGGGAAGGAAATCTCACGGGCGCAGGATTGAGGATCACACCTGCAAAACATAGTAATTTCTCAAATATATAATATCTTCCTGAGGCGGGCATACCCATGCTCAGCAGTAAACAAGCATGGCCACGAACAATACACAGTGGATCCATGTCAAAAGCAAATTTTTCTGAAATGTAAACATGCACTTTGAAGAGTGCAAGAACAAAGTCTTTATTGAACTTCTGACATGGCAGTCTAATCTTGCGCAGCTCGGGCAGTGCATCAATGAGTGATACAACTATTTTTCCCAAGGTCTTCAATACAAATCGACGATAGTACGATTTTATATCATGCGAATAAGTGATATGATGTCGAGCATAATAAAACACCATCTGATTACCGGTCATTGATGTATATTGTTAACAGATGCAAAGAGACCCACCGATAACGATGATGGACTCTAAGGTACTAAGTACAAACTAGCAAGTGTGAATAGATGTTCTGAAGTCGAACACTTGTAGAATCAAACAATCAGGGGCCATTGATGTATACCCACTGTTATTTGTGAGGAAACCTGCCACTAATGACTGCAAGATCCAAGGTACTCTCGGGTTTCTAGATCCATGTCCTAGATGATGATTTGATGTCGATAGGAATAGATCCATCGAAAGGAGGGCATTGATGCATCCCACATCAATCGATACGAAACAAAGATCAATAGTATGATATAATTTGGTAGAACTGCAAGATCCAACACTGTATACTGACACAAGGAAGGCTGACATGATTGGTCAGGAATATTTGAGGAATGGCCGACTCGGTTTGGACTTCCCTTGAACACATAACACGATGCAGAATGGACACTTGGCAACATAGGACTTTGAGTAACTGACCTTAATGAAATCCACGAATGCTAGATGCATTAACAAAAGCTCCATTGGTGACGGGAAGGATAACCCATCGGTGGAGATCTGTTCAAAATATTGGTACAATTTCCTAAGGCAAATGCAGATGGTGTACTAACCGCAGATACAATATTATGTGTCGTGTTCAAGGGCGACAAGGACTGACTATTGCCGTTTTCTTCGAAGTTTATAATATGAAGTGATTCAAGTTTCTCCCTTTTTGGATTTTTGTGTTTTCCAATTTTTTTTAACCTTTTTCATTTATTAGCTTGAAAAAAGAATAAAGCATGCTATGATACATTAAAGGAAACGAGTGTCTCAAGGGCATGCGCCTAAATGTCAAGGGCATGGGTCAGGCCAAGGAAAAGATCCATATTGCAAACAAGGGCTGAGCTAGTTATGTACACTCTTGCAGATATTTCCTCCATGGGCATGGGTCAAATATACATAAGCAATGGTTTATAGGCATCTTGTAACAGAAAGTGACTATACAGGCAAATAAGCAACATAAGCAATAAGCAAGGAAGCAGTTTGCATGGATGTTCAAGTGGATATTTTAACGCAAGCTTATGTAAAATGACAAAAAAATTGGGAGCCCATCAGGATATGGTCAGAAATGAATGAAAGAGAAATATGTGGTCTCAAACTCCAAGTCATGATGGGACTAATAGGGCTCTCGGGCCTATGAGAATAACGCAGCATGGACACCAAAATGGCAATGGGGTGCTGACTAGGGTGTCCCATGTTTGATAGGCTCTGCTGTCCAAATGGTGGAAAATACAGATATGAAGGGCGGACCCACCTATTTCCAATAGGTTCGACCCTATGGCAAGTTTGGGTTGCAAAAGGTTCAAATGCATCTTCACAAAGGGATGGCCTAAGCCTATATGCAAGTTTCCAAATATACCAAATAAGATCGAGGAACATGCAGATCATGCTCCTATACTTGGGTAGAGTTATATCAAGTATGCTCCCAGTGACCCCACAAAAGATGATCTTAGGTGGGTACAACCAAATGTTTACAACTTCAGGGATATATTCATTTGATGATAAAATGTAATCTGAGAAGTCATGTGAGCTAGGAGATCTCACATTCCAAATGGGCCAGGTAACGGAATCATATTCCTCCATCAAGGGAATATTTTGATCTGAATCTGTCGAAGCTATTTGAGTAGCTTGGTTTGAAACTTCTACGACAGATAGGGGTCATCCAAATGCTTGCCAACATGGAAATGACATTACACAAGCTAAGGTCCCTTCATCTACTATGGTTAGACAGATGTTCTTACCATGGGACGTTACTTTAATCTGAAAAGCAACTTCGGGAAGGAACCTACATATTGAATGGTTTATGTCTGATGTGATCAAAGTCTCATCGGATGGATCAACAACACAAATGGCAGACAATAGTTCCTTTCTTGGCACAGAATGGCATTGCAATACCTCCAAGGCCGACATGGCACATGGTACATGAGCTAGGTCCTCAAGAACATTATTGTTCTGAGCAGCTCGCGTGTTGGGATTATGTATTGTTCTACATAGAACACCTTTGGGGGGTGTGGTACTATGTCTATGGTTGGTTTCTCAATGTAAAGATAACCATTTGGTTGTGATTCCGACTGATCTGGTGTACTAGGAGAGACATCATAAGAATCAAGTCTTGTTTGAATGTTCATCTCAGGATCACACATGAAGACATTGGCATTAGGATCATTGCCCCCTTACAGCGGGGTTGGTTGGTTGCCCCCTGGCAAAGGTACCGGTGTCAAAATAGTGAGTTGTTTTTGCCCATGGCATTGAAGCGTAGTTGGTGCATCTCCCTTCCCAGAGTTAGCATCTTGCTTACTCTTGTACTTCTTCTTCTTTCCTCTAAGGTCTATGGATGAGACTGTGAGGGTGTCGGAATTGTTGGAATGATTAGCAGGTTCTTGCATTGCCTGGCCAGCTGTGGGTTGCGAATTCTAAATAGAAACTTGTCCCGGATGTGGGGTAATCTGTTCAAGATGGTTGATGGAATCTATCATACCATTGACATGAGGTTCATGTGGCAGCCTAGCTGGATCAAACGCAGGTCTTGCAGGTTGGTTCCAAAAAGATTGGTTATTTTCTAGAACCTGACTACTCCATTGATGTGGTCCTTGGGTGTGATAAGAATTCCAAGGTGGGTTTCCCCTTTGTGGAAACTGACCCCAAGAAGTTTGGTAGCTTCCTGAAACATGACCATTGGGTGGATTGCCTCCTTACGGAGGTGGGGCCCAAGAAGATTGGTTACTTCCTAGATCTCAACCATACCATGGCGGTTGTACTTGGTATTGAAAATCATTCCAAGGTTGACTTCCTCCTTGTGGAGTTGGAATCCAAAAGGGTTGGTTACTTTCTGAATATTGCCCAGTCCACTGTGAACTAGGTTGCATGTATGGATTTCCCCCTTGCAGGGGTATGTTCCATTGAGGTTGATGACTTGGTGGAACATTACCATTCTATTACGGGAGAGGATTAATAGGTGGATTTCCCCCTTGCTGGGGTATGTTCCATTGAGATTGATGACTTGGTGGAACATTACCATTCCATTGCTGGTTTGGATTCATGAGTGGATTGCCCCCTTGTGGGGGTGGGCCCCAATTAGATTGGTTACTAGTTGGAATCGGACCACTACATTTAATGTTTCCTTGGTTTATATTAGCATTCCAAGGTTGATTTCCTCCTTGCGAAGGTGGGCCCCAAGAAGATTGGATACTTCCTGAAACCTCCCCACTCCATGGCGGAATGGGATTGATAGGTGGATTACCGCTAGGCATTGTGCTAGGATAATTCGGAGGATAACCGCCCGGGGCATTTCCACTAATCTGAAGAGCATATCCCCAAATGTTCCATGGTTCATTGCTTCCGCCGGGAATATTACCATTCCATGGTGAAGGGTTTCCCTCGGAAGTAGAATTTGGACAAGTGTTTTGTATACCATGAGGACTCTGGTTTACTCCTAGTGTGTGTTGACCCTGATTAGCCGATCCATATGGAAAACCAATGTTTGAGAAAGACATGGGGTCCCTTGTTGATTTGTGCATGTCATTCAAACTTTCAGAAAGAGGTTTGATATCACCCAATGACTCACGGATAGTAAGTACAACTGGTTCTGAAAGACTCATCAAAGGAGGAATTTCATGAGCATGTGTGTGATGTTTCAATGTTTCAATTTCAACTAGAGTAAGATTATCAACTATGTCTGTATTTAGTTCGTGATGTGATGATGAATTCTCAGTGTTGATTTGATGTTGGTCTTCTCGAGTAATGTTAATTGAGTTGAAAATCAGTTCTGTTTCCAAGTCATTAGAATGTGGTTTTTGTGTCTGTCTCTGCAATGTAGCAGGGCCTTCAATTTCTGGTGACTCACCTCGCTGTCGTCGTGACTGGCAGATCAAGAGAGTAGCCACTTCTAAGAAGTTGATAAAAGGATGTGTTTAAAATGATAGTTTGCTTCAAACAATCCTAAGGCAGTCTAGACTCAAAAAATGAAAAGTGTCCACACAGTAAAAATTCCCTAGAGATTTCAAGCAAGCAAACTACTCTTCCAAAGAACCGAAGCTGAGTGAAAAGTTGGATTGTAGGGCCTTCTGAAACTAGTAGCTGCTGAGGGATTTCATGTCCTCATACAATTGCTAGGAGCGAAGGTGTGAGAAACAGTTACACCAAACTTTAATCGCCAGGGGTACAAGTGTTGGTTCCTGACCACTCACCCTCCCAAGGAGTAAAAGTTCCAAAGTCTGTCTCAGGTATTGCAAGTGTGTCCCACTCACAACAGCCTATGCGATATCCTAAGAATTGCCACTAAAGTTACCACTTCACAATCGATGGTCGGGCGGACAGTTGTAAGTCGAGCACAACTCTTATTACTAGAAACTCTAGAAACAGTGATGTCACCCCGAGGTGTCATTGAACATAGAATCCCTTCGATAAGCTCATGTCCCACTAAATAATCAAGAAGGGGGAACCACCCTTACTTATCCATATTGACCTCGTGCTTGACGCATGTTTCAGAAGCGCTTTCCTGACAAGCGTTTTTTGCGACTATTGGATTTACTCTCTTTAATCAATGCTAGTTTCAAAGTTTTGCAGCCCGGGAGTGTTAACTCTCCAAACCTAATCCAAGGCACTAACCTAAACTTGTTGGTGATATAAAAATCAAAATTTTGTCAATTTTAGATTAAGCGCCAATTTTAGTGGATGTTTGCTTAGCCTCAGGAGTGGAAATGAAACTGGTGGTGTTTCGACTCGAAAAGCAAAATGAACCACACAATGCAAGATGCTCACTATGTTATCTTTCAATTCGATGAATATGCTAACTGAAGGAAGAGTTAGAGGTTCATGAGCTTCTTTCAGACATGCAAAGTTTTTGGTAGATTTCGTAAGTGCAAATCTTTCTAAATGCACATGAAAATCATGAAACTTTCCAAGTGTGGTCTTCCAATGCAAATGTGGTTAAATGACCTTTTCAATGTTGATTGGTTTAATATTTCCAAGAAGCATGTGCATAGGGTCTTAAAAAAGATCTAGTACACATTTAAAGAAAAATTTGAAAAGAAAATGCAACCTGGATTACTTTTAAAGGTTGACGAAAAAGGTTTAATCCAATTTAAAACATTTTCCTAAATTTTCCTAAACTTTTTCACAAGGAAAAATTAACTAATTCATTATACACCAAAGAAAAAAATCTTAACCCCAAACAAGCAAAACTCTTGCAACATGTTTGAAATCTTTTTAATCTTAAGAAAAAGATTTTAGCCTCAACCCCAATTTAATTACAAACTCCAAACACCTCCCAACCTAATCAAGTCTTCAAAAAAATTTTAAAAGGATTAATATGGTGTTTTGCATTCTTTTGAAAAGAGAAAAAGGAAAAAATTTAATTCCAAGTGAAACACCACTTTTCAAAAAATTTAAAATTTTTCTAATCTTTTTCAAAAAGCATAGCAAACTAAAATAAAAAAAACTTCAACTCTACGTTCTCTTTAACCCAAAGATTTTAAATTTGAACTATGCAAAATGTTTTTTTAATTCTTTTTAAACCAAAAAATATTGCAATCCGACCCATACCAAACTTTGGCAAAAAAAAAGCTCAAATGTTATTATGTTTTACTATTTGCCAAGCAATAATTGCAACATATGCATACCTAACTCGCCCACTATCAACGGGCTTAACTCGCCCTCCACCGACAGAGGTCACAAAGCAGAGCTAAGGTCCGAAATACATTACTGAAATTTATATTCGGTATACTGATACCATCTTTTTAGGCTTTTTGCTCCACTTAGGATGTTTTAAACACAATTAATGCATTTTAATGCATTTCTCAGAGAGGATTCATCTCTGATAGAACTTGTGTCATGACTTCCTATCGCAGGTGCATGGTAAACATATGTTGCTCCTTCACTTAGTTAAGGGTGTCAATTTGATTGTTAACACTTGACTGCTTACTTAGGTCTATTATTGTGTAGATGCATTTTACTCGTTTCGTTGTCTTGTTATCTTGACAGGTTTTGCAGCTCAGATCTGAAGATCGTCAAGCTTGGAGCAGCATTCAAGGAGAAAAGGATCAGCGATCTATAAGGTAAATGTATCTAGTTCCCTGATCTCTAATTAGATCTAGGAGAGTGATTTATATTATGTTCTATTTGTTCTAGACTCGCGTTGAGCTAGGGAGATCAGGCCTCGAGTCTGCTCTTGGTAGATTGTCCATCAAACAAATCTGGCGAACATACTGGGGAAGACATTGTTTGTAGTTGTCAATTTGAATACCATTTTCAGTTGATTTCTTTTGCACGCCATCCATAATATTTTTTTCCTTCTAAGCCTTGTTTCACCATCAGATATTCACTTTGAAGAGTCTGTAGTCCTCCTATGAGTTTGTAATCACCATTTTTAAACCATTTCATTGCTCATTGTTTGGAGAATTGGTTCATTTTTTAACTTAGATCTCTCCCATCGCAGCTGGGCAGTGGAGCCAGAGCAACACTGTGTCATTTTGTGATCTATGTTCTCTGTCTTTTGGCTTATCGTTACAACCCATTCATTGGTAGACTGTGACATCGTCGCACTTCCCGCATTAGTGACCTGTGACGGTCGCTCTGTGTACAAACACAAACTGCGTCGATCTGTCAAAACTGACATACAGGCATCCCTTCTCCATTTCTATTTTGAGTTTTGGTTTTGTGTGCAAACTCCCTCTGTGCTGCAAGATCCAGTTAGAGACCCCATTTTTGATTAAGTGTGTTGAAGTGTTTGGTTTCATTTGGAGTTGTTTTGGGTTCCATCTTGGACAAGTCTGAGATTTGGTAGTGGTGGACACTCTAGTCTCCCCCACCTTCATCCACTCATCCTTGCACTCCCTCCACTCCTTGCCAGATCTGGTCATTGTATTGGATCGGTTTCCAAACCTCATTTGCATACATTTTTTAGCCTTGCTTGCTTTAGTGTTGCTTGTTACTGATTGATTTTGAGTGTTTGTGTGTATCTTCAGTCCGTATGAGTGCTCGTTATTTTCTTGATATTCTCTGAGTCATTGGAGTGCTGCAAGTGATCTTTTCATTTCAGTATTTGTGTTTAAAAGCATCGCAGTCATTAAATTGTTATTTTGATACATCCATTGAAAAATCAAAAGTACTTCATTTCCATCATTTTTCAAGCTCATTTGAAGAATTGTACATGCATTGGAATGTCTCATTTGTAGATCTTTTGGAAATTTTGAAAGAAAATTAAATTATTTGTGTTTTTCACGAATTATGAGTTGCTCATTTTCTTGAAAAATTCGAGTAGATATCAAGTTTTGCAAAAGTAGTTCCATGCTTGGAAAGTTACATGCATCTTTTGGTTCTTATGCTTTTAGGCCATTATAGTGAAAGTGAAAAGGTTGCATACTCTACTTAAAAACTCTCTCTTTTCATCACTTAGCATCATTTTTGTTTTTAAAAGTTAAAAGAAGAAAAAAAACATGCTTTGATTTGGCTTAGTAGTGTTGTGTTATTTTTGTGTTTCGCTTGAAAAGGAAAAGAATACTTCATAATCATTTTTTGGTAGATTTGGGATTGTGTTGCATTGTGTTGCTTTGGTAAAATCATTGGAAATAAATTTCTCCCTCCCATACATAGAGTTCATCAAAATAAAAGTAATTTTTTTCGCATGTAGTTAGGGCTTGCATTATGTTATGTACTCACCTCATGCATTCACCTAACCATCCAGATAAAATTAACGGTAGAACTAGGGTAAAAATTTTAGTAACTTGTGTGTAAGTTAGAGATGTGTTCTGGCATCGTTAAGCATGGCAGCTGTCGTTATTTGCCAGCACTGTATCTTGGGGGTATTGCAGTCTTCCATGTACTTATCGGTATATCGAATCTCTTTCACGTACCAACCAGGTATATCGAACCTCTTTCACGTACCCACCAAGTACTTCAAGTACTTGGCGTATATTGAAAGGTGTTTCACGTACTTGGCATATATAGAAAGGTGTTTCACGTACTCGGTAGTATATAGGAAGGTCTCGTGCCGTACGGTTGTGCATTAGACAGCACCACTACGGATTTGAGCTCCTACGTACCTTGCGTATATCGGGAGACACCATTAGGATTCCTGAGACCAACTGAGTTAACCTTTTGGCCGTCTTGGCAGAGCAATACACCGAGAACAGCACTCGGGGAGATTACTACGCACATATCGTCCAGGTAATCAGGTATTCAGGCAAGGGTACAGTCCCAATCCTCCTTTTCGCATTTTACTCTTGGACCCTACGGTATATAGCGATTTGCGAAGCCTTGACAATCCTGCAGTATCTAGTTCCTTGATCTCTAATTATATCTAGGAGAGTGATTTATATTATGTTCTATTTGTTCTAGACTCACGTTGAACTAGGTAGATCAGGCCTCAAGTCCGCTCTTGGTAGATTGTCCGTCAAACAAATCTGGCGACCATATTGGGGATCGAACCCAAAATCTCTAGTTGGAATACTTTAAACCGAGGCTCTCCAATTGTTAGAAAAACAGGATCGCAAAGCAATAACAATAAACATAAATGCAAATATAATCACACACACATTACAAAAGAGACACAGATATATCGTGGTTCACCCCAACTTGGGCTACGTCCACATTGAATTTGCCAATCCTTATTATTATTACCGTCCAGTAAGGTGAAGGGATACAACCTATAGCACAGTCGCTGCACTTCCGCTTCACTGTCTCACAGTCTCTCTCCTAATCTTAGAGATCTTTACAATGCATAAAACCTAATACATCAACCCTAGCCGTATTACAATGTATTTCTTTTATAGGGAAAATACAATGGGAAAAATACCACGGGATACCCAAAACCATGGGCCCACAAAACAGCTGGCGAAAACAGCCCCAAACCCCTAAAAATGCAGAATAGGTGTATAGTCCTCCGGGGTGCACGACTAAGACAATATCATCTATGATACTGGAAGATCTGGCTCCACAACCAACAATCTCCCACTTGGAGACTGATAACAGCAACTCCACCACTGCTGCACTTGCTGGACTTGGAAAATTTCTCCTCTTCACCTTCATGCTAGAAGGCCAACTGAAACTGAGCAAGAACTCAGTTTCTCTCTGGTCACTACCTTTGTGAACATGTCTGCAGGATTCTGGCTAGTATGTATCTTTTCCAGCTTCAACAGTTCATCTTCCAGAACAGAGCGTATGAAATGGTACTTGAGATGTATATGTTTAGTCCTGGAATGGAATGTTGAGTTCTTTGCAAGATGAATGGCACTCTGGTTGTCACTATACAACTTGCTATTCTTCTGCTTCTTACCCACTTCTTCCCTAAACCTCTGCAACCAAATCATCTCTTTACTAGCATCTGTAATAGCAACATACTCTGATTCCGTTGTTGAAAGTGAAACAACCTTCTACAATTTCGAAATCCAGCTTACTGTTGTTCCACTTACAGTAAACACATACCCTATGGTGCTCCTCCTGCTATCCTTATCACCTACCATATCTGCATCAACATATCCCTGTAGAACAGTGTCTGAACCTCCAAAACATAATGCCTAAGTGGTGGTACCTCTCAAATACTTGAGAATCCACTGTACTACCCTCCAATGTTCTTTACCTGGATTGTTCATATATATGCTCACAACTCCCACTGCATGTGCAATATCAAGTCTTATGCACACCATGGCATACATCAAGCTGCCAACTGCTGATTGATAGGGAATCTTGGACATGTAATCTGTCTCTTCCTGTGTCTTGGGACACATTTCCTTACTTAGACTGAAATGGATGGCCAAAGGTGTATTAACTGGTTTTGCATTCTGCATTCTGAACCTCTCCAACACCTTTTGTATGTACTCACCCTGAGACAATGTCAATTTGCGATTTTTTCTGTCTCTTGTTATTCTCATACCAAGGATTTGCTTTGCAGCACCCAAATCCTTCATCGCAAATGAATTATCTAGCTTCCTTTTGAGTACATTTATATCCTTCATGTTAGACCCTACAACAAGCATGTCATCCACATACAATAACAAGATAATATATATTTCATTGTCTAGCTTCTTGAAATAAACACAGTGGTCAGAATGACATCTACTATAACCTTGTTCTGTCATAAACCTGTCAAATTTTAAATACCACTGCCTTGGAGCTTGCTTCAAGCCATACAAACTCTTTTTCAACCTACATACCAAGTTCTCCTTACCTTTGACCTCATACCCTTGTGGTTGCTGCATATATATCTCTTCCTCCAAATCCCCATGGAGAAAGGTTGTTTTTACATCTAATTGTTCAAGATGCAAATCTTCTACCGCCACTAGACTTAAGATTGTCCTAATTGAAGTCATCTTAACAACAGGAGAAAATATTTCATCAAAATCAATACCTTTCTTATGTGCAAACCCCTTTACAACAAGTCTGGCCTTGTACCGCTTCTTACCTCCTTCTTCTTCCTTCAACCTGTAAATCCATTTGTTCTGCAATACTCTTTTACCAGTAGGAAAATGAACCAGATCCCAAGTCTGGTTTCCTACCAATGAGTCCATCTTCTCATTCATGCCTTGCTCCCACTTCTTTCTAGTTTCCACCTGCATTGCTTCTTTATAACATTCTGGTTCAGCAGCATCAGTCATCAACAAATAATACATTGAAGGAGAGTATCGTTCAGGGAGTCTACTTAACCTGGTAGATCTTCTTGTAGTTGCAGGAGTTTCAGGAACTTGCTGTTGTTTTTTATTTTCTGGCACCTTTGGACCTTCATTTTCTTGAATTTCAACAAGTACTGTGTACTCTGTGGTTTCCTTTTCCTGTTTCTTTCCCTACAACTGATCTTTATACATGACCTTTTCATTGAATATCACATCTCTACTCCTGATGATTTTGTTATTTTCATAATCCCATAAGCGATAACCAAATTCATCAACCCCATATCCAATAAAGGTACATTTCTTGGATTTAGCTTCGAGCTTTGTTCTATTTTCTTTATCAATATGGACAAATGCTTCACAACCAAACATTCTCAGAAATGAGTAGTTTACCTTTTTATCTGTCCATGCCTCCTCTGGAATACCACCATCCAAAGCACTTGAAGGTCCTTTGTTTATTAAATAAACAACAGTATTTACAGCATCCGCCCAAAACTGTAAGGGAAACCCTGCATGCAGTCTCATACACCTTGCACGCTCCATGATCGTTCTGTTCATCCTTTCTGACACACCATTTTCTTGTGGTTTTCCTGGGACTATCTTCTCTCTACGAATCCCATGGTATGAATGGTAACTATCAAACTCCTTACCGCAGTACTCACCTCAATTATCAGATCTGAAACACTTCAACCTTTTCCCTGTCTCATTCTCAGCCAAAGCTTTCCACTTCTTAAAAGTAGAAAACACATCATATTTCTGTCTAATGCAATAAACCCAAGTTTTCCTAGTTGCATCATCAATAAATGTAACATAATAATGAGAGCCACCAAGAGATTGTACCTGAACCGGTCCCCATACATCTGTATGCACTAGCTCTAACTTTTCATTCTTCTTCTGTTTCCCAACCCTGAGAAATCTGACTCTCTTCTGTTTTCCATAAACACAGTTTTCACAGAATTCCAAACTTACTTGCTTCAAATCTGGCAGCAACTTCCTTGAGTGGAGAATCTGCATCCCCTTCTCACTCATGTGGCCAAGCCTATGATGCCATAATGTTGTATCTGTTCCTGTGGAAGCTAAAGAGATAGAATGGTCAGTATTATGAGGACATAAACACAACGTACCTATCCTGTCTCCTTTTGCTATCACCATTGATCCTTTAGTGATCTTCCACCACTTTTCTTCAAATGTAGATAGATAGCCACCATCTCCCAACTGCCCTATTGAGATCAGATTTATTTTCATAGCAGGAATATGCCTAACATCTTTTAACATCCAGTCAGTTCCATTCTTAACTTTTATCCATACCTTACCCATTCCAACAATTTTACATGGCTCATCATCACCCAATAAAACATGTCCAAAATCTCCAGGAACATACTCATGAAAGTATTTGCTATGGAGTGTAGCATGACATGAAGCTCCTGAATCTACTACCCAATAATCACTAGTATTATCTAATGCAAGAATCAAAGCATCTTATAACACATCACCTGCTACATTTGCTTCCTGGGTAGCTTCCTTCTGTGCATCTCCTTTCTTCTTTAGAGATCTGCAGTCTTTCTTCAGATGTCCTTTCTTTCCACAGTTCGAGCACTCTATTTTTCTCAGTTTGGACTTGCATCTGCCCGTTTAAGGCTTGCCACGATTACCTTGGCTCTTTCCTCTCTCCTTTTTTCTTCCCCTACTCTCCATGGTCAATGCATTACCTGATGTCTCATCTGTGCTTTTTCTTCGCATTTCCTCGCTAAGAATAACACCAATAACATCATCAAATTTCAAGGTGTTTGAACCAGAGACAGAGTTACTTACAGCCATGACCAAGCTATTCCAACTTTCTAGCAATGAACACAAGATTAGAAGATCCCTAACCTCATCATCAAAGTTCACATTTACAAAACTTAGCTATTTTGTAACTGTATTAAACTCATTTAAATGATCAGTAACAGATCCACCTTCAAACATCTTCATATTAAATAAACGCTTCATTAGAAATACCTTGTTGGAGGCCGAGGGTTTTTCATATAGCTTACCCAATGCGCTCATCAAACCCTCCGTTGTTGTTTCTTTTGAGATATTAAAAGCCACTAACGAAGCCAAGCTCGGTCGTATTGTTCCCAGAGCCTTTCTGTCAAGAACCTCCCATTCTTCATCCTTCATGGCTGCCGGCTACTTTGCTCTTCCTCCCAACGGTAGGAATAGATCCTTCTGGTATAGATAGTCCTCCATTTGCATCTTCCATAACTGAAAGTTTTGGCTGTTAAACTTCTTGACCTTAAACTTTCCTTCTTCCGCCTTCCGCCATTGCTCCCACTCGAACCAGAAACCCTAGCTTCCTGTAGGTTTATCTGCCAAATAGACCTTTGGCTCTGATACCAATTGTTAGAAAAACAGGATCGCAGAGCAATAACAATAAACAGAAATGCAAATATAATCACACACATTACAAGAGAAACACAAATATATCGTGGTTCACCCCAACTTGTGCTACGTCCACACTGAATTTGCCAGTCCTTATTATTATTACCGTCCAACAAGGTGAAGGGATACAACCTGCAGCACAGCCGCTGCACTTCCTCTTCACTGTCTCATGGTCTCTCTCCTGATCTTAGAGATCTTTACAATGCATAAAACCTAATGCATCAACCCTAGTTGTATTACAATGTCTTTCTTTTATAGGAAAAATACAATGGAAAAAATACCACGGGATACCCAAAACCATGGGCCCGCAAAACAGCTAGCGAAAACAGCCCCAACCCCTAAAAATGCAGAATGGGTGTACAGTCCTCCGAGGTGCACGGCTAAGACAATATCATCTATGAGACTGGAATATCTGGCTCCACAACCAACACCCATTAGTTGGCATTTCAAGTTGCCATAAACATTGTTGGGAAGACAATCCATCGTACCTTTTTAGACGAAGGTGCCTCTACTTCAGTCATGTCGATCTCATGCCGGAGAGCCATTGGCTCTCCCGAGTTGAACCATTCTCCTACCACTTTGAGAGCATTCGATGGATGTGGCTTTCAACCTCATTGGTTGTTACAAGCTTTAGCGGTCGAGCTGGGGGGCAAGACGGCAACCATTAACGTGGAAGTGGTCGCTGCCCCGTTACATTATAACATTCTGCTTGGCTGTAATTGGTTTTACATTATGACTGTGGTCGCATCATCTGTCTTCCGCATAGTACAATTCCCCCATCAAGGCCGAATTATCACTCTCGACCAACTGGATTTCTGCACACCTGACACTGATACTCACCCAGGCGATAACATTCCATTACTTGGACAATCTTCGCAACAGTATGACAGCGTGGGGGTCGGCCTCATTAAGGACTCATCCCTTATGGATGTTTTTCCTACTTCGGATCCCCCAAATCATGTTTCCACGGTGAACATGATCTCCTCACGGATTTCATCTATCCCCAACTCCACTAATTCATGGCTTGTACCTGACGAAGCCACCACGCACCTGATTGGAGACACAATGCCTTTGTCACCCGCTGAACTCACATACGAGGCTATCCAGTCAGCAACGGAGGACCACTTAGCTATGGCCTCCACCTCCTGTTCTCTATAAAGGACATCATCTGATCCCCTGCTACGGACTTTTCATTCTGATGAGTCCATTATGGAAATCATGAGTGTGGATGATCCTCCGTGGGAAGACCTCCATCATCGTTCGTCTTTCCTTCCCTTTTTGGACACTGTGGAGAATAGCATTAGCACCATTTGTTCGCCAAATGTCCACTCTTTCTCTCAATCCCCGATACTCATGTGTCTTACGGACACTAAGGGAAACCCTGCGAACATCGAACCTACCACCTCGATTGACATTTCGGTCACTCCTGGTGTAGTGGAACACATTCAGTTAGTCCAAAAGTGTTCCTAGAAGAAGTCATTGCTTATATGGCCTTATTCAAGCGACTCCGAGACGTGTTCACTTGGACCTACGAGGAGATGCCTAGGATAGACCCCACCATTGTTTTACACGAAATCAAAGTCTATCCCAACGTCAAACCTATCCGCCAAAAGTTGCGACCAATACACCCTCGGAAGACTGCGGCAATCAAGGCAGAGATTGAGAAACTCTTGAAGGTCAGCTTCATCTACCCTGTCCCATTGATACAATGGGTCTCAAACGTCATCCCTGTTACTAAAAAACAGGGCACCATTTGCGTCTATGTCGATTATCAGGATCTCAACAAGGCTTGTCCTAAATAAAACTACCCAAATCCCTTTATTGACCAGATTATCGACAATTGCGCCGGAAGTGTCATTTTTTCATTCATGGATGGCTTTTCCGGATAAAACCAGATTGAGATCCACCCCGCCGACCAACACAAGACTGCATTCATCTGCCCTTGGGGAACGTTTTCATATCATAAACTTCTGGTTGGTCTTAAAAACGTTGGTGCCACATTCCAGCGGGCCATGTCATATGCCTTCCACGATGTGAAGGACTTTGTGGAACCCTACTTGGATGACCTCCCTTCCCACTCAAAGCAGCGCGAGTTCCACATAGATCATCTGATGGTCGTTTTCCTCAGATGCAGATGGTACAATATCTGTCTGAACCCTCATAAGTGTATTTTCTGTGTCGAGTCTGGACGCCTCTTAGGGTTTATCGTCTCAAAAGATGGGATCCGCATTGATCCCTTGAAGGTGGAAGCCATTGTCGCTCTCCCACCTCCAACTAATGTTACGGAACTTCAGAGTCTACAAGGAAGAGCGACTTATTTACGGCGCTTCGTTTGTAATTTCGCGCAGAAGACGTAGGGTTACATGAGATTGATGAAAAAAGACATCTCGTTCAGCTGGGACGATCAAGCTCAATGATCTTTTGAAAGTTTGAAACATGCCATCACGCATGCACCTATGCTCCAACCACCGAATTACTATCGAGATTACATTCTATACCTCGCTGCTTCCGACACCACTATCGCCATGGTTTTGGTGCAGGAAGACCAGAACGCCCAAGAACATGTGATATACTACGCCAGTAAAGGTCTTATTGACGCTGAAACCCGATATTCACATGTTGAGAAGCTCGCTCTTGCAGCAGTTATCGCCATGCAGAAGTTTCGACATTACATTCTGCTTCGCACCACCACCATCATCGTCGATTCGAACCTCGTGTACCATGTTCTGACTCGTCAAGTGCTTGGGGGCAAGTATTCATGCTGGATCGTGATACTGCAAGAATTTAATCTTCTTTTCGAAAAAGCCAAGTCTAAAAAGTCTTTGGTGTTTACTGAGCTCATCTGCGACCTTCCCCATGCTGATGTAGAATCTGATCCCAATGACTCTTTTTCGGATGATTCATTGTTTCTTATTAGTACGTATGATCCATGGTATGGAGATATCACTTTATATCTTCATACCCAACATTTCAGCCCTCAATTGTCTCGTGACGACCGTCGTCGAATACACCACCATGCAAAGTATTACCTGATTATTAGTGATACTTTGTATCGTCATTGTATCGATTCTATTATTCGACGTTGTCTGACTCATGACGAGGCTGAACACGTCCTAAATGACTATCACCATGGGGCTTGTGGCTGTCATATCTTTGGGATGGCTACAGCCCAGAAGATTCTTCGCGTGGGATATTATTGGTCATCTATCTTTAAAGATTGTATCGAGGTCATAAAAAAATGTCCTCCATGTCAACATTTTCATATGAAAAAGCACACCCATCCCCCCCCGTTACACCCGGTTATTGCCGTTGGCCCCTTTGCTAAATGGGGCATTGACTTCATGCATTGTAATCCTACCTCGGTCGGGGGGCATAGTTACGTCATTGTAGCTATGGACTACTTTACAAAGTGGGCCGAGGCAATGCCTACCTACACGAACAACGACAAGACCGCCTCACCCTTCATGTTCAATCATGTAATAGCGCGGTTTGGAGTTCCTCAAGTGATAGTTACTGACCATGGTTCTCACTTTATGAACCATATGGTTGATGAGTTAAGCACTAGATTGGATTTTCTCCATGAAAACTCAACACCATACTACCCATGGTCAAACTAACAAGTAGATGCCATCAACAAGGTCTTGAAAACCATGATCCAACGCATGGTGGGTACACACAAGTCCAACTGGCATAACATGCTCTTCTCCGCACTATGGGCTTATCGAACTTCCGTTAAAATTGCCACTGGATTTACTCCCTTCCAACTAGTGTATGGATTGGATGATGTCCTTCATATTGAGTGCTAGATTCCATCCCTCAAGCTCGCCATCGAACTTCTCCCCAACACTACTGCTGAGGAAGAACGTTTCCTCTACCTAGCTAAGATCGACGAGACTCGCCGAGATGTCGCTCTTGCCAATGAGGCTCATAAGAAACGCATCAAAGCGCAGTACGACAAGTCGGTAGAACCTCGCGTCTACAACGAAGGAGATTTGGTCCTCACATACGACCAAAAACATGATAAGTTGGGGGTAGGAAAGTTTGAGTCCATGTGGCATGGACCTTACATAGTGAAACGCGTCTTAGAGAAGGGAGCTTATGAACTTGAAGACTATGACGGGATATCTTTGGGTGAGCCCCGCAACGGGCTCTACCTGAAGAGGTCCTATGCCTGAGTCTTTCATGCATAAGTACTTTTGTATATATTGTACTTGGCGTGTGTGTGTTTTTTGTGTGGTGTGATGCTTTGATTTTTGCTTGCTTAGGTCTTGTTTCATTTCTTATACCATGTTCTGTCTACGTGTGCAGATGGAAACTTGCTACAGATTCACGGACGGTGCTAGCTGGCATACCTGCAACCTTGCTTTGACAGCTTGGGTACTCTATTCACCTACTGGGGATCTTATCAGCTCAGGAGGAATGTATCTAGGTTTCGCGACCAACAATGCTATGGAATATCAAGCATTCATTGGAACCCTAACCGAAGTTGTTTCTTTGGGTATGGACCACGTTGTCATCCACTTGGATTCTCAACTAGTGGTCTCTCATCTTAACCGAGTCTACACCATCCGCGATCCTACCTTACTCCGTCTCTATAGATGAGTCCGTCTTCTAGAAAGGTCCTTCAAGTCCATTTAGTACCTGCACATTCTACGAGACGTGAACACATTTGCAGACTCCATGGACAACTTCGTCTTAGATTGGTACATTGCACACACATAAGCATATTCATGAACTTTTAAAAGTAGACATAACATGTAAATAACTCATTTTATAAGCAAACACATAAACAAGATCACATCATTCATCCATTTCAAACACATAATCTATAAAACCGCCAAAATGTCTGTATATATATATCATCATAAAAAGTAGTGCTGGTACAAAATCTGAAGCACGACGGCTTTCAGTGAGTCTATACAAAATCTGAAGCCTCATAGCTTTCAGTAGTACAAAATCTTAGGCTTATGATCTCTCAATACATACATAATAACAACATAAGGCCTAACGCCTAGCCCGTGCACCCCTAGGTCTCGCAGCTCTATCTTGTTGAGTCTGGAAGCAGTCAACTGCCCTCGCTACCTTGCGGAGCGGCACATTGAAGCGCACTGACGCTTCCACCTCATACCTCTGCATAGGCCACGATAACTTGTCCACTATCGGCTCAGGAACATCTAACGTCAACCTAGTCAGGTTCTCGTAGACGTCCTTCATCTCCATGATGGCAGCATGTACAGGTGGGGCCACGGTCGCTCCCTCTCCTCTCTCTCTCCTTGCAAGAAGAGAAACTCCTACTGGTCGCATGGGACCCACATCTGAACACACATGTCATTAACTTATCAACACTATAACAAAAAAAATCATAAATACACAAAACTAAAAAGTACAAGGGTCATTGTTCTTACATATGTCTCCCCACTCTGCTCCCTCGGGCAGTGCCAAGTCTGGGTCCTCCCTGTAATCCATACCACTGTACGGGTAGTCCTCTACCATGAGAAATTGGCCTTCTATCCAAGTGAAAAACTCAGGACCGTACCCGATGATAGGACCCCCACCATGGCGGGCCATCACCTCTGTCCATCTGGCCATGTGAGGATCCCTAGGATCCCTCTCATCCAAAGGCACCTGCGGGTGCAAGAGGGGAACCTGCTCCTATAGAAATGAGATCACTATCGATCTGTATCTGAACTGCTTAAGCTCTCCACGTTGACACTTGGTCAGTTGAGCTCGAATGTTAGCGAGGAGTCCCTTGCACCAGTTGAATACCTTCGAAGACATACAGTCCTTCACATACAACATTTGGGACCTAGTAGCTAGATGGGGCGCTTGGCTCCCTGGTATCCTCGTTATGGTGAAAAGAATAGCTCATAGTGGATGTTCTCACACCTGTTTGATGGGAATCTTCCCACTAGAGGCACGAGTATGCAGGATGCAGTGCTGAACTATCAAGTCGTCTACTGTCCAATCACTTCCCCGTGATCCGGTAAGAGCCACATTGTCCCCCCTTCGAGACAACCCAGTCAAGAATCGACATCTATAGTCAAAGTGTGCTCTCCAATCACAAAATATTGCTGCGTGGCGTCCCAAAAACGGACCATATGTTCTAGCAGTGGTACTTGGGCCCTCATGCTTTGAACGTTGAAGAACTTCAGTAGCCCGCAGTTCCACAATGCCTCTACACATAATGGGTCATTTTCTACTTGCACATCATCTACCTCGTGTTCTCGTTCACGCTACTCTAGGACCATGTTGGCTACTACTAACCTGCCAATAGGAGCATTTTAATAACATTAAAACTCACTCAAGCATTTAAAACTTTTTCTTTTGGCTTGGGTTTTGGTTTGAACATGGGTGTTTCCGCCATCGCACCTCGTCCTTGTGGACAGGGCGACATCGTCGCAACCCAGCTTTGCGAGTCTTATGACAACCCGGGTTCGTCGCAGTTCCCATAAGGGAGACCTGCGACGACCCGAGGGTGCACAAGCTCCCCACAAACCAACTCCAAAACCCTAAAAAATGAACTAAAAATGAAATTCTAAACCACTAGAAATATGATGGATGAGATTTAGGGTTACCTGCTCCAAACGGCTCGTGAAATGGTTGCTCGTAGCTCTGGCAATCGGCAAGTGAATTTCTGCTCCAAAATGGCACTTTCTCTCCCCAATTTGGCAAATGAACAATGGTAACTATTGTTTGATCTTTTTCCTATTTATAAACAAAAAGGAATATTCTTTTTCAAATATTTGATGCTTTTTAGGTCATTTGCTATAGTTTGGATCATTTTTATGGCATTTGAATACCCAATTGACTTGTTGACCTAGTTTTCAAGTGTGCAGGAGTTGTTAAGTGTTCTTTGTGCGCCATTTTCACATTATAACGGTCATTTCAGGTATGAACAACCCTTTGAATGTTTTGTCGTTATTTTTTATCCGTTAGATTGTAATTATTTAATGATAACGAGCTTACTCTTTGTTCTTTCTCATGCTCTTAAAACCATGAGAATAAGTTACCGAGTTACGATTTATCGCTTTTTCGGGCTCGTTAAACTCCTATGGAAAAGGAACCCCCCGGAGCATATCTTTAAGCTCTTTTCAGGCTCTCGAAATATGAAAAGATTGCCAAGCGAACTTGTCTCATTCACTCTTGTTAAAGAATTTGAATGGTCGTCTTCCTGGTGATAGTTTACCCCTTTTTCGGACTAGAGGGCACTACTTACGAAAAAGGTATACTCCAGCAGATCATGACTGGAAGAGTCCTCTCCCACGTTGTTTTACCCTCGGACAATGAGGCTAACTTTACGAAAAAGGACCGTTGGAGTCTTCTTTAGTTCTTTTCAGACTCTCTGAACATGAAATGATGACCGATTTTCACCTTCTATGGACTCGTTAAACTCAAACATTGAGGGGCCCGTCATGGGACGAACCCCTCCTATCCCAGGTTTGAAAAATATTTGGGATTGGACTCATCTATGAGATGAGCTATACCGAGCATCTGGTTACCCTCATCAAGCTCGTAAAAAACACATGAGGCACTCATCGTTCATGATGGGGAAAAAGGAAAGCTTTTATGTTACGCCCTTTATCGGTGGCAGTACCTAGTCGTTCTTGAACATGGCACTCATTTTCATTTGCATACTGCACTTGGATCATCCGTTTGTCCTTGAGTTTCACCTACTTCCTGAGTCTTGTCACTCCTTTGAATCATTCAAAGATCGCTTCACTCATCATTTGCATTATGAGTCGGTATCATACTCGTCATGTCAATACTGCCAAGTCATGCCATGCCCATGTTCAAGAATACTCTCACCATTCAATATCTGCAGTCAGTATGCCTACTACTATGTCAGTCTACTCTAAGTCAATCTTGCATGTTACTGTACCATCCGACCTAATCCAAACATCTATTGTCGTGTTTCGTGTCGATGATGGGGGATTCATCATGGCCCTCCTTCGACGGATTCACCCTTGTTGACTTCAACACATCATCCGAGGATTGAATCTAGAAGCCAACCAAGTACCTTGGCCTTGCATGCCTCAATGGGAGGTTACCTCGCTTTCGACATGAGTTTTTATCATTGACTCTTGATTGAAAGATTTCATCTTGCATTCGAATTCAACTCATTTATTCACGCTTGATGATATGTACTGTGATACCTTGGGGATCATTGACATCAATGGTGATTTCCCTCGCGCTTGTTAACGGTATACATCAATGACCAGTAATCAAGTGGTTTTTACCATGTTCGACGTCAAGACATTTGTAATCACATGGATAGATTCGTATCATTACGGGTTCGGCTTGAAGACCCTAGGGAGTCATGTTTTACCCAGGTTGCAATGGAGTTTGTTTTGAGTCATATCACACAGATCCACATTTGTATTAGTCATGGCTGTGTTATCATCTCATTATGGATCTACGCTTGTGTCTAGTAGCCATGATTGTGTTCAATCGGTCTTTACTATCATGGATCTGCAATGTATTGGTCGGCAGCCATGTTGTACATCATATGAGACTATGTACTCAGAGTCAGTTGTTTTGCAGCAGCATCCTTCATCCGACAAGCCATTGCCATTCCTTTTGTCAAAGAATTTCACCTGTCCAATTTCAAACAACTTCATGCTTTGGGGGGCATTCTGTTACACCTAAAATCTTACCATCATGAGACTCAATGTGAACATCCCTAAAGTTTCCATGGCTAAGTCATTAACCTGGAAGAGATACAAATCCATTTGTACTAGGTTTTGAGAGGTCGTCGCAGGTTGTCCTCATGCAACCTGTAACGTCACAGGTTGGCCTCTTGCAACCCGCGACGATGTCAGTTAATGGACAAAAATAGCTTCTTCGAGCCCATTCTCGAAGCTAGATGACATGGATCCCTATCCCTGACCTTTGGGAGAGCTGGCATTCGATTCCTAACCTCTTGGAAGGATCCCCTATCTCTCTCCTACCATATCTCAACCTACCCTATCCACTTAGTCCTATATAAGTGAAGCTCACTCCCATTCCAAAGGGAGGAAGTCTATAGTGTCTACATGCTGGTGAAATTACCTTAGTAGAGATCTCTACTCGTCTATTGGGAGACTCGCACTTCCTTGGGAGGCTTTGGCATTGGTTTGATCGGATGAGGAGTGCTAAGTCAAGTCATTGGTTGTAATCTTTCTATCCTATGTACTTCCCTTTCAATACAATAATATAAGTGCTTTCCACCAAAATATCATTGTGTCAATGATATCTTGTGTAGTTCTCCTGCTTAACTGCTTACTTCAATCTATTATTGTGTAGATGCATTGTACTTGTTTTGTTGTCTTGTTATCTTGACAAGTTTTGCAGCTCAGAGAAGATCCTCATGCTTGGAGCAGCATTCAAGGAGAAAAGGATCAGCGATCTATAAGGTAAACGTATCTAGTTCCTTGATCTCTAATTAGATGTAGGAGAGTGATTTATATTCTATTCTATTTGTTCTAGACCTGCATTGAGCTAGGGAGATTAGGCCTCGAGTCGCTCTTGGTAGATTGTCCATCAAACAATACTTACAGTAAAAACAATAATGTACAATAAAACATTATATGATAACATGCATAAGTAAGATAATAATTTATGATAATATGCATAAGCAAGATCGCATGCATAAGTAAGATAATAATTTATGATAATATGCATAAGCAAGATCGCATGCATAAACAAGATAAAACAATAATGTACAGTAAAACATTATATGATAACATGCATAAGCAAGATAATCATTTATGAATAACAAATCACATATCATTTACAATAAAAAGACATTTCAAAAATAGAATAAATGGAACCTAAACTAAGCAATGCAATCCTTCTACTTAACAAATCAGATGTCATTTACAGTAGATAGATATTCAGAAATAAATAAATAGAACCTGAACTAAACAATGCAATCATTCTGCTTAACAAATCAGATATCATTTACAGTAAATAGACAGTTCATAAATAAATATATAAATAGAATATGAACTAAGCAATGAAATCATTAGATATCACTTATAGTAAACAGACATGTCAGAAATAAATAAATAGAACCTGAACTGGCAGAGGCAAATCAAAACTGAAGGTCAACGTTCCTCCCAACCAACTTCCAGAACAACCAAACTACTTGTTCTGAAACCCTCGAGCGTGTTTGTTGAACCACAAGGACAAAGACTGGTCGCAGAGTTCCTCTTGCATAAGCTAGGTCACAATATCACTTGATCATAAGCCTCCTTCTCATTGGATGCACTCAATACTCAGCGTATTCTCCCCTTCATCATAAGCCTCCTTCTCAGAGGATGAAATCGATGCTTTATAGCATTTTCCTAGGACTTAGGTCATTCATGAGCCACCTGCTCGTAACTGCTCCAACAGGAGTCACGACCTTATATTTAAGGAGGATGCCTTTGCACCATTGCACCTTTACTAGGTTGTCTTGCCATTATGGGTTTTCTCTTGACACTTGTCATTTCTCCATGTGAGCCAGCAAACACTCTTCAACAGCTAGTTCAGTTTTGATTCCCATTGCTATTTAATAATTTAAAAATAATAATTCATTTACAAATGTCTTCACCTCACTTGGTCAATAATGTCAAATCAAATAATAACATAAGGTCTTATAAAACAATAATAATTCGGGTTCCTTGGTGTATTACATATAGCATCATTTGTAAGCATTTATGACCCAAACTTACAGACAGTTCACCATCGTCTAGATTTTACAAGATAGAAGCATAAATCTTCATTGGAAGAATGAGAAGAATAGATAGAATCATTGAATCAGAGCCATAGGAATAACATTGATCATATGGCTTCTCATTGATGGATCAATAACATCTAATGCATCTCACAGGGGCGCAATCACTCCAATGGCTCACTTCTCTAGATGGATCTCATCATAAATTTCACCTCAAACTTGTATTAATCTTTGCATCAACTCTAGGGGATCGATTTCTTCATGGTGAGGGATGAATCAGACTTGCGACTCAAGCTCTGATGGTTTCACTAGGACTGTGAAGAAGATAGGAACAAATTTTTCTATTAGGCACATCACCCAAAGTTGGCTAGGGGTGCATCTCCCAAGCCTCTAAGAAGCAATCTCTCAAGACAAATATCAAAATGACCAAAAGATGTGAGAGGGCGCGCACCACCTTCTTTTATAGGATGAATTGAGTTCCATAGACATTGAATGTGGACATCCTCATTAGCCATGCTCCCTTCTTGACTTATTTTAGCATCTTCGGATTTTACTTTTACTTTTCCTAGCTTTGTTGCCTTTCCGCTTTAGACTGATTTTATGCTTTTGGCAACATCTTAAATTTCCTGTATTTTCTCTGCTTTTCCTATTCTTTTTCCTGCTTTTCTGTTTTTCCTATGCGGTTGCAACTAACTAGTTTGACAGCCAACATCAAAACCATTTTGGCTTAATGGGATGATTTCTAAGAGAAACTCCCCCTCTCTACCCCAGATATCGTTGAAGCTTGTGTCAGTTGCATTCCACCATGAACCACTTCTACATCACAGCCATAGTCCCAGTACTATTAATTTTTTTTATTTTTTTGGTCCATGACATCTCCCTATTCGCTTTGGGACGAAGAAGATTTTTAGGGTGGGGGATATGTTGGAGGAGCCTAGTCAGCCAGTCGACTAGGCCCTCCCGACCAACCAGTCGAATAGTTGGTCGGGTCGGTTAGATAACTGACCATGAAGTTTAAAGTATGTAATTGATAACATAATTTAAATTGTATATATAAGGCTGGTGAGCCAGAACAAGAAGATGATCTATGTACTCTTGATTATCTGTTAAAGAATACTTATTGTTGCTATCTCCATTACTTATGTTTTCTTCCTTCTGGATTGTATGTGATTATCTTATTTATATGATGTTATATGTAAAAGACTACCAGTAACTTCATGTAATCCCATTACAACAAAGAAAAACATTGAAACACACACACATAGTACATAAAGATTTACCTTGGAAACCCTTAATTGGGAAAAACAACCTAACTAAGAGTCACGCCTCTATCTTCTTCATTGTATATTAACTTGATAATTTATAATACAATATTTATGGGTTCCATATCATCTAAAACCCTAACCCATTAACCTAGATTATATTATGACCCTAATACCTTAACTGGGTTAGATTATAATGAGCCCAGAAAAATTGGTCAAAAAACATAAAAATGGGTCAAAGACAAAACAAAAATAGATGGATAACACCTCCCCCTGCCACAAGTGTGATTATTGTATTTGCACCCAGTGTAGAACACATGCAAAGAATATAACACATCTCCAACATACTTGTTTTCTTTGCAAAACAAGGGGGTTATGATTTATAAGATCATAGGTTTAGGGAAATAATGCTCATTGCTTTTAAACACCAAGAGAACTTCTTAATCCTAACAAATATTGTTAATGATTCTGCAACATTATTCAAGGTGACAACTTATCCAACAACACCTTATTGTCTTCAATCATGTCTTTCACGTAGTGGTATTGCACATCAATATGCTTCATATTAGAAGTATAAGCATGATTCTTTTCCATAGATATTGCACACTAATTGTCACAATCTAACCTTATAGCTTGGTGTACAAACATAATCTTGGTTTCCATTCATCTTTGTGCATCAACAACCTATCTCTTGCTCATCCAACTAATTTTACCTACAAATAGGTTAAGCACATAACCACTTGTAGATATTCTGCTATCAAGATCTCCAACCTAATCTACATCAACAAATCCCTATACATATATCATTATTTGGTCCATGTCTTCCATTACAGTAGATTAGATTATATGTAGTGCCATGCAAATAACTAAAGACCCTTTTTACAATTGTCTAATGCTCATGCCTTGTTTTTTATATATGTTCAAAACTTCCATTGTATGGGCTGGCCTAATCTAATACAACCCATATCATACATTAAACTACCAATAACACTAGCATAGGGAACACAAGAAATGTCCTCTACCTCTTCATGTGTCTCATGACACTATTCTACAAATAAATTTGAACCAATATTGGCATGAATCTTATGAAGTTGATCAGATTTTTTTCCTTTGGGACTAATGCCAAAGAAGTATAGTTATTGTTTTCCCCCACATTCATTTTTGTCTCCACCCAATGCAACATCCGACAAAAGTATTTTTTAATTATATCCCAACATGCTCTATAGAAGGAGATAATGAAACAATATGGTCCAGTCGCTTTACTGGTTTCATGTCCCGAACATCCGCCATAATTTCAGCTTCTATTATTTCTTTGTCTAAATCTGCATTGTCGTTACTGCTAAATAGGGTCGGTACTACTTGGAGTAGGGCCTCCATGATTGTAAGATTCACTTCGTCCTCTTCATTTAGAAGACTTTTAAAATGGCAATATGCCTCTTTTCTAATATCTTCATGCTTTGTTATTTTCTCTCTTGTCTCCAATTGTATCTTTTCGACATTATTATGAATTTCTCTTGCTTTTGCCTATTTATGAAAAAAGGTGTTCCTCCTCACCTTGTCGTCTAGAATGAAGATATGCTATTCAAAACAAGTTTCACCCCTTGCGAGACATCTCACTTATACAAGCAACTATTTTCATGTGGTTGGGGCAATGTGCATTAAGTCAACCTAGGTAAATTTGGCATAAAATTAGATTCCCCCATGGACTCTTAGCCAAAGGGGTCTTTCAAGAGTGTTGTACACCAACTACAAATATACAATGTTAATTCTTCCATAATGGGAGGGCCTTGCTTGCAACATAAGAATATTAAACATAGGCTAAGAAATTTTTTTAACCAAAACACAAGCTAATTATGAAATTTCTTTTAACCAAAACATAGGCTAAGAAATTAGCCTAGTGGTACATAGCATGATAGTGGGAGACATGACCTAGGTTAGTGGTACGTAACATATTGGGAATTCATGGAAAATTCTTAAGGCATACATTATTGTGTCACGCGGACTCAAAATAACACGAAGTTCACAATAGGACAACATTCATTGATTAACCATAATTCGATACATTTGATATCATTTGGAAAAAACATTGCAATTCATGAATATGCATCCTGAAGACTGGTATGGAGTGGGAAAAATTCATGAATATGCAAACTGGCACAGAGTTGTAATTCGGCGAGGCGGGACATCGTTTGTGCGAGTGGGGAGAGTTGGAATGGTGCAGTGTAGAGGCGTGCATGGTTAGGGTTATAATAGTGGAGGTAAATGTTTATGTCAGTGGTGTAAGTTTGATGGTCCATTGTATGTGGGGGGGAGACTTGCGAGCGAGTGCTTTGCATTATGCAATGTAGGAGTGGGAATTTTGGGAAAGTGCAAGCTCTCAAGTGGCGCTCTGTGTAGGAGTGGGCATTTGGGTGAGTTCATTGCAGTCGTGATGCAATTATGGAGGGAATGTCAAGAGTGGGGACAATTAATTAATTTTAGGGAGTGTTTTGGGAAACTGGCATGGTGCGGAGTTGTTTGGGGCTTTGGGTATTTGGGGGTTTGGGGTTTTAGTTATTTGTTGTTTTGGACCATTCTGGTTATTTGGGGCTTTTTAAATTGGAGTGTAAGAGCTTTGGTGCAAAGTGTTTACCTTGAGATTTTGGTAGTTTACCTATATAGACTTAGCCAACCAGACGGCCTGTGAATTGGAGACGACGGGATTTGGGGATTGGGGTTTTAATTATTTGGGGATTTTTCAGACTGAGCCAACCAAATGGCTTAAGCATTAGAGCTGACGAGATTTGGGGATTTGGGGTTTTAGTTATTTCGGGCTTTTTAAGTTGAATCTATTCAAACATGGAATATGGCATGGCAGATCATTCATCCTCGTACCGAACATGGAGGCTTCTGAAGAGGAGGACAACAAATTCACAGTTGTTGAGACCCTCTGTAATGAATTCACAGTCGTTGAGACCCTCTACAACAAGTTCGCAGGTATTTTTGTGTTTTCTGGTATCATTGTGCTTTCGATCTGTATAGATAAAGTAGTTGGTGTGTGGTTCAAGTTATCCCATTGTTAGCATGTTGTAGTGTGTGGATCAAGCCACTAAGCATAGGAGGTAAAGCCACTTAATTGGATCCTCTTTCCTTGGGATTATCCATACACAGAATATAGAATTCAAATGTATCTTATTCAAGTAGTAGGCAGGATGTGCATATAAAATATTCATGATAATATAAATGCATATTTATTGGCATGAATGGATGGATAAAATTTTGATATTGTTTCAACTAGATGGCATGTTGTGGCTCTAAGTGTATTCTATGAAATCTATCTCTTCCAATTCATAGTTATGACAATCTATAGGTATCCACATCAGTTAACTGCCAGTTTGATAACACTTTTATTGTCTATTGAAATATTTAGGCTCGACAGTTCTCTTAAACATTGTAATTTGGGAGGTCCACACCGGTTTCTCATTGAAAACTTTCTTTAAGACCACTTTAGAAAACTTCGTTGCCCCTGTGTGTAGTGTAGTTTAGGTCACTACCCTCGTGTGGAGTTTATTGCATGGATGTCTCTCTCCCCATGTACATTTTATCCAATGTCTATCTCTCTTAAATGGTAGGTAGGTAGGATGTCTATCCCTCTCATCTCATAGTTGTGAATTCATATTGTAGGTATATAGCAGTGTATCCCTCTCATAGTTGTGAATGTCTATATTTTTTATCAGATGGATGGAATTTATATGTATCTTCCCCCTGCATCTGTCTCTGATGGATGGGAAAGGTATCTATCTCGATGATGGATGTTGTGAATGGCTATCTCTCTCAGATGGACTGACTTATATATATACGTCTCTTGATGGATGTATATACTCATCTAAATTGTACATTGATATAAACAAAAAATTGTAAAGCTCAAATTATATCCATATATTGAATTCACACATGATGCATTGAATGGTATTGAAAGTGGATTGTATCATACCCAAGATTAGTTTGAATATAATTCAAATGACACTCGTGAAATATATACTTTCCATTAGATCTATATATTGCAACATCTAACCTTACAAACAAAGAACCAATTTCCTCATCTCAGAGCTTGGCCCATTAAGACAAGACATCGATATGTAGATCTCTCCACTTCATTATTGATCTCATTCATGTGTTTGATTGCATTCCATAATATTTGATTCCCTACCTATCTGATTCATCATAAAGCCTGAGCATTATATTTATCAAGTGACCGCTAAATCTATTCAAAATGTTCTTGAGAGGAGATTTATTAGAAATATAAATTATGGATCGTCATAGTAACCTCTTTGTCTCTATATAGATTAGAAATATAAAGACCTATTTGTACTTTATAAAACATATCAAACTCAAAAATCAAATATATCATATCAGTTTTCTATATCATAGGGTAGATGATGATAGATGTTATGGGTGATCCCTAAAGTTTGGAAATGTTACCTCCATTTCATTAATTTTTCCTATAGCAATATCTTTCAAGATATGTGACTCTACTCAGTGGCATCGATTTAAAGGATATAGTTGAAGTTGACACCAAAATGATCCTAAACATGGAGAACCAATTTAGCAGATCTTGAGACTCTATTCAATAACATCAATTAAAAGGATATAGTTGAAGTTGGCACTGAAATGATCTTGACACTAAAATGGACCTTAACATGAGGAACCAATTTAGCAGATCTTGAAGCATAGGAAAATTGTAAACAAGGAAAATAATATATGTACATTGGAAAAAAATATTGCATATATACCAAATTGGTGAGGAAGCATTCATAACTTCATAGTAAAGAGTCATTGAATGATATTTATGGAAATAAACTAAACTCTCCAAGACCTTTGCCTCCTTTAAAATATTGAGGTACATAAATAAGAATGTAAGATTCCAATGTAATCCAATTAGATTAATTGAGTCTCTAGGTCTTAGGATATTCATATTCTATTTGATTGCAATACCCTCTAGGTCTCCACTTCTATCCATTAATTTGTCTGAGGATATAAGGCAGTTATTTTTTCACCTTGACATCAATGGATGACCATGTTGCTTTAGAAAATCACAAAAGAATATGAATCCCCAAAAATATTATGAATTTTGGAAATTTGAAAAATACAGAAGCATGCTTGAGAAACAAGTTTGCATTTTGTTATAGAGTTAAGGTTTTCCAACATAGATTAGTACCTTTTACAAATCTTGCAACTATGATCAGGATGTAGACATCTATTACAAGGTGGTCGGTAGACCCTTATAGGAATCCCACTAAAATTTGGTTTCCATTTGCGTTGATGTGTAGAGGCCTCTCATGCTATTGGCTAGCTTTGATATGGTGCAAAATGAGCATCCATAACCAATCTTCCATAGTTACTTACACCTATATGGAAGGAATTATAAGCAAAGAAACCAAGTAGTATTTGAAGGCCTAGTTTCATTCTTGAGGCAAAGGCCTTAGTTTTATCAAGATTGACCTTATAATAATATATGCTGCAAAATTATCATTTATAATAAGTCTTCCCCGATATTTTTGATAAGTTTCTTTTCTTGTTTGAGAGCATTCCTAATTAGTTAAAACATTACTTAAAGTTAACTGAGAAGCAATGCCTAGTTTCCTGCTTTCTTTTGCATTTGATCTTGCAATTCATCTTGTCATCAAATTGAGTGCTTTCACCTTAGTTCCTTGTCAAGTTGCTATTGTTAACACCAATGTGGTTGATTTGTGCCTTTGTATATCTAAATTATTTGAAATTTGTTAATCAACATATTGTATCATTAATATTGAGATGTAGAATATCAAAGATGGATCAACGTCAAAGGTTGACAATGGATGAATACAATGCATATGATGAGAGAATAGCCAATGAGAGGGAAGTGGGAAGATATCCATGTCCATGTAATGGTTTTCAAGGTGGAAAGGTGAGAAACAGAACTGTGATTTTCTAACATATGATAAGAAATGGACATTGTGGTATAAGCCCTTGGAATCACAATTATTATGAAGATATGTTACAATTGCATAGTGTGAGAGATGAAGAGGCACCAAACATAGATGAAGAGGCATGAAACATAGATGAAGATGAAATAATGTTAGACGAAGGGTTTGAAGTTGATAGAATGTTGAATGAGGGTGTAGATGATGGTTGGGCCAAGTCGATTGAGGATGCTTTAAAACATGTGTATGCTAATTGTAAGTTAAGTCATTTGACAACATTCCTTCAAATTTTAACTTGCAAGTGGTGCATGGTTGGACAAATGAGAGTGTAGATGAGTTATGGGCATTATTAAGTCAGTTGTTACCACCTGACTCCACATTGCCAAAACACGAAGTCAATGCAAAAAGAAAATCACTAAGCCAGGCTTAGGGTATGAAAACATCCACACATGTGTGAATATTTGTGTATTATTTCGTAAAAATCTTGCAAGTGAGACTAGATGTCTGAAATGTGAAGAAGAAAGGTATAGACCAGGGTTGAAATCAACTGTGGTTCCTAGAAAGGTTGTTTGCCACTTTTCGCTAATCCCATGACTACTCCGAATGTACAGGTGCAGAGACATTGTTGAACTTATGCAATGGCATACCCAAAATAAGAGCATTGATGGGAAACAACGACATGTGCCCGATTCTAAGACGTGCGTGGAATTTGATAACGGATGGCCCGATTTTTCCCAAGATCCCCGTAATATAAGTTTGGGTTTGGCTCTAGATGGGGTGAACCCATTCTCGTATGAAAGTAATAAATGGTCAACTTGGCCAGTTTTTCTAATAAATTATAACTTGCCTCCATGGTTAACAACGAAGCCATTTTTCTTGATGCTATCATTGATCATACCAGGAAAGAAAAGTGTGACTTCGAATACAATTGATGTTTATTTAGAGCCATTATGTGATGAGCTAATGGAATTGTGGAAAGGAATTGAAGCAATTCAATTTTTAAGGGATGGTCATTCAATCAAATTCACTTTAAGAGCTTCATTATTGTTTACAATTCATGATCTTCCTACATATGGCACATTGACTAGTCTCGTTGTTCATGGATACCATGGATGTCCTGCTTGCAAATTTAATGATTTTGTGAGGTACTCAAAAATTTTGCGTAAGTGTATTTCTTATGGACATCGTGCTTACCTTAAAATGGATCATCCATATCGTCGACAAAAAACACGTTTCAATGGTCAGGAAGAGAATTGTGAAGCACAATTGCCAATAACGGCTGAATACATTATTGAGAATGGACAAAAAAGAATGGTGTTTATTGAAAGTGGTGGGGTTTGTGGTAGTAGAGATTATCCATGTAATGAAAGTGGTGTAAAACGATTGTGCATATTGTATAAGTTGCCATACTTTAAGGATATAGCCATTAGGCATACTGTTGACTTTATGCATACTTAGAAAAATATAGCCTATGCAATTTTAGAATATTTTTTTGGCGCTTCTGATACTGTTGCATCATGCGAAGACTTTCAACATATAAATATTTGCTGAAATCTTTGGGTTGAAAAATATGATGATGAAAATATATAGAAAACCTAGCGCTCCTAATGTCTGGACAAAGGAACAACGTGGAAAATTCTTGAAGTTGATGTCACAGACTTGCTTTCCAACTAGATATGTAAGTAATAGTATTAGAAGCCAAACTGACATTAATAGGTTAAAAGGCCTCAAGACCCATGACTATCATGTGATAATCGAGAATATTTTACCTATTGTGGTCATCATATCAAATTTGGGAAAGGGGCGAAGATTGGCAATTATAAGGTTGCGCCTAGTATTAAAGAGAATGAGTTTACATGTATTAGATCGTTCGAACTTTGATAATTTGAGGAAGGAGGTTGTTGAAGTCCTTTGTATATTGGAAAGGGAATTTCCACCAACAATATTTAACATTTCTATGCATCTTTCAATGCATCTACAATATGAAATAGAGCATTGTGGCCCAGTAAGAACAAGATGGTTGTATCCTATAGAACGATATATGAAGGTTTTGAAATCATTTGTTTGTTCTAGGGCAAAACCGGAAGGTAGCATGTCTGAGGGATATTCAATGCAACAGGTCATGGGATTTTGCACAGAATATATGAAGGATTTAAAAAACGTCAATCATCATGTATGGGATGATGATGAAGAGTAGAGAGTTGCAGGTGAATTATTAGAATGAAATGGATGCCGCTTCAAGTTATCACATGAAAAAAGAAGTGCGATACATGTCTATGTTCTTCAAAACACTTCTTCGTTTGACAAGTGGCGCGGGTAAAAATAATTTTTACACAATAATTTATTTAATGAATTGCATTTACACATTTCTATTATTAGTTTGAATATCTTGTTCGTTCATATTCTATGTAGAAAATACGAAGAAGAGAGAGAAAAATGGAGTCAATGTACTCCACCTCAAAAGAACAGAGGTCATGATTTGATTGGATGACGTGATTCTTTTCCGAAATTTGAAGAATGGATTTGTGATGCAATCCGTGATGCAGAGGAACAAGGTGAATATCTAACATCGAAGGAGACTGAGATTTCATAGCTTCCACATTTATGGGGTTGGCATTTTACTGGAATGTGGTCCTATGGTAGCCATTTAAGAGTGGAAGAAAATGACAAGGGAAAGGGAAATTGTGATTGTGTTGTTAGTGTTGAATTTCATCATGAAACTAAGATGAAATTTTATGTTGGATTCATCCAAGAAATTATTCAAGTTGATTTTGGTGAACATAGTCCTATATTATTAAAATGTAAGTGGATCAAACCAATGGCAGTACAACATGATGAGTATGGATTTGTACGTGCAAATACACAGCAATTTTTATCAGATACTGATGAGACATATGTTTACCCTATTCAAATTAACCAAACATTTATGATTGATGATGTAAGAAGCCCTGGATGGTCGTATTTCCTTCAAATAGAGTCTCGTTCGAAATGAAGATTCATGGAAGCTGTCGATATAGTGGCTTATGTGCAATACGATAATTTAAAAGAAATATTCAAAGAAGTGGTTGAAGATGAGGCTAGAGTGTTTGAAGGAGATAATTTCATTACTAATGAAGAGATTGGTAGAGAGAATGCAATATTGCACGTCACAGATGAAGGTGCGGATGAAAATCATATAGATGCATACACAAGTGATGGCACATATTTTGATCATGGTTCCAATGAAGACGATTATGATGATTTGTCACTTTAACTAGGTTGTCACCTTAACTTGTTATCTTTCCAACTTTACTTGTTGTCTTGTCATCTTTACTTGTTATCTTATCGCCTTAACTTGTTATCTTTTTATGAGTAGAAAAGACATAATGAATTAAATACATGTATGATTTTCTATGATATTTAGTAGTTAACAACTCCTGGCAGGCAATTAAGTAGACCTTTGTATATGTTGATTAAATTTTGATATTATTTTTTCTTTTACATATGAGGTCCATTGGCATGTGTACATTATCACAAGCTTGAACATTTACCTATTATAAGCATGGGCATAATACTAATTATTAACAACATAGTTCAAAAAGGTTTTGTGAGCATTCCAATTGCGGTTGGAATTATGCACATGTTTAGTTTGATGTTTTATTTATAGGCCTATGCTTACCTCTCATATTCATGGAATGTGTAGGCACATTTGGGTTCTTGATGGGACAAGGGTCTTGTTTTTATTGTGTTGGCATGGGGATCCTACTTATGGGTTTTCCCTTTAGTCCTTTTTTTGTCTACTCCAGTTAGCAATAGTCTCATTGGTGCTTCCCTGCCTGTTGCTTTCAAGATGTTTAAAAATGAGGGAACCACGATCCCAAAGAGTATAAATATATTGATATTGATTATATAGATCTTCTAGGTGCTTCCCCTGTGACAACGAATATTTTTTTAATTTCTTGTGATAACACTAATGGTAAGGGGTCCGACCTTATAAAAACTCCATTCAATTTTATCAGGATTGACCAATGTTGATTTATAGGAGGCACCAAGGTAAGAAATAACCCCCTAAAGATTTCATCTTTCAATACACGTTGATGAAGAGTCACATGAGTCCCTTGAACTATGGCAATATACCAACCACCACTTCCTTGGAATTCCTTCTGAAGATGATAAAGTAGATTTATTGTTTGTTCTTCATTATAATTTATATTTTAAAATGTTTTGTATTAATTGTACAAATGTATGATATAGAGATGCAATCATTCTTCCATTGTTGTTCTATTGATTGAAGTGGTTGGTTTTGAATTGTTGGACTTCAGGAGGTGAAGAAAAAGAGCTTGAGGCGTAAATTAGATGATTGTGATAATGCTGAAAGATTGTCAGACTATGAGCACGCCCATAGAGAAAACGTGACCAAGTCGAATGATTGATATTTATCATCTCTTGGTTTGCAAAATAGGCAAGTCATTAAACCACTTTAGTATATTAACTATTTGATGGCATTGTTAATGTTTTATAGGCAAGAAATTCAAGTATATAAATAATAAGATGATACAGTTTTTATTTTATAGGGAAGAAAAAGATTGCAAAGAAAAATCACAGAAAAAATCAAAGGAAAGTAAAGATATAGTGTTGCCAACCCCTAAAAGCCAACGCATTTGTGATTCAACAAATGATGTTGATGAAACAAAGAGTTTTGGTGATGTGCAGCCTGATATAGCACATGGTACTGATGTGCAACTTGATATAGCACATGGTGATGTGCAACTTGAGGAGCATAATCCTCTATTAACACAATCTATACAAGACATTATTGTTCAGAATGAGAAAAAAGAACTTAGATCACGTCTGCACTTGATTTATTCAAAATTAAATGACATGTTTGAAGGCACATATGTGGAGATCGGTACTGGGCTACCTACTGCCACACCTAAGGATACTGGTACTCAACTATCTACTGCCACACCTAATGTGGCCAAGAAGCATGCAACTTCGGTTAATGCAAGTCATGAAGAGACACTGCTTACATATGGACCACCTCAAAATACAACTCATGCATCTACAACTTTTGATGAAACTTGATCAGCCAGAAATCATGGAAGTGGTTCAAAAGATGTGTCTATTGATGTTAAAAGATAAATATTGAGCCAATATTGGTATATATCTACGAAGAGGAATGCAAAAGAAAGAAAATTAGAAGGTAAGAATCCATTCTTAGTTGAGGTGTCGAAAGATGGTGAGCCCATTGGGAAAAATGTCGGAAGGTGGTCCACAGAGCTGGGTACACGATGTAGGGCTCATTTGGATATTTGCAAGTCAAATTTTGTAGAGAAAGATCCAAGAGCTATGGAAAATGTTATACAAAAAATGGAAAATTATTTTGAGACTGTCAGTGGACATATCTCTAGAAAACATTACAAGCAGAAGATGTGAATCTTCATGAACAATTTTAGATACAATTGTAGAAAATCAATCATGCAGGGAAAAGATAGGACAGATTCCTCTCTAACTCCCAAACAGTGGGAGGCATTGAAGGAAAGTATGTGTTCCTCAAAATATTTGTCAAAGAGGAAAAAAGGAAAGAAAGCAAGAGATATTGTGAGGGCTACATATTCATTTGGTTGAGGCGGGTTGCAGGCGAAAAAAGACAAATTTGCAGTAAGAGTATGCCTTTTGCTTGAATTTATGTAGTGTTATTTACTTGGATTTTTTTATTGAAGTGACTATGTTCAAACTTGGCCTTGTCTTTTAGATGGAATACGGTAACAAAGAACCAAGTGCACAATATATTATGAAATATATGGCAGCATTGGGTTCTAGTAAATCTAACAGTAAGATCCAACAGAAAAATACATTGTCGCCAGATTTTTCACTGCCATCTGTTGGAGTTGAAAGAGGAAAAGTTGTAACAACCACTGTAAAGGCATATGTAAACATGAATGATGGGTACCAACATGTAATGCAATGCATATACGGGATAAATGATACACTCTCAAAGTTGGTTTCCTTAGTTACGCCAATAGTTTCTACAAGGACAGTGATTCGGACAAGGTAATTTTGTTGTATTGATGAAGGGTATTCCATTGTAAATCACTTCAAGGAAACCATGCATATGATATTAAGGTTGGTAATGAAATCTAATACATAGGACAATGAGTATGCCATATAATTTTATACGACATACTCTTTATATTGGTGCTCATAGGGTATGGGTATTAGGTATGTTATTCATTCAAATAATTGTCTTGTAAAATGGTTGAAAGGTGCCAGGATTGCCTTGACAACATGGAAAAACAGTTAGGGTTCCTCTTGTCACTATGAGGCCGAGAGGGATTTCTTATGCTTTTTCCTCCAATGATTCTACCTTTCTACTTGTCTTAACATATGCCATGACTCTTCTCACGTGTAATTCTGCCTCGAGTTGTTAGTTGAATTTGGGAAATTGTTGAATTTTGTGTTGACGGCACATGCCCTCTTTCCCATTTTATTACTAGGGTGAGCCTTGTGCTTGATTCATAGCCTTCTTATTGGGGTTCATGGTTATAAATAGGAGGACATGCAAGTTGTCTTTTATTGATAACCAATTGATGAAAAGTATCTGAACATGGAGGCTCATAGCCATTTGGAAGTCTTTTATTGATAACCAATTGATGAAAAGTACCTGTGGTCTGTTTTTCATGCTTCCCCTCATAAAACATCCTTTTACGGATATTGTAATGGTTGTATTGAATTTGGTTCATGATGCAAGGGAAAGTTCTGGTTCTATTTCTAGGCATGCATGCAAGTGACTCTTTTATGTTTTTGGCCACCTGTTCATATGCTCCGTCTCTTCTCATATTTTTTGGCCATGTCTGCTCTTGTAGCATGCCTGTTACAGGCTTGTTTTAGGCATGAGACCTGTTATATTGCCCAAAGTTTACCTACAAATTTGCATTGATTTCCAACATATTTCTGGGTCTCTTGGTTCAATCTCAACTATGCCTGAGCTTGTCCTGGCTTCCCACCATCTTTAGACGTATTTGCTTGATTGTTTGTCTTTGGGCTATGTGCTACAGTAGGCCCAGTCTAGAATGGGCAAGACAATGAATTTTTATTCTGGAATTCTGCAACAACTCAACTATGTCTTTTTGGAATGGCAGGCTTTGGTTCTCGCCCCCCACTCGAGAGCTTGCACAATAGATCAAGAAGGTTATGCGATCTCTTGGGGATTAGAGAAAGATCCTCAAGTGGTTCATAGAATGAAATCCCAACCTCGACCAAGAATGAGAGTGAAATATGAGAAAATTTAGGCTTCCAAATTATTTTGTAGTGAGGAAGAGATAAAAAAAATAAAAGAACAAGGGGGCCTATGCCTCCTCAAGTATCCATTGGTTGAGGGAAATCCATGTGGGTCTTGCTCTCATGTTTCTCTCCTAAATCACCGCTAATTTGATTTTTTTTCTTGTTGCTCTTTTTCATATCCTATGGGAAACATTTCATGTTGCAAGAAATGTTTTCCATAGACGTTTTTGTTGTTTCTTACCACAAGATACATTTCTTGTAGGTTGTTTTGCTATCAAAATGATTATGATAATTGGAAATTAATCCAAAAAGAAAATGTTGCTAGATCCTGTAGAATTTGGTGTGGATTGACAAATCAGCAGATTTGATCTTATTGGATCCAGGATCTTCACCCTCAGGTGGTGAATATGGTAATTGTTAACTTTGAGAACATGATACAAATATCTGCACTCTTATGAACAAAATCCTAACTGAACAGTGAAAATATGTAAACACCTCTCAGAAATTGTGTAGAAACTAGGCGATTTCCTACTTAGTTGTTATTCTACTTCTCCTTCGGGTTCATATTCTTCGATTTCACAAACTAATTTTGGAAACTATTTTAAACACAATTGAACACATAAGTTTTCCCTTCCTTCAAATAACATTTGGAGTGTTTCCTGTGCTATACCATTTGCCTTAAGTTGGAACTTATATACACATGTTTTCCTTCCTTCAAATAACACTTGGAGTGTTTCTTATGGTAGTCCAATTGCCTTAATCTAGAACACAAATGGAATATGTGGGTTTCCCCCTCTTCATTTGTCTATTTCCTTCATAGTATAATTCTTGGGTATATAAAGCCAAATTAAAGTATTCTGCAACTATATTTTAGCCAGAAAACATGTTTTCAGTTTTCTTGCATTCTTTTTAACAAGTACTTGGCCCAATTGTACAACATCCCTACGATTATGCCTCTGATATAGAGCATTCACATAATAGTATTGCCAAGGCAAATTGAGGAACCTGATCTCCAAAATTATTTGTTTTTATTCCTTTTCTTGTCCGTTTAGAAACATGATAGTTGTCTTCAATGTAATACTCTATAATAGAAGGTAATTTCTCTTCCATAAATAGTATGAATCTCTCTATGGATTCACCATTGTTTGATAACCACAAAAATCTTGGAAGTTCTATGGATTTAAAAGAGATTAGTCCTTTCATGTGCTCAGATTTCATTTTGCAAGATTTTATTTTGAAATCATGTTAAGCTATCATATCTGCCAAATTTTGTCAGGTGTGCTTGAATATAGGCATGATTATTACTTTATAACTCTGCTCTCTTGATCCACATATCTGAAATTTTCCTATACTCAAGGGAAGTCCTGAGTTGGTAACTATCCAGTGAAATCCATTGATAGTCTATTTTTTCAAGGTTTTATTCCTTTGTAGTTTTACCCTACCTCCTCATCTTGTAGCATCTATATCTTGATTTTTGTATGGGATTTTGGGTAAGAATTTTTTTTGCTTTCCTTTACTAGTTGATGCTTCCAAAAAATTAGATGTATGTTGATGTGGCTTACAAGTGTAAGTCACATTTAAACGTGTATCAAATGTTTTAATGTTCTCATAATATGTATACTAAGTGTTTGGCTTGTGGCTGATGAAAAAATTATCTTGTATTAGGGATTTTTAGCATATGATTCGAATAGTTTACTGTGACAGAGTTTACCCTCTTCATCAAATATTTTCTATGTTTTTCAACATCTCCTAGTTTAGATATTAATGTTCTGTGTTTGTGCCAGTTGGAATCTCTCTTCTTCCTCCCAACTAGAATTAAAGCTCAACTTCCATTGTAACTAATTAGATTTAGTTTGAATGCATGCAGTTCCTCTATTAAACTTACAATCTTTGATTGCAATTCTGCATTTTTTGTTAGTAATACCTGCTCCCTTTCCATTTATGTTTCAACTGTAGACTCATTTATGCCATTTTGGATTTGTGAAGACCAATTTCTTTATTATTGACCAGGATTTCTTGCTTCAGCTTGATATACTTGTCCATTTGCATGTAGGACACATCTTCTTGCATCTATCATTGGTGCAAGGTGGTGCATGAAGGGATTACTTGTTTAATGGGTTGAGGGTTTCTACTCTCGGGTTGTGATCATAATGGACACACGACTCTTGAGAAAAATGGAAATTGTCCATTCAAATTTATCAAGATTGACCTTGTAAATGAATATATTTGTATTGCACTTGCACTACATGATGGGAATTGGGATACCCATAGTGCAATTTCCATTGCGTAGAGCACAGGAACCACACTTCAGTGTTGTTTCAATCAAGAATTATCTTTCGTGTGATGTTGGAGGTTTTATCTCCTTGTTAGGAGAGTTTACATTTGGCATTGTTATTACAAAATTTGAATTGATTTATTCCATTATTCTTGGACTCTAAATCGATGATGAACAAAAAAAATTGCATGATGATTAAATCACATGCAGAGCAACAATATTAGAGCAAAAGAAAAGGGAGAAGGCCTCATGGACGTCAGTGATATTAATGATTCAGTAAGTTGTTTTTGCATCTTTCTATATGCTCTTAATACAATTGGATGATTGTGTAGTGAACAGTAATTAGGTTGTGTCGGTGAACAGGATTGGAACTAATGGTTTTTACTTTTGAACTTGCAATAGTATTTTATATATCACAAAATTTGAATTGATTTATTCCATTGTTCGTGGACTTTGAATTGAAGATGAATATTGTTTTTTGCATGATGATTAAATCACATGCAGAGCAACTATATTAGAGCAGCAAAAAAAGGAAAAGGCCTCATGGACATAGATCCTAATGCTTTATTAAGTTGTTTTTGCATCTTTTTATATGCTCTTAATACAATTGCTTTGTTAATTGTTGTGCTTTTAAATGTTGTTCAACAATATTACTATTAATTTTGTTTTGCATGCTGAAACCAGATGCAAAACAAAAACAAATCATCACCACTTAAACGTGCCACAACTATCAAAATTAATGATGCCCACGAAGGTACATTGGATGACAGTGAGAGTAGTAGTGATCCACGAATTGCTGTTATGGAATATACAGTGGCCAAATCACTTTATGTTGCGCAATCAACCTTGGGTATATGTACTACTGGCGATATTTGAAATATTAAAAAGGTGAATGCTAAATATGATTATAATATAATTGTTATTTTGGATAAAAAATTATTGATTGCATTCTATACTCCAAAGCTTAATATAACATTATGTTATGTTGTATATTTTTTTGCATGATGAAACCACATGCAGAGCAATTATATGAAAGGATCTTAGAAAGAAAAGTCAATTTGGATAGTGATCATGATGATCATGAGGATGCACGGGACATAGGAATTCATAGTGTTGTCAAAGTACTTGAGGTGAGTGAAATGTTAATATTAAAATATAATTGATGTACCATTTTTCATATCTCAATATATGTATTGATTTTATGATAAATATTAGAGTTTGATTGCTGCTGTAAAAACTTTTTCAAATTTCAATATAATGTGTTTTCTTTTGTTTTTGCGGAAATTTGTTGATAAACTCCAAGAAGCCAATGAAGTAAAAGTTTTGGATCTGTATGACAGTGCATATGTGGGCATTAGATGGATTCACTCACTATTGATTATACATGGAGTCAATTTGAAAGGATCAGGGGATGCAAATGTGAATATTTTAAAGGTCAAAAGTAATGTACCCCTTGCTTATGAAGATAAAATAGATGGATGTGAACATCTGAAAGAGATGGAAGGAAGCTTCATACGGTGGCCAATAAAATATTTGCAAAAGATGACATAGCTATTAGACAGCTTGACCCACCATTTCATGTCTGCTTTATGGAGTGGTTAAATACTTGAATGTTTGTTTGGGGATCTGCTATTATGGTGTACTATTTGCACTAGTCTGAAACTGTCAAAAACAGTGTTGTACTAAGACATTTTTTATTACATAAATATATGTTCATCTTGAAGTACTTTATCTAAATTGTGTTATATTATGTTCATTTGATTTTTTGCTATAATTACATATTACTTTATCTTATGATGTAGCTTGTTCATATTATATGTGGTCTGAAACTCTCGAAAAAAGTGTTGTACTATGACATTTTTTATTACATAAATAGATGTTCATCTTGAAGTACTTTATCTAAATTGTGTTATATTATGTTCATTTGATTTTATGCTATAATTACATATTACTTTATCTTATGTTGTAGCTTGTTCATATATGTGATGTTTATATTTAATAGCATGTTTCTATTCAAATTTAATATTATGTTTGTTTATGCATTATACAATTTTAATAAATTATTCACATAAAATAAATGAACATTTAGTTCATTAAAGTAATAAATATATATAATGATTGCAACTAATAAACAATATATCAACAACCATCAATTGACGGAAATCAACAAAACAAAATGACTAAATATATGACCAATCAACGACAATAAATGACTATTTTGATTAAATAAATGATCAATTAACAGCAATATATGACTATTAAGACTAAATAAATGACCAACTAACAGCGGCAAATGACTATTATAACTATATTTGACTAATTAACATCAATCAATGACTAAATATACGACCAGTTGACGTAAATTTAATATTAAAATGACTAAATAAACTACTTGTTGATGGTAATAAATGACTATTTTGACTAATTCAATGACTAAATACATGACCAGTTAACAACAATATCTGATTAATATCATCCAACAAAGACTAAATAAATGACCAAATAATAACAATCAATGACTAAATATACGACCAAAATGTTCACTCAAAGCGGCAAATAAACGACTAAAAAGTTTTAGTCACGTATTTGGTTGCGTTATAAGTGACTGGAAATAAATGACCATTAGTCGCGTGACTAACTTTAGTCATTTATATGCGAGTTTTAGTATTTTTTAGAGTCATTTATCTCACTATCTCTCCTAGTGATCATCCATCGAGGAATTAAGCCCATGCAAGATGTGGTAAAACTCGACACTTTGGAAGTTGTCTACCAGTCTTTGAACTTTACTTATTATCCTTCTTAGATGAGCATCTTGAGGAAGAGAATTGTTGACCATGTGTTGTATTATTAACATGGAATCCCCCACCATTGAGATCTTTTTGATGCCTAATTGATTGAGCAATGAAACCCCTTGCCAAAGCACTAAGATTTCAGCTTGGTTATTGGATATTGTGCCTAGACCCTGAGCAAATTTTGTTTCCTAAGTTTCTCTAGGGCCAAGAATGAGCGCCACTAAACTATTGCCACTGATTGGCTTCAATATTTTTGCTACAACTTTTGTTATTTTATAAATAGAATTACATAGAGAAATTGGTATATTTTCCTCAAAAGTTTGTGGAGCACCTTTCAAGGAATTAATGTTAGAAATGTGTTATTAATAGCTCCTAATATTTCCCCTAAATTTCTACACTCCTCCACAACACATAGTAGATCATCCGCAATGAACTCATAGAAGACTAGATAGAACTCTACTAGCCATCCATTAAGGCAGTGACTCTTGTCCTTCTGACATGAATATAACACCTCATTTAGCTCTTCCTTTGTTACAGCCTCCATCAAGAACTCATTTTTCTCATCATCAATAAATCTAGAGAATTTAGAGGTTGCATTAACAATCTCAACTATATTTGTTAAACCGAGATCTTTAAACAAACTTTTGAATTGGCTTACCTTTTCTCCAACAATATCTTTGAACATGGTCACCTTTGAACTATTTTGTTTGATGGTATTATTGGATTTCCTTGTATTTTCATAGTGGTGACTTCTTCTTTTTTCATCACCCTATGCAAACCAAACAACTTTGCTTTGCTATCACCATTTTTCCTCCTCCCAAACTAGAAAAACATTCATGATCTCTTCCAAACTCTTCATGTTTAGCAGTTTAGTCTGAGAGAAGATACCATTTGAATTGTTATCATAAACCCCAAAAATATGAGTTTCCACTACCATTAGGTCAACATGAGAGTTTTGAAAAAATCCTTTTGCCCACAATATGGTCAATGTTGCTTTGACCTTCGTAAGGTTGGATTGAAATTGAAACTTCATTCTCTCCCCTTTGCTTAGATCATAACAAACCCAAATCCTTTTACCAATGTCCAAAAAATATTTCGTGAGAAACCAATGTGGATTAAATTTGAAGGGATGGGGTGGATTTGCATCATTTGTTTCTAATTGAAGAAAAATAGGAAGATGATAAGAAAAAACTCCTATATTTGTCTAGGATTTGTACCTAGTTGTAGAAGACACCAACCCCTTAATTATGAATCTATTTCGTCTCTTTGCAATATTGTCTTTAGCTAGACCAATATTCCTACATGTAGGAGTGAGTTTAATAGGATCCACCTCAACAAGGTTTTCCTCTTCTAGCTCATGCAAAAAATACAGGCAAGAGTATCCATCCTACTATTACCCCCCCAATGCTTTCCTCTAAGTTTAACAAAATTCAAATCCCATCCTAAAATTACAAATTCCCTTTTAACCTCCTTAAACATAAATAAATCATCCCAATATTCTTTTTTATCATGGTAAGGACCATACGTATTTTTATAAGAAAGCAAATTATATCCAAGTTTGGAGAGAAAATCTTTGCCCAACTGGCATTAGGAAACATCTGAGAGTTTTTCAATCAAAGGTGTTTATTCTAGGCTATAATGAGGCTTCTCGACCTTCCATTTGAGTCTTGAGCCAGGAAATCCCAATTCTTCAAAATCCTTCTCAAAGTTTCAACTACATTAGAGCTATTGCACATTATTTCTTGAATTAACATAATGTATGGTTTGGGAACAACTAGTAGTTTGTGTATTTCAATTATTTTTAGGGAAGTACCCAAACCCCTTGTATGGAGAGATGTGACAATCATTTTGACACCTTTTGTTGAGGCACACCCCACTCTAAGGGACTTGTGAGTTGTCTTTTGTTACATGGACTAAATTTTCCTTTTCACTTTTAATTTTGCACAATGCATATAACATTTCCTTTCCACAACCCCATTACCCCCTATCAAGTTGAATTGACCCAATCCCCTTTCTATTTCATAGTCTCCTTCCTCAACACTTTTATTCCTAGCACGTCTCAAATAATACCTATGGTTTTGAGAGGATATAAAAATATCTTGCTCCTCTCCCCTTTCTCTACAAAACCCTTGAACTAGTAATCCATTTAGAACCTTTTATATCATAACAAAATGGATTTTCTCTACCAACAGTTGGAATAGGGATTTGGTGCAAGCTATCATCCTTACTTTGTCCATTAAACCCACCAACCCTAATACTATCCCCTTAGTTGTTAAAAGACACATTATTAGGAGAGTCCATTGAAAGAATAGGGGTAGCATTCAATAGATTTTCCTTACCTTGAAGAGACTCCTGCACAGTCAACCTTTTCACCATAGAATTATGTTTCAAAGAGATAGGGGATTCCCTGTGGTCAAACATTTTTTATTATTCCCACTCTGTGTTGTGTAATGATTCTCCTTCCAGCTCCACTTTGGCACCAATTCATAATGAGATTAATCATTCCTTGTCTTTACTTGACTTTTAACTTGAAAACTGGAAACAACCTTTTCACGTTCCACTTGCTTGGGGTAATATTCTGATAAGTCTTTTTGAAAACCTCACTCTCCCCTTTGAAAGAGAAGTGTCGACATTTTCTTTTAATGTAACCCACTCTTTGACAAAAATAACAATAAAAAGCAATGTTATGATAATCAATATTTAAGTGAAATACCATTTATGTAGGCTATTTCCAAAAGGTATGGAAGCCCTTCTTGTAGATTTAACTCCATGTAGATCCAAGCTACTCTCTTATTTATGTTGTCCTTTGATTTTTCATCCAAAGCAATAAATCTCCCAATATTATTTCCTATTAATTTCAAAGCAAACTTGTGCCATAATTCCACTGGAAGCCTCTGTAATTTAACCCAAACTAGTTGAATGACAACCCTATTATCCCAATGGTTCTAACTTGAACTCCAATACTTTATCAATAAAAAACAATTACTACAACACTAGGAACTATTAAGAGTTTTCCCACAATCCTGTGTAGATTTGGAAAGAACTACAACAAAATAGGTAATTAGTGCCAAATTTAGCGTCCTTTTTCAATGTAATTTTTTTCCCAATTGAGTTGGAAAAAATGGCACTAAACCTAGTGCAAACTTGCAATTTTTTAAAACCTAAATTAGCACTAGGTTTAGCACTAGAATTTGCATTGGTTTTAGCACTAAGATTAGCGCCATAATTAGTGCTAGATTTAGTGCTAGGATAGCACCTGATTTAACATTGACTATTTATAAATTAAATTTACGAAAATAGAAATGAAAAATGGTAAAAATTGAAAAATAAATGAAATGAAAAAATGGTAAGGAAATGTTTAGATTTGAACCCAGATCACTTGCCAAGAGGCAAGAGCTCTACTTGAGTTACATTCCCACGAAAAACTATGATTATAAGTGCATGTTTGAATTGAAATTAAACAAACCTAGTGCAAATTAGAACTTATGAGTATGAAAATAGAAATGGAAAATGTTAAGGGAATGCTAGGATTTGAACCCATCTCACTTGTCAAAAGGAAAGAACTCTACTTGAGCTACATTCCCACAGAGATATACCTTTAGAAGTGCATATCCAAAGTGAAATTAACCTAACTTATGCATGCAAACAAGTAAATACAAATGGAAAAGTAATAAGAAATAGATGGGTGCCAAGATTTGAACTGGAATATCCTTGCATTAATGCAAGGGTATACCTCAATCCATACCCATGAACTAGATCTATGCATTAAACAAAGCTCCAAAAATGTCATTTTTTTCTTCTTCCTCCATTAAACTTGCAACAACAAAACAACAATAGACATCAGAAAAACAATAAAGAAAAAGCAAAGCAAAAGAGGAAGGAAGAATGAGAAGGGAAGGGATAAGCCATTACCTTCCTTATGGAGGTTCCACCATGAAACCCTAGCCTCCATGCATAAAACCCTAAACCCGCGACAACAAAATAACTACAAATATTAGAAAATAAATAAATTAAAATAAAAGTAAAATGAGGAGGAGTAAGGAAGGGGGAAGTCATTGAGGTTCTGTAACTTGATGTTTGATTAGGAATAATTGTACATGGGTGCCCCATACTAACTATATTGAAAACCAAAGGACGAGGACCCCATTCAACACTAAAAAAAAGGTAAAAAGAAACATTACCTTCATGACGATCCCTAATCGTTGTGGAATTATTCAGTCGTCCAAGCCCTTGAATCAAGACATTCTTCCATCAAAGAGAAATCAATCCTTAGTTTCCTTAATTTGGAAACTTTTATCTTCACACTCTATCCAATTCACAACAACCCCCTACAGACAAACAATGATGTAAACAAAAAAACAATAACACAAGTCTAAATTGATCTTTACCTTGGATCTATTAAACAAAAAGAAGAATCAAATCCTTGGCAATATAAACCTTTCCTCCATTTTGAACTCTAAAAAAGGGGGCAAGGGGCTCGAAAGATGATTGTGGGTACATGGAGAAAGAAGGGACAAAACATATAAATATGCCAGGATTTGTACTAGATAAGCAAGATATCACCAACCCTAATAAAAACAGACTTTTATAGGGCCCCTGCTATATAGGTTCGAGATCGAAATTGAGTCAATCCATACACGGCAACTTCGACAACATCCCTACTAATAGATCTAGATTGATACTATGACCTTTGTGGATGATATCCATACCTTTTTAGTGTGAAATTCCATGGGTAGGATCACAAAGTCGAACAAACCTCACTAATTTCACAAAGCAATTACAGAAAGAATTAAGAAGAAAAGCTGTAAAATTCACTCATGAATTGAAACTCAGATAAAAAATTGTTGTTGCACTATCATACAACAAACAGCTAGTAAACAAAAGATCATACAATACTGAGAATTCGATAACCTTAGATGGCATTCGAATTCATCTCAAGTGGCAAGCTTAGTTTGCATTAGAACTATCACCCGACAAGGTCCAGTGGCCACTAATGATGAATGGCTAGTCAGCTGAAGTTGGTTTGTGTATCACTAGGTCATTAGGGCCAGGAAATAGGGAAGGAGACTCCAAAGAGGCACATAACTGACTTGTAGTGGTCAAAAGAGGCACTCCTACACTTAGTTTCAGTGAAACTAGGTGTAATAGTCAGTTAACAAGGCAATCAAGGGGACAAGGTGCCTTTATTCATGGAACTAACTGTATTGACTCCTAAAATCATGCATGAGGGCGCATTTACACTTCAGTGATGTGGATAAGGCGCTCTGAGTGGATAAGGAGGTTAATGATGACCAAAATGAAGCACTAGGGGTACAAAATAAGGACTAGGTGCTAGGAGACTTAACTACCAATGCTTGGAATGCATGGAAAAAAAGTTTGAGATGGTTAGAATATTCCAACACTCCCCCTTAAGCCTAACTATGAGGAAAAAAATAAGTAAATAAATGGGAAAATAGGGCCTTGGTTACTGACACCAAAGGTCACCCCGTACAACAATCCAAAAAATATCTGAGGAAAGAGAGAAAAGCCAATGGGAACCAAATCCCCCCTCAAAATAGACTGTAAAAAAATCTAATCAACCAAAGTATGACCCACCCCAAGAAGGCATCGTAGATGAGTGAAATTTTTCATTGAAAAAGTTTTAGTGAAACTATCTGCAATCTGCTCTTCTGAAGGGCAGTACAGCAGTGTGATGGTAGGATCATGCACCAATCCTTGGATATAGTGCATATGTATCTCAATGTGTTTGGTCCTCTATCTCTGAACCAGATCTATGGAAATACTTATAGCACTCTGATTGTCACACAAGATGACTGGTGGAGTACTATAGCAAATACCAAACTTTGATAAGATGCCCTGCAACCATATGCACTATGTGGCTGTATTCACTGCACCTTTGTACTCGGCTTCAGCTGATGAAAGAGAAAGAGTTGTCTACCTTTTGCTTGACCAAGGGATAGGACCGGATCCAAACATGAAAACATAACCTGATGTAGACTTCCGATCTGAGATGTCTCCAGCCCAATCTGAATCTGTGTACCCAACAAGGTTCAATGGAGACCCAACTGCATAGTGAATACCATAGATCTTTCTCCCTTGCACATAGTGCAATATCCTTTTATCTTCCTTCTAGTGAAGCTCGTGAGGCTCTTGCATGTATCTGGAGACAACACTCACTGCATAGGATAGATCAGGGCGAGTATGTGTAAGAAACAAAAGACTCCCAATCAGTTTCCTATATAAGGTACTATCTACCAATGGTGAAGAAGAATCATCTTCGAGACTAAAACCTGAAAGAAAAGAAATGTTGTTGGCTTGCATTATGTCATGTGAAACCTGTCAAGTAGATCTGTTGCATGCTTGGACTATGCGATCTTGATTCATGAATCACTCTGAGAGACTTCAAGACCAAGAAACTACTTTAGCAGTCCCAAATTTGACATTGAGAAGGCATTGTGCAATGTTGATTTGATAGAACTAATGCATGCAGATAGACTCACTATAATCAGTAAATCATCAACATATAGAACAATAAGGAGAATAGAGTTGCCATCATTCTTCATGTAGACATTCGAATCAGACTTGCATCTCTGAAAATCTTGTGACAATAGAAAGGACTCCATCTTTGCATACCATGCTTAGGGAGTCTGCTTGATCCCATATAAAGACTTCCTTAATATGCACACTAATGAAGGATCCTCAATGTATCCTTCAAGTTGCTTCATGTAGATCTCCTCCTCTTGATCTCCATGAAGGAATGTGCTCTTCACGTCCATTTGATGTACCTCCCAGTGCTTAGATGCAACTAGAGCCAAAACAAGATGGATGGATTCCATCTTTGCCACTGGAGCGAAGGTCTTTGTATAGTAAATCCCTTGAACCCGAGAGAATCCTTTGGAAACCAAGTGATCCTTGTACTTTCATGTTACTCCATCTGAGCCCATATTTGTTTTGTATACCCACTTACACTGAACAAGATTCCTTCCAGGAGGGAGAGAAACAAGCTCCCAAGTCTCATTTTTCTGAAGAGATTGGTACTCTTCATCCATAGTTGTTATCCATTTTGGATCGTGGGAGGGCCTCAAAGAAATTTTTTGGATCTGATCCAACCATCATAAAGCATATTTCATGAAGAAAGGGATCTGTATGAGAGAGTGCAAAACTTACATTTTGATATTGAGATCTAGTTCTTCTTGGATCTCGTGGATTCCCAACAAGCTCACCAAAAACTTCTATGGTCTTTTTAGCCCATTTTGGAAGTGGTGTCGGATCTTGTGGTGCTGGATATACATGATCTACTGGATCTTGTGGATGTGAATCTAACATGTGCTCATATTCACTTTCTTAATCAGATTCTGAACTTTCATGGGAAGATGATTCGTTATCATGTTCAACATATTATGGCGGAGTAGTTGGTGAGCTTTCTGCTTCAACAAGGTGGGCATCATGCAATGGCCATTCTTCAAACCGGACACTTCTTTCAATGAAGGTCTTCATGGTGGACAGGTCCAATATTTTATAGGCCTTTTCATTATGTGCATAACCAACCAATAAGCAGTCTTGACTTTGAGGCTCTAAGGCTCTCCTCTTATCTGAAGGAATCATGGCCCAAGCTTTTGAACCAAAGACTCTAAGATGAGACACATCTGCCTTGTATCCCATCCAAGCTTCGAATGGAGTTTTTCCTTTTAGGCCTTTGTGTGGAATTCTGTTCTGGAGATATGCATCACAATTGATAGCTTCTGCCAAAAGTCTAGGAGACAATGCCTTAGAATTATCCATGCATGTAGCCATTTGTTTTAGGGTTTTGTTCATTATTTTAGCCACACCATTATGTTGTGGTGTGTATGGAACAAAGTGCTGCATTTCAATACCTTCATCTACACAAAATAGTTGAAACTCATTCTTTACATATTCTCCTCCATTGTCAGTATGAAGGACCTTTATCTTTCTATCAATGAAATTTTCTACAACAACTTTAAAAAAATTGAAATATTCAAGGACTTCTAATTTCAACTTTAGAAAATAAACCCAACTAAATCTCCAATAATCATCTATGGATGTTAAGATGTATCTTGAATTATTCAGATATAGGTGAGGAAGAGGTCTTTCTATGTCACTGTGAATCAATTCGAGAGGAGATAAGGCTCTCTTTTCTTTTCCTTTTTCAAACATGTGCTCTGGATGCTTTCCAATCAAGCAACATTGATAGGTACCTTTAGCAAATCTTATGTTTGGGAGGCCTTCAACCATGTTCTGATTGTGTAGTTCTTGCAAATATTTGTAGTTGAGGTTCCCAAACCTCTCATGCCAAAGCCTTCTAACTTCATTAGCATGGGTAAGAAGTGCACTTAGTGTTGAATAAGGCATGAAATGAGAGAAATCATAAAGCTTGGAATGATGATCTGCAATTCCTTGTGCAATGATTTTTCCAGAAGAGATCTTTGTTATCTCAACATCATCAGAGTAAAAATGAATTTCTTTGGAACTCCTGTATGGGTCATATGATAGGCTAAAAGAAGATTTGTTGCCAAGGTAGGAACATACATCACATAATTGAAGCATCCATTATCAAGGTTGATTCTTCCAATTCCTTTGAAGGAACTTATGAATCATCTACCATTAGGATAGAAGGCCCAATAGTCGGTTCGAATTCTAAGAAGAGATCTCTAGATGCAGACATGTGTCTGGAGGCTCCAGAATCTATGATGAAGGAAGATGAATTCGAAGTGCCAGCCATGAATGCATGACATCTCTCCTTATCTTCTGATTTAGAATTAGCTTCTTTCCTCCCGGCACCTGCAGGTACTGGAAGGTTGTTCTTCTCTAGAAGCTGAGCCATAAGATCAATTGTCTTCTTCATGCAAGCACTTTCAGGATGAAAACCTTTGTTGTAGTATGGACATTTGATCTCCTCCTTTTGATTTTGCTTGCCTCTCTTGGAATTCGAAGTTCCCTATGACTGTTTCGGAGACTCCTTTTGCTTTTGCTCATATTGTTTCTTCTCCTTTCCTTTCTTATTTCCTTTACCATTCACATTCTTTCCTTCTCCAGCAGCAAGAGCTTGATCCCTATATGGTTTTATGACTCCCATTTGCACCAATTTGTCCTGCTCCTTTGTGAGAGACAGAATGAAGGCATCTAGAGTGGGCATCTACCAATTTGGGATGGATAATTTAATTTTTTGGAAGGTGGATACTAATACAGAATAGTCCATTCCCAATTTTGACAAAATTGAGAGAATTAGCTGCTCATCCTTCTTCTCAATACTGCATAGTTTTAGCTGCACAACCAAATTCTTGAATTTTGTGAAGAAGTACGTGATGGATTTGAAGTTGTTGGGGCTCAGAGATATCAAATCATTCTCTAATTTATTCCCTCTCAGTTCATCTTTCTTCCCAAATAAAGTTTCAAGATTTGTCCAAACCGCATTGGGAGTTTTCAGGCCGGATAGATGGAAGAGAAGATCCCTAGAGATGCTGAGACACACAAACCCAAATGCTTCATCAAGCTTATTCAGGTATTTGGATTTATCTAATACATCATTTGGTTCCCCTTTAATTCCTTTGAGCACTTTGTAAAGACAACTGTTGCGCATGAAGATCTCCATATTGTCCTTCCATTCGAAGAAATTGAAAGGAGAGAATTTTGGTATTGAAGATATATCCATTTTAGCTGCTTGCTTGCACTACTGTTGATGGAATAACCTGCAAAACACTGCAAAAAACGTTGCAATATACTTTGGAAATGTATCTTGGAGGGTTGATTCATAATATACTAAGCTCTCACAAGCTCTGATACCATGTGAAATTCCATGGGTAGGATCACAAATCCAAACAAACCTCATTAATTTCAGAAAACTTTTACAAAAAGAACTAAGAAGAAAAGCTGTAAAATTCACTCATGAATTGAAACTCATATAAAAAGATGTTGTTGCTCTATCATACAACAAATAGCGGGTAAACAAAATATCATACAATACTGAGAATTTGATAGCCTTAGATTGCATTCGAATTCATCTCATGTGGCAGGCTTAGTTTGCATTGGAACCATCACCCGACAAGGTCTAGTGGCCACTAATGATGAATGGCTAGTCAACTGAAGTTGGTTGGCACATGACTAGGTCATTAGGGCTAGAAAATAGGAAAGGAGACTCTAAAGAGGTGCATAAATGACTTGTATTGGGTAAAAGAGGCTCTCCTAAACTCAATCTCAGTGAAACTAGGTGTAACCGTCAGTTAACAAGGCAATCAAGGGGACAAGGTGCCTTTATTCATGGAACTCACTATACTGACTCCTAAAATAATGCATGTCGGCGCATTTACAGTTCACTGATGTGGATAAGGTGCTTTGAGTGGATAAGGAGGCTAATGATGACCAAAATGAAGCATTAGGGGGTAAAAAACAAGGACTACGTGCTAGGAGACTCAACTACCAATGCATGGAATGCATGCATGCATGCAAAACAAAGGTTGAGATGGTCAGAATGTTTCAACATTTATCACTTTCGAGATTAAGATTTCATGCATGTACGACAAGATCCAAATCGTGATTTAGTCCCTTATGATCGTGAGTCAGATGCTCGTGGTTTTCTACAACACACTATATGAAAATGAAGCAAAGGTAGGAGAGGCATGAACATAGAAAGAAGCAGGAGTAGGAGAAAAGGTGGGTGAACCTTTATTAGCAAAGCCAACGATATAACTAAGCCAAGCCGTCGATAGTAGTGCTTAACTAGTGCCCTAACTAGTGCTTAGTATGGGTATATGTGATTTTGACTACATAGTTTTCGTCTTGTAGGTTTTATAGTGTAGAGTGCATATATCGGGATGGACTAATTAATTTTATATTTTTTATATACCCCAACTCCAACGCAATTTGTTTGGTGTAGATAAAATCTCCACAAAGACCTTCCTTGAGCTTCTTTCTTTCTCATCAATTTAGTATACCTATTATTCCCACATTGCTTGATAGGCCGTGGGATGATGCAGACACAAAAGCAGGGGCTTCATGATATATTTATCCAAAACCAGTTCCAAAGCAATTAGTTCCTTTTTTTTACCTTGAATTAGTAGATATCGCAGAGGTGGTTATAGATCATTTATGGAATATATAGGTATAAGGGTAGATATATCATAAGATCCAAATCTAGTGTCGTATCCCGTAGCGGAACTAAATGCAGTTTTGGTAGAGGTACTACAAACAAGAAGAAAGGAAGGAGAAGACGAGTAGCATAGGTGGGGAATATAGGAGCATATCCGGGAGCAGAGCTAGTAGTTCCATTCTCAGTGATTGGAGATTGAAACCCAGTAGCAGGGGTACCACCATTTTGAATTTGTAGTAGAGGGAAAGGGCAGCCAAGAGATAAGGGAACATAAAGCAACAATCTCAATAGCGCCAAAGGAAGTATCACCAAAATCAAATGTAGGAAAGACAATAAGAGAACCAACATAGAAAGCATAGAGAGCATGTTGATGTAGCGTCTATCGACAGGGGTTCACTTCGCACTGTCGCCAACAAACTACCAACCCAAACTCCCTTACACACCGGCCCGGAAAGGTGTAACCCTTTCCAGCAACACTTGCGGAACAAGTGCAGTCTCACCCGAGATGGATAAGGGGGCTACTGGAACCAAGTTTCCGCATTGGAGTTGAGGATATGCTTTCAACACACATTACCCTTGTAATAACCAGAGATCATAGCATTCGCAGCATACTATAAATTCATCATTCGCACATTAAGTCATTCGCAGAGTTCAATAGATAACAAACATTTGGGACAACATATTCAACTTACTTGCTCAAATTAATATCACTTCTTAAACCCATAGCATATTCACATCAAAGATACTCTAAAACAGTCACATTCATCATCACATAAAACTAGAAACAGAGATTCCACATAATCGAACATCTTCATTCATTCACTAACCCTGTGGAATGAACCTCGCAGAAATAGTCAATACACCATGTTGCGGATACAAAGCGGACCCAAAAGATAGGATAAATCATCAAAAATGGGATGCCCTTAGGCTTACAATCCTACTTTATTTACATGCTTCTATTTGGTTACAAAACGGTCCACATGACCAAATTAACTAATCTAACAATTCTTGCGCTTTCGCGAACTCCATGAATGGTCCTTCTTTCGCGGAATGACCCTTTCGCACCTGTCAGCTTCCGCACTTCCTGCAGACTTATCCTGTGCCAATAGAGCACAAGAATATTTTTACCTATAATCAATTATAGAGCCCCCAACAACAAAAGGTCACAGGCCGTAAGTGTTCCCTTTTGGTCATAGGTATCCGTCTTTGTGAAACTCTAGTGGATTTTTCTTAGATTACTAGGTTCATTTCTCATTCCATTCCTAGTCATAAATTTCAGTGTAGGGCAGGGTTGCCTTGTAAAAACTATGGTGGATTTTCATTGGTTTTGTTAATATCACACCCCCCTTTGTCACCTCATTTTTCCCTCTCTTTATTTCAGCTCATTCCATGGTTTTTTCCTACAAATTTGTTTTACTCTTAAGTAACCATCATCTATTTCCAAGCATAAATTATGAAAGACGTGAGTTCTACTCCACTATTCCAACGAGTACTTTTGACCTACAGTGTCGCTAGTCATGCGTAAGGCTAATTGGTTCACCCTCCATTTTTCCATTTCGCCATAGAACTTGGGTATCACAAATGTTGTGTCACCCAAGGCATCCATCTACGAACTTTAGTAGATTGTATTTTTATAGATCCATCTTACGCGCTCTCGTTTACCTTTGGTGATCAACATCTATGGTGAACCTGACATGAAACTAGTTTCATAATACTTTGTGTACAAGTGATAACGAGTTGCCCTGACACCAATACCTTGATGCACGAGGAGTGAATAAGTGGGAGTATAATTATATGTTCTGTACACCCTCAAGGATAAATATAGGAGGTAAGCATGAATTGAGATGTGTCCTACCATGCATATGCATACAACATATGAGTTCCTTGTCTGTTCCTGTATGCACATGAAACACAACAAAGAAGTTCCTAGTTTCCTTTGCTACATGGATGGTTACCCAAATGGTTACATATGTAGCACTTGAAGTGACACAACATAGAAGTTCCCATCTATTCCGTATGCTAGTAAAGTGTTTCAAATTAGCTTGAATTGATTGCTTGAACTGACCAAATATGAATATGAAGCTTATGCCTACTAAATAGATTGATGGGGGCATCCAATAAATTGATTCCGCTTGGGGACTTCTTACAATGAATGGGTCACGTCAACCTTACAATGATGAATGGGCCAACCTTACAATGGATGAATGGGATTACCAATAACCTTACAATGAATGGGGATCTCCTACAAGGCATGGGGGTGACGCCTATCCTATAATGAATGGATTACGCCTTTAAGTGCAATAATGAATGGGTTACGCCTTTAAGTGGATGCATCACGTTTTTACCATTGATTGAATGGGATTAGGTGTATCAAATCTAACTGCTGAAACTGACCAAATCTGACTGCTTGAATGAGATTAGGTGTCCCAAGATCCCTACAATAACTAGGTTATTCCAACCTGACAATGAATGGATTGGGGTTTCCCACGAGAATTAAAATGTCGTAGGGTTTCCCAACAACCTTAAACTGAATGGACTGAGATTTACAAAATACAATGAGTGGACCGAAATTTAAAAGAAACCCGGATTGAACTAACTAAGTTGTATGTAGTTGTGTTCCTTGGTATGTAGGTAGGTTACTCCCTTAGCTCTAACACGACTAGACAAAGTAATCTCTCTAGTGAGCATGGGATGGAAACCCAAAACATAAAGGGAAACCTATATAGTAGGCAACCCAATATTCAAGGACGCTACCTAACATTAAAGGGAAGCAATAAAGGGCGCTACCTAATATGTAAGGGCTGACGGTTGGACAGATGTAACCCAACATTCAAGGTAAATAGTAAAGGGCGTTACCTAATATGTAAGGGATGACAACTGGACAAAGCAATTTATCTAGTATGGGACTTCCTCCCAGTAGCTAAAGGATAATGATGAGATAAATATAAGAAAAGTTATATTCCAAGTAAGGAATTACACTTTAAATTGCACATTTGCCTCTCCCTCTGGTCGAGTGTGCTTGCGCAACCTCATGAAATGTAACAAAACGACATGACAATCTCTCTATGTGGCATGGGATCATTGGAAACCCTACATCCATTAAAAATATTTCGTACTGAGGCTCAACGTTATACCATTCCTTCCCCAAGCTGCTCAAGGGCTCTCCCTAAATTGCTAGCTTATTCGGGAGTTCAATCTGGTCTCTCCTTTCGTGTTGCTGAAGAGCTAGTCTGATCTCCTTTTGTGATTCCCTAATTTACTTTCATGCTACTAAAGGGTTGGTCTTGTCTCCTTTTGTGCTTCCCTAATTTACTTTCGTGTTGTTGAAGGGCTTTCCCTAATTTACTTTCATGTTGCTAAAGGGTTCTCCGCGTGCTGTTGCAGGGCTCTCTCAAAATTGTCTCATTTGATGGCTTATCGGGCTCAATCTAGCTTTCCTCGTGGTGTTGAAGATCTCCTTAGTCCAAGTGTCTCTTATTCTTGCCAAACAGGTCTCACTTCTACTAGTCTCCTTGAAGGCATTTATGTAGGTTTGGTCTCTTCTGACAGCCAACATGTATAAATAACTTATGCATGGATCGTGGTTCAGAGTTGGCTTGCTATGCTCAATGAAATCCCAACCCTTCCCCAAGCTCACAAAGCTTTATGACTAGATGCAATCTCTTTATTAGGCATGGACCACTACCACACAAAGAAAAGGGCCTAAGAGTACACTCTAAAATCCAAGGGACACACTTGACCATAAAGCAAGGGGAATGTGGAACTTCTCTGTTGTGTGAATATGCATCCTCATCACACTCGTGGCTAAAGGGAACTGCTACAAACAAATTTGATTAGTTATATTCTACCTGGAAGCTAAAGGGAACTGCTACAAACAAATTTGACTAGTTACATTCTACCTAGAAGCTAAAGGGAACTGCTACAAACAAATCTGATTAGTTACATTCTACCTGGCAGCTAAAGAGGACTACTGTAAATATGGTTAATTGCAATCCACCTGGAAGCTCAAGGGAATTGAAGGAATCACTCTTAACTAGAACATTGAGTAAGTGAGTGGTTCTATGCCTCTCTCAAAGATGTTGAGGAGGTTTATCAAAATAGCAAATTTATCGTTGATCGAATCCAAGGTTCCCCCAATCCCTCGAGGTTCAAGGGGGACTCTTTTTCTTGTCTCAGTGTGGCATGTGTGGCCTATCTGTGTGGCATGGAGGAAATCCCGATATTTGGGTGAATCATTATTGCTAAACATAATATTGATCAGTGGACCTCCATTCACTAGTTGATCGATCGGGTTCAATTGGGGGTAGTTTGTGTGCCCCCCCCTCCCCGAGTAGTTTCCATTTTTAGGTGTGAGTGCACCAAGATCCCCCCAGCAATACATTCAGTGAGTAATCAAACTAGTGAAGTGATGTTATCCTTAATCAAGAAAGCAAACGACATTGCCTCATCATCCCATTAAGGAGAATCTATATCCTAAGGGTTTAAATCTTCATTCACTAGCCAAGTACCTGAAAAATCATCGACATCTCCGATTTGGCTCACCCCTTCATAACATTCATCTATTGCCACTATGTTCGAGTTAGGGATGCATAGTGATCAAGGCCTAGGTGTGGGCTCACCCAATCATTTATCCATTTCTAAATCCCATCCCGGCCCTACATAAGTGTTGATAATGCCTGGTTGAAGCAATAGGTTAAGCATTCCATTGTCCTAGGGTGAAGGCAGTAATCAAGTAAGGATGAGGTAGTCTGATCATGTCCTAATAAGAGGGGAAAATTTGTACCTCCTAAGCGCTTCATTCATCGAGTGGTATAGGAATAACATGTCTAGTACGGTGGGGTATAGGGGCTAGATCTAGAACTGACGATCTCGATATGAAACCAGGCGAAGGGACAACCCTCACAACCCTTCTAGCTAAAAGCCCTATTTTTATTATTAAAATGGGTCCGACCTACCTAATAAATGCCTTGGTGATGCTTATTACTCATAAGGCCTTATTGAATTGAACACCCTTCGACCTTCTCGCAATGCTTTATTGAAGTTGAAGTAAAATCTTTACCTAAAGCATCGTATATTATTATCTGATATGGGACCCATGTTTCATCTTATTTATAACGATATAATTGGTTTTATCTATTTGGTAAGCTTAGGCATGATTTGCACTTCTAAGGATTTAATCCCACTTTATGCTTGCTTGATCCATAATTATGATGGATCTATGCCATGTGAATGCACATCTCCCACATAGTGAGTTGTAGAATTCACTTCTTGACCTAATAATGTTTGTAAGAACAATACGATAAAATGATAAATATCATATTAAGATCTACTCAAACCAATTTTACTTGTCGAATGTGTGCTAAAAATATTCTACACCCACCAAAATTCAAACCTGAACTAAACAACCCAACACAACAAATGCATACTACTATATATATTAACAATATATCATTCAAGCTTCGAACAATAACACATGATACTCATAAAACAAGATCCATGAGGTGGCAATGTCCCAGACGTTGCCACCTGCTCTATTTGCTTGAAGCTAGAAAGTTTGCATATGCATTTGCAAGGAGGCTGAAGACTGTTATGAAGTAGATTGCGGGAAATCAAATTTGCAAAAGTAGAAATGATAAAAAAAACCTTGGAGATAATCAGTTGCGTTTTTTCCCTTCAAGACGCAATAGTGCTCACTATTATAAATGATAACAAGAATCTTGGAGATAATCATCTGTGTGTTTTTTGTGGTCAAGATATAATAATGTGCACTCTTAGAAATGATAACAAGAATATTGGAGATAGTCAATCAAGAAACTTTTTAGAAAATTTTATTTAAAAATCCAACAAAATAAAACTTTTTACAATTTTATAAATTTTAAATTATCATATACTTCTCTAGACTATTTGGATTTTCCACAACCTTTTTTTAATGCTATATGAGTCTTCCTTTAATAATATCTCAGTCTAGAATGAACCTGGATCTACTTCTATGAAAATTGCACGTCCAATCTGGATAGTTAACTTACAATGAACTAAAAATACATAAATGTAGAGTCAAAATAAATAACATATCAAAAAGTCAAGAGCCAATCACAAGTAAAAAATAAAAACATCTACAATACAATTTTGAATTGATTTGACTACATTAAAGTCAATCAGAACTAAGCAAACTCCGAAAAACCAATAAAAACAATCCTATCATTGATTTTGATATAGCAAAATTGGCATTTGACCTTTGCCTTGAAATTTAATAAATTGCAAATTACGATGTTAACTTGAATGGTTGAAGTTGCAATTGTTGGAAAAAGTCTATGGAAATAAAAATCATTGTTCAAACAACCGACTGCCTAATTTACTTGAGCGTAATCTTTGAACCTCTTTGAAATTTTAAAATTGATTTCTACATATATTCTTTTCAATTAGTTTTACTTGCGAGATGTTGATATTCTATAATTAACTTTTTTTTAGAGAAAAATTCAACTTAATATTAATATACGAAATAGTAAATAAGTCCAACTGTCAGTCCTAAACAAAGTCATGACACCCTGTCAGGTGTATACCAGTCACCACAGTATCATCTGCCAGCCAAGCTAGCTCAGAAAATACCAATAATAAGTACCACATGTCCCAATATGACAATACATAAAAGTATCCAGTAACCATAACCGTGGCCATCTGCCACCACATACATAATAAACCGATCCAAAAATAGGCCTAAAATATAGATTAACACAAAAGACATCAGCTGAAATGATGATGCAAAGCAACCACAAAAACCATCATCCCGAAGCGAAGTGTAATGCAGAGATTACACCCCATCTGAATATGTCGAGCAACATCTGTACGAGGCTGTAATATAGGCCGCAAAAAATATAAGAGTATGTAGAAGAACCCAACAAGTGGTTGGACGCAGAGTTTTTTAAGTATTTGCACAACAGAAGCTAAAGTCATATAAGATAATAATGCCGCATAAATCATGGAAGGAAAAACAAAGGTGAGTGAACATATATCATCCAGTCCAATGTAACTGATAAGAACCATGTGAAAAAAGTATATCATCCCTCCATTCCTGCCACATGATGACCCCCTCCTGAGAGTGAAGAGCCCGCTTAGAGAGCATATCCGCCTCCAAATTAACCTCTCTATAGATATGATCAAAGTGAATGTGCTCAAATTCAAGAATAAGCTTTCTGGCCTCTTCCAACCAATGAGAAAGCAGAAGAACATTGAGGGCAGAAGTGCCCCGAGCCCAAGAGATAACTGCTAATGAGTCACCAAAAATAACCAAAGAAGGGATCTTTCTCAGGCGAGCCCATAATAGTAAAAGCCAAAGTGCACAAATCTCACACCTAGTATTTGATCCATTACCCAGATTTAACCAAATGTGTATAGAGATATTGTTGGAAATGTGTATAGTTGCGCCCGCCCCACCCAGTCCAAAGCGACTCACAGCCGCCCCTTCAAAGAACCCACAAGGATATACCAGGATTGGAGGAGCCAATCGATATTTCAGATTCTGATCCTTCCTACCTACACCAGCAACACAAGTAGCTATATATTCCTTATGTGCAGCTAAGGTTCTATAGCAAGTGGCATCACGGTGAGGAGTTAAGTTTTCAAAAATACAAGCATTGCGAGCACGCCATACCTCCCAGATCATAAAGTATGGTAACTCAACACAACCCGTAGAAAGACGAGACCAAGCCTTCAAAAATTCCTCAAGAGTATGGAATCCCCATCGGAATTTTACACCTGCTTTATATGCAATATGATCCCAAAGCTCCTTAATGAATGAACAGGATGAAAATAGGTGATCGACAGACTCCTCCAGTGAGCAGCAAAGGGGGCACCATCCCGGACCACTATAGCCTCGGCGACAAAGATTGTCCCATGTGAGTACTCTATTAGAAAATGCCAGCCAGATAAAACACTTTATCTTGAGGGGAATGACCAATTTCCAAATAGATTTTTCCCACCAACGAACAACAGAATGGGATTCGGCCCACAATGCTTCATATGCCAATTTTGCAGATACATTGCCACAGGACACATTCCACGACCAAGCCAATCTGTCAGCAGAGTCTGATAATCGTAAGTTTGATTGATAAAACGACCTGATATATCCATCCCATTCATTGCCCATGGTACCAGATAGACCCAACTGTGTCGCCGAGATCCAATGTGACCGACCATCCTTATACTGCCCGACCGCATGAGCCAGCGAGCAGTAGCCATTGGTTCTAAGATGAGTCCTTAGTTCCACAGATAGGGTATGGCCCGCAGGTCCCCCCAAGATCAGGTTAAGCCCCAGTTTAATGTCCCGACCATTGCCAGGAATCCAAGCAATCCATTGAGAGATTACCTTGAACGATCCCATCAATCCATTCCAAATATTAGATACTCCCAATGTAACAGGCCTTTCCAATCTGAACCAGTTTGCAATAGGGGAATTTTTTAGGTACTTAGCTCGAATAATCCTGCCCCAGGCAGAATTATCGAAAAGAGCACGCCAAATACTTTTTGCATGTAGGGCCTTTACAAATAGATCCAGATCCTTAATATTCCACCCACCCAATTTCCAGGGGCGGGCCAGAGTAGACCATTTTATAAGATGAAATTTTTCATGAGCACCACCCCCCGACCATAAAAAGCTAAATAGCTTTCGACGAATAAGGCAAAGTATGGATCTTGGGATTTTGCAAAGTGAGAACCAGTACACACCCATATTCTGCAAGACAACTTTTGCCAGTGTAAGTCTGCCACCCAAGGATAAATGGCGGAAACTCCAGTGATTAATGCGTCCTTCAAATCGTCGAACAAGCCAATACCAGTCATTCACCATGTATTTTGCAGGCTTTATAAAAAAGCCAAGATATTTCGTTCCATCTACCATCTCCTTGAATTTAAATGGTAGGACAGTACTAATCGAAACTTCCACATCCACCAAAAGGGAATGTTTCAAAAATTGTGATTTCATAAAACTGATGATCATACCAGAAACCGAGCAGAACAAGTCAAGAATCTTCTTATATTGCACCCATTCTGCAAGGATACGTTTCCCGAATAGCATCACATCATCCACAAACAAAGAATGTGTAACAGAGATATCTCTAGTAATTTTAATGCCTTCAATCAGCCCTTCTCTTTTAGCCCTATGAATAGATAAACTCAGTCCTCCAATGACCAATAGGAAGAGGAGTGGCGATAGTGGACATCCCTGACGAAGGCCCCGGGATGCCTTAAAGAAGTCCGTCGGATGTCCATTAATCAATATAGCATAATTAACCGAGGATATACAGGCCATAATCCATTTCATCACCTTCCGTGGCAGACCTATCTGAATCAGTATTAATCTCAAGAAATCCCAATTCACCCTATCATATGCTTTCACCAAATCCAGTTGAAGAATAAGTGCCTCAAGTCCTTTCTGTTTTACAGTGTGAAAAATTTCCTGTGTCACCCCCACCGCATCATGGATCTGTCGACCCTGTAGAAACCCATATTGCTCCATTGAAATGTGTTTGGAAAGAAATGGTTTGATCCGATCTGCAATGATCTTAGAAATAATCTTGTAGACTAAATTGCATAGGGCAATAGGTCTGAACTCACTCTAGTTATTCGGGTGTGATGTTTTTGGAATGAGGGCCAAATAAGTAGAGTTGAGTGCCCCAGAGACATTGCCTAATCTCCGGGATTCATCAACAACCAGTCTGATGTCCTCCCCCATAATATCAAAGAAGTGGATAAATAGTTCCACCGACCAACCATCTGGACTAGGCGATTTATCTTTAGCAAATCCTCGCAATGTGTTTTCCACATCCTCCAAAGCCACATCCTTAAATATATCGTCCCCCTCCTCCTCATTAAATATTCGGGGGTACTCCATAATAATCTTAAATTGTTCAACCAGTGATGTGTTTTTTGGGTCATAGTAGTATTCATGAAAATATTGCACAGCCTCCTCCATCAGATCCTCCGCCCCCCAGATCCGCCGACCACTATGATCATTAAGATCCCAAATAGTATTTTGCATCCTTCGTGAATCCGCATACTGGTGAAAGAATTTTGTGTTCTGATCCCCAGCTTTCAACCAAATTGCCCTACTCTTCAGCCTCCAAGATTCCTCTTGAATAAGAAGAATATTTAATTTACGGCTCTCCATTGAAGAGAGTTTCAACTCATCCCCGGGGCTTATCCCAGACCCAGCTGATCTCTACATTAGTGTTGCCACTTCCTTTTCGATCTCAGCAAGTTCTCTACCCATCATAGCTTTTTTATTTTTTTCCCACATAATAGTATAATCTTTAATAGCCTTTAGTTTCACCACCAGCCTGTCCATTGCTGACCTCTCCCCCGATACATCCACCTGTAGCCAATTAGATCTCACACCCGATGAGTACTCCACATCCGAAAGCCATGTGGAGTTGAATTTGAATGGATAACATTGGTGTGTGGTTTCCTTGTCAAATTGCAGAATAATAGGAAGATGATGTTTCCTGCTGGGATGCCTTCAGAACTACAGGTCCTGGATTCATCAAATATTCTATAATTAACTTATAGAGAGATTCATTTCATTTTTTTTTTCTCATGAGTTAAACACATCTTGCATGTTTCCACGAAAGCAAATTTGGTTTTTTCCTGATTATTATTCTAATCCTTTAGGTATATTTGCTTATAGTTATAAAGTGATTAATGTGTTGGAAACAACGAACTACCAAATTTACTTATGCACAATTTGTGCATATGGATTTTTATAAGTGATTTATACGGAGATTTGAGATTTCAAGCAGTTTATCTTCAATTATTATGAGTTGAGCATGTCTACATGTTTTCATTGAAACACATATGTATTTTTGCAAACTCATTGGGGATAGAAATAACACAATACCCAAAACATATCGATCTAAAGAAATTAATGGAAAACAATTTTGTATTGTTCAATGAAACAAATATGTATTTTTGCAAACTCATTGGTGATAGAAAAAATAACACAACACCCAAAACATATTGACCTAAAGGAATTAATGGAAAACAATTTTGTATTGTTGAAAACATTGAACACCATGCACAAAAAAAAAGGGACTCGGAATGGGGCATTCATGGAAGCCAACAATTTTTGCCAAATGAAAAATAATCTGAAATAAATACCTCTATAAATCCATTAGAGGATTTGAACATACATGTAATGCATCGCATGGACAAGTAAACATTAACAAGATCCCTTACCAACCCTTTTACCAAACGTTTGCATGTAAACCCAATGAGGTTGCGTTGAGCTAAGTTGAATCTATGTGCACTTGTAAATGGATTGAACCAAAAATAGAGAAAAGAACAAGTTCCATAATTACAACACATTTTGACACATCCTCACTAGTAGGAGAATAAACCAAATGATATTCAATTGAAAATAGGAAAGATCCAAGAGACCATACAAGATATTTGTTAGAACTTAAAACTTCATTGCTATATTGATGCTAACTACATTGCAAGGCAAATATATAATATGTAAAACTTTTGCAGTCGTGCATGTTATAGGTATACAATCATAACCATACAAAATTTACAAAACTGAACCTTGACATGCAGTGCACTCGATTCAAAACCAAAAATGACCCATTATCATTTCGCTAATAAATATTAAGTAGACTGATTTGACACCAAACCAACATCATTCTTTTGATTCTATAGATAACTGTAACCAGCCATATATAACAAGCAAAGGAGTCGCATAAAATTGATCACAAAACCTACGACTTGTATAGCAGAATACATAACCCCTGAGACAAAAAATAAATGACACTATTTACTATTACTATTAAGGATAAGGTAGGACAAGCATACTATTTAGGACAAGGGAGGAGTTGGCTATGGCAAAGATTTTGCAAAGGGCACCCTGAAGTGGACCAACAAAGGCATGTAAGAAAATAACCCCTCCAAGAAATCAACCATTGCAAATACAAACTCAAAGGAAAAGCCCTGCAATAACAAGGAATCTCATTGTTAAAACTGAGATTCATAGGCTGTTAATTATTTGTAACCTTTTTTTTTGTAAGTTAGGGTAGAACCTTATATTGCCATCAGAAAGAGACACAGAGTGCAGGGCCCTCCCAAGACTAGGAAAACAAACCTGATATAAAAAAATAAGCAGTCTTCCTTGAAAGGAAACAAGACTAATAGTAGAAAGTTTGAGAATTACAAACTAGTCTATAAAGAGAGTTTGCCATAAGACTAAAAACCAAGACAATAACTGTAGCGACTTACTGAAACCAAAAGACATATACAGAGTCTGAAAATTTTAAAAAAAGAGCTAAGAGTTCAAGCCGACATTGCCACCATGAGAACCTAGCTCCTTCGCAAGTTCCATGCCGAGACAGAGGGCGATTTCCTGCTGATTGTGGATGATTTGCTTGAGGTAGCCGATCATCTTGTCTTGCTGCAGGAGAATTTTAGCATGCGCTTCTCCCTTTTCCACCAGGGTTCTGCCCAGAACCAATTTCTGCGTCTAGTGATAGTCCAGGGTTTTTTGGTACAGAGTGGTGCGACCCTTGGTGTTTCCTGGGTTAGGTATCAGAACCTCAAACTCTTTTCTAATCTCCGTGTCCGAGAGACAACCACGATCCACTTGAGCTTCTTCCTCGTCCTCTTGGATATCATCTTTGACCTGCTTCGGAATTTCCTCCTTATATCGCCGAGCCTTCCCCACTATGTCGCGCATGAACGGAACTGGCGGGTCGAGAGAAGGGCCGGTGGGTTTGGATTTGCGCCGGATGCAACCCCTTCTAATCACCGACATTTTCACAGTGGTAGCGAGCTTGGCAGGCAACCAGTGTTCACGATCAACAATTGTATAGATAAGAGAGATCCACAGGTCAGAATTCCAAGCTCTGTTGAAACCTTTGCGAAAGTTCCTTTCCTCCGGGGATAAATAGACCGCCTTTTGCTCTCGGCCTTCACAGATCATGAGTGTAGGAGTACCAACCCTCTCCGAGTTCTTCATGGTTGTAATGGCAATCGGTGGAGACAAGACCAAATCGCACGTAGGAGCGTTAAATCGTAGTATGGTGGAGGTTGCCTTAAGTATCCCCTGTTCGACTTATGAGAGCTTCAAGGGACGCATGGTCAGCTCTGGCGGGCATGTGTCCAGCCTCATGGTTTTCCTCGCTTCTCCCTCTTGGCACGTGGTTAGCACCGACAGTGGGGGGACTAATTATTTGTAACCTAATATGAACGATGAAATGATTTATAAATGGAGGAAAGTGACTATTATGGAAACAATAGTTACTTGTAGAGCTCGATACATTGCCTTATAACTGGACCATCATACAATGAAACATCCCTAGGTTCGAAACGGGTTTCGTGAAGCCAAGCAACAATGCATTCATGGGTTTTACCACAGTAACTCATACGAGAGGAGGAGAAAAATCGTGAGACAAAAGTGAATTACATAAGATAAATCAATCCCCATGCCAAAACCATGGGCCGTTTTCCCCAGCGTGCTTTTCCAAGTGTGACCAGAAAGTAAAGAAAGGAATATACCTGTTCTAGCCGCCATAAATTTCAAATCCCTAAGTTTTGGTTCTAAGGGCGAGCTTATTGTCGAGTGTTTGATTATCCACGCGGAACGCAGAAATCACTGAGCGTCAGGCCTGGAATTTGACGTGGAGGAAGACGTATTAAGCATTCTGAAACGTATTTTACGGGCAAGAATTTTTGCCACACGTCACCGTCTACATGTGATATAAAATACAGACCGTAGATTTGACGTTTAACAATATCCATCAAACGTCATAAATACTAGTACCTACAGGCACAGGCCTACGGCTAGTAGCTACATGCAAGTTGGCAGTGTGGCACTGACACCGTCCAGTTTGAAAGTCGAGGCGACGAGGAGTCCTTTGCAAGTTTGCTGGTGGCCGCTGGTAGTAGGTATAGGGTATTATCTGAATTAATTGCAATTTGCGAGTCGCGACTCACCTGTAGGGTATTATCCAGATTCCAAGTTATTGATGCTCATCGTCCATCGGTGGAAGTTGGAATCGTGGAGCCCGGAGCCGGAGCCCTTAAGCAGTGCATTTGTTGACTCTTCTGGTCGAAAATGAAAAAGGGCATATATTTTCATGTTGCTTGGGTCGTTAATTGAACCCATTTCCGTCCTCGTCATTGGCCGCCGCTTCGGTCTAGGGATCCATCCCCAGCGTTGGCAAACATCATTAGAGAATTGGCAGCCAGCTCTATCTCAGACTCAAAAACAACACAGCCTGGTTCATGCTCATCTGATTTGGTGACTAGCAGAGAAGAAATCGCTGCATGCCTAGAACGCTTAGACCTTTTGGAACTCATACTGCTGCTTCGAGATCGTTGAGACTCCATGCCCTGAGATCGAAAACGGCTGAGACTAGTAAATCTAGGTATTGCTGCTTGTTGGGGAAAACTTGTGATGGTTACAGTGGATGAAGTTTTGGAGGGGGGATATGACTTGAAACTAAAAATAAAGAATATGAGTAGATGGCAGAGAATGCGTAACACGTTTTGGGAACCTCCTACTGCTAGAGAATTTGGCAAGTGTTACATTTATTTACTATCACGTGAATGATTGAGTGGGCAGATAAGTTCGTGTGTGGGAAATTGTTGTGCCAAGTGTAAGGAAGCTGTTATATGTTTTAGGATTGAGCATTTTTCTGCGAAAACATCAGATGACCAGATTGGACTTCACGCGAACGATAATCAAAGTTCCCATTATAGGTAATCCCTCCATGAAATTTTTTAGTTAATGTATCCATATTGAATAGTTACTGGCATTTTAATTCGCGTGTTTACTATTGATACTTGTAGTTTTCAAAATGTTGGCAGGTTGTTGGTAACAGGGTAACCCTCCATTCATGTGTTGCAGAAATGTTCCAGGTAAGTAGTTTGTGAAATTTCATTCATGTATTACCATCCGGTGAAGTTTATATCTTATCAATCAAGATTTTAACAAGTTATATTTATCTTTTCCGGTGAATCTATATTCATATACAGTGTCTAGAAGTAAATTTGACTATTGTTTTTATTCAATGATTAAATTTCTAATGCATGGTAAAGGTTCTCGTTTTTCATTTTGAATGTGTTAAGTCGTTAACCCTCTACAGGGTTTCGGCTCCTTCGAGACCGACTTAACTTGTAACATTTCTTTTATAATTTGTATTTCAATAAAAAAATTGACACTTAGTGAAAAAAATTGACACTCTATGAAATTGCTTAAACCGTAAAATGATAAGCACCAAAAACTTGAAACCGTCATAAAAAAAAATTTGACAGGCACAAGAAATTTGAAATTCCAGCCGTGTTGAGCGTACAATGTGGTAATACCAAAATCAAATGTGATTTCAATGAGCCAATCATATCGCTCTAATGTACGCCCCGCATGACATAAACACGCCGCTGGGTCCTGGGGCGAAATCCTTAAGGATGACATCATCCTTTGCTGCAGATTAACATTGCATATAAATAATTTTAAAATTATGTTAATAAAAAATTAATTCTAACGCGAAGTCATTCCATTCCTTTTTCACTTGTGGCCCGTTGTGGGCAATTCCATTTAGTAGTCTTATATGCGTGTGCAAATATATTACATCTTCGACCGCACAGCTAGCATGAAAGCTCTACCTTGATAACACCATCCGTTTGTTTCTCTGAAACCCATCATTTTCCAAAACACAACCCGCATCAAAATGAGCAATGGAGAATTGACTAGGAGGATGGAGGGAGCCAATGCCTTGTCTCAGCAGGCTCAGCAACAGCATCATCAACAACAATTGTTACTGCAACATCACCAGCAGCAGCAAAAGCACCAGCAGCAGCAAAAGCACCAGCAATTCTTACTGATGCAACAACAATTTCAACACCAGCAACCGCTTCCGAGGTTTTCTTCAAATTCAACCATGCCCACCAACGATTCCCATTCAATGCAGCAGCAACCCAGGAATACCGTTCATCACAACCATCTTCTTCAGCAGCAGCAACAACAACAGCAAAAGGGTAACATCAGGCAGGGTTTACAAACAGAGTTGGAGTTGGCTCAGCAGGATGCATGGAAGATCTGCAACCCTGATATCAAACGGCCATTTTCCTCTCTCGAAGACGCTTGTGAAAGGTTGGCTATTTTTCTGTATTCGTTATACGTTCTCTGCTTCATTAAGTTCAAGCCTCAAACTCTAGCAAAGTCTGGATGTCAGGGTACCATTCTGATATGGGTGTGCTTGATGGGGATTCGGTCTGTTTATCAACTAGAGCAGTAAATTAGGTTTACAGTTTTCTATTGTGTCAAGTGAGCTTCAGAATTTGAAGTTCTTACGAAACCTGCCCTAAAGTCGACCGCCTCCGGGAAAGGGTCAAACTTACATTTAACTAAGATGCCACAAATAGGGGTAGCTGTTCCACTAGTCACCTGGGACTTGCACCTGGTACCGACTGCACACTCGGTAGTTGGGGGACCTTCCCTACATGGGAACCTTGGTGGATGGCTTATGTCGTGTCAAGCCATTGATTCTTCACTATTGAATCAGAATCCCATTAGCAAGTACACTTGTACTGGAATGCCCCTTTGCCATTTCTTTATTTTAGTGGACTGTAAATCAATTGGGCACCGTACCTTGTTGTCAAAATTGAGCAAATTATTGTAGCTGAGTTGGTACTACTTCACTTCTAAACAAATATACCTTGGGAAAGTGATGATGTACTTGTAGTGTTGCGCTTGTTTTGAATCACCCTGAGTAATAAAGTTAAGGTCTACTCCTTTCTTTTCTATAAACTAGGCACAGTGGCTATTTTTTACAGTAATAACATTATCCGATCTTCTGGACAAGTTGAATCAAATTGACAAGTAAGACCAAGGGCAAAGAAAACCAGTCCAAGATTTTTTTTGGTTTCCTGTAGTGTTGCGCTTGTTTTGAATCATCCTGAGTAATAAAGTTAGGTCTACTCCTTTCCTTTCTATAAACTAGGGCTAACAGCTACGTTTTACAGTAATAACAACATCCGATCTTTTGGACAAGTTGAATAAAATTGACAAGTAAGACCAAGGGCAAAGAAAAGCAGTCAACATTTTTTTGGGGCCATTAAGATTCCATCTCTGGATTAATGGGTAGGAATAGGTGGCTGTACTGAGATTTTATTTTATTTTCCTTCCATAAACAGGGGTAACACTACCAATAGCACACTGTCAAATTCAGAGAACTGTTTGTCTAAGCAGCTGCAGCTCACATAGGACTTGCTCCTGGCCTCATTCACGGTTCACTTGCTCCACATTTTCATAGGTCCGTAGTAACATGAAGCAGAAAACCCAGCAGGGTTTGAAACTGGTCATCATCATGGCAAGTGCTTTGCCTTATGGCTAGATATGGCCTGCAGGACTGCCTTATCCTTAGGTTTTCAACAAATTCTTAGAAGCTTTGATTTATTTTTTATTAATCTTATTAATTAACAACTGAGTGTTGATGCTAAAAACACTGGACTCAAGATTTTGGTTGAGAGCACCATGTTGTAACTTTATCTCTTGTGAGTGTCTATTGTTATTCAAAATTTCAAACACTGTGTGGAGTTGAGAATATAAAGACACACAACCAAAATCCCAAGCAAAATAAAAATCCTCTTATGATGACATAGATAAGTATCCTTTGTTGTTGGTTGATGATTTTTACATGTTGATTGATCTGAACTATTTGTGCACATGAAAAGTTAACAGTGCAATGAGGAGGGCATATTACCAGAAATCCAAACACATTTACTATGGATTCGTACTGATGATAGGGTTTGGATCTGAGTCACAAGCAATGGGCTGCAGATATATGAAAGCACACATTTAATAGATTTTGAAGTTCCAAAGTGTTGTTTCCTTACATGGGAGATAAGATAAATAAGATAATTCTATTAATGTCCAACGAATGACCACAAAATATGTTAAGTTAAATATGCAATCGGAATGTATTGTTAAGTTAAATATGTTATGTTAATTTTGGTCAAAACTTGTTATCCTGATATGTGTTCGGTATCTGCTCAAGAAACACAACAACTATAGAGGGTATTAAATTAAATTTGTTTGTTGTATTTCACTGCACTTTTGTCTTAGGCTTGAAAAATGCATGAGGAATTGTTTTCATAAATTTGTTGTTCCGTGAGTTTCATAAAGAAGGGACCAAAAGTGTCTCCCATATTCCCTTTTGATACAGTATTTTTTGGGAACTTCAGCGCATTGACTTTTCTATTTGTATGTTTTATAAGAATAAGTATGTCTCATTTAATGGGAGTAAGGTCCAAATAGGAGCATACCATTGACAGATCCATACCTGGGTTGGTATGGTTTTCTTCCTCATCTGGAAGAGGCTGGATGTCATGACCTCGAGGTCGTGACACTGGACTTCTTCGTATTTGCTTAGAAACTTGCTACAATGTCAGGGCTATTTTTTTCATTTGTGGTTCTATACATTTAATCACTGTTAGACTATAAGTCCCTAGACTATCACAAAGTCCTAGATCACCTCTCATATGAGTTGTTATTCTTATCACTTTATGTGTTGTCACACCTATCCACTGATGAGTTGTCACTGAGATCTAGATCTAGAGGTGACTATGATTGTTGTACTATATCATACCATCATTGGTATGAAGATCAATGTTGAGAATGGCTCAAGCCTTTTCTGCCACTTTGTGTCTTTGGTTTGCTTGCTCTATAGTTTAACAATCACTAGTTCGATAAGATAAGATAATTTCATTAATGTCCAACAAGTGTCCACAAAGATGGTCATTGGGACTCAAAAGTACAGCCAATGTGAGAATAAACAGTGGGAGTGTGAAAGCAACTCCTATGATATAATAGCTTTTAATGAGAGTATGATAAAGTTCCACCTGTTACCACCTGAAAGTGCAAGGTTCAATTTGCATTTTCAGAATCATCATCTTGGCAACATTTCACCAGGACATGGAAGCCTTAATTCAATTATTTGGTGGAAAATGTATTGATGGTATCTCTCTCCACTTCTTCAGGGGAGCATTTGGTGTATAATATCCTAGAAGAGCCCATAGAAGATTCTGGAATGTTCTGGAAGGATCTAAAAGGTTCTAGAAGGATCTTTAAGCATTTAGAAAGGTCTAGAAGGAGGCTGTGGAAGTTCCTGGAGGCTCTAGAAGGTTTTGTAAACATGTGGAACATTCTAGAAGATTCCAAGGACAAAGAAGGAAAGCTCTAGAGGCTAATAATCATCTCTCAATATCAAGAAGAGCACTCTAGATAGAAGCATCTAGAAGTGAGAAGTATTTACTTTTAGAATAGGGCAACCTAGGCGTTTCTAAAGGGCTCTATTGGCTACACATGAAACCGAAAAGAAGTGCCCTGCCTCACTTGCAACTTGTGTTTTTGTTGTGGAGAGATCCCTAGAGCACTTGGGCTGTAGTTGAAGATATCTTCTGCAGGTTTAGAGCTTCTCGAGGAAATATTCAGGGCTGTCACAATCATTTGTAAGGCTGTTGTTGTACCTTGTCATTTTCTCTCTTATGCTGGGAATATTGCTGCTGTTTTAGGGTATATTTTCAGAATTAAGAGGTCTGAGAAGAGACTATGCAGTCCTTTTCTATACACTAATTTCTAATTCTGATCTTATTTATGCTATGTACCTTTCAATTTCAATCTCAAAGAACCATTTAGAAATTACAATAACGGAAACATGATTGATTGATAAAATTCATGAACAGCCCCAATCTGCTGCACTAGCTCCGCTTCAGATTGCCTCCTCGATCCCTGAATCTTCTTATCATGAAATGATACACTCCTGCTTGAGAAAATCTCTTTCTCAAGTGAATGTGCCTCTCACACACTCTCACACAATGTGCCTCTCACACCAATATTGAGACTCTCTCCAAAGATTGTTTCATGAAACCCTCTCCTTTGATCTCCTTTTTTAATACATTTTAATGATAAAACCCTTACCCTAGATCTCAATGGCCAAGATTAAATCTTGCCTTCCACGATCTAACAGTCACGACTTAATCTTTCATTCAGATCACTTAAATCACTTAAGTGACCCAACTTTATTACAAAGTCACTTTATCATTAAATACAAAAGTCACTTTAATTTTATAAACTCACTTTACAAAATTAATGTCTAAAGAGAATCTTTTGGACAACTTCTACATAGCCACTGTAGAAGTACCTGTTCGAGCTGCAAATTTCAACACCCCAAGGCATGAATTTCAAAGGGATGAAGCCAGGGGAAAGCCTTGGGTGATTTTGGTTGAACATATGCTCCTTCGATCATGTACCTAAGTTGAGGGAAGTTTGTTCTTTGCAGTGTTACCCATTAGGGCATGCTTTTGGAAGCAATTCAACAAATAATTGTTTAGTGATAATCTAGTTGAAAGAAAAAGGAAAACTATTAAGGTTAGAGGGTGGCTTCCTTATGGGGAAGTTGGTTAACATATTGGTTAATTTGCGGCATTGGCCCTATTATGCTAAACACAGTAATGTTGGATGCGATACATTTTGTGTAGATGTAGGAGTAATCAAGTACATTGACCAAAGTTCATACCTTCAAGTTTTAGGTGAAAAGATAAATAACAAATATCATGGAAAGGGGCAGTAAATACTATACCTGTCCACCTACCAGTATCGGTTTTGTTGAAATTCATCACCAAAAACTTACCAGTAGCAGATAGAAAGGGATGATCAACTTCTGCAATACTTATTAAGGGACAATGTTGGGAAGGACAATCTGGGCCCATCATCGACTGAATGATTGTAAAGGAACTCTTTGCATGACATCCCGTACCTTCCTTGCTGCTGGGTAGGCATGACTGAATTGAGCCTAAGGAAATCTCACCGGAAACATAACTTCCAAAATTTTCAAATCTTGTATGGAGCAGTTGCATATGGCAATAGTCTGTAATAGGATCCACATCCAGAGGGGCTTCATCAAATGTAATTGCAAACGGATTGATCCAGTCTTCATCATCGACACCACTAGGAAAAGGAACAATCATATCAACGTCAACCGTAGTTTCAATATCCTTCCTCGTGTTGATTAAGACTTCTTCATTCAAATTTGTGTAATAATCTGGCTCTGATAAATTCATATTAACTTCTTCCTCTTTTATGAATTGCAGGAAAGGCTTATGGACTTCTCCTTCGAAATATGTGCAACTGAAGGCCTCGGAAACAATACTGCTCGCTCTTGAAGAATCATATATCAGTGGACCCATGAACTTCCAATAATCGTCCTCTTCAAGGATCGTATTATTTTCCTCTAATAGACCCAAGATATCATGAGAAACTATGCCATGATGGTAAGGATAACTCACCGTTTCCTTGTGTTCTTCAATTTCTTCAACTAGGGCTTCTTGGTCTTTATTTCTTGCAGCACAATTATATTCATCTTCAAGAGAACCTTCATTTTTGGACATAAGACTTAGGATATCGTCGACCAGATCCTGAACAATTGTTTCTTCAAGCAAGCCTTCTATGGTCTAATCTTCATCATGGATTTCTTCAGTGAGGATTGCTTCATGTTGCTCTTGGAATTTTTCAACAAGATCGGCATGCTCTTCTCTCTTGAATATGTTCTTTGCGTGCTTGATATGAGGCATCCATCTGTTTCGTCTTTCTGGACACCAGTGGCTACAAAATACTTATATCAATTCTGCAAAAGAAGATATTTTTCCCTTGGCTAGGCTTGCAAACCAAGTAAGGGCCTTTCCTCCCAAGTGAAGGACAAATAACTTCATGTAAACATCTTCTCCCTTAATATCATATTCTGGAGCCAATGTCATAAACCTATCGACTTGGCACTCGACATCATCATCATAGTAACAGAAAGTGTCCAAAATGTCTCTAGAAACTCATTCGATTTTTTTGGGAAGTTTGACAAATTAAGAGGAGCAAAACATACTTCCATTTTTGTAGCGGTCGGATGATCGGGATCTTGAAACTCTAAAACATCTTCTTTGATTTCTTCTTCTCGGTCGTGACCATGGATGTCTTCGTTATTTAAGTTCTTATTGTTTTCAAAATTAGGATTCCACTTCTCACCGAAAATCTTGACCAACTGTTCCAATGATGAGTTCCCTTTAGTTGGAAGCTGAGTATACTAGTTGTCGACATCTTGATTAGCCCCCAACTCAAGGGACATTATGAATAAGCTCATTCTAATATCCTCATCCATGATATCCCATGCCTCAAGAAATTCTATGAACATTGTAATATGCTTTGTAACTGAGTCTTCATATTCATGAAACATTGGGACATACTTAAGACAATCATATTTATCCAACTTATTTTGATATCTCGGAATGTTTGTAAAATCCAATGGATCAAAGATCCCCATATCATCTTCTTATTATTAGTCGAGGATGCTTGCTTTGAATTGCACTTCTTTAGCTTATTTTCTTGTGTGGTGCTGCTTGATATGACCTGCAGGGTTGGCTTTTAACAAAAATCTTATCAAATAACAAAACAAAACTTACCTCGTAGGCCTCGTTCTTGTAGAGTACCTCTTTTAATTTTCTTCAAATGGAGTCACCAAGAGAGACTTGTCAAGTTAGAACCAACAAATCTCACCAAAGTACAAAACAAAAACGTATCTGATTTGGAGGAAGCACTTGTTAGTGGAGTTGCCAGATAAGCCTTGCAGGGTTAGTCCTTTAAAAATAATCTTCTTCAAAATGTAAAGAGGAAGACTCACTGTTACTGGTCAAACTAGCAGGGTGGCCCAGTAAGCACATACATAGATTCGTGACCCAGTGTCACCTCGATCACAAATCTTTAACCTCTTCGGAGAGTCTTGACCTCCAAGGGGGAAGCCCTTTTTGCTATTCTGCAAGACACTTAGGCAACCAAACTATATTTTCTACATGACAATATTAGTGACTAGTGCCTTAAATCAATCAACTTGAGAATGAAGAACACATACTATGTTAAATTATAATGTTTGTAGATGCAAGACCAATGTATCAATATCACTATCAAAGCCTTATTCATATAATTTGCATTGTAGGCATGTAACCTTCTTAGTGAGAAAAAGTAGATATACAACTGTAAGATAGAGATGCCAATCAACTATTTGTGCAATCTTTCACCATTAATAAGTGTTGCCGCCTAGTTCCACACCTCGGGAAAACGCAGCAGAAGTCTTCAAGCTGCTGGTGTGGCCTTGGGGGCAAGTCAGAGTCAAGTGCGGTCACTTGGGACTCGACTCCTCCATCTAGGCTTTCCTAGCGAAGCCAAGGGGGGTGGACCCTAAGAATGAAAACAAAACTAAGGCGTCTAATCTAGGAGCTAGAAAAATATTTTTTATAACCAAGACAAAGCAGCATATACTTTTGTAAAGCAAAGCAATCATTTATCAATACATCATTTGCTCTCATTCATTATCATTATCATTCATTTGCATCATAATAGCATGAAATAACATTAATATAGACCAGTGCCTTGTAATGGAGTCAAATAAATGCATGAGCAGAAAAGTAAATGTAGTGCGAATGTTCTTGGTGTATTTTAATATTAATGTGAAAGTGATCTTTTTATTATGGCAGGTGGGTTCCCAATATACGCAAGGTACGGGGGAACATGTCCGGAATTCTGATGCATGGCTTCCCTCTCAGGCTTGGGCTGAATCGGAGTCTTAAGGAGGTGTTTAGATGCTGTACCAACGAGGGCAAGCTTAACGGTTTCCAAGAGGTCACTACTCAGTTTTGTCCCAAGCCTTCTGAGAAATTTCCCCACGACAACAAAATGTTCGTGATGTGCCGGATTTTCACATAAAGGGTTTTTTATTTGGGGCGGTGTTAGCTCCTATTACTAGTCATCTCCCCCTTTCTGATGTGTACCAACTGGATCAGACTGAGCTGCAAGTCGGCCACAGAGCATACGGGAGAAGACCTTGGTATTTTTTAGAAAATTTTTATGAACCAAAATTTTATCTTTTTTAAACCCCAGGAGTCTCTTTTCAGGCACGTACTCGGGCAAGCCCTTGTACAGAAACCTTACTTCGGGAAAGCAAGGGGGGCGTTTTGAGTTTGTAAAAAAAAAATGATAAAACTACGTTTCGAGTGAACTTGTGGCCCGCCAGTGGAACAGACCAACAAGGTTGATTTTAATCCTAGTTTGATTTTATTTGTTGCAGAAAAAGAAATCTAAACTAAAAAATTGCAAACCACGAAATTTGAGTCGACACAGTTTTCCCTCCTGGGGGGATGGGGTGTGGGCGCTTGGTTTAGCCCACTTGCTCTCGTTTGATGCTTTAGTTACAATATGATAGAAATGCCCTAGTCTTAAATCGACTTAGTGGCTTACAAAAAAGAAGAGAAAAAGTGACCGGTTCAGGAAATTTTCGAACTAGATGCTCCGGATGGCCTGGATCCTCGAAAATTGGTCAGCAATTCTCTCTACCTGCTCTTTAAATGCTGTAGACCAGCAAGCAAAAGATCAATAAAGATGCCCAAAAACACTTTAAGAGTGTCTTTGGAACACCTCCCTAAAACTAAAAAAAAACTAAGTTAAACTTCTAAGTTAAAATGACCGAAAAATAACCAAGCAAACAAGCTATGGGGCTTGTCTATTTGGGATCTTTGCAAGCTTTATGAGCTGCAAATTACAAGCTCTAATTAATAGCCAGATAAACTTTTAAATCGGTTCTAACACTACTCTTCAAAACTTTTAAAGATTTTGGCAATGTTTTAATCAGTTAATAAAAGGTGATGCTAGATAATGAAAGATCTAATCTATTGGAAAATGAAGCCTTAAACAACTAGATTAGAACTCTAAGAATGAACCAGATCTACTTAAGAGTATATCAATCATAAAATAAATCAAGAAATCATTCTTCAATCGTAACCAATAACCAAGAAAAATTTAGTTTTATAAGCTAAGGAAGAGAGAAGAGACAGAAAGGCCCTTGAAACCAAAGACTTTGGAAGCTTGAAAGTGGGAAACCGAGGGTGAGATCCACCAAAATGTGCGCAGAAGAAAAAGTGAAGAGCAAACAAGCTATCCCCCTTTCCACACCTGTCAACTTGTAGCAAACAAAACTCACAGAAAAACCATCAAACTAGAAATGCACATGGTTAGAAATCAAAATAGTATGAGCATAAACAAATGGAACATATAAACTTTGAATCTCTAACCAATATGACAAATGCAAGAACAAATTAAAACAAACAAGATTAACTGTTCCTTCCCACAAATTGTTACCAATCCTTCAAGCAGGCTAGTTGATGGCTGGAAATTACATGCCCAGAATTTGAACTTGCTACAAATCACTCCACATCACGAGACCATGAAACCACTCACAAAAGTATCACACATATGGACTTCCAAAGTCTTTTTATTCATCAACCAAATAGCATAAGCTTACAAAAATTTCTGCTCACTCTCTAACTAGTAACAATGAGAGAAGAGCTTGCAATTTATAGAAAAACCAAGGGCAAGGAAGGGCGCTCTTGGTGAGGGGAGAGAATGGTGGAACGATGGCATGAATGGTGGAGGGGATAGGGCTGCCCACTCCACATTCTTAGCTGCCCATGTGAAGCACCAAATGTGCTAGCAGCCAGCACCAAAGGTGCTGCTCCCTCCATAAATCGTGGGCTGCCCACTCTAACAAATGCGCCCAAGTGAAGGAGAATGCACCCAAGTGAAGTGGGGACACACTCCCATAAACTGGGGCTGCCAACTCTCTTCCAAATCAGCCAAAAACTCTCCCCTAATAGTGGTGGTCGAAATCAGACCATTAATTTCTCAAAAATCATTTAATTTTTTTATGTCATTTTTCTCTTTTTCCAAATTTTTTTGACTTTTTTGGATTTTGGCAAAAATTGAAGCACCCAAACATTCGGAAAAGTGGGTTTAGGGGTTAAGGGGGTGCTCTGAGTTAGAAAACGAGCACCCCTAAGGCAAAAAAGACCTCCAGACGCCACTTCCAGGTCATTTACAAATTTTTTAATTGAACCATTAAAAAAATGGCCCAATTTACGGAAAAAATAAACTTTGCCGAAAATTAAAAAAAAACAACCTAGGGGGACTTAGCACATGTCCATATGACTCAAAAACAACGCCTAGCATGTTCATATACATTGACCCATAGACTTTAACAACCCCCTAAGGCCCGTCAGCCTCCCCAGGCATTCCAGCTTTGGAGGAGCAGGAGAAAAACCCAAAAATTATGTTATGCACTAATGCAAGACATAATAACTAGGTGAAAAAAACTCCTTGGAATACCTGACTTAGCCAAAAAGTCCTAGGGAACCAAGTCTTTTACAAAACACCATGCTAGTACGTTTTATTACAAACCCCGCAGGGCCATGGACATGTGGAAAAAAGTTAAAACGGGGGCCCTTTAAAAGGCCAGCTGGGTATCAAATCACCAAAAATGAACATGTATCATGTTCCACTCTGCCCGCTCGCTTGATAATCCAACCAAGTACAACTTAGTTGGCAACAATAAGAAGACAAAGAGACAACCACCAGGTATGACAACAATATATAGCAGTGAATAGTCCTCTATGACAGTGATTGCAACAGTCAATTATAGGAGCAATAACAAGTATCAATCACATTCAAAGTAAGTCCAACTAGTTTTAACTTGAGACTTTATCCTTTAACAATATATACCAATTATTAAAATCTGATATGAGTCCTTTATGGCAATGTAAACAGTACCGAAATCAATCTTTTCAGTAAACATTAGCCACAATATCTTTTCACTAACTTTTATCAACCACTTAGCTCAAATTTCAGTCTAATTCATGTTATGTTTAACCCTTTTTATGTTTGACGTGACAGGTGTTAGAGGTAGCAAAAAGGTATGACAGTGAGTTGCACGAGCAAACCTCAAAAGGATGTTTGAGGGGCTGTAAAATGACAGCAAGAGGCCGTTACAGCCTTGTAAGGGGCAGTTAAGGGAGCATGAGGCCTATAGGAGTAGGCCAAGTGGAACAAGAATGGGGGTTGAGGGTTTTAGGGAGCCTTGGAGGGCTAGGAAAGCTTGGCCGAGGGAGGAAAGAGGCCCCAAATGGAAGGCCGAGGTGGCAAGGGGAAGAAAAAGGGGAGCCGAGGGCCAAAACAAGAAGGTTTAGGTTAGGCTGAGGGTGTTGTAGGTTAGGTCGAGGGTAGAAGGGAAGAAAAAGAGGGAGGTCGAGGTCAAAAATGGAGAGGGGCGAGGGTGTAGGGAGGCAAGGGGGATGGGGCCGAGCTCAGCTAGGGAGAGAGCGAGGGTGTTGGAGAGGAAAGAAGAGGGCTGTGAGGGTTAGGAAAGAAAGGTAGCAACTAGGGTTTTAGTTTTTTTAGGTTAGATTTTTGGGACTGTTTTTAGGGTTTTAGGTTTTATGTAAAATTTTAGGGTTTTATAATAATAAAACATAAAAAATAAAGACCTAATTAGAAACAGTAAATAAAATGCATACCTAATTTAAAAACCCAATCTAACATGAATCTAATATTGACACATGTACATGCAAAGGTAATTACTAATTAGGTAAAAGAATGATAACTTAGGGTTTTTATGGATGAGAGCCTTAAACCCTAGCGCTAGAGGAAGGTGAACAACTTTCCTCTTGGAGTATTTTCTACTTGTCTACTAAATTAGGGCTTCTTATAACAACCTCTAGGGTTCGTTATAAGAACCTAATCTAGGGCAAAAATGGAGATCCAAGGCTAAACTTGGGAAGACCTCCTCTAAGGAGCATTTTCCACCATGCAAAGAGGATAAAAGGCAGACAAAAGGCCCTATTCAGAAAAAAAGCAGGCCTAAGGCCACCATTCAATCATTCAAGAAGTAGGAATTCACCTACCTTTCACCAAGCAAGGCTAAAAAGACTAGAATTACTTGAGCTTGTGTTCTTCCAACAATTCTAGCATCCACCAAGCATGAGCAAAACCAAAGACAAGCATCCAATTTCATCCACAAGAGCAAGAGGAGCCTACTTCAAGAGGGGTGCATCACTCCAAGAGAGCTATCTAGGGTAAAAGAGAAACATTATTGATATTTTGTCCCATGAGTTATGATTTACAAATGAAGTGAGGAGTTTAATTTATAGTGTTCTCAACTCACTTTACAAAAATAACCAGGCCGAGAGGCCAAATAAATGTCAATGTAAAATTATAACATGAAATAATATAAAATAATCTAAAGATGGCATAAGGTAGCCTTAAAGTAGGCTACTTGGGGTATTTCCCCCCTAGGTGCCTAAAAACTGCAAAAAAATAACTAAAACTGAGTAGAAAGCTCCACTCCGAAAGGTGGAGTGAGCAGGGGGGATCGTCATGCCCCATTTAACCCCAATAATGCTGAAAAACCCTCAATGATCCCCTCTGTGAGCCTACGGGCTTGGTGACCAAGGATGACGACATCAAGGAAACTGCACCAAGGAGAGAGGGTGCTCTACTGGAAAGGGACCAGGATGAGTGCATAAGGTGACCTGAAGGAGAGGCAAGAGCCTTAGAGCTGGAATACAGTCACCGGTGTAAAAAATAAGCAGGGGGTCATGTGACCCAGTGACCCACCCCGTCATGTGACCCAGTGACCCACCCCTAGGAGCCCCAGACACCAACCTCAGGGCTACAAGCCCTAGAATGAGGCAGTCGGCAATGCCACAAAGCCATAGTACTCCTGAAAAAGACCAAAGGGTTCAACCATAACCACCTCTCAGAAAGTGCGTGATAGCACCCCATCATGGTCCTGAAGAAAAATACGACCCCTTTCCTTGGGTAAACATCTGAAGGTGCGCTGGTACTGGTACCACGTAACACTCACCTTGAGTTCTTACCAAGTGTCGTTCTTGCCAAGGGTATGACTCAGAATAAGCCACTTCAATTGCTTTGAAATGTCCCTGGCAACGACGCCAAAAATGTTACCGTTCAAACTAACAGTCTAGGTTTTGTAGCACAATTAGAGTAGATGCTAGCGAATGGCAAGCAAGAGAGAGACTCAAACCCACTGTCACTTTAGTTCAATCTCTCAACTTCTTTGGGAATTCTTCACCTAGGGGAGAGCCCTAATTAAGGTACCTATCAACGCAAACACGCAAGTACCTTCCACAACAACCTTTATGATAAGATCAGTGCATTTAATGAAGAAGACATATCAGACATATCAAGGAGTTAGTCCAACTGACTACTTGCAAATATCAAAGGTCAAGTACCAATACTTAGTGCTGCTATTTGATCCACAACCGGATTCTGAATAATAGATGCAACAGCAAAGAAAAGCAGTGCTGCGTAAGCAAATGAAGAACAACAATATATATCCAAACATTCCCAATTAACTCATGCCACTCATGTATCGCTGTCAAAATGTGTTTGAATTTCCACTGATGATCGTTATAAGTTACTGTGGTATTTCAGCAGTTGATAACAGTAATATGGATGAGATAGGGCACAGGTAAGGTAAGGTCTGCGCTTATTGTTTTAGACATCCATAACACTTAAATCATGGTCTGATGAAAGAAAGCCTTTAAGAATCACTACATATATTAGCCTTCGAATAGCTTTATTGTTGCCTTTGAAATGGCTCTTTATATCTGTCAAATCTGCAATGTACCAATCTGTAGCATAACACAGTCAAGATAGCCCTAAAGGGGAGGTTGAAAACCTCAGAAAATTTCGGTCTAAAGATAGAGACAATCACACACCTAGGGCGAATTCATTGAACCAATCAGGTCTGAAAACTTCGCTGCCCTAAACAGTGTAACAGTCAACAGTAACAAGTTTTTTTTAGCAGCCTAACAGGGAAAAGATTACTGCAGAAAATAGGCCTTCTAACACCACAGAAAATTTCGGCCCACGTATGAGGATAACCAGCTGAATGAGGCAAATATGCCTGCCCAACTAGGTCTTTAAACAAGGTCTATATTGGCTGATTTTGGTAGTGAATCTGCAGGTCACTGAGAATTGTCCTTTTGGTAACTTTGTGCATCCAAGTGAGCATACTAAGACGTCCTTCAAGATCTATGGACAATCTGGGTAGGGTGCACCTATTCCATGGATTAGTTTTCAAAAATTCTCAATATTTTTCAAGTTTTGAATTTTCCTATTTTTAGGTTTTTTAGGGTTTTATGGTAAAATGCAGTCCTAATTTAGTATGAAGTGCAACAAAGTATAATACACATGAATGTTTAGAATTTTGAGTAAAAAAGTGACAAGATAAGGAGTTTTGTGGTATCACCTCAAACCCTAGGGCACGAGGGATCTTTGATCATGTCCCTCCTGAAATGTCTCTCTAGGCTTTGCTAACTAGGGCATCCACCAACAACCTCCTAGGTTCGTTGAGGGAGCCTAATTAGGGCAAAAACCGAGATCCAAGGCCCTAAACAAGGAAAAACTCCTTTCAGAGGATGTTTTTCACCATACAAAGTTGACAAAAATTTGGTAAGAAGCCCTATTTCAAAAAAAATGTAGCATCAAAGCCACCATTCCATTCACATAGAAGCATTAACTCACCAATATTTAACAAGGAATGTGCAAAGAAGAGCAATAGGTCATCCTATAAATGCTAGCATCAACGATATTTAGTCCAACAATGCTAGCACTAACCATGCATTTGCAAGAAACCCTAGAATTCATCCACTCTTACTTCAAGCAAAGAAAGAAATAATCCCAAGAGGTGCGCATTACATAGAGAGCCCATACAATAGGAGAAATAGAATAAACATAATTTTAACCCTTATCTTATGATTTACAATGAATGAGATAGGTTATATTTATACCTTTCTCACTAGAATATTTTAATTTTGAGCCTACAAGCCTAAATAATAAAATAATATTAATTTTAGGGTAAATTCTACAAAATAAAGGAATTTTACGCTAAATTGTACAAAAATACTAAAAATAAGCTAAAATAATCAGAGAAATGGCTTCACTTGATGAAGGAGTGAGGCAGGGGGGACATCATGCCCCATCTAACCTCAAAGTGCCGAAAGTCCCTCAATGCCCCCCTCCAAGGCACTGTAGGCTCACTGGTGCGCATCAGTTGCATGAATGGCGCATTGGGCTGGAGGCATTAGAGGAGGGGTCTCTAGAAGCTGGAAAAAGTCCAAGTGGGTGCAAAAAGGTGTGCTAGGAGGACATAATAGTCCTTTACAAAGGGAAAGCACCTTTGCAAGTCAATAACCAGGATGGACATGTGCCTCAATGGTTCACCCCCCGAAGCCTCGGAGCACCAACCCATGGGCATAAATCCCTGACATGGTGGAGGCATCATCACCCCGAAGGGGCAGTCAACAGAGCCACAAAGCCAAGTACTTTTGATAGTGAAACCAAAGGGGCTGGCCATGTCCAATCCAGGGGGTAAACAACCCCCAAACCAAACATCCACACAATAAATCCCACTTTGGCTTGTACAATAATTTTTTTGACCCCTTGCTCTAGCCTCAACCCTGTTGGAACTTTGTAGTAGCTCTGGCACGTAACACCTTCCTTGATCTAACGATCATGACTTAATCTTTCATTGAGATCACTTAAATCACTTAAGTGACCCAACTTTATTACAAAGCCACTTTATCATTAAATACAAAAGTCACTTTAATTTTATAAACTTACTTTACAAAATTAATGTCTAAAGAGAATCTTTTGGACAACTTCTACATAGCCACTGCAGAAGCACTTGTTCGAGCTACAAATTTCAACACTCCATGGCATGACTTTCAAAGGGATGAAGCCAGGGGAAAGCCTTGGGTGATTTTGGCTGAACATATGCCCCTTTGATCTTGTATCTAAGTTGAGGGAAGTTTGCTCTTTGCAGTGTTACCCCTTAGTGCATGCTTTTGGAAGCACTTCAACAAATAGTTCTTTAATGATAATCTAGTAGAAAGAAAAAGGAAAACTATTAAGGTTAGAGGGTGGCTTCCTTATGGGGAAGTTGGTTAATATATTGGTTAATTTGCGGGGTTGGCCTCATTATGCTAAACAAAATAATGTTGGATGGGATACATTTTGTGTAGATGTAGGAGTAATCAAGTACATTGACCCTAGGGAGTAATAGGATAGCTCATTTTTTTAAATGCCCCTTTCAGATAGCTAATATTAAACAATTCTTAAAGTTACTATTCTTTGGTTTCCATGTCATTGAAATAAATGGTAATAGTTGAGGGTTTCCAAGTCTATAATGAGGTGATTTATTCCGAAGCTGATGTCACCGTCGATATTCGTTATTTTGCTAATTTTCTAAGCTCGTTTCTATTGATTTTTTCTCCAACAAGGAATTGATGCATAATTTATTGTAGTGACTCTTGTATGGGGAAATTCTAGACTTTTTGCAATGGTGTCTTACATGTTTCTATGTTTTAGAGGCAACGACCTATAGGGAATTGATCTATGTATGAGGGTTTTTAGGGCATTGAACCCTATAAGAATTGGTTTTTGTTGAAGTCTTACTTTTTGTTCAATAGCTACAACTAGAATTTATTGGTGTTGGGTGCTCTTCGACATTTTTTGGGACTTTTTGGTTCCTTTGCATCTGAATTCTCAACTACTTGGTTTTTTAGTGTTAAAGTCCCAATTATTTGGACCAAAAATAGTAATTTCTATACTTATCTCTTGTGGACATATGATTGCATCTCATTCTAAGATATCCATTATTTAGTACATGTTTTTGCTCATCCACCCAATTAGGAAATTGGGATGATATTTATTGCTACCTTGATGAACTATGTTGCCTATGTTATGATATGATGGTACTATTATGAATTGTTTACTTTTCTTGTGGTACTTGATGACTATGATATAGATCTTATGGTTGCATTTATTTGTTTTATGCTTATGCATTTCTTAACATTTGGTTATATTTTTGTCTTGCATGCATATAATAAGTCATAGATATGAAAGACCCTAGCGAAGTGATGAAGTTGAAAGTCGATTGTGGAAATGGAGTGTTGTAAGTGGCTCCAACAAGAGTGTGAACATATCCAGGAAGATGCTCTTAAAGAACAAGCTCAATGCTCCAGGGAGATGCTCTTAAAGAACAAGCTCAATGCTTCAGGAAGATGCTCTTAAAGAACAAGCTCAATGCTCCAGGGAGATGCTCTTAAAGAACAAGCTCAATGCTCCTTGCATGAGCAAGACATATATAGTGATAAGATATCTCATGAAGATAGGAGAGTTGAGAGATCAGATTGCTATAGTTGGGGACATGGTTGAGCATAATGAGCTAGTTCAAATTTCTTTGAATGTATTTAGCTCACCATGGCTCAACTTTGACCAAGTTATCTATGGTTGAGAGAAGTTACTTGACTTTGAGTAGTTGTGGGATGCTTCCATGGGAGAGGACATGAGACTACAAGAAGTCTCAACTAGTTACAAGGACAAGGATGATGTAACAAACCTAGCCCTCATTAGGAAGGTACAAAGAGGAGGTAGGAAGGGAGGACTTGGGAGGGTCCAAAAGAGCAAGGGGAAGAGTCATATTCTTCATGTCAGGGGAAGAAAGACTTGATTCATATGCAGTGGTTAAGGTGTGACATGCATGATCACTATGCTTCTTAGTGTCTTGAGATGAATAAGGAGAAGGGCAAGCAACAACAACAACAAGAGTTTGTAGGATGTGGAGAAGCTTTATGTGTGAACAAGTTGATTGCTAGGCTTGATACTACCTTCACCATGGTGTCATGTCTTCCCACGAACATAGTTTTAGGTGTTGGATGGTATGTGGACAATGGAGCTTCCAAACATATGGCTAATGACAAAAAGATCTTTAGCGAGCTATAAGAGCAAAAGGGAGGACTATGTGTGGAGTTGGGTGATGATGCCACTTATCTTATGAAGGGATTGGGCTCCATATCTTTTAAGATGCCTTCAGTTGATGTTCTTAAGCTAGATTTTGTCTTATATGTTTTTGAGTTAACTAAGAGTCTTTTGGTTTCTTGCATGATGAATTTTCAATGTTTGGTTGAGTTTGATGTTCAACAAGACAACAACTATGGATCTTGTCAAGTTTTGTCCAGAGGAATGTGAGAAGGTGGCCTTTGTTGGTGGGAGCCTTGAACTTTGTGCCATAGAAGTTGAGATTGCAAAACTTCCTAGAATGGCAAAGTTATGATATCTTGTGGAGAAGGTGGTTGCATTGACTACAGATCCCAAAGATTCGCTAGAACACAACAAGACGATAGTGAGTGCGAAGCAAATTCTATTGGATTTGGTGAAAGATCTCTTGATCCTTCATATTGTTGGGAAGAAGACTACCAAAGAGATGTATGATGGCTTGGGAGCCTTGTATCAGAGTGTGAACATATCCAAGAAGATGCTCTTTAAAAACAAGCTCAGTGCATTTGCATGAGTAAGATAGATCAAGGTTACTTGGGAGCGGGAGCGGAATTTTCAAAAGCTTTTGTTTAGGAATCGTTTTTTATATAATATATATTTTTTATATATTTTGATGCATATATGTCAACAAATGCATGTAGAATGTTGAATTAGTTATGGAAAGGATAAAAACATGAAATAAACAATAATACCATATAACATCATTCATCATTCATCATTCATCAATCGTTAATCATTTACTAGTGAATTCATCAACCATAGGTCCAGTATCCATGTTTCCATAAGTTATAACATCAAGATTCAACCTTAAAGCTTCAAATTTTCAATATATAAACATTTTGTCATCACTACTACTTGTAAGTTGTAACCAAAGTTACCAAACTATAGTGACATAGTCTATAATAGAGAACATCAACCATAAAATGAAAGTTGAAAGTTGAAACAATTCACAAAGCATCATATTCATTACCAAAGAGTTATAATATGCTTTTATGCAATCAATGACTCAATCATGCAAAGTTGCAAATAGTGAACTTCAAAGGTAGGTTCAAGTTTCAACTTCAAACCTTCAAACTTGAAATGCCTTGTAATGTTTACAAAATATACCATAATAAATATAAACGAGTCAATAGTGCAGAAACTTGAGAGTACTGTAAACAAGAAAAGACAAGAAAAGTAGATTTTATGGATGTTTCCTCTTGCCACGGGAAATTTCCATTTTCTTTTCTCGTGCTCTATGAACAATGGTAGTGGGATTATCATCCCCAGTAGCCACCAATGCTGAGCCACTTCCAAGACTCGATCCTGCACGACCCCCCATCACTAATGCAGATGGAGGTTGTGAAGTTGAACCTCTAGGCAAAGATGGTGCATTTGGAAAAAAGGTAGAAGATGGCGGTGGCATTGCTGCTGCATGGTCATCCTCATCGCCCAAAAGCTCTTCCTCCAAGCGCTCTAAAGCTAAGGCTCCATCCTCTAAGTTATGCTCCTCCGGTTTGTTGTCCCAAGTGACCTATGATCTATCAGTTTTGGCACGCTCACGATATGAGTCAACAACTTCAAGTTGTAATGTACATAAACCAAGCTTTTTGCTCGGTTTTCATTTAATCGGTTTCTTTTCACTTAGTGGATGAAGCTATAGGTGCTCCAACACCTTTCTGCAGAGAAACTATTATCCAACTGTGAAAGCACTTTGACAGCCAATTTATTCAAGCGTGTGCATATTGAGCCATACATGTTCCACCATTCAATAGGAGGCGCCCTATCTTGATCTCCGATTGCATGCAAAGTACCAAATGGACCAACTTCACTGAGGTATTTGCTTAATTCACTGCGCAATAAGTCACATTCCTCTACATCAGGGACCAACTTGTCTATAGCAGCCATGTACCCAACCTGTACCTCTGGATCTGTGTGGGACTTTCTCCTAACCCCACCCCCAGGCGCTGGTTTGGCCAACCAAGATGGAGAATAATATTTTGGTGTTAACACTTACGCTAAGGCATGCAGTGGAACGTTGAGATGTTTCGACCTTTTGACCACATGTCTGTGAATATGGTCATACAAGATGGGATCTTTCTGTTCAACAATATCTTTAATTTGGCCCAACATGCTATCCATCTTCTCATACACCTCCCCAATCATCGACTTATCTGTATCTGCAAACCGAATCATGTAATAAATGGGCTTTGTGAACTGCAAAACATACTTGACACTTGCCCAAAATTGACCATCAAGAACTGTGTCCTCCACCTCTTGAAAATCAAGGCTGTCAGATGTGGATGTAGCCCTATCTTTCAAGACTTGCCATGATTCACTTGATACCATGCTAGCCAATGCCTCTTGTTATCACATTTTATGTCGAGAGCAGCTTCCACACTGCAGACTGTGCGGCCGAGGACTGCACAGTACTTTTTTTTTCCAGATCGGAGATCAGCTGCCTTTAGAGGAGGCATTTTTGTTCAGATTGCCCCTAGCAGATACATCAGAGGGGACAGGCAGTTGGACTTACCATCTACCACAGGGTTACCTTTCCTTGCCAGGCTTTGACACAAGCCCATTTAAGACAGTTGCCTAGTCTTATTTTGATCGAGATTATCATAGTGCAGTGCTGGTTTATTGTATGCACGGATTCAGTAGAGATCTAGCTCAGATACAGGTTCAGTAGCAGCAGGTATTGCATATATTGATTATTGCTCATGTTGTAGATTAGACTCTTTTACACTTGCTAGTACACTAACTTTGCATGAGATGATATATTTGGTGATCTGCTTATGATATGATGTGTTTGGGCCTTTGGTGATGTTAGTCCACCCCTCCAGTTAGACTTATGTATATGCATGCTGAGTCATGTCTTGTATACTTGGCTTAGACTTGATCACTTAGCCCCTCGGTAGCTGACTTTAGCACCATTATCACCTTCTCCACCCATCTGACTCATCCGTGACACTTCTTTCCCGACTTGGATTCTGATTTGTGATCACGAGGACCCCTTTCCCCACTGATCTCTGAGTTTGCCATGACTCCCTGTTTATTGTGCCTCGGCTCTTTAGTGTGTGAGATACATGGTTAGACCTGGGATTTGCTCATGTCGGTTGCCCCCAATGTTGCAATGCAGTTAGGATTGTGTAGCCTCATCGGGTGCTCCCCACTTGTCGTCGAAGCTTGTATTACCCACCCCCCATTACCTTTGCAGTATGAGCGCCATGTTTATATCTTTTGAGATATGTATGTAGCCCAAGAGGGCCATGAAGAAATGAAGAAATGAAATGTAAATCAGGCTAAAAAGGCCATTGTATTGTAAATTGTAAAATCTAGCCAAAGAAGGACTAATTATGAAACTCATTGTAAAATCCATGCAATGTGTTTATGAACACACATGGATTCTGGTTAGCTATACATGTCAGCATTTGTAGTGGTTATTCCTCACCTAGTCTTGTGGGACAAGGAGGTGAGAAGGAGCAAGGGACAAGCTCAAGATTGCCCCCTAGAGTCTCAAGTTACGGTTTGCCGGACACCCAGTTTGGCGGCTCTAGAAAAGAACCTCACGGAGTCTTCGGATACAGATGTGAGTTGTGGGATACTTGTTAGATGACTAGTGGTGGTTTCCCTGCACTATACCCATTTGTGAGGCACCGCCCTTCCCCATGTTTTGTCATGGCATACTTACCTCAGTGGACCCCGCTTTCCCGAGATGTCTAATGGTCACATGATCTTTATCCTCGTCTTCCCATATCTTTTACCTTGTTGTCCACATCACCTAGAGTCAGCAAGGTGGTCAATTCTATGGAGGTGTATAGCATCCTAGTCTTTTGGAGGTGGTGGGCCCACTTCACCAGGGCCTTGTACTATTTCGGGATTTAATGTATTTTTGATCACCATGATATCATTTATTGCTTAGTAATGTACTAACTTGTTTAATTGAGCCTGGTTGCTTCATGCTTGCATACAGATTTCAGCCAGCACTATAGTTGACCAGATTTGACTTAGTCAAACTGGGTTGACTAGGCCAAAAATGGGCCCGAAAAAATGTTGCGATCGGAATTTCGATTTCGATCATTTATTATTTACAGGGGTTCCATATGAGCATGCAACTAACGGAATTGCAAAACATTGAACCATTTGAGAGATTTTTAATTATTATTGGTCAACTTTGACCTGTTTTAATTAAAAATCATGGATTTGGGGCAAATATTGCCAAAGTAATGGATCGGGGTCATTCGAGTGGTCATCCCTACTACTTTTGGGGTCCACGATCACATTGCAGCAGACGGTTCGGCAATTCGGGCAATAAAAGTGGGTCAAAAGCCCAATTTTCATCTTCAGCCATATAAACCAGCAGAAAATACATGGAAATCAGAATTTGACTAAGGCAGCTATAGAGAAATGGCAAAATCAAAGGTTGGCAATGGTAAAGGTAATTACTAAGGTATTTTTGGTATGTTTTGACATTATATTTGATGGTTGTGGGGCCCTCATTCGCCCAACTCACCATAGAGGTCGATTTTGGCCCATAGGGGCGTTTTTCTCCCTAGTGGGGAATTCGATTTGCTTGATGTTGATGGTGGGACCCTTCTTGTATGTGGTTGGGGGGATAAAACATCCCATAGACACCCCCCAACTCCACCTTGTATTGATGTATGGCCCACAAGGGCCCCTCTCATCCACTAGTGCACTTCTCCTTGGGGCAATTCGCACCCCCTTCCTTGAGTCATCTCCACCATTCGATTTTGTGGATGGGGAGATGATCTCAACCCTCCATTTTGGGGGGAAACCTATTTGAGAGTGAGCCATCTCTATAAGAGAATGGACTCACCCCATTTTACTTCTTCTTGGCATTGTAGAGACTTGACATTGAGCTTATAGAGAGACACTCTTACTGAGTCACTTGTGATTTTGGAGTTGGATCCTTCTTGTGTTGATTGAGAGCACATTTCTGATGCATTGCTGAGTTACTTGTGGTGTCCCCATATCTCCTTGAGCATTTTCGATTTGTAGGTGAAGCTGGCCACTAGGGGAAAACGCAGCTCTTGAGACAGGGTCTCCTTGCTAGCGTTTTTCTTTGGTTTCTCCAACAGGGAAGTAAATTTACTTGTATTGTCATTTGCTTCTCTCATTATTTGTCATTTCATTTGCTGGTTTATTATTGTCATATTGCCATAGAAACTGATTTCATCTTCTCCTTGGCAGGTACAAGAAAAACGCCTTTGCTCACTGGTTGCTCCAAAAACGCTGAGGGGAAAACGCTATCTAGCTCTTTTTTTTTCTTCGGGGTGTGTCTTCAACACGGGAATACCTTCTCCATTATCTAGGTACTGATCTTTTCTCCTCTCTTATAATCTTTCTTTCACTGTTTGAATGCTAAGCTGCAACCATTTAAAAAACCCTAAAAAATTGATAACTTAGGATTTCACCGTAGGAACTTGTTATAACTAAAAACCCAGTAATGATATATGCTTTAACTTACATATCTCAAGTTTCATTCGAATCCGACCTCGTTTACCCTTAGAACTAGGAGCTGGTCATCTGCTGAATTCGCCCTCCTTGGGCATTTTAGCCAATCTCACTGTTGGGTTAACTTTTGGGTTGTGGGTATTCTTGATTCCAGCTTAGAACGCTATTTTATCTTCGGGAATCAAGTTTCAAAGCTTTTAGACTCCATTTGCCCGTAATTTTAGCACTGGTACACTTGGCAAAAACGCCCCACTTGGGCGTTTTTCTCTTGCTGCTTAATTGGGTTGATTTGGGGTTCTGTGTACTTCTGATTTGGATTTCTATTGTCATTTTACTTGAGGAAATCAAGTATCGTCTTCTAGAAGTGATCATAAACATTATTTTCTTGCTGCCCTAATCCATTTGACTCATAATCTAACCATTTACCTGGGCAGTTCAATATAGCACATCACTTCTATTTCATTTCAGCTCCCTTAATCATTTCAGCCATATAATCTCTTGTTATAATTGTAATATTTAACTATTTCCGATTGCTGGTCACTTATCTCATCACTCTTATTTTACTACTTGTGTCCACTCATTGGCTGGAATCAAACATAGGAGCTCATTTGCACTCATCCCTTGCTTCCATCTCTCATCTTTCTATGTTTGGGTGTATTTGTTGTCTCTCAACCATCACTGGTTGAGCAGGGTCTCCCCCTTGACTTGGCCAAGTGCCTCATCTAAAGTGACAATAGCCTTGTCCGGCGTGACTTCCGTTCATTTGAGCGGAGGACCTGGCTATTGCCGGTTACACCCTCCTAGTTGTATCCTCTACCGTCCCTATTGGGATATCCACCACAAACAGCTAGAGATTGTGTGATAACACCTCTCTTACCTTCAAAAGGCGCCTAAAAGTGAGTTAGTAGCTAGCAAATCTAGTCTTTGCTATCTTCAATAGCTCCAACTTTGAGTGATTGCGGAAAATGACATGGGCATTGCTATGGTTGGTTATAAATCTGATCTTGTACTTGCCCTTTTTGTACAATTGACCTATCCATTTGTAATCATTTTCCTGCAACTTAATGATGTGCATCAAAAGGTTCAGTGTGTGAACCAAACACCCGAACCAAAATATGTTGGGGTATCTATCTTCAATGATTGCTCCCGCTGCCTTACAATTAGCAGCATTATCGGTTATGACTTGGATGACATTGTATTGACCAATAGCTTCAATGGTTTTGAGTAAGAGTTTTGCAATGTTCATGCCGGTCTTGAATTTATCTGAGTAGTCATGGGCTGACAGGAAGACTGCACTAATAGCAGACACACCAAGAACATTTCTCAATGGCTTGCCTTTTACATTTGTCCAACCATCTGATACCCCATAATCATTCCAAGCATTTATGAATTGCTCCAAATCATTTTGGATCTTGGCTCTTTCCTTGTCAAGCCCCACAGTTCTAGCTTTGTCATACCCCGGGCTCTTGTATCCTGATGGAGCAGTGCGAATAGCCTCTACCATTTCTTTCCAATAGGGTGATCGAAGGACATTGAATGGTATGCCACATGCATAGAGAAACCAGAACACTTTTGCATCCACGTCATCCCTACCACCTTGGTCAAGGAAATTTGATATTGTCTTGCGTGACCCCATGGGTGAGAATTCACTACATTGGGTGGATGGGCCTCCAGTTCTCGGTGAGTTTGAGGGGTCCCGGTCAACCCTTGATGCTTTTGATTTGTTTTGTGCTTCAAATTCTTCCTTCTTATACATGGCTCTTTGTGTTGATGGCACATTTGGGCAAACACAAACTCCTATAGTATTGTTTTCATCACATGGCATGTGCCCACATAGATGTCTTCTCACACGGGTATATGAACCCAAGTAGTACTAAGTAGTACTAAGTAGGGATTGTAAAAAGTGAAAATAATGGAAAAACATAAAAAAAAAATATTCTCAGGGGCATGGGTGGGGGGAAACGTTTCGTCCATTGTCCCCGGGACGCAGGAAATGCGTCCCCGACCCTGCGGCATGCGTCCCCGTGGAACACTGGTTTGTTCTTATCGTAGTTATTTACTGTTCCATGGCCAAACAGAGCAAAGGAGTGGGATATCAGGGTAGAGCAAAATAAATAGGTGATCTTGTACTAGCAAATTTAGGGCTGTTAACTCTTAAAACCATCTGATTGAAAGGTGACTAGGGAAGGTACACTATCACCTCTGTATGTTCGCTCTGCACTTTGGGCTAGCCACTAGTGCTTGCTAGCCTTAGGGGAGAATCCCCTAGTGTTCTGAAGATAAAAATTTGGTTTTTGCTAAACAAAAAAACTTCAAATCTGCTTATAAAAATCTATGTTTATTTGAAATCAGACTTCAAATTTGCTTAAAATTAATTCTGAACAGCATGTACAAAACAGATTTTCATTAAGATATATATTTCTTCCCTCTGTTCCATGCAAATTTGCCTTTAAACACTTCAAATCAGCGAACTGCTGTTGCTGATCTGCAGATAAAAACTCTAAAACAACGAAGTAGAAACTCAGGATTTTCAGTTAGATGATTGGTATCCTTGAATGTTGCTGATCCGTGGATAAAAATTCTGAAACAACCAATTAAAAACTCAGAATTTTGAATTAGATGTTTGGTGTCCTTGAATCCATTGGGTATGGTTTTGAATGAAGAACAAAATTAGTTGAACACGAGTGGTTCTCACGATGAACTAACTCAGAAGATCCCAAATAACAACAGCTAAGAACTCCCAAAAAATGATTTAGCCGTCAAAAGACTCAAAACTCAATACCTTTGTTCCAAATCTGTGTATATACAATGTTTGTGGGTTTCAGTTTCAAGCTCAAATTACTCGCAAGCCACTTCCCAGGAACCCTCTTTCACGAAGTCCAGGGATTATAAATCTATATCTCATGGATAGATGAAAGGACCTCCAACTCTCACAAATTTGTATGCTCTCCCACAATTACTTGAAGTAATAGAATGAATGAGTAAAGATAATTACTTAGAATAGAATGAGTGAAGAGCTATAATTGGCCCAAGAAAAGCATCATGCTTTTACTGAGGATAGAATGAGAGAAAGTAAGAAAAGCTCCAAGGAAACTTGTGCATTCTAGTGGAAGCTAAAATTAATTTGAAGTTTTTAATTGGATATACAAGAAATATAAATATTGAATGTATAAAATAATGAATGATGATTTACAACTAAGTTGCCAGGAAACGTGAGTACGGGGACGGGTACTGGTATGGGGACGCCACTTTTTGAAACAGGGTACTTGGGTACGTCAGGGGTACTGTAGACATATATATATATATATGTTAAAAATTAAAATTTATAAAAATAAAATATTACAACATGTCACAATCACATCATACATGCATATATCAAGTGGAAGGTTGGAAGTTATATAATTAATATTTAATCATATTATATATCCATGACTCCATGAGTCCATGAGTCCATTGCCATACTACATTCAAAATTTGCCTAATGGCGTTTACATATAAAATTACTAATTAGTAATTACTAATTAGTAAAACTGTTAAAATTTAAAAAATAGCAAAAAAATAGCAAACTAAATGAAAAATGACAAATGAAAAACTAAAAAAAAATAGCAAACTAAATTAGTAAAACAGTCTAAAAGACTAAAACTCTAAAACAGTAAATACCTTCACTATCCGCAAATGGCAAAATGCCAAATGTTGGAGCTGTAGAAGCCCGCTGCTATCGACCTTTGCTGATGGAACCCTTGCTGAAGGAACGTGAAGTCGAAACCTTTGTTGCTGAAGCTTAAAACTTAAAACCCTTGCTGGCTGCTGTCCCAGCGTTGAAGAGGCCGCGCGCTACTAGTGCTAACACTGAACAGGTCCGATTCAGCATTTGAAGAGGAGCCCGAGTCGCCGGTTGAGTGAAGAAAGCCAAAGGTAAGCCGTAAGGTAATAAACTTAGAACTTAGGTATAAAGTTTTAATTTTTTATTTGTTTTAAACTTTTAAGTTTTTAATTTTGTAATTGTATTAACTTTTAATTAATTAAAATTTTATTAAAATTAAGTTTAAACATCATTAAATTGCCCAAAACAGAGCCGTCTATACCCCTGCCATACCCAAACACGGGGTACGATATACCGAATTGAGTGCAAGTACCAGCGTGTTGGAGGTGGAGTACTGGGTACGCGAAAAGTGAAGTGGGTACGGCCGGGTACGTACCTTTGCCGTACCTAAGTATCCGGAACGGGTACGTGTACCCCACCCCTGGGTACGGGTAGCCATGCAACACAGGTTTACAATGAAGGTAAGCCCCAATATGTAATTAAATACACTTTTAAGTGGTATATGTTCACCAAGAGATGTGCCCTTTAATTAATTAAATAGGCAACATTATTCTCTTATTATTGTTATGATATTATATTTATAATTCATGTATTATTATTATGTTATATTTATAATTTTATAATTCGTGTATATAACATTGCCACACTCTTTGAAATGCTTTGTCCTCGAAGCTCTGATAAAGTTTTTGTTCTTGATTGCAAATGGGCTATACATGGGACGCTGTTAATCTTGATCTGGGTTCCATTCGTTTGAAAAACTCAACACTGGAATTCTGAAGATCAGTTAAGGGATTTGGAATGTGGGATGTGGAAGCTGCTGATTGAATATTCTTAGAATTGGGCCCATGATCCCCAGTGTTACGCGGTACTAGTACTTGCTCACTTTCAGATATTTGCCCAAGGTGAGGGGTCGTTTTTTTAACTTCAGGGCCAGGATGGGGGTATTATTTGCACTTTCTGAGAGGTGGTTATGGCCGGACCCCTTGATTCTTCCTTTAGGAGTACTATGGCTTAGTGGCATTGTTGATTGCTTCATTTTGGGGCTTGTATCCGGGCTCCTAGGGGCAGGTCACATGCCCCCCTACTTGATTTCCGCGCAGGTGATAGTGTTTCAGCTCAAAGGCACTTGCCTCATCTCCCAGTCACCATATGCACCCATCCTGGCTCCTTTTCAGCAGAGCACCCTCTCTCCTTGGTGCCTTCTCAGTGATGACGTCATCCTTAGCCACCAGGCTTGCATGTTTGATAGATGGGGGACGTTGAGGGTTTTTCAGCACAGTTGGGGTTAGATGGGACATGACGACACCCCTCTGCCCACTCCATCTTTTAGAGTGAAGCCATTTGTTCAGTTATAGCTATTTTTATTAGTTTTTGGTCAGCTAGGGGGAAAATACCCCAAGTTACCCACCTTTTAGATTTATATTATTTCATGTTATATTTTTACATTGACATTATATTGGCTTGTCGGCCTGGTTATTTTGTAAAAGTGAGTTGAGAAGGCTATAAATAGGCCTCTCTTCACTCGTTTGTAAATCATAACACAAGGGATAAAATTACATTATGTTGCTCTTTTACCCAAGATAGGCTTGTTGGAAGTGATGCATACCTCTTGGATGGTTCTTTTCTTTGGCTTGTGGATGAATTTGGATATTTTTCTAGGGTTTTAACTCATGCACGATGGATGCTATGAATTGTTGGAATAACACGAAGCTCAAGTAAGTCTTGTTTTACCCTTCTTAGTGAAGGTAGGTAGGTTTTGTTTATTGATGATTGGATGGTGGCTATAGAGCTGCATTTTTTCTGATTTTGGCCTTTTTGTTTGCCTTATATCTACTTTTCATGGTGGAAAACGCTCCCCAGAGGAGGTTTTCCATAGTTTGGCCTTGGATCTCTAAATTTTCCCTAGATTAGGCCCCTACAATGAACCCTAGAGGTTGTTCTAGGAAGCCCTAGTTCAGAGTCAAGGAGAAAATCATTCCAAGAGGGAGGCTGGTCACCTCTCCTTTAGGCCTAGTGTTTAGGGTTTCATCCATTAAAACCCTCGTCTTATCAAATTTCTTGCATTTGCATATGTAAAATGTGGCATTTCATGGTAGATTAGGGCTAGTTTTAGGTCTACAATTTTATATCTGAAACCCTGAAATTTTCCAAAAAAAATAATTTTTTTTTTCAATTTTTTGGTCTTCCTAGAATTTCAGCCCTCTCTCCTACAAATTCGGCCTGCCTATTTACCCCTAACAAACCCTAGGGTGAAATTTGTGGCAGCCCTAAATTAAAAAAAAATTCAAAAAACCCAAAAAATAAATTATTTTGTGCCAGTTTTAGCCCTAGCAAGGGCAGCGGCCTCCATTTGCAGCCCGTAGACCTCCCTTAAAATCCTCGGCCTGCTTCTTCTTCCTCCTTCCAGCCTTCGGCCTCCCTTCTTGCACCCTCGGCCTGTCCCTTTCAGACCTTGGACCTCCCTTTCTAACCCTCGGTCTTCCCTTTTCCTCCTTGGCGGCACCCATCCAAGCCCTTGCTATCCCCTTTTCCAGCCTTTTCAAACATCATCTCAGGTCTGCCAATAAAGCAGCCTGTCGCATCTTCTGCTGCCCTAAAACCTGCCACAACATAAGACATCAAAAAGAGACATAAAGGGGTTAGCAAATGTTGGGCAACACTTGTAAGAGGAACTTTTAGTTACTGTTTGGTAAAGATTGGCAAAGGGACTGTATTTTGGCTACTGTATACATGCTACAGGATTTGTAAATCAGACTTGATCTATAAAATTACAGTGTTCACATTTGCTAGTAGGATTTCTCTTGATTGAGTTTGGTTTGGCAACTATCTTAATGTGCTAATTACTGTTTGAACCTCATAATTGTTTGACAACAGTAGGTGAAATATTTGCCTAAATATACTGCTGATCAGTGATCACTGTACTACATTACTTATTGCTGTTGAAATTACGTTGATTACTTTTGTTGCAGCAGTGCACATACTTTGCTTCTTTCCTAGATGAATGATCACATGTCCATGATAATTGTTTTCATGAATAAAGTTTGCTATGATAGTGATATGTTCGCTTTGGTTTGATAACACATATAACATTTATTTTTCTATAGTATGTCTCCTTCATTCTATACATGACTCCCTGAAGGCACTGGTCACTAATACAATTGCATAGGAAGATCTAGAGTTTGGTGTCTAAGTGTTTACAGATATAGAGAAAAAGGGCTCTCCCCTTGGAGGTCAAGACACTCTGAAGTAGTTAGTTGGAAGTGTGGTTGAGGTGACATTGGGTCACACTCCCCTTGCATGTGCTTATCGGACATTAGCCTGCTAGTTTGTCTGGTAACACCCAGGATATGAGTTAATATATTGTTCTACTATCAGAGTGCTCTGATATAAATGCTCCCATTGTTTCCTCTGTTATTGCTTGACAAGCTTGACAATTGGCAATGAGATATCTGAGTCTGAACCTTGTTTTTCCCTTCCAACATTACTAGAATAGACAGATGCTCTGTGGTTAGCAGGGCGTGAAGTGGTTTTAGTGGGTGCTGTGTGAATGGCATGGTGTGGAGTGACTTTGGTGGTCGTAGATGCTGTGCTTTTGGAAAAGCACGAATAGATAGGTTTCAATTCTTGACTTGAAGCAGAAGTGTTGCTATTAGAATGGGAAGCTTTATGTGATTGGTTCTTGGATGAATTGATCGTTACCATGGGAGGTAGTGTTGTGTCACTGATCTTGATCTCAAAGGAGTTGATTTCATTGCATGGGATTTGTGTCAAAGTTGATATTAGGATATTTTGGTAATTATCATTCACGCTTCTTGCAGTTACTCTGGTTTCAGCTCTACCTTTGACAACAGAGCATCCGACAGCCAATTCTTTGCAAGACTTATGAGTCCACCTTGTTCACTATGCCTTAGTCTCTACAAAGGGACTTCCTTTTCCTTTCATCATTAGACCATCTCGAGGGCCCTTGTGCAATCATCTAGATACCACTCCATCATTCTGAATTTTCTTTGATATTTCCTTTAACTTGTTTGCTCTACATATTGCTTTCATACACCAATCATGCTCACAAAGACTTGAGGCCAAAGTTTTGAAAGCTCTGTGAACACTTTTCTTAAATTCAGCCCTTTCTGTTCATTCAATCCCATAACATACTTGTCATAGGGATTGCACTTACAGTCTTCTATCTCATTCCACTTAAACATTTAATTCACCTTTCTCCTTCCTAGCTTGAGAATTATCCCATGTACCACCCTGAGATTTTGCCGGTTTGACTCTTATTATTATATGAAGCATTTCTGATACTTGCATTTTACATACTACAGTGTATTATCTTCTTTTATCTCTGATTTTAATTCAATAACCTTTTTCTGCAGATTTTTCTGTAATGTTTTAAGCTGAATCCTGTGACCTAGAATGCTCATGAGATATTGGGGAACTTATCTAATATGTGATCATCACCCTGTTTAATTGACATCCTATCTACATATCCTAGCTCCACTTTCACATCACGAGGCAACAACCTCTTCCTTGCTCCTTTCAATGAATGGTTTGATTCAGGTGGGCACACTTCAGCAACTACCTTTTTCAAATCTTCAAAAGCTTTCTCCAGATTTGTGCATTCTGAATTCTCAAGAAAAACATCATTAGGATCTTGTAATGATGCACTTTCATTAACATTTTCATCTTGTGCATTGTCAATTTAGTCTTCTTCTTCATTGTCATGGCTATGTTCATTGTCTTTTTCTTTGTGACGAATTATTTGTCTTTCATTGGTTTGTGGAGCAGTTCTTGCTCTTATTTAATCTGCTTAAGACCAATGTGTTTTGCACCGATCTTACATCCCAGGTCAGATTCAAAATCCGAGTCAGAAAATTCATCTTCAGCCTTGAGCGCTTTAATCCACTAATTAGCCAAAGATTTTTGGCTCTGATACCAAATGTAGCTGAAACTAAAATTAATTTAAAGTTTTCAATTGGATATACCAAGAAATAAAATATTGAATGTATTAAATAATGAATGATGATTTACAATAAAGGTAAGTCTTGGATATAAATACAATTTTAAGGGGTATACGAAGAGACATGCCCTTCAGTTGAATAGGCAACTTACTTTCTTATTATTCTTATTATGATATTATATTTAGAATTTATGTATGATTATTATTATTATGTTATATTTATAATTCATGTAACATGCATATGCCGGAAACCATCTTCAAGTGTTGCATCTTCCTGTGTCATCCATAAGTGAAATTATTTCCAAATTAACAAACAAGTCTCCATTAGTGGTGCTCCCTCCTTTAGGAAGATGAGACAAAAAGGAAACATGCCAAGTATGGGAAAGAGGAATCTTCAAGCAAAGCCAGTGTTTCTCAATTTGGAATGCTATAGATTTTGGAGAAAAAATAAAGCAGCTTTAGCTTTTGGAGAAAAGTCAAATCACTTTCTATTTTGAAAGGCTTTTAGCTTTCGGAGAAAAGATCAGTCAAAAGGTCAAAGGATTTCCTTCTCATGTGGGGCATATACTTGCCAACGACATACATTTGCCCCCAGTCGAAAGTTGTAAAGCTCGGATAGACCTTTCCAACAGACCATCGAGCGCCCCAAATGGAGATTGTATGCAAACGTTATGACCTCGGGAAGTTGACTGTTCAACTAACCACCGTGGGTTCGCAAACTTTATGACAGTTCATCTTCTAGGGTTAGGTTTTTGGATGTTTAGGGTTCTTTCCCTCATGCTTATGATAAATAGGCTCTTTCGGCCCCTTCTTGTATTCAGCTTGTCACGAATGAGCGTAGTCGCCACATCTCTTCTCAGAGATATAGCTACCACCATTCTAGCTGCATTTATTTTACAGTTTGTTCTGCTTCATTCATTTAATAGAATCTGAGTTTACTGTATCACTGTGTTTCTTGCCATATATCTGTGTATGTGAATATATTTATGCTCTCTCATTTCGTTTTCACTTAAATCCGGATCAGTGGTATAAGAGCGTTTTGCTCTTGTGGTTTCTCAGTGCATGTCCCCGACGAGATCTGAATATCAAGAGTTGGGTCTCGAACTAGTTCAGCTTGGGGAAAACCCCTCTCGTCGATCCAAGCAGACTCACGTGGCGGGGAAAGAAAAGAGAGATGACGGAGTAGGAGATCCTATTAAGCATTTGCTCGAGGAAGCCCTCGCACGACAGAGGAACGAGATGATAGATAATTTCGCCTAGATCCTTCGAAGAATGCCGACGATGACAGAGGCACCTTCAACGAGTAGCCATTTCAGGGGTGCAACTCCGTTGAAGGTACAAGTTAACTTTGACATTCCCTTATTTGAAGGCAAGATAGATGCAGATGCTTTGGAGAAATGCTTAAATCTCTTAGAGGGTTACTTCTCTGTTCAAAATTTTTTCGATAGTGAAAAGATCACATTCACGCTCTTTAAGTCCCTCCCCCATGTCAAAGACTAGTGGGATGGGTACCGCGAGAGGCAAGTACGAGAAAGAGTTTGAACCATTCAGGATAGACCCCACTTGGGCGGCTTTTGTCGACGTCGTCAAGGAGGAGTTCTACCCAGTTGGAAACTATGATGACCAGTACACCAGGTGGACAACTTTGCGCCAGGAGAGAGACCAGACAGTGTCAGAGTTTACCAACATGTTCCATACCCTACGCCCCAAACTGGGTATTAGAGACTCTGAATAGCACTTTGTCCTAAAGTACCGTAGTGGCTTGCACAGGTATATTCGGACGGAGATGGATTTCCTAGACATATCCTCACTAGGAGCAGCTTATTGGTATGTCGTCAAGATTGAGCAGAAGTTTAAGCAAAAGAATAAGTGGGATTTTGGGTCTGCAAATCAGTAGTAGAAGCTTGGAAAAGGTGGACCTAATTCACAAGGCAAAGGACAACCAAAGCCTCGACAACCAGCCTAAGCCGTAGGTGAAGAAGGGTAATGGGAAATCGAAGGACACTGGAAGTGGTGCGATTTCCACAAGAGCCCCTGGCACAACATTGATGAATGCCGCTCAAAACAATCCTTGTTGGTTGAGATGAAATCCCCAGATCCAGACTTCGACTCAGACTGTGATGTAGAGAAAGAAAGGGGAAATCAGATCATTAACGCGGAACTGAGTGCCACCATCGCAACCGCAAAGATCCAACCAGAAGAATCAGAGGAGCCAGAGGAAGGGGAGCGCCTCTTCCATTCTCAACTATGGGTGCAGGGGACTCCACTACATTTCATTGTTGATAGTGGTAGCCAGAAGAACCTCATTTCAGTCGAGGTCATCAAAAGATTGAAGATCCCGACGGTTTCACATCCCCAACCATACGATATCGGTTGGCTGAGCCAGGGACGAGACATTCACGTCAGTCAACAGTGTCGCCTCTTCTATGACATCAATCCCTTCAAAGATGAGGTAATGTGTGATGTTGCCCCACTTGAAGTTTGTAATGTTCTTTTAGGACAACCATATATGTGGAAACGTCATGTTGTGTCTGAGTCTAGACCTCGTAGTGTCATTATTACTTTGGGAAATAAACTCTACAGGATACCATAGACACTTCCCACTACTGCAATGTCCCTCATCACAGCTAAGCAGTGCAGAAAGGTAATCTCCCAGACAGGGAAATTCGTCCTCTTCATGGTTCGTTCTGAAGGAGAACGAAAGATCACAACAACATCCACCACCTCCACACAGAGCCCCTATGCATAGTAGAAACAGGTGGACAAGATCGTGGAAGCATACAAGGACATCTTCACCACACCTGCCGGGGTGCCAGTACATTGCAAGGTCAAGCATCCCATTGATTTGATACCTGGCGTGCCTTTACCTAACAGGCCAATATACAGGCGTTCCCTCATGGAAAATGAAGAAATCAAACGCCAGATTCAAGATTTAATCCAAAAGGGTCACATTCGACCCAACTCCTCACCTTGTGGGAGCCCAATTGTCTTTGTATATAAGAAAGATGGGACATGGCGACTCTGTATTAACTACCGAGCTCTAAACAAGATCACAGTTTGGAATCGGTATCCCATTCCCCAGATCAACGACCTTGACTAGCTCAAGGGTGCCAAATATTTCAACAAGATTGATCTGAAGTCTGGCTATCATTAAGTGCCAATTGAGCAGACCGCTGTCTGGAAGACTGCCTTCAAATCTTGGGAAGGCCTTTTTGAGTGGTTGGTCATGCCTTTCGAATTGACTAATGATCCAACAACCTTCATCAGGATGATGGACGATATCCTACGACCATTCACCAATTCTTTTGTGGTTGTATATCTAGATGACATCCTCATCTACAGCAGAACATGGGCGGAAAATTGGCAGCATATCCACCAGGTCCTCAGCCCCTTGCGACATCATAAGTTATATGCCAATTTAGAGAAGTGCTCATTTGGCATGGAGAGGGTTCAATATCTCAGATACATTGTGGACGAACATGGTGTTCATGTGGATTCGACCAAGATCCAAGCCATTCGCGATTGGCCAACCCCGACAACTCTCATAGAGCTTCGCAGCTTCCTAGGCCTTGCCAACTTCTATTGCATATTTGTGTTGGGATTCTCTAATATTGCTTGGTTCCTTAGCCAGGTGAAGAAAGGGGGATGTAAGGCAAAGTTCATTTGGTCCAAGCCACAACAACATGCATTTGAGGCGCTAAAGCAACGCTTATGCTCGGCGCCCGTCCTTTCCTTACCAGATTTGCAACAACCCTTTGAGATTGAGAGAGATGCTTTGGACTATGCTATTGGTGCAGTCCTCACTCAACATGGCCATCCAATGGCATATCACAGTGAGCCACTTTCAGATGCAGTCCATAAGTACCCCACCTATGACAAGGAAATGTATTCCATTGTCCAAGCCTACCGCCAATGGAAGCATGACATTCTTGGAAAGAAACGGTCATCCACATTGATCACAAGCCCCTATAGTTCATGCAAACCCAAGGAAAGTTATAGAATGACCGCCACCAAAAGTGGTCCACTTACTTACAACAATTCCACTTGAACATTAAATATAAGAAGGGTAGCACCAATCAAGTCACTGATTGCCTCAGTTGACCTCCAGTAGCAGCACTGACCACGGTGCTCAACTCTTGTGTCCATGAGGCCTCCAGGTGGCCTAAACTATATAGCAGTGATCCTGAGTTTTCCCCTATCTATCAAGCTCTATGTGTAGGCACACCCGTGGCAGACTTTCATCTCCAAGAAGCATTGCTATGCCACTTGGGCCATTTCTGTGTTCCTTCAAGCGAGCATGCGAAGATGATTTGGGAAGCGCATTACAGTTGGGTGGCAGGGCACTAAGGCACCAAAAAGACAGTGGCCAAATTGCAGAAGTATTTTTATTGGCCCAAGCTCCGACAAGATGTCAACCGATACATCAGACGCCATTGCGAAAACTGCCATAAAAAAGCAGGGGTTGTACACCCCTCTGCCCACTCTTGATGGGCCCTGGGAATCCATCTCCATGGATTACATGTCTGGACAACCTTCAACCAGGCATGGTAATGACTGTGTGTTTGTGGTCGTGGATCGCTTCTCTAAGATGGCCATTCTGATAGCTTGCAAGAAGAACATCTTTGCCGAAGCCACTGCTAAGCTCTTCTTCGAGCGCGTTTGGGTTCATTTCGAGCTGCCACAAACTATCATTTTAGATTGGGACATCAGGTTCCTAAGCACTTTCTGGTCCATCCTATGGTCGTTCATGGATACCAAGCTCACTAAATCGACTGCCTTCCACCCCCAGACCGATGGATAAATAGAGGTACTCAACAAGATGATTGTGCATATTCTGAGAATGTACAATTCTAAACATCCCCGCACATGGGATGAGAGCCTTCCTTATGTTCAACATAGCTATAACAGAGCCCTTCATAGCTCTACCGGCCACAGTCCTTTTCAAGTGTGCCTGGGGTTCCAACCACTGGCCCCAATTGATGTATCTCTTCTCATTGCATCCACACCGGAGGAATCTTCCCATGCTCAGACTGAGGCTGATAAAGCCACCAGATTTGTTGAACGAATCCAACACATCCGCCAACAGGTCCATGACATTTGGGAAAAGGCCAACACTAAGTACAAGCAGTGACATGACCAGCATCGGGTTCCACACAAATTCCAGGTGGGTGATAAGGTTTGGTTGCATTTGTAGAAAGAGAGGTTCACAGGACCCCATCGCAAGCTTCGTCCACTTCGATATGGGCCATACACCATCACCAAGGCAGTTGGTGACAGTGCCTTTGAATTAAGCATTCTTCCATTCCTTGTCCTGCACCCATTATTCAATGTGGAGCTCCTTTGCCCATATTTTCCACCATTGGTGGACACCTTGGAGGTGGCAAAGCAATTGACACCTACAGAGCTTAATCTCGACTGCATGGAATAGGAAACTATTGATCAGATGATGGACACTCAGGTTAAGGGCACGTGCCAGCAGAAGATCCAACTATATCAGGTTGTCAAAGCATGGCAACTACTCCCCCAAGGCAAGTGGCTCACCAGGAATCAAGTTCAACAGAAGTTTCCCCATTTGATGGGCGCACTCAACGCAATGGGGACCATTGCTTCCTAAGGGGGGAGGACTGATCCAGATGGATATAGGTGGCCACCTACCTATTCCACTGGCTCAAAACAATTTTCCATTTTGGCAGTTTTCTAGTAATTTTTCTACAGTTTTTCAGGTCTCAAACTTTTGGGGCCATTTTGAGGCCCTAAACGATGTTTTTTGTATAGACCTTTCCAACGGACCATCGAGCGCCCCAAACGGAGATCGTATGCAAAAGTTATGACCTTGAGAAGTTGATTGTTCAACTAACAACCTTGGGTCCGCAAAATTTATTACGGTTCATCTTCTAGGGTTAGGTTTTTGGATGTTTAGGGTTCTTGCCCTCATGCTAATGATAAATAGGCTCTTTCGGCGTGTTCTTGTATTCAGCTTGTCACAAATTAGCGTAGTCACCGCATCTCTTCTCAGAGATATAGCTACCACCATTCTAGCTGCTTTTATTTTACAGTTTGTTCTATATCATTCATTTAATAGAATCTGAGTTTACTCTATCACTGTGTTTCTTGTCGTATATCTGTGTATGCAGATATATTTATGCTCTTTCATTTCGTTCTCACATAAATCCGGATCAAACTAGAAAGCAAAGGAACCTTCCCAAGGAATGTGTCCTCTTTATTTAGTCACCAAGTCAACTGATGTCCATGTGTCCCACATGGCACTCTCTAAAGCTAGGGTCATCACCTACATGGGCATCTCATCCTACGACCAACCATCAACTAGGCCACATATCTCTAGGTCAATTCATCCCATGAAACATCTCATGAACAAGCTTAGGTCCACTAATGCTATAACTCCTGCTTTTTTGGCTTGATTTTAGGGTTTCTAGGATCTTCTGAAAATTGAACGCCATCTTCATTGCTAGAAGGGGAACACAAGGCAATTGTGATTCACAAAAAACAAAAATCTCTATCAAAACTGGACTCTAGTTTTTACTAGGCATTGAAACACATCACACTGAAGAAAGTTGCAACAAGTATATAGATTTGAAACTCCAATAAAAACCTTGTTTATAACTCTTGTAAACATTAAATATACAGAAACTTGAAAGCTTCAAAGTCTAGAGTCTACCCTTCACCCATTGCTTGTTACATTGAAGAATTGAATGAATAAAACCCAAGTTACCAAGATACTGATACGGATACGGATTCGCCAGATTTTTTAAAACCCAGGATCCAAATACAACGGGGAAACGACAAGTACAAAAACATATAAAAATATTTTTATAAAAAATAAAAAAGAGTGAAGAAACAAAAACTATTCAGGAAACACAAGGGTAGAACTATAAGTTATTGCCAAAAAAGAGAGTTCATGTACCATAACTGATAATTTGATGAGTTGTAGCCATGATTGATATTGATAAGTTTAAAAACCATTTCAGCATGAACGTGAAGTGGGGCATAACAGTTTTTTTGTGTGCTACATTCACATGTCCCTATCAGTAGGGAATAAAGTGGTTTTCTTGAAGGCTATGGCAAGACTACATAACAGTGTAGGTGAAGTGAGCAACAACATAGCACATAAAGATAGATCAGCCCTTGACAGCAAACCTTAACCATAAAGATAAATCAAATAAAAACATTGAGAGCAGACCTTGATCTTGATGTATCCGAGTTCAAGAGCAGATCTTGACATAAGGATAGATTAGACCTTGAGCAGGAATGGGGGTTATGCTTTTAGCCATTAGGTGTTTAGGGTTTTTTAAGTTTTTCATTAAAACATTTTTGGGGGGGGATCAATGGGTCATAGAAGCACTGGAAGTTTCAGGATCCGTTTGAAAATTTCAGGAATTGTTTGATTTTTCACAGGATCCGTTTCATGGGACCAGGATATGTTTCCTTCTACAGGGGATATGTTTCCATGATGGATCCTAGGTGGATCCGATCTGGATACGTATCAAATCCGTGGATCTGCGGATCCTACACACTGGGGTGGTGGATCCGGTAACATAGAATAAATCCTCTACATCTACCTTCTCCTTTATAGACTAAGAGGTACAAGGAATTTGGACACATGCACAATGACCCTTTAACTGAAATAAACCTAAACCTTAGATCTATTCCAGTTCTTAGGATTAGTGCCCTCAATTTGCATGTAAGAACTATTCCTGGGAAGTTGCACCCCTTGGAGGAGAGTGCAAATATGCATGCATGCATCTCTCTCCCTTCTAGGGATCTGTGCCCCATCTATTCTTGCAAACATTCGACATGCAAAGCACTGTAACTAATTGTTCATGCAACTACTAACTGAAGCAAACTAAAAAATAGAATTGAATTGCTAAATATAAAACATCTACATTGAAACTAAACTGATGATGACACATGCATGCACGCCAAAAGCATGCATGTGACCTCTTTCTTTGTCTCCCCAGTAAATGCCCCTGCACCCTCATTCATAGTTGTATGGATCTGTTGAAGAAGGTTGTGCTGTTGTTGCTGCCATTAAGGTTGCTATATCGACTGTTGTACGAAATCTCTGTTAGAGTACCTTCTGTGCAAGCTCTTAGGTTTTCTTTGCTTTTTGCTTTCATTCGTGGTGCTCTGCAACTGTACTTTTCTGCAGAATTTTTCTTTGCGCCAAGGCCTTGGAGAACTTGTTCCATGGTACAAAATCTAGCACTCCCTCTTATTAAGGAAAGTGTTTTCCTCCAATCATAAGATGCTTCTTTCTACATCTTGAATCTCCCCTCTACTAGGGGCTTGATCTATCAGTTGACCATTGACGAACTTGAAGAAACATGAATCTGGATCACTGCTTCCTTTTGTGCTTTGAACTCTCTCGTCAAAATCTTCAATGTGAAAACCTTCTGCATAAGGAACATTGCATCAACAACTTGCCAACCTCCTGTTGTCACCCAAAACTGACATGCGTGTGCTGAAGCCCAAAAAGTGAACACACCAGCTCGATGACAACTCTCAAGAGAGAAGCCAATGTCACCACACTCCTCTCTTCTCGCTTCATGTTGGCTCTTCTCCAATTCAAGGGGGGTATCCTTAAGGTAGGATCGCTAAGGCAGGTGCAACGGAGGGCAAGGTGAACTGAAGAGGCTGCCTTAGAGAAACAATTGTAACAAAAGGTATCTTGATTGAGTGATGGGAAAGTTGGGAGGATCAGTCCTCGAGGAAAGGCCAGTGCCAGTATATCAAAGGGGCGAATGGAGTCAAAAGAGAGCTCAAAGGGGCCTTGTGTCATATGTGACTGAGGGGGAAAGATGGCATGATTGAGCAAGCCCTACTCAGTCTAGTGTTTGACAACTAGAAAAAGTATTTATTCTTCTCTAGCTGCGGGAGGTGCGCTATGCAAACAAAAGATCAATATTACACAATCAAACTAGATAAAATGCAAAGACCAATACCCGTGTATGCACGCTCACAAAGGGAAAAAGAAAGCAGTTGCTAAGAATTCTTCACCAAAGGGAAAAAGAAAGTGGCTGCTAAGAATTCTTCACCTTCCAATGTGTTGGATTGTCATCCTTCTATGGCCTCTTACACAAACTCAGAAAAGAAAACGCAGAATCTTAGAAGTATTCACACTTATCAAAAAACTCACAAGATCATGCCAAGAGAATGCTCAGTTTATCCGAAACCCATAGTATTTTTCATTAAGCTCAAGGATAAGAAAATTCCCAAGTTTTTTCCATCTTTACAATGCAGGAGGCTGGCCCCTTAAAAAGACCAAAAAGCCTCTCACAAAATAAAATAATAATAAAAATGAGGAAAAAAGTGGGTGAAGATCCACTTTTCTCTCAATCGAATGACTACCAAGACTAATACATAATAAAAAGTATTCTCCCTCCATTATCCATGCAATTTCGAGATCCCTAACAGCTGTCAAAGGAAAAAGGAGAACGTGGAACTCAATCTTATAACTGACTGTCAAGAGGAAACGTGAATTCAAGCTCCACGTGAAAGAGATGCGCCGAGGTCTGGGCATGTATGGGCGCTACCAATGACGAGGGATCCGAGATCTACGTGAAAGAGTGTGCCCACACCTGACTTATGGCGCACTGAAAAAGAGGTGAAACATGACCTAACGCCAACTGAGAGGAATCACTATATGTTTAGTAGAGGCCCGGCTCCAAGATTCATGGCCACATCCTCAGCGGCTCCATCTCGTAACTCTGATAGCTGCAATAATCTCGAGCACATGCCACAGAATTACGGTGTAGTTTTGTGTCTGACCAAACCCGACTCGTCAACAGATGACCCACGCGATCGGCTGATTGGCTGCCAGGACGACCAGTGATGCGTGGATAAAAACTCGATGTGGCCACGGTGATACCACCAAGCCACTGAATTGTAGTGAATAACTCCCTGTAATTAACTGTTTGACAAACTGAGGCGATGGTGGATCAGGTCTTTTGATCGGCTAATAATACGCCTAGTTCGGATTTTACGGCTGCCACGAAATCAAGCTTCTGCCACGCACTGTCAAAATTGATAATCCGGAGCCAATTCCTATGCGAATGGCTGCTAATGAAATGATGACTGAGATCCCCGAAAAAACGTAACTGTTCTCAACTTAAACAGACCTCTAGCAACAAGTTTGCTGGACTTCTTGTTCTTGGCCTTTGGGACTTAGCGCGTCTGCAGGGACGAGGCATGGTGGACCGGTGAGCTTGATGTCTGGACAGCTTGAAAATGTGCAGAATATTCTCAGTGGAATAGAAATAGAAATGCCCCGAATTCATTCTCTTATGATTCATAAACAAGCGGTTCAGGCTGATGTGAATGCAGCGATGAATGTCGCACGTGGGGAGTCAGAAATAAGGCCTGCAGCCCTGAGTGCTTCAGTAATATCATCTCTCAACTCAGTTTCTAAACCATGGAAATTGTCATTCTTTACTACAGCACTATGGTTAAATACTTCCTGAGACAAAGCCTGTGCACAAAGGTTAATGTAAACACTTTTACAATTTGACCCTTCATAAATTTCATTTTCCTTATTAACTGAATCTGCAACAGCAAATTCTGATTCTGCAGTTCTTCGAATGGTTTCCAAATCTGCTTCCTTCAAGTAATGTTCCACAAGACAATTCAGTTTTCCTTTCATTGAGTGATACTGTCTCATGGCTGCTGACAAATAAATGACAAACTGAGCCAAGCATTCAGCTCGAATATCAGCTTTGCTTTATCTCGAGCATCTCTATTTGCTGAAATTTCTCCTTTAAAGCCCTCACTTCTTTTGCCATAGCTTGATCGGCTGCACCTGTCTGGTGCAAAAAGCCATCCCCAGATCTTTTCTTTGCATATTGACCGATCAATAGTCTCTGCAGAGGCAATGTTGCGAAACTTTAGGAAATCCAGCCAATCCTCACTGTCAATAATGGCAGGGAATGTGGCAGTTGGGGTTGGAAGACAGAATAGCCAATCCTTTTACCTCTTCACAATTTGATATGGTACCTGCAAGAACTTCCATGCCATCAACATGCACAACTATAACTTCAGAACCTGAAAGTCTCTCCAAATTTTGTATGCTTATTTTGTCATCAACAGGAGAAACAGTCTCTAGATTCCCCTTTCTAAATTCACTTTCCTGTAAATTTAAACAAATGTCTTCGCTGCTGCGCCTGTGGACACCCCTGCCAAAATGGGGGGTAACACCTCCTTTGTCCTTCATGCGATCTTCATTGTTCAAATCTTCTAATACCACATCGTGAACTATTCAAGACTTCTTGCAATAATGAACTCATCTGTATGCAGGGCTAAGACATCTCAAATAACAAATTGCAATCTGCACTAAGCTCAGATGAACTCGACATGAGTATAATCTCATTGTTACTGAAATCCAAAACTGGTGCTGCATGCATTAGTGCATCCAGCAGAATCCTTTGATAAGAAGAGTAAGAGTTTCATCAAGGTCAACTCCTTCTTTTTGAGAGGCTCCTTTTGTAATTGTCTTCTCAAGGTTGGAGGAACTCTACTCCATCATGCAATCTTGCCATACCTGCTCAACTGTATGTGTGAGTACCTATAAAGGTCACCTTTTTGCATTCCTTTGGCCAAAACTTGACCAGATCCATGGCTGTTGTCTCTGTTGGTGAATTGCTGACCATCAAACTTGCTTAAACACTGTAGATCTATCATGCAAGAAACTGAAAGCAAACTCGTTATTAAATTTGGAAGATGCAAGATAGAATCTAACTCAAGAACATCACCTAAAGGCATCTGGAAAGATATGGAGACCAATCCCTTTACAGGATATGTGGCATCATCACCCAATTGCACAAGCATTCCTTCCTCTTTCTCTTGAAAATGGTTGAAGGTCTATTTGTCATAAGTCATAGACTCATATGTCTTGTAGCTACATTGTCCACATACCATCCAACCCCTGAAACTATGTATGTGGAAATACTCGACACCATGGAAAAGTGGATATCTAGCTTGGCAGTGAAATCAGTCACATTAGAAGTTATAACCATCTGCACTCCCAACAAACTCCTGCTGTAGTTGTTGCTTACCCTTTCTCTTCCTCTCAGAACATTAAGAGGCACAGTGACTGTATTTTTCACACTTGAAGCAGTTGATATGACTCAAGTCCTTCCCTTGACACTAAGAATATAATTCTTCCTCTTTGCCCCTCTGATCCTTTTTGGGTCCTCATTTCTTACCATCTCTCCTCACCTTATTGGTGAGGGCCAGATCTGGTCCATCATCCTGATCCTTGTATTTGGTTGAGACTTGCTCTAGTCTCGTCTCCTCTCCAATCAAATCATCGCACAACTTCTCAAAGTTAGGTGACTTCTCCTGACCACAAATAAGCTAGACAAAGTTGTGCCAAGATGAATTGAAGCCATTCAGAGCAATCCAAACTAGCTCATCATCTTTGACTTCATCATCAACTCCACTAAGCTGGTCTCTCAGCTCTACGAGCTTCATCAGATAGCTAGTTATTGTCTCTGTTATGCACATTCAGGTTGTGGTGAGCTTGTTCCTTAGGAACATCTTCCTGAATATGTTCACAATCCAGTGCAATGTTCCCAAGGTATCATACATATTTTTGGTAGTGCTCTTCATGGTGATATGAGGGATCAGAGGATCATTCACCAAAATTAGTAGGACGTGCTTCGTGTTCATTGCATCCTTGTTGTACTCTTGCTAGATCTTTGGGCTCTGTAGGGTGTTTGAACTCCTCCAAAAGTTACCAAAGATTCGTTGCTTCCAAGAGGTTTTGTAGTATGCACTTCCACAACATATAGATAGAGGCACCCTCCAACAGGTGACTTTCTTGTATACCGGGAAATGGACATTTTTGCAACTCCACTAAACAAGCTTCAATCTCCACTCACTGGATCAACTAGGGTTTCACACCCTACTACCCTTGTCCATGTGCCGATCACTGGCACAAATCTGCTTCAATCACTGAAGCTTGGGCACACTGTCCACTGAAACTTTCCGACACATCTCTTTCCTTCAAGGCTGATCTCTCCATACATGGAATTCTAGAAAGCTTTAGATAAACCACTCTGATATCATGTTAAAATTCTTTAGCACATAGTAACAGACTAACAGTTCTAGTCCGATTTCTAACCTACCTACTTAGATAAACAAAAACTGAAATCTTTATTAAAACTCCACCCTGACTTTTATTAGTAACTGAAACACATCACACTGAAGAAAATAGCAGCAAGTACACAGATCTGAAACATAAAGCACATCACTGTTTATTACTCTTGAAAACAGGATATACATGGAAAGCTTCAAACTCTACTCTTCACCCACTGCTTTGCTACAATGGAAAACTGAAAGATTAAAACCTATACCCCTGCCTTCCCCTTTGTAGACTATGAGGTACAAGAAATCTGTGCACATGCACAACGTCTTAACTGAAATAAATCTAAACCCTAGATCTATTCGAGGCCTTGGGATTAACATCCTCAACCTCCATGGAAGAACTATTCTTATGAAGCTGCACCCACTGGAGGAGAGTGCAAATATGCATGCATGCATCTCTCTTTTAAGGATCTGTGCCCCTTCTATTCTTGGAAACTTTCCACATGGAAAGCACCCTAACTAATGGTGCATGCAGCTAATAACTAAAGCAAACTCAGAAATAGAACTGAACTGCTAAATATAAAACAGCACCTAAACTGGAACTGAACTGATGATGGCGGCAAAAGCATGCATGCACTCTTTTTTTGGCATTGATGTGCTCCTTCACTCTCGCTCTCTCTTTTGTAAATGCCCCTGTACCCTCATTCACAGCTTTTTTTTGGCATGGATGCTCTCTTTATCTCTCTCTCTTCCGTAAATGCTTCCGCACCCTCATTCGCTGCTGTATTGATCTGCTGAAATCTGAAGGAGTGCATGCTGTTGCTGCCGTCATTAAGGCTGCTGTATGGAATCTCTGCTGGAGTACCTTCTTTGTAAGCACTCAGATCTTCTTTGCCTTCTGCTGCCATTAATGGAATCCTACGACTGTACCTTTCTTCTGAACTGTTCTCTGCACCCAGGTCCGGGAGAACTTGTTCCAAGGTACAAATATAACAAAAAGCACATCTCCTGCAATCATCACCAAACTTGGCACCCATGCTTTCGGTCATAATGAGTCTCCAGAGAAGGTATGATCCATCTGAAAAGACAGCAAGACAGAAAGAGCAGAAAGCACACTTTCTCTAATCATTACCAAAACTGAACCAAATGCACACCTCTCAACTGGGTCTCCAAAACTGCAATCCTCTGTTGGAAATGGCAAGTTTTTAAAAATAGAAACGTGCTAAAAGATCAACTTAGGACTTTGAAACTTCCCTGTAACCATCTTCATCCTCCCATGCATACTCCCAAAAGCTGCATGTCAATATGCATGAGAAAATCTGCTAAAAGTAGAACTGGCCCAACCTTCTACAAACACCACCAAACCTGATGGCCCCTGGAGGAAGTTCATCTCTGGACCTAACCCTCAGAGTCATTCACACAACTCTGGAATAAATCTGTCTGGATTCCTGGAAGAATGACTTGGAACAGTGTACCACAAATCGTCGATGCCAAATCTATCAAGATGGACTTGGGACAAGTCCATTTTAACCCCCAATGTACTCATGAATGTGCTGGAACTTAACACTTGGACTTGCAAGGGCGATTCTAGTGTTAACAATACCATTGTGTCCATCTGCTCTATAGTGAGTGGTTATCTTTTTTTCTATTTTGCATTGTATATCTGAGAATAAAAGAGAAAAGCACTGTCTTTATTTCTTGCTGGAGTTTTCATCCGCACGGGTTTCTTCAGGATACATCTTTTGTTTAATGTGTTAATAATGTACTTGTTTTACTACTGTAGCTTTTCTCTTTTTTTCAGTTATTTTTCATAAAGAAGATGGTATACTTCTAATATTTAAACTTGATCATAGGTACCTATTGCACAGTAGAGTATAACCTCACGATATGTGCAGTGGTTTATTCAGATCTGTTGTGATGAGCTGTTTTGTGGAGTATTCACATCAGTTTACAGATCAGTCATTGTCCATTGCCAGAGTGGGGTCTCCCCTAGCATCAGTTGGTCTAATTAGAAATTCTTTCTTGATCTTAGTAATTGACACCATGATGATACTTTCCTTCCTGCAAATTTTTAAAGGCTAGGATTCTTTGTTCTGACAATGCTGTCTAAAGTCTAAACATATACTGGGAAATTTTCCTTCTCTTTTATTTTTAAAATAGTTCTTGGTGGGGAGAAACTTTATGAAGACCAAGGAAACTAATGATTGATAAATACTACATGATCATCACAGAGTAAGAACTTTAAATTATTTTAAACTCTTGTACACGAAATTGCTAATTATGGAATCTGGTTAGTTTGTATATTGCTTCTGTGGGGCTACCGTCAGTTTGAAGTGCATATTTTTGGTGCTTATTCAGCGGAGTCTCCTTTCTTTACGTTATGGTCCAACATGCTAAAACACCTTTTGCTTTGAAAATGCATACAGGTGGATCTGACTGTAAATGAAAGTGAAGTCTATGAATAGAACATTGATTGAGTCACAATTTGCTGCTTATTAGGAGTTGCAAGTATCATGCAGGAGACAATGAATTTCATTCTTCTATTAATCCCTTTGTTTCATGAGTAACTTTGATTTCTATTTTAGTGGATAATAATAGGAAGATTGAAATATTTTCAGATGTCAGTGTTGATCTGAGTGATCCAATGTATTTTTTTTGAAACAAGTTATGTTAATTATCTTGCAGGATTTTGCCTTACCATGTTGTAGCAGATTATGAAGCTGATGAGGATGATAGAATACTGGACTCTGATACAACAGGTCAGTTAATGTCACGTTCTCAAGTCTGGGATCAGAACTTAGTCTCCAAAATTGGTGAATTTACTGGAGCTTTTGAGAAGCAAATTCACATTTTCAATGCTCTCTCAAAAAGCAGAGCACAAGGAGATCTGAGATTGGAGGAAAGATTAATGATAGAACAAAGCATCCTGCAGGATGAGAGGCAGAAGCTATTTGATACCCAGGCAGAAATTGAAGCTAGAGAGAAAGCAGGAAGGGAGGCAGCAGAGACTAAAATGAGGTTAGCTATAGCTCAAGCTGAACAGGCACGGGCAGAAGCCAAAGCACGTGCAGAAGTATTGGCCCGGGCTGAAGCAGCTCGAGCAGAAGCAGCACGTGTGGAAGCTGCTAGAGTGGAAGCTCTTGTAAAAGTAAAAGATGAAGAACATACTGTGCATGGGCCTACCGTACCAGAGCAAGGTGTTGACATGGATGAAATTTTACATGGCTGGGATACTTTCAAGAGGGAAGATGATGCTGAGCCCTCTGAGGATTTTTTGAATGATGACCATGATCCTGAGACAGGTGATGATAGAGGGTTTCAGAATATGGAAGCGGCCTCAGAAGATGAGATGCATGATGACTGGAGAGAAGTCGGAGAGCTAGATTTGAACATGAGGTGATGAGTTGATGACAAACTATTAATGGTACGTGGCATAGAAATGAGATTCTAATTTACAGATAAGGATAAAATTAGCCATTACTAGAGCACCATGCAGACAAAGACAGCAGATCATTCTACTTGATCAAGGACAGGTCATCTCTTGTGTTTGTTATCTGTAGATGGCAAGCTGCTAATCAAGTCTCCACTGTTGAAATTACTCGTAGGAATACTAGTGAAAAATGAACTTTCTCCCAATGTGGAATAATTACTAATTAATTCTTTTTAATTTGATTACTTGCACAAATGACAACTTTATATACCATGAGCAAAAAATTCACCACAGCAAGTTGCAGCAGTAATCTGTATCTTTATCTGTGTTCTTCATACTGTTATGTCACATGATATTACTTTGGTGGAAGCATGCTTCTGCTACAATGGTGTAAAATATTCTGACACTTTCTAACTTGTTCGGTCTGATGGAGATAAAGAACATATGTTCTTTTGGAGTTATCAGAGCATCTCCTTCCTTAATTGTATCCAAGGTTCTTATACTCGATATCTTTCATTGAAGCACAGTTGGTGGAGCATAGGTAAATGCTGCTTATTTGTAGCTGTTCATGTTGCCTATATTTACTACCCTAAGGAGATTGTTGTGAAGTTAGCCAGTTATTTAGTTATTTAATTTAGAAGCTTTGCCTGGATAAGGTTAAAACTACCAGCACACGAATAGCTTAATAAATCATTCTTTTGTTGTAATAAAATGTTATATAGAGAATATTTTTAAAAATGTCTTTTTCTCATCTTATCATGGCTAGATGAACCTTTATTTTCCTGCATATGCACTGATTGTCCTATGTCAGGGTTGACCATGATCATCCAGATGTCTGGATTCCTTTAGGAAGATAAGGTCCCCTTTGTAAAAATAGAATGATTCCTTGCAATCTCTATAAACATATATCTCAAGAGGGTGAATAGATCACTATTTCAACCAAAATATTGCATTTTCTTTGGCTATTATGTGTTTTTTTCAGTAGTGATTCTTTAATAGCTTCATTGGTCAGCTGGCATTTTTATCGTTATTGACAATTTTCTTAGAGAACTGTTCATTAAGATTCACTTGCTCTACATTTCCAAGGCACATGCTTGGTGATATCTTCTATAGAAAAGCAAACTCGCAATGGGAAGAGGCTCATCTCCTAAGTTGCAGGAAACTTGGTACTAGGCTCCATATGTAATATTCCAATTGATATTCTTGTCTTGTTTATGGAGTTCTGTTGCTTGTCAGTAGTCCTTATGGCTCAATATTTGAAGTAAATATGAATGCATGTACTGAACTATGCTTGCATGAGCATGCATGCAGATTTATGGGTTTGCCAACCCCTAAATAACCCATATAATCAGTAGTGCTATAAAATAGGGATAGAAAAGATGCATGTACGTACCAATAGCTCGAGTAGTAGATGCAGATCAATAAGATATAAGCATGCAGGAAATATGCCAACACTTGGTCAGGTTGGGAGATGATCTCTCTCCAAGAATGCGCCCTTGTGGTAAATGCCTAGGTTGCGGGGAAGCGCCCCCCCCCAATCGCCCTTGCTCTGGAAGCTGGATTCCGGCCAAAGATACTTGGAAGCTTGCTTCCGGCTGGGGTCATTTTTGCAAAGCACGGTTCTGGGCTTTTTAAAGTGCTCCCTACCTTTGTCTTGAATTGTTGAGGAAGCGATCAAGGAGCTTCGCTCCCTGATCGCTCTGCTTCGCTTCACTCTCGCTTCGGTTTTTGCTTCCCTTAGCTTCCAACAACATTTAAAAACGCTACGACTAGCTCCCAAAAACGTTTCCCGTGGATTCCTAAGATGCTTTGTGTCAACCCGCGAAAATGAGGAGGATTTCGAGCGGTGGGGTCCACGGTTGGAGTTTTGCAGGGAAGGAATAGGGATTTGAGGGATAAAACCCTCCTCCACACTCCATTTCTCACTTTGCTTTTGAGAAGAGAAGAGCAGAGAGGAGAGGAGAAGAGAAGAGGAGAGGAGAAGAGAAGAGGATGGTTTTTTCTTGGAGATTGAAGAAGGTTGGTTGCTTGGCACACTCACTACCATTGGAGATCCAAATAGGTAGGCTCTAAACCCTTTCTTGTTGATTTGCTTTGTGTTTGAACGTGAAGTTTTGATGCTTGAGACTTGAACTTTTGAAGTTTGATGATTAATTATTGATCTATATTTGAATGCTTGAAATCTAGAATATAAAATGTAAATGTTCCTCTCCTACTCTTTCCCATGCTTTCTCCCTCATTCTATTATAGGGCAACAAATTAAATCTCTAGTTCCACTTCCAACTTCCAACAAACATAATGATGGGTTTATGGTTTGTTTTGTTGGTTCCATTTGTTATTTTGATGATGGTGATTGGAAACCAGAGGAGGAATGAGGGAGAGGGAGAGGATACAGAAGTGGGTAGTGGCACATACCATGGAGAGGAGGAGGGAGGGGAAGAGGAGGGAAACCGAATGAAAACCAAGGAGGACTCAACACCCTTGTGGAAATATGTCATCAAGGAGGGAGGAAGCAAAGGGGGTGGAACCGCCAAATTTGGTTTCCCCCATTGTAAAAGGACTTATATGGGTTCATATACCCGTGTGAGAAGACATCTATGTGGGCACATGCCATGTGATGAAAAAAAACTCTAGGAGTTTGTGTTTGTCCAAATGTGCCATCAACACAAAGAGCCATGTATAAGAAGAAATAATTTGAAGCACAAAACAAATCAAAAGCATCAAGGGTTGACCAGGACCCCTCAAACTCACCGAGAACTGGAGGCCCATCCACCCAAGGTAGTGAATTCTCACCCATGGGGTCATGCAAGACAATATCAGATTTCCTTGACCAAGGTGGTAGGGATGACGTGGATGCAAAAGTGTTCCGGTTTCTCTATGCATGTGGCATACCATTCAATGTCTTCGCTCACCCTATTGGCATGAAATGGTAGAGGCCATTCGCACTGCTCCAGCAGGATACAAGAGCCCAGGGTATGACAAAGCTAGAACTGTGGGGCTTGACAAGGAAAGAGCCAAGATCCAAAATGCTTTGGGGCAATTCACAAATGCTTGGAATGATTATGGGGTATCAATTGTATCAGATGGTTGGACAAATGTAAAAGGAAAGCCATTGATAAATGTTCTTGGTGTGTCTGCGACTAGTGTAGTCTTCCTTTTAGCCCATGACCACTCAGAGAAATTCAAGGCCGACATGAACATTGCAGAACTCCTACTCAAAACCATTGAAGCTATTGGTCCATACAATGTCATCCTGATCCAAGTCATAACCGATAATGCTGCTAATTGTAAGGCAGCGAGAGAAATCATTGAATATAGATACCCCAACATATTTTGGTTCGGGTGTTTGGTTCACACACTGAACCTTTTGATGCACGACATCATTAAGTTGAAGGAAAATGGTTACAAATGGATTGCTGAATTGTACAAAAAGAGAAACTACATGATAAGATTTATAACTGACCATAGCAATGCCCATGGCATTTTCTGCAGTCACTCAAAGTTGGAGCTATTGAAGATAGCAAAGACTAGATTTGCTAGCTACTACCTCACTTTCATGCCCCTTTTGAAGGTAAGAGAGGCATTGGCTAGCATGGTATCAAGTGAATCATGGCAGGTCTTGAAAGATAGGGCTACATCCACATCTGACAGGATTGATTTTCAAGAGGTGGAGGACACAATTCTTGATGATCAAATTTGGGCAAGTGTCAAGTATGTTTTGCAGTTCACAAAGCCCATTTATTACATGATTCGGTTTGCAGATACAAATAAGCCGGTGATTGGGGAGGTGTATGAGCAGATGGATAGCATGCTGGGCCAAATTAAAGATATTGTTGAACAGAAAGATCCCATCTTGTATGACCATATTCAGACATGTGGTCAAAAGGTGGGAACATCTCAATGTTCCACTGCATGCCTTAGCGTATGTGTTAACACCAAAATATTATTCTCCATTTTGGTTGGCCAAACCAGCACCTGGGGGTGGGGTTAGGAGAAAGCCCCACACATATCCAGAGGTATAGGTTGGGTACATGGCTGCTATAGACAAGTTGGTCCCTGATGTAGAGGAATGTGACTTATTGCGCAGTGAATTAAGCAAATACCTCAATGAAGTTGGTCCATTTTGTACTTTGCATGCAATCAAAGATCGAGATAGGGCGCCTCCTATCGAATGGTGGAACATGTATGGCTCAACATGCCCATACTTGAATAAATTGGTTGTCAGAGTGCTTTCACAGGTGGTTAACAGTTCCTCTGCAGAAAGGTGTTGGAGCACCTATAGCTTCATCCACTCAGTGAAAATAAATCAATTAAATGAAAACCGAGCAAAAAGCTTGGTTTATGTACATTACAACTTGAGGTTGTTGGATCATTATTGTGAGTGTGCCAAAACTAATATATCATGTGTCACTTGGGACAACAATCCAAAGGAACATAACTTGGAGGATGAAGCCTTAGCTTTAGAGCGCTTGGAGGAAGAGCTTTTGGGCGATGAGGATGACCATGCAGCAGCAATGCCACCGCCATCTTCTACCTTGTTTCCAGATGCACCATCTTTTCCTAGAGGTTTAACTTCACGACCTCCATCTGCATTAGTGAGGGGGGGGGGGTTGTGTAGAATTGAGTCTTGGACGTGGCTCAACATTGGTGGCTATTGGGGATGATAATCCCACTGCCATTGTTCATTAAGCATTAGAAAAGAAAATGGAAATTTCCCGTTGCAAGAGGAAACATCCATAAAATCTACTTTTCTTGTCTTTTCTTGTTTATAGTACTTTCAAGTGTTTGCACTATTGACTCTTTTATATTTATTATGGTATATTTTGTAAACATTACATGGCATTTCAAGTTTGAAGGTTTGAAGTGGAAACATGAACATACCTTTGAAGTTCACTATTTGCAACTTTGCATGATTGAGTCATTTGACTGCATAAAATCATATTATAAACTCTTTGGTAACTAATATGATGCTTCGTGAATTGTTTCAAGTTTCAAGTTTCATTTTATGGTTGATGTTCTCTGTTATAGACTATGTCACTATAGTTTGGTAACTTTGGTTACAACTTACAAGTACTAGTGATGACAAAATGTTTATATATTGAAAATTTGAAGCTTTAAGGTTGAATCTTGATGTTATAACGTATGGAATCATGGATACTGGACCTATGGTTGATGAATTCACTAGTAAATGATTTAATGATTGATGAATGACGTTATATGGTATTATTGTTTATTTCATGTTTTTATCCTTTCCATAACTAATTCAACATTCTACATGCATTTGTTGACATATATGCTTTAAAATATATAAAATATATATATTATATAAAAAATGCTTTCGGAACGCTTCTTAACCGGAAGCTTTTGAAAATTTCGCTTCTCGCTCCCGCTCCCGCTTCTCGCTCCCGCTCCCGCTTCTCGCTCCCTCTCCCGCTTCTACTCCCGCTCCCATGTAACCTTGGTAAATGTGCCCTCCAAAGATGGAGAAGTGGATAATAACTGGCCCATTGATACTGGAATGTTGATGGAAGCTGGTTCTAGGGTTAAAAGGCCCGTTTGATCAATATGGAGCAAGCATGTAGATCATGCATGAAGTTTAAGACCTAATGCGAGTTGCCTCCTCTAGGAAAAGTCGCCCATGCAGTAGAAGACATCCTCTGAAAGGGGGTAATGGTGATAACTTGCTGCTGAATCCGTAAGGGAAGCCCTTCTTCAAGGATTAGAGTAATAGTGGTGCTCTCGGAAGAATGAAGCCAACATGCAGATGAAAGGACCTCTATAGAATGACATACAAAGATATCCCTCTTGTGCAATTCACTCATGCAAGGAAGGCGTGTTCCTTTAGTCCAATCTGTAGCTTGAATCCTGTTGAATGCCGAGGAATGATACTTGATGATAATAGTAATGCTGAATCTGGATGATCCAACCTGGGTAGTGACTAGGGAAGATAGATTTCATTACTGAAATACACTGAATGGTTGAGTGGTGTGCCCTCAACCCTAAATGGTTCACTGAGCTCTTCAAATTGACTTCTCAAATCAATAATCATATATGCAAACCTTACTCACTCAGTTTACTTTTCTTTTATAACTTTCACTTGGCCTGACCTAACTTTTGCATGACTAGGTCGCTTTCTCTTCTAATTTCCAGTTGACTTGCATGCAGTGCTTCCTATGTGCATGGAAGCTCAATAAAGGTGTTTCAGTGCATGCAACATATAGTATGGCCCTTATTTATCTACTGATGATCTAATAACCATGATTAAGATCTTCTTATGGTGTAAATGGCATCAATCCTCATTCAATTTCCTAAATGTCAGTGCTCGCTCGAACCTATGGGAATCAAATAGGTTAGCTGGATGGTCCTCAGTGCTTAAGCAGAAGAGGACATTACAGTCCTCCCCACTTGAAATTGCTTGTTCTCAAGCAATTGTAATGCTGGGTGCTGTAATACTTGTTCTCCTTCCCAAGTGGCCTCTTCTATAGGCAATTCTTTCCATTGAACCAAGTATTCTCTAATGATCCCATTCCTTAGTTTTCTTTCTCGAACCTCTAGGATTCTTCTGGAACCAAAATTAGTTGCCCCTCATCATCAAGGGGGGACAATTCAGATGAAGTAATAATCTGTTGACCTACTGCCTTCTTGTGGTTAGATACATGGAACACGTTATGAATCTTGCTTTCTTGTGGTAATTCGAGCTCATATGTTACCTCTCCAACTTTCCAGATTATCTTGTACGGACCATAGAAGTGAGGCTTAAGTTTCTTTGCTCCTTTCTTTTTAAGGGATGATTGTATGTAAGGATGTAGACGTAAGTATACCAGATCCCCTACCTCTAAACTGTGCTCAATCCTGTGTCTATCTGCATATACATTTTGCTGATCCTGAGCAACCTGTATGTTTTCCTTGAGTATCTTGAGGACATCTTGACTTTCCCGAATCCACTCCTTGGCTTTTGGAGCCCTGCTGTCACCAAATATCAAATCTGCAAAAGATAAGGCATCATAACCGCACAAGGCTTTGAAAGGAGTCATACCTATGGTCATATGGTGTGTAGTATTGTAGCAATAATCCCCTAGGTGTAGCCATTTAATCCATGTCCTCTGTTGACCTACTACATAGTTCCTTAAGTATCCCTCAATCCACTTGTTAACTATCTTTGTCTGTCTGTCGCTCTATGGATGATAACTCGTTCTCATAGCCAATTTTGTCCCAACCAACTTGAAAAGCTCTTTCCAAAAGGCTCCGGTGAACTTGTTGTCTCTATCACTAACAATGGTCTTAGGTAACCCATGTAATTTGAATACCTCTCTGAAAAAAAAACTCTACTACCCGTGTGGCTGAATAGTCGAAAGGAATGGCAAAGAAGTGAGCGAACTTGGTCAACCTATCCACCACTACGTACAAACAGTATCTACCCTGTACCTTGGGCAACCTTGTAATAAAATCCATTGAAATGCTTTCCCATTTTTGCTCGAGAATGGGTAATGGTTGTAGTAAACCGACTGGGTGAGTATGCTCTATCTTATTCTGTTGGCACAAACTGCACTCCCTCACATGCTGCATCACATCATTCTTGAGGCCCTTCCATGAGAACCTCTCTCTAATCTTCCTGTAAGTCTTAAGAAACCCTGCCTTGCTAAAGGTGAGTCATGCGAAGCTTGTAGAATCATTTTTTTAAGTGCAGACTCAATGAATAAGTAGATTCTGTTCTTATAGTATATAATGTTATCTATTACTTTGTACCTGTCATCCCGAATCTACCCATCCAATATTTTGCAAGCAAACTTATCTTTGGAGAATAGAACCAAAAGATGAGATCTCCAATCCGATGAAATGCTCATAAGAGATAAAGTGGCTGGTCGTCTAGAAAGTGCATCTGCTACCACATTGTTTTTTCCCTTAATGTATTCAATCTCGAAGTCATATTCTTGAATCTTACCCAACCATTTCTGTTCCCTCATTCAATTCTTTCCGTTCTAAGAAGTACTTTAGGCTGTTGTGATCTGTTTTAATCTTGAATCTTCCACCCACTAAGTATTGTCCGAATTTGGTTAGCGCATGGAGAATGGCTAACATTTTCTTGTCATATATTGAATAGTGACGCTCATAGTCCTTTAGTTTTCTACTCTCGAATGCAATAGGGTGATTATTTTGCATCAATATTGCTCCTATACCCTCTCCTGAAGCATCACATTCTAATACGAATGGCTCATTAAAATCTGGTAGTGTAGTACAGGGCATGAACTCATTACCTTTTTCATTTCTTCGAATGTACGTTGTGCTGTCTCTGACCAACTGAATGCCCCTTTCTTAGTAAGATCTGTGAGTGGTGCTGTCATCTGCGAGAAACCGCTAACATACCTCCTATAGTAGGTGCAAAGGCCTAAAAATCCTTTCAACTTTGTCACATTTCTAGTTGTAGGCCAATCCAGTATGGCTCTAATCTTTTCCAAGTGTACCTGTACCTCATTTGCTCCTATCACATGTCGCAAATATAACATCTCTTGCATACTGATCTCACATTTGGACATCTTGGCATATAGTGATTGTTCTTTTAAGATTCCAAGTACTTCATCAAGGTGCTATAAATGATCTTCCCAAGTCCGACTATAAATCAATATATCATCGAAGAATACTAGAAGATACTTGCGTAATTGGGCCTTGAAGACATTGTTCATACATGACTGGAAAGTAGCTGGTGCATTAGTGAGCCCAAATGGCATCACTAGAAACTCATAGTGTCCGTAGTGACAACGAAAAGCGGTTTTTGGAACATTCTGTTCCCTAACCCGTATCTGATGATAACTTGACCAGAGGTCAATTTTGGAGAAGTATTTTGCCCCTTGTAGTTCATCCATCAATTCATCGATCCTGGGGATTGGATACCTATTTTTAATTGTTTTCTTGTTAAGCTCCCTGTAATCAATGCACATGCGTAAGGTTCCATCCTTCTTCTTTACTAACACCACTGAGGATGCAAACGGATTGGAGCTAGGTTTTATGTAACCTAATTTGAGTAACTCTTTGATCGTACTTTCAATTTCATCTTTATATCTTTTGGGGTGCTGGTAAGGGGTAGTGATGACTGCTTGAGTCCCCTTCTCTAACTCAATAATGTGCTCAAATCCTTGCTTTGGAGGCCTACCTGATGGAAGATCTCCAAATACCTTTTTATGCTTCTGCAATAATGCATGTATGCCTGCTAGATGTTGTGTGGCTCTATCTGGTGGCTTTCTGAAAGTAACCAAGCACTCTATTGCCCACTCTATGCCCCATTGTTGGAGCACGACCTCCATGCCGTGCGATGATACTGATATGGGAGGGTAGGTATTCATACCTCTCAAAACCACTCCCTGTCCTTCTGTCCCCTGAAATTCCATCTCCATGGTTTGGTAGTTCATAGAATACTTTCCATTGGAATAAAGTCACTGAACTCCCAATACCACATTCGTGTCTGTTGCGTCAACCACATAAAATGTCTCTGTCACTGTATAGTTCCCTAGAGTCACGTTCAATTTTGGAATCCTCTGATTACACTACCTGGTCTAGTTACTTGTTGTGGATACTGTGAATCCATCAAATCTCTCAGTCGGAATACCTTTTCTTTTTATCCAGGTAGCATCAATAAAGTTGTGGGATGCCCCACCATCTATCAACACTCCAACCCTATTTCCCTGTATGACACCTCTGATCCGAAGAGTGTGAAATCTAGGAACTCCAGATAATGTAGCAATGACACCTCCCTGTGTCCCCTCAGGAGACTGCTCCTCCTCTGTTGCATAAAGTGCCTCTCCCTGTTCCTGGTCTTGATCATCCTCATCCTCTCCACTGTTGGAGTATACCTCTATGTAGCGAGCCTTTCCCTTCCCTGAACACCTGTGACCTAGTACCCATGGTTCTTGACAACTGAAGCATAGTTTCTTTCTTCTAAGGTCCTGGCGGGTGTCATTATCCATCCACTCTTTCTTGGGCCATTCTTTTTGGAAGGGTTTCCTCTCCTTATCTTTTATAGGAAAATTGGTTATGGGAGGAAACTTATTTTTGGGAACCGAATCCTGTAAATCTCTAGTACGACTAATGGCATCCGACATGGTGGTGGGTCTATAAGCCTTAACCCATCCACATAAGGGTTCAGTGAGAGCCTCGATGAACAACATAATTAACTTGCTCTTAGAAATATCTTTCACCATGACTGCTACCCTTTGGAACTCAGATATGAATGATTATGGACTGCTTGTCTGCTTGAGCTGTGCTAGCTCTCTGAAATGCACCTCAGGGTCTTTCCTGTCAAAGCGCTTGATGAGCCTTTGTGTAAAATCTGTATAAGAGGTGATGGTATTGTGACCCGATGTCACTAGTCCGTGGTACCACCACTCATGGGATTCCCCGTCCAAATGCAAGGTAGCCAGCTTAATGGAATCTGTCTCCATCATGGGGTTGAGTTGGAAGTAAGTGTCCAACTTCTGTACCCAATTCCGCGCTGGTCCATCCCGGGTCCCATCAAATGTAGGAATAGTCAGTTTCCTTACTGTGCACTGTAAATCATAGTTCTGGTTGAAAGGCCTGTTATAAGCTCTCGGTCTATTCTTACTTTTAAAATGACAAAAATCTGTAAATTTCATGGTTGACTAGAAGTCATCTCCCAGTGCTCTGTACTCACGTAGATATGCCCCCATGGGCTCTTCTGGCTCTACCTATGCTATTGGCACTGCTGTCGGGCTATCCAAGAATTGTGGCATGGTAGGTCTGGAGGACCTATTGTAGAGGTAAGGGTGACTCTGCATATTAGTATGTAATTGTTCCCCACTGCTACTTCTGGATACCCGATCACTATTGGGGATAGAGGACCGTGTGGGGTGGGCCCTGATTTATCTACCAATTTGTTGATAGCAGTCAACATTTCTTTGTGTCCTGAAGTTAGTTCTTTTAAAGCGGAAAGGAGGCTAGTGAAAGCCATTTTATCATCGTCTACCATTGTCTCTTTACCTTTACCTTTTCCAAATCGAGTCTCTGTATCTTCCAGTTCTATATCCTCCAACTCTTCTTTTTCTCTTCTTCCACTGTTCCTAAACCTCTGTCTCCTGTAAGTAATATTGTGTGGGTCCTCTATATTCATTTACTGTTCACAACTGTAGGCTCCCACAACTAGCAAGGAACATGCTCTGATACCACTGTAATATTCCAACTGATATTCTTGTCTTGTTTATGGAGTTCTGTTGCTTACTAGTAGTCTTTGTGGCTCAATATTTGAAGTAAATATGAATGCATGTACTGAACTATGCTTGCATGAGCATGCTTGGGTTCGCTAACCCCTAAATAACCCAAATAATAATAAATGCTATAAAATAGAGATAGAAAAGATGCATGTACGTACCAATAGCTCGAGTAGTAGATGCATATCAATAAGATATAAGCATGCAGGAAATATTCCAACACTTGGTTAGATTGGGAGATGATCGCTCTCCAAGAATGCACCCTTGTGGTAATTGCACCCTCCAAAGATGGAGAAGTGGATAATAACTGATCCACTAATACTGGAATGCTGCTGGAAGCTGGTACTAGGGTTAAGTGGCTCCTCTGATCAATATGGAGCAAGCATGCAGATCATACATGAAATCTGAGACCTAATGCGAGTTGCCTCCTCCAGGAAAAGTCACCCATGTAGTAGAAGATGTCCTCTGAAAGGGGGTAATGGTGATAACTTGCTGCTGGATCCGTAAGGGAAGCCCTTCTTCAGGGATTAGAGTAATAATGGTGCTCTCAAAAGAATGAAGTCAACATGCAGACGAAAGGACCTCTGTAGAATGAGATACGAAGATATCCCTCTTGTGCAATTCGCCAATGCAAGGAAGGCGCGTTCCTTCAGTCCAATCTGTAGCTCGAATCCTGCTGAATGTTGAAGAATGATTCCCGATGATAGTAGTAAGGATGAATCTAGATGATTCAACCTGGATAGTGACTAGGGAAGATAGATTTCGCTGCTGAAATACCCTGAATGGTTGAGTGGTGTGCCCTCAACCCTAAATGGCTCACCGAGCTCTCCAAATCGACTTCTCAAATCAATAATCATATATGTAGACCTTACTCACTTTACCTTTCTTTTATAACTTTCACCTGGCCTGACCTAACTTTTGCATGACTAGGTCACTTTCTCTTATAATTTCCAGTTGACTTGCATGCAATACTTCCTGTGTGCATGGAAGCTCAATAAATGTGTTTTAGTGCATGCAACATGTAATATGGCCCTTATTTATCTACTGATGATCTAATAACCATGATTAAGATCTTATGGTGTAAATGACATCAATCCTCAGTCAATTCCCTGAATGTCAATGCCCGCTCGAACCTATGGGAACTGTTATCACACAACTTGTAGTTGTCCCAAAAGGTGATCTTATCCAGGATTGTAGAGGTGCTGGACAACTAAAGAGGTGACCCAAGAGATGCCACGGTTCCCAATGCAATTGGTTGTCACGCTAATTGAGGCACTCTTCACTTTAGATCTAGCCTAAGCAAGACCAATGGGGAGACCCTAGCTAACCAATGAAGACTAGCGAACCTACTCAAGACCTCCTAGGGAAATGTGAAAGTGAAATAGGAGAAGATCAAGAGTGAATGGATCTAGATCTAGGATGGATAAGTGGACCCAAGTAGTTAGGGCTTGGTTGAAGAGGCTTATAAGATGGAAAAATTTTCAACCAAGGAAAGATTAAGCCACTTATGAGTTTAGAATAGTAGATCTAGATAGTTCTAATGCCAAATAGAAAGATTCAAGTGGGGCATACCCTTAAAATATGGAAAATGGTCAAAATGGGGCCCACAAGGTGAAGATCAAGATGAAATGGCACTATAAGGGTTGCTACTCAATGGATCTATGGATTTGATGAAGAACAAGCAATACCCACATTATAGATCTGGAAAAAGCCCACCTACCCACAAGTGCGACCTCCCTTAGAGAGGCCCAGTGCCTTAGATTAGGAGGTAAATGGAGTCAGATGCCCACCAAATTTGGTCTCCAAGGTTTATTAATTATTATTGAGGTGGGTTTTGATTATTAAGCCCATGCAATCACCAAATCTTATCAGATCTAAAATCTAGGGTTTTAATGATAAGGGTTTGAGATCAAGATGACAAATGGATAAGTTAAAGGAATAAAATATGTACCTTTCAAGCATACCTGGATAATGAGAATGGATGCCAGTATGACGAGGATTACTCCCGCAAATATCAAATGAAAGATTTGGTACTTTCTCTTGCTCACACGATTTGACCAAGTCCACTAGTGCGCCCCTCTCTTCTTGCAAAACCAAGGAGACAAAGCTCAATTAGCAAACAACAATGAGGGTAGATGCAAATAAGAAGTAAATGATAGAGAATAATTGGTACAAAGACAAAATCACTCCCTGTTTGAACCAAGATCTGAAATAAGCTTGCAGGGTGAGCCTCCCCACCAATGTGCAGTCCTCCCAAATTGTCTTCTTGACCTGCAAATCGATATAGTGGAACAAAAATGTAAAATAACTACAAAAATCCCTCAGTGCAATGGAAAAGTAGTTTCAATCACCATAGCCAAACATTCTTCTCACGATCCAAGCATTTACGCAAAATATATTTATTCTATTCCAAAAACCAAGAGCCAAAAGTCTCCATATGCCTTTTCAATAGGGGGGCCTCTTTCTTAAATAGGAGGAGAGAGACCAAAACCCTAACCACTTTACAAACGAGTGGTGGAGATTAAAATATAAATACAATACAATACAATCAACGACTAAGATGATCCAGTACAATATAACATGGATCAACTCACTAGAGGGGGTGCGCACTCACTAAAAGAAGCCCTAGGGGGGTGCGAACCAATTAAAAGTGACAAATACAAGTGTGCACCACATAAGATGACAATGAAAAGTGACTAGGAGCACCTGGTGGGGATAGGAGGATTTATTATCCTTCACTAGCATCAGCCCATGGCACAATGATATAAAATATGACTCAAGAACATGTCCAAGTGACTAAATGATCAAATCGTGGCCCCTCAATGAGAGAAGAATGCATCAAATCACAACTTGGAGAGTGTGTGGACCCCACTAAATGCTGCAAGCTGATTTGGAAGGAGTGGGATACATCACATATGACCTCTGAACAAACCTCATGCCAAAACCTTGCCTCAATAGCCCAAATCGATTTCCTCAATGACCTTTTTATCCCATTTTTATCCCACCTGAAAAACCATCAAATTGCCTGTAACTCACTGCCTGATGCCCAAGCACAAAATATGACTATGCCATCATGTCTGGAGAGGGGGTAATATGGTAATAACGAGTGGTTGGACCACCCCTCTCCTCTGAAGCACCCTTGGAAAACGTGCTAGCTCAATGCAACTACTCGACAAGCCATTTCTACATGGCAAAACCGATCAAAAGTGGAAATATGGCTCTATCATCACTGTGAGTTCCTGAAACTGATAAATGAGTGTCTCAATGGACTCATAAGGTCCAAATCTACTAGAGATGAGTACCCATACACCCTGTGGCAACCTGTAAGATCATCTGTAGCCTCAACCATGTGAAAATCCTCACAGCAGATCTAAGAGATGATGTATACCTCACAAGAAAGTAATTGATTAAGCAAGAAAATAGAAGAAGAGTGGTCAATGCAGTATAATGAGCAAAAAAATAATAATACAGTAGAACTCAGATAGAAGCAAAAATAATTCACATACACTAGTTAATTAACCACAAGATGGACAAATAAATAGTACAATGCATGAGCATTCGAATGCCAAGGTGGCAATTCGAACTAGCCTTCATGGAGTGATCAAAAGATCACTGGAGTGTCATCGGAGCACAACTAGTAGTCTATCTCATCATCGGTGGAGTCATCAATGTACAAGTAACTGTCAATCGTCAGTCAAACTGAGTCTAACGGAGTGTGGTAGGTGTAACAGAAAGTAACTGGCACATGGAGACAATAACTGGATGAAGGAGGCTCAGTGGAGGGCGCATGAGGAGCTAACCGAAGTCGGAACAGGTAGTCATGTCTCATCGTAGGTCAATCGGAGTGATAATAGCAGTGAGGAGTCAGTCTGGCCTCAAATCAAGGAAAGATTGGTGGATAACTGAAGTAAACTGGACTGGTAGGTGAGAAAAGGAACCCTTCTCATGCAGTAGGTGAAAGGAGGGTGCATGACAGGCTAGGAGGGCTGAAACTGAGTGGAAGGAAGATCCGGGGGCTAGCTAATTGAGGGCTAGGTGCTGGGATTGATGACTGGAATGCATGCAAACCCTAAAAGTGCATGCATGACTGAAAATGTAAATGATCAAAATACTAGTGGGACTAAGATGGAGTATATGAATATCCTAACACCCCCCCTTAATCCATCCTGGGCCCTGGTAATTAAGACCAAAGGTCACCCAATACAATGAATAATAACAGTCAATTAACCGAGGAAGTGGGAAAATTTCATGGGAAAAACACCCCCCCCTCAGAACAGACTGTAAGGCACACACAAAAATAAATGCTCCAAACTCAAGCATGTGTGATGCTTGGTCATATGTCTGGAGGTATCTTCTTCTTGGGAAGAAGTGGATCATGCTCAAAGAGCATGTGCTTGTACTTGCTCTTCAGATCGAATGTGATGAGAACAAATCCAAAAGTATGAGGATGATCCTTGAACCCGTGATTTGAATTAGTTGAGGTAGGATACAAAAATGAATATGCAGATAGTCTTTTGTCTTCTCCTTCGAACCATCATGGGCGAGATTATGCCAAAAAGAACCATCAAATAATAAAGATTGTTTGAAATCCAAATCAGATTTAAGACTTGAAGAATAGTTTCTTGAGATCTCCTTTGAACCAGCAGGGGTGAGATCAAAACTATCATATACATGAGAAATTATCCCAACTAGTAATTGCTTAGAATCCAAATTAGATCCAAGACTTGAATCATGGTTTCTTGAGATCTCCTTTGAACCATAAGAGGTGAGATAAAAACCGGTAAATGCATGAGAAATTATCCGAAGCGAATGGCAATGGTTTCTTGAGATCTGCTTTGAACCAGCAGGGGTGAGATCAAAACCATGATGTGCATGAGAAATTATCCCAAGCGAATGACAATGGCCATATTCTTCAATAACCTTATGAAAGCATGGAATAATGATCATATAGTAGTAAATAAGAGGTGATTGCTTGAGGAGGGCGAATGCATTACCTCCAATAGCTGATTTTACCTCCGAAATAATCATGTGATCATGATGCAAACCAAGAGACTCTGGTGCAAGAGAGGATTTAGGACCTTCTGCAATATCTAGAGTGTGAGCTGGCACAGAAAGAGAAGAATTTTGGAGCATGAGTGTAGAATCTGCAAGTTCTTTGTGGACAACTTCAATATGAGATGTGTTTAATACTGGTTCATGGTCAATGAGATCATCAAGGAGGGCCAATGCATCACTTTGCTTCTTCTCGAAAGGGTTTGGACCAATTCCTTCATTCTGTCTGCCGAATCTTTGATCTAGATGGGCCCATAGCTCTTTTGGAGTTTCAACAACATCAAGGTATTGGTATATCATGTATTCAGGCAAAGAAAGCATCATGGCTCCAAAGGCTCTGTCATCTTTATTTAACCAATCAATCTTCTCTTCAGAGGATTCGAGCTCTCTTTCAAAATGACAATCAAAGAGATCATGGCTCTTCAAATATGCTATCATTTTTGGTTTCCATTCATCATAGTTGAATGGAGAAAGATGAGTAATTCCTGATGGATACATAGAAGCTGTGGAAGACCTGCAAAAACAATAGAAATGTCTGCAACTGCTACTGCTGCAAAAATGCAGAAACTACTGCATTCGAAATCTTGATAATAACCTGCAAAAAACTTTAAGGAATGGAGATAAACAATACTCTCAACATGCTCTGATACCATGTGAAAATCCTCACAGCAGATCTAAGAGATGATGTATACCTCACAAGAAAGTAATTGATTAAGCAAGAAAATAGAAGAAGAGTGGTCAATGCAGTATAATGAGAAACATAATAATAATACAGTAGAACTCGGATAGAAGCAAAAATACTTCACACACACTAATTAATTAATCACAATATGGAAAAATAAATAGTACAATGCATGAGGATTCAAATGCCAAGGTGGCAATTCGAATTAGCCTTCATGGAGTGATCAAAAGATCACCGGAGTGCCATCGGAGCACAACTAGTATTCTATCTCATCATCGGTGGAGTCATCAATGCCCAAGTAACTGTCAACCGTCAGTCAAACTAAGTCTAACTGAGTGTGGTAGGTGTAACTGAAAGTAACTGGCACATGGAGACACTAACTGAATGAAGGAGGCTTAGTGGAGGGCGCATGAGGAGCTAACTGGAGTCAGAACAGGTAGTCATGTCTCATCGGAGGTCAATCGGAGTGATAACAGCAGTGAGGAGTCAGTCTGGCCTCAAATCAAGGAAAGATTGGTGGATAATTGAATTAAATTGGACTGGTAGGTGAGAAAAGGCGCCCTTCTCATGCAGTAGGTGAAAGGAGGGTGCATGACAGGCTAGGAGGGCTGAAACTGAGTGGAAGGAAGCTCCGGGGGCTAGCTAACTGAAGGCTAGGTGCTGGGACTGATGACTAGAATGCATGCAAACCCTAAAAGTGCATGCATGACTGAAAATGTAAATGATCAAAATACTGGTGGGACTAGGATGGAGTATAGGAATATCCTAACAAACCATAACCGAGCAATAATAAAATAAGTGATCCGAGAATAATAATAACCATAAAAGGTACATCAATCATCATCTAAAACCTGTGTCCACTGTATGGAGTCATCAAAGGTGCATCAAAGGACCATAAATCATCATCATATATCATCACTGGTCCAACTCAACATAGATCCCAAGGTTGACTTGGTTAAACTAGGTTTGACTAGGTCAAGACTGATCAAAATATGACCCAGGCTAGAAAAGCCTGCTGCTGCAAGTGCAAATGGTTAAGACATGCTCTTTTAATCATTCTCATAGAAAGACTTAAAGTATTAAACATCATTTCACTGGCAGCTAATAGATAATTATAATCAAGCATAAGTTCAAATAATCATTTACTTACAAAAGAACCTAAAGGATATACTCATTCTGCAGACATGATCAATTTGCTAGCAAAGGGTGAGGGTGAAGAATGCAAGGCTAGGACAAGGGGATGACTTAACTGACTCAACACTGTGATACTTTGGATAAGGGAAATGGAATACACACTTAAGCATATGTTGGATAATAAACACACATGGAATGACAGTGTCTCACAAATGGGATAAGTTGTTTAGAGGAGTGCTTATTCAACCTTGAAAAATGTCTACAACTCACATCCAAGCTGTATCAGTTCCGTGAGGATCTTTTCTAGAACCACCATGGAATGGGTGCCCGATTGTACCTTACTCCATCTCACATCACAACTCGTGGGCTCCATGAGGAATTAATCATTACATTTCATTTCCTTGGCTAACAGTCTTTGGATTTAACATATATTTAACCACTGCTTTCTTTAGGCCTATATGAACCTTTTGGGGATTTTGCATGTGCTTAGAAGCACAACTACTAAAGATTTCATCCCGGGTGATTTTAGTTTTCATTTCAATTCATTTCATAACCCTTTTGGGGATTTTGCATGTGCTTAGAAGCACAACTACTCAAGCTTTCATCCAGGGTGTTTTTCGTTTAAGTTTCCATAATTTCACAACCCTCTTTCATTGTGTTGAGAAGCACAATTTTAAAGTATTCTCATGGGTTTTCATAAAAGATATAACAATATTTTCCACATGTAATGATGGTAGTACAATTTGCTTCAGGTTTTAGCCAACACAACTCAAGCAACTAGGGGGACTTTCTACAATCAAGACCAAACATTGGGGCAACCGACTAGAGTGATCAAGGTATCAAATCCAACTCACCAAAGGGTAAGTTCCGCTGCCAACTCAGAGCCGAGACACAAACTAACATGGATACTATCCAACATGGAGGCAAAAGTGGGGAGGTCCTCCATATCAGAGGCTGAGGTGTAAGTCAGGGTAAAAACCAATCAAGGGAGAGATAATGGATGGATGGGGAAAGTGAAGGTAATGCCTCAGCTAGCAAACCATAAAGGCAGGAATGATCATGTCCACACTCCTAAGAGGGTAAAACCAACGAGTATAAAACAAGAGCGCCTAAATGTAAGTAACAAAAACATTTAGATAATCAATAATAACCATATTCATTTCATACATATATATATTGTTAGATTACGATCACTAGATACTAAGTCAAGCTATTAAAATGACCAAAAGAGAAAGATAATAAAACCAATGCACATCATATACCTGCTGGGCCATATACTTGATCACCTGTAACCACCGAAACACTGCTACTGAAACTCTTGGCACTGCACTGCTCTGCTCTGTATGGGATAAAAGGTCATCTCGGTCATCAAATCTGAGGTCAAGAGGCTCAGCCTTGGCATAAGGTCTACTGCATGTCTGATCTGGGGTTGCTCTAATGTGTGAGTGATCATAAATAATACTGCTCATCATAGCTGATCTCACTACAACTGTGTAAAGTCTAAGCTCAAAAAAATATACTGAACTGCTATGCAATCATGGTAGCCCAGCTACTATGGATGTGATAACATGAATCATATAGGTTAGCGAGATGATCCTCAGTGCTTAAGCAGAAGATGACATTACACCATACCATTGCCGTACTAGGCAAGAAACTTGAAAACGCATTTGGTACTCCTTGGAAATGCGTTTCCGACTGTGCCACCACGTTTCACTTGGAGGAAACACGGGTGGTACGATTGGAAACACATTTCCGTACTGTATCCGCGTACGTATGACGCATTTCCTCCTCGAATTCTCGCTTTTCCATAAAAAAAAAGAACCCGTCAGGTTAATCAATGGGTTAAGTTGTTTCTTAATAGGTTAATGATGGTTTAGGAAACCTCTAAAAGCCTTTAAAAGTCATTTTTTTTTATAAAAGGAGGATTTTACTTCCCTCATCTTACATAGTGATTTGAGCAAGCGAGGATTACTTGAGAAAGACGATTTGAAGACAGTCAGCTACAACACTGTGCAAATCGACTTATCTTATGTTTTAGTTCTATGTTGACTGTTCACATTTTGATATAGGTAGCATTATAGCCTCATACATAACGACTGATTTTGAAATTTTGAATATATTGTATTGCTAAGGTTGTTTTTGGATATTACTTGGCAACTTGCATTATGTAATCATCTATGACAATTATTAATGTTGTAGAGATAGACTTATGAGTAAAATGTGATGTTAAATGTTTGAAATTATGATTTATCACTTGTTCTTGCTAATTTGCATATATATATATATATATATATATATATATATCGCGTTTCCCCGTTTCCTAAATTTTCGGGGGTCGTGTTTCTAGTGCGCTTCCATATCAGATACACGTTTCTTTTTCCCTGTATCATGCAACTTAGCTTAGCTCCCAATATTTCTACATATGATTTACATTAGGGGTTACTTTATTTCCATTGCAATATTCTAACTATGGTTGGTTTGTATAGTATTTCCATTGACCATCTATTAAGTCTTCCCCATCTGTTTTCATTTCCACAATGTATCACTAAACCAAAATATTCAGGGAGATGAATACATCATTATTTAGACAAACATATAACACAATCTTTACATTATTTTGAAAAACATATGACAGTGTCCTAGGTTTTTCTGTTTTGTTGAGTAGACCTATTATGCTTCTAAAACTTGACCAGTTCTTAAGTTGTTAACTTGTGTTTATCTCTAATCTTGGACAATCCAAATGAAATTTTACATAAGGGCTAATTCATTTCACATTTCAAAGCCTATGTTATAGTGTATCTTCTTTCAAAAAACAAATAGGGCATGGGAAAGGGCTAAATATCATCTCCATGGATGCTTTGCCACAAGGGCTACATATTATGTTTGAAAGAATAACATGCCAGTCTTTGGTTTTCTATATGATGTTCTTCTTTATTCCATAGGCTCTCTCTTTGTTGTTCATATCCAAAAAATGCACAAGGTGAAGTTCTAGGAGTATTTTGCTTCTTACATTCATCCTTTTCCACTTGTGCAAATTGAAAGAATGTAGAAACACCTATTAGAGTATACAAGATTAGAAGTATTCAAGGTACTTTTGCCAAGTCTTGTTTTAACCTTATTTTCTTATAGCTTGGATAAGCACAATTCTCTGTTCCTTTATGCTCCTTTCAGTGATTGCCAAGCATTATGGAAATTTTTATCGAGCCTTATTATTTTGATCTCTCCATTTATAAACCTCTAAACTGGTATGTTGCCTTATCTAACCAGTGAATCTGAAAATAGAATAATAGTTGCTCATTTTGACCTCTGCATATATGAACTGAAAACTCAAAAAGTAGTGTGCTCCTCTGGGGAAACCAATGAAGCTGCATATGAATGTTCATCTGCTTTTACCCTTAAATTATAAATTCTACTTTCTTGGCCCGATTATCAAGGCACATTTTGTCTCCAACTGTCCATTACTCGTCCTTCTTTTTCTATAATATCCTTTTGTATTTTTTAATCTCCAGTTGGATGTGATGCTATAAAACCTCTGGTGCTTCAAACCCGATGCTTTACAAATGTTTCTTTTAAGGCCAACACATTTGATTTTTAGGTATTATTCCTCTTTCATATCTAATTATCATGCAACAAAGTCCTTGCTCGTCCTTTCCAACCCTTTCGAAAAATATTTTTTGATTTTTATTTAGAGTTTTAGAATATTTTCTTTGAGGTTGAGTGATTGTTGCCCACCGATGTGCACATGACAACATAAATATTTCGAAGCTGCTTTTCCAGAGGGGAAATGTGTGGCCTTGGGGGAAAGAAAAGAGTCAGGTGCTGTAACCTGATCCTGATTCCTCCATTTAGGCAAACTCCTAACGAAGCGAAGGGGGTAGACCCTACAAAGAGTTACTAAGGCTCTTATGGTTTTAAAGCGTTTTAAATGTGTGATGAGGATGTGTGTTGTTTTAGGAGTTTTTTGATGATTTACAATAATAGATTAAGTCCAAGCATATATTTGCAAAATAGATGATACACAACCATAAATGATGAAAACTTATAAATGAAACATCCACGGCATGATATGATTAAAGCAGATAAACCTCAAGCTAGATAATAAACAAAATGAAATACTTTGTAAAATGACCAGTGCCAAATGGAGTCAATGCCTTGAGTATTTGGGATGCTTAAAACATGTGTTTGGTGTGCTTGGGAATGTTTTGCAAATGCTTCTTGGTAAATTTTATTGTAAATTTTGGGGGTGAAGTTGGTTATTATGGGAAAGGGGATCTCTAAGATATACCTTGCGGTACAGGAGATATGTCCGGATAACAATCTAGGTGGCTCCGTACAAGGACATGTGGGCTGGGCAGAGTCTCTAGAGCGGTGTTCAACACTACACCAACAAGGATGTAGTCTAACTGTTCCCTTAAGGTCTCATATCAGTGGTTCCTGCGTCCCCATGCATAATTTGCCCACCTTCGATGGTTAGACGATCAACTCCGGATTTTCGTTGGTTTTCTTGGGAGTAAATTTTATTATGGTAGAAGTGGAATTAGAGGTGAAGAATTAAGCAATCTACACTGCTTCTGGGTATCCCACAAGTTGGTAGAGCATACACAATGTAGTAAATGTTCATTCCGATTTTATTATGTGAATGAAATAAGAACCATAGACTCTCCGATAGAGACTGCTCTTGATCCGCCTTATGGCGAGATTCAAGAGACTTATGACAAGAAAATGCTAAAATGAAATAAAATTGAAATAAAATTGAAATATAAAACTCTCCGACAGAGAGCACTCTTGATCCACCTTTCGGTGAAATTCAAGAGATTTTGGTTTCTTTTTAGCAGTTTTATATCAAATAGAAACCAAGTAAAGACTTGAAAAAAGATAAATCAAACTAAGCTATCAATTCTAAGATCTAACAACTTATTCAAAAATGAAACTACTTTAACAATCGACAACTAATCTACTTGTGTAGGTATAAAGCAAATGAAGTGCAAAAAGAACGATACAAGCTTCCCCCAAATGGGAGAAGTAGGGTGTGGGATCCTTTATCCCACTTGCTCTTTATTAATTTTTGTACAATGTATTTGATTTTTATTCCTCCTTGAAAGCGCAAGGTTTAGAAGTAGCGATGAAGAAGAGGGAGGAAAAGAAGTTTTGTGCTTTTGGGAGTTTGTTTTTTTGCTCTTCTTTGGTTCTTGTTTTAGTCTTCTTATCTTCCTTGAAAGTAAGAGTGTTTTAGATGGCAGCCAACAGTCCTCTTTAAATGGAAGCCAACAATCCTCTTTAAATGGCAGCCAAGACACTATTTAAACAGTCGAAAAATGTCCTTGATGGCAGCCAATGAGATATTATTTTTATGACAATCAATTCAACACTGTTTGATGGCAACCAATGCACCTTTAGATGGCACTGTTTTCGAGGCAGCCAATGCAACTTTTAGACAGTCAACCCACTGTTTTATGGCAGCCAATTAACTTCTTTAATGATAGTCAAAACACTCCTATGACAGCCAAGACAATCAACCAATGGAAGTTAGTGGATTAGTATATAGACAAATGTATAGCTTCAGTACTTTGAAAAAAGGATTTTGAAAGACTTAGACTTCAAATACTAAGAAGCAACTAGATCTAGCTTCTAGAAATGATTTTGAGACTTTCCCTAGTTTAGATTTCAAAAGAAAGAAACAAAGGTATCCCTAGATCTAGCTCGGGTGAGCGAAAGCATATATGAAGGATAATGACTTATAGTTCAAAGATGCTTTGCTTGTGTAACAAAAAAGAAAATGATTTGTTTTAATATTTCAAAAGGGTGAAGGAAGAGAGCCCCTTTAGCTCATCTTTGGAACAAGAGAATAAATCTAGAGATCCTGCAGACAGAGATATTAGTTTCAAAATGGTCTTTTGTTTATGAAGTCAAGCTCGATGCAACTGAGCTCACACTTGTCTACACCTTCAGTAACTCCTGCACAACCACAAAACACTCAAAGCAAGTGAGATCAAACAACTAGTATGCTAAATCAACCAAGATCAAATCAACATTAGTACAACTGAATACGTTTTGCTCATTTATATCTTGGAAAACATCACATAAATAATCAACTTGAAGCCTACAAATGACTATTCTTATGGACTAGAATGATAACATTCTTAAGCTAGAATGAAACAAAACACTTACATAAGAGGAGAATGGTTCAAAAGGACGTCCCCTCAACACAATAGACAAACATTCACCATATAACTCTTTGCACCCATGGACCTCCAAAGTCTTGATCTTTATTCTAAAAATATAACCACATACAATGTTACAGATCTCAGCATAGGTCTCTTACAGTCCACCCTGAATGATGGAGCAGAGCCTAGCTTTTATAGCCAAACTACAAGGTAATGCAAATGAGGAAGAGAGTTAGGGTTTACATGGAGAAGGAGGCCCACGCACTCCACATGCTCACGTCATCCTTTAATAATTTTGCTTATCCTATGTATATTTCAACATGCTCTTTATTCATTCATGATGGTCGTACATCACATGGAACCCACTTTCAACCTTTCCATATGATTATTTGATCATTTTTTGACTTTTTAAACTTTTGTCACATAGTGCAATTTCTCTTTTTTTAGTAATTAAAGTGTTGTTTGATGCATCTTTAGCCAAAACTTCTCCCAGAGGCGACGCAACTGCCTGAAACTTGAAGAAAGTGGGCATTAGGGTAAAGAGGACGTTCCGAGCGTCAAAACGAGCCTCCCCACGCCAAATTCCGCCTCCAAACGACACTTTTATCACATTTTGAAAATTTCCAATTAAACCATTAAAAAATGGTCTAATTTACTGAAAAAATTATTTTTTACTGGAATGAAACCAAACTCCTAGGGGACCTAGTGCATGTCCACACGACTTATTCGAGATGTCTAGCATGTAAAAAATACTAGACACGAGACTTTAATAACCTCCCTAGGTTCGACCACCATGAGAATGCTCCAGCTTTGGAGGTGTGAGTGAAAAACTCAGGAATTATACGCCACAAAAGAGTAGCGCATAATTCCTAAGGAAAAAACACTCTAGAGTATCCACCTGATTGCCAAACTAAGGTAAGCTAAGTCTTTTGTAAAAGGACCATGCTTAGACCAACTTTTTACAATTTCCCCAAGGGGGTATGAACATGCAGTTATTACAAAGAGGAAAAAATTTCCCTGAGAATAACTTCTGAACATCTGAACACTAATGATGAACATTGAACATGTTCATGAAACTGACGGCTCACAAAAATTTCAACTATTGTACAAAATAGTTGGTAATAGTGATGAAGATTGAGATTTTGCCATTGTAATTTTTAAAGATAACTTATATTCTATCCACACTTATCCGTTTCAATGGCAATAAATACAATTTGGATGTGTTAGGTTCTGAATACTTCTATAACATATCAAAATCAAAGAGAAGTGGCGAACAAGGCAATAAATATTACACTCTTTTGTATAGTTTAGACGGTAACTATAATTGAGCATTGACTCATACACAATGAAATCAACGATTTTCTTATTATGTGTTTTCCCCTGATGCACTACTACAATGTGCAAACCATGTTATCAGAACTGGAACTGGAACTGACCAAGGCTCAAACTGGGACTGGACTAAGACTGTCCAGAAATCGAGGTTGAAGAACCGGTCTACTAAAAAGTATATAAAATATGCAAATTTTAATTATATATATATATCCAAACCATTAGACACCAAATGTGCAAAGCTTGGTCATGTATATAGCATGTAAGGGTGAATATAGAAAAATGGCAGAGTGTGATACATCTCTGAAACAAAATACATAAACACATAGGCTGAAATGGCCTCTAGAGTCCAAAAAAAAATCATGCTACAAGCCTACAACATATAACTACATATCAATAAAATTGTCCCCTATATTGGGATCCTCATCATCAATAGCACCCTCTATCTCAATCCTATAAGGACATCAGTACTAGTGCTTGGTGCTACTTGGGGATCCAGGGCCATCCACCCTGTTTTTTTCTCTAGTCAACACCCTCCAATTTTGATGAAATTAACTAATCCAAGTGTTAAAATGAGGTAGAAAGCTCAATGTGCCTAATCAGTGGTTTGGCTTGAGCAAAAGGTACTTTTATACCAAGGTCACAACAAATGAGTTCAACCTTCAACACCACCAAAATTGGCGTACATAGAGGGCTTGGTGCTCTTGATTAAAGACAATCCCCTCATACACGATAGAATCCAGTCCTAAAATGGGATATGTTCGCTGAATCTTGAATGGGATATGAGTTCTACTTTCTTCATATGAAGTCCAATGAGGTTGGAATCACACTCAAACATCCTGGAATTATTAATGTTAATGTTAAAAGTTAACTGAAAGGATAGAAAATGAAAGATACAGAAGAATGTTAACTTTCATATTTTTAGGATGAATTGGTACATGGGTGGTCTGGTGGGATGGGGACCAGAGAAATTTTTAGGGGCGAAATTTCGCCAATTGGCTATTTTTGGGGCATTTTTTCGAAAAATAAATTCGCTATTTGGTCATTTTTAGTCTCTAATATCACCTATATTTACATAAAATATGTTTTTTTATCATAATATTTGCCAAAATTCACTAGTTTCAGGAGTAAATTGTAGGTTTCATATTTAATATTCACCTACCAATCTATATATATATATATGTTTTTTTCAATCCAAAATAATCGCCTAGAATACTATACATAAGTATACTTTTATAATCCTTAAAAAATACCCTGATGGGGACCAGTTCAAGTCGGAATTGGCTAGTTTACCATCCAAACCATCTGGTTCAGGGTGGAAACAACATGCAGGTATGGTCTAGGAACTGGTTCTGGTCTGGCCACCTCCAATAACTATTGTGCAAACTACTTGAATCAGATCACAAGTTCCAGTTAATTAACATTATAGACTGACATCATATCATCAACTATGATAAAAGTTGTTTCTCTATTGCTTGTCATCAAAAGGATGAAGTTTTTTTCTGATTGAATCTAATATTCAACTTTCTCGAGTGGTGATTTTGCTGGTTGAAAATCTTTTTTAATATCCATGCAATCCCATTGTGTCCCAGGTCACAAGTTCTAGTTTATTAACATTACCAGTTGGCATCATATCATTAACCTTAATCAAAGTTATCTCTAGTAATGCTTATCATCGAATAAATGAAGGTTGTCTTTGATTGAATATGATCTTCAACTTTCTGTGGTGGTGATTTTGCTAGTTGAAAAATCTTTTTGAACATTCATGCAACCCTGTGTTTCCCCAAGATCTAGAAATAGGAAAAATAAAATGGTAGGAAACATAGACTATTAGGGCCTAGTGTTAGATGGAAACTTTAATGGACATATTACAGGAAACATTAGAGAACAATAAATTTGCAAGAAATGAGAAAACCACTGGAAGCACGAGAGGAAACAGGAAGAGGAAACCTTTAAAAACTTAAGAGAAACCTCAAGGAACTTGAATGAGACCCTGGGAAACCACTGGAACCCTTTGGAAACTTATATCAAATATTTCAGAAATCCGAAAATGGTTGGGAAAAAATGTTGCCTGTGCATATCTGCATGTCTCTTAACAATGTTTATTTTAAACATTGCATTATATTAAAGTGTAATTATATAACATCACTTATGGTGTTTGTTTTTGATAAAGGATAAGAAACATTGTTTAACCACACTTTAAATGACATTCTCAAATGTTTTTTTAGACGTCGTTGTAATGGCTAAATTTACCGGTGATCAAATATAATTGGTTCCACTTTCTTGCAGATCTCAGAAACAATGCTACCATTGGTTGCCGGATTGTTGGTACGACCAGTGAAACTAGGGCCGCAGTTTAAATTGGAAAATTGTAACTTTATTGGATCGACCCTCAAATGAGCCAATCCAACCATTTCGAGTCAAATTTGCGTTGACTGAGTATGACTTGGTCAACATGAGTCAAACTAATGATTTTGGTATGGATTGTGATTTTGAATCACAAGTGAAATTAGATCAGGCCAGTTTGTCTATAAATGCTATTTTTTGTGGGTTTTCATTCATTTTTTGGTCTGTTTGAGTTAGTTTTTCCTTAGCCAACTGACAAACAAAGTTGCAAGAGGACAAAGTAATCCATATTAGGCCATCCACTGACACTGCTGGACATCTAGGGAATATAAAACAGTGGGGTTTTACTCCACAAGTCACTTTTACAGGTTTGTTTTGGCTTCCTTTTAACCCTTGAGGTTTGGAGGTGCCCCTACAAGATGCTTTCATCATTTATTGAGTGTTGTTTTACATTGGATTTTTTAAAAGTATTTTTTGCATTTTTTGTGTTATTTAGGTTTATGTTTTTCTATTTTATCTTTTGCAAGGGTTTAAACCATAGTTATTGTTATCGTTCAAATTAGCACCTTGATTAAGGACACAAATCCCAGTGCTATGAGAAGGTAAGCATAGGAGAAGCTAGCATCCAATGTCACCACAACCCAACTTCTCAACACCTTAGGTCAACTCCTAAGAACAAGGGGGAGTCCCTAATTCCGGTGAAGGATATCTGGAAACACTCAAACACCATACAAACACCTTTAACAAGAAACCTCTCAAACTAAGACGAGTGCCCTATGGAGTCAAAATAATAAAGCATAAAGTGACACTAGGCCCGAGGTTAGGAGTTACGATAATTTCAAATCACTTACAAGATCAATAAAATTAATATGCTATTGCTGTTATGAAATTGCAGCAGTCAATAACACTTCAGAAATAGATGAAATCCAACCAAAACTTCACCAACTTACCATACAAGATGTACTTTTAGCATTAGGGTAAGGAACATACCTCAAGAGGGTAAAAGAGGCCACTAAATCAGATATGGAAATGACTAATCATATTTTTTTTATGCCCTAACCAACCCTCAAAATAGATGGTGGACCCGCTTAAACTCTTCCAACAGATGCTGAATCCCCCAAGGATCAAACCTAGGCTCTTTCCTTGCCTTTTTAGGCCTTCAAGCTTGCTGATTTTACTATTGTACTAGATCTGAAAATTTACCCAAAATAACACAAAGCACGGCATGTCTCTCAATCCCACCACATGAAGGAGATGCCCTTGGAGATTTGCCTATAAACCCCTAGGGCACATTTTTCCAGTAGAAAACATTTCCCAAATATGCGATGTTTTTTAAGATATGATTTTTCTATTATTTTAGGGTTTTCAAAATATTATCTGTTTTGTATTTTTTGAAATATACACAATTGAATTTTATAAAATTGAAGAGAAGGGGTTTAAACCTTAATCCGTAAATTTAGGGCAACAAGAGATCAAGGTTAATGTCTCTTCTCAATTTGGCTATTGAAGAGTTACCAATTAGGGAAAAGACTAGTAACCCTAGATAGGTCAAAGTAGCCTCATCCTACTTAGGGAAAACAATGAATTCCAAGGCTCACTTATGGAGTGCTCTTTCAAAAGGAAGGTATTCTCAAACAATATTGATAAGATACAAGCAAAACCCTAACTTGCTTTGTTTAAGGTGCACAATAGCAACATCAAACAAGGAATTTAAAATATCTTACCAGCATCCACCAAGAAAAGAGCAAGAGAGATCTTAGATCCTTCCTTAGCCTTGATTTATAACAACCATTCGCATGAATCAACCTTGAGAGATAACAAACCCTAAAACACATCACTTAGCCATCATCACAATAAAAACATGCCAAAGAGAGGAGTGCGCTATCCTTAGAAATTCCAATATACCAAGAAGAAAAAGTATGATAAGATCATATTTGAACCCTTGTCTTGTTACAAAATGAGAGTAGGAGCATTGTATTTATATGAGTTGTCCTACTCTTTTTGAGTTTGTAGGGCCTGCCTTACTAAAGAGTAAAATATTGCAAAACTAGGGGTTGTCACCCACAAGTTGGGGACTAAATCACAAAAAGACTAAAAATATTGATAAAGTGATGCAAATGCTTCAACCAAGTGAAATGTTGAGACTTAAAGGAGAATGTCATGTCCACTATAAAAAATGCCAAAGAGAGGAGTGAGATAGCCTTAGAAGTTCCAATATACCAAGAGAAAAAGTAGTAAGATCATATTTGAACCCTTGTCTTGTTACAAAATGAGAGTAGGAGCATTGTATTTGTATGAGCTATCCTAATATTTTTGAGTTTTTGGGGCTTGCCTTACTAAAGAGTAAAATATTGCAAAACTAGGGGTTGTCACCCACAAGTTGGGGACTAAACCACAAAAGACTAAAAATATTGATAAAGTGATGCAAAATGCTTCAACCAAGTGAAATGTTGAGCCTTAAAGGAGAATGTCATGTCCACAATAAAAACATGCTAAAGAAAGGAGTGCGCTAGCCTTAGAAGTTCTAATATACCAAGAGAAAAAATAATAAGATCATATTTGAACCCTTGTCTTGTTACAAAATGAGAGTAGGAGCATTGTATTTATATGAGTGTCCTAGTCTTTTTGAGTTTTTAGGGCTTGCCTTACTAAAGAGTAAAATATTGCAAAACTAGGGGTTGTCACCCACAAGTTGGGGACTAAACCACAAAAAGACTAAAAATATTGATAAAGTGATGCAAAACGCTTCAACCAAGTGAAATGTTGAGCCTTAAAGGAGAATGTCATGTCAAAAATAAAAGCATGCCAAAGAGAGGAGTGTGCTAGCCTTAGAAGTTCCAATATACCAAGAGAAAAAGTAATAAGATCATATTTGAACCCTTGTATTGTTACAAAATGAGAGTAAGAGCATTGTATTTATATGGGTTGTCCTAGTCTTTTTGAGTTTTTAGGGATTGCCTTACTCAAGAGTAACATATTGCAAAACTAGGGGTTGTCACCCACAAGTTGGGGACTAAACCACAAAAAGACTAAAAATATTGATAAAGTAATGCAAAACGTTTCAACTAAGTGAAACGTTGAGCCTTAAAGGAGAATGTCATGTGCCAATTAACCCCAACAATTGTCTTGTCCCTCAACGTCCTCTTTTTTAGCAAAGTAAGACCTTCTTCAAAGGGTGATGCCATCATTAATGTTGTACATGGAGAGTAAGAGGAGGGTAAGACATCAAAAGAGAGGTCCAAGTTGACATAGATGAGGTGTGTTAAAGCGGGTATGGAAACCATTATAAGTGGAATCACCTCTACATAGCATAAACATTAGTGTGGCTAGGAGCAGTTGAGCCATGTGTCCTAATGGATCCATCCCAAGAAGCATTGGAGCACCCACCCGGGGCACAAATACTTAACATGATGGGAAACGTTTGCCCATCAAGGGGTAGTCAAATTATCTTTAGGGCAAGCCAAATTGAGATCCCTAAAGTTAGTATAGACTTACATTGTTCCTTGTTTCTTATCCACATGAACGAGATTGGATACCCATTCAGTTAAAGGCACAAGATATATGAAGCCAGGTTTTAGGAGCTTTTCAACTTCTACTTTTATGGTAGCTGGTTTTTGGGGATAACTAGACATAATTTCTGTCGTACAATTTTAATATTTTCTTAGGTTTTTATCTCATGTTCAACTATACTAGGATCGATGCCCGTCACTTCTTCGTATGACCAAGTGAACACATCACGAAACACTTTGAATAGAGCAGTATATTGCACGATTTCTTCCAAGGAGCAATTGGCACCTATATTGATATTTTCGACAATTCTAGGATTGATGGATATATCGATAGGAATAGTTTTTTAAATATTTGTCAAATTTCCTTCCGAAAGCACATTGCGTGGTGCCTTTCCTTATCATCATTAAGGGTAAAGGTTTCAGGCTTAACCTATAATGAATTTTTCTTTGGATGAAATGATGACCGATGATGCATGCCATCCCAGGGGTGTTCATATATGTTCATGACTTCAAGGATAGATTTGTCTAATGAAGAAGTTTGGTCTAAGAGGTCATGAGTACTGGGAGTATTAATGTATCATATGGGCGACGTGTATGGATCATATTTCTCCTGTGTGGAAGGATTTTGATCCAAGCCTATTGAAGCCATTTGGATAGCTTGGTATGACACTTCTACGACAAATAGGGGTGTACTACTCTTAGTTTCACCATGTTCCATAGACTTGGGTAAATTTCCCCCACCATTTTGGACTAATGGGTCCTTCGTCGAGGTTCTCTCTGATGAAGTGGAGCCACTCATTGGAATGGACTTAGAGAAAACTAATAATAGAAAGTAAAGGTCCGATGTTATAGTGAAAACTGGAGCAATTTGTGGGGTAGATACTAGTGGCGGGATTGTGAAGGTTCCCATGAGTGAAGCATCTTTGAACATTCCTACTGCAATATCTTGAATCATTGTTTTTGAATCCCCAACAAAAGGTACACTCAAGTGGATACTAGTTTCAGGTGTGTAGTAATTTAACTAATCGATTGTGATAACCTTCCCTTGGTGGGGGAACCGAATCAGTTGGAACACTGAAGATACTATTGCTATCATTGCATGTATCCAACTCAAGGAAAATTTTAGGGGTGAAATTTATTCCATGGGCTAATTTTTGACCTTTTTTTCCAAAAAAATATTCGCCAATCTCACTTTCTTTCTAAATTGATTTGCCCAAATTCCATGGGATTTTTTTTTTACTCTAAAAATAGCCAAAATTGGCCATAAACTATATAAACCCTTAGAATTTTGAATCTTTTTAGAAAAATATCGGCCAACATTTTATGGTTGGAAATTTAAGAATTAATAGATTCGCCAAGGTTTTTACACTTTATGAAAATTATGGATCCTTAAAATTTTCCCTGATCCAACTATGTCCCAATAGAAAATTGTAATCTATGGGTGCATCCACTACCTCAACATCAACTTGGACTGTTTTACCTCCCAATTCAATTGGGCAAGCCATGATAAGTCCATGACAAGGGAAATAATGTCCATTGAATGCTTTGAGCATTGTGTGGGATGGTACTAAGGTTGGTGATCCCAATGCTTTCCAACATGTTAATGACATGACACAAGTGGAGGATCCTTCTTCTACAATGGTTCAAAAAATGTTCTTGCTGTGCGAGGCCACTTTAATATGAAATGTGATATGTGATGGGAGCCTACATGATGATTGTTCTAAGCCAAATGTGATCAAATTTTTTTAATATGGATCAACAACGTCAATGTTAGGCAATAATGCCTTCCTTTGAGTAGGACAACTTTGCAATACTTCTAAGGATGACATGGCACAAGGTGCTTGAGCTAGGTATTCAACAACATTGTATTTTTGAGCAACTCACGCATTGAGATTGTGGGTTGTTCCGCGTAATACCCCCTTGGGGGACTAAGGTACTATGTCAATGGCGAGTTTCTCAATGGTGAGGGAACCACTTGGCTGCTTGATGGGTTTGAAACATTAGGTGAGGCATTGTAAGAACGATCCCTCATTTTAAAATTGATCGCATGATCACACATGAAGATGTTAGCATTGGGAGGGTTTCCCCCTTGCAGAGGGTTTACATGGTTTCCCCCCGGCAGAGGCACCGTCGCCGTAGCACCCATTTGTTGCTGTTGCAAGAAGGGTTGAGTCAAGACGACAGGTTGTTGTTTCCCATCGTATTGAGCCAACATGCAATGAATATCTTCCATATGGAGGCATTGGTGAGTAGGATGGTCTCCTTGGCAAATTTTGCAAGGGTACTTGTTTTTCCATTTCTCCCGATTGCCCCCAGTCAGGGTATTTTTTAAGGATTATAATAATATACTTAAGTATAGTATTCTAGGCGATTATTTTGGATTGAAAAAAGTATATATATAGATTGGTGGGTGAATATTAAATATGAAACATACAATTTACGACCGAAATTTGTAAATTTTGGTGAATATTATCATAAAAAAATATTTTTTTATGTAAATATATGCGATATTAGTGACTAAAAATGACCAAATAACAAATTTATTTTTTGAAAAAAAACCCCAAAAATAACCAATTGGCGAAATTTTGCCCCTAGAAATTTCCTTGCCCCTCGTTGGGTTGTTCACTTGGGGTGCATCTCCTTTCTCACAATTAGCATTTGTATTCTTCTTTTGTTGCTTGTTTTTTCCTTTTGGGTCCACAGTTTGGACTATAACGATTTCTGAAGTTTGGGTGGGAGTTCTAGATTGCTGATTTATTTGGCCAGCTGTAGGTTGCGAAGTCTGAACATACATTTGTTCCATTTGCTGGGTAATCTGATCAAGTTGATTGACGAAACCAATCACACCATCAACATGAGGTCCTTGGGATGGCCTAACTAGATCCGGACGCAGGTCAAGCAACACAAGGTATTAAGTCATAAGAGTGCTTGATTGTGAATAAATCAAATCCATTTGTTGGGCACCTTGAATGAGTTGTTCTTCAGTCATGGATTATGAGTAGCCAATAATGATTTTACGAACCAATGTACTAGGAATTGATCTAGGATTTCCGCTTTGATAATCCTTTGACGCTTACTCCACTCATGAATATGATCATATACATAAGTAGAAGTGGATTTCCTAAGTGAAGTCAATAGATTTGTACCTATCTCATAGAGGATAGACAATTGAAAATGTGTCAAAAAGACCATGGATAAAGTTGAAAATTTTGTGAATGCATTACGATGAAACTCAATGTACCATTTCGCAACAGTTCCCGTGACAGTTCGCCGAAACAACTGCAACTTGAAACTATCTTCAACTAAGGAATTAGATGAACACCATAAATGAAATGTCATCACATGATTTGATGGATCATCCCGTGCTCATCTATCGAATTTGGGTATGTCCGAAGGAAGTTTGGTTGGTATGGTTGGCCACCCGTTTTCAAATGTAGAAAGGGGTAATTAATGAGTTGGGATAAATCCAGAATATTCAATGTGGATATAATGGTGATCTAATTGGTGTTGTCGCAGATGATTGATGCACGAGTGAAGCTTGGTGACTCCATTTTCCTTGGGCTTGATTAGCATTCCAATGTGGATTCCCCCCTTGCATAGGTTGACCCCAAAAATATTGGTGACTTCTTGGAACTTGCCCATTCCATTGCGGAGTGGGGTTGATGGTTGGATTTCCCCCTTGTGGAGGTGGGCCCAAATAATATTGGTTACTTCTTGGAACTTGACCACTCCATTGATGTTGTCCTTGGGCTTGATTATCATTCCAAGGCAGGCTTCCCCCTTGTGGAGGTAGACCCAAAACATATTGGTTACTTCTTGGAACCTGACCACTCCATTATGGAATGGGGTTGATAGGTGGATTTCCCCCTAACATGGTACCTGTTGGGGGTATAAAATCACCCCCAGGCATTGTGATAGTATAAGTTGGAGGATGACCCCTTGGTATACTTCCTCCCATCCATGGAGGATAGTTCCAATTGACATTTATGTTCCAAGATCCATTATTTTTGCATGAAATATTAACATTCCATGGTAAAGGGTTTCCCCAGGAGTAGAACCTGGAAAACTATTGGGTATAGCAAGAGGATTTTGATAACCTCCTTGTGTATTTGACCTTGGCCCACCCAACCATATGGGAAACCCATGTTTGATAATACACACCTATTGGTAGGGATACCTGTAGATGAAGTGGATGTACTTTCGAGATTTGCATCCGGAACTGTACCAACTGGCACATAAGTGCTAGTTGAGTTCATATTGGTGACATGTGTGTTAATTGTTGTGATTGATATTGTGGTCGAAGTGTAAGCATTGTTGCATCCTTCCATTTGAGGTTGCATTGGTGCATGCCCTTGAGCTCCTAATGAAGCCAAATGATCAAATGGTGTGTTTTGCATATCGTTCCAACTTTCAAAAAGAGGTGGTATATTATCTAGTGGCTCACTAACAACAAGTACAACTGGGTCTGAAAGACTTGTTAAAGGTGCATTTACATGAGCAGGCTGTGTGAACTTCTAATGTTTCAATGTCAACCGTAGCAAGGTCATCAACTATGTCTGTGTTTAGTTTGTGATGTCACGATGAATTCTCAGAATTGGTTTGATGTTGTTAATCTATAGTAATATTGATTGAGTTTAAAATCCATTCCTTCTCCATGTCACTATGACGTGATTCTTGTATTCACCTTCATGATGTAGTGGGACCTTCAAACTCTGGTGACTCGCCTAACTGCCACCGTGAATGGCTGATTGAGAGGTTAGCCACTTCGAAGTTTAGTGTTAGGAATTGTTTATTATGACATTAAAATACAATCAAACAATCCTAAATGCAACTACACTCAACAAAAATTAAAGTGTCCACACAACTAAAAATGTTCTAATAAAATCAACAAACAAACTACTTTTCCAAAAAACTGAAGTTTAGTGAAAAACCAAATTAGAGGGCCTTCCGAAAATAGTATCTCCTGAGGGGTATCAAGCCTCAACAATTACTATCACAAAGGTATGAAAAAAAATTTAAATTACACAAATTCTTGCAACAATCACCAAAGGTGTAAGTACTAACCTTCGGCTAGCACCCTCCTAAAGAGCTAAAACGGAGATACTATGTTTGTCTTAGGTACCGCAAGTGTCCCCCGCTTGCAATATCCCATGTGATGTCTTTGTTGGAATCATTTTAATACTAAGAGGGAGGTGAATCAATATTAACGCAATTATCAACAATTTTTACCTTCTTTAATAGATTAGTCTTTAACTTAATCTTGATCTTTAACTATGCATCCAACATAAATAAAACATTCATCCACATATGCACCAAGACAAAGAACACATAACACACATGATTTTGATGTGGAAAGCCAAATGGGAGAAGACCATGGAATGCTCTTTTGTAATAAAAAGAATACATTCAAGGAAGCACGGAATTAATTTGTTTACCATCACCAAATAGAAGGAGGCACCGACTCCATCGTTTTAAAGGTACCAACCTGAAGGAAGCACCGACTCCTTGTTTTCTCCAGCACCAACTGGAAGGAGGATACAACCTCCTGCTCCTTGCCCCTTCCTATCGCCCATATATCCAAAATAATATTATTCCATTTTGATCCTCCAACTCGTGCACACTTCTGATCTTCTGTAGTTCATTCTGTTGTGCACCACCTTCGTATGTCGACGATTCTTTATCACCGTGCTACATACATCACTTGAATCGCATTCCACTCAATTCTTAACTTCTGCTGATGACTTGATTCATGTACTGTGTGCTTATGATACTACAATTTGTGCCAATGTTCACTATGTATTTTCGCTATTATGCAAATGCACTTACCAACTAATACTGTGCTTTCAATAGATAATTTGTTGTTATGAGATTATGCATCAGTATTAGATGGAACTGCACACTTACTTGGACGTGTCCATTTTGTTTAAGTTCCATAGTATTTTAGACAATTTGCGACATGCTGTACATCATATGATTCATCCTTTCGGTTTAAAAAACTTGCCTCAGATCATCCTCATTATGACGTGCATACAATATTTTGCCACTGTTTTGTTGTTGCGCATCTGATGGACTTCTTTACTTCGCACACTTTATTTCAAAATTCATGCATCAACCAAAATTATGTGCATCTTCTGATATACTTCGGTTTTGTCTCTGCGCTTCTCTCTTACATCATCTATGACTATCTGCGTGCTGCCAACAATATTGTGATTCGGTCATAACGCACTTGCGCATACTTCTATGATTCCGCCTTTCAATATTTGCGCATCCGTCACAGATCTATAACATCATTCTGCGCGCCACCAGTAAATCATTCTGTTGCATGTGTGCACTTAGCTCCTCGCTAAATCATGCTGTTCTTTCTTCGATCCCTCGATGCCCCGAATATAAATCTGTATCTTCCACTTGAAGCTCTATAGCCTCGCCATCAAGATTAATTCAAATCTCAAACTTGCATCTCTATTTATACATGTCTTGCATGTATTGTATGTTCACAAGTTGGTTGCGGCATTCCTTCTTCCTTACTTCATGAATTATTTGTAATGTCCCAAATTTGGCATTGGATCACAATGGCCTAATCACATTGTCCCTATTTAGTACAGTTTGTCAAATTGATGCTAAAGTTCAAATAATTGCCAAGGAGGAAAATTACTAGTTTCCTAGGTTTGGGGTGGAAGCTTTGGGATTTGGAATAATGGGGATAATAAATGATGTTTGAACATTAGAATGGAATAAATATTTAATAAAGGACCTAAATAAATATATACAAGTGAAAATCAAAGTGGCATTTGATCATGAAGACACATGGAGGAAGTGGGACCCACATATGGCTAGATTTCCCCACTACACTTGGCATCATTCTCTCACCAATTCAATGGTAACATACTTGGGGGAGTCCAAAAGGTATTATTCATGGCATGACTCATCCAAGGTCGAAATATAGAGGAAGAGTAACTCCCATGGAAGAGGAAGAGGCAATTTGGAGCTAGTGAGACACTTGGGCTAGATTCCCTAGCTCTATGACAACAATGATGAAGATGATATGACACCTATGACACAAATCAGACCTGAAGGCTGACATATGACATATATGACATGTCAGGGCTAAAATTAGACTCCAAGAGGGCGCTCAAGGGTGTTAGGGCAGCTAATATGCTTCCACATGTGATTTGGTGGAAGTGGGAGACTAGGAATTGTTGTACAAGTGGCGTTCTTTGGAATCTCTTCCCAACTTGAGTTGGAATGAGTCTCTTGGAAGTAATTCGACCCATGGAGGACATTAGAAATTTATAAATTTCAATAACAAAGAATGAAACCGGCTTTTGATCATTTGTAGAATTTGCAATTGCATTTGTGAAGAGGGAGAGCTAGTGGATGACTAGTTTCTTGCCTTGGCCAATTTCGAGGGTGAAAGATTCCCATCCAAGTTGGTAATTGGAAAGGCCATTCAGACCTTTCATTTGGAGATTTAATGGATTCTTTATTTTCAGGTGTAAGCTACAGGGCAGCTCATGGTTTCTTCTATTGCAGCTCACTCCTTCAACCATTTCTAGTTTTGATGGCATATTCTTGATCCTTGAGGGAGGGCATTTTTGGTGAGCTATTGTAATCTTTGGGGGAGCTTTTAATGCCCCATTTATTTTGTAATATGAATTAAATACTCTGTTCTTCATCTCCAGAAAGTTTCAGGTCTAAATTCCAAGTAGAAATGTATAAATCTCAATTTTAATGAAAGAATAGTACCATTTCCCCACTACCTTGTTGTGAATCAATGTAATGCTGATGATTTCGAATGAATGGATTATTCTATGATATATTTGTGATCAATATACTGCCATGGATTTCTTCTACAAGTTTCATGTACTGTACTTGAGCATTTGAAGTATTTTTACTCAGTTTAGTTGTATTGGGAGGTGAAATAGTGCCATTTCCCCAAGGGTCAAATTGGGGATTTTTGCAGTTGAATGGGAGACGGTGAGAACAGTTGTAATAATCCATTAATGGTGCATATGAGAATTTAATAACATACTTAAAACATTACATACCTCTTTTCATAAATTTGAGGGGGTTTGGAGGCATTTGGGAAGCCATTTTCAGTACCTACCCCAGGGGGATTTGAACCCCAAATTACTAGTAAAATTGCATAATTGGTCCAGAATCTTAAGAGAGTTTTCAGAGGTCTTTTGGTGGCCATATGTAATCCATAAACATCATATTCAAGTTCTAATATCATTCATACATCTTCCTTGAATATTTGAAGGCATTTGGAGTCAATTTGAGACCTAGAGACCAATACTAGTCAAAGGGAAATCACTAGTAAAGTTACCTACATTGAACAGAATTGAAAGAGGATTTGCAGAAGTATTTTAAAGCTCCAAAGGAATCCTTGAAACACATATTTATGTTCTAATATCATTCATATACCTTCTCAGAATATTTGGGATCAGTTGGGGAAAATTTGGGACCTAGAGATCAAAACTAGTCAAAGGTCGAACTAGGGAAAAAAGTAGAAAATTGCCATTTTAATAAAATTCCTAACAAGGGACATTACATTATTCCTACACCACATGTCATCTTCTACACTACTGATATGTCCTCCATTGTGGGTATTGCGCATCCATGGTCCACGACTTAGTGGAAATTTCACCTCAACATTGTAGTCTTGCGCTCTCGATGTAACATTGCTTTGTAGAATTTGCGCAACCGTGGTCCTCGACTTGGTGGGACTTTGACCCTTGCGGTATCATCACTTGTGGGACTTTCACACTTGGTGTATCAATGTTTTGCGGAACTTGCACATACGCGATCTTCATCTTGGTGGGAATTTGACCCTTGCGGTACCATCACTTGTTGGACTTGCGCACTTGTTGAGTATTTAGCTGTGGAATTTGTGCATATGCTAACTTCAACCACTGCACCCTTCTTAGAACTTGTGCGTGCTTCAATCACTGAAAGCGTCTTCTGATTGGTGTCAAGACTTGCACACTTTCAGGACTGTTTAACCATAAGTCTTTACTTGTTGCTTATGCACTCCCGATCTGTTGATGTATATGTAACTTCGGAATGTATTTCATCAGTATATTATATGTATATTTATTGTACCCTTATAAGAGATGTGTTATTCCTCTATAAGGAAGTGTCGTCATGTGGATTGACAAGTGTCGCAAGTGTGTGTACTTGCCGATGGGTTATTAGACCACCTTATGGGGTCGGCCCTAATTAATATATAATATAATGTGGATGTACTCAAGTAGACAAGTCGGCCCCAGTAGGTCACTGGGCAAAAAGGTGAGTATAAATAGAGATAGGAGATCTCTATTTTACTCACTCGGAAAAGTATCTATCTTTCTCTCTGGAAAGTGGCGCACTAGTGAGGAGGAGGAGGATCATCTGCTAGGAGACTATCTCTGTATTATTTGGTTGTATTTTGGTTGAGCCATTGCTCTCTCTATCTCTGAGGAAGTTGTGGGGTTTTTCACCTTAGGGTTTTCCCCACGGAAACTCTGTGTCTCTTGTCTCTATGCTTTTGATTCTTATGATGCTTGTGATGCTTGTCATATTATGATTGTCATGCATTGATATACTGTAGATGTTATTCTCTCAGCAAAGATCTTATAGTATTGTGATTTAATACTGAAAATTTAACATGGTATCAGAGCCTAACTGAGAAGAAGACATTTTGTAGTGACGGAAGCTTGTATTCCTTGTTTATTGGGTTTCTCTCCACAGATTTTTGAAATTCAGTATAGTAGATTGGATCTACTCATCAAGGCGCATCTTTCTGTCCAATCAGATTTCAGTTCTGAGCATTTTCAGTTTTGGCCCTAAAAATTAGGGTTTCCACAAAAATAGGAATTTCTGGAAACTGAAGGTACAGCTGGAAGCTCCTTGCAAAAATCAAAGGTTTGAGCTTTGGATCGAGATTTTTGGCTGGGTAGATCTCCGGGAAACTCAAACCCTAATTCAGGGCTCTCCCCAGTGAACCCGAGAGGACAAAAAGGCAATTTTGAAGGACAAGACTTTGCTGATCTCAAATTCTAAATGTACTAGGCTGATCAGCTCTCCAAGGCGCATCTTTCTATCCTTTCGGAATTTTGAAATTCACATTTTGAATTTTTAGGGTTTCTCTGACAAACCCTAATCCGGGACCAGATCCAGTTTTCAACACTTCAAGTGGTAAGTTCTAAATCTTTTCTATTTCCATTTGAAGTACTCTTAAAGATGTCTCTTCACACCAAGCTTGAGGATAAGCTTGAAGGGGCTGATAACTTCTGAGCCTGGAAGTATAGGATTGGGCTAATCCTGGAAGAGAATGAGTTGGACTCATATGTGAAAGAAGACATCCCTATCCCAGAGGATGAAGAGGCCAAGGTATTGCACAAGAAGAACTTGGTCAAGGCAAAGAGAATCATTGCTGATTCTATCAAAGACCATCTCATACCCCATGTGTCTTCTCTCAAGACACCCAAAGAGATGTTTGAATCTTTGACCAAGCTATTTGAAGGAAAGAACATAAATCGGAAGATGACCCTGCGGAACCAATTGAAAGCAGTAAAGTTTCAGAATGGGGAAACCATTCAATCCTACTTTTCAAGGGTCTCTCAGATCAAGGAACAATTAGAAGCAGTAGATGAAATGGTGGAGAATGGTGAAGTGGTGATGACCACTCTAAATGGCCTACCCAGGTCATGGGATTCCTTTATTCAAGGAATTTGTGCAAGGAAGAAGTTGATCTCCTTCAGTAGACTTCGGGAAGAATGTTCTCAAGAAGAAGCTAGACTTATAGCTCGTGAGGAAAAGATGGGAGGTGAAGATCAAGCTCTTGCAGCTCACACCAAAAGAAGCAAAACCAAGAAGGATCACCCTCACCCCAAAAGATTCCATCAAAAGAATAAGAAGGACCTAAGATGCTTCACATGCAATGAGAAGGGTCACTTTGCTTCAGATTGTCCCAAGAACAAAAGGGATAATAAGAACAACTCCAGTGAGAAAAAGAAGGGCAGCAAAAGAAGGTTTCATGCTCATGCTGCCGGAGATGATGAACCTCCAAAGAAGAAGGCTAGGGCAGAAAGTGATAGTGATGATGACTCATCAAGTGAAGAAGAGTATGTTCTGATCTCTGCTCTTACAGGTACCATCTCCCATGGATGTAATGATTGGTTAATTGATAGTGGGGCCTCCAAACACATGACTGGGTTCAAGGAATCTTTTGTGAATCTTTCTGAACATGAATCACCCCATAAAGTGAAACTTGGGGATGATTATCAATACCCAATCAAAGGAAGTGGTGAAGCCTCCTACAATCTATACCCAATCAAAGGAAGTGGATGTTCACCTGGTTGCTGTAAAGCATGTTCTGAGGTACCTGAAGGATACAGTGTATTATGGGCTCAGGTATGAGGAGAATCAAAAGTTTAACCTGCAGGGTTATGTTGATTCAGATTGGGATGGCAGTGCTGCAGATAGGAAGAGCACATCTGGGTGTTTCTTCAGTATGGGATCAGGTGTGATCTCTTGGTTTAGCAGGAAGCAGTCCTGCGTAGCACTGAGTACAGCTGAGGCAGAGTATGTTGCAGCCTGTTCAGCTAGTTGTGAGGCAGTATGGCTAAGGAAGCTACTGTTTGAGTTATTTGATCTCCCGTTGGAGGCTACTGGTATCTTCTGTGATAACCAGAGTTGTGTGAAGCTGTCCGAGAACCCAGTGTTTCATGACAGGTCGAAACACATAGATCAAATATCACTATATCAGGGATATGGTGCAGAGAGGAGCTGTGAAGCTCCTGTATGTTGCGACGGACGAGCAGATTGCAGATGTGCTGACGAAGCCACTAGCCAGGGTGAAGTTCGAGTACTTCAGAGAGAGGCTTGGCGTTATTCAGATCGAGGACACTTCGAGGAAGAAGTGACGGACACATTTGCTGAATCCATTCCAAGCATGTTGGAAGGAGGATCCTTCACATGGCTGTGGATGTAAGCGCTGGATGATGAGCATCAGGATGATGTTCTAGTTTCTGCTTGATATGATCAGTTGGATCATTTTATGTATGTTCGCATCATGTTGGATGCAGGATATGATCAGTTGGATCATTTTATGTATGTATGTACGCATCACTTTGGATGCTGGATATGATCAGTTGGATCATGTGTATGTATTGTTTATGCATCATGTTGGATGCTTGGACCATGTATCTGTATATGTATCAGGTGGGTACATTGTATGATCAGGTGGATCATGTATGATGATATGTATCAGGTAGATACTTGGCATGCATCAGGTAGATGCATTGATGATCAGGAGGATCATGTATGATGATATGTATCAGGTAGATACTTGGTATGCATCAGGTAGATGCATTGATGATCAGGAGGATCATGTATGATGATATGTATCATATATTTGTATCAGGTGGATACATTGATGATCAGGAGGATCATGTATGATACTTGGTATGCATCAGGAAGATGCATTGATGATCAGGTAGATCATGCAGCAGGATGTTGCAGTGATGATCAGGATGATCATAGATGACGAGCTTCAGGATGTTGCTCCAGACGACATGCAGCAGGATGTTGCAGTGATGATCAGGATGATCATAGATGACGAGCTTCAGGATGTTGCTCCAGATGACATGCAGCAGGATGTTGCATTGATGATCAGGACGATCATGGATGACGAGCTTCAGGATGTTGCTCCAGATGACTTGCAGCAGGACGTTGCAGTGATTATGATCAGGACGATCATGAGTACATCAGGATGATGTATGGTGAGTATCAGGTTGATACTCTGTGGCCGTGGATCAGGTTGTGCAGATGAGCATGTCTGGGAGATCCTATAGGTCGGAGTTGTGTACCCGTAACAGCCTGGGATGCTCTTTCGAGACATTGCTCTGGGAGGACATGTAATTCGTTGCCCTGGGAGATCTCAGGTCGGAGTTGTGTACCCGTAACATCCTGAGATGCTCTTGCGAGGTTTTGTCCCATGGCATGTAATTTGGGCCCTGGGAGATTTCAGGTCGGAGTTGTGTACCCGTAACATCCTGAGATGCTCTTGCGAGGTTTTGCCATGACCACATGTAATTTGTGCCCTAGGAGATCTCAGGTCGGAGTTGTGTACCCGTAACATCCTGAGATGCTCTTGCTAGGTTTTGTGGTGGACCACATGTAATTTGTGCCCTGGGAGATCTTAGGTCGGAGTTGTGTACCCGTAACATCCTAAGATGCTCTTTCGAGGTTTTGTGGTGGGGTCACATGTAATAGCGCCCTGGGAGATCCTACAGGTTGGAGTTGTGTACCCGTAATATCCTGGGATGCTCTTTCGAGGTTTTGTGACGCACGTAAAAGTCCTGAGGATTCCACAGTATGGCCAGTGATGATGAAGACCTGCAGGTGGTGGGCCTACATCCAGTATGAAAAAGGACTGGCTCTGTAGAACTTCCTATGACGAGTAGAGACAGAGATTGGACGAGATAGCAGCAGCAGTGACGATGACGATGACGATGCATCGATGATGATGATCCAGAGAAGAAGACTTGTCTAGCAAATCTGTGTCGAGAAATACCTTCCTTGTTAAGAGGGAGTGTTGATGTATATGTAACTTCGGAATGTATTTCATCAGTATATTATATGTATATTTATTGTACCCTTATAAGAGATGTGTTATTCCTCTATAAGGAAGTGTCGTCATGTGGATTGACAAGTGTCGCAAGTGTGTGTACTTGCCGATGGGTTATTAGACCACCTTATGGGGTCGGCCCTAATTAATATATAATATAATGTGGATGTACTCAAGTAGACAAGTCGGCCCCAGTAGGTCACTGGGCAAAAAGGTGAGTATAAATAGAGATAGGAGATCTCTATTTTACTCACTCGGAAAAGTATCTATCTTTCTCTCTGGAAAGTGGCGCACTAGTGAGGAGGAGGAGGATCATCTGCTAGGAGACTATCTCTGTATTATTTGGTTGTATTTTGGTTGAGCCATTGCTCTCTCTATCTCTGAGGAAGTTGTGGGGTTTTTCACCTTAGGGTTTTCCCCACGGAAACTCTGTGTCTCTTGTCTCTATGCTTTTGATTCTTATGATGCTTGTGATGCTTGTCATATTATGATTGTCATGCATTGATATACTGTAGATGTTATTCTCTCAGCAAAGATCTTATAGTATTGTGATTTAATACTGAAAATTTAACACGATCTTTGACCATACAATGCTTGGTCTTGGTTGCACATTCTAGAGTCTTTCCTTGACATGATTGATTGCGTCTTTGATTAACCAACTCCTTGGATGCTTGTGCACATGTACCTTTTTCCATCTAATTATTTGGTTGCTACCTTGAGAGAGTATGACTTGGTGGACTTGATATCTGCGTAGGTACCACATTTAGTAGGCTACATTACTTATGTACTTATTTGAACTGGATCTACATGATGTACCTTCCTAATTTTATTCTTCATACTGGTCATGCATGCTGTATCCTTGCTTATGTACTTCTTCATAATGGATCTACATGATGTATCTTCCTTGTGTGTTTCTTCATACTAGTCATGCACGATGTATCCTTGGACACACATCTTCAGATTGGATGCAAATTTTAGATTTACTTCTTCAGAATGGCATCCATATCCTTTATCTAACTAGTGCATATGATTCTTCAAAGTGGATTCCATATACTTCTTTAAGCCGACATAAGAATGTTGTATCCACTTTGACCTCAGTTGAAATCAATGACTCAAACTGAATCAACTGACATCCTCTTTGACATTAGTTGACATCAATGACAACAAAATTTCAACAATACCCCCCTTTGGCATTGATGTCAACACCTTATGAAGCTGTGTATACTTTTATTGAACTATATGCTTCATCTCTACTTGTCGCAATGCTCCCCCTATGTTTATGCTCCCCATGAGTTCTTTGGGCTTCTGACTTCTGCGCATACTGCTGTCAGTACTTCTTCTAGTTTCTGTTACTTCTGCACAGATGATTGATCTACTTCACACTTTTTTACGTCTACTGTATTTGCATGCTGTCTCTTCATGCACTGTATTTAGCGTCATACTTTACTGCATGTTGTTTTCATGCGTTGCTTTAGTTCTTCTTGGATTCATGCGTCAACTTCATGCATCTTCTCCCCCTTTGACATCAAGGACAAAGAGGTTCCATTACTGACACAATTACTGGTTCTTCTTTTGTTTTGTTTTGCGCCGGCCTTCATTCATTGTTCATGGATGACTCCCCCTATCTTCATGATTCATTTCTTTGTTGTAATTCTGCATTGATATCCTGCAACTTACATATTTCTTTCATAATTATCTTTGATTGCTTTTCCTATATGGTTGCTATCTTCCTTTTGTTTCTTGAACTACTGTTTCTGTCAAAATACTTCATCATCCTTTTCCCAGTGGTTCAAGTTTGCCTCATTTCTTTCCAACTGCGAAGTGCCAAAATCAATCATTCACTAGTTTTTCACAATCCTTTCCAATGACTTGACTGTTTCATTTGTCGCATTTACTATGCTCTGTCCTTTCCTCATCACATTTATTATTGTCGCATCCCTTATCATGACAACCAAAGATTTGGCACGTTCATCCGCTAGTTCAACATTAAAGCAGATATGATACTTAGTTTGTGTGGAAACAATTACGTGTCATCATCGTACTCAAGCTTTTGGGGAAACATCATTCTGTCCCATGAAGCAATAGATTGCATTTCTTCTTTCCGTACACCTTTTCAAAGTTTATTAAATCCAACATTCAATTTTGGAAACACCACCGCCTTCTTCAACTTGCGCGATATTGAATGCATATCTCATCAAATTAATTTCATGCATGCGAACATATTCCATTCAATTCTATAAGAGTTCCATTAACAATTCATTGTTCATCACCTTTTCCACTTCTGCATTTCTGTCTCACATTGCTATCTGGTTCTTCTTATTTCTTCCAATGGCCTCCTTCTACCAAAGAATGAATACCTCCCTTGAGAATGTGTGACTTGCAGTTCAGACAGAGCATTCTGAATTCTTGCGCCTGAGGGTTGACATGGGTGTCTAGTAGCGACAGATGAAGGAAACGAATTTTCATCGTCAATACGCTCAGTCGTAGGTGTATCTCGAGAATTCCAAAAAATTGAATTGTATGACTCGTCAGGTTGACAATCTGGAGCAAGAAAAACAATAGATTTTGAGTGAACTATCCTTACTTCAGCCTCAACATACTGCACCATCATAGTTGCAACTCTCCAACTCCTTGTGTGTCCTTCTTTAGAGTGTACTGCACTTGTGCCGGTGGACTTGGAGCTTCATCTTGCAAACCAATCAGACACAAACATTGACCTTGAACTGCGGCTGTAGATTACTTCAACAACTCAATTTTTTTAGTTTTGTTTGTATACGCCTTTTGGCCTCGACATGGAGTCCCAAATCATGCAATTTTATAAACATATTGATTTTGAATATAATAAAAGTTATATTTTCATCGACTCATATCTGTCTTTCAACAATGTTTGCACCTTTTCATCATTTGCATATGCACAAGAAATATTCTTCTGTGTCATAACACTTAGTTCAACAATTAATCTGTTCTTCACTCTATCATATGTAATATAACTTAGCAACAACTAAATGCGTGCATGTATCTGAACATCCTTTTCTACGACATTTCCAACATAACACATAACTATGATGAATACTACGATATATACTTTCTTAACCACACACCTAACTAGAATACCCCTTGAATTCCTAGGATGCATCATGTTGAACTCAAGGGTCTTACTCAATCCTTTTGAGATTAGTAAGAAGGGCAACAATTGCTTGTTGCATTAGATGCACCTGGATTGTCTGCATCTTCATTGCACTTCTGAAGAGATTTTCTTAAGATTTTTTGTGCGCACTTCTGTCTTGATTTTGCATTAGAGAGTTTTTACTATAGTCCCTTTAAATGTGATTGCTTTTGCGCAATAAATATTCAGCTAGATAGTTCATTACCCTTCAACAATACATAGCCTTGTCCAAAACCATCACATGCATATCATCTCACAGTTTGACAATATTTTGCAATATGACCAAAATGATTGCATCTTGCGCACTTCTTCCTATTTATCATTCTTTGGTTAGTATATTGAACAAAGTTGTATTTTTTGAAGAAACCATCATATCTGAAAGACTTAAAAATATTGGGGTAGTGTTCTTTGTCGCAGACCTTCTTTGATGTTTTTTTCATAACCAAGTCCTGTTTTGTCTTCTGGTGATCTCTGATTATCTAGGATTTTGTTCAAGATTGATGTGTTGTATTTGAACTTGTCTTTTACCTCATCATGAATATTAGCCTTGTTTTTTTCTTGATGTGAGAAAATAACTGTGGGATCTTGGACTTGTTTCTTACCCTTCATCTCAACCAATTTGTCTTCTAGAGGAGATATCTCTTCGTCCTTCTCCTCAACCTCATTTGTCAGCATCCTGATTTTTTGCGCAAATTATTCTAAAGAAGCTTTCAATGCAGATTTCTCTTCCTCAAGCACTTCGACCTTTTCTTGTGCGCAAATCAGTTGTATCTCATAGTTGGTCACCTTTTCACGAACCTCTGTGTCAATTGATTCTTGAAATGGCTTGTCCTTTTCCTCATACTTCGACAACTGTTCTTGCAAGAATTTATTCTTATTTCTTGACTTCTTCAAGTCATCCATGGAGCTAATCAATTCTCCTTCCCAGTCAATATCTGTAGCATTTTCTTCTTCTTCAGATTGACTATCAGTCTTGACCTCTGCAACAAGCTTTTAGTATGTAACTGAGTTCAGACGTGTTTTGAACGATTGACCACTAAATAAGTATTTGTCCAGTGATCCTAGTTTGCTTTGCGCAATAGGAGTATTCTTCGAACCACTCTTCTTATTTTCATATTTGCTTTCTTCTTCCACAAGAGCCATGAAAATTAATTCTTTTGGTTCTTCGTCGCAATCGATTCCTTCAGATACATTGCTATCTTATTCAGTGCAGAAACTCTTCTTTTTCTTTGGAATTCTCCTTTTATTTTTAGGTCTGTGCTGAGTGTGCGCATTTCTACATTTATGAGATATAGATTCTTCCTCGTTGTCACTAGGCTTCATTTTATATGTAAGGACACTTAGAGGCATAATGACCTACTCCACATTTGAAACATTTGAAGGGAAGCTTGTTCTTGTACTTACTTCTTCCTCTTTTCAACTTTCTAACAAAGTTTGATTCCTCATCATAAGACTCATCGCAACAGTCCTTGTCATGATCATGCTCGTCCTTCCTAGTAGCTTTAAAAGTGACTTCCTTTCTGATGGGATTCTCTTTCTCAGTTCTTATCTCATATATAGTCAAAATCCCCTGAAGCTCGTCCTTTGTTAGATCTTCAAGATTAGCTTTGTCTTCCAATACATACACCTTTGCATCAAAATTTGAGGGAAGAGTTCTGAGTATCTTCTGTATAACATTCTTCTTCCAAAGTGACCTCGAGACTCTTGATAGCATTAAATATCTCATCAACTCTTAATAAATAAGAGGTGATGTTCTCTTCATCTTTCATTTTCAGAGATTCAAATAAACCAGAGTAGTTCTTAAACTTTGCTTTCTTTACCTTCTCATCAACTTCATAGAGACCTCTGAGTTTGTCCAAAACCTCCTTGGCTGATGCGCAATGTGACGAACTCATTACCAGTCAAACCACAAATCAATGTGTTTCTCGCTCTTGCATTGGATTCATAGATTCTCCTATGTATTGGATTAATTGGTACTACTGTTGGGACATTGTAACCGTCAATAACGGATTGCCAGTCATCTGCTCCTAGTGATTGCATATATAATTCCATCCCGACCTTCCAAAAGATATAGTTGGTGCCATCAAACCTTGGTGCTCTATTAGTTGAAAGAAATTCTTGCTTATCCATATCTGCGGAAGGATCTATCTTCCAGATGTTAATCTATGACTAAAGACACCCGCTCTGATACCAATTGTTGGAACCGGTTTAATACTGAGAGGGGAGTGAATCATTATTAGCGCAATTATTAACATTTTTTACCTTATTTAACATAATAGTCTTTAACTTAATATTGATATTTAATTATGCATCTAGCATAAATAAAACATTAATCCACATATGCACCAAGAAAAAGACCATATAACACATAGTATTTTGACGTGGAAACCCAAATGGGAGAAAACCATAGAATGCTCTTTTGTAATGAAAAGAATACATTCAAGGAAGCACCGAATTCCAGTGTTTACCAACACCAACTGAAAGGAGGCACCGACCCCTTGGTTTTACAGGAACCGACGTGAAAGAAGCACCAACTGGAAGGAGGATATAACCTCTTGCTCCTTGCCCCGTCCTGCTGCCCATATATCCAAAATAAGATTCTACCTTATTGATCTTCCAACTCGTGCACACTTCTGATCTTCTGTAGTTCGTTCTACTGTGTGCCACCTTCGCATGCAGGCAATTCTATGTCACTGTGCTGCATACATTACTTGAATTCTCATTCCACTCAATTCTTCACTTCTGCTGATGACTTGCTTCACATACTGTGTGCTTCTGATCCTACAGTCTGCGCCAATGTTCACTCTATCTTTTTGCTACTGCGCAACTGCACTTACCAACTAATATTGTTCTTTCAATTGAGAGTTTCCTGTTCTGACATTATGCATCCATATTAGATGGAATTGCGCACTTACTTGGATGTGTCTATTTTGTTTAAGTGCCACAGTCTTCTAGAAAATCCGTGCCTACAAGATCATGACGTGCCTACAAGATTCTGGTGTTGTTCTATCGTTGCACATCCAATGGACTTCTTTACTTCGCACACTTCACTTCAACATTCATGCATCAACCAAACTTCTGCACATCTTCTGATATACTTGGGTTTAGTCCCTGCGCTTCTCTCTTACATCATCTGTGACTATTTACGTGCTTCCAATAATACTTTCATTCGGTCCTCACGCGCTTGAGCATATTTCTATGGTTTCGACTTTCAATATTTGCGCATCCGTCACAGATCTATAATATCATTTTGCGCACCATCAATAAATCATTCTGTTGCATGTGCGCACTCGACTCCTCGCTAGATCATGTTGTTCTGTCCTCTAGCCCTTGATGCCCCGAATATAAATCTATATCTTCCACTTGAAGCTTTATAGCCTCGCCATCAAGCTTACTTCAAATCTCTAACTTGCATCTCTATTTATACATGTTTTGCATGGATTGTATGTCCACAAGTTTGTTGTGGCATTCCTTCTTCCTTACTTCATGAATTATGCCTATGCCACATGTCATCTTCTGTGCTGCTGATATGTCCTCCTTTGTGGGTCTTGCGCATCCATGGTCCATGCCTTGGTGGAAATTTCCTCAACATTGTAGTCTTGTGCTCTCGATGTACCAATGCTTTGTAGAATTTGTGCAACCATGGTCCTCAACTTGGTGGGACTTTGACCCTTGCGGTACCATCACTTGTGGGACTTACACACTTGCTGAGTCTTTAGCTGTAGAATTTGCGCATATGCTAACTTCAACCACTGCACCCTTCTTGAAACTTCTGCATGCTTCAAGAACTGAAATGATCTTCTGATTGGTGAGACTTGCGCACTTTAATGATTGTTTAACCATAAGTTGTTACTAGCTGCTTGTGCATTCCTGATCTTTGACCATACAATGCTTGGGATTTCTTGTGCATTCTAGAGTCTTTCCTTGACATGCTTGTTGGCGCCTTTTCTTAACCAACTCCTTGGATGATTGTGCACATGTACGTTTGTCCATCCAATTCTTTGGCTACTACCTTGAGAGAGTATGACTTGGTGGACTTGATATCTCCGCAGGTACCACATGTAGTAGGATACATTACTTATGTACTTCTTTGAACTGGATTTGCATGATGTACCTTCCTAATGTGCTTCTTCATCTTGTTCATGCATCATGTATCCTTGCTTATGTACTTCTTCATACTGGATGTGCATGATGTATATTCCTTGTGTGCTTATTCATACTTGTCATGCATGATATATCCCTGGACACATATCTTCGGACTGGATGCAACTTTTAGATATACTTCTTCATACTGACATCCATATTCTTCATCTATCTAGCGCATATGCTTCTTCACAGTGGCTTCCATATAATTCTTTAAGGTGGCATAAGAATGTTGTATCTACTTTTACCTCAGTTGACATCAATGACTCAAACTGAATCAACTGACATCCTCTTTTACATTAGTTGACATCAATGAAAACCAAAGTTGAACATTCTTGGGAACAAAAATTATGGTTACCACTTCATAATCGACGACCATGAGGAATAGTTGTAAGTCAAGATAAATCACATAGACCAGATACTCCAAAAAAGTGATGTCACCCGAGGACTTATCACGTAACTAGAATACTGTAGTGTGCTTATATCAACCAAACAAGCCAAAGGGGGGTACCACTCTTACTTATTCAACTTCACCTCATGTTTGACACATGTTTTATAAGTGCTTTCTCGACAAGCGCTCTTTGCTACAAATGAATTTTCAGTCTTTAGTGCTTCCTAGTTTCAAAATGTTGTGGCCATGGAGATGTTAACTCTCCACTCCTAATCCAAGGCCTTAGCCTAATCTTGTTAGTGATATATCAAAATAAAATATTGATTATTTTTATATTATGAACTTATTATTAAGATAATTTGTTTAGTTTCAAAGGTACGATGGTGAAATTGGTGGTGTTTGTGACTCAATATGTCGAACCAATCAATGCACAAATGATAGCTAATATATTCTTTGTTTTGATGAAATCCTAAATTAAAGTGGAGTAAGAGGTTCTTCGAATTTCTTTCAAACATGCAATTTGGAATACTTTCAAACTGAATCGTTGTTACAAATTGAAAATAAAGATTTTAAAGAAATGATGCTTCACTATCTTTCACTTTCCAACATGTTTCCAAATTTGTAGCACAAGTTCAAGAGGTTGGTTTTAAATTTGTAATATGTTGAAATTAATTCAACTTTTACTAATTGGAAATGAAAGTGTTTCAATGGTATTCTATTTCAAGAAGTCTTTTAAATTGGCATGGAATTTGGAAATATGACTATGTTTTGATTTTACAATTTACACAATGCTCTCTTCAAATATGGAAATTGGTTTTCCAAATCTACTAAACGATTCAAAGGTTTGGAGAAGTAATGCAAAACTTTAAAGAATTTTGAAGTTTGAAGCAATTATTACTTTTTAATTGTCAATTTTCTAAGAATCCTTTATGAGAAATTCACCTAATTTGTTAAGTAAATTTCTTCAATTCTTTAAACTGAAAGTTTTCTCAAACAAAATGAATTCAAATCTTTACACTTGAGATCCATGTTTGTCGTATACCAGATCACTCAAAAGTGCAAGCAAAGAGAATACGCAGGGCTCGAAATATGCTTCAAAATTTAAATTCTTACTCTTGAGATCTATGTTTCTCATTTGCAATATTGCTCGAAAGCGCAAGTAAAGAGGATACACAGGGCTTAGCGATGGATCTTAAGACTAAAAAATTTAATTACACCTCGTTTGCAAGATCGCTTAGAAGCAAAGAATATACGTAGGGCTCAGACACAACTTATCACAAGAAAATTGAAGATGAAAATGATAAATCTCTAATTATGACTAAGAAGAACAATTTTGAAACTCCCAAATAATAAATTTACTTAGTTTTAAAGCCATTTTATTTTGTTTTGTAGGTTTTTCAATTTGAAAATTTTGAAGTGAATCGTTTCCATTTTTTTCAAGAATGATTCTAAATGATCCTAACATAGATCTAATGTGTGTTACTGGTATTCAAATTTCAAATTCTTATCAAATTATGGGCCAAAAGTTATGTACAACAACTAGAAAAAATTCAAAACATTGAGCCAAACATAGATCAAATTTCAAGACTCTGCACCAAATGCACCTATGCAGAGGACAAAGTGAAAATTTATTGACTCATTGCACCTAATGAGAGGTTAGGGTGCAAATTTCCCTGGCATTTGCTACTTTGCTACTATGCAGATGATTGCCAATGAATAGATCCAGAAATGGGTTGACCGGGCCAAAAACTCCAAAAATTGAAAATTTTGAGCTATAAAAGGTGTAAGATGACTCTAAATGAACTCAAAAAATTTCCCAATCATTCCTAGTATTAGGATTATTGTGCACTATTCACCTGCAAGGGAGAACAAGAGTCACCTGGGAGTCCAAAAGACATCTTGGAAGTTGAAACCAAGGGTCATCCATCATGTATTAATATGTACATTTGTGAATGAAAAAGTGTGCTTTGATGCTTATGCTTCCGTCTTTGTGTAGATTCATGCATATTTTCCCTAATGGGAATCTAAGAGTGGTACCAGAGTTGACTTTGAGCTTTGGCCTGTGCCATAACTCTTGACTTCCCTATGCATATGTTCAATTCTAGAATCTTCAGCTCTGCTCTAGCTCTCCTTGTGCTCACATTTTCCCTCTACTCGTCAGTTTGTCAGCCAACCTAGAACATCGCTCTCCTTAGTAGTGCAAACCCTATTTTTGGCATATTTGCTGTGTAAATACCATTAGGTGAAGATTATTGAGTGAATACTATCGTTAACCCTAATCCATGGAGCAACTACTATTGAGAACGATCTAATGGTACGCGAATTTGGTATACATCCTCGATATTTCATGGCTATATTCCCTAGCGGTTTCCAATACATTTCTATCTCCTCTCACTTGACTTGTGTACCTGGGAAATTACCGTGAATTGGTGTTGTGTGATGCGATTATCGTCCTCTCCAAGAATACTGTGTGTGTTGAAAGCATGAGCTACGAGGAACTATTCTGGTACATGAAAATGAGTCTATAGATTTTTAGAACAGGGTGAAGATTGTTGTGATCTAACATCTGGAAAACTGATATTTATCTCTCTCCTCTGTGCGTAAAGGCAATTTTCTGATGCTGTGTGAAGGCATTCTACTAGTGTGGAGTGCTGCATTGACGACTGCTTATTCTTCAAGTAGTGTGTGGAACCTTTCACGTTTTAAGAGCTACAACTACACCGTGAATTTGTTGCATGTTTGAGTTGGAGCTGTGTGGAGAGAGCAACGCGTGGGGCGTTCCTCTCATGATAAATATTAGTGCATTGAAGTATCTTATTCCTTGAAAGTGCTGTCGAACTCCAACACTTATACCTCTGCATTTGAATGGAGCTACGGTGAAGTGCTACTTTCTATACCCTTCACTTTACCTCTTCGACTGTTGCTGCGTTTTTAATGTTTTTAAAGTATGGAGCCGTGGTACTTCATAGAGGAGCTGTGAATGAGAAAGTGAGTTTCCTCGTGAGTCCAATCCACGTCAGTGCTATGTTGAAAGATAAGGAGAAACCCTAATATCTGATGAGGTATTGATACTGTGTTGAGTCTGCATTGACAATCGGTCCGTGGTCTCTCTCATACCCTCTATCGATGAACACACCCATGAGCACCAACTGCTTGTTTTGCTTGGTGAGGCTATTGAACAATCCAAAGAGAATGATAGACAAGAGTCATTGCAATAAGCAATATAGTAATATTGATAGTATAAGAAATCACATTTTGAGTACGTTGAATACTTTTTGGATGTGCACTCAATGAAAGCAGTTCAGATTTGCATCAATTACATTCCAGGCATCCTTCCTGAGTGATTCTGGAGCTGCTGCGTTTTTTGAGAACTGTGGAGCTCGAACCCTAATGTTTGTGGAGCGTTGGAGACCTTCCTATGTGCTCTCTTGTGGTGATAAAGGAGATCGACATGAGGCCATTCTAAAGCCGTGAGATTATCCAATGGCATAAACATGCATGGAAAGGTGTTTCATTTTTCTTAGCTGCACGACCAGGTTGCAAGGACTATGTGAATATTCTTTCATGTCATGCGTGGAAGTCATGGGCACATTTACAATTGATATTATAGACCTTGCATACCTTGAATGGTCACCAAATGACAATGCAATTGTTGTTTGGGACTCCCCACTTGACTATAAGGTCCTTCAAAGTTACTCTCCTTGTCGACAATGTTTATTTAAATATCAATATTTTGAAAGCGAGCTAGGTGTGAATACTATTGCATGGTCTCCATGTATCCAGACTCTAGGCAGTTATGATCAAACATTGAGGGCTTTGAATCACCTCACTTGGAATCCATTCGTAGAATTTGTGCAAGTGAGCATTGTTCGAGGACCGGCTAGTGTTGTTGTTATATGCCAGGTCTTCACTTAAATGATGACAATCGTCATGACATCCAAGATGGTAAGTCGAAGTTTGAATATTCACTCGTGGTATATGCATGCGTAACTTTTTATGGTGAGAGATAGTCGAGGTGCAATTTATTGTAAGAACAATTACTGAATACACTCACACCTAGTCATATGATGTGAATAATGTTAAGGTGTTAATAAATTTTTGGATGGTTGAGCTTATTGTATTGTTTGAAATTACTACACACTATTGTACAGACTATATACCTGCACATTGAATTTGTTGTGTTGGAGAGAATAAGTCCATTGTAGTGAAGCTTGCAGAGACCATTGCAAATTGTTTCAGAAATTGTTGATTGAAAATATTGCTGGTGAAATACCTCTAGTGCTGCATATTGCCTCCACAAACATGACTGCTCCCTATTGCAGATTAGCCTATTACAACTAGAATATTTGGGATTGGTGTGGTGAGCCCATCTGAGAGATTCAAACAAGTTTGAAGCTTTTGGTACAATTGCTCCAAAAGAAGAAGATTGCAGAAGCAAATCATCATCATTCAAGGAATCAGGTATAATAGATTCTTCAATTCAACATTTAAGAGTGTAACTTGCAAACTATTGTTTGTTTGTAAGTTCTAGTGCATGTTTTTGGTACTTGCAAGTGTGTTTTTGTACAGTATCGAAATTGAAGAAAAGTTAAATTGCATTGTACTTGGGTGCATCCTTGGTTGAGACCGACACCCTTCACTTTTAAACTTGAGTTTGCTAAGTCTATTTGTAAAGGGTGGAGTTGCAAGAAGCCCTCGGTTTGATTGAGTCTACTTGGTTCTACCTGCATAAGGAGACCTCAAATAGTCCTCACAATGTATCGGTATGAAGAAATATTAGAGTTATTGAACACTCTAGTCCTTACAGGTGTATATGGCGCAATCACAATCAGAAAAAAACTCTCCAAACTATCATCAATCATCTGCCCAATTTGCAAGCTAAACAGGGGGATGTACGTGACACAAATCAAAATTCTGAACTAGTGTTTGTTCAGAACAATCCTTTATTTGAAGTTGAAGATGATTCCAATCAGCAGCCTGAACACACAATGAAATAATGTCAGAAGATGTACAATCTGTTCATAGCTCCATATGCCAACATTGTGACCGAGTTGACTATATGAAGTATCGGTGTTTTGATCTTCATCCTTGTTAGCATTGTGGGCAGCGTAACCATTCTTTAGATAGGTGTGTGAAGCTGAATTAACCTGCAAGAGTGAAACTTGTAGCAAAATATTTTACTACTTCTTATATTGTACTTGACAAGGGGAACATGATGTCAGGATTCAAGTTCGGAAGCCTTGTCATTATGACAACAAGTAGCTATGGCCTTCCTCAAGTAATCCAGATCAAGCGATCCTGAGCCACAACTAGTTTAGGAGGCCAGATTCAGAGATGTAGCATGAAGACAAAAGAGAACAATGCCCTAGAGTACTCATGTGTTTTGTGTCTATTTTTGACACCATGAGACTCTCCACTCCTCACATTGTTCCTGACAGGGGGGGATGAAGACCTCTAGAAAAAAGCGAGCGAGTACAAGCGAGTTGAAACAAGTGAGCCTGAAATGCCATGTTCGACTGAGCTCCAGAGTTTGTGGTCAATCTAAAACCACACATTTAGCAAAAGAATTCAGTTTCTGCTAGATATCAGATAGTGGTCATGTTAGGATTTTAGCTTAGGAGACACTCCGCATGTTTTTCTTGTATGCGGAAGTGACCGTACATTTACATTACCTAAGCACTTGAATTTTATAAAGTTGTAATAAAGTGGCTCTTATTTAATAAAGTGACTTTTTGTAATGTTCCTAGTTTATTTTTATAAAGTGACTTTATGAGATAAAACACACTTATTTCATAAAGTGAAATTACTTTATTAAAATTTAACTGATTCATTTTGGAGGGAATGAATCTTGTCCTTTGATCTTGTAAAGGAAAGCTTAGATCTTGGTTGTTGGATTTAGGGATGGGGAAGGTGAAAAGTCACTTTCAACTTATAAGAGCAAGCCTAGGGTAGTGTGCAAGACATAATTTCGAAGAGAGACCGTATTTGATATTGTATGAGTTTTTGAAAGGGGGAAAGATTCTCAATGAGGGGGCTCGAATCTCCAGGAAAGGGAGACAAATACCAAGGAGAATTGGATCGAATACCAAGGCATCATTCTGTTGCTAGCCATAGGGTTGTACTATTATGTTGGCATGTAGTTTTAGGAGTTTCACTACTGCACATAAATCGAGGAGCAACCCATAAATCGAGGAGGGCATAGAAATCGAAGTGGTGGAGGTCGTACTACTGTTCTAGGAACATAAATCGAGGGAAGGAGTCCGTACTATCTTCTGGTCCATACATATGTTCTAAGCACAAAAATTGAGGAGGGAACATTTTTTGAGGTGTTGGTACAATTCACTTTATTGTTGTTTTTTACGTTGCTGTAACTCTGTTAATGCCTGTAAATGCTTAATAAGAAATTTCTCTTGGACTGGTTTTCCCCTTGTGGGTTTTTCCAGGGTCTTTAATTGACCAAAATCACTATGCAATTAATTATCAGTCTACTGCTATGTGTGTTTTTATGTTGCTAATGGAATTTATAGACAGTATGATAGCCTATAGACTAGTTACATTTACTACTTGATAAATGCGTTTGCTGTTGAGGTTATTTTAGAGGTTTGTAAAGTGTTTGAAAAAATTTATGAGTGACAATCGTCTAATGTTTTGTCATTTTTTATCATGGTATCAGAGCTAGGGGCTTTGAGATAACAATAGATTGTCGGTACAACGATGTTGTTGAGTTGTTGGGAAAGGTTTATTGTTGATTTTGACAACTTGTGTACTAGAAATTATTTTCTGCGAGTGTTTTGTAGGTGTTGGGCAGATAAGGGAAAACTTGTGCTTGTTTTCTTTTGGACAAGTAGAAGGAAAATGGCTATTTGCATTAGATTTGAGGACTAGTTGGAATGCCATTTACAACTATTTGCAATGGAAAGTCTAGATGATTGTTGTGCTTAAAGAAAGCAGACTGTGGGTTAATATCATCACTGTGGTAACTCCTCCCACAACCGACCCTTGTTTCTCTTGACATTCATGAAGTGAAATATGCCAGAGCACAGAGGGTTATTCTGGATGGTGTTAAGGACCATCTCATCCCACACTTGGCTTAGAAGAAGTCAACTTATGAGATGTGGGACACATTGAAAAAATTGTATGAGGCGAAGAATGAGAACCAAAAGATGGCACTCAAAGATAAGCTGCACATGACCAAGATGGCCAAGGCTGAGGGTGTGGTATCCTATCTTACCCAGGTGGAACTTTGACCCCTTACGGGTACCATACTTGTGGTACTTACGCACCTTGCTGGAGTCTTTAGCTGTGGAATTTGTGCATATGCTAACTTCAACCACTGCACCCTTCTTGGAAATGATGAAGATTACATGAAGAGATGCAATGTATTCCAAAGAAAAGGGAAACCATCGCGAAGGGATGAAATGCCACTAGTACCCCTCAACTAACATTACAAGATTTCGACAAATGGGAAGTTGACTTCGTAGGACCTATCAACCCACCAGGAAAAAGAACAGGATTGCCGAGATATAATTACTATGACTGATTATTTGACGCGATGGACTGAAGCTGCATCAGTAAAGGACTGCATGGCTACGACATCAACAAGATTTATCTTTGATAATGTGGTCACCAGGTTTGGGTGCCCAAGATATTGATGATCGACCAAGGAACTCACTTCATCAACCAAACTCAGTGCCATGACGAAAGAATCCCAAATTCAGCATTGAAGGAGTACCCCATATCATCTGCAGGTGAACGATGCAGTGGAAGCACTGAACAAAGTATTGGAGCATGCTCTCACAAAGGTGTGTAACAAAAATCGCGATGACTGGGATTTGAAGATTCCAACAATACTGTGGGCCTACAGAACGACTTGTAAACGATTGACAGGACAAACTCCATTCAAGTTAGTTTACGGATAAGAAGCGGTGATGCTAATGGAGTATATTGTCCCGATTCTGCGCATCGTAGCAGCAACAGGAATGAGACACGATGGAGAAATCGAAGAATGGTTGGCACAGTTGGTATAGCTTGATGAGGACATGTTTATCGCAGGGGTTCCATCAACAGGTAGAAAAGGATCGATAGAAGGCTTGCATGATCTCCATGTCAAGGAGAAGCACTTCCAGTGCAGAGATATGGTTCCGTTGTATGACAGTAAGTTTGCGAAGCACCTAGGTAAGCTGCAGATGCATTGGTTGGGTTTCTATATTATAAATTTTATTACTGACAGAGGTGCAGTGTAGTTACAAAAGCTATATGGGACACTTTTGACAAATCTAGTGAATGGAAGTCGGCTGAAGCCCTATCGCCATAGCAAGGTGCATAGCGACTGAAACATAAATTGTGAAAAAAGAAGAAGATGATGATGATGATTAAAGGTTGGAAATTTGTTTTCAACATTGAGTCTGTCGACGAACAATGACTGAGTAAAGAGTAAGCGGCGAGACTTGAATCTTGTTGACGTTTAGCATGCATGAGTCGAATCAGATAATAATTACAACAATTGAGCGTCGACAGAAGGCGGCGAAGGTAGATGATGACACACTCGATGACAAAATTTGGTAAATTGGCGAAAGATTCGATGAATGATTTGGTAATCATTACTCAAGAACGAAAAGATGAATGGGTAATGAGCAAGTTAAGTTATAAATACCCAAACAAATGGATAGATAGAATCATTAAGTCTTATACGCATTACAAGTGAGAGTCATTGAGCCTAATGCGCGATTTGCAGAGTGAAGAAGTGAGATTAGAGGGTTGCAATGGGGCATTCCAATTCCAGATTGAGTACATAAGGTGTGCTAAGGGAAAGGGCAAAAATAAATTATGAACAACCACTGGTTGCATCAGTGCGGACGATGAGGAACAAGAGAAGTACCAGTATATTGATGGATACCGACTGAAGGATGAAGAGAGATGCTTCTAGATTGGCACAAGTTGCAATTGATGGAGAACCGACGGGTTTTTCGACCGCCGCAAGACCAACTCAAGGGACACTCTGGCTCCAACGAAGGATGATCAAATTCGGGAAAGTGTTGCGCCGAAACTAGAGTAGTTGGATTTCGCAAGATTCGTTTCACCATGGGGGCTAGAAATATTTTTTCCCCAAAAAAGGGTAGTGTGCAAAGCAACATCGGCAGCCAACACCGTCGATCAAATCACAGCAGCATATGACGAGTTCAAGAAGCAAGTTTATACAGCAACAATTTCTAGCTGAAGTGGCTCGAGGGCGAGCCATAATTTTGTGTTAGGGGCCTGTTGGCACGGGGTTGGAGCGCACAAGTGTGGAACCCCAAGTGGTGAAAGGGTCAAAGATAAGAACAAAGGACCGGTCGCAAAGTCGAGATATGCGGAAGTAATTAGTTAAGTTAGTTAGCAATGGGTCATTAGGACCATTTTTAACGGCCAAGTGCGCCTATAAATAAAATTAAGATTGTAAGATTTAAGAATATAATCGATTTGAGGATCATATGAGAAGAACCTTTTGTGCGATTGTAAGCCTAAGGGCATTTTCCTAAGTTGTGAAATATGAGATCATACCTTCGGATTTGTTGTATTTCTATCTTTTGGATTGATCTATGGAGTATTTATTTGGTTTTGGTTATGTACTATGAGTAATATGCATATTTATTTTCTGTTTATCGCAATATGATGTTTTCTTGAGATCGCATTAGATATTTTCGCAAATATGTTATGTACCGCAGATTCCTCAATCATGCTTTGTTTATTTTTTTTAATTTGTTAAGTATGAGATGATAATGAAATTAAGGATTACTAGGGTGACAGTATGATGTTTTAACGCGAATGTGAATCTCTGGCTTGTGTTGATCAAGAGTGGAATAGTGCATGTATTCTCCCAACTGCTGAAACTTGGTTCTTGCAGCCCCCCCTTAGACATTCTTAGGTGAGACCTCACTTGCTCTACGAGTGTTGCTGGAAAGGGTAAAACCTTTCTAGGCCGATGCTTAAGGGTGTCTAGTCGATCTTTGTTGACAACAGTGCGAAGTGAACCCCTATCGATAGAACTATGTCAAAAAGAGTTACATAGCTCAGGCAAAGGGTTTCCACGGATGGCTCCTTAGCCAGTGAAGACACACAATCCAGTTTCAAGGAAGGATAGCTCTATCTCTCACTTTTGATGTAGAGTGAAATATCCTTCAAGTAGCTCCAAATAAGGGTTTCTCAATAAGCTCATGAATCTCAGTGAAGGTATGAACAACTGCACTCATACAGAGCCTGGTGTGCCATATCTTCTAAAACTGTTATTTTCCTTCATTTGCTCATATTCTGGTAACTTCTCAGGACAACAGAGATCCATGTAACCTCCCCGGACAACAAATATCGATGTCAATAGAGAATTGCATTCAACGCGATATATTTCTTCCCATGTCCATGTGCATTGTAGCTTGTCTGTAGAGGATAACACTCATTCTCACTCTAGCTCAGGATCAATGGTTTGGCTATCATGGATGGGGCGCTTTTTTTATTGCAATAAATGAGAGTATAAACAGAGATTTATACTTACGAAGGCAGAGAGATAAGGCTCCACGCATCCAACATAAACTCAAATCAATCTGGGAAAAATGGAGGTCACAACTCACACACACTAGAGGAGAGAGGTTGCATGCACCAAGAGAGAGATATTCATCATAAACAAGAGAGAGTAGTCTTCATCATGATCAAGAGAGAACACTACATTGAATTCACAGCACTACACCAATGGGTTCACACTCTGAAGAAGCAATAGATTCACCATATGACTCCAAAGATGGATTTCACCCTTCACATTTTACCAAATATAACTCGAGCATAGCTCATTACAAATGCTTCACTGACAATATTACCAAACCATCGAGAGTCAGTAATCAAATGGAATATTCATTGGTTACATTGCATGCATGCAGAATGATGAGCAGGCATAATTTTAGGTCTGAAAATAGCCCAGGTGCAAAAAAAAAAAATGGTTAACTTATTATAGGTTTGACAAGACTAGAAGCGCAGGTATGAGTACAGGAAATCTTAGACATATGGAAAAATTCTGAGAGAACGGGCTAGAGGCTCCAGACATTTAGCAGAATTGAGAATAACATCCACTGAGAATCATGCAGAGAAATGTCTCTGGAATGCAAATAATAAATGCAGATAAAGAGCAAATAATATTGCAGAGATGGTAGTGCTAGGACTGAGCAACAACAACCATGAGATTCATTGCAGGTTTGGCTTGACTAGCATGCAGGACTAAGGAGAGGCCATAGGATGATAAGTGCTCTGATACCACTGTAAGGTGCCAGCTAGGGCACATAACCAATAATCTCAAGAAGACATAAGAAATAGGTGTGGAAGTGCACTATATTTCTCATTAACCAAATGTACATATATCTACAATGAAAAATGTCTCTTGGGTTTCATATTCCCAAGTGGACTCTTGGACTCTCGGGTGAGTCTTGGTCTCCCTTGCGCATTAATATTCCTCACACTGAGGATTAGACTCCAACAATAACCATTATATAATATTAAAATAAAAATATAATAAAATATTAAATATTAATAATACATTCCTTATAATATATTAATTAAATATAACATTTATAGAATATTTATACTTCTAATATTATAATTTAATATTTTTTTAATTAAATTATAATAATACTTTAACTTTTTAAATTTTTTAAATTAGAGTATAATAATATTTTAGTTTTTAATATTCATATGTATTATGAATATATACTACTTTATATTAGTTATTTTAATTTTTAATATCTCCATCTAATTTTTATTTTTATTATAATTTAATAAAAATACTTTTTAAATTGATTATATTCCTATTAAATTTTTAATATTATTAATTAGTTTTATTTTTTTAATATCTCTATCTACTATTAAATAATAGTTATATATATTATAATACTAAAATTATGGATGTTTTTTTTGTTGAGGATTAGGGTTAATGGCGGCAGGCTGATGATCTGGTTACTTGCAGGCGGCAGGTCTGGTGGCGGCCTGCTACTGTCAGTCAACCTGCACGGAAGCCAAGGTACTATGAACCATGGGGCTTCACTCAATAAACCGCTATCATAGCACGTTCATTCATGGCAAATGAAACAATAGCCCTAATTTCACTAAATATTGGAAAATACCTTCCAAAATCATTTTTTTTAACCCCCTCCCAATATGCCTTCCCAATTTAAAAAAACCCTTGTTTTCACTAGATATTGTATGTATCAATTTTTTCATTAACATTTTTTATACCCCTTTATATTTCTTCCTAGTATATTGATATGATACTCCTCTTATGACCCCACATGCATTCTACAATGCACCTTGCTTCTTTCAATGTATATTGTGGATGCACATTACTTCAGCCACAATGCAATTACTCAACCACATATCATTATGATTTGCAACATCTAATGGTCTAATTAAGAGATAGGAGATCACTTCTTGTATGTCACTAGAGCCAATGCGCATAGTACAATATTTAGATTACATGTTGCAGTTCCCCAATCGCTAACTAAGCCTGTTGTGGGATAGGTATCCAAGCCCCCAGGGCCTGTAACAAGCTATAGGAGGCTAAATAAACCTCCCAAGTCCTATAATAGGAATGAATGGTTGGGTATTCAAGCCCCCAAGGCCTATCGAGGGCCTATAACATGACCTGGAGGCTTAGAGGCTCCCAACGCTATTGGTAACAACTGGCTGAATGTTTATGGTAACAACTGGTTTTCAATGACCATTGTCTCTCGACTATGATCGACTGGCAACCCTCTTAACCACGAAACCCCTAGCCTCAAGCATGCCTCAAGACGTGATTTCCCTATGTACTGGTAAGCCAGAGGCTAGCCTCAACCCAATTTCTCATCCGGCCGTGATCCTGACATCTTCGTTTGGCGGATATTTGGCAGCCCGCCCATATAAAAAGATCCCAAAGTATTTTTGTATTGTTACATTAAATTAAAAAAACCCTTTGCCCCTTAATATATAAGCAATATAATTTTTAGGTTTTCATGATTATTTAATTCCCCAATATGAATGAACGTGATATTATATTTCCTTCTAGTGAAGCCCCCGTGCTACGAACCTAAGGATTACACGGATATTAACCTGGGGTGGAAGCATTTCTTCACGGTTTTTTCTTTTTACTTATTTTTCTCATCTTCGTGTGGATTTTACTGCTTCCCTTTTTACCTTGCAGATGGATTTGCTTGATGAATTGGACTATGGCAGTGACCATTTGGTGCCTAGAGACATATGGGCATCGCCACCTGTTGATCTTCGAGATGTGGAGAGTGCTTGGTCCTCCGGTGTGGGTGCTGGTGCTCAGACGCTACCATTTGGCTTTGGACAAAACCATTCATTTCTGGTTTTGGATGAGGGTTTGAATAGTATTGTTTCTTTTGGAAGGGTCTTTGAGACGTATTATTCTCTGGATCAGAATGGTTTTCTGGTTGCTGGGGATCTGGGTGGTAATTTTTGGGGTTCTACGATTGCATAACCCTTTATCTCCTCGGCGTCTCCTTCGACGGGTTTCGTTAGTGCCCCAGATTTTCTAAATGATTTTGGGGTTGGACAGGATTCTGTTTCTGCTTATGGTTTGGAGGGGTCGGTTAGATGTGGTCGTGGTTCAGTGAAGTGTTCTGGTAAGGGTTTTATCCCCTTGACTGAGTAGGGTTTTATTGCTGGCGGTTTGGGCACTGACGAAATGAGGGGTTTTCCTAGTCCGTACTTTGATAGGGTTCGAACATTGGACTCTCGATTGGACGGGGTGGAGGAGGTTGGAGAAGTTTGCTCACGGAAGAAACCTCGCCAGAAGTGGTTGAAAAATACTGGGAAGGCTCCTAGTTACTCTATGGGAGAATATATTGGCTTTCAAAAGATTCTGATGATGGTTGAATAGTGTTGGTGGGTAGGGTTTATGGATGTACGGTGACTCTCAAGACTGTCATTAATTGGGTGAATAGGTCATGGACGGACCATTTGGGCTATGCTCCGGAGGTGGTGGCTCTTTCGGGTGGTTGGTATGCATTCCAGTTCACTCAGGAAGTTCATGCATTATGGGTACTCGACCAAAATTGAAACTTGGTGAATGTTCCATTTTTACTTAAGCCATGGGATCCTCTGTTTGATGCTAGCAGGGAGAAGATGGATACTATTCCATTATGGGTTAGGCTTCCGGTCTTCCTTTACATTATTGGTCGGCAGATCATTTCAGGAACATTGGCAACATCTTGGGGACTTATCTGGATGCTGATTTCTCCTATATTGAAACAAATTATCGTAAGTTTGCACGGATACTAGTCTGCATTAATGTTCGAGATGGCCAGGGAAATGGTATGGATCTCTGTTGGGGCCCTTATATTTTCCCACAAACTCTGGACTATGAAAACGTTCCTTTCCGTTGTAGGCGGTGCTATGAATATGGGCACCTGGCTGTTGATTTCAACCTTCCTTTGCGCGTGCGGAACGGTGCGATCTCACAGAGGGAGGAACGGGTGGATCATTGTTTTGATGGGCCGGATACTATTCCACAGGTGTCTCCTTTGAGAAATGAGACAACTGTTTCTGTTTCTGATCTGGTTGGGGGGGATCCTATACTGGTTACTTCTGATGGCGATGCTGATGGGATTCCTATGGAGAATAGTGGACACTCCATGCCCTCTGCAGATGCGGCTTGTGAGGAAGCTCTGAATACTCTTCTTCGAATGGCCATTTGGACCTCTGGTAATACTCTTCCTTCTCGACCGTCGTCCATTAATTTCTTTTTGAAATTTTTTACTTTTCCTGGTTCTGATTGGGTGGAGGGTTTGAGAAACCTCCATATTTCCTCTCATCTGTTGTTCCCCCCCATCCTTGGTCGCTGCTCCACTAGGGCGGTTGTAACCCCTATTTCTCCTCTCCTGGAGGAGGCCACCCCCCCAGACATTACCGGTCCCGATCATTCTGATTTCCCCTTGGTCACTTCTTCATCCCCTACTGGATCCTTTGAATCCGGTTACTTCTACGTTCATCGGTTAAGAAATCCTATGGCTTGGGAAAGGTAAGGTCAGAGTGGCTAAGGGCAGGGGATAACAGTCTTTTATCTCTAAGACAAAGTCCAGAGCATGCTTAGACCTTCTTCAAGGGAAACAACAATCCATTGAATGGGCACTTAGAGTTGTGCGGGCCCAGAAGAAAGGGCTTTCATGAAGATTATGTCTTTCAATTGTTGGGGTCTCGCTGGTCCCTTCAAAAGATCAGCATTGCGGTGGTTGCTTGAGAGTGAGCACCTAGACATTCTTTTGCTACAGGAAACTTTGGGTGCTGGTGTTGAGGTTATTTCTAAGTTGAAATGTTGGTTCCTGGGCTGGAATTTTGAAGCTTCAGATGCTCAAGGATGGTCGGGAGGTATAGCGTTGGGTTGGAAGGAGGGTCGTAATCAGGGTTACAAACACTTGGGTGATGGAGTCTGTTTTGGGGATGAATTTTACCACTCTTGATTTTGATCAGGAGTTTACTGTATTAAACATCTATGGGCCTTATTGTAATCGTATCCCCTTCTGGTATTCTCTGCTCAGTAAGAACATGGTAAAAGGAGTCTATGTGATCCTAGGGGGGACTTGAATTTTACTTTGGGGCAGGCTGAGATTTGGGGTCCACGTGCTCAGGTGGATTCTCTTTCTGACTATTTTATCAGGAAAATGATTGAAGGTAATCTTGTTGATGTGGAACCTGTTTGTCTTAAACCATATTAGAGAAACAATCGGGTGGGGGATTGTCGGGTGGCCGAGAGATTGGATAGATTTTTACTTGTTGAACATCTGCTGGAGATTTTTTTTCATATACGTCAATGGGTTGAAAGTGGGGGTTCTTCGGATCACTCTCCCATTTTTTTGGAACTTGATAATGGTCCGGTTAAACCGCCCTATCCTCTTAAATTTAACAAGACTTGGCTGAATGATCCCACCTTTGTTGAATTATTCCATTCGGACTGGATCCCTTACCAGCCGGAGGGACTCTTTTCTGCTGCCTTCCAATTTGCAGAAAACATCAAGCAATTGAAGGGATCGATCAAACTTTGGGTTGGAGAGAAGCATCATCAAGAGAATCAGGAAATAAAACAGATTGAGGAGGCTCTAGCAATTATTGCTATGAGCGATGGGGGGGGGGATTTCTGAGACAAGACTCTAAGGACACCCTGGTTCGACTTGAATCCTGGAGGAATACTCTACTTTTGGAGCAGTAGGAGGCTTGGTGCCTAAAGAGCGGGGCTATATGGTTGGAGAGTGGTGATGAAAACTCCAAATTTTTTCATGCATATGCAAAGGGGAGGTGCTCTACCAATACTATTTGGACTCTGATGGATCATTTGGGTATTGAACATAACACTTTTGATGGATTGGACGAGGTTGGGGTCAATCATTTCAAGGATCTATTTAAGGCTTCAGACAAAGTAAACATTGAAGAAGTCATTCGGGTGGCACAACTCTTTGCTAGATTTGTGGAGGAGGAGGACAACAGGATTTTGATGGAGGAAATTTTTCTTGATGAATTAAAGGATGTTCTTTCTAGTTTTCAGAAGGACAAAATCCTTGGGACTTGTTAATTTTTGAGCATCAATTCAATATGATCTAGGATCTTAACTGAGAGAATAACATGTGCAACATATCAATCACAGGAAGCAATCACAAGAGACAATAGACACACAGAGTTTCCTTGGGGAAAACCATAAAGGTGAAACACCCCAATAACTTCCTTAGAGATAGATAGCAGCAGCTTCTCCTCCTCCACTAGTGTACCAATCTCCAATGAGTGTATGAGTGAGAAAGTGAATGATCAAATAGAGTGCCTCCCTCACTCTATTTATACTCTAACTTGACTTGCCTAATAACCTTACTAGATCGACCTCAACATAACCACTTAACATAATGCTAACAGGCCCGACCCCATTAGAGTGGTCTAATAACCACCCACATGACTCATACAGGGCCGACCCCATCAAGGTGGTCTAATAACCCATCAAGTATAAGTTACGACACTTACAATATAAATGACGACACTTCCGTATAGAGGAATAATAACATCTCTATAGGAATACAATATACATATATGAAATACATTCCAAAGTTACAAATACATCAACACTCCCTCTTAACTAGGAAGGTATTTCTCGACACAGGTCTTTAGCACAAGTCTTCTTCTCTGGATCATTGTCACTGGATCATCGTCATCGAATCATCACTGCTACTACCTCAATCAATCTCTAATCTACTTGTCATAGGAAGTTCTACAGATCCAGCTCTTTTTCATGCTGGATGTAGGCCTAGCCTCCATGTAGGTCTTCATCATCTCTGCGAGCAAGCCATCAAGTAGGTACAGCTCAGGACTGATTACACTACCTCTGCAAAACCTACAAGATCTCTCAGGACTTGTCATATGCCACTGCAAAACTTGCAAGAGCATCTCAGGACTGATTATATGCCTCTACAAAACTTGTGTACCCTACTATCACATCATCATCTTTAGATCACCTCATAGTCCACGAAGCACAACCCAGATGCACATCACACATAAACTTACATTCACCGGCATGGGAAGACACACTTCAACCATCCGTGAAAGGCTCAACACTTATATCTATGCCATGGGAAGACACACTTCAACCATGCGAGAATGGAATCACACTTATATTCATATCCATGGGAAGACACACTTAAACCATGCTAGGAATGGCACAACACTTATATCGCAGCCATGGGAAGACACACTTCAACCATGCTCTAATGGAACAACACTTATATCGTAGCCATGGGAAGACACACTTCAACCATGCTCGAATGGCACAGCTCTTACATCAACGACCATGGGAAGACACACTTCAACCATGCTAGGAATGGCACAACACTTATATTGCAGCCATGGGAAGACACACTTCAACCATGCTCTAATGGAACAACACTTATATCGTAGCCATGGGAAGACACACTTCAACCATGCTCGAATGGCACAACTCTTACATCAACGACCATGGGAAGACACACTTCAACCATGTCAGAATGGTCCCAGCCCTTATATCTCAGCCATGGGAAGACACACTTCAACCATGCTAGAATGGCTCATGTGCATCTGTGTCTCCGGACTCATCACTTCCCCTTGGAAGGAATCTCAATATGAAGTACACCAAGTCTCTCTCTTAAGTACTCAAAATTCACCCTGGCCAGCGGCTTGGTCAACACATCAGCTATCTGCTCGTCCGTTGCAACATACAGGAGCTTCACTACTCCTATCTGCACCATACCCCTGATATAGTGATATTTGATCTCAATGTGCTTCAACCTGTCATGGAACACTGGGTTCTCAGATAGCTTCACACAACTCTGGTTGTCACAAAAGATACCAGTAGCACCCAACAGGAGATCAAATAACTCAGACAGTGGCTTCCTCAGCCATACTGCCTCACAACTAGCTGAACAAGCTACAACATACTCTGCCTCGGCTGTACTCAGTGCTACGCAAGACTGCTTCCTGCTAAACCAAGAGATTACACCCGATCCCATATTGAAGCAACACCTAGATGTGCTCTTCCTATCTGTAGCACTGCCTGCCCAGTCTAAATCAACATAACCCTACAGGTTAAACTTTCGATTCTCTTCATACTTGAGCCCATAATCAATTGTACCCTTCAGGTACCTCAGAATATGCTTTACATCAACCAGGTGAACATTTCTCAGATCTGTTAGGAACTGGCTCAATGTGTTCACCGCAAAGCAAATATCTGGTATCTTGTTCGTCAGGTGCATCAAGGACCCAATCATCTAACGATACACAGTGACATCAACCGGCTCAGATGAAGCTTTACACAGAAGATTTTGGTTCGATTCCATAGGTGTGGCCATGGCCTTGCAGTCCATCATCCTGAACCTCTTCAGGATCTCTACTGCATAATTCCCTTGTCCAAGGAAGATTCCATCTACACTCTGCCACACCTCCATGCCCAGAAAAAATAGTGCATCATCCCCAAGTCCTTCATCTCGAACTCGACAGCAAGCTTCCTCTTTGTATTGGAAATCAATCTATACTCACCTGTAACAAACATATCATCCAAATACATAAGTAGTATCACTGGATTTCCTTCCTCAACCTTGTAGTAAAGGTTGGAATCCGCTTTACTCTTGGTAAAGCCCAAACTGGATAGAAAGTTGTCTATCCTACCATACTAAGTCCTAGGAGCTTGCTTCAATCCATACAAGGCTCTCTTCAACCTGCACACATATGACTCCCTGTCATATGTCTCAAAACCAAGTGGTTGCTCCACATACACTTCCTCTTCGACTTAAACCATTCAAGAAAGCTGTCGTTGACATCCATCTGGTTTATCTTCCATTTCATCACTGCAACCAGAGCAAGTACTGATCTGATGGAAGTGTATCTGGCTACAGGTGCAAAAGTCTCTTCATAGTCAATCCCTTCTTTCTGGGAGAAGCCACGAGCTACAAATCTCGCTTTGTATTTTTCTATGATGCCATCTGCAGCATACTTGATCTCATAGATCTACTTGAAAGTCACAACAGACTTCCCTTCAGGTCTTGGGACTGCATCCCAAACATCATTCTTCATGATCGACTAGTACTCATCGATCATTGCATTCTTCCCGAATCCTGCGAACTTCAATATCTTCAATATCTTCAATATCTTCAATAGATAACTTTTGTTGTTGAAAAAATGTTGTAGTCATTCTTTTGTAGGTGATGGTATACGATCTTTCCGACAAAACAAGTTAAATTGCATGATTAGAAAACATCTCATATTTTTCATAACAAATTCTTACACATAAATAAATATGTCATACAGTCATGCAATTATCTTAGCCAATGCTTCAATACAACATTTATCCATATCCCGTAACTTTCTAGATTCCTTCCAATCTCTACCAGAACATTGTTAAGAGTGTGCACAACTCCCAACATGTCAGCAACGAGGTTTCATTCTAGATAAGTAGCAATGGAATGTTGTACAGTGCCATAGGGCACTTACCCATCACATGCATATTAGTAGTATACTGTTCATTAATGCAATTATTCTAATATGCATAATACACACCCTAAGTCTAGGAACATAAGCATATACATCATTGAACAATATTATTTAAACAAACAAATATGCAAGAAATGACAATTCAAATACTTATCTTTGTTTGGTTTGTAGGGTGGACTCCCTCTCAATATTTGCTTCCTTGCAGGAACTACTGGAGTGTGCTCCCTCTTGATCTTTGCTTCATCGATTACCTGTCCTTGAGCTTATATCCATCCTCGATCACTTATGCATACTTACTAGTATCATCATTGTGTTATCCTCGAGGTCTCATACATACATTCATTAGCATAATCTCACAATAATCTTAACCATGTATAGTCATGATAATTTCAAACACAGATAATAAACATTAGTATTCAAGGTTTCAGGGAATACTTCTTTTACTCATGCATATTCTTATTTGACCAAAGGACTTTTCTGGTTAGTCATATCATCAATCAAGGTAAGAGACATAATATGCATAAACCCTTGATTACTTACATTTCTAACTTCATGAATAATCATTATCAACCATACAACAATATAAGATCCTAACACAAGGTAGGATTCTAACTTGATATAGGAAAAACATACCTGGATTAGCATGCTAGCTAGTTATGTCTAACATACCCGCATAATGTCTTCTTGTTCTCTTAAATGACTTGTGATAGTGACCTGCATATCTCATAAGTTAATCATTGTGGAACCAAATTATACATACCTTGTAAGTAGATCTTCTATGTGATCCATGACAATGGATGAATCTTTGTCTTCATGTCAACATGGTCATATGTTCTTGAACTAGAACATGATTTGTCTTTCTTGATGTACCTTTCATGTTAGCGGACAACATCAACCTCATACAACACCACAATGCATTAGTACAATCATAAGTGTCAAAACCCTAATCAATGAATATCTTCTATCATGCATTCATATTTTTATTAAGGTGATATGACAAGTCTAAAATTAATCAAGATTGTACTAATCTTAATGAAGACAAACATATCATAAACTTAATCATGAATAGATTTTGAAACATACCCGTAAGTCATACATGTCGAGTTTGCTTGTAATATTCTTATGGAAGGCCTTAGCCTCATCTCCCTTTGAAACATGAACTTCTTTACTTATGAAGGTGACGAATCCATTCTCTTCTAGGATTAACCCAATCCACTTGATTTGCAGAAACTGGACTTGGAGATGGATTAGGGTTTGTCAGGGAAACCCTAAAAATTCAAACTTCTAAAAGGATAGAAAGATGCGCCTTGATGAGCTGATCAACCTGGTATACTCAGAATTTGAAAACTGCAAAGTTTCACCCCTCAAATTTCCTTTTCAATCTTCCGAATTCATTAGGGAGGACCTTGAATTAGGGTTTGAGTTTCCCGGAGCTTCACCCAACCAAATAGTTTTATCCAAAGCTCTAAACTTTGATTTGTCAAAGGAGCTTCCAGCCATGGTTTCATATTTCAGAAATTCCACGTTTTGTGGAAACCCTAATTTTTAGGGCCAAAAATGAAAGTGCTCGGAATTGAATTTTGATTGGACAAAAAGATGCGCCTCACTGAGGAGAGTCAATCTAGCCTCCTGCCTTTCAAGATATGTGGAGAGAAACCCAAAAAACAAGAAGCCCTAGCTTCCGCAACTACATAGTGTCTTCTTCTCAGGTTAGCTCTGATACCATGTTAACTTTTTAGCATCAATTCAATATGCTCTAGGATCTTAACTGAGAGAATAACATGTACAATATATCAATCACAAGAAGCAATGACAAGAGACAATAGACACACAGAGTTTCCTTGGAGAAAACCATAAAGGTGAAAAACCCCAATAACTTCCTCAGAGATAGATAGAGAAATGATACAAAACCCAAGCATAAGAGATAGTCTCCTAGCAGCAGCTTCTCCTCCTCCACTAGTGTGCCACTCTCCAATGAGTGTATGAGTGAGAAAGTGAATGATCAAATAGAGTGCCTCCCGCACTCTATTTATACTCTAACTTGACTTGCCTAATAACCTTACTAGGTCAGCCCCAACATAACCACTTAACATAATGCTAAAAGGGACGACCCCATTAGAGTGGTCTAATAACCCTTTAACCCACATGACTCATACAGGGCTGACCCCATCAAGGTGGTCTAATAACCCATCAAGTATAAGTTACGACACTTACAATATAAATGACAACACTTTCGTATAGAGGAATAATAAAAGTCTATATAGGAATACGATATACATATATGAAATACATTCTGAAGTTACAAGTACATCAACAGGCCTGATGGGTGGACCATTGAATTCTTTTTGGGCCTTTTTGATATCATTGGGGATGATCTGCTTAAACTGGCTGAAGATACCAGGATTGAGGGAAGGATCCCGGCTAGCATTAATTCTGTTTTCATTTCTTTAATCCCGAAGTCGGACTCTCCTTCCTCATTGAATGACTTTAGACCTATCTCTTTATGCAATTGTGTTTACAAGATTATCACCAAGGTAGTTGCGAGACGCATTAAATCCATACTTTCCACTCATATCTATGAGGAACAGTTTGGTTTTCTGGAAGGTAGGAAGATACATGAAGCTATTGGGGTGGCTCAGGAGGGTCTTCACAGTATCAAAACTATGAAGTTGAAGGGAGCTATTCTCAAAATTGATTTGTCAAAAGCCCACGACAAAGTTAGTTGGCTATATCTCCGACTGTTGCTAACTCATCTGGGTTTTGGCATAAATTTCACACGGTGGGTTATGAGTTGTATTACTACTGTTTCTTTCTCGGTTCTTATCAATGGGGTTGCTACTCCATTTTTTCATTCTGGTCGTGGATTGAGGCAGGGTTGTCCACTTTCCCCGCTTCTTTTTCTATTGGTTGCTGAAGGATCGAGTAGGGCTCTCAAGGAGGCAAAACGAACTGGCACTCTGGGAGGAATTATGGTTGCTCCCGATTTCTCCATCACCCATATACTCTTTGTGGATGACATTCTCATTTTCTACTCTGGTTCGGTCAGGGACGGACATAAGCTTAAGCAGATTTTGGAGCTTTTTTCTCGGGCCACAGGGATGGAGATAAATGAAGGTAAATCCACTCCGACTACAAATCTCCTCATTGATGAAGAAGTGGAGGTATTTACGAGACTGTTTCCTTTTTCACGTCTCCCTCTTTCGGAGGGTCTTAAATATTTTGGGTTTTAATTTGAAACCAAATTGTTATCAAAAGCAGGATTGGGTTTGGCTCATTGAGAAGATGGAGAAGAGACTAAAATGCTGGAGTCATAAATGGCATTCTAGGGCTGGGAGGCTGGTTTTGGTCAAGTCTATCTTGGAAGCTATCCTGGTGTACTGGATATCATTGGCTTGGATACCTAGGGGAGTTTTGGATAAATCCAGAAGAATGTGTTTTTCGTTTCTTGTGGAATGGGAAGGAAGACTCCTTTGTGGCCCCATGGGCTTGATGGGAACATCTTGCTCTTCCAAAAGCTACGAGGGGGTGGGGTCTGAAGAATATTTTCTATTTTCTAGAGCTCTGGCAGCTAAGGGGGGGTGGAGAATGTTAAAGTCTGGCGGACTTTGGGCACAGGTCATGCTTCGTAAGTATATTTCTCCGGACCCTATTGAACTTTGGATTCGTAGGCCAACTAAAACACATATGGGTGGCTCTATGATCTAGAAGGCGGTGGTAAGATCTTTTTACATAATTGAACAGGATCTCGTTTGGGATGTTGGGTCTGGGCATAAGGTTTGGATTGGGCAAGATCCATGGGTGGGATGGGTACAACAACATCTGTTACTTGGGGTGACTCTGGAGGCTTTACACATGATAGGTTTTCATTTCCTTTCACAGTTGGCTGATCCTGATGAATTCGTGCTGGATCAACATGCTTGGCGCCCTATATTTTTTTTTGGTCTGGATGCTGCGAATGAGATGGAGCTTGATCGGTATTTTCGGGATCTTAATCTTGATCATATTATTCTGAATGAGTTTGATGATTAATTGTTCTGGGACGCAGATCCATCTAGTAAATATACTCCTAAGTGGGTTTATCTAAAAATTAGTGTTGATTTGTTTCCAGGTGATCCTGTCTAGTGGTGGAAACTCCTATGGAAACAAAAATGCCCCCATAAGTCTTGACTGTTCATATGGTGTGCTCTTAGGAATCGGGTTCCTACCTGGGACTTTCTACAGAAACGAAATAAATTTGGATTGGGTTGGTGCTACTTATGTAAAGTTTCTGGGGAAACTGTTTGCCACCTTTTTATTCATTGCTCCTATATCAATGCGGTATGGGAAGTCTGCTCGCGGGTTCTGAAGACAAATTTTATTTGGGTGGGGGATTCCATCGAACATTCCTGGCGTAACTGGTATCATAATCCACTCTATCATGATTACAGAGCTCTACCATTGATGGTGATTTGGGGAGTTTGGCTTGCCCGGAATCATTTTATTTTCAATGATAAACCCATATTACTTGCTCAAACTACTATAAACTGCTGTGAGATCTTTATCTCCTGTAAAAGGAATAAACAACCTCCTTCTGTTCGGGACATTCAGTTGGTGAACATTGATAGATCCTGACCATGGGGTTTTTTCGATGGGGCTTATCAAAACAACTACTGCGGGGGTGGGGATGCCTTGTTTCTTTCTCCTGTACATTTATTTGAGATGTCTATGGGGCTGGGGGATGGAAGTAACAACTTTGTTGAAGTTGTGAGCCTAAAATTACTTGTTATGTTTGCACATGAGAAGGGGTGCCGTGATCTTTCTGTATTTGGGGATTCTCTCAATGTGGTCAAGTGGATTTCTAGGACTCAACATTGTTTTAACATTAGGCTTTCAAACATATTGAGAGCTATTAGGGACAACACCAGTGCATTTGACTCCTTTGAATGCCATCATGTCTACAGGGAAAACAACACAACGACGGACCGAGCATCGAAGGAGGGGCTCTTATTGGGGCTTGGTCAATGGAAAATCACAGAATTTACCGATGGCTTGGTTCGGGAGTTTTATCATAGGCCCTTCATAGATTGAAGGCCACTACACGGTCACTATGTTATTTACATTACTATGACTGTTTTATATCCGGTTTTAAAATTTTGGTAAGCTTTGAGAGGAAGCTTTATCGACATTATTGGTTTACTGGTTTTTTCTTCTATTTTGTATTTAGATGCTGTTAACAGAATTGCATATACTACATATTTTTTTTGAAACATTTGTAACCAATATTTAGACATAGTTTTTAGAAAAGCTATTGGTATTGTGCTTTAAACAACAAAAACACTCTTTAGAGTGATGATGATCTATGTAATTTTGTAGTCGAAAGATGAAATAAAATTACATTTTGTTTTTTGGAAAAAAAATACTAAATTATTATCAAATATTAATATTTTTAATTAAATAATATTATTTTATTATTACTTTGATTATGATATTTTAATTAAATACTATATTCTTATACTTTGAAATTAATTAAAATATAATATTATTAAAAGTAATATCATTATATTTAAAATATATTATTATTAAATCAATTATTATATTTTTTAATATTTTATGTACTATCATTGTATTAATTTTATTTGCTAAAGCATAGAAAAATATTATAATTAAATAATCGTTTTAATAATATATTATTATATTATAAATAATTAAATATTATTATTTTATTATTAAATACTATAAGAAATACCATTATTAATGTGTCAAATATTTCATAATGTTAATAAATATCTCCAAAATACATCATAATATTAAATATATCTCCAATATTAATAAATTAATAATGTTTAATTAATTATAATATAATATTTAATTATTTTAATAACTAATAAATATTTAATATATTATTAATTATTTAATATTATTATTAACTAAATAAAAATATTAGCTATTAATTAATTAATTAATTAGTTAATATTTTTATTAACTAAATAACAATATTACCTATTAAATTATTTTATAATTATTTTGTTTAATTAGATATTATAAAATAATAGTAATGTTTAATTAATAATATTATTTAATTAAACAATATTATTAATTAAAATGTATATTTTATTAAAATTACTAAGCAATATTAATCTATTAATAGTTTTAATTAACTAATAATTAATTAATTAATTAATATTATTAATAACTAACTAACAATAATATAAATTAAATTATTTATATTTATTCGGCTTAATTAATTATTATAAAATAATAATATTGGTTAGTTAAAAAATGTTATTAATTATACAATTAAAATATGCATTTCATTACAATTATTTAACAATATTATTCTATTAATATTTTGGAGATATGTGTATGCGCTCACCTGTTACTAGCAACAAACACATTAATAATATTAATGTGTCTGAATACGCTGGGCACATACTTTTCATATTATTGTTTTTCCCTATAGTATTTGTCCAATTTACGCCTATCGACATATTCAGACACATTGATATTATTAATGTGGTTGTTGCTAGTTTCTAATTTTCATTTTCTCTTTGGGATTCTTTTGTTGCATTTGGAGAACTATTATCCTAGAGGTATTTTGATGGTAACTATTACTAACGATGAAGCTCAACGTATAGAAAAACAACGTGACTATCTATATCCCTGAGATGGAGGCAATACTCATTCCTAAATGGGGAAAAGATTGATTCTTCAAGGGAACTTATTCCAATTGGCCCATAGGTGTATCCACAATGGACTTCGACAACCTGAAGGTTGTTAACAAAAGTCAATAGCTTATCAAAATTTATTCATATAGATATGAGAAACCAAATGACTAACTAATGGTTTTTTTTGTGTAAATGGGTGACAAGCATCGGTTGGACCTATCTATTTCACTGGAGAACATACAAGTGAGAAGTATAATGGTTACATCTACAGTACCTAGCTTGAAGGCATACCTATGCAACTTATATCATTTTCTTCTTCTTCATCTATTGAAAAATATTTGATTTCTCACTATATATATATGTGATCAGGCATCGACACTACCAATTTGTTGTTGTTGGATTGTATGAAGAAGAAGGGATGTTGAACTCACAAATCTCTCGGACAAACTCAAGCAAAAAATGAATCTTTTGGTAGAGTAGAGATTCATAAGGTAAGTGCTAACCTTCTATGCGTTATTGGATCTTAATAACAACACACCATATGAAGATAAGAAGGGTTGGGATCATGAGAAAGGGCATCTCACAACACTGAGAGCAATAAAAGTTAAGCTTTAGCATCAACAATAAGCGTAAAGCATTATGTTTTTGACAATCCATTGTAGAGAAGAAATATGAGAACACATGTTACATAGTAGTTGTCAATCTATTTTATTATCATAATCTATGTTAAACATTTAAATAAGTGTTATTAACAAGCCAATTGAAATTTTCAAAATTTTGTCTTTAATTTCGGGTATATGACAATTCCATAATCATGAGTGTTTCGGGTATGTGACAATTCCATAATCATGAGTGAGAGAGCAGGTATTACACTCACGGTAGAAAATATAGGAATCAAGATCGACAAATTTGTGAAATTCATATGTTTTATGCCTTCATTTTGTAGGTTATTATGGTGAATGTGGAAACATAGGTGCCAATATATGGCTCGGTAAATGGACTTGACAATGATATCAAGGATCAACTATATAAAGTGGTATTTGTGAATCTTTGTTCTAACGTTTTTGTCCATATACTTGGAAGTCTTGTAATGAATCCCCCAAAGGTACATGCCTATGATTGGATTTTTTATGCCTTTTGACATGCAAACATCTTCTTGGATTTTTTATGCCTTTTGACATGCAAACATTTTCTATGAATTGACCTATTAGTATGTCCTTTTTTTACTAGGCTAATTTTGAATACCTTTATGTAGAGTGGTGATAAGACATTTGAAATGTTTTGTGCAGAGAGGGATGATATTCTTTCATCTCTTAGAAGGCATGCCAAGATCAACGCTCTGAACATTCAACGGTGAATGAATGTTTTGATCTTCCTCAATATAGAAATCTAATAAAGTCTAAAAATCTGCTATTTAATTACTCTCTTTTTTTAAGAGTTTAGGAGGATTCCGTGTTAACAAACAAGGTAGAGAGATTTTCAAACATGGAAACTAATATTTATGAGCATCAGCTTCTTCTATGTTCATGCATATATATTGTGCATATAGGCACTTATTAAATATTTCCACCCAAACTTTGAAAATCTTAAAGTAAGGTGATAGGCATTCCTTGCTAACCCATAAATATTTCATGTATATGTAAAGATTTTTTTGTAAATTGAGAATGTTAAGCCTCTGATGTATGCGCTATGGGATCTTTATTTAGACTAGTAATAACTATATTAATAATATCAATGTGTCGGAATACGTCGATATGCGTAAATTAGACACATACTTTTCATATTATTGTTTTTCCCTCATAGTATGTATCCAATTTAATAGAATAATATTGTTTAATGATTTTAATGAAATGCATGTTGTAATTGTTTGATTAATAATATTGTTTAATTAAACAATATTATTATTTTCTAATAATTAATTAAACAAAATAATTATAAAATAATGTGATTGACATTATTGTTATTTAGTTAGTAATAATATTAATTAATTAATAATTATTTAATTAAAATATTAATAAAATAATATTGTTTAATATTTTAATGAAATCCACATTTTAATTGATTGATTAATAATATTGTTTAATTAAACAATATTATTAATTAAACAATTCTATTATTTTATAATAATTAATTAGACAAAATAATTGTAAAATAATTTAATTGATAATATTGCTATTTAGTTAATAATAATATTAATTAATTAATTATTATTTAATTGATAATTAATATTTTTATTTAGTGGGATAAAATGAAGTTCCTCTTTGAAACTCCTGTCATACCCGTTATCTTATACGATTGTGAAGTATTGGGGTGCAACATTTCTAGAGAATCTTGGAGAAAGATTGAGTAAATCCAGAAGTGGTTTATAACTTACAACCTCAAAATTAAAAGCAACACACCTTATATTATTCTCCTCTTAGAAGTGGGTGAGCATGGCTATGACTAGGTACCTGATGTACAAGCACAAGATAAATAACATGGAAAATGAGAGACTTCCTCAAATTGCTTTAAATTCAAGTCAAAACCAATTATGCCTCAAGCGGAGTGGGTGTAAAGATACGATGGCTTGGTTAGACCATTGGGGAATTGATGAAAATGACACTTTGTAGAATATCGATAATGTCAAAAATATTATGTCTTTTAAGTTTAAAGAGAAATTGTGGTGCGAGAAAAATTTAGCGGTTAAGAGAAAACTAAAATACTATAAGGAGGTCAGTAACCCTAATTTGGAAGATCAAAATTATCTCTCGATAGTAACTAGTTCAAAGAAGAAAATGAACATAGCCAAGATTAGAACGAACTCTCATGAGCTCCATAGCGAAACAGGGTGTTGGTTTATTTCCAAAACTCCATGGGAGGAAATGGTTTTCCATCTTTTTGAGTTTATGAGTGTTGAGGATGAAAATGACTTTCTATTAGAGTGTTCTGATTACACCCACATTAGATATGAGTTTCATAGTATTTGTTACAATACAAACATTTCTAACCTCTTGACTTGCCAAAACTATAGTGATCTTGGAAAGCTTCTTTCTAAGCTTTTTGAGCATAGGAACACAAGTTTAAAGCAAATCAAGTAATAACCTTCTTACGGTTCGATAGACCAAAATTGATCTCAGTAGACGTTAATCATCATCATCATCATCAATAATAACATTAATTAATATATTATATTACAATTTAGACAAAACAATGATGACAATCTAATTATTTATATAATAATTAAATATGGTATTTAATTAAAATTATATAATAAAACTAATAATAATAATTAAATATGGTATTTAATTAAAATTATATAATAGAAAAAATAGTAATAAGTTTATCTAGTTCAAAATATTTTTATTTAATTAATATTTTATCATAGTTTACAAAATATTATAATCATTTTACATAGAATATTAAAAAATAGTCTAATTTAATTAAAAATTATAACTATATATTAATAAGAAAGTAATCATGCACTATTATAGGGATATGGTATAGCTAAAAGGGATATGGTATAACTAAAATATTATAATAATGTATTGATAAAATAATCATATTTAATTAATAATATTTATATTTTATTATATTTTTAATATTATAAAAATAAATATAATAAAAAAATTTAATTAAAATTATTATTATTTAATTATAATATTATAGTATAGTATAAATTATATAGATGAAAATATTATTAACATTATATTGATCAATATCACAATGCAACATAGCATAACATCGAGTGTTAAATTATTAATGTGTCACATTTTGGGAATTATCGATGCATATCATTTTTGTTGGAATACTCTCATCATATTGTTTTGGTTTTGCATGCATCCATGCATCAACAGTTGAGTCTCCTAGCACCTAGTCCCTATTTTGGCTCCCCTGGAGTTTGTTTTTTTCCCATCATTAGCCCTCCTAGCCACTTAGTGCGCTTTGTTTCCATCACTGGAGTTACAAATACGTCCTCATGCATAGATTTAGGAGATCTAATAGTTAGTTCCATGATTTAGGGAACCTTGTCTCCTTGATTGCTGAGTTAACTGACTGTAGCTCTTAGTTTGACTGCTACTAAGTGTAGGAGTGCCCTCCTTGACCACTGAAAGCTAGTGATGCACCTCCTTGGAATCTCCTTGACCACTGAAAGCTAGTGCTATGTGATGTTCAGTTCCACCTCAGTTGACTGATAATTCACCCTTAGTGGCCACTAAACCTTATCGGGAGATAGTTCCAATGTAAACTAAGCCATGACTTGAGGAGAATTCGAATCCTCCAAGAGTATTGAATTCATTCTATTGTATTATTATTTTATTGCCATCTTACAACTGATTAATGTATCAAAAACATCTCATATCTTTTGAGTTTCATGAGTGAATTTGATCATGTTTCTTGTTAATTTTTCTTTGCAATAAACACTATGAAATTGTGAGGTTTGTTCAATCTTAGTGATCTCCCCCTGTAGAATTTCACATGGTATCAGAGCTTGTAAGAGATTTTTGAGTTGCAGCAGTAGCAATTGTTTATTGAGCAGTTGTTTTTTAGTAGAGCACCAGAAGCCTCTGGATTTCCACAACAAATCATGGTGCCATTAAATTGAATTCATTGTAGAAATCCTTTGAGGTCTAGCCAGGTGTGAAGGATTCGAATAAAAGTGCCTACTATCCTAAAGCAGTGTTCAATAGATTATGTAACAATCCTCCAGATAAATTTCCATTGTTTTTGCAGGATTATTCAAATTTTTTTGAGTGCAGTAGTAGATTTAGTCACAATCCTCTAGATATTTTTCCATTGTTTTTGTAGATATTCTACAACAGCTTCCATGAATATGAAAGCAGTTCCTCCTCTCTCTCCATTCAACTATGATGAGTGGAAACCAAAGATGATATCATATCTAAAGAGACAGGGTATTTTTGATATGTGTATTAGTGTTATGAGAGATTTTGCTTCATATGAAGAAGAGAACGATTGGTTGAATGATTGTGATAGAGCCTTTGGAGAAATATGTATTTCTATGTCTCCTAGTATGCGCTACCTCATTGAAACTACTAAAAATCCAAGTGATCTATGGACCAATTGGGATAGAGAATTTGGAAAGCATAAGGAAGAGGATCATGCTAGCCATTTGGAGAACAAGCCTAGTGATACCTCCTCAAGTATTCTATCTGATTGTGTCTCATCCTCAATCATATCTAATGATGAAGTTGTTCAAGATGAAGAAGAAGCTGCAGATTCAACACAGAAAGTTCACGTGGAAGGCATTCCTTCCTCTATTGCTCTAGAAGTTGAAGAAAGTTCATGTGGATTTGTTGCTCATTTAAATGAATCTAATACGGTTACAAATCAACTAAGTTCTGTAAGTGTGAATTTTGATGATGAGGTTAGGGATCTTCTAATCTTGTGTTCATTGCCAGAAAGATGGAATGATTTGGTCATGGATGTAAGTAACTGTGTCTCTGGTTCAAACACCTTGATATTTGATGATGTTGTTAGTGTTATTCTTAGTGAGGAAATGCGAAGAAAAATCACAAATGAGACATCAGGTAATGCGTTGACCATGGAAAGAAGGGGAAGACAAACAGAGAGAGGAAAGATCCATGGTAATCGCAACAAGTCTAAGTGGGCAGATCCAAGTCTAGACTGGGAAAGATAGAGTGCTGGAACTGTGGAAAGAAAGGACATCTGAAGAAAGACTGCAGATCTCTAAAGAAGAAAGGAGATGGACAACATGAGACTACTTATGAAGCAAATGTAGCAGGTGATGTGTTACAATATGCTTTGATTCTTGCATTAGATAATAATAGTGATTACTGGGTAGTAGATTCAGGGGATTCATGTCATGCTACACCCCATAGGAAATATTTTCATGATGATGTTCCAGGCGATTTTGGACATGTTTTATTGGGTGATGATAAGCCATGTAAAATTGTTGGAATGGGTAAGGTATGGATAAAATTTAAGAATGGAACTGAATGGCTGCTGAAAGATGCAAGGCATATTCCTACTATGAAAATAAATATGATCTCAATAGGGCAGTTGGGAGATGGCGGTTGTTTATCTATGTTTGGAGAAACGTGGTGGAAAATCACTAAAGGATTAATGGTGATAGAAAAAGGAGACATGATAGGTACATTGTATTTATGTCCTCATAATACTGACCATTCTATCTCTTTAGCTTCCACAGGAACAGATACAACATTGTGGCATCATAGGCTTGGCCACATGAGTGAGAAGGGGATGCATATTCTCCACTCAAGGAAGTTGCTACCAGATTTGAAGTAGGTAAGTTTGGAATTCTGTGAGAACTATGTTTATGGAAAACATAATAGAGTCAGATTTATTAGGGTTGGGAAACAGAAGAATAATGAAAAGTTAGAGCTTGTTCATACAGATGTATGGGGACCGAATCAAGTACAATATCTTGGTGGCTCTCATTATTATGTTACATTTATTGATGATGCAACTAGGAAAACTTGGGTTTATTGTATTAGGCAAAAATCTGATGTGTTTGCTACTTTTAAGAAGTGGAAAGCTTTGGTTGAGAATGAGACGGGAAAAAGGTTGAAGTGTCTTAGATATGCTAATGGAGGTGAGTACCATGGCAAGAATTTTGATAGTTATTGTCCATACCATGGGATTCATAGAGAAAAGACAGTCTCAGGAACACCACAAGAAAATGGTGTGTCAGAAATAATGAATAGAACGATCATGGAGCGTGCAAGGTGTATGAGATTGCATGCAGGATTTCCCTTATAGTTTTGGGCAGATGCTATAAATATTGGTGTTTACTTAATAAACAGAGGGCCTTCAAGTGCTTTGGATGGTGGTATTTCAGAGGAGGCATGGACAGATAAAAAGGTAAATTACTCATTTATGAGAACTTTTGGTTGTGAAGCATTTATCCATATTGATAAAGATAATAGAACAAAGCTTGAGGCTAAATCCAAGAAATATACCTTTATTGGATATGGGGTTGATGATTTTGGTTATCGCTTATGGGATTATGAAAATCACAAAATCATTAGGAGTAGAGATGTGATATTCAATGAAAAGGTCATGTATAAAGATCAGTTGCAGGGAAAGAAACGGGAAAAGGAAAACACAAAGTACACATTACTTGATGAAATTGAAGAAAATGAAGTTCCAAAGGTGCCAGAAAATCAAGAATAACAGCAAGTACCTGAAACTCCTACAAGTGTAAGAAGATCTCCCGGGTTAAGTAGACTCCTTGAACGATACTCTCATTCAATGTATTATTTATTGATGACTGATGCTGGTGAACCATAGTGTTATGAAGAAGCAATGCAGGTGGAAACTAGAAAGAAGTGGGAGCAAGGCATGAATGAGGAGATGGACTCATTGGTAGGAAACCAGACTTGGGATCTGGTTCAGTTGCATGCTGGTAAAAGAGCATTGCAGAACAAATGGATTTACAGGTTGAAGGAAGAAGGAGGTAAGAAGCGGTACAAGGCCAGACTTGTTGTAAAGGGGTTTGCACAGAAGAAAGGTATAGATTTTGATGAAATATTTTATCATGTTGTTAAGATGACTTCAATTAGGACTATTTTAAGTCTAGTGGCGGTAGAAGATTTGCATCTTGAACAGTTAGATGTAAAAAAAGCCTTCCTCCATGGGGATTTGGAGGAAGAGATATATATGCAACAGCCACAAGGGTATGAGGTCAAAGGGAAGGAGAATTTGGTATGCAGGTTGAAAAAGAGCTTGTATGGCTTGAAGCAAGCTCCATGGCAGTGGTATTTAAAATTTGACAGGTTTATGATAGAACAAGGTTATAGTAGATGTCATTTTGACCACTGTGTTTATTTCAAGAGGCTAGATAATGGAAGTTATATTATCTTGTTATTGTATGTGGATGACATGCTTGTTGCAGGGTCTAACATGAAGGAAATAAATGTGCTCAAAAGGAAGTTAGCAAATTCATTTGCGATGAAGGATTTGGGCGCTGCAAAGTAAATCCTTGGTATGAGAATAATAAGAGATAGGAAAAATCGCAAATTGACATTGTCTCAGGTTGAGTACATACAAAAGGTGTTGGAGAGGTTCAGAATGCAGAATGCAAAACCAGTTAGTACACTTTTGGCCAGCCATTTCAAACTAAGTAAGGAAATGTGTCCCAAGACATAGGAAGAGATAGATTACATGTCCAAGATTCCCTATTCATCAGCAGTTGGAAGCTTGATGTATGCCATGGTGTGCACAAGACCAGATATTGCACATGCAGTGGGAGTTGCGAGCAGATATATGAACAATCCAGGTAAAGAACATTGGAATTCTCAGGTATTTGAGAGGTACTACCACTCAAGCATTATGTTTTGGAGGTTCAGACACTATTCTACATGGATATGTTGATGCAGATATGGCAGGTGATAAGGATAGCAGGAGGAGAACCAAAGGGTATGTGTTTATTGTAGGTGGAACAACAATAAGTTGGATTTAGAAACTACAAAATGTTGTTGCACTTTCAACAACGAAAGCATAGTATGTTTTTGTTACAGAGGCTAGTAAAGAGATGATTTGGTTGCAGAGGTTTATGGAGGAATTGGGTAAGAAGCAGAAGGATAGAAGGTTGTATAGTGACAGCCAGAGTGCCATTCATCTTGCAAAGAACTCGGCATTCCATTCTAGGACTAAACATATACAGCTCAAGTACAATTTCGTACGCTCTGTTATGGAAGATGAACTGTTGAAGCTGGAAAAGATACATACTAGCCAGAATACTGTAGACATGTTCATAAAGGTAGTGACCAGAGAGAAACTGAGTTCCTGCTCGATTTCAGTTGGCCTTCTAGAATGAAGGTGAAGATGAGAAATTTTCCAAGTCCAAGGTTCAACAAGTGCAGCAGCGGTGGAGTTGTTGTGATCAGTCTCCAAGTGGGAGATTGTTCATTGTGGAGCCTGATCTCCCAGATTCAAAGATATTATATCTAGCCGTGTTTGTACCCCAGTTTTATATGATATGCAGGTGGACTGTACAGTCGCCCCAGCGGGGGCGGGGGGGGGGGGGGGGGGTTTGGGGAGGCATCGCCCCCCATGGTGTTCCAGGGGGTATCATCCCCCTTGGCTGGGGGGGGTCCGGGGGCCAACGGGGGTTTGAGGGTAGCGCCCCCTAGAAAGGGGGTTTGAGGGTGAAGCCCCCGAAGGAAATTTTTGGGTTTGTTTTACGGGCCCATAGTTTTGGGTAACCCGTGGTATTTTCCCATGGTATTCCCCTTTATAAGAAAGACATTGTAATATGGCTAGAGTTGATCTATTAGGTATTATGCATTGTAAATATCTCTGAGATCGTAAAGAGAGACTGTGAGATAGTGAAGAGGAAGTGTAGCGGATGTGCTGCAGGTTGTATCTCTTCATTTGATGGATGGTATAATAATAAGGACTAAAAATTTCAATGTGGATGTAGCCCATCTTTGGTGAAACACAATATATTGGTGTCTCTCTTGTAATGTGTTTGTGTGATTTGTATTTGCATATTGTTTATTGTTATTGCTCTGCAATCCTGTTTTTCTAACATAGTACCTATTCTCAGTTTCTTCTGGATGTCTGTCACTTCTAGAGGAAACATTGGTGACCTTAAACATTGCAGTTATCCCACAATCCAAGGTTTTCATCTTATCATCCAACATTTTGATACGAAATTTACGTCCATTACACCACATAGCCTTGTGATGTTTCTACTACAACATGGACAACAAGTAAAAACTACATTGTCAATTAATAAATGTCATATAGGACTTAGTAAATATATTTCAAAACTTAAACAAACCAAATACTTTGAAAAAATGGGAAGTAACTAGAAAAATGTGGGTAAACAATTTACTTGATGTTTTATCTTTTAAACCATAGGCTAAATCAACTTCCCTTTGCGACGTAAGATCAAAAAATTGATGTCGATGATGATGAGTTGTTTTAATCATCTTACTAACCCCTTCCCATGATAACCTACTGAAGTATTCTTCACAATCTTCTATCCAATGCTCCATCCCATCAAGGTTGTTTGCAATGTATAAATGTAAAGCATCCCACACTCGAGCAACTATATGAAAAAATAACAATTCAATATCATTAATTAGATATCATTAAAGGCATAATTTAATATAGTTGAATCGGGAATTAAAAAAATAAAAAATCAGTATGATAAAAAAAATTGGAAAAATACATGTGTAATATTTTTTTTTTTTTTTTTTTTTTTTTTTTTTCCATGTGGTTCACTTTAATCGGCTTAGCCGACCGCTACATCCACGAAATAATTTCCGACGGACCCGCCCCGAAGGGGTTTCCGCCCTGCGGCCGCTGCGTGCCTAACCCCAAGAGGGTCTATGAGGATGGATCCCGTGACCTCACATGCTGGGAGGCCTAACTTCCGAGAACACAACCGATCGAGCTAACTCTTGGGGCTATATGTGTAATATATTAATTCCACAACATCTAATAATTACCTTTCATGGTCCTCATTGTACCTTTCCCCAATAGGACCTCCGCTTCAAATTTGTTGATGGAGTTGAGATGCCAAATGCGAGGCACATTCATATTTTCTGCTAATTTAGGTAAATATTCACTAATATACACCATGCATTGATATATCATATATCCCTCAACCAGAGAACCCTCATGATGTGCTCTTTGCCTAACAAAATCCTTCAATGACTTCAACTGCCTCTCCACCATCCACATCGACCTTGTGTGTACTGGTCCACATAATTCAATCTCTTCAACTTGGTGTATGAGGTAGTGTTCTTGTGCATTGAAAAATGCTGGAGGTAGATACTGTTGCATTTCACACATTAGTCGGGGAATTTCTCTCTTCCAATACCTTATATCTTCTTTATGGATTTATTTTGATGAAAGCCACCTACAAATGATGCAATAAAATAATATCAAGGCATATATAAATTTGCGGACAATACATAATATGTCAATATGTTCTGCTACAAATCACAAAACAAGTACATTTTCCATATAAAACATTACTTACCTCATGTATTTGCCAAGAACATAAATAATTTGTTTTATGTTGTTAAATTCGTCTGGGAGAGATAAAGGTAGAACATACTGTAACCAAAAACAAAAAATTATTATTTATTTCCAAATAAGAGAATAAAATTAATAAAATAATGCATGCCAATAAGGAAATATATTATAAACTTATAATTACCTTAATGAATGTATGCCAATCATGTGTTTTAACCCCACCAAAATCACATTTTTTGTTAAGATATTCTTTATGTTAGACGAAAACCCCATTGAAAACCTGATTTTTTGGATGACCTCTTTTACAATATTGCTCTGTTGCTCTGTCAAGCACCAAGGAAGACTAATATTCTGTTGGCGGCCATCACCATTAGAATTAATGATCACACTTTGCAATGCGTGATTAGCTTCTTGGATGTCACTACAAATCTTTCCAATTATTTCTTCCATCTAATATTCGACATAACAATTCTGTTATGTTCTTCCCGATATGCATTGTATCAAATAGATGAACTATTTGTAGCTGCTCGTAGTATGGCAACCTACTGAATTGCATAGGGTAAATTTTCATTCCTCATGGAAGCCCATTTGTGCCTTAACGACATTCTTGAAACATCAAAAAAATCAAATTAAAACTAATTAATCAATATAGGTACATACTGCGTTGAACATAATTCACTCAAAGAAACAAAGATTTATATAATATATGATACATACATAATTTGGTATACCTTGATGATTTCTATTATATTCCAACTTCCATAGGTGAGGTGTCATTCTTCGTGGTTTTTTTTCATTTTCTTCTTTACCATTGAATTTTTCTTTCTCAGTAGTTTGATAACTATGGTTCTTAGGCAGAAAGTGCCTATACTCAACAAACACTTCCTTTCCTAAACTCCTTGAATGACGAGATTTTATCTTAGGACCACAAACTGGACATGCAAATTTACCCTTTGTTTGAAGACCTACAAGATATATGAATTAGTGTAGCGAATTAGAATTACCATTTAAAATAATGCATGATATTTTCAATAGATATATATAATATTAAAGAACAAAAGAAAGTAACAATATACCACAAAAATGTGTTAACCCGAGAGCATCATGAATTGTCCATACAAGTATTCCATGGAATTGAAATTGTTTTTGCCCTATTGGTATAGAGATGTCATACATAGTGACACCACCCATAACTTCAACAACTCATCGATAAGAGGCTCAATATATACGTTCATATATTTAACCTGGTACTTACCTAATTGGTCCAACATACATGATTAATTATATTTAGCTATATGTCGTTATATATAAAAGACATAATTATCATGCACGAAACAAATAAATAAAATATTTAGTGATCAGACTTTCAAGTAAAAAAATACAAATTAATTAAATACCTGGAACAATCATTGCCAACATTGTGTGCTCTCTCTTGATCGACATCCGAGGAGGAAGGTTATTGTTTATAAAAAAAACAGGCCAGACTGAGTAGGTAGAACGAAGCTCTCCAAATGGATTAACACCATCAGCTGTCAACGAAATTTAAACATTACGAGGTTCTTCTTTAAAAATTGGTCACTTTTCTTTGATGTATTTCAATGCAGAACCATCTGCAGGAATTCAAAGAACATCGTCTCGACTTTTGCTCTTTGCATGGAAATCCATAAACTATGCTATACTTTGACACCTGAACAACCGTTGGAAACGTGGAATTATCTGAATATAACAAAGAACTTTGCGAGGCACCTTTTTTTACGCTTTATCGGTTCGATACCTACTTGTTTGACATTGTGGGCATTCATTTTCTAATGCATATTGTCCATAGTATATGATCATTAGGACATGCATCAATAGATTGATACTCCATTGCAAATTCTTTCATAATCACAGATATCTATCGATATGTGCGTGGTAAAATATTTGACTTTGGTAATAGAAATTCACCTAACAATCTACAAAATTCAAAGAATAAGTCAATGCAAACAATATTAATCATCAATATCGCATCTATTCTTTACAAATTAGATAACAATAGAAATATAGGAAAAAATTCAACCCTTTATGTACATGTGAACATGCAGACATAAATAATTAACAAATTACATACATTAGTATCTGTGTGCGATAGGTGTTTGATAAACCATTCAAAACCTTCAAGTTCACTAACAACAATATAGCAGATAGAAGTTTTGTTTTTGAGCCTTCATAAAGAGGTTGTCGTGACTTCTCGAGTAGAGGATCAACATCATGACTATCATCCTGGTTGTCCTCATCCATTGGAGCAAATGTGTCTTGGATCAATCTATGTATCTCATCTTCCTGATTTGTATCATTAATGTTATCTCCATCCATATCATCATTAAGAACTTGATCAACTTCAATATTCTAATCTTTGAAGTTCGTCACCCTGTAAAGGAGTATTTATGCTAGTACTTGGAAAATAACTCTCTAGAAGGCGACATTTTGGGGGCATTGTCTATATATTTACAAACAACGTAGTAAAATTAGTGGGTGAAAACATGAAGTTGGGAAACAATTTTGGCTTGTTTTTTACAAACAAAACTGCTAATTTTTATGTTTTTCAACTTTGACCTCTTCAAACCCATATCTCCCTTAAAAATTTCAACTTTAAGTAAACACAGAGGTTTTAGAGAATTGAATTAGCTTTCTACTTGTATTTTTTTTTAATTTTTTTAATGGACATATTGTGGGACAAATTTGTTATCAACCAATGGCATATACTTGAAAATTTTAGGTACGGATAATGAGTGACCTTTGTTGACAACATTTGTTTGATAGATGGTTATTCATTTTAGGGAAAAAAATTGTAGGCTCATAATCTACACACACTACACTTGATTCTGGACTATATTTTGAGTTTTTTAAGACTTGGTAACTATTTTTTATTATTTATCGAAACAACGTATGTTCAGAAAATGGTGCATTATTGACACATGTTTTTGTCTTCACATTTTCTTTCAAATGTGACTCTTATTGGAAAAACTAAAAGTACCCTTTTGAAGAGGACGAGCCAATTGTGATCTTTGTGAAATTTCAAATTTTTTTGTGTTGTCTTTATTATGATATTGAATTTTCATTTCGGGTGATTTTCAGAGTAATAAAACTCTTAAGGGATAAGGTTTAGAATTTTTTTATTAATAAATAGTAATTCAAATTGAAATGAAACAATTATTATATCATTGGAAACTAGATTCAGAGATGAATCCATTGCTACCAAGTCCGACAAATAATACTTAAAATTTGCAGGGGTTTGGGCTTGCCGAAGTTGCAGGTTCTAGAAAGATGCCTGATATTTTTGCAGGTTTTGTTGACCATAAACTCTCGGCCGAAAAATACCTTCCAAACTCTCGGATGAGAGTTTAGTTCAAACACTCGTCCGAGAGTTGTTTTGAAAATACAGCGTGGCGATTGGTTCAAACTCTCGGCCTAGAGTTTTTTTTAAACTCTCGACCTAGAGTTTGAACTCTCAAAACTCTCGACCTAGAGTTTTTTAAACTCTCGACTGAGAGTTTGAGGTTGACTTTTTTTGCCCTGTTCATCCACGCCCTCTTTTTTTTTTCACTCCATTGTCACGGAATTGTTTCCCAGCTTCACGTTTTCACCCTAGTGTGTATAGAACATATAATAAAATGATAAGTCATTTTACTAAAATTCATGACATGATGACTATTACAGATAATACATTAAATATTGAATAACCTCTTACCAAGGGACAATATTCATACCCCCCTTCGGCGTGCCCCTTCTCCCTACAATTTCTTTCAATTGTTGTTATTAAAAGTCTTCTTCTTTGCAAGCCCCTGCGATCGGAGCAAGGGAAATAACATTTTCCATCTCCCCTCGCCTCTAATGCCACTCTAAATTGAGCAAGATTCCTTGCATTTTCATTCATAGTGACAAATCCTTATAGTGACAAGTAATTGTCTTACCTACACCATACCAAACAGTAACTTGTCAAATACATTACATATAAGTATATTTCTAAATACAATTTATTATATACCAATTTCTATAAAGAAAAACCTGAAGACTAAAGTTTTCATTGATGTCAACAAGTGTTGTGCAATGGCCTTTGATTTGCTCACAAGGAGACCTTGATAGTTTGGGCATTGGAACACTAGGTGGTCCAAATGGTCCAAATGAAAGTTGTCCTTGATGCATGCTTACCTTTTATGAATTTACTAGATGATTGTTGAGTATGACTCTCTCTAGTTTTGGATATGGTTGATAAAGAATGTATTTAGGAAACACTTGTTGTCGGTATCTGATTGTATGGCTTATATTGGACAAACATACAAGAGAAAACAAAGAACAAGGGTGGCAGAACCATGTGACATAGTTGAAGCTCACAGTTCAAGTGTTGAAGAATCCAAGGCAGTCACAAGCATAACTGGAAGTTCTTGGATACTACTGAAGTGGTTTTCAATTCTGATTTTGGGTTGCTAGAAGTGTAGGTTCTTGCATCAGCATAAGATTATCCATTTACATTTCACAAGACCAAGAGTACAATCTAAGGAAGACATTCATTATCAATGTATTTGATCTCTTGAAGAATGCGCAGATCCTGAAGAAGATAATTCTGGGTATACAAGACATCTACAGCTCTAAGTCTTCCTAAATGATTTAGCCATTCTTAGATATTCAGGTTGTTTTTTCAAAAGCACTCAAGTCCTGCCTTGAGATATGCTAGTTCCTTCTTCAAATGACTGAAGCAAACGAAGGCACTTGAAAACATTCAGAAGGCATGAAGGAAAGTGAAACCTAGCAACAAAGTGTTGTTCTAAATGATTGTGGGCATGCCAAACTGAATTAGTATAGCCTAATGTACTATGAATGATGTATAGCGTAGTGTACTAAATGATGAACTCTTCCTAATGTACTTGTAACATGAGAAAAAGCCCATATGAATGATGTATATCCTAGTGTTGATGAACTTTGCCTAAGTGTTGAAGTGAAAATACTTAATGATCTTTGATTAAGTTTTAAAGAAGTTGAAATTGGTATTTAGTGTTGGCCCACTAATTCACCCCCCCTCTCAGTGTGTCATTGTGTCTAACAATACCTTCATGTTATAATTATATTATAATAGAACTATAGAAAAAAGAAGAGGTTTAATTAGCAATTAATATATAATCATGTATGCAAATCCTATAAAAACATGTAAGTATAACTAATTAATCACACGAAATATATGTAGCAATGCTAAATTTAAAAAAAAAGTACAAAAATTAAATTTCGTTCAAACATGCATGTTAAAAAAAATCCTGATTTTTTTTCTTAACATATCTTTCTATTAAAATAGACAAAAAAATATAAAAATACTAACCTTGCAAGTTCAAAATCCGAGTTATGTAGAATATCCGAGCTCAAACAATGACCACGAAATTTGTCGCAAGTTCAAAATCCGAGCTCAATCAATCACCAGGAACTTTGTCGCAACTATAGCAAATGTGTCGAAAATGGTCTTAAAGTATGTATTTATAGATCGACGACCGTCGATATAATGATGCAAATGCATGAGTTGACCTTTAAAAAGTCAAGAGCCATTGGAAGCTGGTACATGTGGTTTGGCGCGTGTGCAAAGATGCCCATATTTCGTCGATATAGAGACGAAAGTTCGTCGCAAATTAAAAAACGTCGATATAGAGACGAAAATTCCGCCATGATAAAAAAAATGAAAAGACATCTTAAATTTCATTGTATTTTTCCATGAATGTTCGAAACGTGGAAATATTTCGTGGAAAAATATGCCCATATGTAGTAGTGATGGGATTCTCTCTTACTTGAAGATAATACCAGCCTAGATCCAAATCCTAGGGTCTATCAAGCGTCGAAAGGGATCAAATCTCCCGAGGTGCAAACCTCTCCTTGAATAGCTCCTTGAGTGCAATACCTGAGCCACCTAATCCTAAGCTCTAAAGTCTCCAGTTTAAGTCTCATATTTACTTTTTACTTTGTATTATTCTTTTTTGTTTATGGCCAACATAATATTTATTACTTTTTACTTTGTATTATTCTTTTTTGTTTACTTTGTATTATTTTGTTACTCCACAAGACAAACACTCTAAAGTCTCATATTTACTTTTTACTTTGTATTAAAAGTAAAAAGTAAAGTCTCTAGTTTAAGTCTCATATTTACTTTTTAGTCTAGTTTAAGTCTCATATTTACTTTTTACTTTGTATTATTCTTTTTTGTTTATGGCCGACATGATATTTATTACTTTTTACTTTGTATTATTTTGTTACTCGACAAACACTCAACAAACACTCGACACATGTTACAGGATCTCCCTCATATTGGGTTGTAGAGCGCCTCTCGACGCAATGAAAAATTAGTTTTCACACAAAATAAAGGATGAAAACTTGGTATTTTTTGCACTTTGGGAAGTATGGAAGGCTAGAAATGGATTTATTTTCAAAAATATGAAGCCAAATGTTGTCTTGCTTAGTACAAACATTTCTTCTTTTTACTTGGAGTACAAAAGAAGGGATACTGCAAAGGTATTGAGGAAGGTACAGTTTTCCGAATTTGATTATAGCTTGCCTTTGGGTTATTTTGATGGAGTGGAATAGTCTGGGATATGTGGGGCTGGAATGGTACTTAAGATAAACTCTTCCCATGTGTTTTGTTTATCTGTTAAGGAAGGAATGGGAACAAACACTAGAGCGAAGCTCCTTGATTTGGGGGGATTGTTGTGGTTTGCTAAAATAAGAGGTTTGAGTAATTTATAGGTTGTAGGGGACTCAAAGTGCATAATAGATTGGGCAAATGGTTGCTCTTCTTTGCACTCTTTAGCATTGGGGCACTGGTTGACCAGAGTCATAGTTTTGATTTCTATTTTTGATAAGTCTTCTTCAAACACATTTACAGTGAGTTCATTGTTGATGTTGATATGCTATCAAAGAAATCTATTGGCATTATGGATGGCAGATTAACTTTTGAAGAATTCAGGGATGGAGACCTTATTAGTTCGAACTGCCTATCTTTTTATTGATATTAGTTATGTTTCATTGTTACTAAATTGTGATGGACATTAGAGTTGCAGTTATTTAAGTCTTTATGACTTGTTATATTTTGAACTTATGAGAAACTGAAAAGTATTTTGGGTGTTGATCTTTTTGATAGGTGACATTTTAGTTTAGACAATTTTAAAATAGAGGGAAGAGCTCACTTTGTGTTTAATATAAAGTTGTTTTTTTTGCGGTGTGAAAAAAAACAAAACAACCCTAACATGTTTTTAACAGAAAAATCAATTATAATATAGAAAAATAAAAAATAAAGTCAAAACCATAATTGTCAAACAAAAGAGGTAATGCTCATGAATAACAATAATGACATGGTTTTATAGAAAATCCAAATTATAATATAGAAAACAAAAAAAAAAGTCAAAACTCTTGGTATTTTTAATAATAGATTTTTTGAAAAGTGACATAAGTATAGATTAATAATGAATTTTTTAATTTTAATATATTAACTAAAAAATAAATTTAATTTTAAAAATAAAATTTTAAACCAAATTTGACTTTTTTTTTAATAAAACTTTATTAGCAAAGATAATGTTTTGAATTAAAACTTAAGTATAATTTTCAACAGAACGTTTTAACGTTTTGTTTTTAATAAAACTTTATTAGCAAAGATAATGTTTTGAATTAAAACTTAAGTATAGTTTTCAACAGAACGTTTTAACGTTTATTTTTTAATAAAACTTTATTAGCAAAGATAATGTTTTGAATTAAAACTTAAGTATAATTTTCAACAGAACGTTTTAACGTTTTGTAGACATTAAAATAAGTCAATTTTTGTAGACAATAAAATACGTCAATATTTTTGACTAAGTATGAGAGATGCATTTGAATTCAAACTTGACTGTAATTTTCAATAGAACGTTTTGTAGACATCAAGGCTGCGCCAGCCACTGAAATTGAACTTTGACCGCCGTCCTGTGCAGGCGAATATAAAATGGATAGAGTGGACAGGAACTGGAGACAAGCTTCAGACAACCAAACGAAATTGAGATGGAGAAATCCGGGTATGGAAAAGATGGAATATTCAGGTCACTGAGGCCGCCATTGAAGTTTCCAGAGGATGAGAATACCAACATGGTCTCTTTCATGTTCAGAAATTTGGCATCCTTTGCTCAGAGATTAGCTCTGGCAGATGCAGATTCTGGAGAGAAACTGAACTTCAGGGAATTCAGAGACAAGGTAAGCATGGTGGGTAGTGGATTAAACCAGTTGGGTATTAGAAAGGGGGACGTTGTGCTCTTGCTTTCTCCCAATTCTATTTATGTTCCCCTGTGTTTCTTTGGGATTCTTTCAATTGGGGCGGTGGCAACTACTGTGAATCCACTGTATACTGCCATGGAAGTTGCCAAACAGGTCCGGGATTCAAAAACCAAGCTCATCATAACTGTCCCAGAGCTCTGGGATAAAATTGAGGGTCTGCATTTACCTGCAGTAATCATTGAAGGGGATGGTTGTCAGAAGAAGTTGTCCAATTCATCCATTATTTCATTTTCTGAGGTCTTAGTCATGGGTGCCCAGAAGAAACCACCAGAGGTCATTATCAAGCAGGATGACACAGCTGTACTGTTGTATTCTTCTGGGACTACTGGGGCCAGCAAAGGGGTGATCTTATCTCACAGGAATTTCATTGCAACAGCCTTGATGATGACCAATGACCAGGAAATTAATTGTGAAAGGCATACAGTTTTATGCGTAGTTCCCATGTTTCATGTCCTTGGGCTGGGTTTTATCACATTTGCACAGCTTCAGAGAGGGAATACTGTGGTTTCAGTGAGGAAATTTACTTTTGTGAGGATGCTGGAAGCCATTCAAGATTACAAGGTGACCTATTTAACTGTAGTGCCACCCATTGCCATTGCTATTGCAAAAGAAGAAATTGTGGCGCGATATGATCTGTCTTCTCTCAAGGTCATCATCGGTGGAGCAGCACCCTTTGGCAAAGATATCATGGAGGCGTTGGCCAATCGAATCCCGCATGCTGCAATACTTCAGGTATGTATCAAGCTTCATCTTTTTGTTTTCAATATTTTTATATTGTTTTTTTTTTTTTTTTTGTAACCGAGGGGAACCTCTCCAAACCGCCCAGTGAGCGCCGTCACTAAACCACCTGGATATCAAACCCCACGGGCCGGGGCCAGCCTAAATCTTGAACAGGTTGCCAGCAGGGGTACGGACACCATCGAGGTTGTACAGGCTTTTTCTGGGGTGCAGCAGCAGCACCTCCCCCGCAGGAATCGAAGCCGGACTTCCTGCGAGGCATCCGTCAGGCCCCACCGCTGGGCTCTGCTCTCAACCCCCAATATTTTTATATTGTTGCCACGTCTTATTTTTCCAAAATAGAAGTCGTGGATGCAATGCATCCAAGTATATATCTAGTTTCATTATTTTCACTTTAAATAAATTTTTTTATTTTTTATTTTTAAAAGCTAAAGTTTTTATTTTTATTTTTTAAAAACATCAATTTTATATTCAACTTAACACACTACACACATTCTCGATTAAAAAACCCACTAAGCCTGAGTTTTAGTAGTAATAATACCCATTCCAACCCTGTTAGTGGGTGTACAACATAATCTCCAATTGAATCTATGAAATCCATTGTTTCCACTGGTGTTTTCCTACAAAAGGTTTCTAAGAATTTTTATCCAATATATAATAAGTGTTGGTTGAGAGGACCCATGAGAAGAGTAGTAAGCATGAGTAGCACTTAGTACTTGAGTGCATATTTGAAACATGGAAACAAGGGACATAAGTTTGACAAGCCATTTATCAATCTTGTTAGCAACCCTTTGCACGAATGTGTCCCATATCTCCTTGGGAGAGGTGTGGATTTCAAAAGGGATCCCCATAATTTTAAAGACATGGCTAGCTTGAATCTAGGCCCATTCTTGGCTTGATAACCACTTAGGAGTATATTTTTGGATAAAAATGAAGCACAAGGTCTTGGCCATCTACAACTTGGGACATAAAACATTGCAAAAGATCTATAGACAATCATCCATACTATTGTCTAATGTTTCTTTATCTTCAAATATGATAATAAAGTAATCATATGAAAAGTGGCCATTTACAAGTTGGTTTCCTTCATAGTCGAGAAGTGAGATACCTTTAATAAGGTTTTGCACCATTACTTTCAATGGTAGGTATCCAAGATCTTTTGTTGAGCCTTTGTTGTCATAACATAGAGGGAAAGTGAAAAGGGGCAACCTTTCTTGAATGATATAAGAGACAAATTCCTTTACATTTGGATTGATTAATGAAAAGGCATGTGGTATCTTATGAGAAGTGGGTTTTCACTTCTTTAATAAAGAAGGGTCCAAACCCCGGGCTTTTAGCATTACAATAATGAACAACCACTCAAGTCAAAGGTGTTTTCAAAATTATTTTTAATAAATAAGGGTTCTAACCCTCAACTCATGGCCCATTCCATACCCTCCCAAACTTCAATTACATTATTCAAAGGAAAACATCCTCTAATGGTAGGCTTAATAATATTTGACAAAAATATGCTCCAGTCTTAGTGCAAAGCCTTGTCCAAAATTTTATAGTAAACATTAATAAGAGTCATTAAGCTTCGAGGTGAATTTAATCAAGTCCTTATTGATGTGACCCCTTAAAGACTGAGACATAATGGTTTCTTTGTATAATTTGAACAAATAAGGGCCCACTAAATCCCATGTAGTTGTAAAACACACATGGGTAGTTGTTAAGGCTCAAAGATTTGTTATCAACGATTTGAAGGTAGTTGTCAACTCATCCAAAGTCAAACTTTAGTCACATAAATTTTGTTGCTCATTTGCCAACTTTTGAGGGACTATGTTGACACAAGTTTGCTTGTACATCCTCATTGCATTTATTATCCCCTAAGTTTGGAACGCTGTATTATAATGATAAGCAAATTAATTTCAACTTGGTTTGTAATTCTTTCTTTAACAGTGTCAAGGGCTTTAATTCCCTTGATCCCTTATTTCAAGGCTAGAGCTTTAAAGAAGGACTTGGTTGGCTTATCTTCCATCTTGAGTTAGTGGAGCCAAGCTCATATTTGAGCACCTGTTGTTTTGTATGATTCTTTGACTTTGAGAAACGTTTTAGCTTGGTTTCTCTAGTCCATAACTTCTCATTTAAAAGACTACATTGCAACTTCTTAGAAGCATGGCGCAACTCCTCTTTTATGTCCTTAATCATTCTTATTATGAACACTGCTAACTACCTACCATAGTCACATAGAAAGGTGGTGAAACATTGAATGACATATTACCAGTAGATTGTCCATCATTTATCACCTCAATGCCAAGGCACCAAATTCCAAATGTGTTTGCTAACTTCAATGTAAGAGGCTTGATTCAAATCGGTTATTGTACATTTAATAAAATATTGTGTTTTGAGCCTTCGGTTTGGCTAAGCCCTTGAAAATTGAAAAGATAATGAGCTCGTGGTCAAAATGGGTGAGCTCACCAAAGAATTCCATTGATATTCTACCTTCATGCTCCAAAAAGAAGAAGCTTTAATTAGAAAACATGGCTCTATCTAATTTGTTCATGACTCTTTTATTACCCTTATAAGATTTGGACAAGGTGAACCATAATTTAGGAGAATCCTCCTGACAAAATTTGATGGGGTTGTACATGTTGAGTTTGGCCTTAAGGCCATTCTATGGCATTTTCTCTCTTCACGACATGTGCAAAGGAAACAAACCCTCCTTATCTTCTTGAGTTTCAAGATTGTTAAAATTCTTGCAAATAAACCAAGAGGCTTCATGAAAATGATTAACCATCCATTCCCGCAGTACTACTCTTTGTTTGCATCTGTAGGGCTATACAAATTAACTAAGCCTAACACATGGCCTTCAAAATCAAATAATGTTTAGGCAACATGGTTGCTGGGGTTAAATTCATGTTGGATAATTGCATCTGCCATCTTTATGAAAATTATGGTTGTTACTCCTCCTTTACCTTCAACATGGTTAGTTAAAACACAATCTATTTAATTCGATCAAAATTACTTGAAGGGAGGTCTTATGCATAAAAACAAATCTACAAGCTTTAGAGCAATTTGTGTTTTTCTCGATGCTCATGAATAAATAAACTTACACTATGGGCCAAGGGAAGTAACCAACAAAAGGTCAAGAGTGAGTTGAATGAGTCGAAGAGTGCTCATTAAGGGGGACCCTACTTGGCATAGTGATCCAACACTGCATAAACTAGCATAAATGCTCAATCTTCATATTCACCTTGTCTTTACCTAGATTTGAAAATGTATATATATACATATACTAGGAAGCCATCAGGTCAAACACGATGTTTGTGTTGTGCATTAGTGAACAAACATTCATCCCATGTTTTTCCAATGTGATAAATAATATAATCTCTGATCAATTGCTATGCAATGTGAAACTCTTAGAAAAGCTAAACTTTTAATGCGAAACTCTTAGAAAAGCTAAGCTTTTAATGGAAATGAGGCCTTGTTACTATTGTGTTGACGAAATTGACCTCTAACCTATCCTATAATACTCGGGTTTTATGAAACATATCTAGTTTGAAAATTCTGTCAAAGAAAAAATTTGTGAATTTTCTTTTGCAATGCAGTTTGGATTTTCTTTCTTGAATGTCTTTGCATACTATTTTTATTTTTTATTTTTTATGTTATCCAATAGCATCAAGTTTTCTACAACAACTAAACATTTCACTAGAATGAGGAATAATGCATTATGTAATTACTTCAATATTTTACAACTAGAAAAATTATTGTCTATTTTGAATCAACCATTGATTTTTATGTTTGTGTATCCCACATATGTACCATGAAAAGTAGTTAAGCATGTATTCAATTGCTTTCTTTACATTATGAATGAAATAATGGAAAATATTTGATTCAAGATTGCCTATTGCCAAAATCTTAATATCATTGTGAAAATATTATGTTGTTTTCAAAATAGTTTTGATTATGGACCTTGAGTATTATTGGTGAGAATGAGCCATAATTCCAATGAAGTGAACTAATGCGTCTTCAATCAATTTTCAATAATGCCATAATAAGAGGTGTGTTTAATTCGTAGGATCCATAGGATGATGAGAAAACTTTATTTTCCCTTTATTGGGTTGGTTTGTTTGGAAGATATTTGAAACAATAATTGAGAAAATATTTTTGAATTTTAATGAATCATATGTCGTGTTTGAATAGGCTTATGCCCTAACTGAATCCGGTGGTAGTGGAACAATGGGAATTCCAAAAGAAGGGAATAGCCACTTTGGATCAGCAGGATTATTATCTCCGGGCCTTGAAGCAAAAGTTGTAAGTCTAGAAACAGGAAGGGCTCTTCCTCCTAATCAACAAGGAGAGTTGTGGCTTCGTGGGCCTAGTATTATGCAAGGTAAATGCCTTTCAAGCTCACATTTGCTTATCCTTGTTGTATTTTAAAGTAAATTGATTGCAATTGATGGTTCTCCGCCTTTATGTTTCTTATAATTTATGAATCACTTTGTCTCTTTACGACCTTCCACGTAATCAATTTTTATGTTGAATGTTGCTATACAATTGCATTCAAGAATGTTTGTAGGAAATATTGAATCTTTTTTCTCAACATTGACATGGTAGATATGTTGCAAGTGCTAGATTTGTTTAAAAATGTTCGATGTTATGAATATGACTTTATACCAATTCCCTTCTTACCATAACGAGGACAATGACGTTTGACATAAGAGAGTCGTTGTCTCTCTTAGCCTTCACACATGGAGTAAAGGGGGTGCAGTTGTAGCCCAACTCTGGTGACGTAATTGAAATCGTAAACCCCCTCTCGTGCACATGTAATTTCAAGGCGTTGTAGTCCACTGCAAAGAAGTATAGCAATACAAAACCCAAAAGACATGAGGTCAAGTCAAATTTGAATTATTCGATTAGATAACAACATTGATTTTGACAATGTTCAGATATTTTCTGTAATTGCTGATAGATGCCCTAAATCCCTCGAGCGTGGTAGAACTGCACCCTACCTTGTATGGAAGTAGTCGAAATTACAGTTAAGCGCACTTGGAGCTCAATTTTCACTTGATATGCGGTGGTCCAGGGTAGGAATTTGAGAAAAATCCCACCCGAAAAAAATAACAGTTTCGATACTAAATAAAAACGTTTTAGTGTTTTCTTCATTTTTTCTAACGATGAATATGAAATATAAGTTGTATTTGACGGACAAAATGGCATATGGATATTTTGCCCCTCAAATTCCCTGGCGGAGGATATCTCTTTATACCAATTCCCTTTGTCTCACTACTTACTTTTCATGAAAAGCACATCAATTCATGGCGAGAGGCCGAGGAACGATGGCACACCATTTCAGGCTGAGGAACGATGGCCCACCATTTCAGGACACACAGTACCAAGGTTTGATTCGGTAAAGCTAAAGAGAACAGAGAGCTGACAGAAAGTACTTACTTTCATGGAAATCACATCATTTCATGACGAGAGGCCGATTCGCCGACGAACGCTGTCGAAATAATCTGCGACATACAGGATGCACAGTACCAACTACCAAGATTAGATTCGGTAAGGCGAACAGAGAGCTACCAGAAAAGGATGTAGCCGCTAACAATGAAAATGTGAACTGTCTCGCATCTTTCAAGCTTGTTACGAATCATTGCAGGAGACGAATTTATTCCCTTCGATACCACAAAGAAATTGCCTGCTACTCGGTCTGCTGAATTTCTGAGGACATTTCTGGTCATTCCTCGAGATTATTGCCTGCAGATTTTCAATCGCAGGGTGTCGTCCAGAAGGGTTTTAACTCTGTTATTTCTCCTGCGGATAGAGGACTCAACAATCAATCTTTCAGATCCGGCGAGGTGGCTCTGTATGGGCCTGAGTGTTCTGTGTTTTTGGGCTTTTCCAGGCCTGATCCCATGTTACCTGAAGTTGTTGCAGGCGCTGCAGGGGTTGGGACTGTGGGCACTGCGGAGTTAGCTCAGCCTTCCGCTGCTCGCAACGTGTTTGGCGGGTGGAATTGTTTTCCGGTGTTCAAGCTTTTAGTATGATGTCTGCCTCGGTTGGTTTCACAAGTCACATTTCTAACCCGCTCTACCCAGTTGTTGATTCTGCAAGCGCAGGATTGCCCTGTCTGTGTCGATATTCCAGTTCAGTGCCCTGAATGATGGTGCAAATGCTCACGTTCTGCAGGGGTGTCTGGTGCGAATTTGCCCCTAGTCTTTTGCCCAATCTGCAGAATCTTATTGCTGTGTCTAGGTCTGTTATCTTTGCCTCGATGAAAGGTCAAGTACTGGGTATTCCAATATCACGATTACAAGGTTACACGGTTTCATACTAAGTAGTTCATTTGGATGCACTAGAGTTAATTGAATATATTGAAGGAAACCATTTCTGCGTATTAAATATGTTTTCACACATCTTTTTTACTATCTAGTTTCTTTAATTCTGAAATTCCCTTGCTCTAGTTTCTTCTAATTCTGAAATTGCCTTGCTCTGAGTGAGGACTAGATCATCACATCACTAATATTTATGAATAAAAAATAATGATCTTTAAAACATGTTAATCTTCATTTGATCGTTTAGTCAAACAGTTTAAAAGAAAACAACTTATTCTCCATCAAATTCCAGTCTATTTTAGATAACCCAAATATATCATAACAAAAACAATGAAATTCCTTCCCAAAAAAGGCACACTAAATAGCTAGTAATAGATTATTGGTTGATTTTACAATCTCATTCTCAATAAACCTTGGATTAGGTTAAAAATTATATAAAATGATTTGGAAAAGTTTATTTTTGTGGGAAAAAAAAATTAGAGTGTATAATTTTAAGTCATTTTAGGATTTTTCAAAGTTTTGAATAGTTTTACAGACTCTAAAAACCTTGAAGCATGGAAGAACTATGCCTAACATGTAGAACTATACCGAGCATCAAAATTTTTACTAAATTTCCTGTCTAAAACTTGCGGAAAAAAAACGTTGAATAATTTTTATCCTACACCATTGAAGTGCATTGAAAAAAGGTCAAGGAAAGACGCTTCAACTTAGCTTAACACATCATGAAAGCATCAACCAAAGTCTCACATATAGCACCCAGATTGACATGAAAATCTCAGATTAGGGTCCAAAAAGCCTCAACAAAAGTCTCACATATAGCACCCAGCTTGACGGGAAAATCCATGGTATGAAAATCTCAGTTTAGGGTCCAGAAGAAGGCGCTGCATATGTGTCAATCTCCATCAAACAACCCAACAGCTAATAGCAATTATGCAAATATGCTATTCATCCTCAAATCCATGGCATGGAAATCCCAGATTATGGTCGAGAAGAAGGCGCTGCAGATGTGTCAATCTCCATCAAACAACCCAACAGCTAATGCCAATTCTGCAAATCGGCTATTCTTCTTCTGCAACCTCTTTCTACTACCGGCTGAAAATTGCCTTAGAGAACAAGGTTTGTACTGCTGGCTTCAAACTTCTTCAGATTTGCAACATATATCTCTCTTATGAACCCAGGAAAAGTCATGATCGGGTACTGGTCTGAAACTTAGGTTGCTTGCTGATCAAACAGCCATGTAATTCACTAAACATGGCTCAAACAAATGTCGCCTCGCTTGCAGATCAAACCGACTCCTCAAAGTCACTTTGCTTGAATGTCAAGCAACCTTTTCCTGACCTCGAACTTTGGTACCAAACAAATTTCTCACTTGTGATAAGTCCTCAACAGTGAAGTTTGCAAATGCAGAAAACTTCAAGGTTAACATATCACCATGCAGACTTGTTTATCGTATTCAAACTTGGAAGGCAATTTCCAAACTCAAAAATGGGAAAAAATAATTTAATAGGGAATCTATTCTTAAGTTTTGTTCCCGGACCTTGCAACATATCTAAAAATTGTACCACTCACTAACTTTCTACCAAATGCAAAAATCTGAAATTGGAAGCTACAGTCTTCTTGCAAGAGTTACTTGGCTGTTATTCGTATGCTCTTTCATTTCATTTTACAGTTTGGCTTTGAGATTTTTCTGGAACAAATTGTCTTTAAGTTTTAGTACTCTGCTGACTTCAATTATTTAGTGGGTTATTATGGATTTTTGAAGTTGTATATTTATCTTTTATTATTTCACATGTATGGCATTCAAAAGCAGCGTGAGAGGAACATGGAAACATTTGGCCTTATTTTTTGTTAGCATGGCCCTTTGATTTTATTTTTTATTTTTAGCCTGATGAATAAGTTGAATGAGCTTTACTGTGATATGTTTATATTTATATATATATATATATATATATATATATATAAACTTCCCAGGCTTGAAACTGAATTCATTCACACCCACTCATAGAGTTTTGAGCCTGGATATCAATGTTAATACAAAATCACTTGGCCAATGCCCCTAGACCATACACCCATGTACAATGGTGTATATTTTCTGTCATCTTTCCTTTAACTGCAAACTTGCTAACACACATTTATTCTTTCTCAGGCTTTAAAACGTCAAACTATCAACCTAGACAACCATGAGATAACCTTGGACCATATTAATGGGTAGTTATAAACTTCTATATTATTTAGAAATATTCAAATAACATTTTCCTTATCTTCAGAGAAAATATAGTATGTGATGCTATCCAAGTGCTACTTTTATTCCATTGGTATTTTATCTTGTGAAAAGCTTCATGTGTTAAATTACAATACTCCTGATTTGTGATTGTTAAACGCTTCATGTCCAGGTGGCAGCAGACATTCATATACACTACAGTAAAACAGCTTATACAGTGTTGTTCTGATGTAAATCATGTGCATTGTGATCAAATAAATAAAATAGTAGTCTAACAGTGTTGGCGCCAATTCAAGAATGTTATCTATGCTAAACTACTCTACATAAAAGTTTGCATTTATCCACTCTAATGTTTTAAAAGTTTTGACGTTGTGAAAGCATCAACTTCGAAAATATCTAAATTAAATTATGTGACTAAATATCTAAATTAAATTATGTGACTTATTATGTGACTTGCAGGATATTTTAACAATCCCAGTGCTACTAAAAGTACAATTGACGAGGAAGGTTGGTTGCGTACTGGAGATATGGGCTACTTTGATGAGGATGGAAGCTTATTCATTGTTGATCGTATCAAGGAAATAATCAAATATAAAGGGTACCAGGTAATCCATCATATCCTTTGAGTGTAAAAGATGGAAAAGGTTAAAATAAGTACCTATATTTCAGTGGAATAAATAGAATATACTTATATTCATCTTGGAGGCATTATCTAGTTTGGTATTTATTTTTTTTCATATTCTTTGAGAATGATCTCTGACAGAGAAATATGAGGTTCCATTAACTCCATCCTGTTCGAATCACATTTATAAAATATCCAAATTCTACAATTTCCCTATGTCATTGTTGGATGGCTTTCTAACCCATATAATTTGTAGTTATTCCCTTTTCATTTGAATTCCATAAATTGTTTTTGGATTTTCGTGGTATAGGTGTCCAATTGTTTCAACCATTCATCTTCTAATACCATGCCCATCTCGTTTAGTGGTAAAGCATAACATCTAATTTGTAATTCCAGGTCTTGTACTTGTATAGAGAATTTATGGTACCTCTTTCTTTCATCTATTTGTTGATCATCAACGACCGTAATATTGAGATCCTTCATAGGGTATACAAAAAGGTTCAGTTGTTTTGCGAGATTGATGTCCACAAATTTGTGCATACTTTTGATATCTATGACGATATTGATATTTTTATTTTTTATGCTTCCCTTGAGTTTTAATGTCATTGGTTCAAATTTTCTTGTAATTGCTGCCAATGATGTCATGGATTTTTCATCTTGAATGTTCTAGCAATTTCCATTCTTCCTTAAATGAGGTGGAGTATATCTTACTATAGATGGTTTGACTTCTTTCCTTCAAGTATTTTAGTGCATGCGATTGTTGCCAATAATATCTTCAGTGATTTTTCATCATCATCAAAGTCTAACATTTCTTCTTTAGCAAAAATCTCTACTTCCTCCCATCTAAAATTTTGCAATGATATAAATGATTGGATACACATTTATGTTCTAGAACCCACTTCTTATTGCATCTGCAACAATTGTTTTCCTTCCTTCCTTTTTATTTCATCATCAGAGTTCTAACTGGGGATGTCCAATTCTCATTTAACTTCATACCTATATGATATCTCTCAATAATGATTTTTTTCGTTTTCTTTTATGTTGCCTGGATTTGCTATTTGACTTGACCGAGGCCTCATTTATAGAACCCATAATGTTAGTTATATTTTTGTGACTTTTCTTTCTTACATCGAGATATATTTTCTTATTACATATCATTCATGCAATGCTGATGATCTTTTACATAATGGATTAAGCACTCATTTTTGTTTTATCTTTCTTCTACAAGTAGAAAACCATTCATTTTTGTTTTATCTTGCTCCTACAAGTAGAAAGCCACTTCACACTTTCAGTTTAAAAAGCTCCTCCAAAAACTCCCAATGGCATAGGTTTTGGGAGCTTATATCTTGGTCAATTTTATGTAAGTAAACTTGTAAGGCACTCCTCTCACTTGAGTATTGATGTACACCCCAACATTTTAGATCATACTTTCAGTTAGTTCGTTACATATACCAATGTGAAGAACTTCAAAGGGTGAGGGGTTTTATGGCATTAGATAATAGATACTACTTGCTGTAATTTTACTTCTGTAACTTACAGAATTTAACATCTCTGATAAACAAACACAATCCATCATTCTTGTTTGAAAACCAATTTAAGCCTCTATGAAGAGCAAGTTTAGTTGTATGATTTGATATATGAAAATTTGTTTGTTTTTCTAGTGGCATCTGAAGCTAACGATCATATTTGCCTGTTCTGTCATTAGGTTGCCCCTGCTGAGTTGGAGGCATTATTGCTGACACATCCTCAAATTGTAGATGCTGGAGTTATTCCGTATGTAAAATTTATGTTTCTATTGGTTGTGTTTACTTGTGTTTGGGACATGTGGAATGCAATGACATGAAAAATTTTAAATTACTTCTTAACTTGAGTTCCTTCGTGCAGCTTTCCTGATCCAAAAGCTGGAGAGGTTCCAATAGCATATGTTGTACGGACCCCCGGAAGCTCTTTGACAGAGAAATATGTCATAGATTATGTAGCCAAGCAGGTAATTTGAAGATAAGACGTGAAAGATCAAATGCCATTCATTATCATATTTCAATATGTTGGGTATGTTGGTTTTGTCAGATTGACATGTTCTAAGCATTTGCTTTGATCAAACTGCTTAATACATTTTTGGCAACACCTAGATATACAATCCAGTTTTACCAAAGCAAATGTCAATGGTTGTTTTGTGTCATCTACAGATTTTATATTTACTACTCATCATGGTAAGGTTCTAACATAATTCCATGTTTTTTCCATTGTGCAGGTAGCACCGTATAAAAGGTTGCATAGGATAACTTTTATAAACTCTATACCCAAGTCTACTTCAGGGAAGATTCTTCGACGAGAGCTTGTTGCAATGGTCAAATCAAAGTTGTAATCCATTTAAAAAAAATACGTAAAAATTGGTTAAAATCATTGTAGATGCAAGATAATAAATGCCTCATTTTTATCAGTTTTGAATAACTCCATCTGTATCGTTATCATTTAAGATAATATATGTAAAAATTGGTTAAAATCATTGTAGATGCAAGATAATAAATGCCTCATTTTTATCAGTTTTGAATAACTCCATCTGTATCGTTATCATTTAAGATAGCGATTTATATAAAAATTCAAATGTTGGAGTAAATTGCAAGTTGTCTTTGGCCTATCTATTCTTGTAGAGATCAGTAATTGAATAAATGACTATATTGTTGCACATATGAGTATCTATGGAAAAAAATGCGATTATGTTGTTTTTTATTTATTTAATATATTGTAAGAATGAGGGGATTTAATGTTAAATATTGTTTATATTAAAGTGCATTAATTTAAATATGGGAATGTGATTACGATGTTTGATCTAAGTGTTGTCATTATAAAAGGAAATTCAACATATATTTCAAAATTGTTAAAAAATTGTTGTCAATTTTGTGTACTTGGGAATCACTTAATATAATTAAGGTTATGGTCTATCTTCTTATTTCACAGCTATGGAATCTCAGTTTTGAGTACACTACAATTGGAAATTTAATGGTATATTAGAAAGTTATGGAATCTCAGTTCTGAGTACACTATATTTGGAAATTCAATGGTATATTAGAAAGTTATAGAAACTAACACTCCCTTTTCATAATATCTTGCAAAACCTTAGCTCATTATATTTAGATATTTTAAGCTAAATATGATTCTTGGAAAGGCTTTTGGAAGGTCATTCTTGACACAAGAAGAGAATAAAGAAGTGGAATTTAAAGCATCCCAGTAAAAAAGAAGATAGCTACCATAGGAACTACAATGGCAAAGAGGGTTGGCATCCTAAATATGGTAAGTACAATATAATTCCTATATTTTATAGATGATATCAAAGAGAGTATCAAAGAGATGGCAAACAAAGATGATCTCTAAGACATGAAGGGGAACCTTATTAAGAAGATAATAAGCCTCCTTATCCCAAATTCTCCTCCCACATATGGATAAATTTTATGATATTTGGAGAAAGAAAGGATAGAGTCCCAAACACTTGATTAACCATCACTCCAAGATCCACTTCATCATTGTTTTAACATGGGACCAAGGAACTACTTCATCCAAAGATCATTATGAGGAAATTTTGATATGACTCTAAGGGGGACATATATGGAGTTAAATGCATATGTAATGGGGTAAATGTGCCTTCTTTAAAGCCTTTCTCTAAATCTCTATGGCTATAACTCTCTAAAGCTTCTCTCAAAATCAGATTGAAATTTAGAAAGAGAATAATAACGAGCATTGAATGCCATTTTTTGCTTTAAATGTGCACATAATTGATATAGCCATCTCAACATTTGATTTTACATAGTTTCCCAAAGTATTCATAATATCCTCAAGAATTGATAAATGTTAGATTTGAGAGGCAGATCTAAACTAACATTCTAGTGACTAGCATGGTGTTAGGATCAAGTTCTAGAAACCATGGAGTAATAAAAAATCTTTCTCTTCCCAAAAACCATAGAATCTCCTCAAATACTTTATGTTAATCAAAACCATTGTAAATCATAACAAATAAAAACCCTTTGGAGCAAAGAGATATCTTACAATTATTTGTCCAAGTTGAGAGGATCCACTTATCCAAATCCAAAGAAGGAGGCCAATGCCCATTAAACTTGCATATGATTGCTTATGACTTAAAAATTGAGTGTCATTTTGTGACCTCTGATGTTGAGACCTCTATCAGTTAGAACCTTTTTTTATTTCTCCACAATCTATGGACTAGGTATGGAAGGTATCGGTGCAGATGGAGTGGGTTAGTTATTTCATATAACATTCTTAAAAGAAAGATTGGAGGTAGAAAAAAACTTTTTCCCCTTTTCTTGATCCAGATGGATATTGGTGGCCACCCATCTATTCCATTGGCTCAAAACAGTTTTTCCAGTTTGCTATTTTTTTGGGTCAGAGGACTACTCTAGATGGATATCTATGGCCACCCACCTATTCTCCGAGCTCAAGGCAGTTTTTCCAATTCCATAATTTTTACAGATTTCCGTGTCCAAAACTTTCAAGGCCATTTTGAGGCCCTAAATGATTTTTTTTTGTGACACCTCAGTCTAGTTGTAGCCCAAGATACATTTAGAAAAGAGAAATGTGTAATTCTTGGCTAGACCTTTCCAACAAGCTATCAAATTCCCTAAATGGAGATCATATGCAAAAGTTATGTCCCTAAGAAGTTTACACCTCAACTCACTAGTACATGTTCACATTTTTCCCATGGAAAATCGTTGCTATTGCAACACTTGTGCATTGCTATAGCGACAAACTTGATCCCTCTTTTTCATGGCAAACTTTGCGTCATTGTAGCAACACTTTACAAGTTTCGTCGCTATAGCGACACAGAAGGTATGAAATATGGCGTGTGTGGGTAATGTTTAAAAAATCAAGCATCGTCGCTATAGCGACCTTCAACCATCGCTATAGAAATAGTTGTGCGTTGCTATAGCGACGGACAACACTTGTTTTTTTGTTACACGACAACACTCATGCATCGCTATAGCCACGACATCTTCGTCGCTATAGCAAAGGTCGCTTGGAGCACCAAGAGACAAAATTTCTATACAAGCGACGAAAAGTCCGTCGCTTGTATAGCAATTTTGTCTCTATAGCCACGGCATGTTTGTCGCTATAGTGACAGTCGCTTGGAGCACCAAGAGACAAAGTTTCTATACAAGCGACGAAAATTCCGTCGCTTGTATAGCAAATTTGTCTCTATAGCCACGACATGTTTGTCACTATAGCGACGGTTGCTTGGAGCACCAAGCGACGGAATTGATATACAAGCAACAAAAAGGTTGTCGCTTGTATAGCAATTTCGTCTCTATAGCCACGACATGTTCGTCACTATAGCGATGGTCGCTTGGAGTACCAAGCGACGGATTTGCTATACAAGCAACGTACAGTCCGTCACTTGTATAGCAATTTCGTTGCATAGTGGTCCAAGCGACCCTCGCTATAGCAACGAGAACTCGTTACCGAATGAACAAGTATTAGCTTCTAACTGTCGCTATAGTGATGCATTTTATTTAAAAATAAAATAAAAAATCAAATGTTGCGAGGGTGTTAGAATCCATTTGGATCATTAGGAGCAGGGTTGGAATTTCACTGGAATCTTACCTGTCATACTATTTTTTTTTATAGGTTTTGACGTTTACCATTTCCCTTCATTGAACGTTTTACTTAAATATATACCTGTCAATAATAATGTTTTAGTGTTGTAATTTAGAAGTATAAAATGAACTAAATAGGGATCAAGGACAACCAGCCACGTGTATTCATATTTCTTTTTGAAAATATACTCAAGAGCAGGATAACGTGCAACTTATCTTCAGGGAATTTAAACAAACTCATGTATTGTCTAGTCAACAAGAGAATTGAAAATCAGCCAAATTAAATGACTACAGGAATACATGAATATTTGATGAAGGAGAAGATGAGAATCTTGTGTTGAAAGCAATGAAAATCCGTGCTTAACTTTGGCAGTTACTATTCAGCTGCTAAGTATTGGAGATATCTTTGGTAAATGCATTCCATATCAGGAAACATCTTTGGCTACTTAATTAGAGAGACGTGATGGTCATCACAAGCAACCATTACAAGGAAGTGCATTTGGTTATAGTTGCTCAGTCCCTCACTCTAGCATGAATATTCAAAGCGTGGCTATAACATTTCAAAGTGAGCACAACCCTCTTTAATCACCCACCTCCACAAAAAAAAAGAGCTACTCTCTTCCCAAAAGGATTCTTAGATAAGATAAATGGCATCCCAAAGGCAAAAGGAAATGTTGTTGATCCAAATCCTTGATAATGGAAACAAGACTGCCAAAGGATTTCCAAGTGGAAGTGGGAAATTTGATAGCTATCAAAGGTGGAGGTCATGCAGAAGCAACTGAGTCGACTCCTCCATTGTGTGCTTAGGAACATGAATGCTGAAGTGAGAGTCTGCTTCATCTAAATTCTCTTACCCCTCTATTTATTTCCTTCAATTATCAATCAACATAATTTGCTGAAGTACTTCAGAAATATCCTTTGATTATATGACAGTGGTCGACTAATCCTAGGGTAAAGTGTTAGCTCTGGCTAGAAGGTCCTCTGTTTGATATTATTCAGAATGTCTAAAGATCTGGTAACCCATTCCATGTTTATAGGTTGAAGGGCATATTTCAAAGAATACAATTGGCCTCCGAATATAACTATTTTGTCACTTTTTAATTGGTATAAAAGAGAGATTTTTTACTGCAAACTAAAACAAATAAGGTAAAAACATAAAAAAGCTTCTATTCGGCTTCACTATAGTTGCAGTTACAAGATTATTCTTAGCTTGACTGTATTTGTAATCTACTGCAAAAGATACTAAAATGCTTTAATTTAATAGCATTTAAACTAAATAATTGTCTGACCTCCCTATCGATCCAAACATTTTGGTGTAGTGTGTCAAAGCTCGTGTACTATCCTTTGAGGGCACAACCATACAAATGCATAAGCTATATGAGTTTACATCCTCTCCCGCAGTCACCTACAACATATCATGCCATTCCCTGGATGCATGGTCATGATCAACATAGCAAGTATGGTACCCATTGCTAAGAGGCTCATGTGGATTCACTCACCCACCCATTTCCATTTGATAATTTAACCACATTACAGTATAAATCTAATTACCTCGGCCTTCCACTAGCTCATGAAGATTCCAATCAATATGACTCGGTTTTGATAGATATCTACTATTCATGATGTAATCCTCGATCAACTCAACTTTTAATATAAAATATAAATAATAATATAAAATGTAACTAAATCCTACTTGAAACCAAGTTCATTCAAAAGTAAGGCATGCATCCATTGATGGTTTATATAGTTTAGTTGTAAATAAATTAAGATTGCATACTTCATACCCAGATTAGAGATCAAGGCAATTCTACGATATGGAACATGCATCCTCATAGTGGATCATGGAAGCATATGGGTATTTCATGTAGCTTAGAAGTGTTGCATTTTAACTTAGAAGCATTAAGATCCTGTTTCAGACATTGTACAATATAACCTATAAACTTATAAAGGAATTACATATTTATAACAACAAAGTAGCCTCAACAATACTAGAATCTAGGACACTCCAAAGAAGACATGAGTATCTAATGCATAAATAATTCATAAATACAACCATATATATAGTGCATTCTATTACTAACAATAAAAACAACCAAGAATTGTAAAATTGTATACTTTGTACTATTCATTTTAAAAGAGAGAAGTGGCAATCCCTGGGAAATTGTGTATGACTGATGAAACATGGACAAAACTATGTCTAAGACAAAGTACAAGCCAATACATGTAATAGTGGCTTTTCATAGTTCAATGAATAAAGGTACAAGAATTTTACCTCATACAGTCTTCACCAAAACCTGAAGAGTGGCCCTAGTGTTGTTTAAAATAGTTGGCAATTTAGAAAAACCTTGCAGAGTAAAAAAAAAAAACCTTTTCACAATTCAGTGAATGAGTGCAGCAACAAAAACATGAGTAAAGCCACTTAGAAAATTACTTGTGGTTTTTCTCAATGATAGTTTTTTCTTATTCTTTTATTTTCTTGTACAAACTACGAAGGTATCAATATGAAGGACAACAAAAAACAAATCATTTTAGCTAGTTTTGGACCATGGCTTTGACATAATCAATAGGATCTTGTAGACTTACTTGTCATGTAAATATGTTGACAAAGACTTCTCATTGAAAAGACTATGATCTACCAATTTAACTGCATTGATGTCATAGCCTCGTAGACATAAACTCTCATATGCTGAAATCGTTCCAGAAATACCACCAAGCCTGCCATCCCCAACAAGGATGGATGATAGCCTAAATGGCCTGCACTAGCAATAAGATAAGATAAGATAAGATAAGATAATTTTATTAATGTCCAATGAATGACCACAAAAGGTTCGGAGAAAATAAATAGAAATAAAAATATTGGAAATTATAAAAAATAACACTTGTTGACTTAGGTAACTAATTACATGAATAAATCTCCTATTCATATCAGATATGTCCTCCAAAGCTTCAACAAGGGAATTACGTTGATATTAATGTTTCTAAAATAGTGTTCGATTATATTCATAACATCACACACAATCAACAATTAGGGTTAGCTCAAGCAGTCATGAGCCACGCATGATACCTCCCCCCCCAAGAGGTCACGAGTTCAACTCTCTTGATCCCCGCAAGGTTAGGCATCATAATCAGGGCCAACGGTTTACCCTGTTTACCATCCATGAATCATGGGGAAGTACTCAGAGGGTTTTCCGCCAAGTTGTTCCTTGATAAAAAAAACATCACACACAATCAACTATTTTAACTTTAGTAGGATATCCAGGAGAGTGTTGAGTTGTTATAGATATCTAAGGGGTCAAACCCTAGATCTAACCTCTTTTCATCATTGCTTGACCTAGATCTAGTGTTTCCCACCCTCTCTCTTACGCCTTACGTTTATCTTTGGCATTGACCACCTCATATCATGGTGTTTGTTATAGTTGGTTAGACTTTAGAGGAATATTTTTATTTGTTTACTAGTCCTTAGGATAGATCTAGGGTTTTGGTAGATCTATTATTATTTTATTGTAAAGGAAGTTGAGCTCCTCTCCTATATAAGAGAACCTCTTCCTCATTTGATTTTGTACTCATGGTTGGATTTTGAGAGATCTCTCCCTTTTGGATGCTAATTGACATATCATTCATGGTGCAAATAGTATTGTAAGGTTTATTTTTCCATTGTAATTGTGGTTTTCCTTGTTCTCATCTTTTAATGTTGCAAGTGATTTGACTTGTAACTAGGGCCATAGAAAGGAAAAATTGTCTCATTAGAAGGGTTGTGAGAGAAAATATCCTCCAAATCTTTGTTGATTTATGCATATGATTTGTATTTTTATAGCATATTGTCATCTTTAAGAGTATTTGCTTACTAATACTTCATCGCATAAATCACACCCTAAGTACAATGTTTTGAGTTGCATCTTTATAGGATATTCTAGTGATTTCTATTTATCACTTTGTAGCATGCTCATGTTTATTTGTGGATTGTGAAAGAAGCCCTAATTTCCCTAACCCTTGATGAACTAACCAATTTGTTGGACTAGCTTCCCTTGACTCTGTTTTCCCTAGAGATTGGCACTAGTGTTCATGATCATTCCATCACACCCTACAAAAAAATTCTTTTACTAAGCATCCTCTTCACCTTGTTCTTCAATCAAGACCTTAGCAATCCTATAATTAGGGAATACCCCATTGGTTGGAGAAGAGCCAACCTAGTGTAGGGAGGTAGTTATTGAGGTGACAATGGGTAACACCTTTAGGTTGCAATTGGACTAACCTTGTTCTTCGGGGGTTTAAATCAGACATGCTAGTTCAAGCTATAACATTTTAGCGTCATTGTCGGGGTTAAATCCCTTTTCCCCAAAATTTTGAAGATCATGCTTTATAACATTTTGTGAGAGTTTAATGTAATAGATTTCTCTTCTCACATTGCGGCTCCGTGAAAGGACAAATCCCTTGTTCCTTTGAAGGTTTTGAAGATTAGTTGTTTGTAAGGTGAAGCAACAAACATTTTGAAGGCATTGAAGATTCATTATGGAAACTCCACACATTTTGGTATGAGGTACTTTTGCATTGACCAAGTATGGTGGCTAATAATCCATACGTCTATACTCAATTTGAATGTTCAAATATCCTTGGATATCCCCATGAGCATGATGGGTCATTTTTGAAAAAATTAGAGTATGGCTTGAAATTTGGTGGATATAATCAATCACCGATAGAACATGTTGCATCCTTCCTAAAAGTAGTGTCCAGACTCCGATCTAGGTCTTGATTATGAGGATGAATTGATTGTAAAAAAAATGTAGCTACCCTTCATGGTGATGCCATGCAATGGTTGGACGGTTTGGTCAAAGGAGAGATATCATCTTTTGCAGATTTGGTTGAGGCATTTTACAAGAAATGGAACCATAAAAATGATGAGAAATGGATGTCCTATTTTGAACATATCAAGAAAATATTTGAGAAATTTGTTGTTGAAGAAATCCCTCAAGCACATGATCCACCTCATGTTTCCATTAAAGATCAATCCCTTGAAGAGGTTCATGATGAAGACATTGATGCTCCTACTTGTTCTCCTTACGGTGATGAGGGTTTGGTGAGCTTTCCTTCCTCTCTTATTATTGAAGACAAAAACTTTGAAGATCTATTTGCTACTAATGAAGTTAATGGCAGCCATGGATGTGATTTTATTAAAGGACATTTTCACTATTTTGATCATAGTATGGGTGAATATCATTGGAGATTTGTTGGAAATCCCATCTATGATTCATCTGATAATGGAAATGTAATTTGTGAAGATGTTAGAGAGCCTATTTTTTATAAGATCTGCCATGATCATTTTTGGCCATTTCCATTCACTTATTATGATGATTCATGGCTGCATGAGGAGCTTTTTTTTTTCCTGATTTGGGGCAGCCTAGTACTTCCTCTTCTAGGTCACCTTTTGAGGAGCATTTGGAAGACCATTTCCAGTCGTCTTCTCTATCTTCTTATGTAGGTTTTTCTCATAATTTGGGGCTGCTTGGTGATGATCTTGATGCTGAAATTTTCCAGCCACCAAACCCTACATTTTTGGATGCATTTGAAGGAGAAAAGTCATCTTTTGAGTCCATCTTTGGGCCTGGAAATGAGGCATTACAACAGGAATTTATCGCAAATTTTTTCCAGCCATGTTTTCACTCATTTGTTGGAAGATTTATGCATGAATATGTGCCTGAAAATCACTTTTTGACTGTTGCAATTTTCCTATAGTTGTTTTCTAGTTGTTTGGAGCCCTCCACCACACAAGCAGACTGTTTAAGGGATGATGATACACATGATGTCATCATAGGATGATTAAATTATGCTTGGATTTGGATAGATCTGAATTCTACTTCCATTTGATGCACCCATAATTTGGAAATATTATTGTTTTGTTAAATTTTCAGAATTTACTTCAATCTGATCTAGGATCTTAACTGAGAGAACAACATGTACATCATATCTACAACATATCAATCATGGAGACAATAATGCAAGCACACAAGAGACACAAAGATTTACTTGGGGAAAACCATAAAGGTGAAAAACCCCAATAACTTCCTCAGAGATAGATAGAGCAATGATACAACCAACCATAAGAGATAGACACAACCTAGCAGCAGATCCTCCCCCTCCATAAGTGCGCCACTCCTCCTTGAGTGCATGAGTGAGAAGTGAGTGAGCAAATAGAGTGCCTCCCGCACTCTATTTATACTTGACTTGACTTGCCTTTTTACCTAACTCATGTAGGCTCGAACTTAACCACATAACATAATGCTGAGTGGGCCGACCCCCAATAGGGTGGTCTAATAACCCTTCGACCCACATGGCCGACCCCCAATAGGGTGGTCTAATAACCCTTTGACCCACATGACTTATACAGGGCCGACCCCAACAAGGTGGTCTAATAACCCATCAAGTATAAGTTACGACATTTACAATATAAATGATGACACTTCCTTATGGAGGAATAATACCATCTCTATAGGAATAATATACATATATGTGAAATACATTCCGAAGTTACATATACATCAACACTCCCTCTTAACTAGGAAGGTATTTCTCAGCACAGTTCTTCTAGCACAAGTCATCTTCTCTGGATCATCGTCACTGGATAATCATCATCAAGTCATCATCATCGTCACTGATGCTGCTATCTAAATCAATCTCTGAATCTACTCGTCATAGGAAGTTCTACAGAGCCAGTCCTTTTTCATACTGGATGTAGGCCCACCACTTGCAGGTCTTCATCATCACTGGCCATACTGTGGAATCCTCAGGACTTATTACGTGCATCACAAAACCTCGAAAGAGCATCCCAGGATGTTACGGGTACACAAATCCGACCTGTAGGATCTCCCAGGGCGCTATTACATGTGACCCCACCACAAAACCTCGAAAGAGCATCCCAGGATGTTATGGGTACACAACTCCAACTTGAAGGATCTCCCAGGGCACAAATTACATGTGGTCACCACAAAACCTAGCAAGATCATCTCAGGATGTTACGGGTACACAACTCCGACCTGAAATCTCCCAGGGCACAAATTACATGTGGTCATGGCAAAACCTCGAAAGAGCATCTCAGGATGTTACGGGTACACAACTCCGACCTGAAATCTCCCAGGGCCCAAATTATATGCCATAGGACAAAACCTCGCAAGAGCATCCCAGGATGTTACGGGTACACAACTCCGACCTGAAAGATCTCCCAGGGCACAAATTACATGTCCTTCTAGAGCAATGTCTCGAAAGAGCATCCCAGGCTGTTACGGGTACACAACTCCGACCTAAAGGATCTCCCAGACATGCTCCTCTGCACAACCTGATCCACGGCCACAAAGTATCATCCTGATACTCACCATACATCAACCTGATGTACACATGATCATCCTGATCATCATCACTGCAATGTCCTGCTGCATGTCATCTGGAGCAACATCCTGAAGCTCATCATCCATGATCATCCTGATCATCACTGCAACATCCTGCTGCATGTCATCTAGAGCAACATCTTGAAGCTCATCATCCATGATCATCCTGATCATCACTCCAACATCCTGCTGCATGATCCACCTGATCATCAATGCATCTACTTGATGCATACCAAGTATCTATCTGATACATATCATCATACATGATCCTCCTGATCATACAATGTATCCACCTGATACAAAAACAAATACATGATACATATCACCATACATGATCCACCTGATCATACAATGTATCCACCTAATACATATACAGATACATGGTCCAATCATCCAACATGATGCATATACAAAATACATACACATGATCCAACTGATCATATCCAGCATCCAACATGATGCATACACATAAGTGATCCAACTGATCATATCCAGCATCCAACATGATGCATACATACATACATAAAAATGATCTAACTGATCATATCCAGCATCCAACATGATGCGTACATACATACATAAAAATGATCCAACTGATCATATCCAGCATCCAACATGACGCGTACATACATACATAAAAATGATCCAACTGATCATATCCAGCATCCAACATGATGCGTACATACATACATAAAAATGATCCAACTGATCATATCCAGCAGAAACCAGAACATCATCCTGATGCTCATCATCCAACGCTTACATCCACAGCCATGTGAAGGATCCTCCTTCCAACATGCTTGGAATGGCTTCAACAAATGTGTCCATCACTTCTTCCTCGAAGTGTCCTTGATCTGAAGAACGCCAAGCCTCTCTCTGAAGTACTCGAACTTCACCCTGGCTAGTGGCTTCGTCAGCACATCTGCAATCTGCTTGTCCGTTGCAACATATAGGAGCTTCACAGCTCCTCTCTGCACCATATCCCTGATATAGTGATATTTGATCTCTATGTGTTTCGTCCTATCATGAAACACTGGGTTCTTGGACAGCTTTACACAACTCTGGTTATCACAGAAGATACCAGTAGCATCCAACGGGAGATCAAATAGCTCAGACAGTAGCTTCCGTAGCCATACTGCCTCACAACTAGCTGAACAGGCTGCAACATACTTAGCCTCAGCTGTACTCAGTGCTATGCAGGATTGCTTCCTGCTAAACCAAGAGATCACACCTGATCCCATACTGAAGCAACACCTAGATGTGATCTTCCTATCTGCAGCACTGCCAGCCCAATCTAAATTAACATAACCCTGCAGGTTAAACTTTTGATTTGCTTCATACTTGAGCCCAAAATCCACTGTACCCTTCAAGTACCTCAGAACATGCTTTACAGCAACCAGGTGAACACTCCTCAGACCCGTCAGGAACTGGCTCAATGTGTTCACAACAAAACAAATATCGGGTCTCGTGTTTGTCAGGTACATCAAGGACCCAATCATCTGACGATACATAAACCGGCTCAGATGAAGCATCACAAAGAAGCTTCAGATTAGATGCCATAGGTGTGGCCATGGCCTTGCAATCCATCATCACGAACCTCTTCAGGATCTCTACTGCAGACTTCCCTTGTCCAAGGAAGATTCCATCACTCTGCCACACCTCCATGCCAAAAACAAATAGTGCATCATCCCCAAGTTCCTCAACTCGAACTCGGCAGCAAGCTTCCGCTGCGTGTTAGCAATCAATCTATCATCTCTTGTTACAAACAAGTCATCCACATACAGGAGTAGAATCACAGGATTTCCTTCCTCAACCTTGTAGAAAAGGTTGGAATCCGCTTTATTCTTGGTAAAGCCCAAACTGGATAGAAAGCTGTCTATCCTACCATACCAAGTTCTGCACACATATCTGACTACACCATGTTGTCTTGAAATCCATCTGGTGCATTTTCTATTTCATCACTTTTATATTTTTCAATGCTGCCATCTGCAATATGCTTGATCTGATAGTTCCATTTGGAAGTCATAACAAACTTCCCTTTACGTCTTGGGACTACAACCCAAACATCATTCTTCATGATCAACGGATCATGGCATTCCATTTCTTCATCCCAGATCATGGGAACTTCAATATCTTCAATAGATATCTTTGTTGCTGGAACAAATGTTGTAGTTCTTTTGTAGGTGAAGATATACGGTCTTTCCTACAAAACAGGTTAATTTGCATGATTAGAAACATCTCATAATTTTCAGAACAAATTCTTACACATAAATAAATATGTCATACAGTCATGCAATTATCTTAGCCAATGCTTCAATACAACATTTATCCATATCCCGTAACTTTCTAGATGCCTTCCAATCTCTACCAAAACATTGTTAAGAGTGTGCACAACTCCCAACATGTCAGCAAAGAGGTTTCATTCTAGATAAGTAGCAATGGAATGTTGTACAGTTCCATAGGCCACTTACCCATGTATATTAGTAGTATATTGTTCATCAATGCAACTATTCTAATATGCATAATACACAACCTAATTCTAGGAACATCAGTATATGCAAGAAATGATAATTAAAAATACTTATCTTTGTTTGGTTACTGGGTGGACTCCCTCTGAGTCTTTGCTTCCTTGTAGGAGCTTATGAAGTAGCTTCTTCTACACCTTTTTGTTGTGGAATGTAGAAAGATGTTCAATTCCCTCTGAATATCTGCATCCTTGCAGAAACTACTGAAGTGTGCTCCTTTGCTTTCTTGCAGGAACAACTGGAGTGTGCTCCCTCTTGATCTTTGCGTCCTGGATTACCTGTCCTTGAACTTACATTCATCCTTGGTCCCTATGCATGCTTATTGTGTTATCCTCTGGGTCTCATACATAATCAAACATTCATTAGTATTATCAAAACACAATAATCTCAAGCATGTATAGTCATGATCATTTCAAACAGAAATAGTAAGCATTATTATTCAAGGTTGATGTAGGATTCTTATGGTTAGTCAAATCATAAGAAACATAACATATCTAAACCTATAATTACTCAACCCTATGACTCTTAGGGTTAGTTGAATCATCAATTAAGATAAGAGATATAATATGCATAAAACCTGTGATTATTCAAACCTATACCTTCATGATTCTTCTGGTTAGTCATATCATCAATTATGGTAAGAAACATAATATGCATACAACCATGATTATTCAAACCTAAGACTTCATGAATAATCATTATCAACAACAGTATAAGATCCTAACCCAAGGTAGGATTCTATCTTGATATAGGAAAAACATACATGGATTAGCATGCTAGTTAGTTATGTCTAACATACTCACATGATGTCTTCTTGTTCTTCTTCAATGACTTGTGCTAGTAACCTGTATATCTCATAGGTTAGCCATTATAAAACCAAGTTATACATACCTCGTAAATGGATCTTCTATGAGATCCATGACAGTGGATGAGTCTTTATCCTCATGTCATCATGATCATATGTTCTTGAACTGGAACATGATTTGTCTTTCTTGGTGTACCTTTCATGTTAGTAGACAACATAAACCTCATACAACACCATAATGCATTAGTACAATCATAAGTGTCAACACCCTAACCAATGAATATCTTCTATCATGCATTCATAATTTTGTTAAGGTGATACGACAAATCTAAAATCAAGATTGTACTAACCGTAATAACATGAAGACAAACATACCATAAACTTAATCATGAACAAATCTCAAAACATACCTCGATGAGTCATCGCTTGTAATCTCCTTATGTAAAGCCTTAGCCTCATCTCCCTCTGAGACAGGAACTTCTTCACTTATGCAGGTGACCAATCCATCTTCTTCTAGGATTAACCCTATCCACTTGATTTGCAAGAACTGGACCTGGAGTTGGATATGGGTTTGTCAGAGAAACCCCAAAAATTCAAACTTCCGAAAGGATAGAAATATGCGCCTTGATAAGCTGATCAAACCGATATATTCAGAATTTGAAAACTGCAGAGTTTCACTCCTCAATTTTGCCTTTGAAACTTCCGGATTCACTGGACGTGACCCTAAACTGGGGGTTTGATGAAGCCCACTCTTTTTCCCAATCAAAAGGTTTGAACCAAAGCTCTAAGCTTCCATTTTTCTGAGGAGCTTCCAGCCGTGGTCACATATTTCAAAAATTCCCATTTTTACAGAAGCCCTAATTTTCCACTTTTCTGATCAAAGTCCCAAACTAGGGTTTGATCAAGCCCGACCTTCTTCCCAACCAAAAATTCTAATCTTGGTCTCTAAATTTCTATTTTGATGAGTAGCATCCAGCCATGGTCTCCGATTACAAAAATTCCAACTTTCTCCAAAGCCCTAAATTCTGGAAGCCATGAATGAAGGTACTAAAAAATAATTCTGTTTTGACAGAAATATGTACCTGATTGTTTCTGGTGTAACTATGAACTTTTTGATCCACAGGGTCTGAAAAAGTTTCCTGAGATAGCCTGACCTGTTATCTTTCCATCCTGATAGGTATGACCTCAATTGGATTCTCTGAGAGAGAGTTATGCCAAATGTCGCAACGTGACCTGTTTTGGGATAATACAGGAGAGAGAGCTTGTATGGCGTGCCACATGTCACTGTTTCAACTTCGGCCTCTGAAAATTTTTCTTGAGATAGCTCGGCCTGTTATATTTCCATCCTGACAGGTCTGACCTCAATTGGATTCTCTGAGAGAGAGTTATGCCAAGTGTCTCAACGTGACCTGTTTATGGGATAATACAGGAGAGCGAACTTGTACGGCGTGCCACGTGTCATTGGTTCAACTTCGGCCTCTTCAAAATTTTTCTGAGATGGTACAGTCTGTGTACTACCTGTCACGTTTTACAAAATTTCATTTGGAGCTTCCTAGCTCAAGTTATGACCTTTTTCCCAAGGTCACCTGATTTTGACTAAGATCTGGAAGAGGCAGAAACCCTATATTGCACAGTTCATAAATCACAAAGTACAACGAATTAGAGGTTTTCCTTTGGACACAAGGTACCTGGAGATTTAGTCTTCATCCTGTAACAATTTCAGATCCGAAAACTTTTCCAAAACGGATTTATAGCGAAAGTGCTACGATGACTGGTTTTTGCTATATCAAGCCCTAGCATCGTAAGTGCAACAAGTGTCATACATGCCATATCATGCCTTCTTTCAGGCTAGCTCTGATACCATGTTAAATTTTCAGAATTTACTTCAATATGATCTCGGATCTTAACTGAGAGAACAACATGTACAACATATCTACAGCATATCAATCATGGAGACAATAATGCAAGCACACAAGAGACACAAAGATTTACTTGGGGAAAACCATAAAGGTGAAAAACCCCAATAACTTCCTCAGAGATAGATAGAGAAATGATACAACCAACCATAAGAGATAGACACAAACTAGCAGCAGATCCTCCTCCTCCTTAAGTGCGCCACTCCTCCTTGAGTGCATGAGTGAGAAGTGAGTGAGCAAATAGAGTGCCTCCCGCACTCTATTTATACTTGACTTGACTTGCCTTTTTACCTAACTCATGTAGGCTCGAACTTAACCACATAACATAATGCTAAGTGGGCCGACCCCCAATAGGGTGGTCTAATAACCTTTCGACCCACATGGCCGACCCCCAATAGGGTGGTCTAATAACCCTTTGACCCACATGACTTATACAGGGCCGACCCCAACAAGGTGGTCTAATAACCCATCAAGTATAAGTTACGACATTTACAATATAAATGACGACACTTCCTTATAGAGGAATAATGCCATCTCTATAGGAATAATATACATATATGTGAAATACATTCCGAAGTTACATATACATCAACATGTTTGAGGCTGCTTGACTATTGGAATTGACCTAAATCATCACTTTGATGACTAGAGCAGTCCCAAATTTTCTCTATATAATTGTTTTGAGGCTAAAAGGCACCCATGATTGAAGATCAAGCATCTTACTACTATTATAAGGCTGCTACAGGTCCGATGAGGGATACTGTAGCTGACTATTTTATGACTTCCTTACTGCCATAAAATGCCCATAAATACTTCTCAAAATGATACACAGCCTAGACTTCAAAACACTTGTTGTTATATGCTCAATAACTCTTGAGTACTTCTTTTGGTGGATGCTCATTGACTAATAATTTCATAGCATGGATAACTAGGGATGATTGATGGTCAAAGATGGGGTTTTATGGCACAAAATACATCTTTGAAACTATTTTCTTCCTCAATATTGCCCATACTTTTATTTTAAGGTTGTTTGAGGTCGAAAAGTGCCCAGAGTCAAAATTTATTGTGCATACCTACTATTGAGGACTGTTTGAGGGTCATTGTACAATTGTTAATGAATGAATTTCATCATTTTTATGGCCGAAACTGACCCAAAAATCTTGAAAGCCACTACTTGCATGCTAATGTGGACTTATGGTGACTATTGTTGCTCAAATTTAGGGTTGTTTATTTTCCAAAGCTATTCTTTTCTTGCTGATATGTGTCCAGGATTAGCCCATAATTCCTGTAGGTGACTGGGGCTCACCACTTTTAGAGATGATAATTTGAAATGTGCCTTCAAATGTCTAATAAGCATTTAGAACTTCCATGATAATTGTTATGCCAGGGTACAAGAGAAAATAACCATGATATGAGAGACATGGCACACTTAACACTGCCCCATTAAGGATTTTGAATTTTTTGTTTTTGTCAACAATAGGGTGCTATTCCCCTTTTTTGATAGAAGCATACGAGGTTCAACATTTTTGTAAAGAAGAAGGTCCATCATAAATCTAGTATCTTGATGTATTGGTAAAGCTAACTCAACTTCTAGAAAGGGCTTCCATCTCCAATTTTTATGTTAGAGTTGTCAACCTCGGAGCAAGCAGGTGCATATTCAATGGAGTAAATTTTTTCTCTTGCTAGAAGAAATATGTGAAAGTATTGTCCGTACTGAAGATAATGATTTCTTATGTATTTGAAATCTATCAATTTGTCATTCATTTTTTTACTATTGTTGGTAGTACCTAGTAATGGAATATTAATAGACTTTTACAAATGGGAAGAAAAATCCTCCATCAAAATATAGATATGCACCTTTCAATCTATTGTATTCAAGTGAAACACTCCATAAGTTATGCACTTCTATAAGCTAATCTTCAGAGTGACTCATGGTTGCTATGAATTTTCTTGTATCTAGTCCATTTAGCTGCTAAAAATGGCTTCTTTTCCAAATCTGAACCATAGATTTCATAACTTCCTTTGAGCCTTGAGGCAATGTAATAGATATTTTTGGATGAATTTTTATCTAGAACAACCTAGGAACAATGGAATCAAATAAGTGACAAAAGGCAAGTCAGTCCAATCAAAATTCCAATTAAAATGAACACGACAAAGCATATGCTTAGAAAAAAACCCTCCCAATCTAGATTCTCGTCAACAATATCCTCTATGAAGTGACCACTCCAATAAATAAGAATGTCATGCCATTCAATATAAGGGAAGAAGATAGAATGCTTTATGGAGAATTACATGGAAGCCAAGTCTAGTCTTCAAACTTTGATGCTTTCTGGTTGTGCTTTCAATTTGGGAAAAATGAAGATATTAAGCACATTTTAAAGGAATGTAAGTTGCAAGAGAGTTATGAAATGAGTTTACCCAGGGTTCTTGAAATCTCACTAGGTCATTTTAGTATCATTATAGATTTATATAAGTTCATTTATAGTGGGTGGATTTAGTGGAGGTGGAGAGGATGGTAAAGGTTTTGATATATTCTTACTCACTTTGGAATTATCAATTATGGGAATCTCTTTCATGGGTAGGTTCCTCATCTTCTACTATAGTACATTATCTACTACATTTCTTTGTATCCTTACAATGGGAGGTTTTGAGGGAATGTTCTCTAAGTTTTTAATGTAGATGGGATTGCTACATTCTCTAAGTTTTCAATTTTCTATATCCCTTGAGGAATTTCAAATTGACACTGATAAATACTAGGAGTCCAACATAAATAGAGTAGAGATCAAGCACACGATATAGTTTCATCAAATTATGATGTTTTATTGTTCCATCATCTCATGAGTTTACTGAATACTATAAAATATAAATAAAATGAGGAAGCAAAGTAGTTACATAACCTGCCCCTTGAATGGCATAGAAGCTAGAATCATATCAAATGCACTTTGCAGTTCAATTGTGACCAAGATTGAATACTCTCCGGCACTATAAATATCTCTAACCTGAGAAACATCCACCACAAAATTATCTTCATATCATACTTGCAAGTCACCATTTAGGACTTTCACAAACTTCATGTTAATATAATTAAATATTCAAGAATATTTTTCTTTACAACTAACTAGAGTACTTATATCTAATGAATGATATCTAGAGTTAGCAATGTAGAAACCATACCCCAATATCCTTCAATATCCTTCAAGTCCAGCATGTCCCAAAAACAATGAGCTACAATAACCATTAAAGTACTGAAAACAATAACAACAATAACAATAGAAATCTATATATAACAGTAGCAATATATATCAGATCTAAACCAATTATAAAATCAACATCAGATGTTGGGGCACACCTCCCTTATCCTCAGACTTCAACCTCTTAGCGTTAGGTTAGTTGCATGAGACTCAACTAGACCAACATACTTGTGAAAGGAGAGAAACCAAAACTAGAAAAGACCCTAAAATAGATCAAACAACCCTGACAGATAAAAAACAGTAGCAACACAACAGTACGACCAACACACAAAAAAAAACAACAGCAAGGTACTCCAAAAAAGTCATATAAGGTAGCGCTATGGTGGATGGCACCTAAGGAGGTCTCTTAAGTTCAACGCAAGGGTGGAAACCAATACTAAGGGGTCACGATGGTAATCAACAAGCTGGACGTCAACATTCAAGGGTTGTATAGCTCAATGTTACCATGCAATGGTCAATCACGAGCCACCACAAGGCTAAACATCTCATACAAGTAAACATGCAAGTCAACGCAACATAATAACGCAACGCGACGTCATAGTAGGCTCATGCACATCAAGTAAACCTCAAGGTAGGTTACCCGACCTTATTAACTGTATGTGGTCATATGTCTCATGTGTCTCATGCAATGAGTGGAAGCTCATAGTAATCATCCTAGGATAAGGAAGCTCATGTGGTCATCTCATATTCCTCAGGCTAACTCAACAAGGGGTGGCCAACCCCTTGAGGATAACCATAGTCCTCGGAATATGTCACACATATTAAAAAATAAGCTATGCAACAAAGTGAACAAACATTTCGCATATAAATTTCAAAAATCACAAACATAGTTATATTAATTGTTCTAATCAGCACAGTACTATCAAACATAGAGCTACATAAATCATTAAAGCACTGAAAAGAAAAACAATAATAACAGTTCACCAATTATAAACGATATGGTCATCTCATCTTCCTAAGGTTAACTCAGGAAGGGGTGGCCAGTCCCTTGAGGATAACCATAGTCCACTAAAGATGTCACACATATTAAGAAACATGAACTGAGAAATAACACACATGTGAAGCCTCAATTCTAAAACATGACCATGCAGTGACTAGATCAAGAAATGTTTAACAAAATTCAAAATATTTCATGCCTTCACTCAGTCAAATACAAATCTTAAATGTTTACAACTACATTTTTTTTATGTTTTGGTTTTTTTTCTGAGAAATTCGAAGAGGGGGACTTCATCTGTGGTGTCTTGACCTGTTGTAGTTGTTGTTCCCTCTCTTTCTATTGATTGTGTGGAAATGCCACCCTGTATCGTACTTCCGGTATGCCTATTATCAGGGTTTGGAGGTCGATGGAGAGGGGCATCATCTGCAAAAACCAAGATAGTTATATGGATATAAATGCGCAGTTATTATTGAGATATGTATTTCATTATTTCCAATATCATTACAATGATATTTACCTGCTGACTGACTATCATAGTCAACTGGAGTGTTCATTGGTTCTGCCATTTGTTCCTCTCCTGGTTGAGCATGAGAAGGAACATGCTCTGCCATTCACAAAAAAATATTAATTAGTAAACATCAACAATTCTATATTTAAAATCATATTGAATACATATTTTCTATAGCATACATACCTGAATGGATAAGCAGCTCCCCACCATCGCATGGTATCGGTTCGGTACCGCTACCCTCATTGCTTTTGTTGGTCTCACCCTGGAAAAAAAATGCATTTATTGTTCGATGTAATCATTCATGAATAGATTACACAAGTACATTATAATGATAGACTTATTGATTTTATTTACCTCTGCGTGCATCAATGGGGAAATTGGGATTTTCCCCAAGCTTTTTTGGCGTTCTAGCACATGCTGAAAACCGTACTTGAAGCTGAGCCTCAAGTATTCTTCTTTGGATGCCTATTGAAAAGCATTTCCCTACAATGCATAACACCATGAAAAGTGTTTGTGATAAATCAATTCATTTTTTGCTACTGTTATAAAAATTTTGGCTACAAATAATGATCGTTTGATTCTTACAATTCCTGCCCTTAGTTTCTGATATCCACCCTGGCCTAGTTTGTGCTGCCCATGTTTTCTACTCTTGCCTTTGTTTCTTTAGACATGTCAGGGATCCTATGAAAGGTTGCAAATGCGTTAGATATCGCAACTTAAATATATTAAAAAGTTTTAAAAAATTGAACATTGTTCATTGAAAATATGATATGTATCATACCTTCTTGAACCGATTGGCCGAGTCTTTCCTTGTTTTCTCAATGCCTTCTCCTTTGTATCCTCCATGAGCGTCTTCCACTCCTTCTCTGGAACCATGGGAGGATGCTCATACTTATGGCTAATTTGCAAATTGTCCCTATAATCTGCCCTGACATATTTCAAATTTAAGCCAGCTGCTGCGGTGACACCTTTTTTGCTGAAGGTTTCACCAAACAAGCTGACCATGTGGTTCATCAAATCATCTTTCAATTTTTCATTTTGGACATTCCATCGTGTACGAATGGTGGGCCCAAAAATATCCAACGCCTTATCATGCAGGTTCTTATAAAAAACATTATTTCCTGCAAAAAAAATGATCATTAATTAAAACTAATTTGAGGTATGTGGCTTTGAATTACGTGAAAAAAACACTAAATAAATTAAATAATACCTAAAATTTTCGGTATCTTGATTGGAACACAGTCTTGTTCCACCAAGAAGCTAACGGGAAATGATCCCTTGTTAACCACACGTACTGCACCAGGATAAAAACTTTCACATTCAATGTTATTGTCCTCTCTAACATCCTCTGAAGTAGTGTTGGTTGAAGGGCCATGTTCACCTCCAACATTCGGTGAGGTCGTAGAATCTAAAGTGCATTGATGTTCAAGAGATGAAAATATCCTCGTTGGTACAATATATTGATGATGTGTTGAACCATCACTACTACCAATACCGAGCTTTGCAGCCTGTTCTCGATGGACGGGTGTTATCTCCAAAAATTCCTACAAAAAGTAAAATTCAACAAATTAGATCATATAAAAAAAAGAGAACTAAAACAACATAAATGAATATATGTCATAGTTGGTAAAAACTTTCGAAGATACCACTTACCTCGTATTGTTCTATCTTTTTCCTCAAGTCATCAATTTATGCTTTGATTTCTTCAGACCTAGGTCTGATTAAAATAAGTCTAAGAAGGTCTTGATTGCACTTTTTCAAAGCCTTCTTCACATTTTCCATTGGGTTGGTTGAATAAAATATATCTTCCTCAACGACCACCTCATCATCCTGATGTGGTGTGCTCTATGAACGTCAATCAATAAAAGTAGTTAATTTATTTTTATCATTACAAAAAATCACGTAAAAAAAATAATTAATGCATATAATAACAAAAATAAGTACTATAATCATGTTTAGGTACTATTACACTATCATTTACCTGATGCGACAACATTGGTGACTTCCCACGGTCACCCTGCCACAATACAAGAAGCAAGACATATTCATATCGATAAGAAAAAATTGAACCATGTATAATAAACATGATTAATATAAAAAAACTTTATTGTTAATATGACAGTCATGTTTACCTGTTCAGAAGTTGTAGGTGTGCTCTGAGTACCGCCCCCCTTCCACAATACAATAAGAATGATATCAAATTGAAATATTGAGCTCATTAGCATAAAAAATGTTAAATGTTAACAGATGCAATATAATCATGAATTGTGGTTACTATTACATTGATGCTATTATGTACTATTAAACTAACATTTATCTCATGCGTCACCATTGGTGACTTTCCACGGTCAGCTTGGCCATATGGCCACGATCACCCTGTCACAATATAATAATTAAGACATATTAAAAATGAAAATTACATATTTAACAATGTCTCTTAAACGTGATTAATGAAAAGCATGACATATAATTAACCATGTGTATATTATAAAAAACATGACATATAAATAAATTTGTTGCAAGAGAAAAATAATAAGTCATCGATCAAAGGTTGAGTTAAATGTTGTATAAGAAAATTACCCCCATAACAAAAACCCCCACATCTATTCGATTCAAACCGTAATCGATCAACAACTCATCCCCCACAGCTATTGATTTTGTTGCACATACGAATACACGATTTCCTTCACACCCCTCAAATAGGCAATTGGGTAGCTTATGTGTTGACCCAGGTTGTGTGCTATTTATAAACCCTGTGATATTTCCTGAAGCTTTTGGCCTTCCATCAATATACACAGTTGCTCCTTTGTTCAGATTGTTGTCCAATAGTTTACAATAATTTTCCGCCACCCCGTATGTCTGCATACTTCACGTATATCATACCAACAACAACCGGTCATAGTATTTGTAGCATGGTCCAACATACTCCATCAATTCAGTTTCAGTGCCATATGCCACCTTTATGCCATCCATGGAAAATAACCCCAATCCATGTAAAGAGGATGGAGCAATGCGATAAGTCCTCCCATTGAGGAGGAAATCCATGTCCACTTGGGGTAGCTCCTTAGGTAGCCATCATTTGACAAGATGTCTATACCTTAGGGGAACTCAATGTCACCTATGCTCTCATTATCATAACCACATGATCCTCCTTCAAAAACAAAAAGTTCCATGCGTCTACGAAATTTTCTCCTTACCTTTTCACCTCTAGTTGATCTTAACCTATTAGATCTTGTATTAGACGTCTCGCTTTCAACCTCTTCTAGTCTATCTTCCTCACTCGAGGAAGATAGATTCGACAAGTACCTATTTGGTGGTACCTACAATCATTAAAATGAGACAACATGTTGTAGTTGAATTTTCAATACCGAAAACATCATTCATGGCTCATGGTTTCTAGCAAGCATGTTATAAAGAAAGATGATCCAAACTTGTATGATAGATATAGGACAAACCAAATTATTAATTTTTTTTTTATCTTTGTTCCTTGTGGACATGTGGCACGATTTAGTTCCTCTAGAAAGATTCCCTCCTTCATCGAGTTATCATATTAACCCATCAAATCCACCTATATTCATCACATACCTATTGTTTTATGCAAATGAGCTATGAATTGTAGTTGGTTTCATTGGCTAGTTGAGTTGTACACATTTCCATCCAACTAAGCCTCATTAACTAAATGCAAAATTTTAATTGTTTTACAACTTAGGTTAGCTTTATCTAATGGAAAATAGTGATGAATGTCAGGTAAGATGGTGTATAGATTCCCTCACTAGGCATAAGTCAGATCAAAATGTTGGGTCTTAAGGACATTAGGATGTCACACTTGGGAGACCCCTCATTCCGCCTTGGCACACTTTTTGAGGGAGTGTTCATAGATTTTGGGGTCTACTGGTGGAGGGTGACTACTTGTAGTTTGCATTCTTTAGGAGTGATTGTAGATCCATTTTTCCTATTGCTAGGGTCTTTGTGAGGTTTCTAGTCAAAGGTGTATTCTCATAGGGAAACCCTTTCATGAAAGATTGCAGAAACAAATTCCAAAGTACTAGGGTCTTCTTGGCATTTGTATTCAATCACCAGTCCTAGAAACTTAGAAGAGAAACCCATTAGGATCTGTCTTTGTGACCCCATTTTCCCCAACATTGAAGGCACTAGTCTCTCCCATCAACCACCACGCAAAAATAAAAATTCCATTTTTTTTTTTTTTTTTTTTTTGCATTGAAATCTGAAGGTTAAATTGTTGTAATATCATTTCTAGATTTCAATTTTCTTAAGCCTAGGTTTTCATTATAGATTTAGTATCATCATTTAGGCTTGTTTTAAGCTGGTTTAAATTCTGGAATTTATCTTTAAAAAAGAGTCCTAAACATAATTAAACTAGGCCCAAGTACTGCTGGAAATATTGATTAATTTTCTTGGGATCTAAATCAACTACAAATCTATACTTTATTTATGCATCTTTAAATCAGATTTACAGTGACCTAAACGCTGAAATAGATCATCCTAAAACTAGTTTAGAAAGTGATTTTGTTCACTCAAATTCTGAAAATTGCATCTTGTTTAATAATCAAATTTTCCAGATTGTAAAGATTTCATTTGGCTGTAATCTTTTATCTTTTGTGGAATTTTTTAAGTGGAATTTTCATTTCATTTTTATTGGAATTCATTTTAAATAAAAAACACCTCATAACCAACATCTTGAGAAATGAATGAAAGAGCTAACCCTTATATAGGTTGTAGCTCTATCTCATTTTACAATACATGCATTTGCTAGATCTGTAAACAACACAAAGGGAAATGATAGATCAACTCAATTATTTATATGAGATAAGGTAGAACTCTGTGTTTGACATAAATATTTTTCAATGATAGAAGATCAAATGGCATGACATTTTCATTGAGAAGAAGAACTTCAAAGAAGGAGACTAGGGTTCGCTATATGATTCAAAGTTTAAATATTTTAAAGGCAATTTGAGAACAAGGTAGTTGGGACCATATGAAATATACACTTTCTATGACAATGGATCGATGAATATAAGGATGGATGTTGAAGAAAAGACACATATGTTGGTCAAACGATACAACCCTAAGTTATATAAGAGGTCATTGTCAAAAAAGGAATCCACTACCCAATTACTGAGATAACAATTGGATCTTATTGAAATTAGGATAAAATTCTAACCCATCTTAAATAGAATAGAATAAAAAGAGAAAAAAAAAACAAATTACAAAAAAAGGAATAAAACTCCAAGGGTGAAAACCAAATGGCACGGCACTCTAAGATAGATCATGACATAAAAAGTAGAAATGGAAAGCCTTTATCTGTAGAAAAAATAATATATTCATGGTGAAAACCTCCCTGAGGCACTATGGAGCATAACAAGGGTGAAAACTAACAATGGCAATCCTGTTATGGAAAAAAGAGCAAAAATAAAAATAAAAATGAAACATAGACTGCTATGTGATTTTCATATGACCATCTCTTAAATACATCAATGTGATTTCAAGATTTTAGAAGGACCCAAACAAAGGATTATCATCCCAATAGCACCTATGGCACACCACACAACTCAAGAGGAGGACAATCTGTAAGAGCACTCAATGAAAAATGGTTGCATAATTTAATATTTAAGGGATTATTCTCAAGGTATATTATATGGCTATCTCAAAACTCTAGATTCATATCGCATTCATAGTGCATGGAAAATCTTTACAAGTTTTGCATATATCAGCATTGAGCAAGAAGTCAAGATGGCACAAGGAGAAAGATTCATTTAAACCCAAGAAGATTAATTCTATGCACATAAACTTAGGTTTCAAGATATAAATCCAATATACAACCATCATTGAGGCATGACAAGTACAACTTGATATTGCCTACAACTTAGGAGTGAATTCGAGAAGAAAAAAGGTACAAGGGGTAGATTTTCTTAGCATATTGGCTCCTTGAGTAAATCAATAATGCAAACAAAAATCTCCGGTCTTGAAATGTGATAAACACAAAACACATAAGGTCAACATGCATATACAAGTTCTCTTTTGCAATTATACAAAGCAATAATGAAATAGGAGTTAAAAAAAATAATTGGGTCAATATGGCAGAGCAATATAGTCTACAATGCAATTCAAGGATACAAGAATTCAAAGTAGTAGTCATTTCAAGGCACGTAAGATTCTTTAGAAAAGTATAATCACAACGCATTCATATATGTATCTAAAGCTTTAAAAGTTGGATTGAATTTGAGCCAACGTGTAAAAACAAGTTTACAAAGCATTCATGGTCATGGATGGAAATAAAAATCCATGACCATTTCTTAATTTGTTTCTGGTTTATAAGATCTGTCCCAACCATCATAACCTAACTTGGTAGAAGGTAGATGGATTCATGCCTTTATAACCCTAACTGGGCGTGCGTCTGCAGGTACCGAAAGACATGTTTTCCCTTGAGACTTACCGAAGACATTTTTTCCCTTTTCTGTCCCTGTCAGTCTCCTTTGTTGCTCGTGGCACCGTGCGTCTGCTCCAGGGTCTTTGCTCCTCCACGACCATTTCTATCCTAGCGTCTACTCCTCACAAAATAGCCACCCTCTGTGCTAACCATGACAATGAACAATGCTCTACTGCTCCTCTGCCCCTCATGTCCTCTGCTCCTCGCGTCCACTGCTTCTCTCATCCTCTGATCCGCGGGTCAAAGTATGTGCTAACCACGACTACGACCACTGCTCCACTACTCCTCTGCCCCTTGCGTCCTCTGCTCCTTGCGTCCTTCTGCTCGCGTCCACTGCTTCTCTCATCCTCTGCTCCGTGGGTTTCCTTCAGGGTCGTCAAATGCATTAATTTGTGGGGGATACACAAGAGGGATTAAACTCTATGAATAATTGTAGGATTCCTAATGTTATGATAAAACTATACCTCTTCAAAGCATATTATAAAGTCTCATAGATATATCCCATACTTATGATTATTTGTGTAGGCTTCTCTCTCCCCAAAGTCAAATGGATCATAGGATGTGTTTACTCACTTTCATTTGTTGTTCTAATTAATAGTTCTACTTATAATTTATTTAATACCGGCAAATGACTCTACTAAGGATTCCCTCTATCTTCATATATGTTTATACTCATAGAATAAGGGCTTAGTAGATCTATTTAGGAGGAAAAAAGATCAAGGATTTTTCAGTGAGTTATAGTGGGCAGATCAATGTGCATTTACCACATTCTCTTCATTGATGAATTTTTATTGTCTTTCCTTGGTTTTGATAGAGAAGATGGCTGCTTACAACATATATTGCATTTTTTCAGTGTGGCAAAAACTATGGAGGTGAATTTGGGTAAATTTTCTCTTCATACTTTGAATATGGATGATGTATATAAAGAGGATGGGAAGATAGATTTCCTTTCCCACAACTAGATATGACTAATGGAGTGAATAATTTAGGGTTTATCTTGAATCCCAATAAATATGGAATGGTAAACTAGAAATGATTACTTTTCAAAGTGGAGAATCATATAGTGTTTTGGTGTTATAGATGGTTATTGAGGGGTGGTAGATTAGTCTTGAAAAAATTTGTGCTCGAATAAATCCTAGTGTATTGGCATATGTTAGCACACATTCCAAAGGGAATTCTGTAAAAAATAAGGAAGATGTGTTTTAATTACCCTTAGAAAAGGAACAATGAGTTTAAAGGTTCACACTTAGAAAATTGGTATTTAATAGCCATCTCTAAGGCTTTGGGGTTGGGGGTAAAGAATATGTGTCTCTCTCTCGAACTTGATAACAAAAGAGAGTCATTTAGAGAGAGTCTCTCTCTCGAACTTGATAACCTTTCCTAGCCAAACTAGTAACTTAGGATACCTTAACCTAGGCCAAAATACCCTATTTTAAGCTAGCCCACCTTACTCTAAGCTAACATATGCTCACTTACCCCACATTACCCTACCCTAATCTAAAAAAAATGTAGCTAACCTAACCTACCCTAGTCTACAATACCATACCATATCTTAGATCCTAACGCGATCTATTCTACCCTATCCTACATAGACTCATTTAACTTAACCTACATTATACTAACTCAATCTTAGGCCCATATCCATAAGCCTCAATCTTATTTACAAATTTCTATGCTTAAGCTTATTCCTTAATCGTAATCCTTTATCTAAGTTTAATCCTTTAAATCTTAATTCCTAAACCCAAACCCAAGACTAGATCCATGCAATAATATATAGCTTTAGGAAAATTCATTTTTAATATAAAAAAGAAGCACGCATATGCTATGGTAACAAATATGTGATTGAGAGTTATTTATAAAGGAAAAATACAAAATATTACAAAATATGATTTATAAAATTTGTAAAAAAACTTTTTTTCTAATAAATTAATAACTTATTAAATTTAATATTATTACAAATATTGTGAAATTGAAACTTTATTTTCATAAGTTCTTTTAGCTTTCTACTTTATTAGTAATATAAATATTACTTATTCATTTATTCTATAATGTTTTAAATCTTCTCTAATGAAATTATTGGGACTCCATTTCTAATTTAACTTGGGGTTAATGATATTTTTATAGTACACTAGTTTTTTTAAGTAAGATTTAAGTATTCATTACACTATAATTTTTATTTAAATTAAGTTTTTGTAGTGTTTTTCATATTATTCATATTTTAAAAATATGATTGATCGAAAAAGAAACATTTATATGCCAAGTTATTTTAATATTATGTTTTTTAATTAGAATTAGAAGCAAATCTAAGAATCTTCTTATTTACTATGTTAATTATTCTACTCATGTACATTAGGATGAGGATGATGATGATGGTGATGATGACGACAACGACGACGACGATGATGATGAAGATGATGTTGTTGACGATGATGATGAAGATGATGTTGTTGACGATGACGACAATGACGGTGAAGATGATGATGACGACGATGATGATGATGATGACGACGATGACGATGACGATGATGAGGATGAGGATGAGGATGAGGACGAGGACGAGGACGAGGATGATGATGATGATGATGATGATGATGATGAGGATGAGGACGATGATGAGGATGATGATGATGATGATGATGCTGAGATGATGATGATGATGATGATGATCGCGATGATGAATATGAGGATGAGGACAAGGATGATGATGATGATGATGAGGATGAGGATGATTACGATGACGATGATGATGACGATGAGGATGTAGATGCGGATGACAATGATGAGGATGATGATGATGACGATGACGATGACGATGATGATGAGGATAAGGATGAGGATTAGGATGAGGATGATGGTGGTGATGATGATGACGCTGACGATGATGATGATGAGGATGACGACAATGATGATGATGACGATGCCGACAATGGCGACGATGATGATGAGGAGGATGATGATAATGATGATGACGATGATGATGATGAGTATGATGATGAGGATGAGGATGCATATGATGATGAGGATGAGGATGCATATGATGATGAGGATGATGACGATGACGATGATGAGGATGATGATGAGGATGATGATGATGATGATGGTGATGATGATGATGATGATGATGATGGCGATGATGCTGATGATGATGATGATGATGATGACGATGGTGATGAGAATTAGGTTGAGGATGAGGATTATGATGATGATGATGAAAATCACGATGATGAGGATGATGATGCTGATGATGACGATGACGATGATGACGACGACAACGATGATGACGACGATGACGACAATGGAAACGATGATGATGATGAGGATGAGTATGATGATGAGGATGATGATGATGATCAGGATGATGAGGATGAGGTTGAGTATGAGGTTGAGGATGAGGATGATGATGATGATATTGATGACCATGATGATGATGATGATGATGATGATGATGATGATGATGATGACGATGATGATGATGATGATGATGACGATGATGATGGTTATGAGGATGAGGTCGAGGATTAGGATGATGATGATGACGATGACGATGACGATGATGATGATGAGGATGATGATGATGATGATGACGATGACGATGATGATGATGAAAACGATGATGATGATGATAATGAAAATGGCGACACTAATGATGATGAGGATGATGATGATGATGGCGATGTTGATGATGATGATGATGATGATGATGATGATGATGATGATGATGATGATGATGATGATGACGATGATGATGCGGATGAGGATGAGGATGAGGATGAGGATGAGGATGACGATGATGAGGATGAGGATGAGGATGAGGATGAGGATGAGGATGAGGATGAGGATGAGGATGATGAGGATGATGATGACGACGACGATGATGATGATGGTGATGAGGATGAGGTTGAGGTTGAGGATGATGATGATGATGATGATGATGATGATGATGACGATGATGATGATGAGGATATTGATGATGATTATGACGACGATGACGATGACGACAATGATGATGATGATGACGACGATGACGACAATGGAGACGAAGATGATGATGAGGATGATGACGATGATGATGAGGAGGATGATGAAGATGATGACGATGATGATGATGATGAATATGATGAGGATGAGGATGAGGATGACGATGATGAAGATGATGAGCATGACGAGGACAACGATGGTGATGACAATGATGAGGATGAGGATGGGGATGATGATGATGGTGACGATATAACATACTAACTAAAAAATGACATAATTAAATAATTTAAACATAATACATTATGAAAAAAGATGTTCTCACATACCTCCTAGATTCCAACATTGCTACAATGTCATTGTTATTCTTCTTCATCTGACTCAACATCTATATCATCATTTGGTTCAGAATCGCTATCGTTGAAAATATCGCTCATATCAGCATCAACATCAACGTTATTTTTGGTTATATATTCATCATCAATATCATCAATGACTACGTCATTGTCTGTTACATCATTTGGATGATAAATTTCTTGATCAAATTCTTCATCTGACACATCTATGTCAGCGACCAATTCCTCCTGATATGCATCACCTTCTTCTTCAACACTGTCTTCTTCCTCTACATTATACTTGACCGAACTTCCTCTTGGATCATATCTAACAATGTATGACCAACCTGCTTTACCTGGAACCTCTGAGTAAAATACCTGCACCAAAGCTATCACATAGACCCTCCCACCACACAACAATAATAATATGCAATCCTTCTTTGGGAAAATTAATTTTGTAGTACAGTTTGTCTCTGACTTCGTAAAGATAATAAGACTCCTTCAAAAGATGATTAAGAAATATGTAGTCTTCTAGTGGATGGAGGTTGAGAGACAAGATTTTTATAAGATCAAGTCTATCATCATAGTCGCTCCATCCCTATATAGTCTAGGATTCGGTAAATATTTGTACCTATATACATTTTCATATTACCACTCCCTTGCCATCATGATAAATTAAGAACATAAGGCTCTGTACCCGGTTCAAGTTCCCTTGTATTAACCATGGTAAATCCACCGGCATGCTCAATAACAGCTCTTTCGGGATCATGTTCATTCATTTGTAGCCTGTACCATTTGACCTCAAATAGAACTATTTTAAAGGACTTAAAAGTCACACTCAATTATATCTTCCAAATAACCATAGTACCTATTTTCAGATACTTCTCGATGCCTGTCACTTCTAGAGGAAACTTTAGTGACTTGAAAAACTGTATTTATCCCACAATCAAATGTTTTCTGCTTGTCATCCAACTTTTTGATGCGAAATTTACGACCATTGCACCAAATAGCATTGTGATGTATCAGCTGCATCATGCTCGACTCGGTAAATAAATATATAAGAAGAAATAAACGAAAGAAATATTTTGATACAATGGGAAACAACGAAAAAAATGAGCAGGGTAAATATACTTGCCTTTTTATCTTTTAAACCGCATGCTAAATCAATCTCCATTTGCGTAAGTTCTCCGGGATATTCTTCTTTATAACAATGCACTGTTCTAATCATTTTACTAACCCCTTCCCATGATAAGGTAACATAGTATTATGTACATCGTTCAATCCATTCCTCCATCCAATCAAGATTGGTTGCAATGTATAAATGTATTTCATCCCACACGCAACCAACTATATGAAAAAATAACAATTAAGAATTGCAAATTCGCTATCATTAAAGGCAATTAAGTTTACCTTAAAATATTGATGGAATAATAAAAATTACATAAATTGAAAAATTAGTTGTATAATAAATTAAATGTACACCATTCAATTACCTTTCACTTTCATCATTCTACCTTTTCCCAATAGAACCTCCCCTTCAAATTTGTTGATGGAGTCGACATGCCAAATGCGAGGCTGATTGATATTTTTTGCTAAATTTTGAAGATACTGACTAATGTACACCATGGATTGATATAGCATATAGCCCTGCACCATAGAACCCTTAGGACGTGCTCTTTGTCTAACAAAAGCCTTCAATAAATTCAATTTTCTTTCCACCATCCACATTGGGCTTTAGTTTACAGGTCCACACAATTCAATCTCCTCAACCTGGTGTATGAGATAGTGTTCTTGTGCATTGAAAAATGCTGGAGGTAAATACTTCTGCATTTCACACATTAGACGAGGAATTTCTCTCTTCCAATACCTAATATCTTCTTTATGGATTTCTTTAGATGAAAGCCACCTACAAAATATGCAAGGAAATAATAGTGATCAACAAGATTGAGGCATATATAATAAAGTTCCAAGTTGTAAAACACAATATGTCAATAAGCAATGCAACAAAGAGAACAAATATTTTCATGTATATAAATTATTACTTACCTCATGTATTTACCAAGATCATATATAACTTGTTTTATGTTGTCGTCAAAGCTATCTGGGAGAGATAGACGTAGAACGTACTGTAGCAAAAATAAAATCATTATCTAATGTTTTCAAATAGGAGAGAAATATTACTAAAAATATGTACTTAATGGAAATTATATACGTAAATAATTACCTTAATGAATGTATGCCAGTCATGAGTTTTAACACCGCCAAAATCACCTTTTTTGGTTAAGATATTTTCTATGTTCGACGAAAACCCCGTCAGAAACCTTATTTTCTGAATGACCTGTTTTATAGCATTGCTTTGTTGCTCTGTCAATAACCATGGAAGACTAATATTTCAGTCCATATTTTCGGCATTGGAAATAATTACACTTTGCAATGCGTGATTGGCTTCTGCAATGTCACTACAAATTTTTCCAATTTTATCTTTGTCAGACCTTCCATCTAATATCCGCCATATCATTTATGTTACATTCTTCCTGATATGCATTGTATCGAACAAATGAGCTATTTGTAGGTGCTCATAGTAAGGCAAACTACTGAATTGTATGAGATAACTCTTCATTCCTTGTGGAATCCCATTCATGCCTTAAATACATTCATTAAACATAAACGAAAACACATTAACAATAATTCATGACACCCATGGTAGATAAAATTTAGTAAAAATATAAAAATCGTAATATTACGTGCACATATATGCTACATATACAATTTGCATACCTCGATGATTTCTGTTATATTCCAACTTCCATAGGTGAGGTGTCATTCTTCGTGGTTTCTTTCCATTCTCCTCTTTACCATTGAATTTTGTTTTTTCGGTGGTTCGATACCTATGGTTCTTAGGGAGGAAGTGCCTGTACTCATAGAATGCCTCCTTTGCTAAACTTTTTGAATGACAAGATTTTATCCTAGGACCACATACTGGACATGCAAATTTTCCCTTTGTTTGAAGACCTGGAAGATATATGTATTAATGTTATAGCATCAAAATATTATTAATTTAAAAAAATGTATGTTTTTTACTTTCAAAACATATAATTTTAACGACGTGCAACAAAAATTTACATACCACAAAAATGTGTTAACCCAGGAGCGTCATGAATTGTCCATGCAAGAATTCCATGGAACTGAAATTGTTTCTTCCCTATTGGTTTGGATATGTCATACATATTGATTCCAGCCCATAACTTCAATATCTCATTGATAAGAGGCTCAATATATACATTCATATCTTTAAATTGGGACTTACCTAATTGATCATTCAACATACAATATTGGTATTTAGTTATGTGTCCCAATATACAAAAGGTGTTCTCATGCAGCAATTAAAAAAATAAATTAATGAAATAATATAATTACTTTCAAAAAAATACATGGAATAATCATTGCCAACATTGTGTGCTCTCTCTTAATCGTCATCCAAGGAGGTAGGTTATTGTTTATGACAAAAATAGGCTGCACTGAGTAAGTAGAACAAAGCTCACCAAATGGATTGAAACCATCAGCTGCTAATGTAATTCTAACATTACGAGGTTCATCTTTAAAAATTGGCCATTTTTCTTCAATGTTCTTCAATGCAGAACCATCTGTAGGCATTCAAAGAACACCATCTTCACTTATTTTCTTCGCATGGTAATCCATAAACTGTGCTATACTTTAGCACCTGAATAGTAATTGGAAACGTGGAATTATGGGAATATAGCGAAGAACTTTGCGAGGGAACTCAATTGTTACTTGATCAATTCGATATCTACTAATTTCACATTGTGGGCATTTGTTTTCTGATGCATACCGTCCATAATATATAATATGATCATTAGGACATGCATCAATAGCTTGATACTCCACTCCAATTTCTTTCATAATCAAGAATACTTCTTGACATGTGCATGGTAAATTATTTGACGGTGGTAATAGAAATTCACCCAACAATATGCAACATTGACAAAAAAAAGAAATGTAAACAATATATGTCATAAATATTGCATATCCCTAATTTACGAATTAATTAACACTAAAAATAGGGGAACATAGTCAACTTTACATACCTTTGGAGTTGTGTGAAACAAGTGTTTGATAAACCATTCAAAACCTTCAAGTTCACCAACAACAATATAGCATATAGAATATTGGTTGTTCAGCCTTCATAAAGAGGTTCTTGGGACTTCTCGAGTAGAGGAACATCATGAATATCATGGAGGTTGTCCTCATCCAATGGAGCAAATGTGTCTTGGAGAAATCTATTTATCTCATCTTCACCATTTGTATCAATAATGTCATCTTCGTCCATAGGATCATTAAGAACTCGATCTTCAATAGCCTGATCTCCATGCTAGTCACCTTGTAAAGTAGTATTTCTACTATTATGTGGCAAATAACTCTCTATCGGTCGACATTTAGGGGGAATTGTCTTTATATTTACAAACAATGCAATAACATTAGTGTATAATATAAAACACATATATTTAAAATGATAAAACATTTTGTGAATACATTATCAATACTATTACAAGAAGTACATTATGTAATGAATAACGTCTTACCAAGGGATGATATTCATACCCCCCTTTAGCATGCCCCTTCTCCTTACAATGTTTTTCAGTTGTTGTTCTTAAAATTATTCTGGTTTGCAAACCTCTGCAATCATTGTAAGGGAAATACAACTTTCCATCACCCTTCGCCTCCAATGCTACCTTAAACTCAACCTACCTCCTATTGTTTTCTTCCCAAGTATATTTATTTGACATTCTGATAGCCTATAAGAACAAAAAAAATTCATTAATCAATATATAAGTAAATTGAATAGAGTATATATATATATATATTAAAGGATACCGAAAATTAAATGACGTGATTAGAGGATTACCTAGGCATGTGTGGAGGATTGTACCTAATTAATTCGCTTGGATTACTACATGTTGTTCCAATAAGAATTGACGTATGGTGGGTAATGGCTATTCATTCCACATAACATGAATTTAGATATTGCCTTAAAAAAGGGGTTAAGTAATTGTGTTAATGATGTCACAAATTAGGAGTTTACATATCACTTCAATGCATGTGTTGGTATGTTAATGGATATGGTGTTTCCTTATGCAGTAAAGAATTGCTATCTAAATGTCCAAGCGGGTTAGTATGTTGGGTTGTAAGTGTATTTGTAAAAGGAGTTGTTACACAATTTTTCCAAGTGGTAATACCCATAGGATAATGAGTAGTTAATTGGTTCCCTACGTTGGTTTATAATTATTAATTGCAAGAAAATGCACATTAAGGTGCCAATGGATCTAATGTAGAAGAAATTGGTAATATTGTTCATGATCGTTATACTATAGATTAAAAGGTTTCAACACATTGTAATGATATTTTCAAATGTGATTATGAATATAGATGTATACCCTCGAAGTTTGAAAGGATTGTCAAATGGGATTATGAATATAGATGATAATGATATTGTCAAATGGCTATCAAAGTTTGAAAGGATAGTACCCCTTTGTGGTCTCATTTGTTATCTATGAGGGGGCTAGTTAAATCTAATAAGATAGTGTTGAAATCTATGATGATGGTCCTATTGATTACAATGATGATGGTTTCATTATCATCATGATCATCATCATCATCGTCACTGATGATGATGATGATGATGACGATGTTGGTTTTGTTTTTAATGATGATGATGATTACTAACAATTGTGAAGATGCTTATGATGATGATGTGATAATGATGAAAAATTATTATCATGATGATGATCAAGATGGTGTTGATGATGATTTTCATTGATGCCGACGCCGATAGAATCACCATCACTAGTAACATTGTGTTCCAACTTGCTAGGTGGATGTGTGAGTTGTTGCTAGTTATACACCAGACTAGATCAATTGTTAAACGATTGTAGGAAAGGGATATAAAATAAAATGTGATCGATACATAAGTTATGTAACAGAACATTCCAATTTCAGCACTAACATTGGAAATGATATTAATTCCATGGTTTATGGATGCTATATTTCTTGTGAATTGTTATCTATGTGACTTATCATCAATTGTAATTTTTTGTACAATGTTCTAAAGTAGGCATGGGAAATATTCAAATTTATAGGCCCAAGGTGTAATGTTCCTTTTTAAGAATTTTATAAAAATGCCCAATTTTCCACTTTTTCCCCAATTTCGACCTTTGACTAGTTTTGATGCCTAGGTCCCAATTTTGCCCCAAATGATCCCAAATATTCAAGGAAGGTTTATGACTGATATTAGGAATTAAATATGATTCTCAGGGGTGATATATGGCCACCAAAAGACCTCTGCAAACTCTCTTAAGATTCTGGTCCAAGTATGCAAATTTACTAGTAATTTGGGGTTCAAATCCCCCTGGGGTAAGTACTGAAATTGGATTCCCAAATGCTTCCAAACTACCTCGGATTTCTGAAAAGAGGTACGGAATGTATTAAGTATTTTAATAATGTTCCCAGTGTACCATTAATTGATTATTGTTTGACGAAAAATCTACTAAGAGCAGACTCAAGGCCTGATCTCCCTAGCTTAACGTAAGTCTAGAACAAATAGGACATAACACAAAATACTTTCCTAGATCAAATAGAAATGCGAATGTAAAGATATATCGTTTACCTTAGATTTGCAGATCCCTTTCTTCTTCGTTGATCCAATGCTCCAGCGCTGCCAGATCTTGAACAACTATACCTTGTTGAACATATAATAGACCAAGAATAGTGAAAGCATATATCTCATATGATAGATCTAAGTTAACAGTGAAGGAGGAAAACTCTAAACATTATTAATGCGACAATATTTATGGAAATAAATTGTATTAACTGTATTGAAAAGTGGAGAGTACAATAGAAAAGAGGATCACAACCATTTCCTTAACGTTGCAAAGCTCCTTCCGACAAGGCATGCCAAAGCTCCTAGAGAGAAGTAGATGTTCCCCAAGCTAGAGTGTTGATCTACCAAGCTAATTCCACTAGCATAAGAGTACCAAAGACTTCCTCCCCTTTGGAGAGGGGTAGAGCCTCACTTATATAGGACTAAGTGGATAGGATATGGATAGGATAGGTTAAGATATGATAGGAGAGAGATAGTGGATCCTCCCCATAGGTTAGGAACCGAAGGTCATCTCCCCCAATAGGTCAAGGATAAGGATCCAAGTCAGCAACCTTCGAGAATGAGCTCGAAGAATCTATTTTTTCCTTTTAACTGACTTCGTCACACCCTGTAATGGAGCAAGGTGCAACACTGCAGGTTGCATGAGTGCAGCCTGCGACGACCTCTCAAAACCTAACAGAAGTGCAATAATGTCCCTTCCAGGTAAATGACTTAGTCAATAGAACTTTAGGGATGTATACACTGAATCTAATGGTGGTAAGACTTTAGGTGTAACAGAATGCCCCCCAAAGCATGAAGTTGTTTAAAAATTGGACAGGTGAAATGCTTTGACAGAAAGAGATGGAAATGGACTTGTCGGATGAAGGATGTTGCTGCAATACAACTGACTCTGAAACTGACAATCTTATATGATGTACAACATGGCTTCCGACCAATAAAATGCAGATCCATGGTAGTAATGACCGACTAAACACAATCATGGCTATTGGACACAAACGTAGATCCATGATGAGATGATAACAAATCCATGACCAATACAAATGTGGATCCATGTAATATGAATCAATACAAACTCCATCGCAACCTGGGTAACATATGACTCCCCAGGGTCTTCAAGCTAAACCCACAATGATACGAATCTATCCATGTGATTACAAATGTCTTGACGTCGAACATGGTAGAAACCACTTGATTAACGGTCATTGATGTATACCATTAACAAGTGCGAGGAAAATCACCATTAATGTCAATGATCCCCAAGGTATCACAGTACATATCATCAAGCGTGAATTAACGACTTGAAGTCAAACGCAAGATGAAATCTTTCAATCAAGAGTCAATGATGTAAAATCATGTCGAAAGCGAGGTAACCTGCCATTGAGGCATGTAGGACCAAGGTACTTGGTTGGGCTCTAGATTCGATCCTTGGATGATGTGTTGAAGTCGACAAGGATGAATCCGTCGAAGGAGGGCCATGATGAATCCCCCATCATCGACACGAAACATGACAAAGGATGTGTAGAGTGGGTCGGATGGTACAAACATACGTGAGGCTGACTCAAAGTAGACCGACATGATTGAAGGTGTACTGACTACAAATAGATGAAGTAGTGCAAAAAATATTCTTGAACATGGGCATGGCATGACTCAGAAGTATTGACACAACGAGTACGACACAAACTCCTAATGCAACTGATGATGGAATATTTCTTTGAATGACTCGAAGGAGTAACAAGACTCAGCAAGTAAGCAGAACTCGAGGACAAACAGATGATCCAAGAGCTGCATGCAAATGCAAATGAGTGCCATGTTCAAGAATGACTAGGTACTGCCATTGATAAAGATGTAATACAAAAACTTTCCTTTTTTCCCCATCATGAATGATGAGTACCTCATGTGTTTTTTACGAGCTTGATGAGGGTAACTAGATGCTCGGTTTAGCTTATCTCATAGATGAGTCCAATCCCAAATATTTTTTGAACCTGGGATAGGAGGGGTTCGTCCCATGGTGGGCCCTTCAATGTAAGAATTTAACGAGCCCATAGAAGGTAAACTCGGTCGTCATTTCATGTTTAGAGAGTCTGAAAAGAACTAAGGAAGACTCTAATGGTCCTTTTTCGTAAAGTTAGCCTCATCGCCCGAAAAAGGGTAAAACAACGCGGGAGAGGACTCTTCCAGTCATGATTGGCTGGAGTATACCTTTTTCGTAACTAGTGCCTCCTGGTCCAAAAAAGGGGTAAATCATCACCAAGAAGACGGCCATTCAAATTCTTTTACAAGCGTGAACGCGACAAGTTCGCTTGGCAATATTTTCATATTTTGAGAGCCTGAAAAGAGCTTAAAGATAGACTCGAGGGGGGGTTTCTTTTCTGTAGAAGTTTAACCAGCCCGAAAAAGAGATAAATCGTAACTCGGTAACGTATTCTCATAGTTTCAAGAGCACAAGAAAGAACAAAGAGTAATCTCATTAATTGCAACCTATCGAAAAAATATAAACGACAAAAATTCACAAGGGGTGTTCATACCTGAGATGACCGTTCCAATATGAAAATGGCATAGAAAGACACTTCACAACTCTTGCACACTCGGAAACTAGGTCAAATAGGAAACCGAATGTTCAAAAATAATAAAATCGATCCAAACTATAGCAAATGGCATAATGGAATCAAAATATTTGAAAAAGGAATATTCCATTTTATTTATAAATATAAATAAAAACCAAACATAGTCACCATTGTTTTATTTGCCAAATTTGGGAGGAGTAGTGTCATTTGGAGCCAAAACTTCACTTGTCGATTCCGGGAGCTACGATCAGCCATTTCACCCGCCGTTAGGAACAGGTAACCCTAAACTTCATCCAACATGTTTGTAGTGTTTTACATTTTTGAATTTCAGTCATTTTTTTGGGTTTTGGCTTGATTTGGGAAGGGACATTGCATCCTCGGCTCGTCATAGTTTTCCCTTTTGGGAACTGCGACGAGATCGAGTCGTCGCCAATGTCATATACATGGACTGCAATGACATTGCTCTGTTTGCAAAAACAGGGTGCGACGACGGCGACATCCATCCCCAAACTCAAACAAAACTCAAAAGAAGGACTTCCAATGGGTGAAGCAAGTTATAATATTGTTAAAAACCTCCTGTTGGTAGGTTCCAAGCATCCAAAATGGTTTTGGAATGGCGAGAAAGGGAACATGAATTAGATGATGAGCAAGCTGCAAACGATCCGCATTGTGTGGAAGCATTTAGGAACTGTGGGCTCCTCAAGTTCTTTCGCATTCAGGGGATGAGATCCCAAATTCCACTATTGACTCATATGCTAGGATGCGGCCCAACAATACTTCGTGATCGGTGAGCATGAGCTTACCATAGATGTCGAGGACATCTACTTTCTAACTGGTTTGTCCCGAAGGGGGGACAATGTGCTACTTACTGGATCACGTGGGAGTGATCAGACTGTGGAAATATGATCCGGCAGCATTGTGGTCCCAACACCCGTGCATCTAGAGGGAAGATTCCCATCAAATATGTACAGGAGCGTCCATTACGTGCCATATTATTCGCCATTATGAGGATGGCGGAGAGTCAAGCTCCTCACTTAGCCACCAGGGCACAGATGCTTTATGCGGAGGACTGCATGTCTCCGAAGATATTTAATTGGTGCGAGGGAGTCATCGCAAACATGCGAGCTCAGCTAACAAAGTGTCGGAGGGGAGAGCTCAAATAGTTTGGCTATGGATCTATAGTGATCTCGTTCTTACTGGAATGGGTTCCCCTTTTGCGTCCTCAAGTACCACTGGAGGATAGGGACCTCAGGGATCCACACATGGTTAGGTGGACCGATGTGATGGCCCGACATGGTGGGGGTCCTGTCATCGGATTCCCTCTTGAGTTCTTCACTTCGCTGGAGGTCCAGTTACTGATGGTGGAGGACTTTCCACATGGTGGTACCGACTTTAGAGATGATCCTGACCTGTCGCTGCCAGAAGGAGTAGCATGGGGAGACCACGGTAAGAACAAATGACCCTTGTACTTTTTAAAGTTTTATGCATTTATGATTTTTTTTTTTGATATAGTGTTGATAGGTGAACAACATGTGTGTGCAGATGTGGGGCCTATACAACTAGTGGGGACCTCTCTTCTGGCTAGGATAGAGAGAGGAGAGGGAGCGGTTGTGGGTCCAGCTGTGCATGCTTCCATCGTGGAGATGGACAGAGTCTATTCCAACTTGAGTGGGTTGACATTAGACGTTCCTGAGCCAACGGTAGATGAGGTGTCGCGGCCCATGCAGGTACACATGGTTGGAGCGACTACGCGCTTCAACGCACTGCTTCGTAGGGTTGCGAGAGTAGTAGACTGTTTCCACACCCAACAGGATCGAGCTGTTAGACCACCTAGGGTTGTACGGGCTAGACGATAGGCCACATGTTGTTACTGTGTGTGTACTGAGAGCTTAGAGGCCTCAGATTTTTGTACTACTGAAAGCTATGAGGCTTTAGATTTTGTAGAGACTTACTGAAAGCTGTGGTGCTTTAGAATTTTGTACCAGCACTACCTTTTTGAGATTATATATAGACATTCCGGCGATTTATACATTATGTGTTTCAAATGAGTGAATGATGTGGTCTTGCATATGTGTTTGCTTATGAAATGAATTATTTACATGCTATGTCTACTTTAACAATTCATGAGATATGCTTATGTGTGTGCAATGTACCAATCCAAGATGAAGTTGGCCATAGAGTCGGAAGCTGTGTTAACGTCTCGTGGAATGTGCAGGTACAGAATCGACTCAAAGGACCTTTCTAGAATATGGACTTGTCGATATAGAGGGAGCAAAAAAGGATCGCGGATGGCGTAAACTCGGTTAAGATGAGAGACCACTAGTTGAGAGTCCAAATGGATGACAACTTGGTCCATACCCAAAGAAATGGCGTCATTTAGGGTTCCAATGACTGCTTGATATTCTGCAGCATTGTTAGTTGCGAAACCTAGACACATTCTCCCCAAGCTAATGAGCTTGCCAGTAGGTGAATAGAGCACCTAGGCTACCGAAGCAAGGTTACGGGTATGCCGGTTGGCGCCGTCGATGAATCCATAGCACGTTGCCATCTGCACACGCAGACAGAACATGGTATAAGAAACAAAGCAAGACCTAAAACACGCAAAAAAACAAAGCGTCACACCATATAGAAAACACACATGCACGCCATGTATAGTTATACAAAAGTACTTATGCATGAAAGACTCAAGCATAGTACCTCTTTAGGTAAATCCCATTGGGGGGTTCACCCAAAGATATCCCATCATAATCATCAAGTTTGTAAGCACCCTTCTCTAAGATACGTTTCACTATGTAAGGTCCATGCCACATGGACTCAAACTTACCTACCCCCATCTTATCATGTTTTTTATCGTAAGTAAGGACCAAATCCCCTTCGTAAAAAACGCAAGGTTCTACCGACTTATCGTATTGCACTTTGATGCGTTTCTTATGGGACTTGTTGGCAAGAGCGGCATCTCGACGAGTCTCGTCGAGCTTAGCTAGGTAGAGGAAGAATTCTTCCTCGACAGTGGTGTTCGGAAGAAGTTCGATGGCCAGCTTGAGAGATGGAATCTCGCACTCTATAGGAAGGACTCCAATCCATACACTAGCTGGAAGGGAGTGAATCCAGTGGCAGTTTTTACCGAAGTCCTATAATCCCAAAGTGTGGAGAAGAGCATGTTGTGCCAATTGGCCTTGTGCGTACCTGCCATTCGTTGGACCATAGTTTTCAAGACCTTGTTAATGGCCTCGACCTGTCCATTTGATTGTGGGTAGTATGACGTTGAGTTTTCATGGTGAAAACTCAATTTATCGCTCAACTCGTCAACCATGTGGTTCTTGAAATGGGAACCATGGTCTGTGACTATTGCTTGAGGAACTCCAAACCGTGCTATTACATGATTGAACATGAAGAGTGCGGCGGTCTTGCTGTCGTTCGCATATGTAGGCATTGCCTCGACCCACTTTGTAAAGTAGTCCATAGCTACAATGACGTAACGATGCCCCCCGGCCGAGGTAGGATTACATTGCATGAAATCGATGCCCCATTTAGCAAAGGGGCCAACGAAAATAACTGGGTGTAATGGGGCGGGGTGGGTGCGCTTCTTAGTATGAAAATGTTGACATGGAGGACATTTTTTAACGGCCTCGATACAATCTTTAAAGCTAGTCAGCCAAAAATGTCCTGCGCGCAAAATCTTTTGGGCTATAGCCATCCCAGATAGGTGACCGCCACATGCCCCTGTGTGGTAGTCATTTAGAACATGTTCAGCCTCTTCATGAGTCAGACAACGTCGAAGGATAGATTCGATACCACGACGGTACAAAGTGTCACTGATGATCAGATAATACTTTGCGTGGTGGCATATACGACGACAATCGTCACAAGTCAATTCGAGGTTGAATCGTTGGGTTTGGAGATACAATGTGATATCTCCATACCGCGGATCAGACGTACTGATAAGAAACAATGACTCATCTGGAAAGGAGTCATTGGGCTCAGACTCTACATCAGTACGGGGGAGGTCGCAAATAAGCTCAGCAAACACCAGAGACTTTTCAGACTTAGCTTTTTCAAAAAGAAGATCGAATTCTTGCAGTATCACGATCCAACGTGAATACTTGCCCCCAAGCACTTGACGTGTTAGAATGTGGTACATGGGCTTCGAATCGGCAATGATGGTGGTGGTGCGGAGCAGAATATAATGTCAGAATTTCTGCACGATGATGACTGCCGCGAGAGTGAGCTTTTCAACATGTGAATAGCGAGTTTCAGCGTCGATGAGACCTTTACTGGCATAATAGATCACATGTTCCTAGGCGTCCTGGTCTTCCTGAACCAAAACCATGGCGATAGTGGTGTCGGAAGCAGTGAGATATAAAATGTAACCTCCATAGTAATTCGACGGTTGGATCACAAGGGCATGCATGATGGCATGCTTCAAACTATCAAAATATTGTTGAGCCTGGTCATCCCAAATGAACGGGACGTCCTTTTTCATTAATATCATGTAACCCTGTGTCTTCTATGCGAAATTACAAACGAAGCGCCGTAAGTAAGTTGCTCTGCCCTGCAAGCTTTGAAGTTCTGTAATATTGGTTGGAGGTGGAAGAGCGACGATGGCTTCCAACTTCGAGGGATCAATATGGATCCCATCTTTGGAGACGATAAATCCTAGGAGGCGTCCGGACTCGACACAAAAAATGCTTTTGTGAGGATTCAGGTGGATGTTGTACCGCCTACATCTGAGGAAAACAACCATTAGATGATCAAAGTGGAACTCACGCTACTTCGAATGGGTAGGGATATCATCCAAGTAAGGTTCCACAAAGTCCTTCACATCGTGGAAAGCGTACGACATGGCTTGCTGGAATGTGGCGCCATCATTTTTAAGGCCAAAAGGAAGTTTGTGGTATGCAAATGTTCCCCAAGGGAAGATGAAAGCAGTCTTGTGTTGATCGTCTGGGTGGATCTCAATTTGGTTGTATCTGGAAAAGCCATCCATAAATGAGAAAATGACGCTCCCAGCACAATTGTCGATGATCTGGTCGATGAAGGGAGTCGAGTAGTTGTCTTTGGGACAAGCTTTGCTGAGATCCCGATAATCGACGCAAACACGGATGGTTCCCTACTTTTTGTTCACAGGGACAACATTTGAGATTCACTCTGTCAATGGGACAGGGTAAATGAAACCAGCCTTCAAGAGTTTCTCTATTTTTGCCTTGATTGTTGCAGTCTTCCGGGGGTGTACCGGTCGCAACTTTTGGCGAACATGTTTGATGTCAGGATAGGTTTTGATATCGTGTAGAACAATGGATGGGTCTATCGCAGGCATCTCCTCGTAAGTCCAAGCGAATACGTCTCAAAATCGCTTGAACAAGGCCGTAGTGAAGATGACTTCTTTAGGGGAACACTTCTGGCCTAACTGAATGTGTTCCACTACACCAGCTTTAACCGAGATGTCGATCAAAGTAGTAGGCTCAATGTTGGCTAAGTTGCCTTTAGAATTTGTTTGACACACGAGTATTAAAGATGGAGAGCCAGAAAGAACATCCGGTGTAGAAATGGTGCGGATGTCATTCTCTACAGTAGTAAAAATGGGAAGGGAAGATGAAAGATGATGGAGGTCTTCCCACAGAGGATCATCCGCGCTCATGATTTCCATGATGGACTCATTAGAATGAAAAGTTTGTAGGAAGGGATCGGATGATGTCCGTTGCAGAGAACTAGGGGTGGAGGTCACAGATAAGTGATCCTCCGGGGTCAACTGGATAGCCTCGTATATCAGTTCAGCGGGTGACAGAGGCATGCGGTCTCCAATCAGGTGTGTGGTGGCTTCATTAGGTACAATCCATGAATCAGTAGAGTTGGAGATAGAAGATAACTGCGAGGAGATCATGTTCACTGCGGCAACATGATTTGGGGGATCCGAAATAGGAAAAATGCCCATAAGGGATGAATCCTTAAGGAGGCCAACCCCCACACTCTCATACTTTTGTGAAGACTGTCCAATGGAAGGAACCTTATCGCTTAGGTGAGAAGTGGTGTCAGGTGTGCAGAAATACAGTTGGTCGAATGTGACAATTTGACCCTGATGGGGGAATTGTACTATGCGGAAGACAGATGATGCAACCGCGTGCATGGCATAAAACCAATTATGACCAAGCAGAATGTTGTAATCTAACGGGGCAACGACCACTTCCACGTTAAGGGTTATGTTCTTTCCCCCCAGCTCTATTGGTAAAGCTTGTAACAGCCCATGAGGTTGAAAGCCATGTCCATCAAAGGCTCTGAAAGTGGTAGGAGAACGATTCAACTCGGGTGAACCTATGGCTCTCCAACATGCGATCGACATGACTGACGTAGAGGCTCCTTCATCTAAAAGGGTACGATGGATAATATTCCCAGTAATGTTTGTGGAAACTTGGAATTCCAACTAATGGGAGAGCCTCGGTTTGAAGTACTCCAGCCGGAATACGATGGTATTCGATAAATTCGGGTCAACTGCACCGATAGCAGCAAGGAGAGTCTTGCGCTGATTTGGACAGTTTTGCAAGAATTCGAGCGTCAAAATAGCACAAGGAGCTTGTGCCAGGTCCTCTACAATATTGCAGTTTTGAGCAGCTCGAGCATTGGGATTAAAAATCGATTTTCTAATCGTGCTCTTGGGTGGATGAAACACTGATCCAAAAGAAGGCTTCTCGATGGTGAGAGGCGTGGCTGGTACGGTGACATCGGGCATCGAAGTGGAATCTTTTTTAGTATTACTTCCATCGGGTTCAATGGCTGGAACGGGGTCATACGAACGAGAACGAGTGTTCAAGTTGATAGTCTCATTACGTACAATGAGAACATGTGCGGTGTTGGATGCTTCTCCTTGGGAAGAAGAAGTGTGAGCGATCAACTGTTGATTTTGGGCAGGGAAAGGATCGTTGAGAACTGCGGGTGTGTGTTTTCCCTTAAGAAACTTTTGAACTTTGTCTCTATGGGGGCACTCCTTAGAAAAATGATCATCACCACACAGTAGACAAAGAAACTTTAACTTCCTTTTCTGTTTGGTATCATCGGGGGTTCTCTTTTGTTCCTACTGGGTGGAATATTTCTTAGGTTTCCCCTTGTTTTTCTTCTTACCACCGGACTTCTGAGGCGAAGATGATGAAACATAATTCACCTCTTCAGTAGCAGCAGGGGTGGATGATTTGGTGGTGTTGAGACCATATTGCGTTGGTGATGGGGACGAACCCTGGGGGTTCGAAGAACCAACAGGTTGATGAGAAGGCTAGGTGTGAAGGGATCCAATGATGCCATCGGCTTGGGGTCCCTTGGGTGGTTTCGCAGGGTCATTAGCGTCGCAAGGTGCGTCATGAAGAATATAAAACAATGTGTTAGATGGAGTATAAACTAAGTCTAGCACATGGGCACGAGCGATGGTTTGTTCTTCAGTGACAACACCTCCCATGGAAACATCTCATGCTATGGTAGGGATGAGAGACTTCGTGAACTAATCTGCTAGGAGTTGATCTGGAATTGGAGCTTTAATGAGACGACGTCTCCTTCGCCACTCATGGATATGATCTAAAATGTGAGTGGTGATATTCTGATGGAGAAAAGTTAAAAGCTCAATACCAGTTTCATACCATATAGGCAACTGGAAGTGAGTAAAAAAATTCATGGCAAGAGAACCAAAATCAGGAAAATAGTGGGGTGGTAATTCGATGTACCACTTGGCAGCCGAACCGATGAGAGTCCTTTGAAAAAATATAAGACGGATTGAGTCATCTATTAAGGAGTTAGATGAACAACATAAATGGTATGTCATCACGTGGTTTTTAGGATCTTCACCCGACTTGCCATCAAATTTTGGGATATCAAACGGAAGTTCCACTGGAATAGGTGGCTAGTTGGTTATGTGGTAAATAGGGTCGTTGGTTAAATGAGACAGGTCAGGTAGGTCCAAAGTATCCAAAAAGGGAAGCTGCGGATTAGGCTGCGTGTACTGATAGTACGGATAACGCGTGTAAGGACCAGTATGACCGTAAGGTGTACCAGGATGAAACTGGCCGTAGGGGTATGTTCCGCCCAAACCAGAAGAAGGTCCGCCACCATAGTGGGGTGGTCCATTACCATAATAAGGTGTCCCATGACCATAAGGTGGTGGCTCGCCTCCACCGTCGGGAGGGGGTGGGCCGTCGCCAAATGGGGGTGGTCTACCGCCACCGCCGGGGTAAGATGGGCCTCCACCTCCTTCACCGAGAGGAGGTGGTGGCCCACCACCACTTCTAGAATAGGACGGGCCTTCACTGCCTCCACCGGGAGGAGGTGGTGGTCCACTACCGCCGCTACCAGATGGGTAAGGACCTCCTCCGCCGCCTCCACCATAGTGGGGTGGTGGACTGCCACCACCGCCACCAGGATAAGATGGTCCCCCACCACCGCCACCACTAGGAGGTGATGGTGGCGGTCCTACGCCACCTCCTCTAGGGGGAGGTGGGACATGATGACCGAAATGAGGTGGTCCTCCACCAGAAAGTAGAGGTTTTCCTCCTCCAGAGTTGTGTGGGGGCCCTCCGCCTCCCGCCTCCGATGGGAGGTGGGGGTGGACCAATGGGAGGTAGAGGGACTTGAGGGACTGTAAGTGGGGGCCATGTTGTAAAACATTTTGCTGTCCCCAAAGAGTGTAAGGATTACCTGGGTAGGGTACCTCGTAGAGTGCGTTTCCGGGATTAAGTTGACCCGGCACAGGGTTAGGATAACCTGGATACGCTTGACTCGATGGAGGTTGAATTACATTGGATGGTCCTCGAGCATGGGATAGTCTCGTAGTGGAAGGTCTAGGAGGTAGCGAATTGCCGATGGTAGGTCCGATGGGGACTCCAACTGTGGTATTATGGTTAAGAGACGGGGGTTTCCCCCCATCAAAAACTTGGTGATCACTCGGTAAAGGTTGACCCAACGCTGGTTGTTGGTTATCCACCGTAGGGTTAACATTAGTTGTAAAAATGGTAGGGGGTAAAGAGTATCCTCCTCTCGAAGTTTGAGGTGGGGGAATAGGTAACGTAACCGTGGTGGTTACAGGTGTGTTGGACTGTTGTTGTTCAACAGGTTGGGCAGTAGGAAGTACTGAACTGGTCTCCTGTCTAGGAGATGCATGTGCAAGTTGACCAATTTCAGAAGTGGTCACGTGTTGCGTGGATGATTTCGATGACTCGAAAGATAAAGAACGACCTGGGATCATCCGATCGTCGAATCTTATTTGAAATTTTCGACATCGAAATTCCTCACCCATGGCACGTAAACGAGCCAGTTGCTCGCGATAAGTTGTCAAGCGGTCATAGGGACTAGCCTGACTGGATGGGGGTGCAATGGAAAAATGGGCCACTGGGTGACCGGTAGAGGGTGGCTGGTAGAAGATGTCCAGTAGGTTGCTGATGGACCAGCAGTGGTTGTAGGTTCATCTTGGGGTTGATTTATCCATTCCAACAACCCAGGCTCTCCTGAAGCAACGGGAGGCAATTCTTGTGAAGTGGGGAGTTGTGCTTCTTCACCCTATGGAGGGTGAGAGGCGGGTGAATCTAGAGGAGTATGAGAAAACAAAATTCCTCCAACATTCAAAGTGGGGTTTTCCACTTCATGTGACTCGACCCTGGCATGTGGATCCATCCTCACCCTCGAAATTACCTCCTGATTAAGGGGATATTCGGGTGGTAAGTTTTGAATTCTACTAGACCTTCTCCAAGGAAAGTCAGCCAGAGTGACTGAAACAAGAGTTTCTCCTAAGGAAAGCTAAAAGAAAGCAGACCAAACAAAACCCTACACAAACTAAGGCCACAAGCAAACTTATGTTATAAGAGTGTATTCAACAGTCTGGAACCTCACAGGATTGTCAAGGCTTTGCAAATCATGATATATTGTAGGGTCCAACAATATGATGCGACAAGGAGGATTAGGACCGTACCCTTGCCTGCATACCCGATTACCCTGAGGGTACGTGCATAGTAGATCCTCGAGTGTTGTTCTCAGTGTATTGCTCCACCAAAATTACCAAAAGGTTAACTCAGTTGGTTTCAGGAATCCTAAGGGTATCTCCCGATATATGCAAGGTACATGGGAGATCAAATCCATAGTGGTGTTGTCTAATGCACAACCGTTCGGTAAGAGACCTTCCAATATACTACCAAGTACATGATACACCCTTCGATATACGCCAAGTACGCAAGATGACTTGGTGGGTACGTGAAGGAGCTCGATATATCGATAAGTACGTGGAAGACTAAAATACCCCCGGGATACAGTGTTGGCAAATAACGACAGCTGCCACGCTTAACAACACCGGAACACGTCTCTAACTTACACACAAGTTTCTAAATATTTTTACCCTAGTTCTACCGCTAATTTTACCTGGATGGTTAGGTGAATGCATGAGGTGAGTACATAATCGGAAACATAATGCAGGCCCTAGCTACATGCAAAAAATATGCTTTTCTTTCGATGGATGCTACTTATGGGAAGGATAAATCTTCTTTTCTTTCCAACAACTTCACCAAAACAATGCAATGCAACACAATCCCAAATCTACGAAAAATGACATTGAAACATTCCTTTCCTTTTTCAACGAAACACAAAATTTTCACAACACTACTTAGCTAAATCAAAACATGTTTTTCTTTTTCTTTTGTCTTTTCAAAAACTACGCTGAGTAATGAAAAGAGAGAGATCCTAAGCAGGGCATGCAAGATTTTCACTTTCACTATGATTGCTTAAAACATAAAAAATCAAAAAGTACAACGTGAATTTTTCAAACATGGAACTACTTTTGCAAAACTTAAAACTATCCAAGTTTCTCAAGAAGATGAATGATTCATAATTCATGAAAAACACAGCAATACAAGTCTTCTTCAATTTTCCAAAAGATTTGTAAATGAAACATTCCAATGCATGAACAATTCTTTTAAATGATTTCGAAAAATGATGGAAACAAAGTACCTTTAATATTTCAACGGATGCATTAAAACAATAATTTGATAACAGCTATGTTTTTACACATGGATTTTTGAAATGGAAAGATCACTTGCAATACCCTAACAACTCAAAAAATATCAAGAGAAAGCGAGCACTCAATGGACTGAAAAGAAATTCAAACACTCAAAGTCAAACAGTAGCAAGCAGCACTAAAGCAAACAAAGCTCACAAAAAGAATCCAAGTGAGGTCTGGGACTGATCCAATGCACTTGATCAGATCAGGCTAGGAGAGGAGGGAAAACAAGGGTGAGTGGATGAAGGTGGGGAAGACCAAAGTGTCCTCCACTACCAAAATATCAGACTTGTCCAAGATGGAACCCAAAACAACTCCAACAACCAAACAACTCAAACACATACAGCAAAAAGGATCTCTGACTGGATCATACAGTGTAGAGGGAGTCTGCATACAAACCACACTCAAAACAGAAGAGGAGCAAAGGTGCCTGTATGGAAAAAAGGGTAGATCGGCGAACTCTGTGCTTGTACACAGTGCGGCGTCGCGGTTCACCAATGCGGGGAGTGCGACGGTGTCGCAGAAGGTCAGTGACAGGGTTGCGACAACAGGCCAACAGACAAAGAATAGAGACCAAAAAAGACACAGTGTTGCTCTGTGTATATCACCCAGGTGCGACAGGCGAGATCTAAGTTTAAAGATGAGTCAAATATCCAAGTAATGAGCAGTAAATAGGTTTGAAAATAAGTTGTGCAAACTCAGAGGGAGGTAATCATACTCTTCTAAGTGAAGATTTGACGGCGGAACTACCTCAAGAAGCAAGTGGCAAACAAGATGGCTTGGTAAGAAGTCAACTGAAAATAACATTCAAATGACACCTATGAAGCAATGTTATCCCCAGTATGGTCCCCAGATTTGTTTGACAGACAATCTATCGAGAGCGGACTCAAGGCCTATTAAGTTTTTCATAAATTTCAATCCGATCTAGGATCTTAACTGAGAGAATAACATGTACAGCATATCTACAGCATATCAATCATGGACACAATAGTGCATGCACACAAGAGACACAAAGTTTCACCGGGGAAAACCAAGAAGGTGAAAAACCCCGCAACTTCCTCAGAGATAGATAGAGCAATGATACAACCCAAGCATAAGAGATATACTCCTAGCAGCAGCTTCTCCTCCTCCACTAGTGCGCCACTCTCCAATGAGTGTAGGAGTGAAGAATAGAATGATCAAATAGAGTGCCTCCCATACTCTATTTATACTTGACTTGACTTGCCTACTAACCTTTACTAGGTCGGCCTCAACTTAACCACATAACATAATGCTGACAGGGCTGACCCCCAATAGGGTGGTCTAATAACCCATCAAGTATAAGTTACGTCACTTACAATATAAATGACGACACTTCCGTATAGAGGAATAATAACATCTCTATAGGAATACAAACACTTCCGTATAGAGGAATAATAACATCTCTATAGGAATACAATATACATGGGTGAAATACATTCCGAAGTTACAATTACATCAACAACCCCTCTTAACTAGGAAGGTATTTCTCGACATAGATCTGCTAGCACAAGTCTTCTTTTTTGGATCATCGTCATCGTCACTACTGCTGCTATCTCAATCAATCTCTGAATCTACTCGTCATAGGAATTTCTACAGAGCCAATCCTTTTTCATATTAGATGTAGGCCCACCACCTGCAGGTCTTCATCATCACTGGCCATACTGTGGAATCCTCATGACTTATTACGTGCGTCACAAAACCTTGCAAGAGCATCCCAGGCTATTACGAGCACACAACTCTACTTGTCGGATCTCCCAGGGACATATTATATGTGACCTCACCACAAAACCTCGCAAGAGCATCCCAGGCTGTTACGAGCACACAGATCTACCTATAGGATCTCCCAGGGACATATTACATGTGGTCACCACAAAACCTTGCAAGAGCATCCCAGGCTGTTACGAGCACACAACTCTACCTATAGGATCTCCCAGGGCCAAATTACATGTGGTCATGGAAAAACCTCGCAAGAGAATCCCAGGTTGTTATGAGCACACAGCTCTACCTGTCGGATCTCCCAGGGACATATTATATGTGACCTCACCACAAAACCTCGCAAGAGCATCCCAGGCTGTTACGAGCACACAGCTCTACCTATAGGATCTCCCAGGGACATATTACATGTGGTCACCACAAAACCTCGCAAGAGCATCCCAGGCTATTACGAGCACACAGCCTAACCTATCGGATCTCTCAGGGACATATTACATGCCATAGGACAAAACCTCGAAAGAGCATTTGCCAGATATCCTAGGGCCATATTACATGCCATAGGAAAAACCTTGAAAGACTATTTGCAAACCTACCAGGTCCAAATTATATGTCCTCCCAAGCAAAACCTCGAAAGAGCATTTTCCAGATATCCCAAGGCCACATTATATGCCATAGGAAAAACCTCGAAAGACTATCTACAAACCTCCCAGGGCCATATTATATGCTTGTCTGCACAACCTATCCACGGCCATAGAGTATCAACCTGATACTCACCATACATCATCCTGATGTACATGATCATCCTGATCATCATCACTGCATCGTACTAATGCATGTCATCATCGCATGATCATCCTGATCATCGTTACTGCATCGTCCTGATGCATGTCATCCAGAGCATCGTCCTGATACTCATCACACATGATCATCCTGATCATCGTCACTGCATTGTCCTGATGCATATCATCTGGAGCAACATCCTGAAGCTCATCATCCATAATCATCCTGATCATGCAATGCATCCACCTGAGACATACATAGTATCTACCTGACACATATCATCATACATGATCTACCTGATCATATAATGTATCCACCTGATACATATCATATACATGATCCAACTGATCATATCCAGCATCCAACATGATGCATATACATATACATGATACAACTGATCACATCCAGCATGAAACATGATGCATATACATATACATGATCCAACTGATCATATCCAGCATCCAACATGATGCATATACATATACATGATCCAACTGATCATATCTAGCATCAACATGATGCATATACATATACATGATCCAACTGATCATATCCAGCATCCAACATGATGCATATACAGGTACATGATCCAACTAATCATAACAAGCATCCAACATGATGCATATAGAGCAGTAACTAGAGCATCGTCCTGATTCTCATCACACAGCACTTATATCCACAGCCATGGGAAGGATCCTCCTCTCACCATGCTTGGAATGGCTCCTACAAATGTGTCCATCACTTCTTCCTCGAAATGTCGTCAATCTGAAGAACACCAAGCCTCCCTCTGAAGTACTCAAACTTCACTCTGGCTAGTGGTTTCGTCAACACATCCGCAACCTGCTCATCCGTCGCAACATACAAGAGCTTCACTACTCCTCTCTGCACCATATCCCTGATATAGTGATATTTGATCTCAATGTGATTCGACCTATCATGGAACACTGGGTTCTCAGAAAGCTTCACACAACTCTGGTTTTCACAAAAGATACCAATAGCCTCCAATGGGAGATCAAATAACTCAGACAGTAGCTTCCGGAGCCATACTACCTCACAACTAGCCAAACAAGCTGCAACATACTCTGCTTCGGCTGTACTCAGTGCTACGTAGAACTGCTTCCTGCTAAACCAAGAGATCACACCTGATCCCATACTGAAGCAACACCCAGAAGTGCTCTTCTTATCTGCAGCACTGCCTGCCCAGTTTGAATTAGCATAACCCTACAGGTTAAACTTTTGATTCGCATCATACTTGAGCCCATAATCAATTGTACCCTTCAGGTACCTCAGAATATGCTTTACAACAACCAGGAGAACACCTCTGGGATTCGTCAGGAACTGGCTCAATGTGTTCACTGCAAAGCAAATGTTTGGTCTCGTGTTCATCAGGTACATCAAGGACCCAATCATCTGACGATACATCGTGACATCAACCAGATCAGATGAAGCATCACACAGAAGCTTCAGGTTCGATGCCATAGGTGTGGCCATGGCCTTGCAGTCCATCATCCCGAACCTCTTCAGGATCTCTACTGCATACTTCCCTTGTCCAAGGAAGATTCCATCTGCACTCTTCCACACCTCCATGCCTAGAAAATAGTGCATCATCCCCAAGTCCTTCATCTCAAACTCGACAGCAAGCTTCCTCTTCGTGTCAGAAGTCAATCTATCCTCACCTGTCATAAATAGGTTATCCACATACAAGAGTAGTATCACTGGATTGCCTTCCTCAACCTTGTAGTAAAGGTTGGAATCCGCTTTACTCTTGGTAAAGCCCAAACTGGATAGAAATTTGTCTACCATACCAAGTCCTAGGAGCTTGCTTCAAGCCATACAAGGATTTCTTCAACCTGCACACATATGACTCTCTGTCACGTGTCTCAAAACCAAGTGGCTGCTCCACATACACTTCCTCTCGACTACACCATTCAAGAAAGCTATCTTGACATCCATCTGGTGTATCTTCCATTTCATCACTGCAGCCAGAGCAAGTACTGATCTAATGGAAGTGTATCTGGCCACAGGATCAAAAGTCTCTTCATAAGCAATCCCTTCTTTCTAGGAGAAGCCACAAGCTACAAATCTCGCTTTGTATTTCTCTATGTTGTAATATGCAGCATGCTTGATCTTGTAGATCCACTTGGAAGTCACCACAGACTCCCCTTCAGGTCTTGGGACTACATCCCAAACATCATTCTTCATGATCGACTAATATTCCTCGTTCATGGCATTCTTTCCGAATCCTAGGAACTTCAATATCTTCAATAGATAACTTTGTTGTTGAACAAATGTTGTAGTCCTTCTTTTGCAGGTGATGGTATACGATCTTTCCTACAAAACAAGTTAAATTGCATGATTAGAAAACATCTCATAGTTTTCAGAACAAATTCTTACACATAAATAAATATGTCATACGGTCATGCAATTATCTTAGCCAATGCTTCAATACGACATTTATCCATATCTCGTAACTTTCTAGGTGCCTTCCAATCTCTACCAGAACATTGTTAAGAGTGTGCACAACTCCCAACATGTCAGCAAAGAGGTTTCATTCTAGATAAGTAGCAATGGAATGTTGCACAGTGCCATAGGCCACTTACCCATCACATGCATATTAGTAGTATACTGTTCATTAATGCAATTATTCTAATATGCGTAATACACACCCTAAGTCTAGGAACATAGGCATATACATCATTGACCAATATTATTTAAACAAACAAGCAAGAAATGGCAATTCAAATACTTATCTTTGTTTGATTGTAGGATGGAATCCCTCTCAATATTTGTTTCCTTGCAGGAACTACTGGAGTGTGCTCCCTCTTGATCTTTGCTTCCTGGATTACCTGTCCTTGGACTTATATTCATCCTGGACCAGTATGCATGCTTAAGTGTGCACTAGTGTCATGATTGTGCCATCCTCAAGATCTCATACATAATCATACATTCATTAGTATAGATACTAAAACAACATAATCTTAAACATGTATAGTCATGATCATTTCAAACACAGATAATAAACATTAGTATTCAAGGTTCCATGGGATACTTCTTTTACTCATGCATATTCTTATTGATCATAGGACTCTTCTAGTTAGTCATATCATCAATCAAAGTAAGAAGCATAATATGCCTAAACCCATGATTACTAACTTCAATGAATAATCATTATCAATCATGCCATGTATACTTATATAAGAGATTCTAACACAAGGTAGGATTCTAACTTGATATAGGAAAAACATACCTGGATTAATATGTTAGCTGGTTATTGTCTAACATACCCACATGATGTCTTCTTGTTCTCTCAAGTGACTTGTGCTAGTAACCTGCATATCTCATAGGTTAACCATTATAGAACCAAGTTATACATACCTTGTAAGTAGATCTTCTATGTGATCCATGGCAATGGATGAACCTTTGTCTTCATGTCACCATGGTCATATGCTCTTGAACTAGAACATGATTTGTCTTTCTTGATGTACCTTTCATGTTAGCGGACAACATCAACCTCATACAACACCACAATGCATTAGTACAATCATAAGTGTCAAAACCCTAATCAATGAATATCTTCTATCATGCATTCATAATTTTATTAAGGTGATACGAAAAGTCTAAAGTTAATCAAGATTGTACTAACCTTAATGAAGACAAACATACCATAAACTTAATCATGAACAAATTTCGAAACATCTGTAAGTCATATTTGTCGAGATTGCTTGTAATATTCTTATGTAAGGCCTTAGCCTCATCTCCCTTTGAAACAAGAACTTCTTCACTTATGCAGGTGACCAATCCATTTTCTTCTAGGATTAACCTAATCCACTTGATTTGCAGAAACTGGATATGGAGCTGGATTTGGGTTTGTCAGGGAAACCCTAAAAATTCAAACTTTGAATTTCAAACTTCTGAAAGGATAGAAAGATGCGCCTTGATGAGCTGATCAACTTGGTATACTCAGAATTTCAAAACTGCAAAGTTTCACCCCTCAAATTTGCTTTTCAATCTTCCAGATTCACTAGGGAGGACCCCGAATTAGGGTTTGAGTTTCCCGGAGCTTTACGCAACCAAATAGTTTGATCCAAATCTCTAAACTTCGATTTTTCCAAGGAGCTTCCAGTTATGGTCACAGATTTCAAAAATTCCCATTTTTGTAGAAGCCCTAATTTTTCACTTTTCCAATCAAAGTTCCGAACTAGGGTTTGATCAAGCCCGGCCTTCTACCCAACCAAAAAATTTGATCTTGGTCTCTAAATTTTTATTTTGATGAGTAGCATTCAGCCGTGGTCTCCGATTAGAAAAATACCAACTTTCTCCGAAACCCTAATTCCCGGAGCCATGAATGAAGGTGCTCAAAATCCAATTGTGTTTTTACATAAATATGCACCTAATTGTTTCTAATGTAACTCCAAAATTATGAATCCACAAGGTTTGAAAATTCGACCTGTGGTAGCCTGACCTGTCATCTTTCCAACCCCATAGATCTGACCTCAATTGGATTCTCTGAGAGAGATTTATGCCAAGTGTCGCAACGTGACCTTTTTATGGGATAAAACAAGAGAGTGAACTTGTACGGAGTGCCACGTGTAACTGGTTCACTTTCGGCCTGTGAACGTATAGTCCGTTCCCTACCTGTCGATTTTTACGAAATTTCATTTGGAGCTTCCTAGCCCAAGTTGTGACCATTTTTCCTAGGTCACCTGTTTATGACCGAGATATGGAAGAGGCAGAAACCCTAGATTGTATAGATCATAAAACACAAAGTACAATGAATTAGAAGTTGTTCTTCGGACACAAGGTACATTGAGATCTTATCTTCGACCTGTAAAAGTTTTCGATCCTGAAACTTCACCAAAATGGATTTATAGAAAAAGTTCTACGATGACCGGTTTTTACTATATCAAGCCCTAGCTTCGCAAGTGCAACACGTGTCATAAATGCCATACCATGCCTTCTTTCAGGCTAGCTCTGATACCATGTTAAATTTTTCAGAAATTTCAATCTAATCTAGGATCTTAACTGAAAGAATAACATGTACAACATATCTATAGCATATCTACAACATATCAATCATGGACACAATAATGCAAGCACACAAGAGACACAGAGTTTCACCGGGAAAAACCAAGAAGGTGAAAAGCCCCGCAACTTCCTCAGAGATAGATAGAGCAATGATACAACCCAAGCACAAGAGATATACTCCTAGCAGCAACTTCTCCTCCTCCACTAGTGCGCCACTCTCCAATGAGTGTAAGAGTGAAGAATAGAGTGATCAAATAGAGTGCATCCCGCACTCTATTTATACTTGACTTCACTCACCTAATAACCTTTAATAGGTCGGCCTCAACTTAACCACATAACATAATGCTGACAGGGCCAACCCCCAATAGGGTGGTCTAATATCCCTTTTACCCACATGACTCATACAGGGCCGACTCCATCAAGGTGGTCTAATAACCCATCAAGTATTAGTTACGACACTTACAATATAAATGACAACACTTCCGTATAGAGGAATAATAACATATCTATAGGAATACAAACACTTCCGTATAGAGGAATAATAACATTTCTATAGGAATACAATATACATGGGTGAAATACATTCCGAAGTTACAATTACATCAACAAGGCCCGATCTCCCTAGCTTAACGTAATTCTAGAACAAATAGGACAGAACACAAAATACTTTCCTAGATCAAATAGAAATGTGAATGTAAAGATAGATCGTTTACCTTAGATTTGCAGATCCCTTTCTTCTTCGTTGATCCAATGCTCCATCGCTGGCAGATCTTGAACAACTATACCTTGTTGAACATATAATAGACCAAGAATAGTGAAAGCATATATCTCATATGATAGATCTAAGTTAACAGTTAAGGAGGAAATCTCTAAACATTACCAATGAGACGATATTTATGGAAAGTAATTGTATTATCTGTATTGAAAAGTGGAGAGTACAATAGAAAAGAGGATCACAACCATTTCCTTAACGTTGCAATCTCCTTTCGACAAGCCATGCCAAAGCTCCTAGAGAGAAGTAGATGTTCCCCAAGCTAGAGTGTTGATCTACCAAGCTAATTCCACCAGCATAAGAGTACGATAGACTTCCTCCCCTTTGGAGAGGGGTAGAGCCTCACTTATATAAAACTAAGTGGATAGGATATGGATAGGGTAGGTTGAGATATGAAAGGAGAGAGATAGGGGATCCTCCCCATAGGTTGGGAACCAAAGGTCAACTCCCCCAACAGGTCAAGGATAAGGATCCAAGTAAGCAACCTTCGAGAATGAGCTTTAAGAAGCTATTTTTTCCTTTTAACTAACTTCGTCGCACCCTGTAATGGAGCAAGGTGCGACGTCGCAGGTTGCATGAGTGCAGCCTGCGACGACCTCTCAAAACCTAACAGAAGTGCAATAATGTCCCTTCCAGGTAAATGACTTAGTCAATAGAACTTCAGGGATGTATACACTGAATATAATGGTGGTAAGATTTTAGGTGTAACAATTATTATGTCTGTTCCAACCCTCTCCCATTTAGCTGCAAAAATCCCCAATTCGACCCTTGGGGAAATGACACCATTTCTTCTCCCAATGCAATTAAACTGAGTAAAAATACTTCAAATTCTCAAGTACAGTACATGAAACTTATAAAATACATCCATGGCAGTATATTAATCACAAATGTATCAGAGAATCATCCATTCATTCAAATCATCAGCATTATAATGATATACGTCAATGTAGTGGGTAAATGGACATTGTTTGCTAATTAATCAACATTTTTGCATACAACTAGTGGGTATTTCTACCTGAGGCTTTCTGAGTATTAAGAACAGACCATATTAATCTATTACAATTAGAAATACATCATGAGAATCTCCCCCATTGAGTACAAGATCTCACCAAAAATGCCCTCCCTCAAGGAGCATGAATATGCCATCAAAACTGGAAATGGTGGAGAGAAAGTGCTGCACTAAACCAAACCAAGAGATTTCCTCTAGTTGCTACCTGCAAATACAAACTCCATTAAAGAACCATGAAATACCTGAGTGGCCTCTCCAAACACCAACTTGGATGGGAATCTTTCACCCTCGAAATTGGCTAAGACATGAAACTAGTCATCCGCTAGCTCTCTCTTCACAAATGCAATTTTTCTCAAATCATCAAAAATCCATTCTCATACTTTATTTCTACATTTTATAACCAACATTATCCTTCTAAGGGTCTAAATCCTCTCATTAGCTTCTAGAGAGTTCCACTTAGGAATTATTCCACATTTGCCACTTGTCTCCTAGTTTCCAACCTTCCATCTTCTCCCAAATTCGAATTTGAGTCTCTTTGGCTTCTCCAATTCCATGAGCGCCTTCCTTGAGCCTATTTTTAGGGATGACATGTCATAATGGTCAGATATCAGAATTCAGATCTGAATTTTGTCATAGATTTCATAGATGCTTCATCATTGTTGTCATAAGACTAGGGAATCTAGCCCAAGTGTCCACAAACTTCCAATTTGACTCTTCCTCTTCCATGGAGGTTACCAATCCATCCCAATTCGACCTAAGATGCTCAATGAAATGTGTATGAATTACCAACTCACCCAAGAGTGTTCACCTTGTCATAAATTCGAATTGGCAAGAGAGAGATGCCATGTGTCCTTGAGAAATCAAGCTAGTGTGGGTCCCACATCCTCCATATGTCTTCAAAACCAATTGCCACCTAGAATTTCTCTTGAATTTATTTATTCAACCTATTTATTAAATAATTGACCCTTCTAATTTCTAAACATCATTTATTATCTTCCTTATTACAATTCCACATGTGCCCATCCAACCTAGGAAACTAGTAGCATTGATGGGATTGTCTTACTATGCAATTATTTGAATGAGGACATTACAGTCCTCCCCACCCAAGATTGATTTCGCTCAAGAAATCTCAATTGACCATGCTGCAAATTTGTCCCTCCTATATCAGGTGGCCTTCCGTGCATAATGTCTCCCAAAACCTTTCTATTCTGGTGCTTCATGTTGTGGGAAGAAATTACCTGATTCGGATAGGTGTGTTGCCCTCTCACCACCCTTAGTATTCCTTTTGAATCTTGGAATTTCATTTCTGGAATTTGATAATTTACTATATGCTCTCCTATTGAATACAACCATTGTACTCCCAAAACAACATTATTATCAGCAACATCAACCACATAAAAACTATCAACAAAAGTATAGTTACCTAGGGTGACTTGCAGCTGTGGAATCCATGTTTTGCACTCCATTGTGTTGTGAACGAGAATGACAACTGTGAAGCCATCGAATGGTTCAATAGGTATCTTCATTTTCTCCACCATATCTGCATCAATGAAGTTATGTGTGGCTCCTCCATCTACCAAAACTAAATTTCTTTGTCCTAGTACCACACCCTTGCATCGAATTGTGTGATATCGAGGTACTGCTGAAAGTACTGCCATTCTCACTTTGGTGGGTGAGGGATGCTTCACCTCTTGTTTACCTTCTTCTGCTGTAGTATATCCATCTTCTTGGGATGAAGTATGTCCTTCTTCCTCCATGCCCCCTTCATATCCCTCATCACAAAATACTATTCAATGAATTGGGCCTTTCCCTTAGCACATTTATGTCTTGGTGCCCACGGTTGGAAGCATGAGTAACGCAATTTCTTCCTTCTGAGATCTTCCCTGCTTAGTTCCTCTTTCTTATCCTTTCCATATTCATCTTCTTGCCATGGATTCTTATTAGGTGCATCTCTTTTCCAAGGTTTCTTTTCAATTCTGAAGTCAGGCTTGGGAGGAAATCTCGTTCTAGGAAGCACATTTTGGAGATCCCTAGTCAAGCTCATTGCATCTTTTAATGTAGTTGGCTTGTGGGCTTTGACCAAACCTTTTAAGGGTTCAACCAAACCTTCAATGAACAACAATACCAACCTTCCCATAGAGACATCAGCCACCTTGAATTATATTTTTTTTAAGTCCAACATATATTCAGTAGGGGTCCCAGTTTGCTTCAATTGAGCTAGTTCTTTGAAAGGAAATTCTGGATCTTTTTGTTCAAATCTCTCTTGTACTCTTTCAACAAATTATCCATATGTTTTAACATGATTATTATCCAAGGTTTTTATCCCATGAAACCACCATTCATTGGCATCTCCTTCCAAATGAAAAATGGCCATTTTTAATGCACCCAAGTGTTAGCAGAATTTTGAGAAGAACCATCAAAAGTAGGAAGTGACATTTTTCCAATAGAACTATTTAATCCTTTTTTTTGGAATGGACTCCTATTGCCTTCCATCCTTTTCATTTTATGTATAGCATCAATATAGTCACTGAATGGTAAACCTCTTTTACACTCTTCGCAACCCATTCCAATCAGTTGCTAGTTTAATACTATCCATCTGAATATGAGGATCTTCTTTGGGTATGATAAATTTAGGTGCAGTATGCCTTTGTGTGCTTTGGAATTCATTAGATCTATTATGTGGTATTGTGCTTGAAAAAATATGCCCACTCCCTTTTATCTTTTCCCCTAAGTGTGAACCACTGTTATCTCCTATCACCCTTATCTCCTATCACCCCTTTGCTTCCAAGTTGGTTGATCAACAATTCCAATCCTTGCATCACTTTGTTACCCATTCTTTCTATATTAGTGAAAATTTTAGAGAAACATGGTTCTAAGGTTGAAAAAAGTTTCTCCTTATGTCTTAATTCTTCATCCTCCTCTCTACCCATTTTTTTTGAAAAAAACTCTTTTTCTCCTACTATCTCTTCTTCAACCAAAAATTATTCAACTACTGGTTCAAAGGGTGGTGGTTTATTTTTTTGGATTTTTGTTAATACCATCAGGTACCAATACCATGCTCTGATACCACTTGTAATGTCCCTTTTTAAGAATTTTATAAAAATGCCCAATTTTCCACTTTTTCTCCAATTTCGACCTTTGACTAGTTTTGATACCTAGGTCCCAATTTTCCCCCAAATGGTCTCAAATATTCAAGGAAATTTTATGAATAATATTAGGACTTAAATATGATTCTCATATATGATATATGGCCACCAAAATACCTCTTCAAACTCTCTTAAGATTCTGGTCCAAGTATGCAAATTTACTAGTAATTTGAGGTTCAAATCCCCCTGGGGTAAGTACTGAAATTGACTTCCCAAATGCTTCCAAAATCCCTAGAATTTATGAACAGAGGTATTTAATGTATTAAGGATGTTAATAAGATTACCAATGTACCATTAATTGATTATTATTTCTGTTCCAACCCTCTCCCATTTAGCTGTAAAAATCCCCAATTTGACCCTTGGGGAAATGACACTATTTCTTCTCCCAATGCAATTAAACTGAGTAAAAATACTTCAAATTCTCAAGTACAGTACATGAAACTTGTAAAATACATCCACGGAAGTCTATTAATCACAAATGTATCATATAATCATCCATTCATTCGAAATCATTAGCATTATAATGATATATATCAATGTAGTGGGGAAATGGACATTGTTTGCTCATTAATCAACATTTTTGCATACAACCAGTGGGTATTTAGACCTGAGACTTTCTGAGTATTAAGAACAAATCATCTTAAGCTATTAAAATCAGAAATACATCATGAGAAGCTCCCCCAATGAGTACAAGATCTCACCTAAAACGCCTTCCCTCAAGGAGCATGAATATGCCATCAAAACTGGAAATGGTGGAGAGAAAGTGTTGCACTAAACAAAACCAAGAGATTTCTTGTAGCTGGTACCTGCAAATACAAACTCCATTAAATCATCATGAAATACCTGATTCGCTTCTCCAAACACAAACTTGGATGGGAATCTTTCACCCTCGAAATTGGCTAAGACAAGAAACTAGTCATCCACTAGCTCTCTCTTCACAAATGCAATTTTTCTCAAATCATCAAAAAACCATTCTCATACTTGATTTCTACATTTTATAACCAACATTAGCCTTCTAAGGGTCGAAATCCTCTCATTAGCTTCTAAAGAGTTCCACTTAGGAATTATTCCACATTTGCCACTTGTCTCCTAGTTTCCAACCTTCCATCTTCTCCCAAATTCGAATTTGAGTCTCTTTGGCTTCTCCAACTCCATGAGTTCCTTCCTTGAGCCTATTTTTGGGGCTAACATGTCATAATGGTCAGATGTCAGAAGTTAGATCTGAATTTTGTCATAGATGTTATAGATGCTTCATCATTGTTGTCATAAGACTAGGGAATCTAGCCCAAGTTTCCACAAACTTCCAATTTGACTCTTCCTCTTCAATGGAGGTTACCAATCCATCCCAATTCGACCTAAGATGCTCAATGACATGTATATGAATTACCAACTCACCCAAGAGTGTTCGCCTTCTCATAAATTCGAATTGGCAAGAGAGAGATGCCACGTGTGCTTGAGAAATCAAGCTAGTGTGGGTCCCACATCCTCCATGTCTTCAAAACCACTTGCTACCTAGAATTTCTCTTGAATTTATTTATTCAACCTATTTATTAAATAATTGACCCTTCTAATGTCTAAACATAATTTATTAGCTTCCTTGTTACAATTCCACATGTGCCCATCCAACCTAGGAAACTAGTAGGATTGATGGGATTGTCTTACTATGCAATTATTTGAATGGGGACAAGGTCAATGTAAATAATTTTAAAATCGGGAGGTATATTCTATGATTTTCTTGGAGTCATAATTATTTGTGAATCCAAAAGATGCATAATCCATATTTTCATTGAAATAGTTAATTTTAAATCTATCTAGCTTGGAGATATCCTTGCAATTATTTTTCATTCACTTAGATAGAACCAAAGGCTACCATTAAAAAACATAGAAGGAGCAAAAAAAAACATTTTAACAGAAACCACCATTTAAAAAATTACATTTTAACATAAATGAAATTTTAAAAATTTACATTTTAACACAAATTACAAGTTAAAAAATTACATTTTAACAAAAATGAAATTTTAAAAATTTACATTTTAACACAAATTACAATTTAAAAAATTACATTTTGACACAAAAATCCCAAACTATAGACATTTGCTCCATTTCATTGAAGCCCTAGTTGGAACACAAAGGGCACAACCACAAAAAAGACTAGTTCGTTGCCGTCAAACTAACCTAGAAAACGAAGGAGATAAAAAATTCGATGTATCAAACCAGTACTAGACTCTTGAAATCATAGAGAAAAAAATTAGCAGAAAGATTGTTGCAACTATAGAAAATGATTTGTGGAAATATGAATTAAGAACATGTATTTATAGATCAATGAGGGTCGCGGTTCCGACGAAAAATCACAACGGTCAAATTTAAAAAAAAAAAAAAAAGTCAATGATCGTTAAAAAGTAAAAAAAAAATGTTTTGGCCCTCAGCTATCGTTGCTATAGCGACGAACTCATACATGTCGCAATAGCGACGATATTTCGTCGCTATAGCGATGTTATGGTCATTACGTTGCTATAACAGCGATTGTCAGGGGCCAGAACATTTTTTTCTAAAATTTTTATCTAGTTTTCCTCGAAAGTTACGATTTTAACTTATTCGTGGCAATATTTCGTGGAACTTTTGATCCATATGTAGTAGTGTATAACCACCTTGGGCCCCACAAACATTTTTATAGATTATCCCCTAGGGTTAGGTTTTTGTATGTTAGGGTTTTCAACCTCATGCTTATGATAAAAGGCCATTCGTACTCCTTTTGTAATCACTTGTGACGAATGAGCATATTCTCCACATTTCTTCTCAGAGATAAAGTTGCCACCATGCTAGCTACTTTTATTTTATAATATGTTTTGTTTTACTTAATTAATATAATTTGAGTTTGATGTATCACTGTGTTCCTTGCAATATATTAGTGTATGTGGTACTGTATATACTCTTTCATTTCATTTATCAAATATTATCATGATCAGTGGTATCAGAGTAATATGCTCTTTGTTGTCTCTCAATGCATGTCCCCAACGAGATCTAGATATCAAGAGTTGGGTCACGAACTAATTGAGCTTGGGGAAAACCACTCTTGTCGACTCAAACCGCTTCCCATGGTTGAGGAAAATAGAGATGATGGAGGAGGAGATCCTATCTAACTGTTGCTCGAGGAGGCCCTTGAACAATGAAAGAACGAGATGATATAAAATATCTGAGATCCTTTGGCAGATGCTAGCAACAACATAGGGATCATCAAAGAGTCACTTTGGAAGATCCACACCCTTTAAGGTACAAGTTAAATTTGATATTCCTTTATTTGAAGGCCATATTGATGCCGATTCCCTAAATAAATGGTTGAGTATGCTAGTCACAATTTCTATGAGAGGGAAAATGATCACCTTTGCGCTCCTTAAGAACGTCCCCCATGTCAAAAATTGGCGGGAAACTTATTGTGAGGAAAACTTAATAGAGGAGTCTGAAATGTTTGATTCCAATCCCACTTGGGTCTCTTTTATAGATGTTAAAGAACAATATTACCCTATGGGAAACTATAACAACCAATACACAAGATGGACCACATTATGTCAAGAGAAGGACCAAACAGTGCTAGAGTATACCAACAATTTTCATACCTTGCACACAAAGATGCGTATCAAAGACTCCAAGCGACACTTGGTTCTGAAAACGCAATGGCCTACATCGGTACATCCGAACATAGATTGAATTATTGGACATCTCTTCACTGGGAGCCGCTTATCGATATGCTGTCAAAATCGAGCAGAATTTTTAGCAAAAGAAGAAGCGAGAATTTGGACCTGTGAATCCGTTGTAGAAGTAAGGTAGGGGAAACCGTATCTCATAGAACAAAGGATAGGGTAAGGACAAAAACCTAGGACAACCAGTCCCAACCACAAGCAAAGAAGTGTAATGAAAAGACAAAGAAGGACACCAAGAAGTGGTGCGAGTTAAACAAAATCCCCTTGCACAACATTGATGGATTTCGCTCAAAGCAGTCACTAGAAATGGCACAAGTTCCAAAAAATCCCCTGGCATAACACTGATGAATGACACTCGAAAAATTCATTGGTGGCTGACATCAAAGCTTTAGAATCTGATCCCAGTTTCAATTCTAATTTAGAACCCAATGTGACAGTTGTAGACCATGGGAAGCAGTTCATTGATGCGTAACCCAGTGTCATCGTTGCTACCACACCAATTCAACCAAAGGAACTAGAAGGTTCAAAGGAAGATGAGGGACTCTTCCACTCACAGATGTGGATGAAGGGAATCCCCCTACATTTTTTTGTTGATAACGCTAGCCAAAATAAACTGATTCCAACAGAAGTCATCAAGAGATTGGAGCTACCGACAACACCACACCCGCAACCATATTGTTGTCGCCTGATACACACCTAGGTAACGTGGTAAAAATATTCAAGCCACTTGGTGTGTCCTTGGGGGGAATTCTTAAGTCAAGTACTGTGACTTGATTTTGAATCCTCCGTTTAGGATAACTCCTAACGAAGCCAAAGTGGGTAGACCCTAAGAAATGTTACTAAGGCTTTTAGTTCTTAGATGTTAAAATGGAATTTAAGTTTTTTAGGATTTTTTTATATATAACACTGAATCAAGGAAAGTGAAAAATATGTAAATTAGATCAACAACATAGCATATAAAGATATAACATAAACAACAATAAAAATATATTAAGCAAAAAAAGTATTGTTGTAAAGTCGATTAGTGCTAAATGGAGTCAAAATAAATGTTGTTGAAAATGAAATGTTTTGCAATTGTATCTTGGCAAGTTTTATAATTATTATGATGAGTGGATTATGGGAAGGGTGTTCTAATATATACTATAAGGTACGTGGAACAAGGTTTGGATTTGTCTAAATGTGGTTTCACACAAGAGGAAATACTAGATTGGAGTCGCAGGGGTGTGTCCAACACCACACCAATTGAGGGTGTTGCCTAATGGGTCCCCACAGTCACTAACTAATAGTTCCTTTCTCTTCGTAAAATTTATTTGCGCAAATGAAACAAAGGCGAGACGTCGAATTTCCGTCCTTTAAGGGAGTTAATTTTAATTAGGTGTGTTGTTAATTAGATGCAAAAAGTTCTAAAGTGCAAGACCCCGTTTTTTACTATTCCAAAGATCTGACCAGCTGAAACTAGTCTATGATGGACAAGAGCAAACGTGGAGGGTAATGCCAAATATTCGTTCTGATTTTGCAAGTAAAATAAAGTTGCAATGCAAAAAAGTAAAAGAACTTGTAAGGAAAATAGTGTTGCACTAATTACTATTGATTAAGGTCACTTTTTTTCTCATCCACCACTGATTGACAAATCCTTCAGGTGGTGGCGATAACATACTTTGTGAACACAAAATCAGGTTCGTTACTTGATTGCAGAAAGGAAATTAATCTAAACTTGCAAAACAAAAACTAAATTATCTTAATCTTGCAAAAATAAAATTAAACTAACTTGCAAAAAAAGAAATTTTAATCTAAAGGTTAGTATCAAAAAATCATCTCAAAATGAAAACTCACACAAAAAAGGAGGCGGTACAGGTTCCCCCAATGGGGAATATGGCGTGGGTGTTGTGTATCCCACTTACTTATTTTATTAATGAAACACAATGATAAAGATAAGAATCCCTTTTATCATTTATAAAATGGAATCAAAGGTGATATGAAAATTTCAAGATCTTTTTAACCAATAAACTTGTGTGCGAAATTTGCATGAAACATTCATAAAAGTTGACTTAAAAGATGATTTTTAAATGCTTCAAAATAACCACATAAGCACATAAAGACAAATGCAAACCAGAAAAAGAACACAACAGCTGATAACAGAGTTCACCCTTCTTGGGCTACGTCTTCGGGCTGCTTCCAATGGGAAGGCTGGTCGTATTAAGTCTTCAAAGGTTACAAAATGTGTGTTCTGGAAACACCTTTGTTTTCTGTCTGTTAGAAGCAGAAACAAACAACACCACTGAACTCCTTGCAAAATTATGAGAAAAACGAATATAAACTCGACCACCTTTGGCTGGAAAATTCTCTGGCACACAAATCGAGACAACAATCCTGCATTAAAGACAAAATAGCACTGACAGTACGGATTCCGCCTCAGGATTCGTGCCCATTAATGGCCTCTACGCCTTGGTAACTGTGCCTGTACCTTGCCTCATAATCTATGCAAACTGCGGTGTAAATCCCGAACTCTGACCTTTGTGGCTTGGCCACTCGTGGTTCATTTTATAACCTTCCTACGTTGTAACTTCTTAACCAATATCTGCCGCTTTTGAAACAACGGTGGGGAGATTCCCCAATTGTAAAGCACCGAGTTGTTTGGGGAGAGGTGCTGGGGTCAAACCCGCGGGCCTCTCCTCTCTTCACGCCTTTGCAAATAATTCGTTATGATATGTTATAATACTACCATAAAGTTTGTTATGATATATTATAATAATACCATAAAGTTTGTTATATGGTTTGAAATGTGGTTTATTATGGCTCCACGTTATATAATGTTATGGTTTGAGCCCACTTTATAGGCATATGGTTATGCGCTTGGTATGTTATAGCAACATGTTTCAAAGGTTGTTACATGGTATAATACTATGGTCTATAATATGGTTCACTAAGGGGGGCCTCGGAGTTGGCTTGGGTCGCCCACCCCCTTTTTACACATTTCTTGACCATATATTTTTATGGGGTCATGGTGGCCTTATCACAAGGTTTGGGTTCGATTCCCATAGCCCCAAAATCACATCTTTTAACCCTTTTCACCATTTTTTAATCATATTTAATTAACATTGACGAAACTTCAACCACTAGCAACTTCTTCATTCGAAGGTCGTTTCAAGCGAAACGAATGTTGATGGAAAGATGGTGAAGAGCTCTTTACCACTGTAACCTTCGAACTGACATTTAAAGACTTTAAATCTGATCGGTGATGAGGGATTTAAGGAGGTGCTTTGGAAGGCTATAAATTTTTGAATTTCGCAAGCACTTCTGCTTGTTTTGGTGATAAATGACAAAAACCAACCATCTAAAATGGTTAAGAGTTAGCGGCTTAAACAAAACTGAATTAAATATTTACTCCTACTTAGCACTTGGAAAATTATTGGAAAAAATGTTGCTACAAGTACCAAACTAAATTAGATCTAAGCTCACGATATTATTTTTGAAACATATCCCTTTAGATATAATTAAAAATATAACAAGTATGAGTTTAAATATGTAACCTCAAAACTGATCTATGATTTCTATCTTTTAAGAAACAATAACCGGAAAGAAATTTTGATTTTAAAGAAGGAAGATGAAGAGCCCTAGAAACTAGAATGAAGAGACTTGGAATTTTTTCTTTGGTGGAATGAAGAGGGTGTTTATCCTTAAAATATATTGAAGATGAGGAGGATGCAAGCAAGATCCAACCCTTCTCCAAGTGAGGCTACCTAAAATATTAACAATCCTTGCATACAAAATTTATTAAACGAGGGTATTTGTCAAAAGTAGAAAACCAGAAGGCATATAAATCAAACTGGAATGCATGCATCTCCCATAGATCTACCATTAACAAACAATAAGAGCATAAATCAACCTAGAATACTCTCTTACCCTATTGGGAGGTATCTCCCTATGTAAGCACACAACTATCCAATGAAAGCAAGATAAAATTAGGACACATTATACCTCATAAGAATTTGAGAAAAAATCATCCACACATGAATATCACTACACCATTTATGATCCTAAAAGCCTTCTTTATTCATAAACAATACAACAACGATCATACAGATTTTTGGCATACCTTCACTACTTCCATCCCAAGAGAGGAGGAAAAGGTTGCTTTTATAGGAAAAAAGGCCTTCAAACCCTTAGAGGGTGCAATTCCCAATGGAAGAGGTAGATTGGGGGAGGCTTCTCATGGGAGGCTTATCATGGGATCCTTCCACCACTCATGGGAGGATGCCACCTCTCATGACCACCTCCAACAAGAGAGACTCATGGGGAAATGTGCCTTCCTTTGGAGGAATTGTGCCCCCCTCATGGAAACACATCAAATCCACTCTCAAGAGGTGGAAAAGATGATCCAACAACTCATTTATTGACCCATACAAGATGCCAACCAACCTAGACACCTCTGAGAAAAGCTCCCTTTGACTTAGGAATTGGATTTTCCCCATATTTCCCAATTATTTGACACTTTTTGTCATTTTTAAGAGAAAATCAAAATTAGTAATTGAAAATCACTAATTTGACTCTCAAAAGTAGGTTTAGGGGTTAAGTGGGGGATTTGGATTAAAAAATGAGTATCCCCATGATTAATTCCCCCCCTCGACCCACTTTTATGACCTTTTGAAATTCTACAATTAAAATACACCTTATCGATGATTTTATTAAAAAAATGAAAAAATAAAAAATCCTAAGGGGGGCTTAGCAAATGTTCATGAGACTTTGGTATTGTGAATAACATGGTAATATACATAGAATCAAGTATTGAAAATTCAATACCATATGCTCTAGTAACCCTCCTAAGGCATAATCATCACTTTCACCACCCCAGCTTTGGAGGATTTTGAGTGAAAAACTTGAAAATTATGTGTCACTAAAAAACTTTGCATAATTAACAAGGAAAAAACACTATAGGATGATTAGTTTGATGACTAAGTCCTAAGAAGTACAATCCTTTTACATAAGGTCATCATGCTACATCATTTATTACAATTCCCCCAACAGAGTGTGAACATCCAAAAAACATAGAAAAAGGGCCACAATGGCTTGCATGGACTTCTGATCTTGAATTCTGAACAACTGACTTTTTCATTCTTTACATTCTCACTTGAAATCCAACTAAGTACAAATTAGTAGGAAACCCATACACCATCGGTTGGATAAGACAAGGATGATGTATCCTTGTCAGTTATCAATCTCGCCTACCATATGACATCAAGCCTTTCAAAGACTAGGTATTGTGTGATGTGGCCCCACTTGAAGTCTGTGATGTTATTTTACGGTAGGCATAAACATGGAAGTGTCATGTTGCGTATGATTCATGGCCTCGTAGTGTCATTGCCACTTTGGGAGGATAACTCTATTGGATACTAGAGACAGTTGCACCTACTGCAGTCTCTTTGACCTCAACCAAGCAATGTCGAAAGATAATCTCCCACATTGAGAAATTTTCCCTCTTTACAATTGCCTCTGAAGGTGAACATTAGATCAATGAGACCTACATAACTTGTGTGCAAGGTCCCTCTACTCAGTAGAAATAAGAATAATTCAACTGCATTATTTCTTTGCCTGTCGAGGTACCTCTACAATTCAAGGCCATGCATTCAAGGTGTTCCTCCAAAAAGGAATCACCCACACCAATTCAGGCCAAGGATAATAAGGATACCAAAATTGTTGAATGATTACAACACATCCATAAAAAAAAATACAACTCTATCGGGCTGTCAAAGCAAGGAAACTTCTTCACTTCAACAAATGTCTCACTAGGAGCTCAAATCAACACACAATTCATCATATGGTGAGGGAATTGATGCAATGGAGACCATTTCTTCTTAATGGGGAAGGATTGGTCTAGATGGATATCGGTGGCCACCCACCTATTCCAATCGCACAAAACAATCTTTCTAGTTTGGCAACATTTTGGGTTAGAGGACTTCTCCATATGGATATCGGTGGCCACCCACCTATTCCACAAGCTCAAGACAATTTTTCCAGTTTGAAAGTTTTTATGGATTTTCATGTCCAAAATCTTGGGGCTATTTCGAGCCCTAAAATAAATTTTTTGGTGACTCTATAGTGCAGTTGCAGCTAAAGGCATGGTTGGATGGGATAAATGTGTACTTTTTGTATAGACCTTTGCAATGAGATATCGAATGCCCTAAATGGAGATTGTATGCCAAAGTTATGCCCTCGATAAGTTGACACCTCAACTAGCCACCTCAAGACCCGCAAACCTTTTTACAAATGTCATGTCCCAAAAATTTGCATTAGGTCACAATGGCCTAAGCCCCTTGGCCATAGTCATGATAGTTTGTCAAATTGATGCTACGGGTCAAATAATTTCCAAGCATGATGTCCAAGTTGGTAATAATGCCAAACTAGATCCAAATGGACAAGGTGGGTCACATCAAGAGAAAATTCTCAATTCAAAGGTTGTAATATTCCCATCCAAATGAACTACCATGGAGGAAAATTACTAGTTCCCTAGGTTGGGGGTGGAAGCATTAAAAGTTGGAGTAAAGGAGCTACAAGACCCAAAATTACCTTAGAATTAAAAATTCACATTAAATGGGTCAATTAAATAATAATACAAAGAAAATAAGGTGGCATTGGATCATGAGGGCACTTAAGAGGTTGTGGGACCCACATGTGTCAAGATTCCTCACTACACTTGGCATGATTCTCTAACCAATTCGAGTTCAAGATGAAGGGTAACATACTTGGGGGAGTTTAAGAGGTATTATTCATGGCATCAGTCATGTGAGGTCGAATTGGAGTGGAAGAATAACTCCCATGGAAGAGGAAGATGCATCTTAGAAGAATTGTGACACTTGGACCTAGATTCCCTAACTCCTATGACAACAATGATGAAGATTCTATGACACCTATGACAAATTTCATACCTGATTGCTGAAATATGACATATATGACATGTCAGGGCTAAAAATAGCCTCCAAGAGGGTGCACAAGGGATTTATGGAAGCCAAGAAGCTTCCCCATTCAAATTGAGGGAAGATGGAGACTAGGAATTGTTGGACAAGTGGCACACAATGGAATCTCTTCCCAACTTGAGTTGGCATGAGGATTTTGGAAGGAATTCAACCGATGAAGGAATTGAAAATTTTATAAAAGACAAGAACAAAGAAGGAAATGAGCTTTTGATCATTTTTTATTTGCATCTTTGCAATTTGGAGAGCTTATAGCTTGTCCATGCTAGTAGAGTGTTTACTCTACTTGCCTTAGTACCAATTTCGAGGGTGAAAGATTCCCATCCTAATTGGAAATTGGAGAGGCCATTAAGAACTTTCATTTAGAGCTACAATGGAGTTATTTCTTGCAGGTTGAAGCTACAGGGTAGCTCTTGATTCTTTCTTCTTCAAATTGTTTCCATCTCTATCTCACATTTATCTGCATATTTTGGCTCTTAGAGGAAGGGCGCCTTTGGTGAGATGATGATATCTTGGTGAGAGTAAAATATACACAATTTATTTGTATTCTAACATATATAATCTATATTTTATGCTCAGAATACCCTCAGGTCGAAATACCAAGTGAAACTATGTAAAAATACCAAACAATGCATAAATGGTGCCATTTTCCCTATATCTTGTTATGAGAGCTTGAAGTTGCTATATTTCGATTTGTATTAGTTCATATATGTGATTTTTATGATGTACGGAGATTAATTAATGTCCTGAATAAGTTTTATATACATTACATAAGCCTTTGGAACCCAAATCTCGAATTTCATAGCAAGTGGTGAAGTTTCCTATCATTTCCCCCTATGTGAAGAAATGTCCACAAACCTCTTATTTATGGGAGTTTCCGCATCCTTTAGAAACTTATTAATGATTAGTTTGGGTTACCATTGAATTCCTTTAACTAATACATGTCCTTGTTTTGAAATTTGGGAGGGCCGTACTGCATTTGGGAATCCATTAGTTACCTCTACCCTTGGGGGTTTGAACCTATAATTTACTAGTAAATTTCCTTATTTTCTCTTGAATTTAAATGAATGTTGCAGAAGTATTTTGAGAGTTTCCAAGGATCCATAAGCTTCATTTTTATGTCTCAATACCTTTCAAACACTCTCAGCCCCAATTCTAAATCCTTAGGAGTCTTTTGGAGCCATCTACCCTTGGGGGTTTCAACATTGATTTTCCTAGTAATTCTTCCTTTCATTCTCTAATTGTAAATGCAAGTTTCTAAAGTATTTGGAGTGTCCAAGCATATAATAGATTATTTAGTGTGTCCAAATACATATCAATCTACTCCATACACCATTCGAAAATATTTTGGATCATTTGGGATAGTTTGGGGCTTTACTACTCCAAGTTTCAAAAATTCACTAAATTGAGAAAAATTACAAATTGGGGACATTACAGTGGTATCAGAGCATGGTCCTTGCACTTGTGCATTAGGGTCATCCATTTAAGAATAAATTTTAGGCATGTCTTACTATTATGATGACTCCTATGAGTAAAATTCCAGGAATGAACTTATACAAAGATTGAGAGCAACATGTAAAACCTTGCCCCAACAATATGAGGCATATCTTGATCTGTATAAGGGAGGTACACAAAAGGCCATTCCTTTTGAATACTTTGTTGATTGGGTGTTTGAAAATAGGCCCACTATTGAATATTTGGATTTAGTGAAGAAAGGCTTATGCCATTCTTGCAAAAGACCTTGGAGAGTAAATCATATTTGTTTGAGTGAAAAGAGTAGTGAAATATCCAAAGCTTCATTGGGTGCAAGTGTTTCCTACTTGAAGAGAATTTTGGGATTTTCTTCAAATAGAGGCTCCAAATATCTTGATCCTAAGGCAACTAAGGGGCAAGATGATCCATATTGCTTGGAGGAGCACAAAAAAAGTACCAATCAAAGGAAAGGAGAAGAAAGGAGGACCAAATGTGAAGCTTGCTTAAACGTAGAAGAAGCCTTACATGAAGAGGATCGAAAGTCACTCCCAAGTGACTTTGAAAAATATGAAGAGACATCACATGATTACACTTCTGCACTTTCTGATCATGTGGTTGAGTTGGTTAATTCTCCTACATCCTACACTTCCATACTTTGCAGCATTCATCCTAATGAAGTATGGGTGAAAAGTTCTTTTTGATGGTTCCACATGAGGAGTATGAAACTCCTATCTCTCCTCTAGATTATGACATGATTAGAGCACCTTATTATTTAAATTTTCAGCATCATCTTTTGTTACCTTATGATGATGCATATATACATGGATGCACCTATGATGTTCACTTGCGTAACTCGAAGACTCATGATTTTCCTTGCTCCTTGTTTATCTCAATTGATGTTGGAGGAACTTCATTCAATACTTGGGTGAAGAGGTATATAATTGGAGAAAATTATTATTGGCAGCAACATCCTTTTTTATTTCTTGATGATACACTTATTCAAGGATGCACAAATGGTACTTCTATGAGCCCCTTGAAGGCTCATCACAAATGGTACTTATGTGAGCCCCTTGAAGGTTCATCGTTTTCTTTGTTCCCTACTTTTCATATTTTAATGGAGATTATTTGTTCACTTCTTGGATGAAAGAACACATGGCTGATTATTTTGATGCATCTTACATCCTTTTGGAGCAACATTATAGGACATGGGATCCTCACCTATGTCATTGGAGCAGATTTGATGGGCCACTTGAAGCTTGTATGCACTTGGAAAGTGGTGGTCTACTTACTTGGAGGTATAAGAACTTTCATGATTATTTGATGAGGCACCTCCTTGATGTACATTTTTATTATGTTGTTATGTACTTTGATGATATATCTTTGGTACTCATGATGTTTGGAAGAATTCATACAAGAAAATGGGATCCATGAATTCTCTTTCCTGATGGTATGGGTTGGAGAGAACTCCTAATTGTTGGAGTGCAATACAAGCAATGGGACCTTGGGATAAATTTTAGTCTCATTGGTTTCAATTTTTTGGAGGGACACAAGTAGTATAGGAGATTGAGACCCACTTAATAAAGTGATTTTAATCAGAGTAGTGCAGCAACAAGCATGGTGGTTCCTCTCTAAAATTTTCATAAAATCTTGAAGACTCAGAGTAATGCAAAGTTTTGGAAGAAAGGTTTGGAAAGAAAGCAGGTTCTTCAACATCCGTGTGTAAAATTGATTGAGGAAAAACAATATTGGGAAGGGAGGATTTTTCATGTCCCAAAAATTTTCATTAGGTCACAATGGCCTAAGCCCCTTGGCCAAAGTCATGACAGTTTGTCAAATTGATGCTAAGGGTCAAATAATTTCCAAGCATGATGTCCAAGTTGGTAATAATGCCAAATTAGATCCAAATGGACAAGGTGGGTCACATCAAGAGAAAATTCCCAATTCAAAGTTTGTAATATTCCCATCCAAATGAACTATCATGGATGAAAATTACTAGTTCCTTAGGTTGGGGGTGGAAGCATTAACAGTTGGAGTAAAGGAGCTACAAGACCCAAAATGACCTTATAATTACAAATTCACATTAAATGGTTCAATTAAATAATAATACAAAGAAAATAAGGTGGCATTGGATCATGATGGACCATAAGAGGTTGTGGGACCCACATGTGGCAAGATTCCTCACTACACTTGGCATGATTCTCTCACCAATTTGAGTTCAAGATGAAGGGTAACATACTTGGGGGTGCTTAAGAGGTATTATTCATGGCATGAGTCATGTAAGGTCAAATTGGAGTGAAAGAATAACTCCCATGGAAGAGGAAGAGGCATCTTAAAAGAATTGTGTCACTTGGGGCTAGATTCCCTAACTCCTATGACAACAATGATGAAGATTCTATGACACCTATGACAATGTTCATACCTGATTGCTGACATATGACATATATGCCATGTCAGGGCTAAAAATAGCCTCCAAGAGGGCACACAAGGGAGTTATGGAAGCCAAGAAGCTTCCCCATTCGAATTGAGGGAAGATGGAGACTAGGAATTGTTGGACAAGTGGCACATATTGGAATCTCTTCCCAACTTGAGTTGGCATGAGGATTTTGGAAGGAATTCGACCCATGAAGGACTTGAGAAGTTTGTAAAAGACAATAAAAAAGAAGGAAAGGAGCTTTTGATCATTTTTTATTTGCATCTTTGCAATTTGGAGAGCTTCTAGCTTGTCCATGCTAGTGGAGTGTTTACTCTACTTGCCTTAGTACCAATTTCGAGGGAGAAATATTCCCATCCTAATTGGAAATTGGAGAGGCAATTAATACATTTCATTTGGAGCTACAATGGAGTTTTTTTTTTTCGGTTGAAGCTACAGGGAAGTTCGTGATTCTTTCTTCTTCAACTTGTTCCCATCTCTATCTCACATTTTTCCGCATATTTTGGCTCTTGGAGGAAGGGTGCCTTTGGTGAGATGTTGATCTCTTTGTGAGAGTAAAAGATATACAATTTATTTGTATTCGGATATATATACTCTATATTTGATGCTCAGAATATCCTCAATTCGAAATAGCAAGTGAAACTATGTAAAAATACCAAACAATGCATAAATGGTGCCATTTTCCCTATATCTTGTTATGAGAGCTTGAAGTTGCTATATTTCGATTTGTATCAGTTCATCTCTGTGATTTTTATGATGTATGGAGATTAATTAATGTCCTGAAGGAGTTTCATATACATTACATAATCCTTTGGAACCCAAATCTCGAATTTCATAGCAAGTAGTGAAGTTTCCTATCATTCCCCCCTATGTGAAGACATGTCCACAAACCTATGATTTATGGGAGTTGCAACAGCCTTTAGAAACTGATTAATGATGCATTTGGGTTCCCATTGAAGTCCTTTAACTAATACATATCTCTTTTCTGAAAATTTGGAGGGTCGTATTGCATTTGGGAAGCCATTAGTGACCTCTACCCTTGGGGGTTTGAACCTCGAATTTACTAGTAAATTTCCCTATTTTCTCCTGAAATTAAATGAATATTGCAGAAGTATTTTGAGAGTTTCCAAGGATCCATAAGATTCATTTTTATGTCTCAATACCTTTCAAACACTCTCAGTCCCAATTCGAATTCCTTAGGAGTCTTTTGGAGCCATCTACCCTTGGGGGTTTCAACATCGATTTTCCTAATAATTCCTCCTTTCATTCTCTAATTGTAAATGAAAGTTGATGAATTATTTGGAAAGTATACAAGCATATAATAGCTGATTTAATGTTTCCATATACATCTCAATCCACTCCATACACCATTCATTAATATTTAGGATCATTCGGGATAGTTTGGGGCTTTACTAGTCCAAGTTTCGAAAATTGACTAAATTGGGAAAAAATACAAATTGGGGACATTACAACAAATCATCTCCTAGGGTTAATTCTTGGATTTTAGGGTTTTCTCCCTTATGATTCTGATCAAAAGGCCCTCTGGCCTCCTTTTTTAATGAGCTTGTGATGAATAAGCGTAGCTGCCACATCTCTTTTCAGAGATAAAGCTACCACCATTCTAGCTGCTTTTATTTTACATTTTGTTCTGTTTAATTCAATTAATAGAATTTGAGTTTTTTGTATCACTGTGTTGTTTGCAATATTTATGTGTATGTGGTACTATATATACTCTTTCATTTAGTTTATCAAATAAATCCAGTTCATTACTTCTCCATGCATGCATAAAACTAGAAAGAGAGTTGAATACTTGTATATGTTGTAGTATATTAAATGAGGATGATCCTCAGTGTGTTTCCCTTCAAATAGAAGTTAGTGTTTTTCGATAAGAATCCACATCATTTATTCTAACTTTATCTTTACATCAACTAAAACATCAGTGTAATGTACCCACATCATCCCACTTTCCCTGAGTACAATTTGATCATGATTTGAAAGCATGCTTGATGGGTTGGCATGTCTTAAACACTTTCCTTGCACTCAAGTCATCATATACTTGGCTCATAGGTTAATGCAAGCATATTGACTTGAACCTGTCATGCATGATAATTACTTCAAACATTTTTCAATCATTCCTTTCACCAAACATTTTCTATGTAGGCTCTGCTACCATGGATTTGTTAGTAGCTTGACTAGAACAATCAGACACTTCTAATAGTGCAAAATTGGACATTAGGTGAGAAAAGACAAAAGAACCAAACATCTTTTTATCTTCTACCCCTTACTAACTTTAGCTCCAACGCAATGGTTTGCAATTCCTCCATATTAACATCTCCCTCCAGGTGCTAGATATCATACTAAAAGTTGTATTCCTTGATGTATTATTGTATCTCCATAATGGCCTTCATGTGAGGTATATTAGTGATTCCTATGAACGTCTACGTGACCAGGAAAATAAGCCTTGGATAAGTGATTTGTTCTTTGCAAATGCCGCTCTCCTTCTATGCCTCTTCACATCCAACCATTAAGATCTAAGAATGATGCATATGATTACCATCTCTTTCATTTTAAGGAAAAATGAGTATGGGTAAAACTGAAATGAAAAATCTATGAAATCCATGTAAGTTTGCATATTAATCGCATCTACCAAAAACCAAACATAATTAGCAGATTTGAATTCAAATAAATTTTAAGTTACTAAAGGAGTTACCATGTTCACTTTCAATTAATCACTATGTTCATAAAGAAATCACTACCTTAGTGAATGGCTTCCATGAGTACATTAATCCACTTATATATTATTATCAATACAAAATAAAAGAAACGAAACCAATACTCATAATCGGTACAAAATAAAAATAAATAAAAGAAAAGAAACCAATACTCATAATCGGTATAAAATAAAATAAAAATATTCTAATATTAAAAACTATTTCAAAACATAATAAAAATAAATTTATACAAAAACTCAAATTTAACATCTAAGTTTATGTTTATGCAAATTTAAAATTTATGTAATCCATTTCAATTCTATATCTATCATGTGTAGATATAAATCGAATCCCTCAAAATGCAATTTTAAATTTTAATTACAATATATATTATATTTTGTAAATTATATATATATATATATATATATATATATATAAAGTTGAAGAGATAACAAATTACATATCCCCATATTATATTACAAAAAATATTTTTGGATATATATATATATATAGTATTTGTATTTTTCAAGTGTAAATTTTAAATTTTTTAATTACATTGATAGGTGTTTTTATTACACCGATAGGTGTATATATATATTAGAATTTGGGGTGAACTATTATAGATGATTTTACTAGATTGAAGGACGATGGGACGAGTGTACTCTCCAAATTGATTTTATGGTGTTCAAAATTTGAAATAAACAATTATAAAAAAAAGAAATATAAAAAATAACTAGTAGTTGATGCATGGATAACTCGCAGCTCATGCATGGATAATAAGTAGTGACAAACAACCCATTTAACTAAAGAAAGTAAGAGGTAGCAACCCATTTAACTCAAAAAGGAAACATGTAGTTTATGCATAGTTACAACTAAGCATGGAGAACAAGTAATAGATAACTTGTTCTTGACACTTAACTTGTAACCTATTGGTGTTCACTTGCCACAAGTTAAGTGGCTATACTAGTTTTAGAATTTGGGATGGACTAGAGCCTATTCTTTTGTTAGAGCAATAAAACCCACATAATACTTAGGATATAATTTATTTCATTTTTGCACTGAGAGGCGCTCTACAGCCCAGTATGAGGGAGATCTTGTAACATGTGTCGAGTGTTTGTCGAGTTTGTCAAGTAACAAAATAATAAACAAAAAAGAATAATACAAAGTAAAAAGTAATAAATATTATGTCGGCCATAAACAAAAAAATAATAATACAAAGTAAAGAGTAAATATGAGGGAGATCTTGTAAGGTGAGTTTGTCGAGTAACAAAATAATACAAAGTAAAAAAAAAAGAATAATACAAAGTAAAAAGTAAATATAAGGGAGATTTGATCCCTCTCGGTGCTTGATAGAGCCTAGGATTTGGATCTATGCTGGTTTATTACTTTCCTAGGTAGTTTTACCATATTTTTGGCCACTAGTTGACTTCTTTTGTCCACCACTTGCCATCCTCATCCACATGAGTGCATTCATGAACATCCTGGATGCTTTTCTGGCTGTTCTAAGTGTCAAAGGTGCATTTCCTGCTTTTGCATTGCTTTTTCTGCTTTTCACTAGATAAGGTAAAAGCTAGGCACTCTAGAGGTTTTTGCAACAACTTGTTTTTGTGGCCAACACACCTTTCCTCTTTTTCACTCCAAAAGATACCATATTTTTCTAATTTCATCTTACATCACCTTCCAAAACCACTTTGGACAATTTGTGAGATTTATGGCTGATTTGGAGTAAGATGTTTCTACCTTGGGGGGTTTTATCTAGTTTAGTAAGCCTGCTTTTTGTGACCAATTCGAATGCCTCCATAGAAATTCAAATTTCTAATGTAACTCTATATATTTGCAACCACTTTATGGTACATGGTTGGTTGATGTACATTTATGCTAATATAGTTTAATATTGTGCATAATTCTGAGTCTGATTTTGAGTGTTCTTGTCAATTCTAAACTAGCCATTTGTGTGAGAAGTGTTATTCAATATTATGATCATCATGTGATCATATTTCACATGGTATCGAATCTGTTTAGGAGAGTATAGCTGCATCTAGTAGCGCACCAGAAAAAAAAAGGAGTTTCCACAGAAGTCCTGTGGACAATTACCTTGTACTCTTGAGTTTAGCTCAAGAGGTCTACCCGAGCATGACAGACTCCCAAATGTGGCTACTGTCATATTGCAGATCTCTATAGTTTGAATCATTCTCTAGAGATTTGTTTGGTTGTGATTTTTTCTGTACAAATTAGTCTACAGTGTGCACCTCAGTCTATTCATGGATCCATCTTAGAGTGTGATCTTGAATCCATTCAATTACTTTCAGTGGAAGGCGTAGATGGAGATATTGTTGAGGTCGAAAGGACTCTATAGAGTTACCATGGGCACTAAAGGAGCGACTACTTTAGTTGTAGAGAATTCAAATTGGCACAATCGCAGAGATGAGGCTTATGGCTTCTCTGCCTCAGCACATCGACATATCTCCTTTTCCATTTGGATGGTCTGACTTCACCAAATGAATTTTGGGAGAAATTGAAGGCTTTGTTTGGTAAAATTGATGATCTGAGAGGACATCAACTAGAGAATGAGATGATTTCTCTAAGTTTGAGTAATTTCGAGAATCTACATGATTATTTCTCCAAATTCAAGTCACTTGTCTTGCAGTTGAAGTAGTGCGGTATTGAGAAAAATAATGAGTAGTTAGTTTTGGCCATACTCTTGAAATTGGGGCAAGACTATTCAGTCTTTGCATCCACTTTCCATTATACAAAACTGGCTGTGAAGAATTGGAAGATGCCTAGTCTGTCCAAATTTATGGAGTCTTTGAATTAGGAGCAAAATAAGCTTATGTTTATGGGCGCACTAAAGCCTTAAAAATATCAAGCTCTAGTTGTTGGTGACTCAAGGAATTCGAAGGGTAAGAAGAAGGAAAACTCCAAAAATCCTTCTGAGCAAAAGAAGGAGAGATCTAAGCCACAAGAGGAGCCCTCCACCTCCAGAAAGGATCAACAGAAGAAGAAGGATTGAACCAAGTGCTCATACTTCCAAAGAGGATTTCATCCTGAAATCTCCTGTATGAGAAATACCATAGATCATATGGAACAAATCCTTGAGAAGAACCATATTCCCATTCCTGAAGGCACACAAAAGAAGGAAGGAGGTTCTAACTCAGATGATAAGGAGTGAGTGCATGCTCTAATGGCCAACACATCTTCATCCACTTCTTACATAATTGATTCTGGAGCTTCCTGGAACATGGTTGCAACCATAGAGTCATTTTATACTCTTGAATCCTCCGATGGCCCACGTCCCATCATTATTCTTGGAGATGACTCGAAAACTGCTTCAAAGGTAAAGGTAGAGTAGATCTAGACAATGAGTCATTTTTCAATGTTATTTATGTCCTGAGTCTAGCTGCAAACTTGTTGTATGTCTACCAAATGACCCATACCGACTCACCCAAAAGAGTTTTCTTCACCTCAGATAATGTGGATATCTCTGATATATCCACAGGAAGAGTTGTTGCACTAGGCATTGCGGATCATTCCTCTAGAGTCTACAAGTTTTCACAATTTTTTCCTATCTCTTCACAAGTAGTGCTCCTCTCTCATGATAATGAATAAAGAAAGCATTGGCATGAGAGCTTTGGCCATCTAAATTACAGATACCTTCATGAAATTCATGACAAAAACATGGTTCCAGGGGTTCCAAACATCACTTTCACAAAAATGAGTCTTCTAGTTTTGCATCCTAGGAAAACACCCTGAGAAAATTTTTGAGAGGTCAAGGCCTGAGAGAACCTATGAACATTTGGATCTCATCCATAGTGATATTACTGGTCGTTTCTCTCATATGTCACTGAACAAATCCAGATACCTATTAAATTTCATTAATGATCATACTAGGTATTGCTGGGTCTATTTTTTGTAGTTTAAGTCTGAAGTTTTTGACCATTTCAAGTTTTTTAAAGCCCTGGTTGAGAACCAGTCGGGAAGGAAAATAAAGGAAATTAGATCTAATAATGGGGGAGAGTATATCAAATATTATTTTCAGCAGCTCTATGCAGTGGCTGGAATACAAATGCAACACACTATGCCATACACTCCTCAGCAGAATGGAGTTTTTTAGAGAAAGAATCGATCTCTAAAGGAAATGGCCACTTGTATGTTGGAAGCAAGGTCTTTGCCACCAAATTTGTGGGATGAAGCAATAAAATTTGTAGCCTACATATGGAATAGAGTCCCACAAAAATCACTGAAAGGAGTTACCCCTCATGAAGCTTGGTGTGGCAAGAAACCTGATATTTCACATTTCAAGATATTTGGTGTCAAGGCTTGGGCTAGAGTGCCATCCGAGAAGAGAAGGGATTTAGAGCCATATAGTAGGTCATGTTTGTTTGTTGGATACTCATAAGACTCAAAGGGGTACAATCTTATTGATATGATCACCAACAAAGCATTCATAGAAATAAGTGTTCAGTTTGAGGAAGAGACCCTACAGGGAGTTGAGATTGGAGAGTCTTCTCAACCACCACCGAAAGAAAGAAATGAAGAGTTGAATGAGGATTCTGATTATGAATATTCTTATTCTGATTCAGATAATGATGATGATGATGATATGATTTTAGATCTAATCTCACTATCAATGCCAAAGTGGGCAGCAAAAACCATAGAATCTACTGGTGAACTTGATGGGAATCCTCAGGATCCTAGGAAGACAAGGTCACAATATGAGAATGCACTTTTAGTAAAGGATCCAAATATTGGTGAGAAACATTTTCTTATGATTGAATCAGATCCTAAAAAATATGAAGAATCCTTAGAATATCCAATATGGAGATCTGCTATGGATGAGGAGTTCCACTCCTTGCAGAAGAATGGAACTTGGGAGCTAGTCAAGCTTCCACTGGGCAGAAAGCTAGTAAGATGTAAATGGATCTACAAGAATAAGATGGTTTCTGATTCTGATGCAGTCAAGCATAAATCGAGGTTGGTGGCTAAGGGATTTTCACAAGTACAAGTCATGGAATATAATGATACCTTTTCCCCAGTGGAAAAAATGGATTCTATTCGACTAGTTTTGTCAGTTGCAACAACAAAGTGGTGGGAAGTTCACCACATGGATGTGAAGTATGCTTTTCTTCATGGTGATATCGAGGAGGAGATACATATGCAACAACCTAAAGGATATGCTGCAGATCCATCACTTGTGTTCAGGTTAAGGAAATCATTGTATGGACTCAAGCAAGCTCCCAAAGCTTGGTATGCAAAAATGGATCATTTCCTCTTGACACAAGATTTCCACTAGTGCAAATCTAATCTAAATGTGTATCTAAAGCACATAAATCGTAATATTGTGATTATATTATTATATGTTGATTATTTACTAATCACATGAAGTGCCGCTGATGAAATTTCATCACTAAGGACAACTTTGCATCAAGCTTTGTCCATGACAGATTTGGGGATTCTTAGGCAGTTTTTGGGGCTTGTGATCACTTAATCACCCAATGGAATCATAGTATGTTAGTTCAAATATGATTCTAATATGCTAAAAATGTTCAATATGGAAGAATGTAAGGATGAAAAGAATCATTTCCTTTCAAGATTTAGGTTAGAAGAAGGGGATTCTACACCCTTGGTAAACAACACCCTCTACATGCAACTAGTTGGAATCCTGTTGTACTTGACTCACTCCCGACCAGATTTGGCATATACAGTAATTCATGTTGCAAGATATATGGAGAAGCCACATGAGCTCCATTGGAGGGATGCAAAAAGGATCTTGCACTTTGTGCAAAGCACCAAGACACATGGGATCCACTATGCTGCCAATTCTTCACTGGATCTAGTTGCATTTTCTGACTCATATTGGGATGGGGATAGCATAGACTGGAATTCTACTTAGAGGTTTGTATTCATGCTTGGAGGAGGTCCTATATGTTGGTATGGTAAAAATTAAAGTGCAATTGCACTCCCTTCAACAAAGGCGGAGTATCGGGAAGTAGTGAATGCAGCTACTCAGTGCATCTGGTTGCAAGGAATTCTTGGTGAGTTCCGGATTGACTTTAGCACTCCCACTGTTCTTTGGGTAGATAATCAGAGTGCTATAAGGATATCCTCAGATATAGTACTTAGAAAAAGAACCAAGCACATCGAAGTGCACATGCACTACATCCGGAGTCTAGTGCATGACAAAATGAATGTGTTGGAGTATTGCCCCACTGCTGAGCAAACTGCTGACATTTTCTGATGTAGGGTCCCTCAGGTCCCTGCTCAATTGGTATCAGAGAGGAACATGATGCAGAAAAAACTGGAGAAGGGCATTTGAAGTTGCAGGAAGAGTTTATGTATAGTGTTCAAGCATAACACTAATGCTCTTGGAAAGAGTAAGCCAGAGCTGAATATTCTAGACAGTGAAGGAAGATATAGAAGAGACTCTAAATGAATTCATAGCAAAGGAATTGCAAGCAGAGAAAGACAACTCCAACCAAGGAATAGAGCTGGGAAGAATGGGTTTGAAGTGACGTTAAGGGTTTGATAGCAGAAGGAATTTTAGAGAGATTTGTAGCAAAGAACTCAAAGTTCTTGGAGAAGCAGGTCTACTGAGACCTGGCACGTAATCAATCTTTGTATTTTAATATTTTCCAATGTGCAGGTAGCAATAGCTGATAGATTATTTCAGCAGAAGACCACAGCTTTGAAGCAGTGGTAGAGGGAGCAAGTAGAAGCTTCCAAGTGAAAGAGAAGTGTGAAAGGAGAACCTTAATTGTTCTAGTTGAGGTTGGACAGAAAGAGGACAAGTAGATGTTCTCAAAGAATGTGAGAGAAATTGCAAAAGCCTAAAAAGAGCAAGAGAATGCTCAAGAGGTTCTAGAAAGAGAACTAGTGCTACCAAAAGACCAAGTTTAGGAAGAGAATCTTGGTGAGGTATTTATAGCAAGATGAAGTAAACTTGCTATTGCAGAGGATTTAGTGCAGTTCATAATGAGTGTGAAAAAAAAACTCACGAAAATAGAGAAGAAGATGAACAATGATAGTCATTGCAGAGGCTTAGGGAGAAGCCACAATAGAGGGAAATAAGATGACAGTGTAAATGGCATGAATATGAGGATGAGTGATGAAGAATATAACAGAGAGATGACTGAAATAAGAATACATCTTGATTTGTTGATGGAATTTATACAGAGGAGTGATGAAGACCAAAGGTGTGGATGGACTATGAGGAAGAAAGTGAAGTGGCATAGGCTGCAAATGAAGTGGGAGCACAGGTTGAGTGCTCAATCAAAGAAAGAATTACTTAGAGCAGTTGAGTACCAGGGAAGAGTTCATGTATGCGAACCAGAAAATGAACCCTTGCTTGATGAGGATAAGGATGATACTGAGGAAGAACTTGTTGAAAATGAAGGCCAACATGAATAGGTGATGCCTGAAGCATCAAAAGAGACCATGGAGTCTCATGATTTTGAAATTGATAATTGGTGTGTGAATGCAGGATATGTAGGTTTGAATGATGGAGAGTTGCATCATGAAGGCAATACTGCTGAAATTTCAATCAATGAAATTGTAGGAAGGACTCTAGGTCTTGAGGAAGATCAGGAACTTGATGGATGTTCCATAGATGATGGTGAAGTAAAGTATGATGAAGAGTACATCTTAGGTGAGGAAATATTTTCACTATTGCAGCAGAAGGAACTCGTTGATGAGTTACTTAATGGAAGAAGATAGTCATCTGAAGTTGTCATAAAGATAAAAGATCAGAATTTTTTTTCTGATGAAGAATGAGGAAACACTGTCTCACAGAGGTAAGCCAATGAATTTGATTAATGTAATTGATGAAGAACAATTGCAAGAGAATGCAAATGCAGTAAATTGGGCCAGAACAGCTCCTGAAGATGGCTTACTAAATGACAAAAATGAAGAATGTGACAAAGAAAAAGATGAGACAGATTTGTCTCATATTGTAAAGAAGTATGTCATAGAAGTAAACAAGGTAGAATTGACTATTAGATTTAGTCAAGGAAGTGGTGGACAACTACTAAAGGTTGTCAAAAGAGAAGAAGGATGTGCTGAGGGTTATGATCAACATCATGATGAAGTACTTGAGAGAGGTCAAGTAAAAGAGGATGAGTTGCTGAAATATTTGCTGAAGGAACTTGAGCATAAGGATGTGATTGCAGACGGTGATGAATAAATGTCTCGAGCTTTGATTGAGACAGAGATATATGCTAGTTTCCAAGTTCATGATGTATGGGATAGCATAGAAGAAAGGATGGATGAGTCTGTTACTGCAGTTAGAGAGCTGGAGGATGATTTACTTCTTGAAAGTAAATCTGAAGTTCAGAGACCAGATCTTATGCAATTTGTTATTACTAAGATGATTGGAGGCATGATTGATAATCCTGATGGAAGTGGAACTACTTTGAATCAACAACGGAGAAGGTGTATATATGCTTTATGTATTTTTTGGAAGATATATGGTGAAATGGAGGAAGGTGATAGTTTGGTAACTCTTACATATGAAGAAGTTGAACAACATAATATATTTCAAACCATATGCAAATGGATGGTGAATGGTGAAGCTGAATTGCTTCAGAAGAATGGAATTTTGTTTCATTTGTTAAGGAAGAATGCAAAAAAGGAAATTGTCATGAGAGACAATGTGGCAGTTAAAAGCATAATTGTATATTTTGAAGAGGAAAATAGTCATTCCATTGCAGGGAAGCATTGGAAGAGCCAACTCATGCAAGAAGTTATTGCTGAATTGATGGAAATGAGGCAGAATGAGATCTGTAATTTGTTTATGCAAGAACAGATTCAGATACAAGTGGACAATTGATATCTACAAGGAGATAAATTGAATGATGAGATAGATAAGTTGTGGGAAGTAATGCAGTTTTCTAAGGAAAGCTATAGCAGGGTAAAGCAAATAGCCCACTGTGAAGTTGAATGGAAGATGAAGAATATTGAAGGAAGAGATAGTGGAGCATTACAGCATAAGGTATAACATCCCTCCAAATTGACACCAATTATTATTATTAATTTTGTAAATATAAATGTATTTATGTAAATGGCCCTAGTGAGGAGCTCAAGGCCAAAGCCCCACTAGTGGACCTTGAAAGTGTTGTCGTGATTTACTCTTAAGTGGTAAAATGAAGACGATCACCTAATAACTTGAAGTTTAGGTGATAAACTAATAGGCATATTAAAACTATTATGATTACCATCGTTAGTATTAAGAGGACACCACTTTAAAATAAATGATTTAACATGTATTAAAAATATGTATTTATGTGTATATATAGGGATATATATATGTATGTATGAAAGATAAGCAAGAAAGAATTGTGAGGACAAACAAACTAATGCATGCCTAGATATGATGCAAATACATTTATTGGAGTATAGGTAATATCCTAAAAAGTATATTGAACTATTATGATTAAGTATAAGGAGGGTGTCGAAAACTTAACCTTAAATTACTCATACTATCGTCCTAGGTAGACAATAGTAATTACTAGTTACACCATTATTATTCTGCTAGATCCTATTACCTTTTGATATAAAATAAAAATAAACTATTAACCTAAGTTAAGAGTAAGTGATAGTTCTTAAGAAATTATTTTGTTTCATGTCAAAGATACCAAGTTATACACTTAGTATCCCAAGAAACGAAAAGGACATGACTAAAACTATAAGGATGGATAAAATTATAAGATATAGGATATAAAGACATATATCTTAAGTTAAAGTATCCCTACATATTTATATATATATATAGGTGCAAGAGGGAAAGGGCATAGTGAGGAAACCTTGAGTTAACTTTTGAGGAAAGTATATTTTACATATGAAGGAAGTATTATATATACATATAGAAGTTATCGTGAATATTAACATTATTCAAAAGGATATTATGTATATATAGGTTATGTATATATTAATATTATTTAACTATAATGACATTTTATAATCTTTATACAATACTTATATTATAATGAAAATGAAATAAAGTGATCCTTATTGAAAACTCTACATTATATAAAGGTCATCGTTTCGTTTTTTTTTTACACATAAATTTATCTTACTATTAATAAAGCGAAATAGTAAATAGGAAATACATCAGGTACATCTAACCATAAGAGCATATAACCTACGGGCATAAGTGCCCCAAACCAATGGGCACATGAGCCCCATAAACCAAACGGGCACATTGGCCCCAATACACATCAACATCAACCATAGCATCCCATGCCATGACCAAACAAGTTCTCTCCCAGTTGGGATATGCCCCCACCAACAACAAGTCCAAAAGGTGATAGACCACAAGTAGCAATGTATCAAAGTGTCCATACATAAATACATGTAATAATAGCCCAAAAAGAGTCCAAAACAGCCCGGAGGCCTGGACACATAAGTCTATATATATAAAGAGCCGCAATATCATATCTAGATCAAAAGTCCAACAAGTAGTTGGAGAATGAAAGCTAAGTACCTGCAACAAATAATACCCGCATAAAATCAAGTGAGAAAATATACCAAAAATGAGACCAAACAGACCACAACAAAATAAGTCAGCTCCAAAGCAGGTCGATCGAGCCCCGTGAGGAAAGAAGGTCCTCATGCCACTCCTCCCACTGAATAAGACCAGCCGGTGAACACAGAGCCCTCTTAGAAAGGATGTCTGCCTCCACATTTATCTCGTGGAACACATTGGCAAAATGAATATGCTGAAATGCACTAATGTATTTCCTTACAGCAGCCATCCATTCTGTGAGTATCAAAACATTCAGAGAGGATGAGCCCAAAGCCCAGGATATAATGGTTGAAGAGTCACCCATAACCACAATAGATGTAACCTATAAGCGCCAGGCAAAGTATAAAAGAAGCCCGAGTGCACATAATTCACTGCGAGTATTAGTTCCAGGACCCAAGTTTAAAAATATCCGGAAATGAATGGAGGTGTTTAGATGAATCACCACCCCCGCCCCGCAACCACCACCATCCCTGGCCGCCGCCCCATCAAAGAAGCCGCAAGGGAACATTAAAACAGGAGGAGCCTTGCGATAATCGGGGAGCTTACCAGAAGTGACAGTCTTTCCAATCAAATGTACAGGGATAGAATTGTATTCCAAAAAGGAAGCAATGATACGGCCACAAAGCCAGTGCAGATTAATAGCAGACCCATCAAATATGAGACGAATGCGAGCCTTCCATAGCTCCCACATCATGTAACAAGGGAGTTCAAGCCAACGAGCATATTGTGAATTGCAGATCCATTTTCCAATACTGTCCAGTAAAGAGACCGAGTGCCAATCAGCTTTAATACCAATGGAAATGACCGTGAGCTTCCAAAGCTCCCTCCAGAGAGGACACGAAGAGAAAAGATGGTCAACCGATTCCTCGTATGAACAGCATAACGGACACCATCCAGGACCGATGAAACCGCGACGGCAGAGGTTATCCCGGGTAAGAATGTTGTTTCCCATAGCCAACCAGATAAAACATCTTATCCGCGGAGGGAGGGCCAGCTTCCATACCCACGAGTGCCACCAAACCGCCTCCGGTCTACAATCAACAAATAAAGAATCATATGCAAGTTTCGAAGTAACCGTTCCACGAGCAACATCCCAAGACCAAACCAACCTGTTCGGAGAATCGCCGAGATGAATGTTTGCTTGATAGAGGAGCGAGGTAAAGTCCGACCATTCTTTGCCCATATCCCCATGAATGCCAAGTTGCCGAGCAGTGATCCATCCCCCATTATTGTATGCAACAGCATGTGACAGGTTGAGAAGCCCACGAGCACGAAGGTGTGCATGAAGTTCCGGAGAGAAGTGGAACGAGGGCACAGTCCCCATGATAGGATCCAAGCCGAGTCTGATGTCACGGCCATTGCCGGGGATCCAAGATAGCCACTTGGCCACAACAGAAAAAGCCCCCATCAGCCCACGCCAAATATTGGAGGAGCCATTTACAGAGTGCTTGTCAAGCCGGAACCAGGACGAGACATAAATATTTTTAAGATACTTGGCCCGAGTGATACAGCCCCACAAAGAGTTATTAAATAAAACACGCCACAGGCTTTTTGCATGTAGTGCTAACACAAACAATTCCATATTCTTAATATTCCAGCCTCCGAGACAATATGGTTTTGCCAAGCTTTTCCAATTAACCAAATGAAATCTGTTCTTTTCACCCCCACCAGTCCAAATAAAGCGGAAAAATTTACCCCGCAGAATGTGCATAATGGAAGACGGGATTTTGCAAAATGAGAACCAATATACTCCCATGTTCTGTAGTACAGACTTAGCCAAAGTAATCCGACCACCCAAGGAAAGATATCTCAAGCTCCAATGGCTAATGCGTGAATCGAAACATTTAACAAGCCATAGCCTGTCATTTGTTCTATAATTTGTAGGTTTGAGGAAGAAACCAAGATATTTTGTACCATCAGTTAGCTCATTAAAATGCAAGGGAAGTAAATCCCTGACATTTTGTTCCACGTTTTCCTCCAAAGAGTGTTTTAGGAAAAAAGATTTTATCATACTAATGAGCATGCCAGTAACCCTGCAGAAGAGGTCAAGAATTCTCTTATACTGAAGCCATTTAGCGAAAATACCCAGCCCAAAAAGCATCACATCATCCACAAACAACGAGTGTGTCACAGTAACCCCTGCCGAGATCTTGATACCAACAAGAGAGCCCTCAGTTTTTGCTTTATGAATGGAGAGGCTCAGCCCCTCAATGATCAACAGGAACAAAAGGGGAGAAAGAGGGCATCCCTGACGGAGCCCGCTGGTCGCTTTGAAGAATTCCGTTGGCTGTCCATTAATAAGCACAGCATAGTTGACTGATGTAACACATTCCATAATCCACTTCATAACCTTCCACGGAAGGCCACAATAGGCATGTGTTATTTAAATTGACACATCCTTGAACCTAATTTAATATGCAATTATATTTTTATGTCCATGACATATTGCAATCATTTTGTAGATATTAGTTGGCCGGTACAGTAGCTAGATTTTTCATAGACTTTAGAGTTACTAAGTTTTGAATTTTAATATTAAAACAAACTTTTAAAAAGTAATTTTTAATTGGCCGAATTGGTAGACGGTACAAAGATGTCCGTCTTGATTTCTATAGCGGGGGATTTCGACTACCACAAGTGAATGGATTATACTTTATTTGCCGCAATGTTTCTGCCGGAATAATTTTCTTGATGTTTTGCTCGGAACACTTTGTATCCCCTAAGTAATTTTCTTGATGTTTTGCTCGGAACACTTTATTTGCCGCAATGTTTCTGCCGGAAGATTGCATCGTATTCCTATTAATAATATTTCCACAAACCTTTGTTAATTTCATAATCTTCTTCGTAATCATCCACAAACATATTGGCTTGCAACCGGTGTCTATCTTATAGAAATTGGGCGTGTAATAATATTCAAAGAGTCCCTTTAATAAACCAAACTTCGTGGCAAATAGCTAATCCACTCGCATCAAACCTCCATAAATTTTAGATACTTATGTGGAGGAAATAGAAGTTTCAAAAAGGTTGTTAGGGCACATCAATAAAAAAAAATGCAAAGTTAAAATCATTACTATCTGCAAAGACTAGATGTAACTTTCCAAGATGAACCTTATAATGTTATAACTATTAAAAATAAATTATTAAAATTATTGATACTTATAATGTTATAACCATTAAAAAGAAATTATTAAAATTATTGATACTTATAATGTTATAACCATTAAAATGAAATTATTAAAATTATTGATAGAAGTATTGACAACACAACATTTTAGAAATTAATGGATTATGAATCTTCCACGCAATGCTTTGTAAAAGCTTAAAGGATATTTTGTGGATTGAAAAGTAAGGTTTAAAGTAATACATTTGAGACAAATAATATTCATTATACATTTAAAAAAAAAATTTAAATTTTTTAAGTATCACTCATCTCTATTTTATTCATATTCAATTGAATTAACTTGTAAGTTTATTAGCATTGCAAGTTTATTAGCATAGGGAGCATTTTAAAAGTATCGAAATATTAATAAAACCAAAGTTTATTTCTTTCAAAAAAAGGAGGGTTGTTGGAGACCTGGTGTTTTCAAGGGCTTCGATATGTTCATGTTCATCCCTTAGATTATGAACAACGTCTGCGGTTGCTTCATGACATTTGGGAGACTAGCTTGCTTTCCAACACTCCTCTCTCAGCTTCCAGAGCCTTCACTTACGCCATTAGATACAGGTTTTAATGAGTAACGGACTTTAGTGTTATCTTGGTATTCCCGCTCTCATAAGTAGCCTGCTCTCATAAGTGGCCCTTAGGTATTTGTCATAGACCATATCCCTTGGCCAATTTAACATTATAAAATGGGGGTAAATCAACAGTTTTTTTAGCTAACTCGCGCGGCCCTCCAATCCTCCGACTTTATCTCTGAATAGGGCTTTAATCTCAGTGGTTCCATAGTAGTCAAAGTCAATTCAATTGTCCTATCATCATAAGACGGGAATAAAGTGAGAAGGTTGGAATGGCAAATAAAATATTTGCACGATTGTCTACTTCAACGCTCAACCAATAGAGCCCGAGAAGGAAAGACGCAAGATCGTAGGACACTCCAAAGAAAGGATGCTCATGCATCAGAGTATCATACGAGAGAATCATATGCAGAAGGTTGAGGGATGACAAAAGTTATAGTGCAAAGGTAGAAGGCCCAAAATGCTACTTGGAAGGAGAGCCTTCATTTGTACACAAATGGCAAGAGGTCGTTGCATGTAGAGAGGAAATCGACTTGCAACAGTAGACAACTATTGTGCATTGGGAAGGTCGAGCTATTCACTGGAAATTAATGCCCATGAACAGAGGTAGCTGGCCATGATAGATATTACACTGCAAAATATCCAAAGATACCGATGTTTCTATACTTGGGCATACCCAGTTGTACCCTGGACTGGGTCTGCACCAAAATGCTCTGCGGGGAAATAAAAAAAAAAAAAAAAAAAATGCACAAAAGACAGAGTTGTTGGGCATTGCAAAAGAAGAAAGGGACTGATTCCACATGATCTCCACATGCCAGAGAGTACAACGCAACAGAAAGATCGCAGTGGAAATCATTACAACAGATAGACATGATGAGAGGAACGACCTTGTTTTTGCAGAGATTATTCTTTATGAACAAATAGACTACCCAACTCTGGCATCAACATCAGAAACCTAAGACTAGCTTCATCCACGCCGAAGGGTTTTATTTACATCTCTGGATGTACGAGCCCAGAATTAGTCTTTTCTGTATCGATCGCTACCAATATGTTTAATGATGATCCTGTATGAGAGAATCACGGTAAGCAACCTCAGAAATCAAGTTTTTTTGTTCTCTCGTTTTCTTAAGTTGATAAGCGACCTCTGCTACAGAGTGTTTGCTGTTGCGATTTGAAGATTAGATTCTTTTTTACTGTTTGCGATTATGAAAATAATCTATGTTTGGTTGTTATGCCTGCGAGTCGGAATCCAATTCCTGTTTATATGTGGCCGCTGGGGATTTTGGGAAAATATTGAGTTTCTCAATCCAGAAAAATAAAGTGTTTGATAGCGAAATCTTACTTTGGGTAAATGTTACCTTCACTTATTTTAGTAGGTTGGTAAGTTAGTTCCATTTTAGGTTTAGTGTTGGTTAAGCGATTTTTCCCTTAAAAGTAAAGTTGGTACATAGATAGGTTTATGTGGAATCTAATTAAAGAGTTTTCCCGAGAAGATGTAATAATTCTATATTGCATAGGTAAAGTATGAATGGACCACTCTTAGTAGGGCTTTTAGGGTTCGGTATTTTTATAAGGTATCAATTGATTAAGTTCTCACGAAATGTGATGACGTTTACACTCGGTGAAAGAATTTCGTGAAAATCATAAGCTAAAAGTCTTTACCACCTTTTAAAATTATTAAAGTGAAGAAATATTACTCATGACCTAAAAGAAGGGCTTTGTGACAAAGTGGTACGGATTTTTGGGAGAAGGCTATTTAAGTATATTTTATTCCTTCGTATGTATACTTGACTTTAATTATCAAACTTAGGAAGAGAGGTTAGGATAAGATTTAGTGGTTTCATAAAGGAGAACATCTTTTATACATTTAGTTGTATCATATACATTCTTTTGATACTCAATGCTCTCGGGTATAATTATATTTATATATATATGTTATAGTCAAAGAGTCCCAAAGTATGACACTAACATGATAAGTTGGTATTTATATATATAATAGATATATATAAATCTTCTATTATTGAAATATGTATTTATAGTTTATAGTTTAAGTAAAGGATAGTAATAAAAAGTAAGCTATAGTTAAAATAGTATGTTGGTTAGTCTCTAGTATGGATTTATTTTGGAGGTACTCTTGGTAAGAGAGGTTGGAAGAAATTTGTAGCAATAATTATGTTGCGGGATTGAAATTCCTTTATGAATCATTAATATATAAAACAAAACCTTTTGTGGACGTAGCCCAAGATACGGGTGAACCACGTCAAAATATTCTCCTGGTATGTTTTCCTTGTGTATATCTCTCATGTTAATTGTGATCATTACTTGATATTATGTCTCAGTTATTACTTCAATGTTGTTATTTTTGTGTACCTTAGGCACTTCACTAATATGTTAGTCTTTATTTATACCTTTATCTCTTGTTTACATGAATAAATCACTTCTTTAAAAGATGTGTCTCAGTAATGATGGTAACAGTATTCAAAATTTAGAAATCGTCAAGGGTGGACGAAGATGAATATGTTAGATAGAGTAGCTTTTGATGACTTTTGAAATTATAAAAGACCTTTGTGTCGATAAGTAAAGTTTCATCAATATTTACGATGGAATAATTAATGTTAAGAAGTTATGATATGTTTATTATAATGTAATAATATAGATGTTGTGTATATATCTTATTTTCTGCATAGCCCTTAATTTGCCAACAGTATTGGACAAACCAACAATGACTTCCTCCGACCAGAGCTCGATTGGTAAACCTGGAATGAGCATCCACAGATGCCTTTTCCCTTGCACCTCCTTTAGAGGATCAAAGTTTACATGCCATCGTTTAAGGAACACGGAACCTTTCTTGAAAGGCCAAAAGATGCTAAAATCTGCTGCATAACTGTTGAATCCTGGAAGATAAACATAATCCACCGATTCATCAGAAGATTTATGCGTGGCACCAAACTAGTCAAAGGAACCAAAAATTTAGTAACCCATTCAGAGATTTCCAGTTTTGAACCAGAGGCAAACTCCAATTTACCAACAAGGGCATTCTCAGAAAGCATTCCAATTCTTTCCAGATTGAAATCAGTATTGATCTCATATCTATCAACGAAATCCCTACTCTGCAGAGTATTGATCTCGTATGAGTTACCTTTTGTGTTACCTATATGAATATTGTTGTACTAGTTAATGGTACACCTTCTTCTTTCTTCAGTTGTTCTAGAGGAATCCGTCAGGGTTGTCCACTCTCCCTGCTCCTTTTCTTATTGGTCATGGATTGTTTTAGCAGACTTGTTAAGCAGGCTTCAGATAAAGGTTTGATCAAAGGTGTAAAATTGGCCAAAGATTGTGTGCTAACACATGTTCTCTTTGCTGATGATGTATTGGCAGCTGGAATGGATTCTGTGGATGAATGGAAGCATTTTAGTGATATTATCAAGACTTTTTGCAGGGTCTCTGGAATGAAGGTAAGCAATAGGAAGTCCAACTTCTATCAGTTCAGTGTGAAAGAAGATACTTTGAGACAAATCTCTGTTTTTCTTCCTTTTAAATGCTTACCATTGGAAGAAGGTTTCAAGTATTTGGGTTTCTATTTGAAACCAAATAATTATCTTATTAAGGATTGGGTTTGGCTCCTCCGAAAAGTTGCAAACCGTATTGCTCATTGGACATATCGTCTCTTGTCTATTGGGGGGGAAACTCATTTTGGTCAAAGTTGTGCTATCAAGCATTCCAGTTTACTGGTTTTTGCTCCTCGAAGTGCCTTCCTTTATCATCAATTCTCTAAGGAAGTGTTTTTTTAATTTCCTGTGGACTGGAAGTTCTGATCGAGCCAAGATTCCTATGGTTTCTTGGGAAGCACTTTCAAGACCGGAAAGATATGGTGGTTGGGGAATCAAAGACTTGGGCATTTTTCAGTTCTACACTCAGACTAAAAAGTTTGTGGAGGTGTTTATTTGGGAACACGATTTGGTCCAAGACAATTCATTCTAAGTATCTCACTCCAAATGTTTATGCTTGGTTAAGAAAACCGAAACTGGTTGGTTGGAATTTCTCTCAAATCTGGAGAGGCTTTATGAAAGTTTTCAATTGGGTTGCAAAAGACATTTGCTGGCAGGTCGGTTCTGGTGAAAATATCAGAGTTGGTTTGGATCCCATCTTAGGACTGGAGGAATCTCATGTTCTCTCGAACAGTTTGGTTCAGTTCTTGAACGCTCTTGGTCGTCCCAATCTTAACAGAATACTTATCTGCAAACATAATGATTCCCATTCTGATGTTTGGATGAACTCTATGGACCTTGGGCTTGTTGGCTCCTTTGCTCGGGAGTGGGACATATATATTAGAGATCTTAATTAAGCAGGAGTCAAAATTAATGAGAACAATGATCTATTGGTTTGGAGTGGGAATCCTAGCTCAGGGATTATCACAGCAAAGACTGCTTATCTTAGAATTATTCAGGATAGATTTATCTATCCTCAAAACTGGTGGTACAAGAGATTATGGAAGTTGAAAATCCCATTAAAGTTGAAATGTTTTTTATGGTTAGCTCTCCAAGATAAAATTAAGACTTGGGACAATCTCTTGAAGCGAGGATGGATTGGGCCAAGTAGATGCAGTCTTTGTTCAGTTGCAACTGAAACTTCTCAACACTTATTTGTGGATTGCTGTTTTACAAAAAACGTTTGGACTTTCTGCTCTTCTAAGCTGAGCATTACTAGACAATGCGATGTTGGAGACTTCAGCTATTGTTTGTTGAATTGGTACAGGAACTGTAAATCTTTCTTTTCATTAGCTATTTTCATTCCCTGGGTAGTGTGGTATTCATGAAATTGTGCAATATTTCAGGAATTTCAACCTGATTTGATGACCTGTAGCTTAACTGAATTGAAGATGTTTCATTTGTACAAGGATGAGAAGCTCAGTCTTTCGGTAGCTAGATTCAGTCATTTCTCCTTTAAAGTGACTCAACCGGTTTTATTCTTTGATGGTGCTGCACAAAATGGGATGTGTGCAGTTGGAGGAGTGATTTTTCTCAATGAAAATCATTATTTTTCTGTACATCTCAATTGTGGAGTGGGGAGCAATATGAAATCTGAACTTATGGCATTATGGTGTGTTTTAAGGATGGCAAATATTTTTGGCTTAGTTAATGTCAAAGTTTTTGGTGATTCACGTATTACAATCAAGTGGGCTGCAGGGGATTTCAAGTTAAATGTCACCAATCTTTGTCACTGGTGTATTCGCACTCAAAAGGAAATTTCTCTACAGCAAAATATTTCCTTTGAGCATATTTATAGGGAACACAACTCTATGGCTGACAAGATTTCTAAACAAGCTCTTGATGGTTCTGAAGGTACTCTGATTTGGGAGGAATGGTTGGAAAATGTCATCCAAGATCAGGGTGATTTCTACTTTTTTGATTAGTCTCTATTGATGTCAATTGAAGATTGCTGCGGACGATGGCTTTATATGGTATATTCAGCTTTGGGTAGTTTCAATCTTGTGCCACTTTCTGTTGTTGTATGTTTTTGGATTTTTTGAGAAAATTTTGAGCAGCTAGTTCTTTAATGGGCTATGATGTGTCAGAAAGTTTCTGCTGTTGTTTCTTTGGTTCTATTTATGAACCAGGATACTCATTGTACTATTTGATTTGTAACGAATATCAATAGTAGTTTTTTTCTCTTGAGAAAAAAAAATAATAATATTTTTTATTAAATTAATTTTTTTAAATAATAATAAAACTTAATTTCTATGATGAATTTTTTTTCCTTGGAAAAAAAGAGTAATTTTATATCATTGAAACAAAATTACATTCTGTAGATGCACAATGAACTACATTGTTGTTATCTCATAACCAAGACGAGAGTCTGAAACATAAGCTTTTAATAGCTTATACAAAATCTGTTAAAGTAGCTTTACATAGATCGCTCCTCGAGCTGTTGATAGCAAATAGAAATTGTCCAAAAAATCTAACTGGCAACACATCCAGCTCCCCGAGCTGCAAAAGTCATTTATCTGTGTCTCCAAATATTCCGTGCAACAAAAATCAAAAGTAGGTCTGTACATATGCAAATATATAATCATAATAAGAAAAAGGTCCTTTGCAAGGAAGCCAATTCTCTGCAGACATAAAGGCCAAAGGATCACTCTATAAACGACCGGTGATAATATTCCAGCACGTTGCCCTCCTGAAATTCTTTCACCTTCCAAATCCCTAGAGCAAGTTAAAGACCTTCCTGGGAGGATTTGTCCACCTCCTGGTTGTTTTCCCTATAAACATGACATCATGAGAAGTTGTCAAATGAAAGGTTAACCACCCGGATATCTAGAAGAATATTAGAAAGTCTTAAATTTCTGCACTGTTGAGTCCCATTGATCTAGTTTACAACATTCAAAGAGTCCCCAAAAACATAGAGGCTCCGACATCCTTTTTCAGTTGCAAAAATAAGGAGAATTTTTAGGCTCATGAGTTCTGCATAGTTGTTGCCACCCTCTCCTAGACCCATAAAAAAATGGAAAGCGTGTGAAGCTGATAGAGAGAAAGTAGCCCCCCCACCGCAAAGATTGTTTTGCGTGGCACCATAAAAAAAACCCCATGGAATAGACCGGTCTATCTCAACCTCTAGAGCTTCTCTCTATTTCGCAGCTCTCACATGATGTCAAAAGGCAGTTTGAATACCGCAAGAAAGGATTGCAGTGATCTCGGGAGTATAGTTTTTATCATTAAAAACTAAATTATTACGGGCAATCCAAATACCCCAACACACTAGCAAAGGGAGAGCAATCACAGGTTGAAGACTGGCGACGAGTACCGAATTTCCCATGCATGTAGTATTGAGATACGACTCCAAACACATTTGATACCTTTAATGCGCATGCATTCAATCCAGACCGCCTTAGTATAGGAGCAATGAAAAAACAAATTAGAAATAGATTCCTCGATCGATTTGCACAATGAGCACCATCCGAGACCCTGTTTATTCTTTTTTTGTAAGTTGTCCCAAGTTGGGACCTTATTTTCCAATACATTCCACATGAACATACGAGTTTTGTGAGGGCTCGCAATCTTCCATAACTTTTTCCACCACCAGACCGGATCCCAGTTAATATCGTTGGCACTGAGGCAAATATAACCGTTCTTGGAGGAGTATTTTCCTAGAGGGTCACCTTCCCAAATAATTTCATCATCTCGATCCCGCAGAAAAACCTGAGAGCAAATTAATTCGCCCACATATCCATTCAATGCCCATTGATCCTGAACCGAAAGATCAAGGTCCCGAGTAGTCCTCCATGATTGAACCCAAGGTCTAAGAAGAACAGGTTCAGCAAGTTGATGGAGAAAGGTAATACCCGTATACCTTAATGCCTCCACCGTCCCCAGTGGCAATAAATGACGACCCTCATAGCCCAGCCAAGGGTCCTCTCCTATCCTGATCCTACATCCATTCCCAATGTTCCAAACCAGTAAATCCCCTATCACCGGAAAACAGGTGACCACTTCCTTCCAGATCACAGACCCTCCCACATGAGTCTTCACATGGTTCCTGACTCAGTCCTCAACCGTATCTGAAGCAATATACTTCTGAATTATTACCTTCGGCCACAGGCTATCAGTCTTTAGTAACCTCCAACCCCCTTTGGCAGCAAGATATTTGGAAAAAAGAAAAATGTTCTTCAACCCCCAACCTCCTAGGGATTTTGGAACAACAATGCGTTGCCACCTAACCCACGGAGAAACAAAGGTGTCCTCTCTACCACACCACAAGAATTTAAAACATAGTCTCTGAGCTTTCTCCAGAATCCATTTAGGAATCCAAGATAATGACATCCAGAACATCAAGAAAGCCTCCAGAACAGACTTAACCAAAACCAGCCTTCCCGCTCTCGACAGCCATTTGTGACTCCAGACCTTGAGTCGTTTATCCAGCTTCTCAAGTAACCAGTTCCAATCCCGCTTAAGGTAGGAATTAGGCTTAAGTTGGGAACCAAGATATTTAAGGCCATCCTTCACCTCATAAAGGGAAAAGGGAAAAAATCTTGTGAAGGAGCACAGTTCCACCCCACGCAGCAGATTCACTGAAAGGGTCGATTTCCCAACATTAATTTCCATCCCGGTAGCCAAGGAAAAAAGTTCCAAAATGGCCCGAAGGGTTTACTTTATATGATGAATTATATCAATTATATAATTAATTAAAAAATCAATTATGTAATGAAAATTTCCAAATATATATTCAACCGTCTTCACACCAACACTTTATTATTCGTATTTAGTGATTTATATATTTGTAATATAGTTGATACATAAATCAATATGTGATGTGTTATATATGCAGTTACATTTCGAGTGAATGACCAAATAGGAACATTTAGTTTGACATGAAACACCATAGATGATTAGTTAGAAATATTTAATAAGTCAAATAATATAGAGAGCTAAGCCATTAAAGGAAGAGAAGTAAAAGAAAAGGAATATGTATACTCATAAAGATTATTTGAAATTTTCAAAACTAGAATTTTACCATTTATAGAATTTAACATATTTATTAGCAGATTATATAATTTTGTATTCAAATCTACCATACACGATATTGGATTTATTATATATGAGTGTCAATCTATTATTTTTTATAGAACATATTGATCTCTTTAAGTATAGATCAATTTGAGTATATTCAAGAGTTCTTCCAAGACATACTCTTTCTTCTAATATAGGTATATGCTATGGGTAAGAATGTCAATTTTTATATTGAAAGGAAATCTGTTTCTTTGTTGGCAAAAAATAAAGATTACATCGTTCTCCTCAAGCAAAAACTTTGGGACAAATTTGGGACCCCTGTGAATTTACAATGATTTCATTATGTGGGATACTTTGTCTAATTACAACATTTATAAGTACTCTACCATATATTTGGTCTTGCCATTATGTGGAGGGGTAGTGGGTTTGGGTTACCTACTTTCTCTATATATTTTGGTTTCTTATAAGGATGTAGTTGGATCCAAGACATCTCCTTCATTAACACAAATGCTAGTTCTACCAAATCCATATATTATTTAGAGATTGGACGAGATGCCGTCTTTGGAGGTTAAGAATTCAAAGGTAAATGAGTTTTTTTTAAAGCATAGTATAATATCCCCCAAGTGGAGTTATAGTTTTACTTAGATTAAAATTTGGATTATGCTTTTGGATAGAAATATTTTGCTATGATAAAACTAAAATGTGTGTAAGAGGGTTCTTGCCACTTTTCCTTGGGTAAGGACAATTATAAGAGGCATTGTCCAAACATTATTAATGACTAAAAACAACAGATGGAGCGGCCATGGATGGAGATGACTATGACTCCATGAGTGGGGAACACAATCTTGCTAACTAGGGGAAGTGAAAACAAGTGTCAAGAGACAAATGTCTTGAGATAACACCCTAAAATATAGGGTTGATTCCAAGGCTACAAATTTCCCAGGGAAAGGGAAAGCCTTTTGGTAAGACCTAGGCAAACAAATCTATATATTGGCTTATGTGGGAGGTAGGACGTTGCTTAGTGTGTATGAAGAGGATTGATGTGTGGGCATTGTAAGAGTGTTAGGAAACTTCTGAGAAATAGTTCCATGTATGAACTGAGTTGATCAACATACTGCTGAGTATGGCTAGAGGGAGTTAAACTGGAAAAAGGGGTGCATGTTCGTCCTTATGGAGTCATAGTACATGATTGGGGGTGACTTGAGCAAGTAAGTTTTGGTTGCTCAAGATCTAACGCTGGGAGATAAATGGTCATCCCAACTATTGTCCACAACCTTGTTGTAGAACAACTATGTATCAAATGGTTTTAGTATTTTATTGAACTTGTTATTCATGTACATGAATTTGATTTAGAATTTTCTGTAATTCATTACCAGTCCTAGAAATGATCAATAATGATGATAGTAGAATTACTCTTACCGTTAGACATTGTTATTTCCATCTGTGTATTTATTAAGTAAAGTCAATGTCTTAACTAGTACATCTTGGAAATGACCTTATCATCATTGTTTTACCTATTTCTGATGTACCAAATATGAAGAGAATTATGTAGTGTATATCAGTCCTAATCAAATGTGTTTATACCAATACAATACTATTTTATTTAGGTTAAGATTTCATGGCTATTTCATTTTTTTGACCGATGTTATCAATCTCTCAAAACCCTTATACATTTTATTAGGTAACAACCTCTGGTTTCATAACTAGGGTTTTAGGTCTTAAACCTAAACAAAAGTTAGTTCAAACAAATGCTTTTACACAATGTTTATTAAAACAAGCATATACATACATAATATAAAATAATAAATAGTAAAGGATATACATTATTTATAAACCTTCATCATTTTGAACAATTAATAAATTGAATTGTATTCCAAGCACAAGGATAGATGTGCACTGAGCGCAACCCAGTATAAACATATGCAAAAATCCTTTCCTTTTAATAAAGTTTTGTTTTGTTTAAGAGTGGTACGATGCATAATCGACGAGACTTTTGGGTGTTAGCTCTAAGATCCACCATGGATGAGCTATGGTCCGCACCCATTATAAGTATAAAGAGGCTCAACACATTCAATGTTTGACTTGGGTTAGGTTCAAACCAACACCTAATTTCGCAGAATACCAAAACAATAATTGAGTCTAATGCACACGAAAGCTAGATAATTTATACGCAAGTAATATTCATATAGCATGGAGCCGAGCCAATATGTGGCAACGAACAAATATTATAATTATTCCTATAAATAATATCTGAACACCTTGCTCAAATTTGAGAAGGTACATCAAAAGGAAGTGTATACAATCTCTGAATTGGTGTCGAAGTAATGCAGAGGGAACACCCAAAACATTAACAAAGAAGAAGATGCATATATATTTACAACTCACAGAACATTCATACATAGATTTGCATCAATACTCAAACTTAAGGAGGAGATTAATGAGTAGGTTCTTACTTTAAATATCAGAGCAATGCTGATCATATATCCTAGAGAATACTCAATCCCTGTAGTAGAGGGTCAAGGCCAAACATGGAGAATGAACAAAATCCTTAGGAAAATGATAATCTACACACATCAGAAGTAGATTTAGTGGTGGAACTCAACAAGGGAAATGAGCAAAGTACCTCGTAAGAGGTCTTAGAAACCATTAAAAGTTTAATAGCAGAGTTAAGTAGTTACAAGGTAGATAATGAAAGGCTCACGAAAGCACATGAAGATTAGAATGAGATGAACAAAATATTGCTTCACAATATATCAAAAATTAAGAGGCAAAAAACCAATAATACCCATTAGAATTATCACTTACCTCAAAATTTTGGGGAAAGTACTGACAAGGTGGAAGAAATCCCTCACAATAAAGAATTAGATACTGAAGATTCTAGTAAGGAGGAGGTAAAAAACTCCACCTCTAAAATGAAAGGAAGTAGCGAGATCAATTAGTAGGGGAATTGAAAAAAGATCAGGCCCCCAACATTTGACGAAAGAGTTAAGGATAGGAGTTGAAGCAAAAGCTTGGCTCCTAGGACTGACTAAATATTTTCAAATCAGCTATGATTATTCGAGTAAGATGAAGGCCATGATGTCCATTTACAATATGAATGGGAAGGCCAATATTTGGTGGCAGGATTTAAATTTTGTCAAAGGATTGGAGGAGAAGAAGATAGAATGGAAAGACTTCAAGAAACACTTCAAGAAGCAATACCTATTAGAAATTTATTCCGAGAGAAGGACCAAATAATTTTAGGAATTAATATTGGGACAGATGCCCATGGAAGAATTAATTAACACGTTTCTAGAGTTACTAAGGTATGTTCCCTACATTAAAGATGAAAAGGTTAAATTTCAATGGTTCTTGAGTTGTCTACCACATTTTTACAAGAATAGAATTGAATTCGATAACCCCAAGATATTAGAAAAGACACTACACAAAGCTAGATTATGTTATGAGCAGAATAAGCAGAGGTCAGAATTACCAAGAATATGGAGGGAAAAGAAACATGATAGATTAATTAGAGGAAATCAAACCTTCACCTTTCAAGAACATATCAAAGGGAATCAATTAACCATCTACATAAACCAACAAACTAATCATAATGAGAACAAGCCTATTTTTTTATGAATAGGAAACCAATGAAATGGTTAAAGGACCCCTGGAATGTTGGGGATGAGGTGAGCCACATCTACTGAGAAACTTCCCACAACAGAATAACGTGAACACAAATGTGCATAATGTGCAAGAGGATACAACGGTATGTGACACTAATAGAAGCATTCCAAAAATCTATGCTACATTGGGTAACAAACATGATGAACATCAATATTCCATGGTCGAAATTGAAGGTAAAAAATCCAATAAAGCTATACCTATGCTTAAATATCTAGGATCATAGTCTAATTTATATTTCTCCTTTGATAGTGGAATGTTGTAAATTGAAAAATTCAAAACACTCGAAGGCTTGGCTAGTACAGTTATCCATCAGGACAAAAAGAAAGGTAGCATATATGATCCAAAATTGTTTGCTAGAAATGAATGGTCTTGATACTAAAACTAAATTAAATATATTACTTTTAGGTTATTACGATGTTTTGATAGGAATGGATTGGATGGAATGCCACAAGGTTGTTTTAAACTGCTTTGAGAAGTCTTTTACCTACATAGATAATGAAGGAAAATTAGAACTACAAGGTAACTAGTACAAAATGAGAGATAAATGACAAAAAAAAGACCAAAATCCGCATATAAATGACCACTTTTGAGTTGGCGACCACTGGTAGCAAATTTGTGGTATCTTATCACACGACAAAAAATGTGGTCATATTTAGCTTCTTTGTTTATAGCTTATCTTGTGGTCATGTATTTGGTCGTATATTTGGTCATCAATTGTCACCTAAAAAGAAGAAAGAAAAATAAAACAATTTGTTTGATAATGCTTCCATTGTTACAATCCAACAAGACAACGAGTTGGTTAAGCACATTATAAATATTATTGATATTTTGTTTTGTGCCTAATTCTAAAATACAAAGGAGAAGGATTTAAGGGCCGAGACCTATTCTTTAAAATGGATGTAAGGAGGCATTAAATGAAGTTGGGATTGATGATAGAATGTTGTCTCAATTTATTGTGAATGCATGTGGCTCCAAGAAGTAGGGTGTTATGCTCTTGGTTAAATTTCTTGATTTATTACATTCTTTTCTTATTTGAATTATTGTTCTTCTTGATTTTCCTCGCATTATGAAGTTTGTGACAACATAAAGGACAATCAGTGGCTAGCAATAAGTGGTTGACTATGTCAACTGCAGGTTCATCTGTTGACAAGCATGCCCATTGCAGACCTCAATGGATCAACCAAGCGGTATACCATTGGCTCCAGGTCCAAATTAGAATTTTGTATGCACACCAAGAACCAACGTACTCAGTTGACCCAAAGATTAAAAAGCAATAAGGATCAAAGGAAAATCAGGTTTACTTCGTCTTTGTCCAAGAATCCTGACCAAAAGAAACGTTTGGGTCTCTCAAGAAATGCCTTGCACCTAACCATGAATCACAAAACAATTGACTGCATATGATTCAAGCATGTGAGGTGATAAGTAGTCCATTCATATGAGGTCTGTAATGAAACCTAGAAGATCAAATAAGCCTAGGATGTAGAGATATCAAGGTGGTTCTTCCTTAAGTTTGCAATTGTTGCACATAAATGTTGCAATAGGACAAACTTCATTTGAATCAATCCAAACTCATTTCTACATTTCCTCTAACAAAAGAGGCATGACATCACATGTTTTCTTGTTTTCCCTTGACAAATTAGCAATTAGTATTTGATTTTGGGTTGTTGAAGTTCAAGGCTCAAACATAACTCCATGCTTATTAAGCACCAACTATTGTGAGATCAATTAGTATTTTATGTACCAAGGATATATGATAATCCTCAATGCAGTATCCTATGAGCTTCACAAGATTGGGGTGGGATAATTTCCCCAAATAGTTCACTTCAGCCTCACTGGAAGCAATAACAGAGATATAGTTGATGCTCTAAATGGTAATTTAAAACAAAAATAATAATGTTATTATAAAACCATACACCTTTGTTGCAAATGATAGTGAAACAATGTTAGAGCATTGAAAATAATATAAAATCATAGGGAAATAATACAGGGGCAAGAGGACGACAAAGTTACATATCCAGTGATAGTTTATAATTTTTAGCATAAAGGCAGATGTGTAATTTTTTAAATTTAAGAAAGTTGCTAAAATTTTTAGGAAAGAAATGCAGTCAGCCTAGTTGATTCTGAAGTACTTACTAGAGAATAAATATGTTGCATCTATACATTGGTCACAATTATCACACGTATATACAATCTCCTCATAAGTTATGAAGAGAAAAATAAGGTATAGCTGCCACCCCGGGTGGAGTATTGTGCAAACCATTTGAAATTCAAGAATCCTTAAACTAATTTCTTTTACTTGGGTGCCAAGTTTGAGGGTTATCCAATCTACAAAAGTCACCTAGGAGCACAAAGTCTTGACCCTTTCTGACATATCATTTGGGTGGGGTAGACAACACCAAGGATAGATACAATGAGTATTACTTTGTCAACCTGAAGCAAGGCACCCTTGGCATATTCTATATTCTTTATAGTTATTACACCTCAAATAGACACACTGTGTACCATTGAGAGTCTTCATGTCATATCACCATGAGAAACATGATGTTTTTGCCTCCTAGGGGTGTTAAGACCCTTTGTCATCATGTTGGTCCCTTCCCTAGTCACACTTGGAAGCAAATCCAACAACTTGGGGGTCTAAAAACACTTTGCCTAACCCACATTTTGGCCTCCTAGCGATATTTCCACGCCCTTCTAGTGGTACAAGGTGTTGAAATTCCTTATTTTTGCGTTCTGCATGCTTGTGGGGGCACAGAAAATTACAATATTTTCGCGCTTTGCTCAGTTATGGGGATGCAGAAATCCATGAATAACCATTTTCCTTAGATTTTGGACCTTGGATCTCGAGGATATTTTCATGGGATGAGTTCCCACTTCAAATCCCATATCACATTCCCTCCTTGGCATGATTTAGATCATGGATCCACATCTTCCTCACTTAGATCCATAATCTTCTCTTAGTGGTCGGCCTCCCAAATCCTACTTAAAGAGAGCCATCCATGAGCGATGAGAGAGTTCTTGGAAAACACCAAACTTATGATCTTAAGAGTCTTGCAAAGCTGATGAAGGAGAAATTGGAGGATGATCGTGATGCAACAATGTTAGGTATAATCCGTTTCGATGTACATGTCTTCATGGCTTTTCTATTAATATAACTTAGCCTATTCCTCCCATTTTCATGTCTTTAATGATGAATGCATGAAATTGTATCTATTTTCATAGTTAGATCTTTGTTTATACATATATTTCTTTGGATAAGGTGTTGTCTTGCCATTGTGAATAGGGTCATAAGTCCATGATCAAAGGTTGGAGTTGGAGCAACTTAGGAGCATCGAGGACAACCATCAAAGTGAGGTACGCCATCTACCTACTTTGTCTTTCCATAGCTTGTTAGTTTATGTATGGGTTAGATCTAGGAGGAATTTAATGTCTATTTGTTTCCTTTCTTTCTTGGGTAGGCAACTAGGGGCCTCTTTTAATCCCAAGGGGATATCTACCTATCTGTAGGGAGATTTTGTTAGCACAAAAATTGGCGACCATACTAGGAAGTTTTTCTCTATTTTCACCTTTGATTGCTTGTTTGGATCATCAAATACTCTTCTAAGTGTTGTTTTCCATCACCTTAGATCCTCTTTAGTCATCATTGAGGACTATCTTGAACCTAGCACTTCATCCCTGCTCAGATCTAGGCATTCATTTTCATTTTTTACACCTACAGGAAAATTTTCGCTTCCCCAAAACACCTTGCAGAGCAAAAATTCCATATTTTTGCACCCCCACAGTACCCTAAGACGCAAAAAAATTCCAAATTTTCGCTACCCCATAGTGTTCCAGGGTGAGAAAATCTCATATTTTTGCTGTTTGTTGGTTTGTACGGGGGAGAAAATCCTTTGTTTGGGTTTTTGGAAGCTTTTTGCTAGGGTTTTCCTTGGTTTGTTGGTTCAAGGTTATTTGCCTGACCTCTTGCTATCTGTTAGGGTCTATAAGTACTCTTGCATCCATAGTTTGAGTGCATGTTGTTTGAATTTTTAGGAATTTTTTGCACTAGATTTTATTAAAATAAACTTCAAATTTGAAAAAAAATCCCCCCCTCAAGGCCGGGGGGGCCAAGGATCGTATATCCTACAGTTCCTTTGACCCATATTAAGGTTATCTTCAAGGGGGATTGGATACCTGTGTAGAGTTTTTGTTCTCGATGCATTTCAGACTCCATAGTTGAGTCCATCTTCAGGAGAGAAGGTATCTCAAATGAAAGCTACACGAATTTTATATTATTTATATTGTCATGATATTTTTAGTTAAAATTATTTAGAAAGACGACTTTGAAAAATTAATTTTAACTAAAAATATCATGACAATATAAATAATATAAAATTCGTGTAGCTTTCATTTGAGATACCTTCTCTCCTGAAGATGGACTCAACTATGGAGTCCGAAACGCATCGAGAACAAAAACTCTACAAAAGTATCCAATCCCCCTTAAAGATAACTGCAACCTGTGAAAGCCTAAATGAAACCATATTAAGGTTTTTTAAACCTTTTGGGATCTTTTGTGTCGTTTGGATTGCTTTGATTGGCTTTGAAAAACTTGGGAGATTCTTGTATCACTAAGTCATCTTTCTTGGGTTTTGCACTTTGTTTCTTTTGCATCTTTAGATATTTATTGGAGTAGATTGATTCTTTGTTTCCTTTTTTTTTCAAAGAAAAGCTTCTTTTTGTCTCACTTTTTCAAGATTTACAAGCTTGAAGAACAAAAAATTCCTTCTTGCATTAGTTTGATCATTTGACATTCTTGGTCTTACATTCATAAGAGGAAGAAAATATTGTTTCAAGTTCTTGTGCATTTGAGTTACACAAAAACATTGAATGTTTTTCTTTGCATTGCATTTGATTGGAAACGTTTGTGGAATCTTTCTTTCCCATGGCTTAAATGTGTCTTTTTCAAGTGTAAAAGGATATGAAATGAATTATAATTTCTGCATTTGTTATTGATAGAAAGATCTATGTTTGTCACGTTAGGATAGTTTTGGGTGTATGATTTTTAAATTTTTGGCTTTTTCTATCATTTTAAAAAAAGGATAAAATTGCATTTGCATAGGGTTGTACATTTGGGAACAAAAATAACTCTTCCTTACTTATCTAAAAGTTCACTGAAGGAAAAAGACTTGCATAATTCATCCAAATTTGCATGGTTTGAGTCAAGTCTACACACCACCGAGTTGCACTTCCGCTCCCCTTGAGTAAAAAAATAGCCTCTAAAATTAAATACCCTAACTACACACACATTAACCTCATTTGAGGAAATAAAAGAACAATGTATTTAGGTAGGGAATCGGGGATAGGAATCCAAATAATTCCCCCTTGTCATTTTACATCTGAAACATAGTTGTTTCCTGTTAGGGTGCTAAAATCCTCCGGTATTTGTTGACACGGTTATAAGCCAATTTGTTGGGGAGCCTCCCATTCCACAGGGGTAATTAGAGAGGATTGGTTTCGGACAGAATTTGTGGAATACTGAATTCCACTTAGCGCCCAAGGACATCAATCCATTGTATTCCTTGTATTTTCCTCCCTGCATACTCGTAGTACAAGGGACAAAAGGCAAAAGCTCCGGAAAAACTTCCCAGACATGTCATGAATGAGGTATCCTAGTGACCATCCTTCTAGGGATATTTTACCCGGGATCCCTTTCGGTATATGGATATCCCTTCATCTATATTGGTCTCTCATTTCGTATTGTCCGACTTGGATTTCATCACCTTGCGGGGGATATGGTCTGTTGAGGTCTCCAGATCTTAGATAGGAGGTTGCTTTCTCTTTTACCTTGTAGAGGGTCTTTTTTGTTTTAGTGTTTCTTGTTGGGTTTCTGGCCTCTTTGTTATCACTCGCTTGTTGTGGCATCGGTTACAGTAAATTTTTTTGAGCTTATGTTTTGGCCTATGTGCCTCTTTTTCTTCTAGATCCCCTTTTGAATGCTTGGTTTCCTTAGGGTTTTGGAGCTCTTTTTTTCATGATACTTCGCCCACATCACTTAGTATTATTCCATGGAGGATCCAAGGAAATCCTGGAGATAGTAATGGATGAGTCCTGAACCATCCGAACCTAATGATTAATCGAACTCCAGCTCCACACACCCAAGATCCTTCTGGGACTACCAATAAAGACACCCCTTTTCAAGGGGTACCTTTTTTTTTTCCTCCATTTGGATATATTGGTCCTCCCTTTATTTCCACTTTGAATCTTCCAGGATGGTCTATAGGATTACCAATATGGTTATTATGCAATTTGGTGATCCCGAATGTACTTAATGCTTCAAATGTTAACTCTCCATCATGAGAGCATCAATCCCAAATTTATCCTTTTCCTTCTTCGTAGGATGTATCTGCTTCTATTTATTCTTCCTCGCCTGATAAAAGCAGTGATGCTAGTAATCAGGAGGATAAGAAGAAGAATAAAATGAAGATTAAGAAGAATAAGAATAAGAAAGAGACCCAGCATCAACCTGCTACCCCTAATGATGCTCTTTCTAGTCAAACACCTCAAAAACCCAAGTTCCCTTGCGTGATTTGCAAGGGGGATCACCTTCTTAAGGATTGTCCTGGTCTTTCCAAATTATTAGAAGAGTGGTCTAAAGCCTCAAAACAACCTACATCATCATCCTCTAGATATCATACTGATGATACCCCATCGACCAGTGACTCTATGGTTAAGGGTCAGAAAGGTAAAGTCAATAATCCTTGTTTTTTATTCAAGGACATGCACCTTACTTACCTTTGTCCTCGCATGGATGAAGCTTCATAATTGTTGGAAGACATTATTGTATCCCAGAATCACCTTTCAATTGGATATCATAAGTTATCCCTTGACCCCTCATTGGTTGATAAAGTGGTCGATCTAGTTACATCCTCGGCCGATCCTACTCTTCCCTTGAAGAGTGAATCCAAAGTAGTCGATCCTTCTCCATCCTCGGTCGATCCCACTCTTTCCTCAAAGAGTGGAGAACAAGTAGTTCATCCCGCTTTTCCTTTGAAGTAGTTCATCCACTCGATCCCACTCTTTCATTGGATAATGCCAAGACTGAAGTAGTCGCCATGACACAATCTTCGTCTCATCATGATCTTCGAGTTGAGAGTGAACTGAAAACCATTGATGTTTTCTTTATCAGCTCAGATTGCTCTAGACAAAGGGGCATTTTACCCAGTTTGACGGAACCCCCCCAAGTACTGAGGTCATTTCTTTTTATTGGAATAATCTAACATAATATTGTCTTCCTTCAGGTGTTCCTTTCCAGATATCCGTAGACGTTACCAGTAGGAACGTACTTCACACTATTATTGATGAAGGAGCTTATGTTAGTATTTTATCCTCAACCACTTGGCAAGCTATAAGATATCCCCATGAGCTTGTGCCAGCCACTGATCAGATATTGGATTATAATAGAAGACCTACTGGACCTTTAGGGATCCTTCCTTAGTTACCTATTACCTTATGAGGGAAAACTATCTGCATTGATGTTAATGTAGTCCAAGGTCCCTTAGATTTTAATCTGCTTCTTGGGCAAGATTATGTCTATGCCATGAAAGCTGTAGTGTCCACACTCTTTCAAGTGATGTATTTTCCTCATCATGGGAACATAGTGACCATTGATCAACTTTCATTTGTTACACGTAATCATTGTATAACTGCTAGCCACCATACTTACCTGAATGCTCCACATGTCTTAGTGGTTCCTCCCCCATTGTCACACTTGTCTCTCGGCTTTGGACATCATGTCAGAGTTGAGTCGTTAGCGAACCAATAAATTCTTCCCATCATGGAAGAAGCTTAGAGGGGCATGTTTCCAGCCTCTGGACATCATGATGGAGTTAATACCACTAGCTTCTTATGATGAGGGAAAACTACCAACCTATGGACATCATGTTGGGTAGGAACCATCGTCTCAAGCATACTTTTATTTTATTTTAAGCTCATTAAAAAATAAAATGGGATACTTCAAGCATAGTTATTTTATGTTTCAAGATTGTGTAAAAATGAAACATGTCTCTACAAGCATAGTTTACTTTCATTTTCAAGCTTGTGTAAAAATGAAACCATCATCATGAGCATAGTTCCCTTTCTGTGTCAATCTCGTTAAAAAATGAAACCGACCATCAAGAGCATATTTCTATTCCTTTTTCAAGCTCGTTAAAAAATGAAATAGATTCCTCCCCCATTGAGTCGAGTCTCCCACCAGATTTAGGACTTGAACCTTCACTTAATCTGCTTGTGTCACTTGATCCTCATGCTTTCTATCCCTCTGGTGAAGCTTTTCCTATTAGTAGCTAGGAATTTAATTGGGTGATGAAGAAGAGCATACAGAAGAAACAAATCTTGGGAGGCATGTCTCCAGCCTATGGACATCATACTGGAGTTATGCCACTAGATTTCATTGATAATGCTGGGGGAAAACTTTCCAACCTCTACACATCATTTTGGGAATTAACCCATAAATGGACCTCATTCCGAGCATTAGTTTATTTTCAACTTCAAGATCGCCAAAAAATGAAACCATCATCCTGAGCATAGCTCATTTTCTGTTGCAAGCTCGTTAAAAAATCAAGTAGATTCCACGAACATTCTTCCAACCTTTCTTTGAGCTCGTTAAAAATAGTAAGAGGTGTCGAGCTTACTTTTCACCTTTTCGTGCTCTGGTTAAAAATATGAAAATTGGTATGAGCTTACTTTTTCATTTTTCATGCTCTGGATCCAAACATGAACAAGATTCCGAGTGCTTTTGATAATGTTGTCGTGCTCGTAAAAAATTGAGTAAAAATGTGTGTCTAACGAGTACAGGTTTATCTCTTTATCCAACCTCGCTAGACTATTTACAAAAAAGGAATTGTGTCGAGTTTACTTTTTACCTTTGTCATACTCGGTTATCAACCATGACAAATTCATATTTCCAGTGATAGTTTATCCCTTTTTCGACCTCGTGAGACTAGTTATACGAAAAAGGAACTCCTGGAGTTTCCTTTAAGTTCTTTTCAGTCTCCCAAAACATGAAAAGGTTGTCGAGCGAACTTGCTTCCTTTCACGCTCATAAAAATATTTGAAAGGGAATCTATTCAGTTTTAGTTTACCCTTTTTTCGAGCTGAGTCGTATTAATTACAAAAAAATGAATTCCTTATCCAACCATCGACTAAGAGAGTTCTCCTTCGCATTGTTTTTATCCTTCTTTTGGGCTTAGGGGACTAATTTTAGGAAAAAGGCCTTTTTGGAGAATGTTTTAGATTATGTTAGACTCTCTAAACATGAAAAATCGCCTAGTTTTCCTTCTTTGGACTCATAAAATCATACATTGAAGGATCCTTTTGGGACCAAAACCCTCATTTCTCAGGTTCGTAAAACATGTGATATTGGACTCGTCCGAAGGATGAGCTATACCAAGCATTTGTTATCCTCCTCAAGCTTGTTAAAAAATAAAGAGGTACTCATTAAGCATGATGGGGGTTGGGGAGAAATAAGCCAAGTTCGTTTTAGAAATATTTATGGTAGCTTGTGTCGTCCTTGAACATGGCACATGTTTGTGTCTCATCATACAGTTGAGTAATCTACTTGTCTCCGAGTCATGCCAATTTCATGAGTCGTCCTACTCCTTCAAGTCACCTGAAGAATGCCTCAATCATTGCTGCATTATGTCTTGGTCTCTGCCTCATTGATTCAATGCTTCCAAATCATTGTTTTCATGCCATTCAATGTTCAAGGGAAGTTTACCTAAGTCATCCTCTGGAATATTGTCAACCTTTACATCCTTGTGTCAATCCATACTCATCTGATTCATTACTTCACATCACTTTCCTATGTCGATTTCGTGTCGATGATGTGGGATTCATTATGAACCTCCTTCAACGATTCTATTCCTGTCGACATCAACACATCATCCAATAATTGGACTTAGAAACCAACCTTAGTACCTTGGTACTTGCATGCCTCAATGGCATGTTTCCTCGTTTTCGACAATAGTTTTTCATCATTGACCTCTAATCGAATAATCCCTCGAGTGTTCGACATCAAAAAATCTATTCACATTCGTGGGGGTGTACTAGTGATACCTTGGGGATCATTGTCATTATTGGTGATTTCCCTTGCAGTTGTTAACGATTTACATCATTGACTGGTAATCAAGTGGTTTCTACCATGTTCGACCTCAACACCTTGTAATTATCGATTTGGGATCGGGTAGAAGAACCTGGATGGTTTTGAAGTCTATTTAGCACATCTAGGTTGCGAAGGTGATTTTTTGAGTAGGTTCCCACATGGACATTATGTTGTTGACCTCATAGATGTATTGTCACACAGATCCACTCTTGTATTGGTCATGGCTGTGTTATTATCTTATCATGGCTATATGCTTGTAGTCTAGTAGCCATGTTTTTTCTTTAGTCATTTTTTGGTATGGATCCACGACATATGTAAGTGGTCGTATCCTGATTCAGTACTATCATGGATCTACAATGTATTGGTTGGAAACCATGCCTCGAGTTAGTTGTTTCGAGCATGGGTATGCTTGCCTCGGGGTTGTTAGACATATTGTTGATGTTTGCTTGCAACTCTTCTCCAGTTCTCTTTCAGATATCCCTGCAAACTTAATTATTGGTAAAGTGTTTCGTCCATCAGATTCCTTCTGACCTCACACTTTAAGGGGCATCTGTTACACCTCAAATTGTCACACTTTGTACCATTGAGAGTCTTCATGTCATACCACCATGAGAAACATGTTTTTTTTCCTCGTAGGGGTGTTAGGACCCTTTGTCATCATGTCGGTCCCTTCCATAGTCACACTTAGAAGCAAATCCAACAACTTAGGGGTTGAAAAACACTTCTCCTAGCCCACTTTTTGGCCTCCTAATCATATTTTCACACCTTTCTAGTGGTATAAGGCACGTAAATTCCTTATTTTCGCATTTTGCATGCCTTTGGGGGTGCAAAAATTACAATATTTTTGCGCTTTGCTCAGTTATGGGGGCGCGAAAATCCTTGAATAACCATTTTCCTTATATTTTGGACCTTGGATCTCAAGGAGATTTTCATGGGATGAGGTCCCCCTTCGAATCCCATCTCACATTCACTCCTTGGTATGATTTAGATCTTGGATCCACATCTTCCTCACTTAGATCCATAATCTCCTTTTAGTGGTTGGCCTCCCAAATCCTACTTAAAGAGAGCCATCCATGAGCTATGAGAGAGTTCTTGGAAAACACCAAACTTATGATATTAAGAGTCTTGCAAAGGTGATGAAGGAGAATTTGGAGGATGATCATGCTGCAACAGTGTCAGGTATAATCCATTTTGATGTACATGTCTTCATGGATTTTATATTAATATAACTTATCCTATTCCTCCCATTTTTGTGTCTTTAATGATGAATGTATGAAATTGTATCTATTTTCATGGTTAGATCTTTGTTTATACATATATCGCTTTGGATAAGGTGTTGTCTTGCCATTGTGAATAGGTACATAAGTCCATGATCAAAGGTTGGAGCTGGAGCAACTTAGGAGCAATGAGGACAACCATCAAAGTTAGGTACGCCATCTACCTGCTTTGTCTTTCCATAGCTTGTTAGTTTATATATGAGTTAGATCTAGGAGGACTTTAGTGTCTATTTGTTTCATTTCTCTCTTGAGTAGGAAACTAGGGGCCTCTTCTAATCCCAAGGGGATATCTACCTATCTGTAGGGAGATTTTCTTAGCACAATAGTATATACATCATCTAGAATCTTCCCACATTTTTTACATAATTACACACATTTCATACAATATTTTTGAAAAAGGAAAAACAAGATATCTTATAAAAAGGGAAATCTTTGTTTGTTGGAAAAAGAGACAAACAATGATTATTACTCAATAAATTATTTTATAATATTATGCAATGAAAGATCTGCAAACAATGGAAAAACTAACCATTCCAAGTGTGTAACAAGCTTCCAGATTGTCTGCATCAACATAAATTTTCATAAACCTCTGTGCATCCTTGGACCATTTTGAAACCTTGATTGCAAGAAATCCAGTTGAATCTTGGGAAAGAATGTGAGAATCCTTTTCCACAAAACAAAACGTCATACACCTGGAACAATCAACAATCAACAATTCAATATACAAGATCTGGAGAAGTAAAAGGGGTAGAAACAAATTGGAGTTAGTAACATCCATTTAGTTAATTATACCCAATATGTTTGGACACGTTTTGGAGAAACATGGCTTGACTTTCATTAGAGTCAAATTACTTAATTCGTACGAATTACAAAAGAAAATTCAATTGTCAATCACCACCTGTAAGCCTCCATAAATTTGTATTATTTTAAAAAATTTCTTTAAAAATATAATAGGTGCTCACAACAAATTTCGCGGGAATTCATAACAATGAGTACACTAATGATTCATTTTGGAATTTAGTTAAGGAAAATGTTGGAACTTCAAAAACCCATACAGAGTTTTATACCAAAACCAACTACAAAAGAACTGAAATGTACCCATCAAGAACTGAAATGTACCCATCACAAAATATATGTATATATATATACAGTATTTTATAAAAACAATTTAAATATTCATACCACCCATGATGATTGCACAAAGAGTAGTTAGGTGCTCTACATTCCATTACGTGGAAGAAGTTGTAAAGTGACGTGACAAAAAAAATTAAATAAATAAATAAATATCATTACAAAGTGGGTATATCGGGACATTATTGCATGTATGTAAAGAATGTTTTCAGGTTTTCAATTATGAGACACAAGGGTTAATATAAAAAGTATCTTAAAAAAAATAAAGGATGAGAAGCAGGGAGGCAAGGATTTTACATCAAGTCATGGCTGAGGTCCCAATTACCTTAAATGTTTTATTATGGAGGAGATTGAAACTCTGAAGGAGATCCAGTGGAAGGAAATATATAGGGTGCAATAGATTGAAGCAGGGGACATAAACATGAATTTTGTTCATAACACGACCATAGCTAGAAGGAACGCCACAAAAAATTGTGCCACAAAATTATTAATGAGGGTATGTTTTTGTATCAATTTTGAGCATCCACATCAGAAAGTAAGGGGAAAAAGGCAATTGTAAATATTAAATAATGTAGGAAACTATGAATTTGAATCATGTATCTATTAGATAGTTATTCAAATGACATATAAAAAATAATCATGGGAACATTGAATAACTTATACCATAAGGGGAAGATATGGTTCATTAGATCATTGCAATATGTTTAGAAGGAGTTATTTGAACCTCATCACTTCATCTTCTCCATTGAGCCATGGAGATGTGGAATCTTCAACATTGTGAAAAACTGGAGCTTCATGACATTTGGTAGTGCATTGAATGATCTTTGCTTGAAAGGTGTTACCAAAATTGAAAATTAGGACAACACAGTTTGCTACCAAATCTAAAAGTTCTTCCTTGCTATGCTTGTGCTACTGCTAGTGAAAAGACATTTCTTCTCTCTCTTGTTTGATTCCCGTGTCTTTCTTGAATCAATTTATACCTCCAGGATATTCCCTGCCAGAACAATCTTTTTTTCTCTCTTTTTACCCTTTGATTAAGTTATGACAATTTGTTGTATTTGATTTCTAATTTGCTCAACCTTTTCTTAATTTTACTTTTTTCCTTTTGCAACTTCTCATTTTCTTGCTATAAACTCTTGATCTTATTATTTGATTTACCCTCTTTGAAAACCTTTTAGTGCTCTAGGGTTTGTTGTTGAGAATATTCACAAACCTTTTATTCTTTATAAGAATTCTTTGGCTCTGTCTCTCGTTCACTCCTACCAGAATATGGCATATTTAAGACATTTTTACCTCATGACTAAACTTTACTAGGAATGCAGGGAATAACCTTTTCAAATTCTTCTTCATTTTCCGAATATGCTTTCCCATAAGGAGTAGTCTCTGGTAATTCTAGAAATGCTTTAAGGGTTTCCTTAATATTAGTTAGAACAGTAGCAATAGTTTTGTCTCTTTCATCTAGAGAACTGGTCTCTTCATCAGATCTGACATTAGTATGTTTTGGTTCTTGTGACCTTCTAAAATTTCAGGTACCTTTGATTCAGTCACCACCCTCAAATTTTCCAATCTTGAGCTTCTTCTTCTTTCCATTGATGTAGGAATTGATTTAGTTTTCTTAGAATTTAGTTTCTTCTCAACTGGAGTGTTTTCAAAATCAATGACTGTGTTTTTCTTCAAGGAAGGGTCAAAAAGTGACCTAGCATTCAACCTTAACTTGTTTGTTGGCCTTGTATGAGGTCTTCTAACTGAATACTCTTGATACAAGTCCTTTTTACTCTGTTGTTGTCCCTTAGATTTTCACTTGCTATATTTTCTGCTAGAAGGATTTTCTCTTTCTGAAATTGGATTTTTAACCATAGATTCAGGAACATGTTCAAATGAAACTATTTCTATCTTAAGTTATGAAGTATCTATCTCTCTTATCCATTTCCTATTATAAACCTTCTTGACTTTAGGTATCATTTTTCCCCTTCAGAAATTGACTCTACATTTTTCAAAGAGGATTCTTCAGGCTGAGCTTTAGTTCCTTCATTCTTTTCTCTGGTCATTTTCCTTTCTTGTTGCATACTGGGAAGATTTTCCTTTGCTTTTGCATAAGTCTTAGAAGAAGAGGGAGTTATTCTTCTTCTAAGATATTTACCATCCTCAACCTTAAAATCATACTAGAATAAAAAATGCCGCCATGATCTTTGAATCTTACTCAATTCTTCAACTATCAACAACTTTATCAGGGATTGATGAAAAATACTATGTTGTGACTTATATGGATGATACTGAACCCTAGAATACATCTTAGTTAATATTTTAAGGAGAAATATGGTATAACCATTCTACTATCACCATTCAAATATAACAGGAACCTTATATGATATTTATAGGTGAAAGAAAACCTTCCTTCGTAGGTTATATAACGTTGCACCACTTTGAGAAATTCAACTTATTCTTCTTTAAGCCAATTTCTTGGTACTCCTTTGTGCCAATCAGAATTTTGATGGTCCTATTTCAGAAATTGATTAAGACTTTCTAGTGGAATATTGTTGTTTTTGAACCAGGATTCCCTATCAATCGGAAACTTGCCAGTTGTTGCAATAGATGCTTCTGAAACCTCTAAAATCAGACCACCAATTTTTGCTTGGTGTCCATCCAACATTTCTGCAAACAATCTCGCCACACCCTCATGATTCCCTTGCAATTTCTGAAAAAAATTCAAGCCATCCTACTTCTTGTGAAAGTCTGGAACACAACATATCATTGATCCTGGGAATGCCTCACAGTGACAGAATTAGCAAAGAAGAAGAATTATAGTGAAAATTAGCAAGAATTGAACAGTAAATTCATACATGCAAAGAAACTCAGGTGTGCACAGAAATTGGTTCCATATTCCATTAATCTGTATACTCAAAGAATATAGTACAATTGAGGAAACTTGATTATCCAAAAGGAATTCGAATCCATTACAGTCTAGCATTGGAATTATCCCTACTACAATGCTCTGATAGTTGAAAACTCAACTGAATGTCAGTTCACTAAAGCTATTGTAAGTTAACTAAGAATTCAAGGCGTATCAATGAGTTTTTCATGCAAAATAGGCTATAGAGGGTGCATTAGTTGACAGTCAGTGGAAATCGGAGCTCAAAACCCCCACTACAGTCATAGACTCAGGCCGAATGAACCAGAACACTGAGTTAGCTCCTAAAATATAGGGAACTGAATCTGCAAGGCCTATATTCATGCATGGAGGGTGCATCAAGTGGCTAATGAGTCCTAGATGACAATTGCACACCACTAGGGGGTCAACAACATCATCCAATACTAGGAAAAAGGAAAAAATACTAAGGTGCACAAAGGTTGTATTATTAATTATCCTAACAACCCCCCTTAATCCAAACTTAGAAAACCCGGGCCCTGGTAACTAAGACCAAATGTCACCCATACAACAATAATAAAAAATAAATGTTCATGAAACTAAGGAAATGGGGAAAACCTCATGGGAACCCCCCCCCCTAAAAAATGAACAACAGGAAACTAAAACACCTTCACACCAATCAGAGATCCAAGACAGGAAAATATCTTCTGAGTGAAATAATTTGTAACAATGTCTGCAATCTGCTCCTCTGTAGGACAAAAATGCAATGTGATGGTCTTTTTGTGCACTAGTTCCCTGATGTAGTGCATATGAACCTCAATGTGTTTGGTTCTTTGTTTCTGAACTAGATCACTAGAGATCCTTATGGCACTTTAATTATCACAAAAAATATCTACTGAAGGGGAAGTAAGAATTCCAAACTCTGTCAAGATTCCATGTAACCAAACTGCCTGAATAGCTGCATTCACAACCCCTCTATACTCTGCTTCTGTTGAAGAGAGTGCAAGAGCTACTTGCTTCTTGCTTGACCAACATATTGGTCCTGATCCCAACATGAACACGTAGCCTGAAGTAGATTTCCCATCAGTTTTGTCTCAATCCCAGTCTGAGTTAGTAAAACCAACCAGATCTAACTGAGCACTAGCAGAATAATGAATCCCAAACTCTTTTGTACCCTGCATATAGTGCAAGATTCTTTTTGTTACCTTCCAATGAAGATCATGTGGCTCCTGCATGTAACTTGCTACAATACTTACAACATAAGACATATTTGGTCTCGAATGTGTCAAGTACAATAACCTACCAATCAACTTCCTGTACAACGTGTTGTCTACCAAAGGATTAGAACCACCTTCTTCCAATCTGATGTCAGAGAGGAAAGGAAAAGTTGTTGCTTTGCAATCAACCATGTGGAAATTTTTGAGCAAGTCAGATGCATATCTAGAATGTGAAATCATGATCCCTGAATATTTTTGAGTTACTTCGAGGCCAATAAACTGTTTTAGCATCCCTATATCTGTCATGGAGAAGGATTTGCTCAAATCATACTTGATGTTCTTCAATCCAGTAGATGAACCACTGGTTATGAGAAAGTCACCCACATACAATAAAATCAACAATAGGAAACCTCCCTTCTACTGCATGTATATATTGCAATCATATTTGCATCTCTTGAAGTTCTATGACAGTAAGACAGAATCCATTTTGGCATACCATGCCCTTGGGATTCCTTGAGCCCATACAATGATTTCCTTAGTCTACATAAAAAGGATGGATCATTTGTGTTCCCCTCAAGCTGATTCATGTAGATCTCTTCTTCAAGTCACCATTTAGGAAGGAACTTTTAAAATGCATGTGATGTACCTCCCACTGTTTCGAAGTTGCAATTGCCAAAACAAGTATGACAGAATACATTCTTGCTACTGGGGTGAATGTCTCATTGTATTCCGAGCCATGAACCTATGAATACCCCTTGGAAACCAACCTATCTTTGTACTTGGTTGTATATCCATCAAAAGTAAGTTTTTTTTTGTAGATCCACTTGCAATGGACTAGCTTTCTCCCTGAGGGAAGAGAGACAAGATCCCATGTCTCATTGTTTTGCAATGACTCATATTCTTCATCCATGGAAACCTTCCATCTTGGATCATGAAAAGCCTCTTTGAAGGATTGTGGATTAGAGCCAACCATCATGTAGAACCTCTCTGGGAGAAGTGGATATGTATGACATGGTGCAAGGTTTGCATCTTGATGCTGAGATCCGGTTCTTCTATGGTTAGATGGATCTCCAGCTATGTTGCTAGCTTCAAGGACTTTTTAAGCCCATTTTGGGCTTGGATTGGGAGCATCTGCTGGATTTGGATATGGATCTGCTTGATCTTCATACTCAACATCAAGATCTGATTCAACTTAGTCTCGATCTTTAGAATCTGAATATGGATCATCAGAAGAGACATCATTCTAATCTTCATCAAGTGCAAATGGAGTAGGTAGATCAGATCTACCTTCTTCTTCAACTGACTGTAGATCTTGCAATGGATCTTCATTGAACTGGACACTTCTTTCAATGAAGCATCTTCTGGTTGGAATCTCCATCAGTTTGTATGCTTTTGCATATACTGCATAGCCCTACAAAATGCATTCTCTACTTTGAGGTTTAAGATCTTTTCTTTTGTCAAATGGGATTCTGGCCCATGCCTTGGATCCAAAAACCCTCAAGTGAGAGACATCTGACTTGTGTCCCTTCAGTGCTTCAAATGAAGTGATTCCATCCACTTATTTTTGGGGTACCCTATCCTGTATGTATGAAACACAATTTACAGTTTCTTCCCAGAGATATGGCGGAATATCACTTGCTTCAAGCAAGCAGGTAGCCATTTCTTTCAATGACCTTTTCTTCATATCTGCCACACCATTTTTCTGTGGTGTGTATGGGACAGAATGTTGCATTTGGATGCCCTCGGAAGCACAAAAATGCTACAACTCTTTCTTGATGTACTCCCATCCATTTTCATATCTAAGTTCTTTTATATTCTTTCCATCAATTTTCTCAACCAAGTCCTTGAAAACTTTGAAAGTCTCGAATACCTCAGAATTCTGCTTAAGAAAATAGATCCAACAGAACCTATAGTAGTCATCTATGAAGGTTAGAAAGTATCTAGATCCATTCATAGAATCCGTGGGCATCGGTCCCGAGACATCACTATGTATCAAATCAACTATGGAGGAAGCTCTCTTTGCCTTCCCAACATCAAACTTTCGCTCTAGATGCTTCCCTACGAAGCACGCTTTGCATATTCCTTGAGAGAATTTATGTCAGGCAATCCTTCAACCATATCTTCCTTCTGCAACTGCTGCAAGTAATTGAAATTGAGATGGTCGAATATCCCATGTCAGAGTCTACTGGACTCGTTGGCATGGGTCAAGAGGGCACTTTGATGTGAATAGGGAAAAAAATGGGAGAAATCATATCCCTTTGAGGCATGGTTTGCAACACCTTTATCTATTAGCTTCCGAGAAGAGATCTCTGCAATCTCAACTGTGTTAGGTCCAAAAACAACTTCCTTCGGTGAACCTATGTGTGTCATATAATAAAAAGATAACAAGTTTGATACCAAAGAAGGCACATACATAACATTGTTGAACTTTCCATGCTCCAGTTGTACTGTGCCATTTCCTTCAGTAGAGATCTGTGAATCATCTCCCATGTGAATACTGGGACCATCAATGAGATCTATAGAGGAAAAATACTCTCTGGATGAAACCATGTAGTTGGAGGCTCTAGAATCTATGAGGAAGGCTTGTCATTGTGAGAATCCAACCTTTAGTGCATGGCATCGCTCATGATCATTTGTCTTGCTTCCAGAATCAATATTCCTTGCGCCTTCTAGGAGGGAAATGTTGTGATGTTCAATAAGTTTGGACATTTGATCCATCGTCTTCTTCATGCGAGAACTCTTTGGATGGTTTACTTTCTTGCTGTAGGTACACTTGGTCTTCTCAAACCTCTTTTGCTTATCCTTATTGGAGCTGGAGGATCCTTTTGCTGGATTAGGATTATCCTTTGGTTTGGATTCAAATTGCTTCTTGTCCTTTCCCTTCTACTTCCCTTTAGCATTCGAACTCTTGGACTCCCAAACCATAAGAGCCCGATTCTCGGAGGCCTTCAGATCTCCCATTTGGAGCAATTTGTCTTGTTCTTGGATTAGGGATTATGTGAATGCATCTAAAGAAGGCATTTTCCAATTAGGGATTAACAATATCGCGGAGTGAAAGGTAGACACAAATATTGAAAATTTAGGGCCAAGTTTACTCAGGATGGATAGCACCAGCTTCTCATCCTTCTTGCCAATTCCACATTGTTTGCACTACATAACTAAGGACTTGAACTTTGAGAATAACTGTTGTATGGTTTTGAGATTGCTGGGTTGAAGAGCAATTAATTCATTCTCCAAAATGTGGCCTCTTAGCTCATCTTGCTTACCAAAAAGAGTTTCAATATTCATCCAAACCTCCCTTGGGGTTTTCAATCCATCAAGATGGAAGAGCAAGTCTCTAGAGATGTGAATACACATAAAACCAAAAGCCTCATCTAGCTTGTTCATGTACTTTTCTTTCTCAATAGCTTCCCGAGGTTCGAATTCCTTGCTCATTATGACCCTGTACAAACTCTTGTTGCACAAGACAATATACATATCTTCCCTCCAATCCATATAATTGAAGGGTGTTAGGATTCTTGGTGTCAAAGGAGGATTTGAATTTTTCATATGTAGCTACTGGAACGAATGCAAACTGCTACTGCTGCACTGAAAACTTCTCAAAAAACTACAGAAAGCTCTCAAAATGAAGATAAACTAGCTCTGCCGAGCTCTGATACCATGTGAAATTCTGGAACACAACAGATCATTGAGCCTAGGAATACCTCATAGTGACATAATTAGCAAAGAAGAAGAATTACAATGAAAATTAGCAAGAATTGAACAGTAAATTCATACATGCAAAGAAACTCAGTTGTGCACAGAAATTGGTGTCATATTCCATTAATCTATATACTTAAAGAATATAGTACAATTGAGGAAATTCGATTATCCAGAAGGAATTTGAATCCATCACAATCTAGCATTGGAATTATCCCTACTACAGTGCTCCGATAGTTGCAAACTCAACTGAATGTCAGTTAATTGAAGCTACTATCAGTTAACTGAGCATGCAAGGTGCATCAATGAGTTTTTCATGCAAAATAGGCTAGATAGGGCGCATTAGTTGACAATCAGTGGAAATCAGAGCTCAAGCCCCCCACTACAATCATGAACTTGGGTGGACTGAACCAGATAACTGAGTTAGCTTCTAAAATATAGGGAACTGACTATGCATGGCCTAAATTCATGCATGGAGGGCACATCAAGTGGCTAATGAGTCCTATATGACAACTTCAAACCACTAGGGGGTCAACAACATCATCCAATACTAGGAAAAAGGAAAAAATACTAAGGTGGACAAAGGTTGGATTATTAATTATCCCAACACTTCTTTAAATCTATTTTTGCAAGCGTGATATTCTTCAAGAATTTCTCCTCCATTTGGTTCAATACGAAGGACATGACCTCCTTTTTTTGATTCCATTATTTGTTGCGACATAGAATTAGGGTTTTATTTGCTTATTCGAGTTAAATCTAAATCTACATCTCCTTGCGAATTCAAATTTCAACACTTAAATAAGAAGAATTAACTCTATAGACATATGCAACAATTATACATCAAAACAAGAAAGGGGCAACTTCAAATGATTTACAACATCATCATGAAATAGTTTGGGAATATTTTGAAATAACCAGCAAACCACACAATCGGAAAAAATAAAGTATATCCTTAGCAATCATATTTAAATATTCCAACCGAGCTTGAAGAAATCATGATTCTCCATTAAATTCCATTTGATCGGGCTTTTGACAACATAAGCACTAATCATGATTTGATACATGGACGAACTAGTGTTTTGAAATTTGGTAGCGTTGAAAAGAAGCAACATCAGTATTAAGCTACCAAAAGATTTAGCAACATCTCTTTAATAATATGCATAAAACCGCTACCAAATGCTCAATTTTGAAAATAAAAAGAAAATCATGCTATACACTGAATTCTAAAATGACTAAAGTAATAAACCATGCTCATACTTAATAATGTTGTGCCATCTTATAAAATTCCTATTTAACACAACTTATTGAAATAAAGAACAAAAGCAAAACATACAAATAATAGATCAAACATAGGCTAGGATAGGTTTTATAGATGATGAAATTTGAGGAAAAGGTTACCCAAACCAGTTTAAGATAGGGAAAAAGAAAATTTTTAACTAAACAATCGTTAGCTCTAACACCATCAATTATAGTATGTCTATTTCAATGGGGTCATCCTCCCTATGTTGTTAATGATCTTGAAAACATCACATTTGAAGCGTTGACCCCTGGATGATATCATCTTAGGATTGTAAATCGATTTGTAGCAATTGTATTACAATATTTAATTTTCTCCAAAAATAGACCAATGATCTTGAACCCTTGTATGCTTAGGATGTGAGAATCACTAATATTTTAGGAGAAGACAATCCCATGCAAAGATGTTACACATTTATGTTCATAATTCAAAGCAGGCCTCTAAACCTTAATAAGTTCAAATTCATTTGAATCATGTGCCATTGCGTTGACCACCACCAACTTCACTTCATATTAAAGACACCATAAGACATTTCGATGCATTATATATGCTCAATTTGGGTATAATGACACTAGTTAACACATCATCAATTTGGTGTCTCACTAGGATGTCGTCATGATCAACAACACTAATTTGGTGTTAGTTTCCGAGTTGTGACACATGAGGAGGTCTACAATTTACTAAATTTTAACACTGCATATGGATTCAGAGACCCTTTTCTAGAGGGTCTCTAGGGGTCTTTGAATCCATCTGCAGTGTTAAAATTTAGTAAATTGTAACATTGTCGATGGATTCAGAGACATGAGTGATCATGTAAATTGTGTCACTCAGCGACAGTGATAAAAAATTGTAATTAATTGTCAACCAATAAATAATCAAGCTTAATTATATTAAGAAACATCTCTAACCCTAACCCTCTTTTGTTGAATGAGGACATTGATCCACCCCCATACTTATAAAAAAGTATTCTAAGATTTAGTTCAAACTTTGTTTTGTAAAGGGTTTCTCAAGCTTTGAAGATACCATGATTACTTTAGCAATTGTTTAAGTCAATCACAAAATTGCAATGAAATTAGTTGTATGCCTCATGGGCTTGGAAATAATGTAGTTCACTAGATTATTTGAGACAACCTTTTTTACGATGAAATTAATATTTTTTATATCTTAGATGATCATGAACACAACGCTAATCGCATACTATTAAATTTAACTCTAACAATACCATACGAGGATATAATATCATTTAAAAAAATGCACAATGAGATGTTTCTTAAGAGACACACCATCGACATTCCACCTATACTATTGATGTTAGATCAATGTTGAAGAGATGTTTCTCTAACATCGATAATATAGGCGGAACATCGGCGAGGCGTTGCTTAAGCAATGTATCATTGGTCATTTTTTTAAAATGAGATCATATCTTCTTTTGGTACATGGTAGCAAGGGGTTACACGTGTTGGTGGATACATATTTTAAGGGCTATATGGGATGGTAATGATGAC